>CM057454.1:578645833-580011666 GCA_016271365.2 Neoceratodus forsteri
GCCTTTTCACAGTCACCCTCTGCCCACCTCCCTCCCTTTACTAAGCCTCACTATCCCTCCCTTGGTCTTACTTCGCTCCCCGATGTACTATAAAGGTTTTATCCCCTTCTTAACTGAGTTGGCTATCTTTTCCTCGGTTTGGGCCTTTGCTGTTCTGACTGCCTTCCCAGCTTCCTTTTGCTTTAACTGATACAGTTCTCTGTCCTGCTCCTTCTGTGATTCCTTGTACTTCCTGATATCTTTTTCTCTTGAACCTTCACTGTCACTTCCTTTGAGAACCATAGTGGTTTCTTACCTCGTTTCATTTTGTTTATTTGCTTTACACAAAGGCTTGTTACCTCTGTGATGGCAGTTTTATTATTCCCATTGTTCTTCCACCCTCCTTCCTGCCCATTTGCTAGTGCATTCCTTAGGCACTCACCCATTTTGACAAAGTCAGCCCTCCTAAAATCCAGTACCTTTGTCTTTGTAGGCTTGACTGTATTGCTGTGTTTATTGAACCATACTGTTCGATGGTCGCTAGTTCCCAGATGGCTACCCACTTCTACATCTGTGATCCTCTTCTCATCTCCATTTGAGAGAACCAGGTCTAAGATTGTTCCCTCTCGAGTGGGCTCCAATACTCGTTGTCTAAGGCATGCCCCCTGTAGGGTATCTAGAATAACCCCACTCTTAGAAGTGGCTGCTGCAACTGCACTCTATTTAACATCTGGCATATTCAGATCACCCATCAGCAATATCTCCCCTTTTTCTGCCATACTAAGTATACTTTCTATCATTTCCTTGTCCATTTCCTCCCCCTGAGAAGGAGGTCTGTATACAACCCCTGTGTGGATTGTGGTGCCATTGCCTGTCTCCAAATTTACCCACAGTGCTTCTTCTCCTCCCTGTTTACCCTTTTGTTCTGTTGCTTTGATTCCTTCCCTTATGTAAAGAGCTACTCCTCCTCCTCTTTACCCTCCCTGTCCCTCCTGTAGATAGTGTATCCTGGTATGTTTACGTCCCAGTCATGGTTTTGTGTGTACCATGTTTCTGTGACTGCCACGATATCCAGATGTTCCTCCTCCATCAAGGCCACTAATTCTGGAAGCTTGTTACTCAGACTACGGGCATTGGTACTCATTGCTCTCCATTTTTTGATGGCTTTACTTTCTGTTGCAGCATCCCCCACTGACCTTTCTACCTCGGTCTTTTTCCCATTTAGTACCCTGTTTTGTAGGGAGAGGCTGGGATTTTTCTGCTGCTTATCAGTGCCTCCCCCCTTGACTAGTTTAAAAGCTGCCAATGAAGCATTTAAACCGATTGCTCAAAAGACTTGTTCCTTCCTGGACAGATGCAGACCATCCTGCTAGTATAGGCTGGTGTCCCTCAGGTGGAACCCCAGTCCCCAATAAAGCCAAACCCCTGTGCTCCACACCATTTTTTAACCACTCATTAAACTGCATGGTGCAAAGTACCCTTGCCTCACTCATGCCATTTACAGGCAGCACCTCTGAGAAGGATACTGTGTGTGCTACTTGTCTTAGGCCTCTCCCCAGTTCTACAAAGTCCTTCTGCACTGCTGTAAGCTCATGTTGAGCCAAGTCATTTGTCCCTAGGTGGACAATGACATCCAGCTCAGACTCCTGTGCAGCTGTTCTCGTGATCCTGAGGATGCACTTCCTGTCCCTACAAGCCATGGCACCAGGCAGGCACTTTACTTCAGTTTTCCCTGCTCCCCCCAGTTCTATCCCCCTAATAATTGAGTCCCCCACCAGGAGCTGCTTCCTTTCCTTGTGGCATCCTCTGCCTCCTTCCTGTGGGCCTCCTTGTGACAGGTGTCCTCAGCCTCCTCTAATCTCCTCTGTGGTGCATCCATAGGGGAGCTGTGCTCCCCAGAATGGTGTATGGATTGTGGAGGAACAACTGACTGGGTGTGTCTCTGTTCCACCCTCCTCACCCTTCCTGAGCCCACAGTGGTTCAACTGCTGTGCTTTCTTTGCAACCTCTAAGGTAGTGGTGGTTCTGGTGTTCCCTGGATGGGGAGGTCCCTTCCTACCATCCAGTCTGGCCTGGGGGAAGGTTTTCTTACTGCTGTCCAGTGTGGCCTGAAGACGGGCAACTTCCTCCCTCAGGGCAGAGAGTTGTCTGCAAATAGGGCAGCATCTCAGCCTCCAGAAAGACTCCCGGATGACTGCTGCCCCACAGCCATTACATTGCACTACTCCCCACATGACTATGTACTTTTTTTTTTTGTGTGTGTGTGTGTGCTTGTGTGAGTGATTGGTTTGTTATATAGAAATATATATATATTATACAATGTGTATGCGATATTTTCAGTGCTGTGTGCTAGAGAGGATATAACATTGATATGCACTTGCACTCTTGAGGAAATGATGTCAGAACCCCAGGTATAAAGGAACTATTTCCAGGGGTGGGGTGAGGGTGGGAAGGGTTGGGCCTAAACTGTGCCCTCACAAAACAATCAGCTAAGAGCTCTGACCCACCACTGCGATGAGTGCCTTCCTGTCTGCAAGATACTATACACAACAATTTGACAGAGAAACTCTGCTACTCAAACAGAGAAAATCCAGACATTCAAGTCAGACACAGGTAATCTCCCAGCCCCAAAACAGCCTGGTGGTTTGTGCTCTGCAGTCAGTCCCAAAATAAGTGAGCTGTGCTTTGAACTCTTCCTGCACTGAAAATCTTAAGAATTGTAACAAGACTGTCTTTTCCTGATAATTGTAAATACCTTATTTCACCTTTCAGTTAGAAGCAGCCTCCACCTGCAGTATATCTGCTACAAAGCAAAGACAATTGAAAGGTTCCTCACTCTGTTGTGAGCACAACTCGCTTTTGCAAATCCTATGTTCAGTATTGCAGTTCCCAACAAGAGATAGTTTGACTAGGAAAATTAAGTCCAGTGTTGCAGCTTGCAGCCAGAGGTAGCTTCACCTGAATCCATGTATGTGAAACAACATTGTGAGGACTTTTGCCTGTGATTCAATGTGGTAGAATTAACTCCTTCCACTTTCCACATAAAAGCCAGCCTCTCCCAGCCACCCATGCTTAGACTATTTCAAAGCTTCTGCGCAGCTGCATGGTTCCTGTGGCTGCGCCCTTCCTCCTTGCTCTTTTCATTTTCTGTTTCTCCCTTTTCTTTGCCCCCTGTTCTGCTCCTTGACTTCCCCTCTCTTTGTCCTTTTCTCAGCAGTTCATCACCGCTTGCCCCACACCACCTTCCATTTCCTCTTTTTTTGTGGCCTCCTGGCATTTCTCTTGACAGCAACCTCCCCCCCCATCACCCTGTACCTCTTTCCTCTCATGTTCTCTCTTCTGTGCTCTATTGGTCTGCTCACTTTTTCTCCATTCCAACAGCCTAAGCTGCCTTCTTATTTGCGGGGTCTCTGTTCCATTTTTGGAGCACCATCTCCTTCCAGGTTTGTCATGCAGCCGACATCAGTACCCAGTCCAACCTCTACTATCTGATTCCCACATTCTGCTCCTTCCCCATCTGCTTTGATTCTCACTTGCATTCCCGTGCAGCACTCCATAGCCATTATGGTATATTTCTTCTCTGTAATTCAGAGAAAATGTTTTCCTGCCTTCCAAGGAAACTGTTGTCCCAAGAAGTAAGGATTGTAATCCTTGTAAGAAAGTGCAAACTGATTATATATGTGCATACGGTATTTATGGCTACATTGTGGTTTGCAACACATGAAATGACAAAGAAATTACTTGAATAAAGTGCTTAAAGCTGTAGGTAACCAGAAAATCCCAGGTGATAGCCTTGTATTTGCACTCTGGAATCATGTGACCACATTCATGCTAATTCATTCTTATGACTCACTGTCATTCTTGCCAATTCTTTCCACTTTATTTTGTGTATGCTCCAGTGTTGCCATTTAACTTATCTATACTTACAGTAGGTTCTTATTCCTTAAAAAATAAATAATTCAAACAAATCCTCTCACTTGACTTGACCAATGCATTCAATTTGGTTGATCATGCACTCCTAATAAATAGATTAAAGCAACTAGTTATTAGTATTATTTAGTTATTGTGGCAGAGGTGTGGTACTGTGTTCTTTCTTGTAGTTCAAGGTGCTTTTGGAACTGCTGATTTCTTTTGGTTTAAACTACTACATTTGTTTTCTCTATTTTAAAAAAGCTACATCAACTTGGTTTGTTGTCACCTGTTTGTTGTTGCTAAGTAGCAGATATTTTTGCATTGTGCTCTGATTCTGTGATAGAATCTGTTTTAGTAGGTAGATTATTGTGATTGTAGTTAGTTAGGTAAGGATAAAGAGGTGAGATCGAAGTGTATGTATTTTCAAATATTATAGAGGAACAGTGGCAGGATTTTTAGGACAGTAAATTAATAAAAAGGGAAATAGGAGAGCTTCAGTGGCAGACAAGTAGTGGAATAGCAGTATAACTGCAGTATAATATGGGGAGTGGTGCAATGCAGTGGCTGTGGGGCAGCCATATTCAGGCAGATCTTCTGGACACTGAGGTGCTGCCCTATCTGCATGCATCTTTCTGGACTGTGGGATGAGGTAGCCAGACTCAGGCGGAAGTAAACTGGGTCAGGGTACCATAGCCCTATCCAGAGACCACTCAGTCCAATGCAGCTGCCTCAAAGGATGCAGAGAACAAGGAGTACTTGGATGACAGTGGGCTCAGGAGGTTAGACCAGTCAGGCAGAGGCACATCCCAGATCCTATTCCACTCAAGAACTCATATGCCACACTGCCAAACAGGGACAACCAAATAGAGGTACCCAGAGAAATGGAAGGAAAGGATGTGGAGGTTAGCCAAGTGCAAAAGATGGAGATTAGCACCCAGGAGGTGGATAGGCAGAATAGGGCAAATTCAGCAGAAAGGCAAACAGCAAGGTGAACCAGGGATAAAGGACAACCAAGGAAGGGGCTGGAGTAGAACAGCGAAACAGTCTAGGGAGGTCAAATCATGGAAAGTCATGTGTGCAAATGCCAGGAGCCTTAGCAACAGGATGGAAGATCTGGAGGCTGTCATGGTGCAGTCAGACCTGGACATTGTGGCCATCACTGAAACCTGGTGTAATGATAACCACGACTGGGAGTTGGCCATACCTGGATACAACATATTCAGAAGAGACAGGGCAGGCAGGAAGGAGGAGGAGTGGCACTGTATGTGAAAAAATGACATAAGGGCCACAGAAATCCAGGAGGAACAAAATGGGGAAGAGATACTGTGGGTTAAGCTGGACAGGAAAATGGGGCCAGCCATCCGCACAGGTGGTCTATAGACCACCAGCCCAGCAGGAAGAAACAGATAGGGAGCTGATGCTAGCCATCCAGAGGATGGCAGACAAGGTGAGTAGTACTGGTTGGAGACTTCAATATTCCAGATGTGGACTGGAGCATCCCAGCAGCAGCATCAACTAGGAGCAGATTTATCCTGGACTCCTTCAGGGTGCCTTCCTCAAGCAACTGGTCATGGAACCAACTCGGCAGAAGGCAATACTGGACCTTGTGCTCACAAACAGGGACAGTGTGATGGGGTAACAGTGGGGGAGCACCTGGGGAACAGTGACCACCAGTCATTGTGGTTTGAAATCACAGAAAGAGCAGCACCAAACCACACAAAAATACGTATCCTGGAGTTTAGGGGGGCAAACTTTGGGAAAATGGGGAGATACTTGAAAGAGGCATTAAGGGGACTAGGGAAGGAATCGGGGTTGAGGAACAGTGGGAAGTATTTAAAATAGGGATTACAAGAGCAACAGAATTATGTATTAAGCAGGTTAGCAAGAGAAAAAGGAAGGGGAGACCATTATGGTTTTCCAAAGAGGTAGCAAAGAAAGTGAAAGCCAAAAAGATTGCATTCAGGCAATACAAAAAGACACAGGCAGAAGGGGATAGGGAGAAGTACCAGGAGAAGCAAAGGGAGGCAGGGAGTTCAGTAAGGGAAGCCAAAGCTCAGACAGAAGAACACATTGCAAAATCAGTGGGTAGAGGGGACAAAACCTTTTACAGGTACATAAGTGAAAAAAGAAAGTCAAAGGGAGGGATAGTGAGACTGAAGAGGGAGGATGGGGGCTGTGTGGAGGATGGCAACAGTAAAGCTGACATATTGAACAGGTATTTCTGCTCAGTCTTTACTGAGGAATAGGAGGGTAATGGGTCTGAATGGAGTACAAGGGGTGAGAATGTTGCAGAAATGGACACAAGTCCCTTTACACGAGAAAGGGTCCTGAAGGAACTGGAAGTAATAAGAGTTGATAAAGCAATGAGGCCAGATGGGGTGCACCCCAGGGTCCTTAAAGAACTAAGAGAGGTGGTGGCTGAACCTCTTGCTATCCTGTTTAGCCGATCACTAGAAACAGGGGAGGTACCCAAAGACTGGAGGATAGCAGATGTAGTCCCCTTATACAAAAGTGGGAACAAAGAGGAAGCGGGAACTACAGACCAGTCAGCCTCACCTCGGTAGTGGGGAAGATCATGGAAGCACTACTGAAGGAGAGATTGGTGGAACATCTGGTTGTCAATGGACTACAGGACCCAAGGCAGCATGGTTTCACCAGGGGAAGGTCATGTCAGACCAACCTCATTGAATTTTTTGACTGGGTGACTAGGGAGGTGGATCAGGGGAGGGCAGTGGACATGGCCTATCTGGACTTCAGCAAGGCCTTTGACACTGTGCCACATAGAAGACTATTGCACAAACTGGGGAATATGGGTGTGGGCAGGACAGTAGTGCGGTGGGTAGGTAACTGGCTGGGCAGCAGGACACAGAGGGTGGTGGTAAATGGCTGTCACTCCACAGAGGGAAGAGTGACCAGTGGGGTACCACAGGGATCAGTGCTGGGACCGGTACTATTCAATATCTTTATCAGTGACATTACAGGACCTAGAAGGCAGAATTTCACTGTTCGCTGATGACACAAAGCTCTGTAACAGAGTAGACACACAGAGGGTGTAGACAGAATGAGAAGGGACCTGCAGAAACTTGAAGAATGGTCAGGGGTTTGGCAGTTGAAATTCAATGCAAGGAAGTGCAAGATAATGCATATGGGGCACAAAAACCCTGGCACAATATATCAGTTGGGGGGTGAGGATATAGCATGCACCAAGCAGGAAAGGGATCTTGGAGTTATCATCTCTGATGACCTCAAGGCAGGGAAACAGTGTGACAAGGTAGCAGGTAAAGCAAATAGGATGCTGGGATGCATAGGCAGGGGTATCACCAGCAGGAAAAGGGAGGTCATAATTCCACTATACAAGACACTAGTGAGGCCGCACCTGGAGTACACTGTGCAGTTCTGGAGACCTTACCTACATAAGGACATAGACAGGGTAGAGAAGGTTCAGAGGAGGGCAACAAAGATGGTGCATGGATTGCATCACAAGTCCTATGAGGACAGGTTGAAGGCACTGAACATGTACTCCCTGGAGGAGAGGAGGGAGAGAGGGGATATGATAGAGACATACAAGTATCTTACAGGGAGGAACAGGGTGCAGGAATGCACTATTTTTAAGCGAAAAAGATGTTCCAGGACTAGAGGCATGGGATGAAGTTGGAGGAGGGGCGATTCAGAGGAAACGTGAGGAAGAATTTCTTCACAGAACGGGTGGTGGACAAGTGGAACACCCTGCCAGAGGAAGTGGTGGGGGCTGAAACAATCACAGGATTTAAGAATGCATGGGATAGACATAAAGGAATTCTGGAGGTCAGGGGTAAGGGGCAACAGACTTCCTGAAAAACATAAACTGAACTTACAAACTTAAATGGGCAGACTGGGTGGGCCATAGGCCCTTATCTGCCGACACTGTCTATGTATCTATGTATCTATGTAACTAGGACTTTGGAAACCAGTCTTGGGGTGGGTTTACCAACTACTTAACTAGAAGGTATCAGGTTGTTAAATACAGAGGTTGTATATCAGATAAGTCTGAGGTAAAATATGGAGCCCCACAAGGCTCTCTATTAGAGCCCAAATTGCATTTCGTTTCATTTTTATTTTTTATACTTGTCAGCTGATGAGCAATTTTGCCCATTTTCAAAATCTACATTTAAAAAAAAAGCCATATAACATGATTACAATACAATAAAGTACATACATAAAAGAACACAATGTAAAATTATGTCAATATTAATGAAACAAACAACAACCATTAAGCGCATGTACTTTCATTCCTTAGTTTAAGATTGAATGTTCTAATGTTTCTGCAATTGGCAATTTCATTGGGTATTGAGTTATAAAATCTAGTTGCTCTATATAATATTGACTTGTGCCCAATCACTTTAAAAAGGAATTTTATACACATACTGTATTTACTCTGGGATCTATTTTCTTGTGAATTCATAGCTCTGGGAAACAATGATAGGACTGTCTGAGGTAACTGACCTCATGTTCTTTTATGTAACATGGTACACATCTTTAAATTAGCTTTATTTTCAAGTGATAAATAACCAGCATCCTTTAACACATTACAATGATGGGTCCTATTTGTCAAATTAGTCATAAATCTTAGAGCACTGTTATATGCAACTTTTAACTTATCAAAGAGTGGGACTGATTCTCGAAGTCCTGCATCTGACTTAAGTTGCATGCACCAAACAGATATGGTGCAAGGTGCACCTTGCGCCCAGGGCTGCCTCCACACAATTCACAAAGCTTGCCTGCATTGACCGCGGAGCTGCCTGCTAAACAGGGCTTGTGCCAGCCCTGCCCTGCACTGCCCTGCGGCATGGTGCTAGGTGGCCTGTGCCAATGCAGGCTGCAGCTTTGTTCACAGACAGCACCCAGTGGGAGAATTCTAAATCCCTTAGACCAGCCAGGGCTGGTGTAAGGAGTTAGGCATCGCCCTGGGTGAGCTGTCCTATGGGTAGTGTGGCGTGTCACCTCCCCAACCCCACTGTGCCCCACAGGTGCCACATAGTGAACCCCCATCCAGGTTGTGCCCCATAGGGCATCCAGGGCAGGAGCAACTACCCAATCATTGATGTGCCCCTCAGCATGTTGGCAGTGCCCCCTCCAGATCCCAATGTCCCACTTAGTACCAGGGAAAATGCCACCAACCCTCCCACTGGTGCCCATGCCCCCCACCCATGCAGGTAGTGTCCCCCCATCCCGAGACAGAGCAGGGGACTGGCACAGCCCTCTGCACACCTCTGCTGCAGGTCCCTAATTGGATGGACCATGCAGCCAATGGTCCAAGGGGCTTGCGGTGAACCCTCCCATGCACCATGCGGTTTCAACAAGGCTGGTGTTGCCGCAAGTGTTGGGTCTTAGGCACCAGGACACCTCTTGTACCAGAATCTGCTGCAGGGTCCCTGGGCATGGGGCTTTGGTGCAAGCTGCTGTTTGCTGCAGCTTGCACTGAATGAACCCTGTTCGAGAATCAAGCCCATTGTGTTCCTAGTGGCTGAATACATACTCAACCCATAATCAAATACACTAAATTAACAAGCATTTGTCAATTCTGAGTGTTTGCTTGCTGATATTTGCATTGGAAATGCAGGAGTTAGATAGATGCAGAATAGGAATGGCAGTGAAGTATTGAACTTCATGCCAACCCCACCTCCATCCTGCAGAGACGGACAGGCATTGGCACAGGGTCAAAATGTCGCAAGACATTATGCCACATGGTAAAATTGTACTGTCAATACAGTATGATTTATGCCATGAGGCATAAGTCTTTTTTTTGTGGGGTGCTCTGTCCCCCACACCCACCCTTATGTGGGGCAGCGCCCCCCTCTAAAAATTCTCAACTCTGGGGAGGTCAAACTCGGGGAGCACACATGTCCAAAAAAAAATAAAATGTTTCTGGGACAGGGAATCAAACCCGGTCCCAGACACAGCACCTGAGTTCCTACTACTGTGGCTCAGTCCTGTGAGCAACTGCAGCTGCTTATTGGAACCCAATCCCAGCAGAGGTCTTATCTTCTGCCTGGGAAACTGCTACTGGTGCAATACCGCGTGAAGCAGTGTACGCGATATTTCACCAGCAGCAGTAGCATACTGCGCTGTACTGGGTTAGCCATAATGTCATACGCTATTAAGCGTGCAATTAGGACCTGGTACCACAGGCATTGGGGTAAGGGTTTGGGTTGTCACTAATAGCGGTCATGCCACCTCACCCTATTCTGCAGGACATCGACATGTTGAGGTGCCTGGGTGTTTACGTTTTACAGTCACCCCATTCCATAAAGACATACACTGAAATGAGTGCAGTATAGGAAAATGGGTGACGCTCAGTCAAGAGTCCAAGGTACACCTCAATGCCTGTCAGTGGCTGGGGGTGGGGTGGATGGCATGAGCAGTACAGTCAGCAATCCAAAGGCACGCCTGGATGCCTGTCAGTCTGTACTGGGTGGTCATTACAGTTAGAAACCCTAATGCCTTGTGTGTTTGTTGGTATTTGCACTAAAATTTTCAACATGGCCTTTTGTGACCCCACCTCATGAAAGCATTTAGGACCTCTTCTCATGAAGAGTGGCAGTGTGATTTTGTCAATGTGTCCTGAACTTTGAGTTCCAACAGTGACCGTACCATTCTTCACCATGTGTACAAAAACACAGATTGGGCGGGATAAGAAGAATGACAGCTGTACCATCCACAGAGAGGTGTGAAGAAATGTCAATATTGAAAATCTGTAGTGGGAATATTAAACATGCTCGCACTTCCGAGCATAAGTGGAAACTGCACAACGCACACTCATAACACAGAATTTTATGGACTTTGGTCACAAAATTTTTAACAGAGGCATTTTAGGACCTCTGCTAATGAACAGTGTCACTGTGATTTTCTTAATGAGTTCCGTACGCTAATTTCCCACAGCGACTGTGCAATTCTACGCTGGAAGTGTGAAAACACATGTCAGCCATGATGTGAAAAATGACAGCTGTACTGTTCATAAGGAGGTGTGGAAAATGGCAATATTGAAAATCTGGAGTGAAAATACTGCAAATTCCTTGAAGTTCTGGCGTGCTTAGCAACTGTTCAACGCACTCATAAAACAGTAATTTCTTGGATTTTTCCCAACAAACTTGCAACGTAGACTTTTTGAGAGGCCATCTCATGAACACTGGCACAGTCATTTTGTTAATCAGTCCCAAAAGGTGATTCCCATAGTGACCACAAAGTCACCTTTTGGGATTGAATAATGCCATGACTGGCTGAATTCATGAGGAGGGGTCCCAATAACCCCATGTTGAAAATTTGGTGATAAATTTCCCAAAAATGCCTGAGATATGCACCAAAGTTGAAAAAACCATATTTACACCATTATATAGCTTACCGGCATTTCTTCAGTTTGTGGTCAGCTTTGAAGAGTGCAGACATGTTCCCGGTCCACTGAAGATCATCACTGGGCTCCGGAGGTAAGTATGGGGTGGGGGTGGGGGCAGCATGAGCAGAGGGTGGGTGTGGGTTGGGGCAGGGCTACTGGACTCAATGAGGGACTGTTTTCTGATTTCCAGGTAAAAAAAAACATTGTGGGATTTTTTCTTTAGCAGGGACTTTTGGCATGCTGAGGTGGGATCCCATCATGCCATATGAATGTTTTGTTGGTGGGGTGGCTGTAGCCAATGAGGGATTGGGCACCCCATTGGCACATACTTGGGGGCAAGAGCTGAAGGGAAATGGGCACCCTCTTGGCACAAACCAACTTTTTGGAGGTACATTATGCCAACAGAAAGTGGGCTCCTCCATTGGCAAATTAAACTGGGATGGGGACTGAAGCCGATGGGGATTGGGCCCCATCAGAAAATAAAGACTGTTTTTGGGAGCACCTCCTGCTGAGGGGATTCGGCACCCGCGGCAGTGGTGGCTGCATAATATTGTCTCTGAACATGGCAGTGGCTTGCCACCACATTCATAAACAATATTACACTAGGTAACATTCTGCCCTGCAATGATGGGTCGCTCTCCTCATTGCAGCGGAAAGGCTGATGCTGTAATGATGAGGTGGCCCCTGATTGCTGTGGCGAAAACATTACAACTTGGTGTCACTTTTGGAAGTCGGTGTCATCAGCACACTGTGCTTCCATTGGTCCATCAGTGCCAAGCCCCCAAATGCAATGTCTCTGTTTGCTGTCACAGTGCCGAGCCTCCACAACCTGCTTCTCTCCTAAGCTGCCACATAATGTTTCCTGCGTATGTACTCAAGTAAACATAACAATTTTGTGCTAATAATCTATGAGACTCAGGGATAAGATGGGTTTATACTCTAAACAAGAGCCCTAACCTCTGATGAACCCATTTGATGACATTTTTGACATACAGTTCAAAGGTTAGGTTATTGTCCAAAACAATTCCCAAATGTTTAAAACTTTCAATTACTTCAATAGGTTCTCCTTTTAAACTTACTATCAGGGAATTCAGTTCTTTTTTTTACACGGTCTAGAAAAGACCATGGCCTTTGTTTTTTCAGTGCTCATCAAGCAAGCAAACTTTATTTGTAAAAAGCGCCTTTCTTACAATCAAGGCGCTTGTACAACACAATAAATAATTAAAACACATCAATAACTTAAAAATACTATTTAAAATTAAATAAATTACAGCAGTGGACTAAAAATCAGGGTAGGATTGGCTAAATAAATAAGCTTCAAGTGTAGTTTTATAACTTTGGATGATCAGGCAATCACGCACCTGATGAGGTAGAGAATTCCACAGGGTTGGGGCAACAAAACTAAATGACCCAGCCCCAGATGTCTTTAAACAGACCATGGGAATCTCTAGCACCATATGCCTTGACAGAAACCATTCCTGAAAGGAAATGAAATCATTTTGCACAATCCTCAGAGCATTCTTGGGCTGTGTCACAACATTAAAAATGATTGCATCATCTGCATATAGGGTCATCTCAGATTCTTTACAAGTAAGGGGGGCAGAATTCATAAATAAGGAAAAGGGCCACAACTGAGTCCTCTAGCACCCACATTTAATCTACAGAGAATCTGAGATGCTTTCAAGATTTTTGCTCTGTGGGTTCTGTTACCCAAATAGTTATCAAACTACTCTACAACATCATTCAAAAAACTTTTTTCATCTGTTTCTACCCAGGTCTCTCCGGTTGGCCCCAATCACAAGCCATCTATCCAGCCCATACTGCGATATCAGGCAGCATCCATTCTTCCCCCCACAGGTTACCCCCCCATAGTGAATTAGAGAGCCCCTAAGCTTGACTCACCTTGAATCAGATTCAGTTCAGGGAGCACCATTCAGTGGGTGACTGCTTCACATTGCTTTTCTGGCAAGGGCCATTTTTTCTTGTTTCCTCCCCTTGCGTGAGAGGGGCATGCAAGGATGCCAGTGCAGGGAGCATGCACACGTCTGCATGTCTGCCTCCCATCATATGTCCCATCTCCACCCCCATTTACACAGTGTTGGCACCCTGTCCCCCAGCTTCCACTAGGGGCCAGTAATGTGCTGACCACTGGAGTTCCCCTCCCAGAGAGGAGAGCAGCCCATCAGACGCTCGATCCCTCTCCTCCTTGCTGACCCCCTGTGGCCCATGAACCTTCCCAAAAACAGGTCACCGGTGAAGCCCAAGGTAAGGTGTCCAGCACCTCAGCCCTCAGTGCCACTGGGACAGCTATCATTCTAAAAAAAGAGAGTCTAACAATAGGCCATGATCTACAAGGTCAAAGGCCTTGGCGAGGTCCACAAATACTGCTGCAGCAGAGTGCCCCTTATCAAGGGCACTCTGCACACAGCTTGTAAACCTCACCATGACCTTCCTCGTGTTATGCTTTCATCTAAAACCATGTTGTGAACTTGTCATTAAATTATATTTTTCTAAATAGTTAATTATTTGATTGAAAATAATCCTCTTCAGAATTTTTGATAAAGGGGCTAGTAAAGAAACTGAACAGTAGTTGGAAACACATAGATACATACATAGATACATAGACAGTGTCGGCAGATAAGGGCCTATGGCCCACCCAGTCTGCCCATTTGAGCTAGTGAGTTCACTTTATGTTTTCCTAGAAGTCTGTTGCCCCTTACCCCTGACTTCCAGAATTCCTTTATGTTTATCCCATGCATTCTTAAATCCCATGATGTTTTCCCATTGCTCTGTTGATCTATTGCTCGATTTTAATATGGGCTTTACAGTTGCAAGTTTCCAGTCTTTGGGAAAAAAACTGCACAAAGAGTAATTAAATAAATATGCTATATAGGTGGACAATACATTAATTCCCATCTTAATAAGCCTAAAATCTTTATTATTAGGACCAATATGGGGACATGGGTCATATTTTAAAAACATAGGGCCAGATATTCAAACTGCGCCAGGCTGTGGCATAAGCCTGGGCGCAGCTCGACTTGGCTGCACAGGGGCGTGGACTGGGCGATATTCAACAGAGCTGCGCCGTGGCTCAGCATCATTGAATATTGTACCCTGGCCACCCACAGTGCGCATGGCACAGTGGCACTGTGCCAGTGGCCAGAGTGGAGCAGGGGGATGCGCTAGTGCAAGTTCCATTGTGCTAGGCACGACAACCACGATATTCAAAAGTGCACATGCAAATGGGGCCATAATGTATGCAAGGTGCAAATGGGGCCATTTTCATGTCATTATGGCCCCATTTGCATGCAAGTGCGCTGATCCCCGATGACTTGCACCTGGCGCCCTGCCAGGCGGCAGCCATCAGGCACCGACGTCCCCTGCAGCACAGCAATGTGCCCCACAGCACGATCGTGGGCATTAGTAAAATAAAGGAAGATTCCCATATCCTGGTGGTCCAATGGACCCCTGTCTGCCCGATTGCGGGCTTAAGTAAATAAAAACAGAAATCCTATATCCCTGGTGGTCCAGTGGACTGCTGTCTGCCCGATCGGCGGGCTTAAGTAAATAAAGCAATCCTATATCCCTGGTGGTCAGTGGACCGCTGTCTGCCGACAGCAGACGTAAGTAAATAAAAGAAATCCTATATCCGTGGTGGTCCAGTGGACCCCCCTCCCCCCACCCTTTGATCCCCACTGCCCTGCTCCTCTCACCCTGTCAGCAGTGGGTGGCAGCACCGCACCGCCTGCCACCCTGCCACCCGCCCGACTGACACTGTATTTATAGGGCTGTACACCCGATGGTCCTGGCGTGAGCCAATGGGCATGCAACCGATACCATACTACACATTCCAGATATTGAATGGATCCATTCACATATCTGGAATGTATGTCTGTTATAGGCTGCATGCCCATTGGCTCATGCTGGACCAATGGATATACCACAGTAAGCGTCAGTCAGTGGGCGCAGGTGGGTGAATGCTCCACCACCGCTGACTGGGAGTGGGGCTGTGGGAATCAGTGGGTGGGTGGGAGGGGTCCACTGGACCACCAGATATAGGATTTCTTTATTACTTAAGCTCACAATCGGCAGACAGTGGTTCACTGGACCACAAGGTATAAGAATCGGTTTGTCATAACAATGCCCAGTATCGGGCATGGGGGTGCCACCACGGAGGTGCAGCCAGGAGCTCAGGTTGCCACCCACAGGTGGCAGCTGCCGTGTTGCGCCCTGCAACATGGCAGCTCACCTGTGGGTGGCCAGCCGTTGCTCCTTTTTTTTTGCTCAACTTTGTGCGGTGCAAGTTGGGGTTGTGCATGCATGGCTCGGCACATCCCAGGCTGAATATCAGGCTGTGCAGAGTATGCATGGGCACGCCCCCCCTACTTGCACCTGCATACATTACTGATGCGCTCCGGCGCATTCGGGATTTGTGCCAGGTGCAATTCCAGTTTGAATATCATGCCGGGATGCATCAGTGGGTTGCACATGGTGCAACACTGTTGCATCATGTGGGACCCTTTTAAATATCTGGGCCATAGTCTCTAACCAAATCAGGTGTGACAATCTGAAAATAAAATTTAGGGTGATTAATATTACTGTTTCTAAGGGGGGTCAACAATTGAACTTGTTATGTTGAAAATGGTCCTAAAACTATCCAGATCACCAAATAATTATTAAACATCCCAGCCACAATAGAAGGATCATTAATCAGATTGTTTCCAGCAAGCAATGAAATACTACCTTCATTTGATTTCCTCCCTAATAGGCAGTTTAATGTTTGCCAGTTTTTGGGGGGTTCCCCAATGGGACTACATTGTCCAAAGATAAACAATTATTTTTTAACCTTTCAAACTTCTGTTTTACATTTATTTTGTAGGGACTTGTAATTCTATAATGAAGCTGAATCCCTACCCACCTTATATTTCTTCACATTGTATCTCTGCCTCATCAGTACCAAGAGCTCAGAGGTAAACCATTTGTTTTATTAGCCCTAATTCTCATTTTCTTTTTTGGGACAGTTTTGTCTATTACCTGAGTGAACAGCCTATCAAATTTGTCCAATATATCATCGATATCATTAAGTGTCTCTAAACAGGACCAGTCAATTTCTCTACATCCGTCATTCATGATCTGAGTATTAATTCTTTTTAAATTTCTGGTTTCTATATAATGAGGAGGGCTTCTCACAAGTTTATTTATTATTTTCCTTATTATTTGACCCAATAGCAATGGTTACTAAAGGTATACAATTAACATGGTAAGTCAATGATGCAGTGATTTATTCTAAATGACCATCAACTGTTGCTCTATATGATATTTGAACAAAAAAATGTACTCTATACAGAATTGGTTGAGGGATAACAACTTAGTGTTAAATAAGACAAAAACAATGGTATTTGGAACCCATAGTACGTTGAAAGAAAAAGGTAACAGCCCGCAAGTCACATCACAAAATGGAACCCTTTATGAAAATGTTTCTAATATTGTACTTGACACTACTTTAAGTTATGGTCCTCACATACAAGCAATAACTTCTAAAATCCATACTAAAATTGCATTATTATATAGGTTATGTAGTTATTTAACTGCAGAAACCAAAATGGCTATTGCTAACCAAGGTTTACTGCCAGTAGTAAATGATGCATCAATCCCAACAGCTAATGCTCCAACAAGCACTTTATCTAAAAAAATCAGTTTTGATACAAAGGATAGAAAATTCTGCATTGCTTGTTCCAAACAGTATGCACCATTATGATGGTCTTAAGAAATTGGGGTGGTTACCATTCCAATTGTTCTTTAAATTAGTAATGTCTAGGTTTATTCACATGATTAAAGAGACAGGCACCACACTTAGTTTGAGTAATTGACTGAGAGATTATAAATCCAACTACTGCTCTTGTTCTTTGGATAATCATTCCCTCTTAAGTATTCCTTTGATGTGTATACCAAATTGGCAGTGTACTTTGCATTCTCAGCATCTATTAGCTGGAATGAATTACCACCACAAATTCAGTGCCTATCAAGTTACAGTACATTTTCAAGTACATTAGTGTCTAATTTTAAAAATGTGTTTAATTGAGAATGTTTTTAATACATGTGCATGAATAACTGAGTATTGAAATGATGTGGCATTTGTATTCTTACTGTGATGTGTAATGTGTAATGTGTAAAGTAAAATGAACTGTGTTACATATGTTTTGAGACCTCGGGTCATACCTGTAAAAGGAACTGCATTGCAGCATACCTACCCAATAAACAAACAAACAAACAAACTTATATACCAATCCACAGTACACCAGGAGCCCTTAACCCTGTTATTATTTTTATAACTCCAAAGAAGTCGTCATGCCATTCAGTTTTAATCTACTCTTTAGCTTTTTATTTTCCCATATTTTGCTTCTTTCTCACTTGCTGTACAGCTCTTCCTTTTACTCCATCGCATCTACCAAACTAGCTTGCCTGCTCTGTTCTAGTTCTCCACAGCCCTCACCAGCAGCCCTCTGAACTCTATCTCCACAATTTGTACTTGAGGTTCATTGAGTGTAGGTAGGATCACCCCCAAGACTAAACATAATAAATTCTCTTTCATTTTGAACACCAGCATTTTCTCAACTTATTTGTCTCTGGCTAGACCATTCCATTAAGTTCAATCCTACAAAATTCAGCTCAAGCAAACTCTGCCCACTGGAGCTGTTCCATCTGCATCAATGTCTAGTAACTGGCCCTAATGCATGGGGTTCCACTTCTCTGGAGCCACAAGCAGTAAACCCTCCCAGCGAATTTGTGAGAAGAGCACTCAACCCTTTTCTTCAAGTTGTAAGACATAAATTCAGCTGCCCAGGGTTTGTTCTTCTGAGCATTGTATTAGACCAATAGCAGCTCTACAGCCTGTTCCTTCTGGTTCTACATCCATACATCCAAAGAAGGTCCTCAAGGTGCCCGTGGACTTCATCAACCATGCAACTATTTCTCAAGGCCTAGAATTCAAGGTAGGTCCTCAGGTCCCCGGACTTCCTCAAGCACACATCCATCATTCAAAAACTCCTTGAAGCTTCTGCTTACACAATCAACTCAAACAAGGTCCTCAGTATTCCCTTGGACTTCTTCAACCAATAATTATTTTGCTATCATACTACATGAAGCCTTAAATTCTGGGAAGGGTCCTCAGGATTTTCTTCTGACTTCCTCAGGCATTTATCCATCGTTCTAAGACTCCATGAAGTTTCTGCCTCCTTCAGATCTCATCTACAGAGTCTCCTTACCTCATGCCTTCAGGAGGTCAATGAGCATAGACAGGGTTCAATTTTGTCTACCAGAGACAGAATCTGTCAATTTTGATCAACTAGAAACTTATCAAACTTTCTCCTCATTCTGAATTTAGCAATCATGCAGCTCATCACAAGGCTAGATTTTGTCTTTCAGAGGTGGGAGTCTGCCCTTTCAATCAATCAGCAATATCAAACTAGAAACAGAATTTCTTTTTTGAAATTCAAGATACTTTATTTTCTCCATTCGGCCTTAGAATGCCGTATTACCACACAACATGGTTAAGAAACATAGAATTTGATGAAAATACAAAATCACACATGCCCCCACAATGCAAAGCATCATGGGCTGCATATGCAAATCACCACAGAATGTTATGCTGCTCCAACTTTAAGCAGAATTGCATGGTGCCAAAAGGCCTCTCACACAGTTTGCAAAGGGTGCTAACAGAAGACATAGACACGTGTTTCATCCTACCAGAACTCATCAGTATGCCTCATCTGTTTGACACCCCAGTGGCATGGACCAGCTACCCTTAAGGCAGTGTGCCTTGGATATATTGTGGTGAACCCATTAAAATAAAAAACTATTTAAAAGACAAAGAACCTCTGTGCGCAAACACTGAGGCAAGGGTTACCACAAACGGCATTTGGCTGGGAAGCCAAGTTTCAAGAAAATACAAAATCACACATGCCCCCACAATGCAAAGCTTCATGGGCTGCATATGCAAATCACCTCAGAATGTTATGCTGCTCCAACTTTAAGCAGAATTGCATGGTGCCGAAAGGCCTCTCACACAGTTTGCAAAGCTAACAGAAGACATAGACACGTGTTTCATCCAACCAGGACTCATCAGTATGCCTCGTCTGTTTGACACCCCAGTGGCATGGACTGGCTACCCTTAAGGCAGTGTGCCTTGGATATATTGTGGTGAACCCATGACAGATAAGGACTGCTTGGCCCACCTAGTACGCCCGTTTCCCTACCTAATGCATAGGCTGCAAATCCTAGTTAACCAACAGCCTACTTCTTCTGACCCCCCACTAGAATTGCCTTATATCTGTCCCAAACATTCTTGAATTCCCCCACTGTTTTTGACTCTACTACCTCCTCAGCAAGGCAGTTCCATGCATCCACAACCCTCTCTGTAAAAAAATACCTCCTCAGATTACCTCTTATTCGTCCCCCCTCTATCTTCAAATTGTGCCCCTTGTTCTTGCACATCTCTTTTTCTGAAAGATGCTACCATCTTGGACTCTGTTGATTCCCTTGATGTACTTGAAAGTTTCTATCATGTCCCCGCTCTCCCTCCTCTTCTTGAGTGCATACATATTAAGTTTTTTTTAATCTCTCTTCATATGTCTTCTGGCGTAGACCCTGCACCATTTTAGTTGCCCTCCTCTGGACAGCCTCCATCCTGTCTATGTCCTTGTGGAGATGGGGTCTCCATAACTGGATGCAGAACTCCAGATGAGTCTCATCAACTGTCTGTACAGAGGGATAACAACTTCCTGTTTTCTACTGGTTGTGCCTCTCCCTACGCATCCCAGTATCCCACTAACCCTCCTTACTGCCTTTACACATTGTTTGCCTACCTTAAGGTCATCTGATATGACTACATCCAGGTCCCTTTCCATTGATGTTGTTGTTATTATCTCACCCCCATTGTGTACACTTCCTCTGGATTTTTGTTTCCCAGGTGCATTACTTTGCACTTCTTTGCATTGAATCTAAGCTGCCATACATTTGACCACTCCTCCAACCTTGCCAAGTCCCTTTGTATCCTTTCCACCCTACCTTCTGTATCAAGCCTGTTGCATATCTTGTGTCATCTGCAAAGACATACTTTTCCTTCAGTCCCTCTGCAATGTCACTTATAAAGACATTAAAGAGGATCAGTCTCAGTTCTGAACCCTGCAGTACCCACTAGTACCACAGGGTTCTCATTCGATAAGGTAATTTCTCATTACAATTCAAGCAATCAACTTATCACATCTCAGGGCTTGACTTCATCCACCAGAGGTGTTATTTAATATATTCACAGTTTGAGGCAACTGCAGCTTATTGGGGTGTTTCTTCATTACAGATGTTCAGAAATGGACCCTAGCATCTTGGGTTTATTCTCCTTCTCATTGTTGACAGTAGTAATGTTTCCTATGAACTATGTGAGAGTATATATCTCTTATGTTTCATCAAAGGTTCAAGTTCCGCTACCTAGGGTTCACTCCACTGAACTGCAATTCAAAGTTTTGTATTGGCTATGATCTTTCCTCCTCCTTTCTCCAGCTTTAACTTAGAAGAAAGTCCTTAGGGTTCCCCTGAGACTTCTCCTATGCACATCTAGTTTGCAAAGACCTTTTCAGCATTACTCAATGAAGGATAGATCTGTCTCCTGCCTTATGCCTGATCCTAATCTAATGTTCATAACTTCTGCTTCCTCTGGAGCAGAAATCATCTAACTACTTCATAATTGCTGCATCTCAGGCTGCCAGAGATCCTGCATTTAGTCTGCTGTCTTGAACCTGTTCCTGCTACTTCTCTGAAATCAAGGATTCCACCATCAGATCATGTCATTCCCATCAGAACTTCAATCTCATATCACTTTATTCGAGGCCTGCCTTTCTCAGCCTACTCCAACTGCAACTTGCAATACTCAATGACTTTCCACTCTCCAACCATGATGCTGTTCTAGTGCTTACCAATCATATAGATTCCATACATTGGGAACTACCAACTCATCACAATCCAAATACTACTTCCTCATCAGCCACTTCTCTTCTGCTTATCTGTTACAATTTCCTATAGAAAGTCTCCATCTATAGTAAGGAAGAATAGTTGCCAGCATTTCTCATCTTGTCTTATAACACACTGGAATCACATGATATTCTTTGGGGCTATTACTATCCTGTTGAAATCCAATGCTACATATTCAACCCCAGCATGGAAGAAGATATACTACATTATCTCAAAACTTCAGATATTGAACTGCAAAATCCCAAGCCCAAGATCCTGCAATGGCAGTTGCCTGACAGACCACCATCCTGATGACTGACATCCTGACACTGGACATAGTCATGTATGTGTGTGGTCAGGGGGCTCTACCCCTTATCCTCCATTGTGGGGGACTTTGGACCCGCACCACCCTAAAACAACATAATCAGCTCTATGTCATGGCAAGTTCCAGTGTTGGTCTTTTGGTCATCAGTATGGTGGTCTGTCAGATAACTGGCATGTTGGGATTTTGACCTCAGGATTTTGTGATTTGGGATTCTGCATGTGGCCATTTTGTAGTACTCCCCTAGGAAGAAGTTGTTGAGGATGTTCTCACTTCCACTGATCTATTAATAAGCTAGACTCTTATAGATAAACAGTTTTCTAAGCTTTAATATTAAAGGATGTAATTCAAACTGCAGCTGCATGAGTTCCTGTACTATGAACCAATCTGAGCCAAATGAGAATGTAGATCATATGGTGCAACTCCAATTTCCTTCTTTCTTGATCTGCACAATGGCTTTCTATCGCTTTCTTCCTCCCAACATGCACAGATATCCAGACTCACTGAACATGTGAAGCACAGATTTACTTAAGTTCTTGACCAATTAGTGCAGAGCTCTGACCTCCTCTTATTACTATGCATATGCTCATCTCCTTGTCCAAAAGTGTTCAACTGAAACAGTTGTTTTATCTTTCACCTCAGGGTACACTGCAGTATCTGTAACCTATTGATATTCTGCTATCTTGAGCATTCATGAAGTTCCTAGATTTTCAAGAGTTCTACTGACATCTCTCCAAAAACCTCCCCATGGAAGCTGCTGCCTTATACAGAGATAATTCCTGTCTGTATCTGTCTTGCCTTCTCAGTGTCCATCAGTAGACATCATCAAAAGGCCAAGTTGATGTCTATGTCATCACAGGGTCACTACATTTATGTCATGCCACTGCAAGTGAAACATTTAATTCTCATCTCAGTTCTTTCCAAGACTTCATCACATCCACACTCAACAGGCATAGCCAAATCTTTTCCTCCTTGAACCATCAGTCTTATCATGTCATAGTCTGCTATGGTCAGCAAGTTGAAGCCTCAAGGAGCAACTCCAGTACTCATATCTCCTGTCTTGTACCATCTAAGCAATTCATAGGAATTCCTGCATATCATATACTGCATTCATGACCTTCTACATAAGTGCAAGCTGAACCTCTCAGGTGACTCATCTCCACTCCTTCTGTCAGGCTACTCAGTGTTTCATGTTCATCCAGTCAGTTTAGGAATTCTACTTCCACTGGTCACTTTCTCCATTCTATTGCTATCCAATCTCAAAAGCATCACTTGAGATCATGAGTTAAATTTTCCCAATCGCATATCTCCATCTTACTATGCCTTCATCGTCATAAAAGTTGCTAGATGACCTTATTTTCATAATCTGTATTTTCTTTTGAGACTTGTGGCTCACTACTGATTTCCTTTGCCATTCCTTAAGTTTCTGTATCTTAGAGAATTAACTGTTGTTCCTGCCTCTTTGTGATCTTCACTTGTCAGAACTACTAAATATCATTCCATCTAATTTCTGCCAACCTCAAGACCATCATATTCAGAGAGTTGCCTGCTGTTTTTGACAGAGGAAAACTTTGGTTTCAGAGCAAGAAACAGCAGTCTTGAACTACAGATTTTTTATTGATAAATCACTTCTATCTCAGCAGGAGTCAGTACCTGTTTGGATTAAGCAGACAGATATTTCATTAGAAGAAGAGGGTCTCATTTATGTAAAAAGAAAGTCACTGTGTGTTTCTCTGAGGAAAGGAGCTGTATCAGCTTAATTTACTGAGTCACGAGCAGAGGATGAATCTAATTGGGGTGTGTGGCTTAGGAGCTTAGGAGTACAAAAGCAGGTGCCTCCAATTACAGCTTCTTGGTGTTTTTGACAGAGGAAAACTTTGATTTCAGAGCAAGAAACAGCAGTCAAGAACAGCAGATTTTTTACTAATTGCCCTCCTTCCCACCCCTCCACCCTTCCACCCTAAGCCAGTTCTACTTTTATAGCCACTGGATTTGACTGACAACAGGAACTTCCTGTTTGGCAGTAGGAAGGGAAGGATTACTGAGACATATTAGTTTCAACAATGTTGAAGGAACCTAAAAAACTCTTTCTCCCCTTTGGCTGCTGGAGGTCTGAATCCAAGCACGGAAGAAGGGCATACTGAAGACTACAGGAAGTTCCTGTCCCAGAACTGGGAGGGCAAGAGTTGTAAGGGCACATAGGCAGTAGGAAAGTAAGTGTAAAAATACACAGAGGCAAGAGACAGTAATCATACAAAGCAACAGGAGAGGGGACACAAAATAAGTCAAGATGGGAGTGGTGCAGTGCAATGGCTGTGGGACAGCAGTGTTCTGGGAGATATTCTGGGGGCTGTGATGCTGCCCAGTTTGCAGGCAACTCTCTGGTCTGAGGGAGATGGTTGCCCATCTCCAGGGTGACCTGGCTTGGATTTGTGAAACCTCTTCCCCCACCAGAGACCACCAGGGCCACCACCATTACCTCAGTGGTTGCCAAGAAAGAGGAATGGTTGGACCAAGGTGGGATCAGGGATGGACAGGGTGGTGGAACAGAGGTGCATCCCTCCAGTTGTACCTCTCAACAATTCATATGCTGTTCTGGCAAAGAGTGGATCCTCTATGGAAGCACTTGCAGTGGAGACAAAGGAGGATGCTGGCAACCTCCACAAAGGAGACCTACAGGAGGGTGGCACGAGACCCAAAGGGGAAGAAAACAACTCCTGGTGGGGGACTCAATTATTAGGGGTAGAAGTGGTGAAGGAAGGGGAGAGGGAGGTAAGGTGCCTGCCTGGCACCATGGCTTGGAGGGAGAGGAAGCAAATCCTCAGGATCACAGAAGCAGCTACACGAGGGAGGGAGCTGGATGTCACTGTCCACCTAAAGACAGATGACCTGGCTGTGAATGGGATCAGAGTGGTGCAAGAGGAGTTTGTGGAGTTGGGGAGGGATCTTAGACAAGTGGCATGTAAGGTAACCTTTATGGATGTGCTGCCTGTCTATGGCAAGGATGATGCTAGGGTATTGCATACCACGGGATTCAATGAATGGTTGAGAAACTGGTGTGGAGCTCAGGGTTTTGACTTCATTGGGGACTGGGGAGCCACCTGTAGGGATGCAGGCTTTTACTGGTGTGATGGTCTGAATCTGTCCTGGGGGGAACCAGAATTCTAGGTGACAGGTTTAAATGCTTCAGTGGTAAGCATTTAAACTAGCCAAGGGGGTAGGCACTGAAAAGGAGCAGAGGAAATCCCAGCCTCCCCCATAAAACACTGTAGTTAGAGAGGTAAACACCAAGGTAGAGAAGTCAGTAGGGAGCAGGACAATGCCAAAAAAGGCAGTAAGGACAGGGATGGGGCTAAAAGGGCTAAGGCCATAAAAAATAAATGGAAGGTGATGAGTACCAATGCCCACAGTCTGTGACACAAGCTCCCTGAACTAGTGGCCTTGATGGAAGAGGGATGCCTGGGTATTGTAGCAGTCTCTGAAACATGGTACACAGAGAACCATGACTGAGATGTCAACATACCAGGATACACAGTCTACAGGAGGGACAGGGCAGGTAAAAAGAGGAGGAGGAGGAGTAGCTCTCTATATAAGGGAAGAGATTAAAGGAACAGAACTAAGTAGTAAACAGGAAGTTGATGAGTCACTATGGGTCACCCTGGAGACAGGAAATGGCACCACAATCCCCATGGGGGGTTTCTATAGACCCTATTTTCAGGGGGAGGAAATGGACAAGAAAATGATAGAAGGCATCCTTAAAATGGCAGAAAAAGGGGAGATATTATTGATGGGGAACCTGATTATGCCAGATGTTAACTGGAGTACCTTTGCTGCAGGCACATCCAAGAGCAGAGTCACTCTTGATGCCCTATAGGGGCATGCCTCAGACAACAAGTGTTGAAACCCACTTGGGAGGGAGCAAGCTTTAGACCTGGTACTCTCAAATTGGGAAGGAGAAAGGATCTCAGATTTAGAAGTGGGTAGCCATCTGGGAACAAGTGACCACCAAACAGTGTGGTTCACAATAAACTCAGCCATAGAGTTAAGCAATACAAAAACAAGAGTATTGGACTTTAGGAAGGTTGACTTTGGGAAAATGAGAGAGTGCCTCAGAAAAGCCCTAGCAAACAGGCAAGAAGGAGGTGTGGAGGAACAATGGTGAATAATCAAAACAGCCATTGCAGAGGACACCAGCCTTTGTGTGAAGCAAATCAACAAAACAAAATGAAGGAAAAAAACACTTTAGTTCTCAAAAGAGGTGGCAGGGAAGGTTAAGGAGAAAAGGATAGCATTCAGGAAATATAAGGAAACACAGAAGGAGCAGGACAGATACCTTTAATAGTTAAAGCAGAAGGAGGCAGGAAGGCAGTCAGAATAGCAAAGGCACAAACTTGAGGAAAAGATAACCAATTCTGTTAAGGAGGGGGATAAAACCTTTTATAGGTACATTAATGAGTGAAGAAAGACCAAGGGAGGGATACAGAGACTTAATAAAGGGGAGGGAATGTGGGCAGAGGGTGACAGTGAAAAAGCAGGGATACTGAATGAATATTTCTGCTCAGTATTCACAATGGAAGAGGAGGGGAAGATACCTAAACCAAATAAGAGAGAAACTCTGAATAGAGGGGTCAATACCAGTCCATTCACAGAATAAAGGGTTTTGAAAGAACTCTTGAAACTGAGGGTGGACAAAGCAATGGAGCCTCATGGGATTCACCCAAGAATTCTAAAAGAACTAAGGGTAGAACTAGTAACACCACTGACTACTCTCGTTAACAAATCATGGGAGGATGGGGTGGTGCCTGAGGACAAGAGGAGGGCAAATGTGATTCCACTTCACAAAAGTGAGAGCAGGGCAGAGGGAGGAAACTACAGATCAGTTAGTTTGACTTCAGTGGTAGGAAAAATGTTGAAATCACTTCTGAAGGAAAGAATTGTTGAGTACCTAGAGGCCAGTGGGGCACAGGTCCCAAGGCAGCATAGTTTCACAGCAGGAAGGTCATGTCAGACAAACCTAATATATTTATTTAACTGGGTGACCAAAGTAGTAGACCAGGGAGGGGCTGTGGATATGGCCTACCTAGATTTTAGCATGACATATGACACAGACTCACACAAAAGATTAATCTACAAGTTAACCAGCCTTGGAGTGGGTCCCAAAGTGGTAGCCTGGATAAAAAACTGACTGGACAACAGGAAGCAAAGGGTAATAGTAAATGGAGTCCACAGTGAAGAAAGGAGGGTAACAAGCAGGGTCCCACAGGGTTCACTACTGGGACCGGTCCTCTTTAATGTCTTTATAAGTGACACTGAAGAGCACCTGGAAAGAAAAGTATGTATCTTTGCAGATGACACAAAGATCTGCAACAGGGTTGATACACAAGATGGGGTAGAAAGGATGAAAAGGGACTTGGCAAGGTTGGAGGAATGGTCAAATATGTGGCAGCTCAGATTCAATGCAAAGAAGTGCAAGGTAATGCATCTGGGAAACAAAAACCCAGGGGAAGAGTACACAATGGGGGGTGAGTTAATAACAACAATAAAAATTGAAAGAGACCTAGGAGTAATTATATCAGATGACCTAAAGGTGGGCAAGCAATGTGAGAAGGCAGTAAGGAGGGCTGGGGGGATACTGGGATGCATAAGGAGAGGCATCAACAGTAGAAAACAGGAAGTTGTTTTCCCTCTGTACAGACAGTTAGTGAGACCCCCATCTGGAGTACTGCGTGCAATTCTGGATACCCTATCTCCACAAAGATATAGACAGAGTGGAAGCTGCTCAGTGGAGGGCAACCAAAATGGTGCAGGGTCTGCACCGGAAGATGTACAAGGAGAGAATAAAGCAGCTTAATATGTATACCCTTGAGGAAAGGAGGGAGGGGGGGACATGAGAGAAACTTTTAAGTATCTCTAGGGACTTAACAAAGTACAAGAGGATAGTATCTTTCAGAAGAAGAGATGTGCAAGAACAAGGGGGCACAATCTGAAGATGGGGGGATGGCTCAGAGGTAATGTTAGAACGTATTTTCTTTTTACAGAGAGGGTTGTGGATACATGGAACAGCCTTCCTGATGAGGTTGTGGAGTCTGGAACAGAGGGAGAATTCAAGAATGCATGGGACAGGCATAAGGCAATTCTAGTGGGGGATAAGAGGAAGAAAGCTGTTGATTAACTAGCATCTTCAGCTTATCCATCAGGTAGGGAAATGGGCAGACTAGGTGGGCCAAGTGGTCCTTATCTGCCATCAAATTCTATGTTTCTAGTTCAGATTTCACTGACTTATGCATACCATGACTACTCTGAATCTTCTCAGCTTCCTCTGTCATGCAGCAATATCTTCCATATGGTTCTTCGAAGATCTGGGAACTCTCCTTCATTGACTCTGATTAGGTCATTTTGCATTCTCAGCTCACTCCTTTGGATCAAGCAGCATCTCTGTCAAAAACAACTTTTCTGCTCCTGATAGCAAGATTCTCAGAAGATGGACTCTTCATGACAATACCAGTCATCTCCTGAATACGACATCAAATTAGCATTTCCATTATCTCATTTTTAGCATGCCCAGAGAAAGGCAGTTTAGTAACAAGGGGTCCTCAGAAGTTTCCTCTGGGGGCTCCTCTCCTGTATGTTACTGTTCACATTCTCTGTGAGTTGGTAGAGGTAATCTCTTGTGGCTCTTCTATTCCCTATTGCTGCCTGGCTTATCTACTGAGGGTGGGGATAGAAAAATTCCAAAGCTAAGTCTACATAAACACCATACACTATTCACCAGACATTGAATGGAAGGTCTTTTGCTGGTGACTCAATGTGGGGGAATTTACTCCTCCTACTTCCACATAAAAGCCAGCCTCTCCCTGCAGCCCATGTTCAGAGTGTTTCAAACATCCTCCATCCTCCACTGCCTCTTCCTCCTCCTCCAGCACTCTTCTCACCCTTATTGCTGTGCCTTCTGTTCCCTATCACTGCCTGGCTCATCTATTAAGAGTGGAAATAGAGAAAGGTCAATGTTAAGTCTATATAAGCACCATACACTATTCACCACATGCTGAATTGATATTAGTTTAAAAAATCTGAAATTCTTGGAAAGATTCTGGATCAGATATGAACAGTTAAAAAAATATTGAATTATGGTTCCAGTTTCAAGCTATTTCCTTTTCAGAACCTACCACTAGGATGATTACTCTTCTTTTTAGAAATGAGGGAGGTAATGCTTGTGATATTATTGTCTGGCTTAAAGAGCAACTCTTCACTTAAGCAGGAGTTACGTGTTCAGTTCTGTATACCACACCTTAAGAGGGATATAAAGAGGGTAGAGGTGGTTCAGAGGATAGGTCAGGGAATGCAGAGGAAGGCATATGAGGAAAGGCTGAGGTATCTGTATATGTACTCCCTGGAGGATAGGAGAGATGGAGGGATATGACTGAGATGTTCAAATATCCAAAAGATATTAACAGGATGCAATGGGGGACCCTATTTCAAATGAAAAGATGTTCAGCAACTAGGGACCATGGTATGAAGCTGGAGGATGGACACTTTAAGGGTAACATGAGGAAGTACTTTTTCATGGAGAAGGTGGTGGATGCTTAGAATGACCTGCTGGAGGAGGTGGTAGAGGCAGAGACAGTCTCAGATTTCAAGCATGCATGAGATAGGCACATGAGAATCCTGTGGGATGGGGAAGATTTGGGGGAGGGAAGGGGAGAGCTCAGTAACACTGGGCACAGTAGATGGGCAAGGCCACTGTTTTTCGGTTTTAACCGGAAAATCCGGTAAAATTTCGGAATTAGGGCTGCCTGAAAACCGGTAAAAACGAAGATTTCATGGAATCTGGCATTTTCTTTCAGATCGGTAAATCTATAAAAAAGTGTGTTTTTCTTTTAATTCCTTCCTGTACTATTTTCAGTTTGCTTTATTTAATGCTCTGTATATGAAGCCTTCTTTAATTCTGATTATTTATGCACATACTAAAAACTGATAACAGAATCCCGGTAAAATCTGGAAATTAGAGTAACAATCACCGGTGAAATTCCGGAATCTTAAGTCTTGAAAACGGAATTTAATTGTTTTAATCACCGTAAATCAGTGGCCTTGTAGATGGGCCATATAGGTCCTTATCTGTCAACATTATGTATATATGAATGCATGCATGTAAGCATGTAATTTCATAAATAAAATGTTTCAACTAGTACAATTTACTGGAGAGTATACTTTTTTTTTTCATTTTCAGTTTCTTTCCAAGATTTACAGTACATCTTGGTCCTGTTTAAAACATCTATATAATAAACATTTGAACATATTTTCCTCTCCCCTGTTAACTTCACAGTGCCTTTGTTTATGACATCATAGTGCTCACCGTGACAACAGACTGTAATGTCACAAACAACAATTGTGTGATTAACAGGGGAGAGTCAGACACAGTTTAAAAGACTCAGTGAAAAAATTGCTGCATTATCTACAATATTTGGCAGACCAATAGCAGGGGAGAATTAAACCAATAACAAATTACTGGCAAACAATAACGTTAAAACATCACTGGTGTAAACCTAGAGTTTTTAAGCTTTTTGTTATAATATTGTTACTCTTTAAGCAGCAGTGTTCTGTTTTAAAGAACTCAGTGCCTATCATAGATAGTAGACAGGTGTGGATGGTAGCCTGTAAGTTTAAAGTTCAGTATTACAAACAAACACAGGAATACAGAACCTGCTGTTAAGCTTTTATATTGGTAGAGATATGGGAATGTGCTTTTACCCAGGGCAGCCATGCACTTGTTATAAGTATGGTTGAAGGGGATATTTTAGTGCAGCATGTGAAGCTGCATGTTGAAATATGTGTTTAGAACATGACCATAATAGTCTGCTGTGCCTAACCCATTCAAGTGTAACCTGTGCAAAGAGCAGGGCAATTCTGTTAGCAGTGTCCCTTGGCTTCACATAATAAACTAGGAGGTATAAACCAAGATGAAATAATAAATAAAGGGCAGGTGCAAGAAGCTGCACAAGTCTATAATAAATAGTATGCTGAAAGGCCAACTTCAGTGGACAATGCAAGGGCTAATGCCAGTAATGGAGGTTCCAGATCTGCACAAAAGGACAGTAGAATTTCTAATCAAGCAGAGATGCCTCTCTCCATAACTAGACAAAGATGGCATGGACATTTTTTTGTTCCAGAAAAAGAGACTGAAAAGCTAAAATAAAAGTGGTGAAATCCATTTCTATCCCTGCAGCCAATAAATAATGCATCTTGGCTTCAGGCAATAGGGGAACACTGACGAAGAAGAGGGTGATTTGGAAGCTTCTTTTGTTACTTCTATAGTAAGGGATCAATAACCAGTTAGGGAGGATCAGAACTCAGAGCCCTCTGCTGCAAAAAAAAAAAGCAGGTTAAGAGGGTCACACACATGTGCAGATGGAAAGGAAACTCCCAATACTTAAATCATGTTTTATCAAGTCCTACAGAAAAAGAATGACTGCTGTGTCACTCTTGGACTCTTTGCCAGGCAACATTTTGTTTGTACAGGACACCCATCTGAAATCCCTGAGTGAAAATACAGGCATGAAGAGATTATACTGGATCTTCCTTGGTCTCAAGAGATAAATAGGTGTAATGAGGTGGGCATTCTATTTAAATGTGCTACATTTAAGGTACAAAAATGGTTGAGACACAACTAGGTATGGCTCTCATATTAGATGTGGCGCAAATTAGGAGCTTATTTTGATCAGTAAATGTGTATGCCCCCTCAAACTCAGGCACCAAGTTTAGCTTTATTATCAAAAGTATGCCCATTCTTTTATACAAATAAAGTCATAATTTTGGGTGGAGATTTCAATTGTACACTATCTTTGAATGACAGAGGTGGAAATTGTCTGAAATAAATAGTGACTCTGTTTTTTTAAAAGAAATGATTCAGGTAGCTGGTTTAGAAGATGGATTTGCTACTACACCTAATCAAAAGGTCATTACATTCATGAAAGGACAGTTAAGAACAGGACTGATTTCTTGTTCTTTTTTTTAATTCAATATGCTTTATTCATTATAATGTAAACAGCAATAGTCACCATAAAAGCAGTCAAGAAAGATTGACAGGTTACAATCTACGTATCGAGACTGCCAATACCAGTCAGTGTAGAAAATAAACACATACTAGAATACAAGCAAAATAAACAACATACACTAAGCTAACCAACTATCCCCCACCTCACCCCAAGCACCTGATGCCAATCATGATATCTGCTGTCCACGAAAGAACTTAAATTGATTAAGTGGATTTGTTCTCTAGTGTTTCCAGACTGTAAGTAAATCATCTAAGGGGCCCCATTTTGTTTGATATCCATTAAGCCGGTTGGCCATTGATGCAGTATGTTGCTCCAATTGAAGAGCCAATAAAACTTCTGTATGCCATTCTATCACAGATGGCAAGGATTACTCCTTCCAGTGCCTTATGATGGCCAATTTGGCTACAGCAGATATCATAGCTATATGTGCCATTCTTATTCTATGAGTGTTAGAAGGGTAGTGATTGAGCAGGCATATCTCTGGTGTAAACAATGGGTCAAGCCCTAACATTGGATCAAGGGAGCTTTTAATTGTTTGCCAATAACCATGAATTTTGGTTTCTTGTTCTTGTTTATTGATTTAAAAGTACATACTGCAAGTACTATTGATGTGGAAACCTCAGATCATGCGGCTGTTCTTTGTCATTGTTTGACTAGAGTGAGAATACTTCAAGACAAATTCCTGGGTTTAAATACCTCCTTAATAGAACATAAAGAAATTCAAAAGGCTTGCCTGGAAACATTTAAAGCATGGTGTACATTGATTGCTGCTTATGATAGTGTAGTGGAATAGTGGAGGATACAAAGAGGAATTAGTGTCATTATTCAAGAATCTAAGTAGGAAAATAAAACAAAAAAAGCTGCATTACTTAAGTCTTAGGGATAAGTTACACATACTATTCTCACAAGCACAAGATGAGGATGGGGATTTTGTGGAACATACAGTATATAAAAGGTCAACTAGAGACTATCTTGGCCTAGTAGATCCATGGAAAATTCTTCACCCTGGAGACCAAAATTTAACTTTTTATTCACCTCCCCAAGGTGTGCATTCATGTCTTGATTATTTTTTGACCTGTCAACAGTTACTTCAATATGTCCAGGCTTCTCACATTGAAGCTAGGGGGACCTTGGATTACTCTCCTGTGAAGTTATAGTTGTTGGCCTCTCCATTGCAATTTTATAAATATACATGGTCTTTAAATGCCCAATTAGTGACAGAGTCTTCCATGATTGAACATCTGAAAGTTTTTAGTATGTGGTCTATTCAAGAACATTTTCATTCTGTTGTGGTGACGGATGTTTTATGGGGTCTCTTAGAGCTCAGTGGAGGGGGGAATTAATAAGATTGGTGTCTATTAGGAGAAAGAAAATAACTTAAGTCAGTGGGTGGCTGCTTAAAATTAAACAGCACAAGAAAACACTCTCCCTGAGCAACACTGAAGAGGTACATGTGGAACTGAGCCATTTGCATGCCCAGTATTCAGCCTACTATTGGACAAAGTCTATCTGGCATCTGTTAAATTAAAAGCTACCTATATTGGGCAGGGGGATAAGGCAGGCAAGTTGCTTGCTATGAGTCTTAAGCAAAGGATTGTGGCAAGATGGGTTCTGCTTTAATTGACCCTGTAACTCAAAAGCTGGTGTATGAACCTAAACAAATGGTTGCTATTTTTCAGCATTACTATCAGTCTCTTTATTCGACACCAGAGTTCATTTCTGCCTTTCAAACAGTTTTAGAGGATTTTGTTGGGGTTAGAACTTCTGCACTATCTCACTGAAAAAGGTATCACTAATTGGTCCTATTACAAATTTGAAGATTGCCACTGTGAGTGAGTCTCTTTCCTGAGTTAAGGTGCCAGGACCTTATGGCTCTGTGCCTTTGTTTTATAAAAGTTTCAGAGAGGAGCTGGTCCCTGTGTTTACCTAGTCATACAACTGTTTATATGTTTCTAGAATTAAAGAGCCTTCGCTTATCTAAACTAAGATACTGTTACTTCCAAAATCAAGAAGAGATCCCCATCTCCCAGATAATTACCATCCTATCTCATTGTTGAATGTGGATATCAAAATTCTCTTTTTTTTATACTTATTGTTTCTTTTCATAGTACAAACATACAAGAAAATGTAATCTTAGTTTTGAGTATCACATACTGGTAATTATACATCACATAACTAGAATAGTTAACTCAGCGTCCATTGATACATCATGTGAGGGTTGACTCATAGATTTTAAACATACATAACCACAATAGTATTATAAATCACCTGGCAGCAGGAACATGGACATTATTTGCAATCAAGTCCAATAAGAGACCATGTGCCTATTTGGCACTGAAACTATTCCACACAAGGCATGAGTTTTGTCCATGTAACTCTTCATATTTAGTTATTATTCCATTACACCAGCAGACATCTCAGAAAGAACCCCCCCACCATCCCAGACCCATATAGAACATTAATTATAAACATTTTGTATTTAGCCAAAAAAGCCCCAGTACAGTCTCCCATTAGCCAAGCCTGTTTAAGATTACTTAAACTAAGAATTCAGGCATTTATAAGTCACACAGATATGCATTACCAGCTAATAGTAAATTCAGCAAATGCTTAATCTAAAACAATGAAGGAGTCTGAAGTGTGGTTAATAATAGGCCCACCACATGGCAGTCAACGTACTGACATTATTAAATAAACTGCAACATCAGACCCTTCATCAGAGTCCTGATTTAAGTCTTGTCATGCAAAATCCTTCTGGATAGCAGATAAATGCTTACCGCTTCAGATGGACCAGTATAAATGTATGTTTTCCCCACAGATTGAATTCTTAGTCAGGCAGGGATTTGTAGTGCATGAGATACCCCAAGAGCTGGCAGCCCAGTATGTATTGCATCAGATGCCTTACAACGTTGTCGTGTAGCAAACTCAAGTCCAGAAAACAAATAATTTTTTCCGCCAAAGTCAGCATTGCTACACCCTTCATTTTGGCTGCTGTGAGTATCTTATCTCTAATATGTTGATCCGTAGTCACTGCCAAGATTGCACGGGGCAATTCTGATGATGGTTCACGATGTCTAGGGGTAATTTGGTATACCTTGACCATCTCCCCTACTACTTCAGTGCCCTAGAGTTGGGATATTAATGTTTCAATATATCCCATTAGGTCTCTCCCTTCCGATTGTTCCAAGACTCCTAAAATACAAAGATTAGCTGAGCGGACCACATTTTTCAACTGTTCCATCTGGAGTCTCAGAAGCTTATTTTCTGAAATAACTCCCGATATGGCCATGGCAGCACTGTTGGCATATTCAACTGCTACTCAGGCAGTTGCCAAGGCCTTTGCTATTCTGATGTTCACAGTTGCCAAATGATCCATTATTGTGTCCACTTTTTTATCAAGAAGTTGAATTTCCTGAAGTAGTGCCCCATTAGTTGGTTTAGTAGGGCTCAGCTCATGATTTGAGGCCCCTGCTGTTGAGTGCTCACCAGGCCTATTTGATTTTGCCCCACCACTATCTTGTGGAGGCTTTTTCTTCTGGTGTACCATTTCAGAATAAGGTAAATTTTATATCTGTTGATCCCTCTTTGAATGTAGCTTAAGCTGATGTACAAGACTGAAAATATCTGAAGCTTTAAAAGGAGTTTTAGGGTCTGAAATCAACCAGTGCCAGGGAACTCCCTGAGAGGTCTGTTCCTTCAGCTGCTGGCTCCACCCCCCTTCATTTCAGGAAACTTTTTCACCTTTTCTCTGTATTCAGGGAGACTGACACTTATGTTGTGTTGGTCTCTCTGAATGCAGAAAAAGCTTCTGACTGTGTGGGTTGGCATTATTTATTTATTTGCACTTCTACCTACATATGGTATCCCCCTTGAGTTTGTGCAGTGGATTTGTATTCTTCACACCATCCCTTCAGCTACAGTCTCGTGTAACAATGAGCTCTCTGGAAGGGGGGTGTCATAGTGGTGGGAGGGAGGGGGTTTGGTGTAGGAATGTTGTTTGTCCTTATTTATGATATTGTTCTTGTTGTTTTCTTTGTTCAGTTGCATTCCATGTCCTCTTTGTATATTGAATTTTGGATTTTTTTGGTACATGTTTATTATGGTGTTTTTTTTTTCTTTTTATTCTTATTCATTCTTGATATATATTTCAATAAAGCATAGCAAGTTGTTAAAAACGTCAAAGAGGTGATCCTCATTTTCAATATGAAAGAGCTGTCACTTTAGAGAAATAACTGAAATTTAGAACACAAGGTAAATCTCAGCACTCACATCGTTTACAGGTTGTCATGAGTGAGTACAACATATTATATCTGGTTTATATGACCCTGAAAAGAAACACATGGTAACCTCACACAGAGACATTATGGATGTAACTAGCAGATATCTTAGGGATACCTTTGGATGTGAAACTGGATCAGTTTGGGACACAGATATGTAAAAATAATCTGTACCTGAAATTCCAGAACATATTAAAACACAGCTCTTACAACCTATTCAAGTTAGAGAAGTAAAACAAGCCATAACTTTTCTAAGTAATACTGTTGCCCCTGGGACTGATGGTATCTCATCTGAATTTGTAAGTGGTTCAAACAATATCTGATTCCTGCATTGCAAGTTATATATGATAACATTTTGCAATCTGGTACTTTACTGGCCACTATAAGAGAGACACTGATGATTTTTCTTTACCAAAAAGGAGATTAGATAGATATAAAAATAAATGAAGACCACTTTATTTGTTAAACTCTGATCTGACAATGTTATCTAAGCTTTTGGCTCAACTGTTACCTGAGATTGTTAAAGTAATCCTTGCTGATACACAAACCTGTGCCAGTAAGCAGAGAAGTAGTTTTGATAAGTTGATTTTACTAAGAGAAATGTGGAACAGAGGTCACAAAGGTTTTATAAATGTTCTTGTATTATCAAAAGATCAGGAAAAAGACTTTGATAAGTCCCCGCACTCCTTTTTGGCAAGAACATTAAAACTGCATGGGTTTCTTCATCAGTTTTGTGTAATGAGTTATGGCTTTATATAAAAAGATGATGGTATCCCCTTATGTTAATTATAATTTGGGTCCTGCAGATGAGATTAGGAGGGGTGTTTGGCAATGTTGTCTGCTTAGTCCTTTGTGATATATTTTTACCTTGGACCCTTTAATTCAGATGCTACAACAGAATCAGGACATTCAAGGAATACAGTTGTCTTCAAACATTCTGGAGCTTAGGGCTCTTGCATATGCAGATGACCTGTGTATTATTATTAAAGATAATGCATCAGATGACAAGATACAAGAGACGCTTGAACATTTTTTTTTTAATTGCAGGTGCCAATGTTAATTGTGATAAAAGTGCAGGTATAGTGCTTGGGCAGCCATCTGGTTACTAACTGAGCAATAGAGTGGCAGGTATCAGTATGATGGAGGAACCTTTAAGAATTCTAGGAATAAAATTTGGGCCAGTAAATATGGCTTTTGTTAACTGGAATGGTGACATTTTGAAAGCAGAGAAAAAACTAGCTTTATGGAGGAACAGGCCTTTATCAAAATGGAAGAGTGTTCTTGATTAAGACTCTTTTGATACACTGTTTTCTGTGTGTATTGTAAATGTAGTATTTTCTCTCCCTGTAGCCCTTGAGATATGATTATATAGTAATTTCTTTCAAGGACTGTGGGGCAGTTGACTTAACCCTGTGAAAAGGTACACTACATACTTGGATTATAGGAAGAGAGTAAATATGGTTACCCTGGCAGTGTTCTTCATATCCATGTTTTGCACTATAACTTCATGCCATTGTTGGGGGAACAGGGAAAATCTTGGGTATCCTTAGTGACAGACTGGATGTTACACTGGTATTTGAAGAGGCAGACTGAGGCATGGAAGAGTAGGCCAAAATATTATCTTCCTTTCCTTCCCACATACAATTTTAGTGTTTTGGTGAAAATTTGATTATGGAGGATAGCCACAGACAATATTCTGTATTTGAGTACCTATAGGGATGTGGGATACCACTTGGTTAAGAATACATGGCTGAATGGAAGTTCAGCAGTCTTTTATACATAAGAAAATTGATGATAGAAATTGCACAAGGGAAGACTGTTTGAATATTCCAGAAACTTAATCATATCTTTTACTCAAGTGTCCATATGTAAAGTTGTTCTGGCATTCACTAAGTAACACATGGAATGAATCCCTACTGAAACAGGTTGATTATTCTGTTTGGGAGACATACACTGGTCCATTGAATAAATATGGGATATACAATGGTGAGCTGTCAGATAAATGATTTATCTACACAAGTGCTGTTTGACCTCGGATAGCTTCACGAGTGGTGTAAGCCACGATCGAGGTGTCCGAGGTCAAACAGCACAAGTATTGATAAATAATTTATCTGACAGCTCACTCCATTCAGTCTGCAGAAAAAAGTGTGTCATGCCACCAGCAAAACTGAAGTATATCTTTTTATGGCTGCAGTGGGCATTACCCTGTAGTTGTTTTGCTATTACAGTAGAAAAATGGAAGGCACTCATTGCAGCTGGTGGGTCAGAGCTCTTAGCTGATTGTTTTGTGAGGGCACAGTTTAGGCCCAACCCTTCCCACCCTCACCCCACCCACCCCTGGAAATAGTTCCTTTATACCTGGGGTTTCTGACATCATTTCCTCAAGAGTGCAAGGTGCATATCAATGTCATATCCTCTCAGCACACAGCACTGAAAATATATGCATACACATTGTATAATATATATATATATATTTCTATATAACAAACCAATCACTCACAGAAGCACACACACACACACACACACACACACACACACACACAAAAGTACATAGTCATGTGGGGAGTAGTGCAATGTAATGGCTGTGGGGCAGCAGTCTTCCGGGAGTCTTTCTGGAGGCTGAGATGCTGCCCTATTTGCAGACAACTCTCTGCCCTGAGGGAGGAAGTTGCCCCGTCTTCAGGCCACACTGTACAGCAGTAAGAAAACCTTCCCCCAGGCCAGACTGGATGGTAGGAAGGGAACCCCCCCAATCCAGGGAGCACCAGAGCCACCACCACTACCTCAGAGGTTGCAAAGAAAGCACAGCAGTTGGACCACAGTGGGCTCAGGGAGGGTGAGGAGGGTGGAACACCCAGTCAGTTATTCCACTCCACAATCCATACACCATTCTGGGGAGCACAGCTCCACTATGGATGCACCCATGGAGGAGATTAAGGAGGCTGAGGACACCTGTCACAAGGAGGCCCACAGAAAGGAGGCAGAGGATGCCACAAGGAAAGGAAGCAGCTCCTGGTGGGGACTCAAGTATAGGGGATAGAACTGGGGAGCAGGAAAACTGAAGTAAAGTGCCTGCCTGGTGCCATGGCTTGTAGGACAGGAAGCATCCCCAGGATCACGAGAACACCTGCACAGGAGTTCGAGCTGGATGTCATTGTCCACCTAGGGACAAATGACTTGGCTCAACATGAGCTTAGAGCAGTGCAGAAGGACTTTGTAGAACTGGGGAGAGGCCTAAGACAAGTAGCACACACAGTATCCTTCTCAGAGGTGCTGCCTGTAAATGGCATGAGTGAGGCAAGGGTACTTACACCATGCAGTTTAATGAGTGGTTGAAAAAATGGTGTGGAGCACAGGGTTTAGCTTCATTGGGGACTGGGGTTCCACCTGGAGGACACCAGCCTATACTGGCAGGATGGTCTGCATCTGTCCAGGAAGGGAACAAGTCTTTGAGCAATCGGTTTAAATGCTTCATTGGCAAGCTTTTAAACTAGTCAAGGGGAGGCACTGATAAGCAGAAAAATCCCAGCCTCTCCCTACAAAACAGGGTACTAAATGGGAAAAAGACCGAGGTAGAAAGGTCAGTGGGGATGCTGTAACAGAAAGTAAAGCCATCAAAAATGAGCATTGAGTACCAATGCCCGTAGTCTGAGTAACAAGCTTCCTGAATTAGTGGCCTTGATGGAGGAGGAACATCTGGATATCATGGCAGTCACAGAAACATGGTACACACAAAACCATGACTGGGATGTAAACATACCAGGATACTATCTACAGGAGGGACAGGGAGGATAAAGAGGAGGAGGAGTAGCTCTTTACATAAGGGAAGGAATCAAAGCAACAGAACAAAAGGGTAAACAGGGAGGAGAAGAAGCACTGTGGGTAAATTTGGAGACCGCAATGGCACCACAATCCGCACAGGGGTTAGTTACAGACCCTTCTCAAGGGAGGAAATGGACAAGGAAATGATAGAAAGTATACTTAGTATGGCAGAAAAGGAGATATTGCTGATGGGTGATCTGAATATGCCAGATTAACTGGAGTGCAGTTGCAGCAGCCACTTCTAAGAGTGGGGTTATTCTAGATGCCCTACAGGGGGCATGCCTTAGACAACTAGTATTGGAGCCCACTCGAGAGGAACAATCTTAGACCTGGTTCTCTCAAATGGAGATGAAGAGAGGATCACAGATGTAGAAGTGGGTAGCCATCTGGGAACTAGCGACCGTCGAACAGTATGGTTCACAATAAACACAGCAATAGAGTCAAGCCATACAAAGACAAAGGTACTGGATTTTAGGAGGGCTGACTTTGTCAAAATGGGTGAGTGCCTAAGGAATGCACTAGCAAATGGGCAGGAAGGAGGGGTGGAAGAACAATGGGGAATAATAAAAACTGCCATCACAGAGGTAACCAGCCTTTGTGTAAAGCAAATAAACAAAATGAAACAAGGTAAGAAACCACTATGGTTCTCAAAGGAAGTGGCAGTGAAGGTTCAAGAGAAAAAGAAAGCATTCAGGAAGTACAAGGAATCACAGAAGGAACAGGACAGAGAACTGTATCAGTTAAAGCAAAAGGATGCTAGGAAGGCAGTCAGAACAGCAAAGGCCCAAACCGAGGAAAGATAGCCAACTCAGTTAAGAAGGAGGATAAACCTTTTATAGGTACATCAGGAGTGAAGGAAGACTGAGGGAGGGATAGTGAGGCTTAATAAAGGGAGGAAGGGTGGGCAGGTGACTGTGAAAAGGCAGAGATACTAAACAAATATTTTTGCTCAGTATTTACAAAGGAAGGGAGAGGTACCTAAAAACAAGTAGAAACACTCTGGATACAGAAGTTGATACCAGCCCATTTACAGAAGAAAGGGTTCTGAAAGAACTCTTAAAACTGAAGGTGGACAAAGCAATGGGGCCTGATGGGATTCATCCCAGAATTCTAAAAGAACTAAGGGTAGAACTAGTGACATCACTGACTACCCTCTTTAACAAATCATGGGAGGATGGGGTGGTACCCGAGGACTGGAGGAGGGCAGATGTGATTCCTTCACAAACGTGGGAGCAAGGCAGAAGCAGGAAGCTACAGACCTGTTAGTTTAACCTCAGTGGTAGGGAAATGATGGAATCACTTCTGAAGGAAAGAATTGTTGAGTATCTAGAGGCCAGAGGGCACAGGACCCAAGGCAGCATGGATTCACAGGGAAGGTCATGCCAGACAAATCTGATAGATTTCTTTGACTGGGTGACCAAAGTAGTTGATCAGGGAGGGCTGTGGACATGGCCTACCTAGGCTTTAGCAAGGCATTTGACACAGTCCCACAAAAAGATTAATATACAAGTTAGCCAGCCTGGGAGTGGGTCCCAAGATGACAGCCTGGGTAAAGAATTGGCTAGAGAATAGGTCACAGAGAGTAATAGTAAATGGAGTCCACTCTGAAAAAGGGGGGTTAGTAGTGGGGTACCGCAGGGTTCAGTATTAGGACCAGTCCTCTTCAATGTCTTTATAAGCGACATTGCAGAGGGACTGGAAGGAAAAGTATGTCTCTTTGCAGATGACACAAAGATCTGCAACAGAGTTGATGCACAAGGTGGAGTGGAAAGGATGAGATGGGACTTGGCAAGGTTAGAGGAATGGTCAAATGTATGGCAGCTTAGATTCAATGCTAAGAAGTGCAAGGTAATGCACCTGGGAAACAAAACCCCAGGGGAAGAGTACACAATGGGGGGTGAGCTACTAACAACAATAAAAATGGAAAGGGACCTGGGGATAGTCATATCAGATGATCTAAAGGTGGGCAAGCAATGTGAGAGGGCAGCAAGAAGGGCTGGGGGGATACTGGGATGCATAGGAAGAGGCATCACCAGTAGAAAACAGGAAGTTATTATCCCTCTGTACAGACAGCTAGTGAGACCCCATCTGGAGTACTGCATGCAGTTCTGGAGACCCAATCTCCGCAAAGACATAGACAGGATGGAAGCTGTCCAGAGGAGGGCAACTAAAATGGTGCAGGGTCTGCACCGGAAGACATATGAAGAGAGACTTAAGGAGCTTAATATGTATAGCCTCGAGGAAAGGAGGGAGAGGGAGACATGATAGAAAACTTGCAGTACCTCAAGGGAATCAACAAAGTCCAAGAGGGTAGCATCTTTCAAAAAAGAGGTGTGCAAGAACAAGGGGCACAATTTGAAGATAGAAGAGGGCTCAGAGGTAATTTAAGGAAGTATTTTTTTCACAGAGAGGTTGTGGATGTATGGAACGGCTTCCAGAGGAGGTTGTGGAGTCAAAAACAGTGATGGAATTCAAGCATGCATGGGACAGTCATAAGGCAATTCTAGGGGGTGGAGGTAGGAAGAAGTAGGCGGCTGGTTAACTAGGACCTGCAGCTTATCCATCAGGTAGGGAAATGGACAGACTGGGTGGGGCAAGCGGTCCTTATATGCCATCAAATTCTATGTTTCTATGTTTCTAAGTTTCTCTCCTGACTCCTAACAGATTAGATAAAATTAGAGGTTTTGTGATACTACTCCTCTTTCATTCAGCCGAGCAGGGTTTTAAAGCACTATTTTGTGTGCTAACCTTCAATCTAATTAGAAATGACTTTCAAGAAAGTTCATAGATCATACACATATCAACTCAGACAACCTTTCCCAGCTATAAAGGAAGATAAGCAGACAGCCCTGGGACTATAACAATGAGCAAGTCAAATGTCACAGAATGGAATGTTTATGTATTACATTTGATGTTGCAACTATCACTGAAAATAAGTTAAAGGACCCCTAAACACAATGCATTTAAGTCTGTTTTTTTAACAGTGGAGGTTGAAATGGACTGTTCATGCACATTTTCATCTTAAAACTTACCATGCTGTTTAAATTCTGTTGCTAAAGTACTGAAAAAGAAGTTTGCTGGTCTTTGCTGGTTATGTGCCTTCTTCCTGAAAACTTAGATCAGCTAACCTAACTGTATTACACAGAGTCTGTTTTTTTTTTAATTGGATTTCAATCATCTTCCATGCCTGTGCTCACTATTCATCATGTTTGAGGTAGAGGCATATAAAGATGTTAAGGGCATGCATTTAAACTTTGATCTTGGTATCCTAACTTACCAATGTGAGCCCACATTATCCAGTGTTAATATAGTCTGAGGGCACAAGTTGCGTCTGATTCTGACAGGGACCAACAGCTCTGATTTAGATGACACAAACTGGTGGCTCACCTTGGATTGGTTAGTATTTTAATTATTAATACCTAATAATTGCTTTATCAGTAATCGGGGGTCATTATTCATTTTATTTAGAACACAAACATATTCCAGTTCTTCATATCATCTGTGACAGCCCCCCATTATGTTGTATCCAACTCACTGACCTACTGTATGCTGCGTCTCAAATTGTATATCTATATTTTTTAATATGTCTTTGTACTCATCAGTTCTGAACTAAGTTATGTTATACTGTTTATTGCATGTATGTGTGAGGGAGGCTCTGCAGAGGTTCCATGTGTACCCATTGTTTATTGACATATTCCATAAATGCTTTAACATGAAGAAATATGCAGCACTGGTACAAATGTATACTTTGTAAGCTCAACTTTTATGCTAAAGCCCCTCTGCCACCCTCCAGCTTGGCACACCCACAGCCCTAAAGCACCAGAAATATGGTAGATAGGAAGTATATATTTACTAATATCAGGATGGCACAGTGGTATAGAACTAACACAAAGAAAGGTTCTTAAAGGCCTGGCTCCTTATAATGGTGAGGCCCCAGTCTGGAGAAGGTATAGGTATGAAGACCTTCCCAAATTTTCTTATAACGAAAAAGAGAGCCACCAAGGCTCGCTTTCATTTGTTGAATACAGAGATTAAATAAAAGGTCCCGCAGCCATTCATTATAAGTGATGTCATGAGTATTAAGCCAATGATGTAGGATGAGTTTTTTTAAGGATAAGTGAGATCATGGCTATATGGTACCTGCGAGTCTTAACTGGGATCCTAGATAGATCCCCCAGAAGACATACCTCAGGTGTAAATAATTCATCAATTCCCAAAAGGGGGTTCACCCTAGTCTGGATTAACTTCCATAGGGTCCTGATCGAAGGGCAATCAATCCCAGAATATATGAAGAAGGTCTCCCTCATCACTTTTTACATCTAAAATAAAGAGCATCTGGTGACTTCCCTATTCTTTTAAGTTTAGTGGGGGTCCAATACATATCATTTAGTATTCTGTACTGTGTACGTGTCATCCTATCTTGAGTTACATATCTGCAAGAGTCTAGATGAATAGATTCCCATTTCTTTGTGGTGTTCGGGAAACAAGAATTCCAGTATTGAGGAACCCCCACTGAGTGTATCAAGCATATTTGTTCATATACAGGAATATATTTTGGAAACTGCATGGGGCTACCCACAAACTGGAATCAAGAAGGCCAACCAGGTACAACTACAGTCAGAGTTCCTTGCTCCAGGAAACAGCTTTATCAGAAGACGCCTAAGCTGCCATACCTTAAAGATCTGTTTCCTATCAATGGAGTATAAAGCCATGATAGAACCTGACTCCATGCATGAACCCTCAGCAAACAGGTCCCCCACCCAAACATTATTAATCAAGGGAAGCCAGTGTGGAGAAATGGTTCTACCCCCAATTTTCAGGTTTGGGTTACCCACTACTGGCTGCTTGGGATCTTTAACATTTCGATATTTAAGAAATGTGCAAAGTTGATTGTGTGCTTGAAGGGATAGTAACATGGGAAAAGTGGACAATCCAGAAGGAAGACACCTAATAGGGATGTATAAGAGAGCTTATTTAGCAATATTCAGGGTGGCAATTAGTTCGCTTTCCAGAATTCACCATTCCGGTATATAGGAACAGGAAGCAATCTCTTCCTGGGGTGTAAACCTTCTTAAGTAATAAGTTGCCTGACTCGCCCAATAATACATTCCAAAATGTGGGAGTTTAAGACCCCCAGCCTTTGCTGACGCTGCCATTTTTAGGTAGGCCCATCGAGGGTGTTTCCTTCCCCATAAGAAAGAAGAAATAAGGGCATGCAGTTTCTTAAACCATGCCAGAGGCAGCCATAGGGTTAACATATTTAGGGTAAAATATTCTAGGTAATATATTCATTTGGCTATACTAATCCTTCCCCAAAGAGATATAGGAAGAGATTGCCACATTTCAAAACTCTGTTGAATAATATCAAAATAGAGATAAAATTCAACTTTTCATTAACCCCTCATTTCTAGGCAACATTAGTCCCAAGTATTTTATACTCTTGAAACTCACTGCACCCCCATTGAAGAAATATCTTGCTTACGAAATCTGTGATTCGGGGAAAAACAGTAGTCTTGTTTAGGTTAATCGTGTAATTAGAGACAGCTCCAAATTCTGAAATAATAGACAGAACCACTGGGAAGGATTTAGCTGGGTGAATCAGGTGAAGAAGCACATCATCAGCATAGGCAGATAACTAAAATATGTGATTTCCCATGGGATCCCTTGTACTCTGTCATTGGTGCGTAGTCTATGCAGTAGTGGTTCCAAGTAAATTTTAAACAACAGGGAAGAGAGGGGGCAACCCTTTATATTTTCCAAGTGTAAAGAGAGTCTATCTGAAAAAAAAAAAAACATTGAAGTATATTCTAGCCTGAGGTTTTTGGTACAGAGATGCCACCCAGCTAACAAATTTAGTTGGAAAGCCAAATTTGCACATGGTTAAAAACAGGTATTACCAATCCATGTGGTCAAATGCCTTCTCCACATCCAGAGACAGCAAACCATTTGGCATGTCAGAATCTCCGGATGTGGAGAAGACATGCCCTAATTTCCTGAAGTGGTCTGTCGAGTGCCGCCCCTGCATGAAGCCCACTTGGTCTACATGAATAATGTTTGGGAGTACCTCCTTCAATCTGTTAGTGAGAAGTTTCACTAAAATGTTTATGTCACAATAATGATATTGGACAGTAGCTACTTGTCACCTTGAGGTCTTTTTCTGGCTTATAGTAAACAATTATAATGGCTTCAACAAGGAGCTAGCTAAAGGGTTCCTCCTAGAATCCATTCAAATAACCAGTTCAGCCATGGGGTTACCTGTTTATGAAACACTTTATAAAAGTTGGGACAATACCCATCTGGGCCTGGAGCTTTATCCACTGTCAATAAAGGTATGGCAGATTGAATGTCCCTCTCTGAAATGGGGGCCACTAATAGTTCTTGCTGAATTGGGGAAAGGGTTGGGAGAGTGAGTGGGTGGAGGTATTTCTCTACCAATTCAGGAGCAGGTCCATTTAACATAGGCCCATACAGTTCATTCATTCATTCATCTTATTTTTATACTGGTGGATTTGTGGGACAAGCCCATTTTCAGAAACATCCAGTTTTTACAAAAAGATACAGGACAAACAAACTATACAATACAGCTGACCATCAATATAAATACATTATCTAAAACATTTACAAATTGAATTTGCTAACAAATTATTTCTAAGCGCTTTCTTAAAAATTGTTAACTTCTTTTGACTAATAACACTACTAGGGAGACTATTATACAACCTAGCAGTAGGAAATCCTAATGAATTTTGATGAAAGGCTGCATAAAAAAAAGGAATCACAAAACCATCTCTACTCTGTGATCTTGTACTGCTAGATTTTAAGATCCTTAGGAAATAGACTAAGCATTATACCCAACTGAACCCTATGTAAAAATATCAGCGACCTAAAGTTGAAATGCCCCACCAATGGCAAACAACCAAAGTGTTTACAGCGAAAACAATGATGCATTAACCTAGAGTGTCCAGTAGCAAAATGAATTATAGAATGATATGTAGTCTGAAGTTTTGATAGAATTCTGTCAGAAGTATATGAATATGCTATAGACCCATAGTCAAATAAAGAAAATAATAAACTATGTGTAAGTAGATACCTAATATCAACTGATAAATTGCCTCTGATTCGATAAAGAAACCCTAATATTTTGTGTAATCTATTAATTAAATCCAGAACATGAGACTCAAATGTTAGACGACAATCAGTTGGTAAACCTAAGTATTTGAACAATTTGACTTGTTCTACAAGTGTACCCAAGTTGTCAAAGATATTAAGTTCCATCACTGGTGATCTCCTGGGATGAGAAAATACCATAGTCTTGGCTTTAGCAGAATTTAATGCCAATTTATGTTTATCAAATCAGTATTGTAATAAAATTAAAATCATATTGTAATATGTTTTGAAGAGTGGATAAATTAGGACCAGAACAAAAAAGAACTGCATCATCAGTGTATAATATTAACTCAGTATTTGTAAAATTAACCGATAAAGAATTCACAAATAATGAAAAACCCAAAGGACCCAATATGGAGCCCTGTGGGACACCGCATTTTAACATTGCTGGCCCAGATAATGTCCCACTGATTAATGTCATCTGGTTCCTATTAGATAAATAGTCACCAAACCAGGAAATCACCCCATCTGATAAATGTACACCAGATAACTGTTTCAGGAGCACATCATGGTCAGCAAGATCAAAAGCCTTGGTGAGGTCTACATATGCCACAGCAACAAGATTCCCATCATCCATTGCTTTAGTAACTTGGCTAGTGAACCTCACCAAGGCTGTCTCAGTATTATGGTTAGTCCTGAAACCATGCTGTGAGTCAGATGAGAGGTTATATTTTGTGAGATGTTCAGTCAATTGAACTGGTACTATATTTTCCAGGATCTTAGAAAGGGGAGCTAACAAAGAAATCAGATGATAGTTGTTAAGGTTAGATCATAAACCTGATTTAAAAATAGGCTTTACAACTGCATTGTTCCACACATTTGGATAAACTCCTTGACAAAGGGAATAATTAAATAATTTTGTTATCTGAATAGCCATAGTATTTATGACCCTTTTCAAAATCCTAAAATGAACATTATCTGATCCATTAGTGGGCCTAGGGTTCATTCTGGTAACAAAATCAACTATATCCTTAGTTTGTAAAAAATGAAAATAACAATTTGGAATAGTATAATCATTAGCAGATTTTTTCCCATTTAGATGTAAAACAGTATCCAAATAATCCCTTGATCCTTCCATATTACCCAAGGTAGAACTGTACTTCCCCAAGTTAGTGAAGTGTGAGTTAAAGGCTTCTGCCACCATTTTAGGATCTACACTTGCATTACCATATTTTTCTATTATATAATTTTCACTCCCTTTGGATTTACCTATTAACAAATTAAGTGTGTTCCAGGTTGCCTGTGAATTTCCCTTAACTTCAGTAAATGTTTGCTTAAAAAAATCTGTTTTAGCAGCCCGAATAATGAACAGACATTTATTCCTAAACGCTTTATACAACATTTGATGATTCAATTGTTTAGTCCTTCTATAGGTTTTCCTCACTCTGTTTGTTTTCCTAATCAATTTCAGTACATTTGAAGTAAACCAAATGTTATTATTCCCTCTAACCCTCAGTGTTCTAAAAGGTATAACTTTATCACATTTAAGAGTGAAATAATCACAACAGTTTCAATAGGCTATATCAATATCAGTTATATTGTCCAAAAAGGACCAATCAAGTAACTGTGATTCCTCTAGAAACTTTTGTTCATCCAGTTCTTTAAGCCTTCTATATTTTAAAATCTTAGGTTCCTTTTTGTTCAATTTAGCTGACCAATCAAAAAACAAAGGACTGCAATCACTGATTCCATCGGAGGAAACTCCAGACTTAACAATATGTGATGGGCAATTAATAATAACTCAATCAAGGTAGAAACATACCCTGTTTTATAATTAACCCTGGTGGGGTCAGTGATTAATTGTTGAAACACAAGATTTGTAACACTAGTTCTAATCTCACAAGCCACATTTGACATCCAATTTAAATTAAACTCACCTACCAATATAAGTTCTCTATTTATAGGTAATATAGGAAAACAATTAAAAAAAAGTAGGACATTTATCCGTATATCTGTCAGGGGGAACATATGTGTTTACAATAGTTAGAACTTTTTTATCACCTAATGTAAAGGAAAAGGCAAGAGATTCATACAATTTACTATCTGGAATGATGGACAGTTCTTGTGCCAACAAATAATCAGCTACAAAAACAAACAGCCCCCTTCTACCCACGATTCTTTCTAAAAAGTATTATAACCTTGCAACTGAATTTCAAAATTAGAAATGTTCTTTGTTAACCAGGTTTCCGTAAAGGCAACTATATCAAATTTATTTTCCTAAACCCAGAATTCTAGCAATCATTTTTTTGCTGTTAAACTACCAACATTTAAGTGAGCCATATGGAGGGTTGAAATGGAAGCCTCCTTAGTATTCAAGGGGGCCCTACCAGTTGGACCAGGACTGGGGTGAACTGTTCCTGACAGCATCAGTAATAACAGAACAAGTCGCCTAAATCTATGAGAATACACCAAACCCTTCTTAAAAACATTATTGTCCTATGTACAACATTAGTAGGATTCACAGATGAGACAAACTCAGAACTACAGTGAAAATGAAACAATTGTAAAATCATTTTACAAGAGATAAAGTCCTGTTTTGGTCAAAATCATCACATTTATAATCCTGACATTTTAAATAATCTAAATGCAGAGACATACCATAGCCCTTTGTCTGGCTACTTTGCTGAGTAACACACTATCATTGTTATTACACTGTATATGACAGCATGGTTTCAAAATGTCCAAATCAAAAAAAAACCATAAGGAATGCTGCAGAGTGCCCTAATTTAATTTCAATACCCATACCTATTCTTACCCTCTTATGCTCACCTGTACCAAGATCACTTTAATCCAAGTACACCCACCTTCTGCTATTGTTACTGCTTCCAGTCACTGACCACCGGCTTCTGCCACCAGCCGGTAACAGGGAAATAAAACAGAAAAAAGGTTGTACAGTAACTGAAGCAGCAGTAAATTATGGGGCTTATTTAGTGAATCAAAAAACTTACGATTTATTTAAAAACACTGGTATAATAGGTTACAATTCTCAGTACACCAAACTCGAGAACTTTTAACATTTTCTCTTCCGAGTGGTGCTCGTGCCACTCATGCGCGCGCAGTAATAGTGCAAACTTTAAACAGTGTCCTGCCCCTCCTCCTTCTGCATCAGCTGCTCCCTGTTTCAGCCCTCTCACAGCTGTCCCAGTTCAGGAAAGAGTGTTAATGTCCCGAATCAAATAAGGCAGAAGGTTAAGCAATGGCACTCTGTTCAGCAGTAACAATGCAGCATTTAAAAATTAAACAGGTAGCCGGTCTTGCGGTGGGAAAAAAGTTATGTAGCATACCTGCCTCACGCTGTGATAGCGCAAACTTTAAACACTGTCCTGACCCTCCTCCTTCTGCATCAGCTGCTCCCTGTTTCAGCCCTCTCACAGCTGTCGCAGTTCAGGAAAGAGTGTTAATGTCCCGAGTCAGATAAGGCAGAAGGTGAAGCAATGGCACTCTGTTCAGCAGTAACAATGCAGCATTTAAACATTAAACAGGTAGCCGGGCTTATGGTGGTGAAAGAGTTATGCAGCGTACCTTGTAGGCCTACAGTTCCTTGTAATATTCCACAAATTCAGCAGTAATTTCTTTGGGGGGCAAGACACAGAACAGCCTTCCATTGGGATCTGATACTCTGGATTGTTCAGGAGGATTCTGCCTTTTTTAATCTTAATGCCAGAAGTTAACCTGCTTTCTTTGCTTGGTCAATATAGTGCACTCGTGTTTTTAAAGTAGCATATTCTGCTTTCTCCTGAAGGAGTGAACCATACTGATTTCTCAGGCCCACCAGTTGTTCTCTGTCTGTCTTGGGGTAGAAGGAGACAGTGACGCCTCCAGGGTACATATTCTGGATAATAAGGAGAGGGCTTTTCATTCCCTTTCCCTTTTCTGATGTGACACCACCCTAATAAACACTCCCCTGTAATATGCACTTTAGGGATCCCCATTCAAGATCTAGCCTTGTTGTGAAATTCAGATTCACCCTATTAAATTCCTCAATTTCATGTGTAGTAGTGTCCACAATTTTAGACTCTTTGAGGAGTTGATCATTCAACTTCCACAATGAGTCAGGCATTGCATCTGCTGTTAATACCAGATCACAGAGCACCACTGAGTGATCAGAAATCACTCCAGGAGTTATGTCTGCAGATAAAACCAATGCAGGAGTGACTGGCTGATTATAAAGTAATCGATCTGGGAGGAGGAACCATGCATGCTGGACCAGAAAGTGAAATCTTTAAGGGTTGGATATAATGTTCTCCAGGGATCGGTAGTCCCAGGTGATCTACCAGCTCTCTAATTGCAGGTTGTGCTAGGAAGAGGTCTTGCCTTTTGGGATTCAATTTATCTAGATCAGGAGAATAAGGTAAATTCCAGTCCACCCCATGATACATGGATACACCGTAAAGGGTGCTAAGGCTTGTAACAAGTTAGTAAATACTAGTGGGGAAACGGTATTAGGTCTGTATACACAGCCTAGTACCAGGATAGTTTTTTCCAGAACTCCTTTTACAAGTCTATAACATCCCAGTGGGTCTCCAATAATCTGTTCAGCCTTAAAAGGGATATGCCTAGCCTCTAAGATGGCCCTCCTTGGCTCTGGGTGCTATCCTTGCATTAACTGGCCTACATATTGCCTGTGGAGGAGGGCCCCTCTGATTCCAGAAGATGGATTTCTTGAGAAACATAAGTCCTGCTTTAAGCAGACTAATGTGCTTTAACACCTGATACCATTTTGTTTTAGTGCGGATCCCATGGACTTTCCAGAATGCAAACTTTTAACACCTGCCATTCCCATCCAGGAAAGGTATAAAACTAATCGATCCATATCACTTGCTGCATGATGTATCCAAGATCCCTGTGCCAAGCTGTGCCCCCTCCCCATCCCTCTTGCAAAGATCCTCTTCCCCCAAGACCTGTAACACGCCTTCACTATCCCAAAATTCCATCCCCTTCGGATTTTCCTCCAAGAATCCTTCTTTTCACAAATAAATGGTTCACTGTGGATCTGAAAGGAGGACCCATCTCCTCCCCTCCCCTGAACTTTACAGTGTGACCTTCCACTGCGCCACTTCTCCTTACTCCTTTAGTCTCCCCTGCCTCCAACATTACCTGGAATCAGAAGTACCCTTTATGCTACAATTCCCAGAAAAAATTACTTCCTAAAACTGAGTTTATATGTGAAACCTACTACAAAAAGGTAATACAGGGAGGCCTGTAAACATAATATGACAAGAGCCCTTTAATTCCAACAGCTTTTATGTATGTAGGGGGACCACTCTCTGTAGACACAACCTACTATGATATCTGGCACCAAATGACACCAGAAGGGAGAATTTAAACAAAGAAAGAGTGGGGAATCTCTCCAAATAACCAGCATCTCCTTCATATCTTCAGGTGTCTCCCCTGACTCATTTTGCTACAACTTAACGATACTCAATTAGGCCTGATACTTATCTCATGCAAAATCAAAGAAACACTCCCTCAGCAGTGCCATGCCAATGGCCCCTCAATATTATTTGCATATTGATACACATGGCAATTCCATATAAAGTAATTAAAAATGGAAAAAAGCACAACAAATAGCCAGGTGCTGTGTCTTTGAATCAGACCACAAAGTCACAACCTTCGCAATGCATTCTAAAGGTGTCATGCACTTCGAAAGGCTAAAATTATAGTCCTCATAAAAATGGAGAATTAATGAGTTCCAGAAAGTGCAGGGTGACAGAAGCTAGTATATAATGTCCACATGCAGCAGTTCTCCCCAGTCCAATAAAAAGGACCTCTAAAATGAGACTTGCTGCTGAGCAGCTTCCCCCAGAAATTGTTCTGCAAGGTTATTCATACATACATACATACTCAAGACCCCTGCTAGACAAACTGAAACATAGCACCCCCGAACAACATATTGGGTTCTCACCCATCTCAAAAGAGATTTGGGAGCAATTTCTTTAAGTCCAGTTCTGCAGACTTCAGATCTTCCAGAGGGATTCATTTTCTTTCTATGGAGACTTGCAAACTAGCAGGATACAGCATCTGAAAGTGAATGTTCACCACTATTTTGGTCACCACATTGTGGTATTCAGCCCTTTTCTGTCGCACTGATGGGGGTAGTCTTGGGTAAAGCACTTCTTTCAATTCTTTAACCTTCACTAACAGGTGTTGGCATTCCTGATACTTAAGAAACTTAAAATAAATGTCTTGGGTTGAGCCACTGGCGTTGGCATAGGCCTCAAGACCCAATGAGCCCTTTGCATGATGTATTCAGACCTGAAGAGAGAGGGGTCTGCTATTTTTTGGACCAATTTCTGAGCAAACAAGATAGAATTAGAGCCTTCCTCCCACTCCAGGAGCCCAATGACCACTACATTGTTGCAACGGCTTCTACCCTCAAGGTCTTCCACCTCTGCTTCCAGTTTAATCACTCATTGCCTGACAAGTGCCATAGCTGGGTCAACTTTCTCTGATTTCCTTTTCAGATGTAATGTGTACCTCGCAGTTGCAGGTGCATTGTGCCAGGTCCCCTAATTTATTGGTCACCGCTTTCAATTCCTCTGATAACGATTGGACCTTGTCCCTAAAGAGACAAAATTCTTCCAGAAATCACTCCAGAGACAATAGGGTAGCCCCCCAGTTGTAGTTGTTCATCGGGCTGCTGAAGTAGTTTGGGCCTTCGCTTTCTCTGCAACTTTTTCAGGAGTGATCAGCGGAGTATGGTGTGGTGGGGCTAAGCACATTTCCACCTCCATGGTAAGCCAAATCCTTAGATTTTCACTTGATTTGTGCTCTTTAAGGTTGCAGCAGTCTAAATACACCAAATCAAATGTAAATTAAGTGAAAGATGATGTTTTAATTGGGGGTTAGAGGAGAGGAACAGCAGGAGCACTCAAGAAAATGTGTATTCAGTCCAAGGCATCATGTGATCTTTCCACTGTTATCATAATCTGATGGTGCATTAATTTGTTGGGGCTGTGTTTCAATATGGTTTCCTCTTGTGTTGCAGTACAAGTATATTTGTGCATTTTTTTCTTATTGTATATGCTACCTATTCTGATGTGTGTGTGTGTGTGTCTGTGTGTATATACTGTGAGGGTGGTCCCCACAGTTTGTTCCTGAACTGTCATCTGTGTGCCCACACATGGATGTTCCTGGACAGGGGTTGAAACTGGCACTGGCCCCACTAGCCAATTGCTGTTAGATATTGTTTTGGGATAGACAGAAATCTCTGTAAGAATAAAAAAAAGCATTGCAAGTCTTACTTTTACCACTTTGAAAAACAAGACCACAATCCTAAGCATGCATGTGTTGTTGTCATGGACGTGACACACATACTCAGGATCACAGTCCTGTTTTTCAAAGTGGTAAAAGTAAGACTTGCAACACTCTTCATTATTCTTACAAAGATCCCCATGCTTAGAAGAGCATGTACTTTTAGCCCTAACTATCATTTATACTTGTTCAGGAAATTTGCACATGTGCAATGAGTGTTCGCATTGAGAAAAGGCATCCAGTGGTGGAAAATATGCCAAACAATTAGGTAATGTGCTTGGTCTTTAAAGTCTATATTTTAAAGTTTAGGTAACAGATATTACTGTTACTCATACTGAGACACGTGAATAGTTTATTTTGCCAGAGATGTTATTACATGCACACTGGTCACACAAAATCAGTATAGCTACTGAAAGCTGACAGTGTCCCTTTAATGTGTGCACTGCTCATGCTCTGCAGTGATAAAATAGTCCAGAGAGTTGCAAAGTACAGTAAGACAAAACTGAATAGTAGCTAGAAACAAACAATTAAGACACTTTTATTCAGTGTGCAGTGCACATATCAAGAAATTCAATGAAAAATGCTAAACCAGTGAGTCGGAGGGACAGTTTAGTTTGGCTTGTACTGTATGTTATACTGGAATATACATATGCATATATGTGTATATGTATTAGTCAGTGTGTGAATCACAACTATTAGAAAGTGCAGTTAGGTGACTCAGTGGTTAGCACAAAAATTGCTAGTGTACATTCCCCCACTATCTAGATCAGTTTCAGACTTATGTATGCCATTGCTAAATTAAATGAGGCATCTAGTGGCAAACCCCACCCTCTGATTTCCTTTGGAGACTGAAAAGAAAAAAAATGATCCATTGATGTATTTTTCTTAATCTGTAAACATGTGTATTGACAGTGAACTGCTGTATTATACTGGAATAAATATGCATATATATAGATATGCATTAGTCAGCATGTGTGTATCACAGCAAATAGAAAGTGCAGTTAGGTGGTTCAGTGGTTAGCGCAAAAACTGCTAGTCTACATTCCCCCACTATCTAGATCAGTTTTAAGCGTATGCATATCACTGCTGAATGATTTACATGAGTTGTCTAGTGGCAACCCCCCACTGAAGGAACTAGAAGTGGGACAGGATCAGATCTGAACAGTACAGTAGCTTCTTCTTGTTGTTTTTACATTGTTTCTTGTGGATTCTACTTCATAGAAGGTTATTTCTTTTCTTTCTTACTACTTCTAAGGGGCTAGCAGGGTATTGTTTGGGGCTGTTGGAATTTTGAAATCTGTTTTGGTAGCTATAAGTGGGCTCATTTGTTTGATGTTTCACTGTGTGGCAGACTGCATTTGTAGAGGCCTATTTCTTCTCATTTAAAACATAATTGGTGTGATTTAACTGGGTCTGTTTCTTTGAATTGGAGATCTATATCTTCTAATTTCAAGCCTATTTTGATTTGTTGGTGAAGCTGTTTGAGTCCTGTTTCTTTGGGTAGCAAACCTATTTTGGGGCTTTGAGTAGAATTGTGATTCACTGTTGCTGGCTTCACTAGCTGCAAAGCTTAGTGCAGAGTGGGGAAGGGTGCTAATGGTCTGACCCCGGCCTCAGCTATCTGATTGTTTCTGGAAGACTTGGGCTGATCCACCCCAAACCCCTCATCCCACCACCCCTGGTCCATTATTTCCTTTATACCAGGGGTTCTGACCTCACTTCCTCAAACAGGCAAAGGATACGCACCTGTCACAGCAGAAGCAGACATCCAAGAAAGGAACAGCAGCAAGTAAAGAGGTGACTGCTATCTCAGTGGAAGGGAAGTAAATGCAAATCTAGGAGCTTTCATTGTTACTTCACATTGCTATTGCACTGGAGAAAGGAGGAGCAGGAGTTTGAAGAAGGTTGTGCAATAGCTACTTAAAGTCTCTTTTTGAGTGTGGATAGGAAGGATAGGAATATAAAAAGCAGTTGCTCAATCTATCTAAACATGTACAACAAAGGGGGTAAGGGAAATAAAGAAAATAATGTTTTGCACGGATAGAGGGGGGAGAGGGAGACTTGGGGAGTGTTTGCATCCTTCATCTGAAGGTGGGGGCTGCCAGGGCAACAACAGCAATGGGTAGGCTGGAAGGCTGCAACACCGCGTGTGCACCAATCTTTCTAAAATTGCCTGGAGTGTGGAGGATGTTTGAGTGCAACCACATAGAGAAATGTAGAAAGGAGAGTGAGGGTCTGCAGGAGGAACTAAGACAGGAAAGGCAGATTGGGGACAATTCCTGGGAAACCAGGTCAGGAGAAAAAAGACAAATGGAAGGAGGAGATGGGGACTTGTGAGGGGAGGTGAAGAAGTGGCAAAAGTCATGGAGTGGAAAGGAGAGAACAGGTTACTATTCAGAGAGAGGGAGCAGGTCATTTGTGAGTGGGTCTTCAGAAAATAGTTTTGCACTGCTAGAGAGGAAGAAGGTGGAGGAGGGAAATGATGAAATTAGAGGAGTAATTGATAAATGCCAGGACTAAACTGGAGGGGGGAAAGTTCTGCTGGGAGAATTGCAACAGGGACAAAAAGGGGAAATAATGTGCAGGAGGAAGAAGAGGAGCTGGAAATGAGAGAGGGAGAGGAATGGAAGCAAGCAGGGAGCAAGAGTGGTGGAATCTTAGTGCTGGGGGACTCAATACTAAGAGGAGTCAGGTGCGGTAGCAAGGGGGAGAGGCATAGTCGCATTTGGGTGGAGGCCATGCCAGGAATGACAGCGGAAAGGGTGGGACAATCTGTTCTGAAATATGCTAGAAAGGGTAGGGGCAAGCCTCATTTAATTATACATCTTGGGACAAACAACCTGCCTGACAAGACAGTAGATATAGTCCAGAGGAGGTTTGAGGAACTAGCACAATTATGTGAGGGGGCAGGAAGAGCAGTAACTTTTTCAGAGATACTTCCAGTGCCCAAGGCAAGCACAACAAGAAAGCTGAGAATAGAAGAATTTAATGGATGGCTAAGAACCTGGTGTTGTGCTAAAGGGTATGGGTTGTTGGGGGGTGGGAGAGACCTGGGAGGACAGTAGTCTCTATGCCAAGAACAGACTACACTTGAGTGAGGAGGGAAAGAAAGTGTTGAAACAGAGGATGGAGGAGTACATAGAGGAAGTTGGGAATTTAAACTAGGAGTGGGGGGTGGCAATTGGGAAACAGATATGCAGAGACCACAGGTTGGGAAACTATATGAGCTTACCCCCATTACAGTGACAAAGGACAAATGGCAAGTACTATTGGTGATGCTAGGAAAGGAGGGCAGGATGGGGGAAGGGTGGAAGGTGGTTACCCTTAATGCTAGGAGCCTTGGGAGGAAAACTGCAGAGTTACAGGTGCTCATGGCAGAGGAAGAGGTGGACATTGCAGCCATCACAGAAACATGGGCCACCCAATACAATGAATGGGACTTGTCTGTACCAGGGTACAGGTTATTTCATAGGGACAGGGTACTTGGGAAAGGAGGGGGTGTGGCACTATATGTGAAGGAAGGACTGAAGTGTGTAAGGGAGGAAGGGGAGGAGGGTAGTACAGAGTCACTTTGGATGCAAATTCAGGATTCCAAGAATAGGATTCTTAGAATAGGAGTGGTGTACAGGCCACCATCTCAGATGGAGGAGTTAGACAGGAAACTAGCAGGACAGATCAGGAGAACCTGCGAGAAGGGTAGTGTGGTGATTGTGGGGGACTTCAACATGCCAGGAGTGGACTGGAGTACCCCAACAACCAGGAACAGAAGGGAGCAGGTACTGTTGGATGCCTTCAAGGACAGCTTCCTGCTGCAAATGGTCAGTGAATCAACCAGGTTAGGAAATACCCTTGACCTTGTGCTGGCAAATGGGGACTTTGTGAGAGAACTTACAGTGGAGGAACCACTGTCAGGGAATGACCACCACTCAGTATGGCTCACATTGGATATGGGCAAGGAAGGAGTAGAATCTGGCACAAGAGTGCTGGACTCAGGAGGGCTGACTTTGGGAGGATGGGGAAGTGGTAAAGGGTACCTGGCCAAATTCAATCTAGTATGGACACTAACCACAGGTGGGAGCTCATAAAGCTGGGGATAGTGGAGGCAACCAAAACCTGCTGCAAGGCCCAGAGCAAGAAGGCTAGGGCTAAGAAACTGAGCTGGCTGAGCAAGGAGGTCATGAAAAGGTAAGGAGAAAAGAGCTGCCTTAGGGAAGTACAAGAAAACAGGGAGGTGGGAGGACAGGGAGGAGTACTTGACAGAATCGAAGGAGGTGACAAGGGCAGTGAGGAGCCAAAGCATCTACAGAACTCAGGCTGGCACAAGGCATTAGAAGGGGAGAAGGACTCTTTAGGTACATCAGGGAAAAGGAGCTGTAAGGACCAAATAGTAAGGATTGGGAAGGAGGGGGTTGGGTGGAAGCAGAGGCGTTAAGGCAGAAGCACTAAATGAGTACTTCTGCTCAGTATTCTAAAGAGAAGAGGGGTGACACCCAAGGGGAGAAATGGCAGAAAGAGGGGGAAGGGGTGACAGATGAGGAAATCATGGAGGGCAGAGTTCGGGAGGGTTTGAAGGCACTGGGGGTGGACAAGGCACCAGGCCCAGACGGCATCCACCCCAGGGTACTGAAGGAGATGGCAGAGGTCATTGCAGGACCTTTGGCAGACCTATTTAATGCCTTACTACATTCAGGGTGTGTACCTCAGGACTGAAGGATGGCTCATGTGGTGCTCCTCCACAAGAGTGGCCCCAAGGATGAACCGAGAAACTACAGACCAGTGAGCCTCACATCCATCATGGGTAAGCTAATGGAGACTATCCTGAAGGAGAGGCTGGTGGCCCTTCTAGAGGCCAAAGGACTACAGGACAGCAGACAGCATGGCTTCATATGTGGCAGATCCTGCCAAACCAACCTGTTGGAGTTCTATGACTGGGTAACTAGGCAACTGGACAGGGTCCATGCAATGGATGTCCTGCATCTGGACTTCAGTAAGGCATTTGACTCAGTGCCATATGGAAGGCTGGGAAGTAAGTTAGTAGGCACAGGGGCAGGTGCAGAGCTGGTGAGATAGGTAGGGAACTGGCTTCAGGGAAGGCAACAGAGGGTGGTGGTAGGTGGGGAGCTCTCACACCCAAGGGTAGTGATGAGTGGTGTTCCACAGGGCTCGGTGTTGGGACCAGTGTTGTTTGGGATATTTATTGCAGACATATCATGGGACATCAAGAGCAAGATCAGTCTGTTTGCTGATGATACCAAGGTAGGAGCAGAGGTGGATAACCTAGGGGGATGGCAGGGGTTGCAGGATGATCTGACAAAGCTTGAAACCTGGTCAGACACCTGGCAACTGTGGTTTAATGCCAAAAAGTGCAAGGTGCTGCATTTTGGGAGGAAGAACCCAAGGAAGAGGAGTTACCAGCTGGGGGGGAGTGCAGCTAGCCCAGACAGAGGAGGAGAAGGATCTCGGGGTGTTCATTGCAGGGTCAATGAACAACTCGGCACAATTAGAAAGGCAGCTGCAAAGGCCAACAAAATGCTGGGTTGTATTGCAAGGGGTATATCCTCAAGGAGGGAGGACATGATTCTGCAACTGTATAAGTCATTGGTTAGACTGCACCTGGAGTACTGCGTGCAGTACTGGCACCTGTATCTGAAGAGGGACATCAAGTTACTGGAGGGGGTGCAGCACAGGGCAACAAAGATGATCAAGGGGCTGGGGGTCTTATCATATGAGAGGATGTTGAGGGAGTTAAACATGTACTCACTGGAAGAGAGGAGGGACGGGGAACATGATTGAAACCTTTAAATACATGAAAGGAATAAACAAGACAGGTACAGAGGGGCTGTTCAAAGTAAGGGAGGGGAGGGACACCAAGGGGACCATGACATGAAACTGGAGGGAGAAAGGTTCAGGAGGGAGATGAGGAGACACTTTTTTACAGAGAGGGTGGTGGCTGGGTGGAATCGTTACCTGCAGAAGTGGTATCCAGTAGAACAGTGGACAGCTTCAAAGGGGATGGTACAGGACAAGGGAGGGTTAAAGAAGGGGAAGGTGGAAGGAGGGCAGCTGCAGAATAGAAGGTGCTAGCTGCACATTCGAGCAGACTTGATAGATCTCTAGGCCTTTATCTGCTGGGCAAATTTCATATGTTCGTATGTCTGATGTCCCTCGGAGCCTGAAAAGAAGAACATTATCCCTTGATGTCTTTTTTTTAATCTGTAAAAATGTGTGTAAACAGTGTACTGCTCTTTTATACTGGAATATATATGCATATATGTGTATATGTATTAGAAAGTGTGTGTGTATCACACAATTAGAAAGTGTAGTTAGGTGGCTCACTGGTCAGTGCAAAAATTGCTAGTCTACAATTCCCCACTATCTAGATCAGTTTCAGCCTTATGAATGTAATTGCTGATTTAAATGAGGTGTCTAGTGGTAACTCCCCCACCCTCCAATGTCCTTTGGAGCCTGAAAAGAACACTGTCCCTCAATGTTTTTTTAATCTGCCAAAAGGTCCCTCTCTGATGCAACCCCACACCCCCAACCAGACCTTCCACTAAGCACCTGCCACCCCACACTCCCCAGACCTCCCTATACTCCTTTGTTCACTTGAACAGATCCCAGTGTGAAGATCCACTGTTTATGGAAGACATGTTTTGTTGCTGGAACTGGTGACTGCTGTATGAGAAATAAGGTAAGTACTGTTGAAACCTCACTGAAATACATTGAGCTGCACATACCTTATTTCTCATAGCACCCTAGTTCCAGCAGCCCGGCAGCAAGATGTGTCTTTGATGGGAGAGTGGATCTTCACACTGGGACCTGTTCAGGTGAGTGAGGCTGTGCGGAGGAGTTTGGGAATGAGGGATGATAGGTGCTCAGTGGGAGGTTTGGCTATGCGGTGTAGGAGTCACATCACCACCAAGTCTGCCATATTAATCCCTATCTAGTGTGAGGCCCCATGTCCAAACTGAACTCTGGACTCCCCTTGCCTCCAGGATACCCCTGTGTCTCCCCACTCCTTCTTAAATTCTGTAATCATTTTAGCCCTAACACCCCACTGGTAGGCTATTCCAGGTGTCTACAATCCTCTCTGTGAAAAATATTTTCCCACATTTCCCTAAGCCTTCCAACCTATAACTTCATTTTGTGCCCCTTGACTTGGGGCATCTCACTTTGGAAGATGCTTCCTTACTGGATTCTGTTTATATTGATGTTGTATTTGTATGTCTCTGTCATGACCCCCTTTCCCTCCTTTCCACCAGGTAATACATATTTAACTCCTTTAGTCTTTCCTCATAGGTGTGACAGGGTTGAATAAGGCCCTGTCCCATTTGTTATGCAGAAAGAGGCTAAATGCAAGGATTTGTTCTATACTTTCCTTTTCTTTCTCTTCTTTGTCTGGTTGTACAACCAAATATTGGTGTGAGACGTAAGAACTGATCACACCAATGGTTTCACTATTCTCCACTTGTTGCTATCTCTCTACCTTCCCTTGCTATTTTTGTCTTTTCTCCCCCTTGCATATCTGCAGTTATGAAAAATACATGTGAATCTTTCTGTGGAATTGTCACTGATACTGGGATCCCTTTTAAAACTGTATATAGTTATGCTGTTGAAATGATTACACAAACTGTAATTCAAGGGTTAATCTGAGATGCTGGTTTGAAAAATACTTCCACAGCTGTCAACAAGAGGTCAGTTCGGGTCACAATGTTCTTTTGCTGCACCTTCTGAAACTTACAAGAACATTCTGTGAGAAGCAGGATGTCAACAAGGCAAAGACTTGTTATAAAAAGAGCAGCAATGTTTTTTGCTAGCAAGATAAGGAGAGTGATAAAGAGAGTGAGAGACTGAGAGACTGAAACTTGGAATTAAAAGATACCTTCAGAAGGACTTCAATTTCTCTGTTTGTATTGCCATTTTAAGTAGTTATACAAAACCACTTTTATTTTTTTATTTTTGCTGTTATTAATACTAAAATGCTACTTGAAAATGTTGAAACTACTTCTTGTTTTGCTATGCTTCCTGACCTGTGCTGCATTGACACCAGATAAATTAGTGAAAGGAGAAAGTCCAGAGAGGGTATTGCTAAGATCAAAGGGGATATGGGTGTGTGTGTGAGGAGGAAGATCATGTAAAAGCATCTATCCTAAAAAGAGAAGAAAGGGCAGGACCCACAACCCAGCACCATGGACACAGGGTGGAGGGAGGTGTGTACAAGTCCCTTCACAAAAGAAGGGGTCCTACAAGAGCTTGATAAGCTCAGGATGGATAAGGCAATGGGACCTGATGGCATACATCCCAGGGTACTAAAGGAGCTAAGGGTGGAACTGGCAGAGCCATTATCAGAACTGTTTAGTGAGTCTCTGAGCACAGGAGAGGTCCAAGAAGACTGGAGAAGGGCTCATGTGATCCTGCTCCACAAGAGTGGTAGCAGGGAGGAGGCAGGGAACTACAGACCAGTCAGTCTTACTTCAGTAGTGGGCAAGATTATGGAGACACTCCTTAAGGAAAGGATAGTGCAACACCTGGAATCCATAGGGGCACAGGATCCAAGACAGCATGGGTTTACAAAAGGAAGGTCCTGTCAAACTAATCTCATAGATTTCTTTGACTGGGTAACCAGAGTGGTGGACCAAAGGAGAGCAGTTGGTGTTGCCTACCTTGACTTCAGCAAAGCTTTCAATACGTTCCACATAGAAGATTGACAAGTAAGCTGGGTAGGCTTGGGGTGGGTCAGAAGTTGGTCAACTGGGTGGCAAACCGGTTGATGGGCAGAAAACAGAGAGTGGTGGTGAATGGTATACAGTCAAAAGAGATGCAAGTCACAAGTGGGATACCTCACGGATCAGTCCTGGGGCCAGTCTTCTTCAATATCTTCATCAGTGACATTGCAGATGGACTGGAGGGTAAGGTTTGTCTGTTTATAGATGATAACCAAGATCTGCAACAGAGTAGATGATCCAGATGGGTGGGCAGAATGAGAAGAGATCTGGATAAACTGGCAAAATGGTCTAAAGAGTGCAAAGAAGTGCTAGATCATGCACATAGAGAAGAAATCTTGAAGCCACTTATAGGCTGGGTGGGAAGTTGCTGTCAGTCACAAGGGAAGAAAGAGACTTGTGCATCATCATCACCATTGACCTGAAATTATCCAAGCAGACCGCTAAAGCAGTAGCTAAGGCTAGGGGATGATGAGGTGTATTAGTAGGGCTATCACATGTCACAAGTGGGAGGTATAATCCCACTTTACAAGACACTGGTTAGGCCCCATCCAGAGTACTTCATGCAGTACTGAAGGCCACACCTTCACAAGGACATTAACCAAATTGAGGCAGTCCAGAGAAGGGCAACCAAAATGGTGCAGGGACTGCATCAGAAAACATATGAGGACAGATTAACGGAGCTCAATATGTATACCCTAGGGCAAAGGACAGCGAGAGATGATATGATTGAAACATTCAGACGTCTTAAGGGCATTAACAAGGTGAAAGATTCTAACATGTGTCAATATTAGAAAAACAGCAGGGCAAGAGGACACAGCATGAGATTAGAGGGAGACTGATTAAGGGTAATGTGAGGGAGTTCTTTTTCACAGAAAGGGTGGTGGATGCATGGAACAGCCTACCTCAGTAAGTGGTAGCTATGAATACAGTGCAGGGTTTCAAACAGGCATGAGATAGGCATCAGGGAGAAATACAGATGAGTATGGATAGATAGACCATTGACAAAGCAAAGGCCGATGGCACATTCATAAGGTAGAAAAATAAATGGGCAGACTGGATGGGCCCTGCGGTCCTTATCTGACATCAACTTCTGTGTTTCTATGTTTCTATGGCAGGGGTTGCCACTAGACACTAATGATATCAGCAATATATTAATTGGGAACAGGGCCTCATTTGGAGGATGTGGGATATCACTGTACATCCATGGCCATATATATAGATATATATATATATATATATTCATGGCAAAAACTCAGTTTAATGCATCAGTTAGAGTAGTTCCACAGCGACAAAAGTGAGAAATTTGGTGTTTGGGTTGGAGACCACTTGTATCCCAGCGCCCTCAAGCGCATCGAGGTGTGTATTGGGGTCATTGTCCTAACTCTCACCCCATCACATATGTTAGCAAGCTGAGGTATAGGAGAATGGGGTGAGAGTTAGCACCGACAACACCAATGCACACCCCAATGCCAGTTGGGGGGGCAGGCTGGAGGTGCAAGGGGGGCTTTCAACCCAAACACAGAATTTCCTCACTTTAGTCATTGTGGAACAACCCTAACTGATATATTAAACAAAGATTTTTGCTATGAATGTCCCTTCTTTTTGAGAATGAGGACTATAAATAGTGAATAGAATGCAGTTGTGGGAGCGCGGGCCCTTCAGGCCCCGCAATCCCACCACATGATGTCTTGTGACATAGTAACAGTAACTGCAATGCAAACGCAAGCACTAAGCTTTACACACATGGTGACACAAATGTAAATGGTAATGCAAACGTTAATAGAAATGCAAGTGCAAGGTGATGCCAAAGTGAACAATGATGCAAACAGAGATGCAAGCACGTATGGAACGCAACTGGTAATGCGCGACAGTCATGGTACCACTATTGTAAATGCTAATGTTAACTGTTACAGCAACAATAATGCCAAAGGGAACAGAAACGGAAAGTCAAACGCAAGCGCGTACGGAAACACAAAGTGTAACTTGCACGGTCATGGTGCCGCAATTACAAACGCATATGGTAATGGTAACAGCAAAAATAATGCCAAAGAAAGCAGAAACACAAATGCAAGCAAGTACAGAAATGCAAACCATAACTCGCATGGTCATGGTACAGAAATTGTAAATGCTAATGGTAACAGTAACAGCAACAATAACACCAAAGGAAACAGAAATCCAAATGCAAACACTAACGCGTATGGAAACGCAAATCATGAAGTGCATGGTCATGGTACCACAATTGGAAATGCAAATGGTAATGGTAACAGCAACAATAACTCCAAAGGAAACAGAAACGCAAATGCAAGTGCGTATGGAAATGCAAACCGTAACGCGCACGGGCAAGGGAACGCAATTGGAAATGCAAATGGTACTGTAACAGTAACAACAACAATGATGCAAAATGAAAGACAAATGCAAATGCAAATGGAAGGGCAGCCACAAATGCAAATGGTAATGCACACAGTGACACAAACCAAAACGCAAACACAAACAGTAGTGGAGACACAAATGGTAACAGAAAGCATAACGCAAGCATAAGGAAAAATGCAAGGGTCACGCACACGATGGCATAGACAGGAACGCTAACACAAACGGGTACAGAAATGCTACGTGTAACAGTAAGTGGAGTGCACACCCTGGTTTTCCCCAACAGCTGCATAGAGAAACATAGTGAGTACAAAGAATATATGCTACCATAATATACATTGGAAGGTGGGGGTGCCACTAGACACCAGGTATACATATAGCATAATTACATACTGCAATGATAGGAGCACAGGACCTGGAGGGCACTGTGCTCCACCAGCAATAAAAGGAGATGATTACAGTATCTTAAAAGTTATGTATGGATCAGAGTGCAGGGTCTACAGGGCCCTGTACTCCCATGGCCAAATAAGGATACTATTATAATATCTTCAAAAGTAAGGAAATAAATAGCAAAAAACTTTGTTAATGCACTAGTTAGGGTCAAAGCAACAAAAGCTGGGGAGAAAAGATTAGGTTCAAAGAAAGTAAACATTTGATTAGTGGAATCTTTACCAGGTGTCTGTTGCAGGATTTACACTCATCATGTGACCTGTTTTGATCAATGAGGCTATAAGATTTTCAAAAGTCATACCAAATGGCTGCATTTCTCTTTCTTCCTCCCTTATCACCTCTGCCCCTGATTGTTTCACCTGATCACATCTCACTCTGACTCCCTGATCAAGCCCACTCCCTGCCCTGTCTATGCTGTCCCCAGGACCCACCACCACCTGAGCCTCCTTCCCATTTCTGGGGGAGTATTATCCAGGTTTCCTCTCTCGACCCTGTTATAACTCTGGACTGGAACATTCAGCCAAAATGTTCTGCCTTTTGATTGGCAGTATTATGATGACTCGTTTATGTTGCCAGCCAAAGTTTTAAATATTTATTTATTAGCTTTTGTTTACTGGGTAAGTACACTAGGCAATAACCCTGCCTATTTTCAGGCACAATCGGAATAAGTTCTTTGATATGCAATTTGTTATATCAGGGATTCATCACTCAAAAGAGATTAAGCATGTTTTGTTATAAATTATTTTGGTGTGGCAGCACAATTATAGTTAAGGTTGAGCTGGGGTTTCTATGTTTAACCTCAAATTTTGCCCTTTAATATCTTACCAACTGTTCAACAGATTCACACAACATTTTGCATACGTGGCCTTATGGGATAGCTCTTTTGATATCCCAAGTTTTGTTCCGGTTGGATGAATGGATTCCGAGATGCAGATAGCAAAATTGTAAAGAAATGCTGTTTTTCTCATTGCCTACCACCCTGATGGTTTGGAAAGCTGTTCGAAATTTTCAGAGTACAAAGGGTTTGGCCCACAGATCTGCCTTTGCTGGTTTGGTGAAAAATTGTTAATCTGTACCAAAGTTATTAATTTAAAAAAATGTGTTCTGTGCATACTCAATAGAGTCTATTGTATGACATTTGGAACATAGAAACAAAAGTTGTCAGCAGAGGTACCTCTTGGCCAAGCTAGTCTGCCCTATTTTCTCTAACTGCAGTAGAATGAAAAAAAAATTGGTTCATGTGAAAAGGATCCTTTTTCATATGGGGCCAATCCTTTCTTGTGAGAAAAAATATCATTTTCCATATGACTGCCATCTTGTTTTTTTTTTTAATCTGTGAAAATTATGTCCTAGTGAGACACCAACATACTGTATGTATCTTGCTCATTGGGAAAAAAAAAACAATTTTTTTTTTAGTTTTAACATTCCTTTTCATTACTGACTTCTGTTTTTTTATATGGCCATAGGAGAAAAAAATAATTTGATCATATGAAAAAAGAATGTCTTGATAAAAATAAATAATTGGGACTTCATTTTTTTTTTCCCGAATCTTGTTTCCTATAAAGGCCTTATTTTCTCATATGAATGAAAAAAGCACACAAAAGTGATATCTTCATATCAAAAAAGAATGGGAAAAAAACTAAATCCAAATATTTTTTTTCTTACGAAGGCATCCTTTTTCATATAGTTTTTTTGTCCATATGAAAAAATAATGCCTTCATGGAAACATAAACATAGAAGCTGACAGCAGATAAGGGCCACTTGGTCAACCTTTTCTGCCCTAGTTTCCCTACCTACATTGCCACTGCAGACCCTAGTTGGTCTCTGGCTTGCATACCCCCCCAGCTTCAAGATTCCCTTGTGCCTATCCCAGGCATTCTGAAATCCTGTGACCATTTTAGCCTCCACCACTTCAGCTGGGAGGCTGTTCCAGCATCCATCACCCTCTCCATGAAGAAGTACTTTTTCACATTTCCTAGGCCCCCAGCTTCATAGTGTGCTCCTTATCCTTAAGCACCTTTTTCTGTGGAGAATGCTCCCTTCCTATACCTTGTTTATTCATGTGCGGTATTTGAATGTCTCTATCATATCCCTCCTATTCCCCCCTGTCTTCCAGGGAGTACATATTTAAATCCTTCAGCCTTTCTTCATACAAAAAATTAATTTGAACTTAGTTTTTTTCTCATTATTTTGTATGAGGCATCCTATTTCAAATGCTTTTTTCATTCATACAAAAAAAGAATGCCCTCATATGAAAAAAGATTTTGGATTTAGCAGTTTTCCATGCATTTGAACTTCAACAAGCCGTAACTCTCTAAATATTTGGCATGAAGGGACAATTTATATAGCAAAACAAAGGTCTTGATGAGTACTATAAGAATAATACATAATCCCCCTAAAACATAACATTTAAAAAATGTTAATTATCATAGGATAACACTGGAACTGTAGCAATCCATAACTCCCTCAATATTTGGACTTAAAAGACAATCTATGGGGTCTATGTATGACATCTGAATGCCATGCAGCAGGGATCTGTACACCATTGGTGGCATTCACCACAGGTATGCTTGCACCCTGTATGATGGATCCCCCAGTGGGCTGCAGGGTGCAATGCCAGGGGCATGCCAGGGGGAAAGCCCTGCCCTGTAGCCATGCACAACTGCACAGCATGCTAGGATGGTACTTGTAAAACTGCATGAGGGGGATATTGCTGTAAATATTTATTGCCCCCACACATCACTGATAGGCATGGAGGCAATGAGGTCACCCTTGCACATAGTTGCCATGGCACATAGAGCTGCCTGGGAGGGCTGGGGGTGGCCGATTGGGCAAATGCCCATTTGTTTAATCCCTGCACTCTGCACCATTCCAAGATCCCCTGTTGACACATGGATAGTGATCTACTAGGACCCAGGACAGGCATCCTACTGGATGTCTGCCTGCAAGAGATGTACATTGCCAAAATCGTAACCAAGATGGCCACCAGGCTGGGCGTGTTGCCATCACTCGGGTTTTGAACCTCTGTTTCTGTGTTAGTTTTGTGTTATTTTAATCTATTACTTCAGACTATTTTAGACTTTGTGAACCCTCGGGTGTTGTGCCGGTTTGGCAGGACTAATCGAGGGGAATATCAGTTGGGTTTTTCGGCTTTCCGCTGTCACGGACCTGTGGTGGTGTCTCTGGAGTTCTGACAGGATCCGTTCAGCAGAGTAACGTCGGAGGGGCTCTTTTGTTTCCACCTCATCCTGCGGTGGTATCTCTGGATTTCCGACAGGATTCGTTTCAGCGGAGGAACGTCGGAGGGGTTCTCTTGTTTCCGCCCCCTCCTCTCAGTGTTCAGCTCCTGGATGAGTTTGGGGAAGAGAGCGGGAAGCCTTCTCGGTCCGAGTGAACGTTTAAATTTATTTTTTGGGACCATTTGACTGGAAAGTTCGTGGAGTCCTGGACTGTTTTGGATCAGGTGACTTTGGGTTTCTTTGTCGGTTCCTTCCTTGATTAAGTGGCGTGTTTATTTCATTGGGAATAGGGCTTGAAAAGCCCATTACTTCCACACTATTTCAGAACCCTGGTGGTGGATTGGAGTGACACTGGATGGGTTTGCCCCTTCTTTCCTTTCTTTGCCAGAACTTTAACCTGATGCTATTTGACTTGGTTAAGTTTAATTGTGAACAGCTTAGATTTCAGAGTGCTGAACGGCCCTGTCTGAGTAAAGTTTTAAGTAACTGGCTGTGCAACTCTGGTTTCAGCCTCTGTTAGTCAATTACCCGGTAGGTGTCTTGATTTGGAGTTTTGCTACGCTGCAGAGGGTTTGGGGGTATTTTTTTTAGTCAGGGAGCTGGCTGAAGTACCCCACCTCCCTTGAATCATGAGGACTGCCACTTTTGTGGTACTCTTCATGACTCTTTGGTAAGGGTAGCTTTGGACTCCTTCAAGGATTACCTATTTGGGAGAAACATGGGGCATGAGTCAAGCTGACTTTTTCTGACCACATTTTACAGATTCCTGAATTATTTTGGTGAAACTTTGGACTTCTTTTGCATTACACCCATCCGTTTCCTGCCTGATACAGACATATTAATTTTAAGGATTTTGTTTTGGTTTGATTTATTTTATTTCTGAGTTTTTTGGTTATGGCTTTTGGACACTGGAGGTGAGAGGTCTTTGTGTCCTTTAGCTTTTTTAGTTTTGATTTATTAGATCTCTTTTTGTGAGGGTAGAATAAATATCATCTTCCCCCTTGTTGTGAGAGAACTTGAGAGGAGTTTTTTGTTCCTGGCCTTCTGCTGTTATATCCCATAAGGGCTAGGCAGTGAGAGTGCCTTGTCCCTTTCCTTCCCGGTGGTGAGAACAATCCGGGGGGGTAACAGCTTAGGTTTAGACTTTTCTTTTTCTTTCTTAAAGTTATATTTATGATTTTGTTAAATTGATTGTTAATTAGTTTCGTTGTGGGTTTTGGTTTATCTTATTTAAGCTGCAACATGTGCTGGCCTGTAGCTCCCACGGTGGTGCACTATTCATCCTCCTTGCTTCGCGCCCTTCACCCCTTTGTCACTCCTTCTCTTCATTTTGACACCTACCAGCGCTGTAGAGCTCTGGGTATTGTTAGGAGGAGGGGGGGGTTGTCGAACAGGGGTGGATGAATAAGCGGCCATCGATCGGGTAGTCAGGTCCAGGAGGTGCCCTGGGGTGAAATGGAATCCAGATCGAGGTTCTCCTGTCTGGTAGCCATACCCAAGAGCACCACAGAAATTAGTGGGCAGATAGGCTTGACAACCCCTGAAGTTTGTCCAACTGGAGGTGCTATGCAATGCCAGGTCTGTTAGGAATAAGACCACTATTATTGCCGATCTTGTTGGTTCAGCTGACCTGGCCTGCATCACCGAGACCTGGCTGGATGAAAGCTCTGGTCCCACCTTGGAGGCCATGATTCTGGCCGGGTACTCAGTGATACACCGCCCAAGATTGGACCACAGGGGCAGGGGGGTTGCAGTCTGTTTTAAGATGGAATTGGGTCTCACGAATGTGGTAGTCGGTGAGACTGGGTCTTTTGAGTGTACAGTCATAGCAGGTGTAGGCATTCAAATCGTCCTCATCTACCGTCCACCCGGAGATGGGAGATGCTTCACAGGAAGTAGCAGACTTCCTCGTCAACATGTCATTTGAGTGCGGTTGATGGTCCTGGGTGACTTCAACGCCTGGGTCGATGATGAACTCTCAAATTTGGGTAATGACCTCCTCCAATTGATGTCTTCTTTGGGCCTTACACAGGTGGTTTCACTGCTACACAAATCTGGACACTCTTTAGATCTAGTCTTCCTTCTAGGGATCAAAGATTCGACACGGGTGGAACCAGTCACCTGGTCTGATCACCACATCATGAGGTTTAATTTTGCACCTCCTGAGAAGACCAGCCCTGTGGAGATGGTCAGGTACCGCCCATACGGAATGTTACTCCACAAGGTCTAGCGGCGGTCCTTGACCTCTCATCCTTCAGTTCGGTGAGCAATGGCCCAGAAGCATTGGTGCTGGCCTATAATAAGGCCGTCCACGGCGGCTCTGGATTCTATTGCTCCTGTTCATGGCGCCTCCAATCCCTTCACCCGGAGCCCTATGGTTCGATGGGACCCTGAGGAGATCTGGAGACAGGGCGAAGGTTAAGCATCGCTGGCACAGGTCCGCCTTTGATACTGACCACTCTAGATTGATGGAACATTATGTTAACTATCAATCTACAATCACCCATAAGAAGGCAGAATTCTGTCCAGGGAGATTGCAGTTGCTCAGAATCGACTGGTTCAGCTGTTCAACTGTAGACAGACTGTGTAACCCAGCCTGCCTGCAGGTTCGGAAAGCTTTTTCGCAAGCAGAGTGCAACGAGCTCGCTCGATACTTTGCAACTAAAGTGGCCAACATCAGGAAGAACCTAGGTCCGGTAAGCTCTATGGGTGAAGCTTTTGGACAGCATGAGATGACAGTGCCTCATTTCTCCTGGAGTTCCTTTCGATGACCTGAGTTCGTGGACATTATGAGGATCATCCATTCTATGCACCCCACAAGTTGTGGCTTGAATCCCGGTCCGACTCCCCTCATTTTGGGTTGTTTGGACATCATTGGTCCGGTCCTGGCACAAATAGTCTGGTGCTCCTTGGAATTAGGTGAGTTTCCCTGTTCCTTGAAAGAGGCTGTGGTAACTCCTCTTTTGAAGAAAGCTTCCTTGGACCCGGACTCTTATTCTAGTTATCGACCTATCTCTAACCTCCCCTTTATTGGGAAGGTTATCGAGAAGGTCGTAGCGGTTCAACTGGATGACCATTTAACCATCCATAATGTCTACGAATCCTTCTAGTCAGGCTTCCGTAAAAGACATAGCACTGAGACTGCGCTGGTTCGGGTGTTAAATGATCTTCTGATGGCGAGGGATCAGAAGAGACGTTCCATTCTTGTTCTTCTTGATCTCTCTGCAGCCTTTGACACAGTGGACCACATGGTGCTATTAGCTCACCTGGGGCAAATTTGTGGAATGTCTGGAACCGTTTTGCAATGGTTCACGTCATTCCTTACCTGGAGATCACAGAGAGTTGTGTCGGGGATTTTTTCCTCTGACCCAATCCCTCTGTTGTGTGGAGTGCCCCAGGGATCCGTGCTGTCGCCCATGTTGTTTGCAGTGTATATGCTGCCCCTCGGAAGTATCATTAGACGATATGGGCTGAGGTTTCACTGCTATGCGGATGACACCCAGCTCTATCTGTCTTTTGCACCCGACCAGGATGGAGCTCTCTCGGTGTTTAACAACTGTCTGAGGGAGATCCAAGACTGGATGGATTCTAGTTGGCTAAAGTTGAACTCGGAGAAGACAGAGGTGCTGGTAGTGGATCCTGGTGGTCGGGTGGTGAGGCCGGATATCGGTGCTCCATCTGGAATTATTCTTGGTGGAGTATCTTGGCCGTCCTCAGAATGGGTGCGTAGCCTTGGATTCATTCTTGATGATAGGTTGACTCTCAAAGCTCAGGTGTCAGCTGTTGTCAAGACTTCCTTTTATCATCTCAGGAATATTGCCAGGGTGAAGCATCTTGTTCCATTTGACTCCCTGCCTACTTTGGTTCATGCTTTTGTATCTTCACGCTTAGACTATTGCAACGCCCTGTACTTTGGGCTTTCTGGGGTTGAAATCCATTGCCTACAGCTGGTGCAGAATGCTGCAGCCCGGGTTTTGACTGGGACAAGTTGGTTCTGTCATATTAGTGCTGCGCGAACTGCACTGGCTGCCTGTGCGGTGGCGGATCACCTTTAAAGTCATTTTGCTGACTTTCAAAGCCCTTCACGACCAGGGTCCAGCCTATCTGAAAGACCTCCTGGTGCCTTACTGCCCTGACTGATCACTCCGCTCGGCTGACATGGGGTTGTTAGAGATCCCAAGAGTGAGCTTGAAATCTTCTGGCAGCAGAGCTTTTTCATATGCTGCACCCACTCTTTGGAACTCTCTACCATGTCGGTTATGGCAGTGCACCTCCGTGGAACTCTTTAAAAAGGATTTGAAAACTTACTTGTGGAGCATGGCTTTTTTAGATAATGAGTTATTTATTAATGATTGGATTTTATTACCATATATTTTATCTTGTTGTATGCTGATTTTATGTACATGTTTGTTTATGCAGTGTTTGACTTGTTTTAAGTTGTTCAGCACCTTGATATATTGAAAGGTGCTATATAAATACAATTATTATTATTATTATTATTCCATGCTCTGCTCCTGTGCAGCCATGATCCTCTGCTGCACAGCTGTGTCCTGAGGCAGTGAGAGTGCAGACAGGTGGCTGGCAATCATGAATGTCAGCATGTGCTTGACTGTGCAGGGGTATGGAGTAGCATGGATGGATCATGCATGATTCATGAGTAAATCCAACCTTTAGTGCATAGGACCCTATATATATATCAAAACAAAGTCTTAGGACCCTATGCAGGAAGCCTATGCACTGCCTATGTGCCACATAGGCAATTCTACATTGGAATGCCACACAGCAGGAGTCTGTGGAGCCCTGGCAGCATTCACGAATAGTGCACAAGCCCATGCATACACAATCCCCATCCAATCCTGCCGCTGCACCAGAGGTCTGGGGCAATGTCAAGGTGTGTGGCCACACTCACTCTATTCATGAAGGTGTATAGGTGTCATGGAGTGCTTGGCCAGGATACACAATGGGGACCCTGCCATAGCATTATGTACCCCCAACAGACACTAGCCAGTGGTGGTGGCACCGGACACCTGCAACACAGCTGCCGTAGCCCACTGGGTGGTTAAGGAGATCTGGGGAGCTGTTCAGGCAAGTGCCTGTGCTCTGTAAAATAAATGAACCACACCATACCACCGCCCTCCCCGCGGTGCAGGGATCAACACAGGGACCCAGATCGGACATCCAATTGGATGCCTGTCTGCACCCTGCACCCCGTCCTTTCACAGCCCCAATCCATAACTGCATGACTGCATGCTGGGAGGTGGAGCCATGACAGGCACCTGCAGGTGTTTGTGTCCATTAATCCATGTGCCCTTCACCTATCCAGGGCCGCATAGATGCACAAGCAAATTATCAAAAGACAAGTAAAATTCCTGCTTTTATGCATAGCTCCCATAATTGACTACTGCAATAATAAAACATATCCCCCCAAATATTTAAGATCAGTATAAAAAACAATAAAAAACAAACAAAAATAACTGTAGGATAATGTTGGAACTTCAATAACTCATAACTACATCAGTATTTGCACTTAATGAACACTTCCTATAGCAAGACAAAAATATTCATGAGTAGTACGCGAATAACACATATTATCCCCATTAACATTTAGGAACAATATCAAAAGCATACAAAATAAAAAATGCAAATTCTCATAGGATAACATTGGAACTTTAGGAAGGTTTACAACAAAGTCAAGACATGTATGCTCTGCACTTTCACTCAACATACATGTATGCATCTATTGAGGGACAGAAGTGCAGGGCCTGGTGGGTTTCTGTGCTCCCACAGGTAGATGAGATATAATTCATACTATATATATCAAAAGTAAGGAAATTCATTGCAAAAATCTTTGTTAATGCACTAGTTATGGTTAAACTGACAAAAGTAAGGAAATGTGGGTTAGAGTTCCCCACACTTAATGCCCCACCCCCACCCTGCAGGCAGCAACATAGAAAAACATTACTATTTGATGTTTCATGCATCTTCACAAATCAGGTGTGGTGTGTGCACAGGGGTTGCCAACCCTAACACTCTCCCCATTCTCATATACAGTACACATCTCAGCTTATTTACTGATCGAAAGGGGTGAGGGTTAGAGTTGACAACCCCAACCCCAACTTACACCACACACCTGATTTGTAAAGACACAGGAGAGGTAAAATAGTATTTTTTTTTTTTGCATTGCTGCCTGCAGGGTGTGCGTGGGGCATTAGGGTTGGGAACTGTAATGCCACATTTTCTTACTTTTGTCAGTTTAACCCTAACTAGTGCATTAACACTGTTTTTTGCAATGAATATAATACATTTATCAACTAAGCTGCACACTAAAAAATACATTAGAGTGCTTTAAGTTTTATACACATACACTGCATTATAAACAGTAGAAAACACTTGTTATTTAACATGCATATCAGTTTTCTTGACTGCAGCCAATAAAATATTTAAGATAGTAGTGTAATTTATCTGTTGGAAGGCATAAACCAACAGGTTTGTCTATAATGTATACCAAATAAACTGCATGTAAACAATACATTGCTTCCTCCTCAAGACTATTCTAAGTGCATGCCATTTACCAGCAAACTCTAGCAAGACCCAATACAGATGCAAAATGTTGGTTTTGTGGGCAGTGAGAAGTGTGCAAACTAGCAATTTTGCATTAACCACTGAGCCACCTAACTGCACTTTCTATATATTGTGATACACACACTGGCTAACACACCTACACATATATGCATATGTATTCCAGTGTAACATAGCAGTGTACTGTCTAATCACATTTTACAGTTTAAAAAAGACTTTGAGGACTGTTTTCTTTTTTAGACTCTGAGGGACATCAGAGGCTGGGAGGCTTCCACTAAACAACTCATTTAAATCACCAATGACATGTCATAGGCTAAAACAGATCTACAGTAGGTGGCAGGGAATGTAGAGTAGCAATTTTTGCACTAACCACTGGGCCACCTAACTACACTTTCTAATTTGTTTTCAATTACATTTTATTGATGATGCACCATATTACATTCTGTAACAACATAGTTCATTCATCATGTGTTTTCCCTCCTCCAAAAACACATTGTTGATACAAAGATTATATTCATTCAGTTTGTTCTCATAACATATACTTATATTTTTAAATTACATCTCCTTTGCATGCGATATTATTACTTTCACAATAAGTTCAATAAATTATCTTTCATCTTCAAACATCTTATCTGTTTTAACTAATATGACTATCAATAAAGTAAATGTTTTATACATTGGGCATGTCTGGAACCCCTACATTTTTTTTTGTGGATCTATATTTTCTTGTATGTCTCTCCATGTGGAGCCCTATATAGCATCCATTATTGGATCAATGCCATTAATTAATTTATCATGTAATAATGTTTTTTATTTAAAATAGTCCACCATTTATGTAATTCCAAATTTGGAAGATCCTTAGTTTTCCAAGGGTTAAAAATCATTCTTTCATAGCCACCATTGCTAAAGCTATTATTGTAATATATTTATCATTGATAGCTTTAGTATTTAAGTTGTAAAACAAGAAAAGATCAATTTCCAAGTGGTCATTTATAATTTAAGTTTCATCCAACATGCTTTAATTTTGGGACATTCCCAGAGATAATGTACTAGTGTACCTTTGTATCTATATTCGTGGCAACAATTTTCTGAATATTCCTTATTAATTTTGGGATTTTGAGATGGTGTTATGTAGGCTCTGTTCAAAATGTTTAACTGAATTGTTTTATTTTTAGCTGATACATATAATTTGTGGCCTTGAGTCCTCAAGCATTACCAATGATTGTCTGGGACCATCATATTTAATTGAATGTTCCATTTTGTATTTATTTTATGTGTGGTTATTCCCTCTTTCTACAAGAATTTTATGGATTCTAGATAAAATTTACTTTGACCGTTTATTAATAAATCCTTTGATGTTTCTGAATGTTGGAAAGTCTGTTGGGACTGGTATTAAATAGACTGAACATTTTTTGAAATGTATTATGTAAGGTACTGTATAATAAAGTAAAATATTTCATTTGTTTTCTAGTATCTTGTCTTTTATTTGATTGTATGTGGGAAATTGTAAATCAATCAATAGATCATTCTATTTTAATATATCTTTTTCTGTAAAAAACTAAATATGAAAGCATTATGATCCCCTCATATTCTTTTGTTTGGACCTATTTGTAATAATAACCATGGCATTTGGAGCTTATTTGGATTAATTATATAATTTCTTATTAATTGAAACCAAGATATTAATACATGCTGTTTTAAATTATGAAGGTGGAGATCTAGAAATATATCTTGTAGATTGTTTGGAGATAGTTGTGGATAAATCATTTCTGGAACAGTTGATTATCTATGTTAAGGAAAAATGACCATGGGAAATGGGTGGATATTATTTGTGCTTCCATATAGATTAAGGGGTCCAGACATCTCATTCTACCCAAGTCTCCTAATGCTGATATTATACTCCAAGCAATTTGTGGGTTGCTCCCTCTCCACAGGAATTTAGTAAAGACCATTTTTAGATTTTGGAACCATTCTTTATTTGGACACCCTAGAATGTTTTAAAACATGAGTCCCAAACTGAGGAAACACTAGCACGAACAGTAAAAGAAGGTGACAAGACTTCCTATAGATACATTAGTGAAAGGAGAAAGTCCAGAGGGGGTATTGCTAAGCTTAAAGGAGAAAAGGGGGCATGTGAGGAGGAGGACCCTGTAAAAGCATCTATCCTAAATAGATACTTTTGCTCAGTATTTACTGAAGAGAAGGTAGGGCAGGGCCCACAGCTCAGCACCATGTACACAGGGGGAGAGGAGGTGAGCACTACTCACAACACAAAAAGAAAGGGTCCTACAAGAGCTCGCTAAGCTCAGGGTGGACAAGGCAATAGGACCTGATGGCATACATCCCAGGGTACTTAAGGAGCTAAGGGTGGAACTAGCAGAGCCATTAGCAGATCTGTTTAGTGAGTCTCTGAGCACAGGAGAGGTCCAAGAAGACTGGAGAAGGGCTCATGTGATCCAGCTCCACAAGAGCGGTAGGAGGGAGGAGGCAGGGAACTACAGACCAGTCAGTCTTACCTCAGTAGTGGGCAAGATTATGGAGTCACTCCTTAAGGAAAGGATAGTGCAACACCTGGAATCCATAGACACAGGATCCAAGACAGCATGGGTTTACAAAAGGAAGGTCCTGTCAAACTAATCTCATAGATTACTTTGACTGGGTAACCAGAGTGCTGGGCCAAGGGGGGAGCAGTTGATGTCTCCTACCTTGACTTCTAGCAAAGCTTTCAACACTGTTCCACATAGAAGATTGATAAATAAGCTGGGTAGGCTCGGGTGGGTCAGAAGTTGGTCAGCTGGTGGCAAACTGTTTGACGGGCAGAAAACAGAGAGTGGTGGTAAATGGTATACAGTCAGAAGAGATGCAAGTCACAAGTGGGTACCTCAGGATCAGTCCTGGGTCCAGTCCTCTTTAATACCTTCATTAGTGACATTGCAGATGGACTAGAGAGTAAGGCTTGTCTGTTTGCAGATGACACCAAGATCTGCAACAGAGTAGATGATCCAGATGGGGTAGGCAAAATAAGAGATCTGGATAAACTAGCAAAATGGTCAGAAGAGTGGCAACTGGGATTTAATGCAAAGTGCAAGATCATGCACATAGGAAGAGAAACCCTGAACCCACCTATAGGCTGGGAGAGGAGTTGCTGGAGGTCACAAAGGAAGAAAGAAACTTGGGCATCATCATCACTGATGACCTGAAATCATCAAGCAGACCTCTAAAACAGTAGGTAAGGCAAGGGGATGTTAGGGTGTATTAGTAGAGATATCACAAGTCATAAGAGGGAGGTAATGTCCTTCTCCCAAGACTAGCTGGGCCCCATCTGGAGTGCACTGCATGCAGTACTGAGGCCACACCTTCACAAGGACATTAACCAAATTGAGTCAGTCCAGAGAAGGGCAACAAAATGGTGCAGGGACTGCATCAGAAGACATATGAGGACAGATTAACAGAGCTCAATATGTATACCCTTGAGCAAAAGAGGGAGAGGTGATATGATCAAAACATTCAAGCACCTTAAGGGCATTAACAAGGTGAAAGAGTCTAACATGTTTAAGTATAAGAAAAATAGCAGGACAAGAGGACATAGTATGAGATTAGATGGAGGCCGATTAAGGGGAATGTGAGGAAATTATTTTCACAGAAAGGGTGGTGGATGCAAGGAACCACCTGCCTCAGGAAGTGGTGGCTATGAATACAGTGCAGGGCTTCAAACAGGCATGGATAGGCATAAAGGAAGCAACACAGATGAGTATGAATAGATAGGCCACTGACAGAGTAAAACAGATGGCACATTTATAAGGTAGAAAAGAAATGGTAGAGGATGGATGGACCTTCATGTCCTTATCTGCCATCAACTTCTGTGTTTCTAGTTTTAATGTGGAAGAGCGTTATTTTGACAGTTTCAATTCTGCCTCAAAGTGATAAGGAAAGGTTTTCCAATTTTCTAATAAAGCTGTAATTTTATCTTTTGCTGAATTGAAATTAGGTTTAATATTTGGTTTTAGTTAGCTGATAATTAGATGCCCAAATATATTATAGATTTTTGTATGGTAAAGTCTTTTTTTGAATCTATGGGCATGTAATGGGTTTGTTTTTAAATAATTTCATTTGGACCAATTTGTTTTTATATATTTGATAGCCAGAAATTGTAGAATATAATGACGTTTCTGCTAAAGAGGTTTCTGAGATGTCTTTTGTTCTTAATTATTAATAGAATATCATCCGCAAAAGCACTTAATTTTACTATCTCATGTTCTAAATTTATGTCTTCAATATTTGGATTGTTTCTTATCAATTGTAAATATGACTCCAGTGTCAGTATGAATAAGGTGGGGGACAGTGGGCAACTGTGCTGAACACCATTTTAATATTGAGAAATCATTAGTTAAGTAATTATAATTTGAAATTTAGCAATTGTTTTGGAATACAGTTTTTTTTTTAAGTAATCAATTCAGAAGGTACGCTCCATGTCTTTAAAATATGAAACAGATATTCTCTATTCAGATGATCAAGCACCTTGGTTGCATTTATTATGACAGCATAACATTTATCTATATTATGTTGCTCTCTTGTATTTATTAAATGAATTATAGCTTAAGGGGGGAGATATTCAGAGCAGTTGCGCATGGCGCAACTGAGTTGTGCCACTGAGCAATATTCAAAGGCAGTGGCTGCATAGCACAAATCCAACTGTGCCATGGCACAAAAATAATGTATGTAGTGCAAGTACAGGGGGCATTCCCATGAATAAGTGGTGCAATGGCATATTCAACCAGAAATCATGGCTCAAGTCCAGAGCAAACCCCAAGATGTGTGAGCCAGACTTGAGCCAATAAAAATCAGCTCAAACACAAGGACAGCAGATGCCCAACATTGTGCTGAGAAAGATGGAGTGAGAGAGAGTGTGGGGGGGGGAAGACAGAGAGAGAGAGAGAGAGATTGTGACACAGTGAGGGATACAGAGCCACAGACAGACAGACGGACAGACAATGTGACATTGGCACCCAGGGAGACACCCAGTGACAGAGTGATGGAGAGTGCCCCATTCCCTAATGGAGGCAGTAATGTGGGGTGTGAGGAGGCAGGAGGAACTCCAGCGTGGCTGACGAAGGGCCCAGTGGTGGTATGCCTGACACAGCTGGTACCGAGCCAGGACCATTTATGAGAACTACAGTGACACCAAAATAGTGGGCTGGTACCACCTGAACAGGGCAATCCTGAGGCAGCTCTGTGAGCTGTGCAGTTATGAGATGCAGGCACCCACCAGATGTAGTCATGCCATGACAGTGGAGACTAAGGTGACCGCCCTGATGTGCTTGCTTGCCATGGGCACCTTCCAAAGACTACCCAGTTGGCCATGTCCTGCCTTCTCACACAGTTCCTCAGTGCTCTGCTGCCATGTGCTTCGGAGTTCATATGGTTCCCCAGCACACAGGCAGACCATACAGCAAACATGTAGGACTTCCACTGGGTTGCACACATGCCTAGACATGATTGGGGCTATAGACTGCACCCACATTGGCATCCACACACCACCTGGCCCTGAAGGCCCAGTATACATCAACTGGAAGGGATACCCATCCTTAAACTGCCAGGTGGCGTGCAATGCCATGGGGCTCATCATCAATGTCTATGCCACACACCCTGGGAGTGCACATTAAGACTTCATATGGCACAGCTCTGCACTGTGCCATAGGTTCAAATGAGGTGACATCTTCACAGGCCACCTTGTAGGTGAGTAGGGCATGTGCCAGGGTGGCTGGGAGCCACAGCCCTGTGGGTGAGGGAGGGTAGGTGGGGTGGGCATATAGATGTGTGCAGTGGGGGACAGGGAGCAGGGAGCAGCACAGCACAGCACAGGGATAACCATGTCCATTCCCACACAGGTGACAGCACATATCCCCTCAGGCCATGGCTGCTCACCCCCAACCGGCGACCATCATCCCGTGGAGGAAAGATGCAATGAGGCACATGCCAACATGCAGAAAATATCATTGAGCATGTCTTTGGCATGCTAAAGATGTGATTCCAATGCCTAGACAGGTCAGGTGGTGCCCTACAATACAGCCCATTAAAAGTCTGTGGCATATTCCTGGTCTTCTGCATCCTGCACAACATGGCCATTGACCATGGGATAGCTGTTGAGGCTGATGAGGGTGACAGTAGTGGGGATGACAGTGGTGAAGGACTGGAGGGTGGTGCACTGGAAGGAGGGATCCCTGCCTGGTGCAGGAGGCAAGGTGGCACAGAGACACCATTGCACAGGAGCATTATGGACAATGCAGGTAAGTGCACTGACATACAAGTATGGGCCACACAGACCAGCACACCACACAGTGGCATGGACATGCACAGTGGAATGCATGCAGGGATGGGGTGCACAACACAGATGGCAGAGCCACTGGCACACAAGTATACTCACACACACAGCACTGGCATGTACATGAGCACACACACACACACACACACACACACACACACACACACACACACACATATATGCTGAGAAACATGGCATGGATGAAAAACATGACACCAGTGCACAGGCATGACTGGTGCAGAGCTACCCTCATCACACCCATGCCACATGTCCCAGCAGCATGGTCTGCATACACAGGTCATGCAGCACAACACACATGCATGCCACCACATGTATACTGCACCACCTTTGCCCATGTGTGCATGGGGCATCAGCAGTGGACAGCAGGTCAGGGCTGCAGACAAGTCATTGCAACTGTGCAGTCCCACTACCACCATGGACATGTGGGTGGCTGCACTGGGACTGATCGGCAGACACAGGCTATGCATCAGCCACTGGGGGTGTCAGATGCCCCCAAGGGGGTTGATGTCCAGGACCACAACCGTGTCCTTGCAGGGGTGTAGAGGTGACCAAACAGGCCAGCCCCAGTGGTGCCTGGGATGCCTACATCCGAGTCTGGTGTCTGCTGTGAGAGAGTTGCCAGGACCATTCAGTGGACAGTGCACTGCCGGAGTCCTCTACGCACAGCAAATCCCAGTGGCTGCCACTGACACAAGCCCAGCCGCAATGGTACCAGCCATGTTGTCCATTGCTGTGGTTGTGGCCTCCCGCATCTGGTGGAGCTCATCAATAAGCTTTGCATTGTCCCATCCTGCTGCTCAGCCAGCTGGCACACCACTGCCCACAGTGTGCACACCTCAGTGGCAAGCATCGCCTGGCTCTCCATGGATGCCCTCAGTAACCGGGTGTGCTCTGCCATTTGCTCAGCATTCTGGGTCTCCTGGCCCATCCGGAGAGTTGCTGAGGGTGACACAGCACACTGCATAGCCTCCTGCTCTGGTGGATGCTGAACTGTGAGCCATAAAGGGTGTATGGAATCACTGGGTGCAACCAGCAGTGAGCACAGTGTCATGCTGCCCATTGGAACCTGCAACCTTCTGCCGCTGTCTGACCGGCTGCTGGACATTACCTTGCACTTCCACAACAGCACCACCACCACCCATGCCAGACACAGCTGTGGTGCCAAGCACCACTGTGCAAGTGGGGAGGGGTGGCATCTGTGCAGCAGCAGGATCAGCACTAGGCCCTGATGGTGCCTGTGCAGCAGAAAGGGGTGTGTCAGGTACCACCACCCCATGCTGTCCAATATCAGGGTTATGTCATCATCGGTATTGGACCCTAACCCAAACTGGGTCCCTGCACACAGCACACTAAGGCTTTCATTGTTCAGGAGTCCAGCCAGGGCATCATCCAACCCCAAGCCTAGCGCATCCACCTGCCCCACACTGCCAAGACATGGCTTGTCCCTGCTCTGGATGCCAGTGGATGTGGAAGATCTGGCATCCAGTTCCTCGGCCTCCTCCACCTGGTCCTCCACATGGAGGTGTGATGGTGCTGCAAGACAGAAACGGAGGGTTAGTGGTTGACCACAGTCCATGCCACCCATGCATGTCGCCATTGACACATGCCACCATGTTGTACTGCAAGGCTGCATCCACACACACTTGTGGCATACAGCATGGCATCAGGCACACCTGCATGTGTCCCCCATACCTGGCACACCAGTCCATTGAGTATATACTCACCATGCAGTGAGGGGCTGCCACCCATCTGGAATCCACCACCAGGCACACCCTCCCCACTGTGAAACTGATGGTAGCTGCCATGAGCTCCTCAGTAGCCATCAATGGTAGCACTGTAGGTGGCCTCTGTCAGTTACCCTGTGGGAGGCCTGTATGGATGCCACCTTGTCCTTAGTGTGCCTCTTGTCTGTGCCCACCTTCTTCCAGCAGTCCCATGCAGTGCAGTGCACTGGTGCCTGCCATGGGTGTTGACATACCATGCCACCTCCTTCCAGCCTGCTGCTCACTCCTGCAGTGTGCCTGTGGCACCACTGAGTAGGGCCTCCCTGTCAATGTATGCCTTAAAAAGGGCATTTGTCTCTGCTGACGTGAAGTTGGGCCTGCACTTGTGTGCAGGCCTCTGCTCCTCCTCTCCATCATTGACTGAAATTCTGCTACCTGTGGACATGAACAGCATATTGGGTCAGTGTCAGCATGGCCTGGAGCAGTCCTCTGTTGCAGTGTTGTAGTAGGCCTCTGTTCATCCATGTTACCTGGCACTTACCTCAAGGGTTGCAATACCAGTCTGTGGCCTGTGCTATTCTGTGGCACTTATAAGGCTCAACGCATGCAGATGAGCCTGTGTACAATGATAATGATATGCCAATGGACCCTACTGCACCGTGCATTGGCTGATGAGGTGATTTACATACTAACATACTATTTGCCAGCAGATTAGGCCTTATGGTCTATCGAGTCTGCTCGGTAATCGAACCTTGCATATGGTATCTCAATATTGCGAATTTGCACCATGCGCAATAGGGATGCTCCGGATCAACTCCATGGCACAATACCTGTATATGCACAGTGCACATGCTTGCAGTGTGCATGTGCACAGCATGGAGCACATGGAAATCATATGTCTTGCCTAGCATGCCTGATGCTGTAGCACTGCACACATGGCGCTGGTATGGCATCACACATGCACGCTCTTGCAGGCAACAGTTCCTAGTGAACCCATGCGCACTGTGTGTGGGGTGATGACCTCTAACTTATGGGTCATATATGTGACCCCATGCCCCTGCTAGGCCAAGGTGTGATGCACATGCCCATGAGTGCACTATGGATCCACACTGCACACTGTGTCCATGCATCCTTGTGCTGCACAATTGCATCCTTGCATTTCCTATTGCACATCATGGGTATGTGGCCATGTGCACTGATTCATGGCTATTTTTCACCAGCATTGCAGCTGCACTGTGGGCATGGCACAGGGTGTGAGCAGGTGTGCAACCAACTGGACCAACCTGGAGTTGGTCAACCTGGTGACCGTGGTGCAGCCTTATGAGGAACAGCTCTTCAGGCAGGTGCTCCTCCAGCAGTCCAGTGCATGTGTGGCAGAGCATGTCTGTGGCCCTGGAGAAGAATACAGGTGAGGCCAGGACACCACAGCAGTGCTGCCTCATGTACAGGGACCTGCAGCAGGAGGGACCATCACCGTCTGCACTGGATGCAGGCACATGTCCAGCGTAGTGCGGAGCCGCAGCCAGGTAGGTGTGTGCATGTGGCATGTATGTCCAGATGCTGTACTGTAGTGTTTGTAGGGCTGTGCATCATGGTCTGCAGCAGGGTAGGTCATCTTCCTGGTGGGCAATGCGTGTCATGCATGGCTGCTGCACATGTTGCAGTCATCCTGGCATGGGGGCCACTGGATGGACAGGGACATGCCCAGCACACAGTGGGCTGTGTGGTGGTGGTGGCACTACATACATGTTTGTGTACTGATGTCCACCTCTCTTCATTCCCTACAGAGGACCACAGATGGGCCAGGGTGGCCATGGCAGCCAGGATGGAGCCCCCTAGGGATCAATCAGCAGCACCCACTGTGCAGCACAAGGCAGGTAGGCAGTTCAGTTCAGTTCAGCTTTATTGTTCGGTGAATACACCATTACAATATACTAAAAACATTACAATTTCTAATAAATCATCACATATTTAAAAACACAATACAAAATACATAAAAAGAGTTAAAGTGCTTAATCAGTTTTTTTAAAAGAAAAAAATAAAATGGGCACAATATCACCAATGGGCACAGTGGGCTGCGTGGTGGTGGTGGCGCTACATACATGATTGTGTACTGATGTCCACCTCTCAATATCACCAAGTGCAAGGTGTTACATCTTGGCCGGGGAAACCCTAAACACAGATACACCCTGAGAGGGGAGGTGCTGGAGGCCTCAGTAGGGGAAAAAGACCTAGGGGTCATGGTGGATGCATGTATGAATAACTCTGAGCTGTGCAGGAGAGTGGCTAGCAAAGCAAACAGGATGTTGGGATGCATCGTAAAGGGGATCACCTCTAGCAGCAAGGAAGTGATACTGCCGCTGTACAATGGACTAGTTAGACCACACCTAGAGTACTGTGTACAGTACTGGAGACCACACTTGAAGAGGGGCATACAGCTCCTGGAGAGGTACAGAGGAGGGCAACTAAGATGATACGAGGGTTAGAGTTTGATGTATGAGGACAGACTTGAGGAGCTCTGCCTGTTTCCATTGGAGGAGAGGAGAGACGGGGCACATGATTGAGGTCTTCAAGTACCTCAAGGGAATAAATAGGGTAAACATGGAGGGGATCTTTAGACTAAAGCAGGGAGGTATCACCAGAGGGCATGGTTTGAAGTTGGAAGTTGGAAGGGTGAGGGGAAAGAGGAGGAGGTTTTTCACTGAGAGGGTGGTGGACCCTTGGAATGCACTGCCTGGCGAGCTGGTTCAGAGATCCACAGTGGAGGGCTTCAAGAGAGGGTGGGACAGACACAGAAAGTGGATGTATCAGAAGATGGCCTGTCCCAGGGGGGTGGGGATGGAGGACAGGGGTTTCTGGAACACAAGGGAGGGAGGGCCTCGGCACCCAACTAGGGATCTGAGGTTTGAGCAGACTCGATAGACCGTAAGGTCTAATCTGCTGGCAAATAGTATGTTAGTAAAATACAAAAAAGGAAAATTACTTAACAAGTTTTTCTTGTCTGACCTATGTTTTTTCCTAACAACTATGAAGTTGCTGGTTATAACACTTTTTCAATTTCCATCCCCAAATTAATTCTCAGAGGCAGGGAGATGTTTTTCTTTGTACTTCATCACTTGATAAAAAAATGAGGCAATCTTAGCCTCCTTTAATGTATGGGGATGTAAAAGTATGAATAGAAGGTCATATTTTGCATTTACATATTTAATGAGAAAATCATTTAACAAATTAAACCACAAGTTTTATATAAAGGACATTGTACCTTAATAGGATAAAGATTTTCTTCAAAGCCCTGTTACAATTACATAATTCCAGGCCTGAATTGGGTAAAGTTTTTCTATTGAAAATATATATTTAGAACAAATAATTCCCATCCTTGCCTATCTAATCATTTTCCTATCTAACGAGGTCAAAGGAAGAATTAAATAGTTCTCTAAAAGTGCATCAGTCTTATTTGTGCTAGCCAGCTAGCCTGGCATTGGACTCTAAGAAGATCCATTTGTTTTCTTGAGCAGACCTAAGTATTCTCTTTTAACAGATTCCTTAAATAAAAGAGATATTGTAATTGATTTCTCCCAATTTGACCAAAGATGAAACATAGCAACTCTTCCCAGGATACTCTGAATATTTTTGATCCAAAATGACCTAAAGTGTTGTTTATGCCAAGAGATCTTTTCTTTCAGGCACAGTAAAGGCAAACAATTGGCCTACTGATTAATAATTTTAACCAATAACCCATGAAATGTATATCAATTATTGCGGCGATGGGAACTCAATTCAGCCCTAACTATGACATTGGATGTAGCTAATGGGACCTGTAGTAAAGATTTATAATAAAAAGAAAGTGGAGTTTCCAACCATAAAGGAACATTATTGCTCCAAACCTCTGCTCCATATGTGAGAATAGGATTGATCTTCTTCACCAGTAACTAATGCTGGTAAGACCAAATGGCCCTGCATATTTCATGCTAAAGCATAACAAAGCTTTAGCAATCAGTTTTGCCCTTGTCACTTGTTCCCTCCAATGCTCTATCCAGTTTCCATTTGATGCAAACTTCATCCCCAGATATGTATAAGAAGTTACCCTCTCTATAGGTTCATTATTTAAATAAAACCTTGATTTAATTCTTTGTCCATGATGTGGGGCGAAGATCATAAACTTAGTTTTTTTCATATTTATTCTTAGATCCAGATATTTACATTTAATACAAAGTTGATTTATTTTATTTTGCAAACCTTGAGCAGATAAAGCAAAAATAATTAAATCATCTCCATAGGCAAGACTATGAACTGACATATTCTTAATTTTAGGGGAATCAAGACTAGATACATCCCTATAGGTCAAAAGAGAGTCAATATACAAAGTAAATAAAAAAAGGGAGCCAAAAGGCATCCCTGTTTGACTCCTGAAGTTGTACTAAAATAATAAGTAATATTACCCTTATTGTCATATCTAATGGCCGAAGTTGTATGTGAATATAACATATAGATTGGGACTAACAAATTTAAAGGTACATGTCGATCTATTAATGTCTCCCATAATTTGACTCTGTTAACAGAGTCAAATGCTGCAGAATAATCAACAAATAAAGCATACAGCTTCATTCTATGAAATGACCTTTATTTTTCTATCAGATGTGCAAGAATATAAATATTATCTATCATAGGAAAAAATCCTTGCAGAAACCCGCTTGAAACATAGATAAAGGGTTACAGATGACCAATTTTGTAATTTATGTAATAATATTTTAACAAAGATTTTTCTGCTAATATCAATTAGACTAATTGGATGGTAATTAGATGGAGATTGAAACTGTCCTTTTTTATGAATTGGTACTATTATATTTCTTGCCCAAGAAGGTGTATGAATCTCTCTCTTAAACATATATTGAAAAAATTTGTAAGAAAAACTACCCAATAATTCAAATACATTTTATAAACTTCCCCCGGTATCAAATCAGGCCCAGGCACTTTATTATTTGGGAGGTTCACAATAGCATCTTCTACCTCCCCAAAAGTAAACATTAAAGGTATATACTCCCCCCAGTGCTAAAATTATCTAACACATCTCCCCCACTATTAGGATGTTTATTAAGTAATGAATTATAGTATGTTATTCAAGTTTCTTTAGGAATATATATAGGCAGTCTTAGATTCTGATTAGTAGCCTCCTTAGATACTAGGACCCAGAAGAGCCTTGTATCTCCCTCCTTAATGTCTTGATACATTACTTCCCACTGTTTATAAGTAAAGTATTTTTTTTTAGGGCAAGAAGATCTTTATACTCATCTCAAATTTTATTTATATTTTAAATCACCCTCTTAGTTGGACTTTTTTGGTCTGCCTAATAAGCCTCACTAAATTCCTTTTCTGTCTCCTACGATGGCCATCAAACCAAGATACTGGCTGAGGCTTAGTAATATTAGTAGAATACATCACTGTATTGATTTGTTGATACCCTAAATTCAATAGCTGACTAATCTGTTTACCTTTAGGGTCCAGTCTGTACTTTATGATATAAGTGAATGAAAGTGGGGAGTATATAAGATTTGAAACTCTATTCATGGTCTTATTATTCAACCTTAACCTCTTTTTCCACAAATCTCAAACTCTGCCATAGGCTTCTTTAAAGAAGAGATATTACTATCAAATTCCTAAAATCCAGCAAAATTGCTGCATGATCACTTTCTGTTCTCATTAACCACCTCCAATCTCTTAAAAAATGATAACTAAGGGAGAGCATAAAATAAAATCAATCACACTCTTACCTACTGAGAGAAAAAGTACTTTCTCCATGTAGATCCCTTCTAATCTCCCATTAAGAATCAAGAAATTATTATCCGTGATGAAAGTTTGAAAATGTCTCCCTGCCTCATTAACAGTCATATCAGTCATATTTCTTTGTTCCAAATCTGACATATATAATAATTCTTGCAACACTGATAAGTTGTCAAAGTTTGCTATCCTAGCATTAAAATCCCCTGCTAAAAGAACAGTATCTACCATATTTGATTGTGTAATTAAATCTATTTCCACAGACAATTTGGACCAGAAATCATATGTTGGGTGGGTGTGAAAGCTTGGTGGAATATATATATTTACAATCAGGACTATATATGAATCCCAATTAACAACTACCATACGTATTTCAGGAGTGGGTGAGTAACTTTTTATTACCCTTAATCCATCCCTAATTTTGATCATAGTAACCAGACCTCCTTTATTTTCTCCCATGCATTTTCCTTTGATTCACGGGAACAAATTAGATTCATAGCCATTCAAATAAGGGGTGTTAACACCCATGTCTCCTGAAAATAATGCTTCAGATCTAGAAATAAAGGTAACCCATCATGGTCTGCAAACTTATTATAAAGTCCTGCTATATTCCAATTAAGAACATTATAACTAAAATTACTTTCTAACCCCCACTCCTGCTCTAATAAAGTATCATTACTTTGAGTTTCTACTGAGTATAGTCAAGATTGAGCAGTTCTGGACTGTACTAGTATATCCGACTCATTTAATTCCACCCAGTAAATTCCTACCTCATCCAGCATATGTCTATTCTCAAAAAATAATGCCAATAATTGTGCAGAACAAATAAGGCAATTTTTCTGAGTACCCTCTTTACCCTTCCAAACTCTTTTCACCTGCACTAATTCTTCAGGAAGTATATGAGTTTTAATAATAGTTGAAAGAATCATCCTCAAAAGAGTAGATAAATTAGCAGCAGTTTCTCCCTCCAGTATTTCTAACCCAAAAATAGAAAACACCAAAAATTCAGAGGAAACTCCAAACTCCCAATTCAATAATGCAAGAGTGGACTTAAATTTATCATATGTTAACATTTTTCCTTTTTTACCCCATTATAAGTATTTTTCCAGATTGTTGTCCAAGTAACTGGCATTGATAACAGCAATCCCAATGAATTTACCAGGCCTTGTTTAGCCCAAACTTGTTTTGCCGTGCCCTAATTGAGAAGTATAAAATAAAATGAATTGGAAGCATTGGATGTATCCCTAGTTACCATAATGAGTGCATCCGCAACAACTGGTAACCCCAGGTCAGCTCTTAACATATGTACTATCATGTTAGTCACTGACACATTAGTTTCATAATCATTGAAATACATCTCATCTATTTTAAAGACTACTTCCTTGCCTGTGCATATTAAATTATATGCTTCAAATTATTCCCATCAAGATTACTATACTCCATAACTAAATAATGGGTTTAAACGAGGGTCTTTATTGGACTTATCTCCCTTAGTTGAGTTCTCTGTGGAGTTTGTCCTTTGTTCAGCAATGAGATTACCCATCCCCTTTCCCTTTTCTTTTGTGGGTATCAGTTCCTCAATTATAGACTTATTTTTTACTTCAGAATTCTTTCTATTCAATGTATAATAATTTTCTTTGTCTACCTGTATCTCTTCTACAGTAATATGACCTTTAATCTCTACCTTATTTAATGATTCCATTTTAATATTTATTTTCATCATTAATTTTTGTTTTATGGTTCTGTTTTCTTAGTTTATTGATCTTAGTAAGTCCATTAGCTTTAATCTCCTTTTTCCCCCCTTTTTTTCTTGTTTAATCCCTCCCTCTTTTTGCCATTTTTGGCTTTTGGGGGCTCAGGAATATTTAAGGAAGGGAATGACAAATTATTCTTTGGTTTATAAACTTCCTGTTCCTCAGATAACTGTGACATTTGTTGTTCAAGTGAGGCAAATCTCTCTGCACAAAAGTGTGAGAGGTTTTCCAATGTTGTTTTAATACCATTGTATGCCTTGAATAAGACAACCTTGGACATCACCGGATGAGTAAGGGCCTTAATAGTATATTTTGATATAGTGTCAGGACATTGAATAAAAAAATCTTGATCTAACTGAATTTTCTGTACCTCTCTATCCATTCTTTTGAATAGCTCTCCGGGGAATCATCCAGAATTGCATGCAATGGTTCTTTGAGGTCCATTATAGAACTCCCAGCCACTTTGATATCTCCAATGGACAAAATGAATTCATGCCAGATGGAAAACATGAAATGCCGTCATCCTTATTTACATGGTCCCCTTGATTTACCATATTATTTTGATGACTGAATTCTACCTACCCTACACAAGCATCATAAATAGAGGCCCTAGGGTAATCCATTGTATTGCTTGCTCCCCATGGGGCGCTAAGCTTGACCACCTACACAATGTAAAATATGAGCTGTTCATTTTTATGGGTTCCTGAGATTTATTAAGAGATTTATTGAGGTTTTTTTTTAAAAAATCAGTAATTTTTCCTTGACGAGCTGATTTCGAACAAATAAATGAGCTTCTGGTGACTTCCAGTTCAGAAGTTGTAAGTTTACTATCAATAGAAATTAGTTGTTTTCCCCCTAACATTTTCTTTGAATTCTTTTCACCTTCACTATAATGATTCTCCAATACTTTTACCATAATATCTTGATTTATGTTATTCGAGCTATCCAGGGCCATCTTATCCTGATTCTTATCAATCTTTTTTACAAAATTTAGCTTTCTCCAATTAAGCTCTGGGTTATAACCACATGAATTTAATCGAGAGTCATCAGCAAATTGCTCCTTATAAGGGAAGGTGAGTGGGATATTGGAATGATTCCTACTGATTCCTTAGGGTCAAGCTTGAATGACCAGTTCCTGAGTATATACACAGCAACTACCTTTTGTGCTCTTATTAACATTTAAGAATTGTTTTCCTTTGTTCTTTTCCTTTGGTAGTCTTATTCACCACCTTATCACTATGAGTATACATGGGTTTATTAGGGTAATTAACAATCAGGATCAAGATAAAAAAGTCTCTCACTGTGATTAATAATTTAGTCTAACCCGTTCAGTCAGTTTAAGGCATCTTAGAGCTCTATATCTTCCCTAGAAAATCTACACAGGTTTAAAATGTAAGAAATGTAAGGAAATATGTAGTGTATAATATGTAATATGTAATAGATGTAAATATGTATTTCAGACTCAAATTCTGGCTCAAACTCAAACTTAAATGTTAGGAATAACAAATATATATGAACTGATTTGCTTCAATTTCACATTACCAGGCTAGTGTTAGATTCACTAGACCCCACCCATATAAACCAGCGCCTAGCCAACAAGTGACCAGCGCATATCCAGAAACAGCAAAAAAAAAAGAACTAGAAAAAACCCAAATTTATCTCAGAACTTTTAGAAGACAGAAGAAACTCTGTTCACAAAAGCTGTACAAAAAACTGCATGCACTTTGTCCAAAACCTCTCCTCTCAATGCTCCAGCAAGAAAAAGGCAGGAACGGGTATCCTAAGTCTCCTTAGAACATTTTTAAGATTTTTTGGTCAATATCAATATATCTTCACGAATGCAGATCTTTAACTCTAAACTACATAATAAGGGTTCATCAAAGGACTCTTCTGAGCGCTCCACCACTGCTATAGCCTCTGCGGGTATTAAAAGATGCAACAGAAAACTGGGGACCCTAAAAACAATAACACAAAAACACTTTTAAAAAGATATTATGATATCATATACAATACCTCAAATATCTAAAAGTAGCAATCTTTTCAAAAAAATCACCTTACTAGAAAGGTCCCCAATAAAGAAAATTAATATAACATTAATCTAAAATTTAACATACTTCACCATCCTGCCACAAAAAAAGTCAGCTTGTAGTGAATCCCACAAAATGCAGCTTTTCTTGGACTTTTCTTGGACTCCCAGAGGAAAGAGATCGGCAGATCGGCAATAAGTCTCTGCCACCAGCAAATTTTAAATCCCGGAGTACCAACACTAAAAGAAAAGAAAAAGATAAAGATAGGAAGGGAGTGAGTTAAGCAGATCTCTAACACAACTCAAAATAACCATAGAAAACACAAACTCAATAAAAATTTAGAATCCAGTACCTTGCACAATTAAAAGTCGGGAAAGACTTCTCCAAATGCATTTAAAGCAGAAGTTTAAAAACACGAAACAGTGCTCGGCAAGTACGCTCCTCTCCAAGAAGTAAACCCTCCTCGACTACTCTCATACAACTCCACACATGCGTCTTAAATCCTCTGCAGTCACGAGAGGTGGACTGCCAATCCCCTTCTTACTATACGCAAGTGGCGCGAAAATACAAACACAAAAAAATATATAAAAACAAGAGCAAAAAATAAATAAATGAATAAATAAATAAATAAAATAAAACAATAGAAGAAAGCAAGCTAAATTGTCCCCTCAGTCCCACACAAAGTCTTTTTACACAGTTTTCGAGACACAGCTCTTTCACTCTCTCTCACTTCTCCATACAGAAGTCTCTTCTCGAAATTTTCAGGCTTTGCTGTCTCTCTTTTCTCTCAGGGAAAATTTGCTCTAGCTTTTCAAAACATATTCAGTTCACTCTCTCGATTCTTGATTCTCCGATCGTACCCAGTGATCAGACAGTAAACCGAGAAAAGTATGGCTCCTCAAGCTTCAGGCCTTTCCGAAGGGCCCCCTTTTTCTTCCATAATCCAGCTGCCACCAAATGTGTTCCTCCTACCAGGAGACAAGGAACAGCCTGAGGCCACACACCAACCAAGAAGACACAAGAAACTCTGGAAAGATGTGCTACTATAAAAACGGTGGCATACCTTTCATAAATTAAATATAGACTTAAAGCACATCCTGCTCTGAGGCTTCCCTCAGCAACCACAGCATGCAGTCTCCTCACTCTCCAACAGCGGCCTCCTTCTTCTCTTCCAGTTTCTGGCAGGTAGGCAAAGTCACATTCTTTGTATATGTCACAGTGGGACAACAATGGGGACATGGTACAGCCATGGTCACCTCAGCCATGTGCCTGCACAGCTGTGTGTGTCACACAGTCCATTGTGCATGCCACTGTGGGCTGTCCCTTGGCCTCTGTGTTCCAGCTGTTGTGGGGTGGGCATGCATATGGCTTCCACCATGTGTGTTGTGGAGTTGCCTTCACTCTGTGCCATGTGACCATCCCTGTGCGATCATGTGCACTGCACTGCACCATCTGCCTTTCTGCACCACCGTGTGTGCCATGTGGATGGCTGACATTGACCTCCATGCATGGGTCCATTGTGGTCTCTCAAAGGGCATGTGCCCCCACTGCCCACTACACACTGTGGGTGGGTAGGGGTCTTTGGGGCATTACACTGAGTGCATGTCTTGTCCCTTCCCCTGGGTGTCGAACAGCCAGCTGTGAGGAGGGGTGCATGGACAGAGAACAGGATGCTGTACCAGATCCTTATAATGTCGTGGAGGGTCCTCAAGTGGTGAGGTCTGTCCAGAGGGACATGGTGGCATAGGCAGGGAAGCAGCAACAAGAACCATCTGGCCATGGACAGCAATAGGCTATCTGTAGATAGCCCCCTTTCCCTCACTTTCCCTGCAGTCCCTCATCCTATTGTACGGCCCACGTTACCTGTTCCCATCATACAGTTTACCTCCCCTGTTCCTGATCCTTGTTTCTGTTCTTTGTTGTGTTGATTTGTTATCATATAAAGCATTTATTTTGCTACATGCCTGTGTCTGTGTCTGCTTTGCAGGTGGCATGTGGAGCCCCCTTTCCCTCACTTTCCCTACAGTCCCTCATCCTATTTTACGGCCCATGTTACCTGTTCCCATCATACAGTTTGCCTCCCCTGTTCCTGATCCTTGTTTCTGTTCTTTGTTGTGTTGATTTGTTATCATATAAAGCATTTATTTTGCTACATGCTTGCGTCTGCGTCTGCTTTGCAGGTGGCATGTGGAGCCATGCTGCAGTTGTCAGGTGCTGATCCATAGTGTTGGTGCTGGGGAAGTGCACGTGTGGGGTTCCTGGGGTTCCATGCTGTGCCCAGTGGTGTGTCACATTGTGGTAGGTGCAGTCTCCCAGGTTCAGTGTTTTTTTTGTGTGTCATCACGCTCACCATGGGGCTGTGGTCAGGGGTGGGCAGGTGGATGGTGGGGGCAGGGGGGATGCACATGAACCTAGGTGTCCTGCTGGCTTGGTCTGACTGCTGGGGTGTAGATGACTGCATCCACTGTTGCACTCCCAGTCACATGGGGTGTGACCACCTGTCTGGGTCATGCCTCATTCAGTGCCTGGCATCAGTGCTGCCTGTAGGTGTATGGGACAGACATGGGTGTATTTGTGTCCATGGACATGCGGGTGGACACCCACTGTGGACTGGCATTGGCTATGGTCAGCAGGCTGGTGGCCTGTGTGGGAGAGGACATCACTGGCAGCCTTGCATTGGCCATTGTCCTCACCTGTCACCTGATGGTCAGGCGGCCAATGACTTATGGGGTGCTATTCTGGTGACTGCTCCTGTCGCATGGCCTTGGACCAGCTGTGGTTGGTGCAGTGCACAGCACCACTGTTGGTGGCTGTGCTCCATCATGTGTTGCCCTGTGTTCCATCCAGATCAGTGCCTTTGTGTGCACAGGTGTACCCTGCTAGTGAGGTCCTGTGCCCATTGTCCCTGTGCTTCCTTGGCTGTGTGTCCCTTGGCCTGTTACAATTGCCTTGCTCCATGGGTTTGTGCACAGGTTTGCTCCATGCATCTATGGTTGTGCCAGCACATCTCTGGTTGCGCCATGGTGCATCTTTGAAATTTCCAGTAGCACATCTTCTGAATATGGCTCTCAGTTTTCCATGGTGTATCTCACTTGCACTGTGCCAGATGTGCGCTGGCCTTGGTGCATTTCTGAATATCTCACCCTGAATGTTTTTGTTGGCTTGATATCAATTCCTGCCTTTCTTGAACCCATATTGGATATAATTTGTATAATTTTGTCATTAGACTTGAACTTGATTGATTAGCTTGTAATCTGAATTGAGAATCACAATATCTGTAATGTTCAGGTAAATCTCATGGTTTCCCTTCTTTGTGAATAAATATTACCTTTGCTGTTGCATAGAAAAAGGTATTGTATTTTCATTTGAATTGAAGTTTAAATATTCTATCAGTTTCGGCAACCAATGTGTCAGCTCTTCCAGGAATGTCTTGTAAAACTCATTGGGTAAGCCATCATCAAGACTAGGGAATTTATTTATTGGTAGTGAATCTATGTCCTCAATAATATCTTGCTGTTTAATGGGGATATAATTCATAATTGTAGGTGTTATTTTTGCTTTATTCAGAAATTTGGTCATCTCTTGGCGGTCAGGAATAAAGTTGTTTTGAAAAATTGTTTAATAGTATTTTAAAAAGATTTAAGCTATTTCTATATCACTTTTAAAATTATTGCCCTCCCTTATCTTTAATGTTGGTTATTATATTTTTTTGTTTCTCTGTTCTTAATAATTGTGCCAATAATTTACCAGATTTATCTGTTTGTAAATAGCTTTTTTTTTATTGTATATGTCATCTTTATTGTGTCTTGGTGTAATATTTCTTGTTTTTTCATTTTGCAGTCTGCTCATTAATTTTTGTATTTATTGAAATCTGTTAAGATTAAGTTGTCTAATTGTTTTAATCTATTGTTAATCTGTTCATTTTTTAAGTTCAATGTTTTCTTTAATTTCATTTTTCATTTAATTTTTTATTTTATACTGAAAAAGATCTATGAGCAAAATAATACCCTTTTTCACAGCTGTCCAGTGACAATAACATTACAGAAAACACAAATACAAAACATTATAACATAAAGTCAAACAATAAAAACATATAATTACTTAATCAAAACATTAAAAACAGTTACAAACAACCTCAGACAAAAAGTTATGTTCAAATGAACATTTAAAACCAGACACAGTACAACAGGCCGTTACATTATTTGGAAATGGATTATACTGAATCATCAATTCAAATTGAATCAAATTCTTCATAAAATTTGTTCTAATCAGAGGTAGTTTAAACACCTTTCTTGTACTATTGCTAGTTGTAACAGTAGACACGGAGATGGGGAACAAACTAGTAACACTATCTGGTATAAGACCTATTTGAATCTTGTACAAACAAAGTTAAAGACCTATGTTTGAAAAAGGTAGTAAGGGGTAAACAACCCGATTTCTCATACAGGATACAATGATGAGTCAACCTAGGTAAACAGGTGATAAAACGTAATATACTGTGATATGTAATTTTGAGTTTGCTTAACATTTTAACAGTAGGGCAAGAATAAGCAATAGAACCATACCTAAGTAGGGAAAACAAAAAACTGTTCGTCAGAAGAGTACTTGTCTCAGCGTTAAGAAACTTCCTAACATGAAACAACACACCTAAACGATGGTGTAAACGAGCAATCAATAGAACAATATGTTGATCAAAAGTTAAATGTTGATCAAACATTAGGCCTAAATACTTGAAATTGAAAACCCTTTCAATTGAATTACTAAAATTATCTTTAAGCTTAAAATCATAATTAATCTAGTTCCTACAACCAGAAAAAATCAAAAATTTAGTTTTAGCTGAATTAATTGTTAATCTATGTTGCACAAACCAAGAATGTAAAGCATGAAAGTCCCTCCAGACACTTTCCTGTAATTTTTGAACATCAGAACCAATACAAAATAATACTGCATCATCAGCAAATAAAATAATTCCAGTATTGATGAAAATTTCAGGTAACGTATTAATAAATAAAGAAAACAATATGGGTCCTAAAATGGACCCCTGTGGCACCCCTTATCTCATTAAGTTTTCCTGAGACAGGGAACCACCAACACAAGTTCTCTGAGTTCTATCTCTCAAATAATGGCCAAACCACAGAATTACATTGTCAGAAAAATTAACCCTTAACATCATTCACATCAAAATATCATGATCAACTAGACTGAATGCCTTGGTGAGGTCCACAAAGGCCGCGGCCACCAAACTGCCACCATCAATAGCAGTACGGGTGCAGCCAGTGAACCTCATCAAGGCAGTCTCAGTATCATGACCCACCCTAAATCCATGTTGGGTAGGGTTCCAAAGATTTTATTTCCCCATATACTCATTTATTTGATCACTAATACTTTTTTCCAATACTTTAGACAAGGTGGCAAGAAATGATATGGGACGATAATTATTCAAGTCCATCTTTACACCAGCTTTAAAAATAGGCCTAACTGTAGCACACTTCCAAGCATGTGGAAAGACACCATGACAAAGAGAATAATTAAACAATTTTGTGATAAGTGGAACAATAGCATGAGCAACTTTCTTAAGAATCTGAAAATCAACATTATCAGAACCAAGATAGGGATGAGGACTCATTTTAGACAAATAATAAACAACATCTTCAGGCAATATGGTCCGAAAATAAAACTTGGGAACAAAACATTCTTCACCATGAACTATTCCTAATTCATTGATATTACCAAGGTTAGAGTAGTCATGTATCCTATATTTATCCAGGCTAGAAAAGTGTGAATTAAACAACTGAGCCACCTGTAAAGAATCACTAATTAAACAAGCCTCAGACTCAATGATGGTGGGGTCAGTCCTTTTTCCTCTGTCGAACAATGAATTCAAAGTATTCCAAGTAACCTTTGTATTCCCCTGTTCAGATCTTAATTTGGCCCTAAAATAATTAACCTTTGTCCTATGAACATTATTCTTACATTGATTATGCAAATGTTTATAAGCCTGGAGGGTCTCACTTGTTTGTTTGTTTTTACAGTATTTGGACCATAACTTATTCCTAGTTCTAAACATCTTTAAAAGACTAGGAGTGATCCATTCTTTAGTTTCACCCCTAAGTCTAACCTTCTTACAAGGCAGGAGCTCATCACAGATCACTATAAATTGTATACAAAAGGATTTAAAAGCAATATTGATATCTTTTATATCATCCAAAAAAGACCAATCTTCTGCCTCAATGGCTGCGGTGAAAACCTGATCATCCATATTACTAACCTTGTGAAAATTAAGTATACTAGGGAATTGCTTAGTAGTTTTAACTGACCAATGACAAAAAATGGCACTATGGTCATTAAGACTATCAGGTAACACACCTGAAAGATTGACATGAGTTGGATTATTAGTTAAGAGCCAATCAAATATTGACTCATAAATAGAATGGTAATTAACACGAGTAGTTTCAGTGATCATTTGAAAAAACCCTAATTCAATTATTAAATTATTGGCATCAATTGCTTGATCAGAGTCCCAGTTAAGATTAAAATCCCCTAATATCAACCTTTCTCTATTTGCTGGCAAATGACCCCAGTTAGAAAAAAAGGACTCTAATCCAATTTTTTGTTTTCCTGGTGGTAAATATACATCACTGATAGTAATCAACTCGTTTCCACCCAGTTCAACATCAATAGACAATTTAATCTGATAGGAGAGAATTGTAACCCTTAAGATAGCCCTAAAGGCATCCCATAATACTAGAACAGAGGTCAACTCACTATAGTTAAATTGTTAATATTCTTCTATTGCCTTTTTGTTTTAGAAACAAATATTTCATCTTTCAACAATTCATAATTAAAAGACCATGTTCTGGTATACTCTCTATATGTATTGGCTAATGTAAATTCAATACTTGTTAGTGCACGGTCAGGAAAATAGAATCAATCTCTGCTGTAATTGTCTATTTGGCCAGATTGTTTGATACAAAAATGTAATCAATACATGTAAAGATGTGTGTTTTTTTTATCAAAATGGGAAAAAAATGTTTATTAGTTGGATTTATGTATCGCCAAGAATTAGTTAAAAATTCTAAATCTAAAAAAACAAAGATTTAATTTTTTTATCAGTTTTATAGTTTGCTTTCAAAGGTAGTGAAGATTTATCAATTTGAGGGTTGATTAGCGCATTAAAATCCCATGTTAGTATGATGTTATTATGATGTTATTAGCTTGCAATTTTAAATACCTTTTCATATTTTTGATTCTGATAGTTATTGAAGGGTGCATAACATGATCCAATTATTATAACTTGATTATTCATATTTATTTTTAATATTATTCTGCCTTCAGTGTCTACAAATTAGTCAAAAACTTTGCAATCTAACCCTTTTCTTAATAATATAGCAAGTCATTTACTTTTACTAGTGCCAGTACTATAAACGATAAACAAAATGAGTTATCGATTTCATATATATATATATATATATATACACACACATATATACAGTGTATATATATATATATATATATATGTTGTTAGTCTTGTTGGACAATTGTGGTATTCTGAGCATACCATTTGCTTGTTGATCCACTGCAAAATTCTCCTTCCCCTCCCATTCAGTGATCCAAATTATTTACATCTCCAGAATGAAATGTAGTTATTTAGTACAAAGCAGTATAAGGAACTCTTCAACTCATTGCTTATTATTTACCATTTTACATTAGCGTCTTGTCAATCACTCTAGGTTGATGCTTCAAATATATTACGTGTCCCACAATTACTTGAAATCTTTATTTAATAATTCTGTACACTTTATCCCACATCTCAGTAGAATATTGGATATCCACAAGTTACCTCCCCCCTTCCCTCACTCATAGCTATTACATGTGTATTAATTCATTCCAATGATATTGTTACTTATATCTTTCAATCATTCTTCTACTAGATATAAATTATTTTGTCAAACTTAATCAGAAAATAGTAGGCAATTTGGATTTTAAATCAAGAAGTGCTTTTTCAACAGTGTTGTACACCAGATGGCTGCCATCTATTGTTACTTTCATTTTTGCCAGCAGAATTGTGGTAACTCGATATCCATGAGACCATAGTTTATTCCTCAAAAAATGTAATTTCTTCCTAGCTTGGACAGTCTCAGCAGATAAGTCATTATAGATGAAAATATTAGCTCCTGGTATGTTTACTTTCTTCTTTTTATAGGCTGCCATCGTGGGATTGTCTTTATCAAAGAAACATAAGAATTTAAAAATAATAGATCTAGGAGGTTCTGCGTCTGACAGTTTTGTTTGAAGCCCTCTATGAATTTCAGTCAATATCAACATTAGCCTTCTCTTGTTCTAAGTCTATAAAGGTGGCTGCAATGTGTCTAAATGAGTTTAACAAGCTTTTGCTACTGTTCCAAGATTCAGGTACCCCACGAATATGAATGCTCTTTCTTCTGGCATGCTTTTCATAATCAAGCACATTTTCTTTTAATTCTAGGTTCGCTGTTTGTAAGTTTTTCATTTGTGTTAGGGTATTTGTGGTCTCATTGGATATTTTGTTGAGGGCATGCTGTATTTCAGAAACTTCTTGTTTCAATTTTTGCTTTTCTTTTAGAACTTTCTGAGTTAGGTTAAAATAAATCTCCAGTTTGGCTTGGTGAGATAACATTCATTCCATTTTGTTGGAAATAGTATTTCTCTGTGTAAAAAGCTGTTTGGTCCAGTGGGGGTATTCATCCTCACTTAATTTTCTTCTTTTTGCTCAGACAATGAGTCATCCAAGTTAAACTCTTTTACTATAGTTTCTTCATCACTGTTTGTTGCCTCCAGATTTTGTTCCGCTATGTTAAGTGAGTCAGCTGCATCCCAGGGTAACCCCTATCTTTCATTCAGTATTAGTACATTTTGCTGTTCTAGAACACTGTCTTGTACCTGCTCCATAACCATAGAATTGATAATAAGATTGCTTACCCCCAATTTGGTTGATGGCTCTAATGTACGTCTAACAATCACACAGTAGTGCTGTGTGCACATTTATGGAACACATACAAACAGAGGTGCAAAAGAAGTAAGTGGCTCAGCTGGGACTTGAACCCAGGCTGCCTAGAATATCTTTTCAGTTGCACTAACCAGCTGCTTCACTGAGACAACTGGAGCCTGGGCTGCTCCCAAGCACATTAGCCTTTCTCAAATGCAGAACCCAATGGCAACACAACTATTTACTTGTAACAATCACACAGGAATGTGGTGTGCATATTTGTGGAACACATACAAACAGAAGTCAGAAAAAAGTACTGTAAGTGCCTCAGTTGGGACTTGAATCTAGGCCACCCAGAATACCATTCTGGTTGTGCTAACCAGCTGCACCACTGAGACAACTGGAACCTGTCCCCGAGCACATTACTCTTTCACAAATGCACAACCCAATAGCAACACAAATATTTACTTGTAACAATCACACAGGAGTGTGGTGTGCATTTTTATGGAACATATAATAACAGAGGTGAGAAAGAAGTAAGTGCCTTCACTCATTTATTTCCCATATTTATTGTTTGTTGGGGGGGTGCTGTTTCATGGCTGTTGAGGTCCTTTGAATTATGTATTACATCTGCTGGCTCCTTTCCAGGTGTTCAGTCATTTGAATCATCTTTCTCCTTGAAAGACTTCTGGTCAGGTAGTTTCCCAATTGCTGGCAAAAGTCATTGTTGTCCATCCCCTTGCTCAACATCTTGAGCATTTTCTATTACTGTGGGCCCTGGAGGTAAGGGCATTTCAGCACATTCGCTGAATGCTATCAGCTGGGCCCCCAAACAGATTGGATCTACTTTCTTCATTTTGGACATTTCTTTTCTGTCTTGTTTTATTTTTCTGTTTTTTTTTTGCTTTGTTTGCTTGAAACATGGGAAAAACTCATGTAGTACTGTTGCTTGCCTGTGAGGTGGTATCTGTTATGGCTTTTTCCATTGACAACTGTTTCAAAGGATTTGTGGTTTCCTCATTGGCATTGTGGAGCTAACATTTTTTTGTGTGTGTTTTTTGCTTAGCACCCTTAGAATTCTGTTTGGTGTCAGGTCTGCAGTGGATGTGGACTATTGGGACTTCAGAAAGGCCTTTGACACTGTCCCCCATAGAAGGCTGATTAACAAACTGTGCAGCTTTGGGGTGGATCCTAAAATAGTTCTGTGGGTGGAGAACTGACTGAACGTAGGAGTCAGAGGGTTGTGGTAAACCTGGAGTACTCGGGAAAGGGAGAACTGATGAGCAGCGTGCAGCAAGTGTCGGTGTTGGGGCCAGTCCTCTTCAATGTCTTTATTGGGGACATTGCAGAGGGACTGGAGGGAAAGGCAACATAATAACATAGAAATTGTCAGCAGATAAGGACTGCTAGACCCATCTAGCATGCCTGTAAGCCCAGTACTTGATTACAGCTTCTGACCCTCCCTCTGCTTTACCTCTATGGTTCCCCATGCCTTTCCCAGTCATGTTTAAATCCATCCACAGTGCTTGCTCCCACCACCTCCTGTGGCAGACCATTCCATGTGTCCATGGCCCTCTCTGTGAAGAAGAACTTCCTTACATTCCCTCTTAACCTGCCACCTTCCAATTTTATGTCATGCTCCCTCATTCTTGTACTCCTGTACTGGAAGATGTCTTCCCCCTGCACCTTGTTTATGCCCTTGAGGTACTTGAACATTTCTATCATGTCCACTCTCTCCTTCCTCTCCTCCAGTGAGTACTGTATGTATTGAGGTCCCATAATCTCTCCTCATAAATTGTGTGGTGCAAGCCCTGTTCTACCTTAGTCATCCTTCTCTGGACTGTCTCCAGCCAATTAATGTCCTTTTGAAAGTGTGGCCTCCATAACTGTACACATTACTCTATGTGAGGCCTGACCAGGGTTTTATATAATGCATCACTACCTCCCATCTTCTGCTGGGGATACCCTGCCTATGCAACCCAGCATGTCACTGACCTTCCCTGCTGCCCTTGTATTCTACTTTGACATTTTCAGGTCATCTGATATAATAACCCACAGGTTCCTTTCTTCCTTGGTGACTGTCAGCAACCCCCCCCCATTCTGAGGCTCTTTCCAGGGTTTATATACCCTAGGCGCATAATTTTGCACTTCTTTGAATTAAACCTCAGCTGTCACTCCTCAGACCACTTCACAAGCTTCTCCATGTCCTTCCTCATTTTCTCCACCCCTTTTGGAGCATCCACCCTGTTACAGATCTTGTTGTCATCTGCAAACAGGCAGACCTTTCCTTCCAGTCCCTCTGCCATGTCACTAATGAAGACATTGAACAGGACTGGCTCAAGGACTGATCCCTGAGGTACCTCGCTGGTCACTCCCCTCTCTCCAGATTGTACCCCATTTACCACCACCCTCTGCCTCCTCTCTGTTAGCCAGTTCCTAACCCAGTTTACCACCTTGTCTCCCATGCCCCGACTACCCATCTTGTTAACCAGCCTCTTATGTGGAATGGTGTCGAAGGCTTTGCTGAAATCGAGGTAGGCAACATCCACTGCCCCCCCCCCACGATTTACTTCCTTCATCACCCAGTCAAAGAAATCTATCAGATTTATCTGACACTACATATCCACCGTGAAACATATGCTGCCTAGGGTTCTGGCACTGATGGCTTCCAGATGTCTCACTATCCTTTCTTTAAGCAGTGCCTCCATTATCTTCCCCACTACTAAGGTGAGGCTGACTGGCTTAGAGTTTCCCACCTCCTCCCTACAGTCGAGTTTGTTTAGAGGGACCACATGTGCCCTTCTTCAATCTTCTGGCACCACTCCAATGTTGATTGACTCAGTGAATAAGGCTGCCAGAGGTTCTGTTAACTCTCTTCACAACTCCCTTAATATCTTTGGGTGTATGCCATCTGACACCATTGCTTTTTCCACCTTGAATTTAGTTTAGTTTAGTTTAGTTTATTATTACAGAAATGACTCCATTGAGCAAGCTCATTCACAAGGAGGTCCTGGAGATTTCAAACAATACAATGATGTACATGATCTTATACAAAACAGATTTGGATAGCATGAGTTAACAGCAATGGCAATGATAAGGTACAACTTGGATTGTTGCAAATAACTGATACATTGCATACAAAAAAACTAACTGCACTAATGTGCACATAGATGATACACATAGAGTGAGACAAGTCTTCACTGGGGTAGAAGGATAAGGAAAGAAAGAAAAAAGTGAAAATATGGGGCTGTAGATGACATCACAGAGGAGGGTGGTAGGTTCAGAGGGACAGGAATATTGTGCATTGTGATGGGGTACAGAGAGGGGATCTGGGGGAGGGTGGTGACTGGGGAGGAGTAGGAGGGCTAGGGAGACAGGGAGGTGGGGAAGGGAGGGTGGTAGGTTCAGCAGAACAGGAATATTGTGCACATAGATGGGGTTCAAGGAGGGGGTCCAAGGGAGAGAGGTGACTGGGGTAGGGGAGGATGGGGTATGGTGACAGGGAGGTTGAGGAAGGGAAGAAGTGGTAGGAGGCAGAATAGATAAAGGGGATTGAGGTAGGAATAAAGGGATGAGTAGAGCAGATGGGTGAGAGGATGGGCTGGGTGGTTGGTGGAGAGACAGGGATAGGGTGACAAGAAGAAGGGGATGGTGAGGATTCACATATTAGCTTAGCATGAAGAGCAATGACAGATCACTTCAAATGCTTTCTTTGCTAGGGAATTAAAGCAATTTAACATGACTATCTCAGTTAGCTTCATGTTTTTTTGCAGCTGGTTCCATATAGATGGGAGGATGAAACTAATGGCACCTTTGCCCTGATTAGTACGTGCCCTGGGAATGTCTATGATCATAAAGTTTGATGTGCACAATACATACACATTGTGAGACTTGTGTGCACTAGGGAGCATTTGTACTGAGGTAACTTGCCAGTCAGCAGTTTTAGAGTCCACTACCCAATATGGAAGATACGCCTGGTTGATAGTGAGGTCCAGTTCAAAGAAGAGTAGAGACTACAATGGTGTGTCATGGCTGGAGCATTTAATATGAAAGGTAATGCACGATAGTACAGGGCATCAAGTTTACGAGTGTGAGTTGGTGCACTGCAATGGTAAATGATATCCCTATAGTGGTAGGAATGTGGCCTGAACCAGTATTCTTCCACAGTCGAGTGTAAATAGGGATCTGTTCCTGAAGAAGAACCCCAATCTAGCTTTTAGCTTGTTGGCAAGGCAGTTGATATGGGCAATAAAAGTTATGTTACTGTCTAGCCACATTCCAAGATACTTGAATTGATCCACAACCTCGAGGGTGTCTCTGAATATAGTAGTGATGGGTGGTGAGGTACTCTGAGTACTGAGAGTAGAGGGCATATAGTTTGATGAAAAAACATCACCCTTGTCTTCTTTGCATTTAGGAGAAGTTTTGAGTGGGCCAGGTTGAACTGTAGCTGATTGAAATCCGATTGTAACTCGGCACAGGCTTTGCGCAATGAAGGCCTAGAGATGTAGAGAACCATGTCATCAGCAAAAAAGTGCAGTTTGGATTGCTGAATGTTTTTTGTCTAATGAGTTGATGTAAATAGTGAAGAGGGTGGCCCTAGAGTGGATCCCTGAGGGACTCTCCTCATGATGGACACCGTGTCCAACATGGCTCCATCAGCCTTGATTCTTTGCAGCCTATTTGAGTGGTAACTAGAGAACCATCTTACCATAGTGTCATGAAATCCCAGGTATGATAGGCAGTGCAGGAGGAGGGTATGGTCCACTGTGTCGAATGCCTTGCTTAAGTCAAGAAAAACAGCACGAGTAGACTGTTTGTTGTCCACCACCACCCCTCCTCCGGCATCTGTTCCTCAGCTGTGGTCCTGGTCCCTCTTCCGTGAATATTGAACAGATGTATTTATTCAGTACTTCTGCCTTATCCATGTCTCCCTCCTTACACTCCCCTTCCTCCCATTTGAGCCTAACAATCCCCCTTTGGTTTTCTTTCTTTCATTGATGTACCTGTAGAATGTCTTGTCCCCTTTCTTTACTGTCTGCACTAATTCTTCCTCAGTCTGCACCTTTGCTCCCCTTACCAGCCTCCCTTTTCCTGTCCTCTTCCCTTTGGGTATCCTTATATTTCCTGAATCCTGCCCTTTTAGCCCTTACTTTGTCTGCCACCTCTTTCAAGAACCATAGAAGCTTTCTACTTCTCTTGCCTTTTGATACCAATCTGATACATTGGTTTGTCACTTACACTATGGCTCCTTTTAGGTACTCCACTGCTCTTTCACCCCCTTCCTATCCCCCTTTCCTCCAGGGCTTTTTTGATACATCTCTCCATTTCAGCAAAGTCTTCCTTTTTGAAATAAAAAACCTTTGACCTACTGTGACTTGACTTAGTCCCTGTCCCCATGATGAACCACACTATGTGGTGATCATTGTATCCCAGTTGCCCTTCTACTTGGACATTTGTGATTCTATCCCTGTTGGTCATCACTAGATCCAGAATCACCCTGTCCCTGGTGGGATCAAGCACAAGCTGCCTGAGTCCTGCCTCCTGTAGGGAATTTAGGATGCCTCTGTTTCCGTCTGAAGCAGCTGCCTGGGTGGTCCAATCCATGTCCAGCATATTGAAATCCCCCATCAGCAGAATTTCACCTTTTATTGCCATCTCATGTATTTCATCCACTAGCTCCCTGCCCACTTCCTCCCCCCATCCTGGAGGCCTGTATATCACCCCTGTGCATATTACTGTACCATTTCCAGGTTCAAGGGTGACACACAGTGCCTCAGCTTCCCCCTGCTTACTCTGTACTTTCTGGAACTGTACCTGTGTTACCTTTATACCCTCCCTGACATACAGGGTGACTCACCTACCTTTTCTACCCACCTGATCCCTCCTGAACAGAGAATAACCCGAGACATTCATTTCCCACCCATGATTTGCAGTGTACCAAGTTTCAATTATTGCTACTATGTCCAGGTCTGCTTCTACTATCAAGGCCTCCAGGTCTAGGAGCTTATTTCCCAGGCTGTGGGCATTACTATGGCTTTCCATGTTGTGCATTTTAGATTACACCCTCTAGCAGACTTGATAGACCATGTGGCCTGTATCTACTGGCAAGTAAGTAAGATGACAAGAAAAAATAATTCACACAAAACACTGACTATAACAGTGCAAATGCTGCTCAGACAGAAAAGGCTGCCTTTTGCTTGCTGCTAAAGTAGCTACAGTAGCTAACACAGCTCCCCCACCACCACCACCACCACCACATCACTGTCTCACAACACACAATACAGAAACCAAAGCTGCAACTTTAAAGTAATTAAACCAGCACACATTGCATAAATAATTGATCATCTAGAGGCACAAGGCACACTAGATACTTAAAGGAGTGATTTGTGTTGAAAAAATTATATGTGTTAGATATTTTTCAAAGGTTTTTGGGCACAGAGATTCACAGCAGATGACAGCAGGGTGTTAACAGACTTTGGGTGATAGAAATGGTCTTTGTGTGTTGGTTTAACTTAATATATATTCAGGATGCTATTTATTTATTGTTATGTGTTTGGTTCATCATATAGTAGAAATTGTGGTGCATCAAGATTCTGTATAATTTGTGTTTTGTTTTTATTTTATGTTTTATTAGTAGGGTGTTACCCTTTTTAGGTAGTTATTTAGTTGTTTTTGTTTTGAAGCTCAAAGCTTAATTTGTTAAGTGGGTTATAATGCAGGAGATATTTAAACAATATACTATGAGAGGGTGTGGGTGATGGCAGGATTTACCCACGCCTGGTGTGGTGGTTTGCTCATGAGGCCACTGGCCCAGTGAGGAAACTACACCATGCATGGGTAAATCCAGCCATCATTCACACCCTCTCATGGTATATTGTGATTATATAATGTAGGGAAGTAACAGAGACAACTTTTCATTTATTTATTTGCAGTTTTGCATGTTCCAATTACCGAGAGAAAAGAATATGGTGACCGCTGGCTTTGAAGTTTGGTACCAGAGTGAAATGGGGAAGGGGATTGGCTGGCTGGCACTTCTTCCCATTGGGTAATAGCAGGATTTACACATTGTAAATCATGCCAGCCAGCCAATCACATGCCAGTATATTTAGCCCATTGTATAATCAGGCAATAAGGCACGACAGGGTGTGGTATATCATGAGATATCGTCACGCCTCGGGTGGTTGGGCCCGAGGCCGCAGGCCAAGTGTGTCCAGCCATCCAAGAAGTGATGATATCCCATGATATACCACACCACCCTGGAGTGATTTATTGCTATTATGAACTGGAAGGAAAAAAAATACTTTTAAAACCTTGTGAAATTGCTTCTTTTAGCATGTTGGAAGAGTATGTTTTGACAAAATAGTCCTGAAGGGCTCAGCCAGCAGGTGACGCTGTTATAACTAACATTGTGTCACTTTGGTAATACTGGTCCTCTCAAGTATGCTCTCTGTGGGTTTCATGTGGTCATACTTCCTAGTCTGGGACAGAGTGAATGTTTGTTTAATTTGTGGTTTCTTTTCGGTAGTTAGGTAGAGCTTGTCAGTGCCACGATTGTAATTTTCTTTTTTTTTTTTGTAACATGACAGTCAAGCACTAGTGAGGCTGCGGAAATGACACTACTCACTCTGTCAACATCATATTCCTCAGAAGTTTGGCTGAGGAAAGAAAATGTATGGCAGGCTTTGTAAAGTACTGGCAGTAGCAGCGGTTGTAGGAGGGATGGTGTTTATTTTGATTTTTGGAGCATGTCTCCGTCAATGTTTGTGCCTTTCTACAGTCTGGTGTGAGGTGGAAATACTGGCAGAGCGGAGTGATGTGTGGTGCTGCAGGTGAGGAGGCTGGTGGCCGGAGGTTTTCTGAAGCCATGATGATGTAGCTTGGCATCATCATGGCTTCAAAAAAGTCTCGGCCAATCAGCGACATCCATTTATGATCCCCAGTTCATAATTATAATTAGTATACTGCATATGTGCTTTTACAGTTTGTGATGACAGTGTCAATAAAGCATAAACTTGATATACATGCCTTTAAAGTAAACTGGGAGATGTACTGTAGGTGCTTACTATTCCAGTAATAATAAGCAGAGAAAGAAAAGTACAAGAAAAAATGAACTATTTTAACCCAGGAAATATGTATCAAATTAAAACACCATGTAAAAGGGCGAGACATGAGTATAATATAGTATTCCAGTTAGTTTTATGGAAAGATAGGGGATTCAAAGAATTTCCAAAAGAAATGTAAGTAGGAACAATTTAATAACTATCCAAACTGAGACGAGATAGGCACCAACATTATTAATACAAAAGTAAGGGCATTGATGATGAAGGTTGGTGAACTTACTCTGCTAATGAAACAAAATGGGGTTCAGGTGGGACTGATAACCAAAACATTGTGCAGTCCTACCATCCCTACTCAGGTCGTTGCAATTAAGGATTATCAGATGGAAAGGAAAGATAGGCAAGAATACAACATGTGAGGGATTGCAATGTACATTCATGATAGTGTACAGTATAAAAGGATGGTGGAATTAGAAGTAGATGGTTATGCAATGATGTGGGAGAAATTAAAAAAAAATTCAAATCTTCCTAGCAATGTTGCCCATTGATTGTTGGTGGGTTTTATCACCCCCCCCCCCACAACCAGTTAACAATGTATGACAAATTATGTACTGTAATTTGGTGTCTGGATGGATTAGTGAGCAACACCATAGGTACAGAATAGTAATAAAGGGAGACGCAAATAGATTGCCACTTGGGAAAATATTAGGTGAAAAAGGATTAAGACAAACAGTGGAAGAAGCTTCTAGAGGAGAGAATATTTTAGCTATTATTATGACTACCTTAAGTGATGTCTATAGTAAACCAAAGCTTATTTCCCCCTATTTGGTCATCAGATCATAAGGTAGTATTGATAACAAATAACCCAGAAGGGTGTAAGAAGTTGAGAGGAGAGGAATGTAAATTTAGTTGTAGGAAAGAAATGAGGTAGGTAACAGCAGAACCTTAGATACAATAGCAGGGAAACTACAAAGGAAGACATTTGGTTGTGGGGATGTGGACAAAAGATGGACTATGATAACATAGAAACATAAAAATGTAATATTTCTTGTCCAAAGGGGTAGCATCTTTCAGAAAAAGAGATGTGCAAGAATTTTATTTTTTGATAACCGGGTAGGTGCGCTAGACATGAAAGTGACTATTTTCAGGCATGACCAGGGAGGTCAACAACATAGGGAGATAACAGTTACATAGAGTACAGTGTCAGGAGCTGTGCAATACATTTCAGGCAAGACCTGGGGTCAAACAACATGAAGAGATGACATTTAAGGGGGCACAATTTGAAAATAAAGGGGGGAACAACTCAGGGACAACATGCAGAAGTATTATTTAATGCAGAAGGTGGTCGATTCATGGACCAGCCTTCCTGAGGAAGTCATCTGGTCAAAAATAGTGGTGGAATTTGAGAATGCATGGGACAGACATGAGGGAGTTCTAGTGGGTGGTAGGACAAAGTACGTTGTTGGCAAAACTTGGATCTGAAGCTTACCTAGTAGGTAGGGAAATAGGCAGATTGGGTGGGCCAAGCGGTCCTTATCTGTTGTCAAAGTCTATGCTTCTATGTTTCAATGCGTCAACAGAAAAGGACCACCACACCGATTCAGTCTGCCCTTTTGCCCTGGCTGTACCAGCAGCCTATGACCCTAGTTGGGCATTGGCTTAGCTATTCCTTCTCCTAGCTATTCCTCACTATCACTTGGTTCCCCTATTCCTATTCCATGAGTTTTTAAAACCCACCACAGTGTATGCTCTCACCACTTCCTGGGGCAGTCCATTCCATTGCACCATCATTTCAGTAAAATATAACTTTGTCCCATTTATCTTTATATGCCCCCCCCAATCTCATGTCATGTCCCCTTATTCTAGTACTCTTTTCGTACTGGAAGATGTTTTCCCCTCTTACATTATTTATGCCCTTGAGATACTTAAATGTCATATTCCCCCATTCCCTCCTCTCCTCCAGTTAATACATATTGATGTCCTTCAACCTATCCTCATGCAACTTATGCTGTAAACCCTGCACTATCTTAGTCACTCTCCTCTGCATCGCTTCCACCATGTCAATGTCCTTACAAAGGTGCAGCCTCCAGAACTGCACAGTGTACTCCAGATGAGGTCTCACCAGTGTTTTGTACAGTGGGATTAGTATCTCCCTTCTTCAGCTTGTGATATCTCTTCCTATACAACAAAACACTACACTAGCCTTCCCCACAGATTTTGCTGCCAGCTTGGTGACCTTTAGGTTATCTGTGAAAATAACCCCCAGATCTCTTTCCTCCTTGGTAACTGCCAGTAGTCCTCCGCCCCCCCCCACACACATTTTGTAACTCTCACTTAGATTCCTAATTCCAAAGTGCATGATTTTGAACTTCTTTGCATTAAACCTCAGCTGCCAGGTCTCTAACCATCTTTCCACCCTTTATAGGTCTGTTCTCATTCTTATCACTCTCTCTGGAGTATCTGCTGTGTTACGGATCTTGATGTCATTTGCAAACAGGCAAACCTTCCCCTCCAGCCCATTTGTAATATCGCTGATGAATACATTGACAAGGACTGGCTTCAGAACTGATCCCTGAGGTAGCCACTGGTCACCTCCATGTGCTCTGACTGGGCTCCATTTTCTACTACCCTCTTGTCCCTCAGCCAGTTACTAACCCAGTTCACCACCTTGCAGTCCATCCCCGGACTACCCATCTTGTTGACCAGCCTTCTATGTGGAACAGTTGTATTTATTTCCATGTAGGATTATAATAATTTTGAGCATGAGGTACTCTTTTACAAAGGTTCCTCATCAGTAGACAAAGGTAACAAACAAACAAAGGAATACTAAACAGAGGTTGTCTAAAATGACAAATGAACAGTTAAATTCCAGGAGAACTAACAGTGCTAGTCTAAATGACAAAATAACAACTCAAATCAAAGAGAAATATTAGGTAAACACAGTATTTATACCAGCAATAAAAGTGAGGTGAGGTAAAGAGCAGTTATGGGTGAGGGTAGATGTAGCAGCCCTAGGCTTTGTCAAGTTAAGCAATAGGCAAAAGGGGGTGGGATAGTGGAAAAGGTAAACCAGAGGGGGAGCTGAAATGGGGCACAGAAAAAAGTTGGGAAGGGATGGGGTGTCTGAGATCAGAGGAAGTGGAGGAAGAGGAACCAGAGGAAGAGAGGTATAGGCAGTAGACAAAACAGAAACGAGGGGAGGAAGGTATGAATCTAGGGGAGGCATTTGACAAAGGGTAAGAGTTTGTCAATGGAGGCAGTGACATTTGCATGATAAGATGAGTCACTGGATGAAGCAGACACAGGAACTGTTAGATACCAGGTACTGTTTTAGCAGGTGTTTGAATTGGTCAAGTTTAGGCGAAGAAGATCCATCAAAATGCAAATAATTGAACCAAAAGGGAGCTCTGTAGGCTAAGGATCGCTGACCTTGGGTAGTCCGGCATCTGGGGACATGGAGTAGTTGGTTGACAGATGAACAAGAGTGCTTGGAACAGCATGAAGGTGTCAGTAGTGCTGCAGACCCAGGAGAAAGTAGGACAACTAGAGCTTTTTTAGCAAGTAAGCAAGTTTGATATTTATACCTACAACTAAGCTGTAGCCAGCCAGTCTGTGCATAAAGTTCACAGGTGTGCATCAGGTGGTCAAAGCCTGTAAGAAGCCTGCATACCTTATTAAGTGTGATAGTTATCCTTCAAATTAAAGAGGGGGGCAGAGTCATAAATAATGAGGCCATAGACTATGACAGAGAGAATGGAGCTATGGATAGCCAGTTTAAGGGCTTCAGGAGTTAGAGTATGCTTATGCCAATAGAGGAGCCCAATTTTTATATTTGCAGCCTTAGCTACATTCTTGATGTGTTGGGCAAAGGTGAGGTGGCTATCCAAGGTAACCCACGGATATTTGAATCAAAGCCTTTGCTGAAATCTAAGTAAGCAACATCTACTGCTCCTGATTGATCTACCGCATTTGTCATCCAGTCAAAGAACTTGTTCAGGTTAATTTCACAGAACCTACATGTCAGGAAAAATAAATGAATCCTTAGATTAGATTATGCCTATGAGGGAGATAACAAAGATGGGGGAGATAAGCCATGGGGCACTACCAAATTAAAAAAAACAGACTGCCAAATAAAAAAACTGATTACAGAGAGGCAAGCAGCTTTTAAATGAAATTATATAATAGTATATAATAAAAAAATATGAAAACACGTGAACCATAATGGACAGTGGTTAAGAAGGCATTGTTATGAAATAAATGTTGAAGTTTAAGGAAATCAGAACTGTGAAAGTGGTGAAAGAAAACAAAATATTTTCTGGGTATAGGTAAACAAACAAATCAAATTGACAAATTGAAAACAAATTGTGGGTATTATGATTTAAATGGTGGGGTCCCCTTTTTAACAGCTTTAAATATAGTACTGTGTGAGGTGAGTAGAGTCATCCCCTTAGAAAAGAAAGATGGATTAGAGGTGTTTGTTCTGGATATATTTATTTTAGTAGTTGAAGAAATGGATATGTCAAAGGAGTTGAAAAAAAATTAATGTAAGCAAAGCTGGGGGTCCTGACCTTATCCTAAGTTGGATATGGAGAGGAGCAGACTTACTTGCACTATGGGTGTGTCATATTTTTAATATGTCATTTATAGCTGGAACAATTAATTTATAGTGGAAACAAGCAACGATCGTGCCCCTTCCAAAGGTTTCAACACCAAAAATATGTTAACAGATTTTAGACCAATAACTTTAACATGTACTGTATCTACAGTGTTTGAAATTATTTGTTTTTTTTGTATAAAAGATTTTTATTTGAGCAATCTTCATTTATACATACCATGATTCATGTCATATTTGCCCCAGTTTTACAAATAAACCCCCACTTACATGCAACTACATACAGTAAAACAAACACAAACCCACGAGACATCCTACATTTGTATACTACAGAACATTATCAGTACCATTTGCTTGGTGACTTACAAATCATTCATAGACATGAGTGAAGTATGGGCCCCATTATTCTGCTGATAGCACAGTTGTTTAGAGCCCCTCATTAAGGATACGCACCTCTCCCAGTGAGAGTGACCCTATAAATGCTCCCCAATCCTGCCAAAATCTATTTTCCTTGTTTTTCAGTGTGAAGGTCAATCTCTCTAGAGCCAGGGCATGAACTACCAGAGTTTTCCATTACTGTACACTTGGGGTAGCAGCCGATACCCAAATATTTAGAACAGTTTGCCTGGCTAGGGCCAGCAGGATTCTCACCCATCTGGGCAAGGGGGTCCAGTCAGCTGATCCTTCTACCCTTATCCCAAATAATAGTGTCAGAGGGTCCACCTCAAGGTTTTCACCTGTTATTCCACCTAATGCCAGTGCTTTTTCCCTCTAAAACTGCCTCACTTTAGGGCATTTCCAGAAATAATGAATGTATGTGCCAAGGTCTCCATTGCACCTGCCACACATCTGGGAAACCCCAGAATTAAATTTGTGAACCAGTACAGGGGGACAATATAGTCTATTCATAAATTTATATGTGGCCTCTTGATATTTATTGCATATGAGAATTCCTTTGTGCAATTTCAGCATCTGCCACCAGTTGTCCTCCAAAATGTCTCTGCCCAAGTCGGCCTCCCACTACCCTCTTATCTTGTGTGTGTGATCTGGCAAGTATATTCTCCCTAACCTAACTATCTTGCCTATCAAACCTGTTGTCTCCTTCCTCGCCTGAGCAATCAGGTGTTCCACCTGGGATAAAGGTGAGTCTGAGGCTTTCACCGTGTCCAGACTTCTGATGTAGGAATTTACCTGAAGCAGTCTTTAATACCTCTCCACAGGCGGTATTTCCTTCCCTGCACAACTCTGTTATAGATGCCAACCGTTCGCCTACATAGAGATCTTTAACACACCTAACCCCATTCTCCTCCCATTTCTTAAATTCCGGGTCCTCAATCCCTGCCAAAAAGGCCGGATTTCCAGCAACTGGCAGTAGCAGTGTTTCATCTTGGGGGCTCCCATCCATTTCTTTAACTTTCCCCAGGTGATGAGACCTGCCTCCACCAGTGGGTTCCCATCAGAGTTTCTCCCGTACTTTTTTAGCCCATCTCTGCATAAATGAGCTGTTAGCCTACCCTGCGAGCCCATCTCCTCCAGGTCCAGCCAACTCACCACATACGGCCCATGAACCCAGTCACTGATATATCTGATTTGGGTTGCCATATAATAAAGTCTCAGGTCTGGGAAATTCATACCCCCTGTCCTTGTACCCCTGCAGCCTTCTTATACTTGCCCTGGGTTTTTTTGCCTTCCACAGGAACTCAGAAAATGTCATCTCAAGATGACTGTGGTCTCCTTTGGTGGGTTCAAGATGCAATATCTGCATCAGGTATAGAATCCTTTGGAGGATATTCATTTTAATAACGTTAATACGGCCTAGTCAGGATATACACAGTTCCCTCCTCCTATGCAGGTCCTCCTCAACTTTCTTAATCAAGGGAATGTAGTTCAGCCCATAGATAGAATTTACATCCTTACCCATATGAATGCCCAAGTATTGAAAGGAAGTCCCTACTCACTTCTGGCCCCAGCTCTCGCCTCCGCTCTCCCCCTCGGGCCTACCCCAAATCCTCACTTCTGACTTTGCAATATTAATCTTGTAGCCTGAGAATTCTGCATATTGGGCAATCCAGTCCTAGATGAGAGGTACAGATCTATCCAGCTCTGTAACATATAGTAGCACGTCATCTGCATATAAGGTTATTTTACTCTACTGGACACTTCTGCTGGTAAGACCCCAAGATTCTGCGATCATTACTTATGCTGATTGCAAGAGGTTCAATTGCCAAGGCAAACAGCAATGGTGAGAGAGGGCATCCCTGACGTTCCTCTTAGCAAAGAGACCTGCCCGTCCGGCCGTCACCAACACCGAGCCGTGGGAGCAGTATAAAGGCGCACACCCAACCGAGGAACTCATCCCCTATCCCATATTCCTTGAGTACCATGAAGAGGTACCTCCATTCAATCCTGTCAATGGCCTTTTCAGTGTCCATTGACAATACCGCAGTTTCCCCTTTTGCTCTGGAAGTCAGCCATACCACATTCAGTAACTTCCTGATGTTATGATATGACTGTCTACCACAAACAAATCCTGTCTGATCTGGGTGAATCAGATTCGGTAACAGCTGGTGCAGCCTACCAGCAAGTACCTTAGCCAAAATCTTGGCATCACTGTTCAGGAGGGAGATTGGACAGTATGAGGCACAGTCCAATACATCTTTACCCTGTTTGTGTATTAGACATATCACTGCCTCTGAGAAAGAGCCAGGCAGTGTCCCCCGCTCCTGGATCTCCTGAAACACTTTCTGCAGTGGCTTGACCACCTGACCCTGTAAAGTTCTATAAAATTCTATGGGGTAACCATCAGGCCCACTTGCCTTACCTATTTTCAAATGCTGAATTGCCTCCCTTATCTCTTTTTCCATAATCTCTTTTCCCAGAACCTCACCCTGGTCTTGAGAAACCCTTGGCAAATCAAGCCTATCCTAGAATGCCCGTGCCTGCTTCTCCTTCCCCTCACACTCTGATGTATAGAGCTCCTGGTAAAATTGTTCAAATCTCTTTTCTATTTTGCCCTTCCCACTTACTATTGCTCCTGTTGTGGTTCTAATACCAGTGATTCTCATCTGTGTTCGGCCCCCTTTTATAAGTCTGACTAACAATGGGCCTGGCTTATTTTCCCACTCATAAAACTTATTTTTGATGAAGAAGCAGGAAGTACGTGCCTCAGTGATAGTATGAGCATTAAGGACCTCCCTTGCTGCTGTGAGCTGCTTAAGGACTTCTTCCCCAGGTTTAATAGCTGAGAGTTGTTCCAGCTTTTTGACTTGCTCCAATAAGTCTTCCCTTTTCTTCCACTGGTCTTTTTTATGCTTGGCCATGTACCCTATGATAGCCCCCCAGAGCAGTGCCATTCCAGCCTCCCAGTAAACCCCTGCCGACTCCACTGAGCCCACATTATGTAACTCATTCTCCCCATTTGTCCTTCAGAATTTCAAGGAATTCATTATTATTCAATAAATACCTGGGGAATTTTCATGGCGGAGGGGCAGGCCTCTCAGCTGAGAAACAACATTCCAGTGAGACCATAGCATGGTCCAAAATACATATTGGACTGTGCTGAGTCTTCCCAACCCTATGCACCCAACCCCTAGGGACATAAAGGTAATCTAAGCGGGATCATGAACCGTGTGGATTGGAGTAGAAGGTATATTCCTTGGATTCGCTGTTCTCCAACTATTGACCATGTCCAGCTCTGCCATGCCCTGATTCCATCTCCTTACCCCAGCTGAGCCCCTGCCCTGTCCCTGTGAATGATCCAAAACTGGATGCATGGGCGTATTAAAGTCCCTCCCCCCATTATTAACCCCTCAAATTGTTCTCTTACTAATAGGTCTAATATTTGTTGATAAAACTGTGGGTCGAACTGGGCTGCGTCATAAACACTTCCCACAGTGATTTTTTTCTCCAAATAAAGTCCCTTCCACAAATACATATCGCCCCTCCCAGGGAACAGCAACCACTCTAGATATTTCTAAGGGGAGGTGTCTGTGAATCGGCACCACTACTCCTCACTTATGTGAGTTGTATGAAGATGAACGCAGTCCCCTACCCACTCAGTCACCAATCTCTGGTGCTCTTGGTGTGTAAGGTGGGTCTCCTGCAATAAGGCAATTTGTGCCCCCTGCTTCCTTAATGCAGATAAAACCCTTTTTCTCTTAACTGGCGCAGAAAAGCCCCATATATTCCAAGAGATTATTTTCACTGGGGCTCAGCTACCCATTAGGTGGCCTTATGTTATCCCTTCTACCATTCAGTGTTACCTTCTCATATGGCAAGCTCCTGCACCTGCAAAGGCCAGTGCTCCACCCTCCACCATATAACATAGTCATCAGCAGGATGTCATAAAAACACATTGTCACACAAACACCAATAACCCATATGAACATATATATCCCCTGAAAAACAGAATCTTAATGTACTTCCTCTTAAAAGAACAACCAAAATATAACCTGTAGAACAAAGCTCCCCCCCAAAGGAACACACATTCCCCCAACACAGACTGACGTTACTAATCTCCTCCCCCTGCTCCTCAGTTTCTCTTGCAAGCCTGTTGCACCCGTCTAACATATCGTAGACCCAAGTTCGAGCCCAGAGTGCCAGCTTCCCAAGTTAACAAAAGAGGTTTAATCCTTTTCCCTTGAGTTAACTCCAAACATCCATCCGCTCTCTTATTTTGTGAATGTGTGGATAAAGAAAACCAAACAATTATTTGTGGTCAGATCGTCAGGTGGTGCCTGAAGCCCCCAGCTCCCCCCCATCCCCATGCCCTGACAGGCCACAGCCCTCATTATTTCTATGCCCCGGAGACAGCACAAAGTATAGGCCCATACCCTCCCCTCACAGTCCCTATACATTATAGGGCAACCAATATCTGAGTCCATTATGGTATTCACCAGCCTGACCCAGGATATGGGAAGCAGAGCTGGGGCCCATGGCAAAACTAAAAACACGGGTCCTCGGACCCCCCATCCCCAGGCCTACCTGAGTCGCACTCCTCCAGATATCCTCCTTCCATTAGCCGGCTCCTCATCCCTCGCCATCCAGAAGGTAGGGCTATGTCGATCATCAGTTCTCCACCCACAAAGGGGCCATGTCATGTTCAGTCACTAGCCTGTGCCATATCTGAAGCATTCAGAAGCAAATATCCACAGGAGGGAAAGTCTGCGGGGGAGGACCCCAAAGCTGCACCTTCCCGAGAATCCGACCAGTGACATCAAGCTAAAGTAAATCCACCCACAGATTCAAAATTTCAAAGCATCGACCATGAAGCAAAAGCCACATGTCCCAGGCAAATCCTGAGGTATTGATCAACCCTCTCAGTCCACTTTCCTCTTGAGCTCTGCAACAAACTTCTCAGCTTTCTCCACATCTAGAAACGAATATGTATCTCCCTCCGACTTGATCTTCAAAACAGCCAGATAGATTAGGAAGTGCTCCATTTACGTGTCTTAAAGCTGGGCCATCACCTGCCCAAAGGCCCTCTGACATCATAGCACACATGTCGAATAATCCTGGAGCAGGAACAGACGTGCACCCTCATATCTCAGTTCAGGGATGCTACGATAGGCAGCCAAGACTTTCTCCTGATCCTGGTAATTATGAAAGTGGAATACGATCTGCCAAGGTGGCTGCCCCTCTGGTGGTCTAGGCACAACTGCCTGATGTGCCCTGTCAAGCTTAAGCCTGCCTCCTTCACAAGAGTCGCAAGAGTTCTGATAATGCCACTGCACAGAATTCCATTGATGAGGGTCCCTCACTTCCCTCTGGGAGCCCCCTAATTCGCAGGTTGAGTTGTCTTTGATAGTTCTCCTGGTAATCCAGGAGATCTTTAGTCACCTCCAGTTCTTCCTCTACATCCGCTATCCACTGCGGGAGAGGGTCAGCCATGTCTTCAAGGTGGGATACCCATTTCTCGGCCTCCGTAATGCGAGCCGCATGTGCTTCCATCTGCTCCACCAGTGATAGCAGTCAGATGTCCAGCGTGGGCTCAAGTTTAGTTAGCTGAGTATCTAAAGCTGTTGTCAGCTGTTCTGTGACCTCCCGGCCCAGGGAAGTAATCTCAGCTGCAGATAAAGAGATTTTGTTCCCTGCCGGGGCCTGAGTAGCAGTCCCCTGTCTCCGACCACTTTTCCCGGCTCCCTTGTTGGATTTTCTCCCACTGCCGGTCAAATACTCATCCATTTTGTAGAGTTACTCTTTTCCTGGAAAAAGATGATATTTGTATCTCAAATAGTGTTCGGATCATATTAGATTTTTTGCTGGGACTCTGGAGCTCCAAAAAACGTGCCATCACAGCAACACGCTCATTAGCGCCCCCAAAATTGTTATTTGTGAATGGATTATGGAGGTTGTAAAGAGCTTGCTAGATAAAAAACAGTTTGGATCCCTACGGGGCAAGTCAATTAAATATAAAAGCTTGGGATAAAGACATGAATGTGAGTGCTGTATTGGTGGATTATGAAAAAGCTTTTGATCTTATTGATCATAGGACAGTAATCAAGAAATAGGAAGGTTTGAAGATTCCTGAATGTATTATAAATTGTGTATTTGATTTTTTTTCATGAGGGGGTCTCAATGGATTTAGATTGAAGGTATGACATCTGAGGTGAAATAAGTCTGTGGAGGAGTTCCCTTAGGGTACTAGATTTGGGTTATTACTGTTTTTGATTATGATAAATGATTTAGTTACTAATGGTCCATGTATAAAATATATGGATAATCTCACAGTCTTGAATATTTGGGAACATGTTGAAGAGAGTACTATGCAAAGTGATTTGTATTATATAGGAAGATGGTCCAAACATAATTTTATACAAATAAATCTGAAAAAATCTAAGAAGATATGATTTGGGAAGCAGAGTAAATGAGAAGGAGTAAACTAGTTAATTTTTGGGTGGGGGTGAAAGTAATAAATAAAGTAAAATATTTGGGCATGATTTTTCAAAATGACTTCAATTTAACAGAACAAGTTTCAACCATGGTTAAAAAGACAAAGAGGTGGCTATATTTTGTATTATTTTTCTGCAGTAGTTAGACCTGTGGTGGAATATGGGGCAGTTGTTTGGCATGGAGGGCTTACAAAAAATGAAACAGATGAATTAGGAAGGTTACAGAAATGAGCACAACGAGTAATGTTGGGGTATGGAATGAGTTATAGGGAGGCATTAATTAAGTGTGGGCTTGAAAGGTTGGATGTAAGACATGATAAAGACGGCAACAGAGATGTTTAGAAGGGTACGTGATTCAATTCATAAACTTCATTGCTTATTTTTATCAAAGGATATGTAGGCAATAAGACACAATAGGGTGTGCACAGAACATATCTTACCTCATGGCCAGGGGCATAATAAGACACAAGACTGCAGGCTAAGTGACTTTAGCCGCTGAAGTGTCTTATTGCGCTTATAAAATGGGCTCCTTTATTTTTTTAATTTTTGCAGTTAGAAAATCATGCTTATATGTAGAAAAAATATTGAATTCTGCTAATCTATGATAAAATAGTCCTTCTGCCTACTGGATAATGAGGTCATTGTTTTTGTGTTAATATTTATGAGCTAATTTGCTTATAGCACTTTACATCAGATCCATGGTAGCACAGTTCGAGTAGGGACTGTAACAAGAGCAAGCAGGGACTTTGTGAAACTGCAGAGAAATGTGGAAAAAAATGAAGAAGAAGAGCGTGGGTATTTATTTTAGGAACTGTGGCATGGCAGTTTGGGAGCAGGATTAGCCAGGAGTGGAGACAGCCAAGCTAAATCTGGTTCAGTCTCAGTTGGCATTCATCTGTGTGGGATTGTGAAGGGGGGAGGGGTAGCTGCAAAGTGGGGTGCTAGCTGCACACTTGAGCAGACTTGATAGACTGTGTGGCCTGTATCAGCTGGCAAGTAGTAAGTAAGTAAGAGGCCGTGTTGTGAAAGCAGCCCCACAATTGCATCGGGAACAGTCAGTAACTTTTTTCCAATTTGACAATAATTGTTGAATCTGTGAGACTACTACTTAATGACAAAAATTAAGTGATCAGTCAGGTGGACTACAGTTGTGGGTGAACCGCACTAGTGAAGATGAGCCATGTTAGTGAGGCAAAAGAAAATGGTAGCTTTTAAACCTCAGCATTCTAATGGCTCATTGACTATTTTTGCAATGCGGTCCTGACTTAGAATACTTGTTATTACCCATAAATGGAACAGATTCATGTATGGGCAATAATTAATCAGAAAACGGGATTTGATGTCTCTATTTTATAATACAGTAACAGGATATAAGTTGCATAAATGGTTAAGGTGGAAAAGATCATTAGTAAGAACTGAAATTTATAGCACATCTTTCTTTGTGCATTATTTGGCTATGATCTAAGGAGTGTTTTGAAGTATGAGTATACTGTACTGGGATATTCAAAGGGGTTGAGCTTGCGCAACAGGGCAACCCCCCCAATGCACCCCAGCACGATATTCAAAGGGGCATGTTGCACGGTGCAACCCCGATGTGCTGGGGTGCATTGATAATGTATGCGGTGCAGATGCAGGGGGTGTGCCTATGCATATGCGACACATCCCGATATTCAGCACAGGATGTATGGCACATATGCTATTGCAACCCTTACATGCACTGCACACTAGTGCTCAAAGTTGAGCCTTAAAATTTAGGAGCAAAAGCTGGCCACCCACAGGCGGGCAGCTGTAGTTCAAGGCACAACACAACAGCTGCCAGTCGTGGGTGGCCACCCGCCCAGCAGGAACACCATCCAAAAACACCCAGACCCCCTGGTAGTCTAGTGGACCCCCCTCCCACCCCATATGCCTGATTGTGGGCCTCAGAAATATGTATACATTCCCTGGTGGTCTAACAGTCCCCCTGCTGCCCGATCGTGGGCTGATGTAAGTGCAGAATATAGCCTAGTGGTCCAGTGGTACACCCCTCCCCACCCTCCCACAGAGGACCCCAGCCAACCAGCACCCCCATCTTTGGTGGGTGGCAGCACCTCGCCCATACCACCAGCAGCCCACCGAATGACAGTGTACTAGAGTATGATCTGTATGCCTTATGAGTACAATTGTGGACCAATGGGCTTCAGACCATCTGTACTACCTGAGACCAGATCATGAATGAAAGCATTCATTCACATATCTGTCTCTGTGTTGGGCAGGTATGGTCTGAAGCCCATTGGTCCACACTGTGGAATAATAGGCATACAGATCATACTGTACGCTGTCATTCGTGGGCCGCCATGCAGTATGTGGTGGCTGCTGCCCGCCAATGACGGGTGGGTGTCAGGCTGGGGTCCTCTGTGGGAGGGTGAGGGAGGGCACCACTGGACCATCAGGCTGGCATTCTGCAATTACACCAGCCCATGATCAGGCATTGGGGGACCACTAGACCATCAGGGAATATTTTCTTATTACTGATGCCTGCGATCGGGCAGCGGGGGGACTGCTAGACCACCAGGGAATGTATTCCTATTACTGATGCCCGCGATCAGGTAGCAGAGGGAATGGCTAGACCACCAGATTATGATCTTTATGTACTACTGCCCATGATTGGGCATATGGGAGGGGGGATCTACACTACCCCACCAGGGAGTCAACCACCCAACAACAGCAGCCTGGCAGGGCGCAAGGCACATTTTGCCAGGGCACCCAGTGCAACGCATGCAAATGGGGCTATAATGATATGCAAATGGCCTCATTTGTGCCTTGCATAGATTATGGCCTCATTTGCATGCCCTCAGCTGAATATCATGGGCGATGCACCTAGTGCAACTGCACTTGCGCTGGCGCATCCCCGTCCTCCCTCTCTGCGACTTGCGCTGGTGCAGTGCCACTGCACCAACCATGCCATATTCAATGATACTGAGCCATGGCACATCACCGTTGAATATCGTCTGGTCCTGGCCCTGGTGCAGCCCAGTTGCGCTACACCCAGGCTTGCACCACTGCTCGGTACGGTCTGAATATCTGGTCCCATATATGCATACTGTGAGCTCATAAAATGTGGTCAGTATTGCTTGCTTCATTTTTGATGTTTTTATGTTACATTAATGTAGTGTATATATGACTTTTTGTGATTTTATGCATAATGTGTTTTTTTTACAATTGTATGTAAACTTCAACCTGCACTTCTGTGTATGGCTGCAATACTATTAATAAATCAATCAATTATGTATCAATCACTAACACTAACTCTCTTCATAAGACTGCACCGAATTCAATCTACACATGCAATACAGCTCATTGCAGCATTATGTGACCTCCAATCCCATTATCATTGCAATTGTCACCTTGGGGGCACAATCTGCAGGTAAAGTTAAGAAATTCACTATTTCAAGCTCAAGTTCAAAGTTTATTTTATTATATGTATGTAAAAATCTTTTATCACATACAAACCTTTAAAATACAGCATACATCCATTACACATTGGGCTGGATATTCAAAAGGGTTGCGCCTGAACAAGTCCGAAATTACGCCATTCTGCCATATTCAGCAGGAGGCAGTTGCACCCCCCAAGTCAAGCTGATCAACAGTGCAATGCTAATGAAGGCATGCTGAACCGGGGGGAGGAACCCTGCATAAACTGCACAGCCTGATATTCAGCAGGCTGTGCAGAGTTGTGCAGGTGCAACCCCCAACCTGCGCCTGCACAACTTTGAGCAAAAAAAAGGATAAGTCGAGGGCCACCCACAGGTGAGCTGCTGCATTGTGGGGTGCAACATAGCAGCTACCCACTGTGGGTGGCGCCTCAACTCTCCCTGTGCTCCCCATGGCCCCATCGTGGGCATATATGCTAACCCGCCTCCGCCCGACTGGCCCATTGCGGGCATAAGGTAAATAAATCCCCTCACCCCTGACTGGCCCGATCAGAGGCATAAGTTAACAAATCTACCCACCCCTGACTGGCCCGATCGCAGGCATGATTACAAAATCCCCACTCCAACTAGTCCGGATGAGGGCACAAGTTAAAAATCCCCACTTCGACTGGCTCGGCGCAGGCATAAGTGACAAATTTCACTCTCACTAGCCTGATGCAGAAAGAGTTCAAACCCCCTCAAGGACCACCTACCCTGGTGATCTAGTGGCCCCACCCCCACCCACTTACGGAGCCCCACCACCCGCTCCCTCCTGTCAGCTGGTGGGTGGCAGCATCCCACCTGCCTGCCACCCGCTGCCTGCTGACTGACTGCCCGGCAGCATTACACCATTGGTTCAGAGCAAGAGCCAATGGGCATGCAGCCCATACCACAAGGCAGTCCAGATATGTGAATGAATGGACTGACTGCCTGTTGGTATAGATGCACGCCCATTGGCTCTTGCTCAACCACTGGGGCGACAGCCCTCACCAGGCAATCAGTCGCGCGCGGCGGCAGGGGTGGCAAGTGGGTGGATGCTGCCGCCGCTGGCTGACGGGGAGTGAGGTGGTGGGGCTCGTGGGTGGTGGGGGCTACCAGATCACCAGGGTAGGTGGTCCTGGGGGTTTGAACTTTTCTGCCTGCGATCGGGTTTAGGTCCGCTGGACCACCAGAGATATGTTCTTGAGGAGGGTTTGAACTCTTTCTGCCTGTGATCAGGCCAGTCAGGGGTGGGGAGATTTTACCCATGCCCGCACTGGGCCAGTCGAGGGTGGGGATTTACCTTATGCCCGCGATCGGGCCAGTCGGGTGGGGGTTTAAACTTGCCCAATCGGGCCAGTCACGGGGGGTGGGGGATTTTTAACTTATGCCCATGATCGGGCTGCAGGGGCGCCAGTCCTCAATGGCTGCTGCTGGCAGGGTGCCAGGTGCAAGTCCTTGGGGATTGGAGCACCTGCATGCTAATGGCATGCAAATGGGGCCATAAATAGATGTCAATGGACCCGCTTGTGCCTTGCATGAATTATGGCGCCATTTGCATGTCACCTTTTGAATATCAGAAATTTGCACGTGGCGCAATGGTACTTGTGCCACCGCATCTTGAATGCTCCACTCTGACCACTTGCGGTGGCGCAAGTTCCACTGCACCATGCACAGTGGCTGTGGCGGGGTGATATTCAAAGGAGTTGCTCAATAGCGCAACTCTGTTGAATATCTCCCCAGCCACACCCCCACGAGCTATTTTGTGCAGCGCAAGGGCTTGCACCACACAATAGCGCAGTTTGAATATCCAGCCCATTATTATTATTACATCAACTACATCATAAAACTGACTATACATTCCATTTAAATTTCTTAGCAATTTTTAATGCAAAGCTTGCAAGAGCAAAGATTTGTTTGGTACTTTCACAGTTTAGTAAAATAATTATTTGTTGATTGTTATTCATCTGTTCTAAACCTTTAAAGTGCTGAGCAATATATATATAAGTTTCTTTCTTGTTCTAAGGCTTCACAGTCACATAATAAATGTTTACTAGACAGCACCTCTTTCTGACAGCCTGCACATACAGATAACCGAGCATTACCTCTCCATACTTGCCAACTATCAAAAATTCCAAATCTCAGTCTAGTTAAGACCTGTCTTTGTTTTACCTGTTCACAATTAAGTAAGTATTTTTCCAATCCAAAGTCTAACGACATATTTTAAAGGATCATTAAAATAGTGATCTTTCATTCTAATAAGATCTGCACTTTTTGACACATCCTCAATACATTGTATGGCGTCCTTAACAAACCCTGCTTGGTCATACTGAGTACAATAAACATAGTTACACTCTAGTGCTATTTAATTCTTGATTTAATATCCCCAACCAAGTCTTTTGTCTATTCCTCTCCCATGTCTTTGCTTCTTCCAAGCATTTTTTTATTAAATTGCTTCCCCCAGATGTCACAATTTTGTTTCCAATAGAGCAAGGCTCTCTTTATGGTCTTAGTATATATGGAGAATGTTCTAGTTTCTGATCTTACACCAGCCACCATAGCATATTTTGGTAAACCTGAAATGTTTCTTAAATAATTCTTTTGAAACATTTCTAACTCTTTCAAATTATGATTATACACTAATCCCCAAACCTCTACACCATATAACATTTGGGCCTCAATTTTCACTTTCAAACATCTTAATTGTGCCAAAAAGGAGTTATTAGCTACTGTATTTGAGAAATGCCTAATACCATTTAATACCTTCACTGCCTTATTACATACTTGTTCTCTTTGCTTTTTCCAGCTTAATTCACTACTAAAGGTAACTCCTAGATAGCAAAAACTACTTACTTCTTCAATGATGAAATTCTTTATCTTCCACTGTGTCAGATTTCTAGTCCTACCTTTTTGAAATGTCACTATCTTGGTCTTAATCTGATTTATCATAAGATCTAGCTTCTCAAAGATCTCTATTGAAGCAACAAAAGCCCTTTTTAACTCAATTTCTGTTTGGGAAAGGAGTATAGCATCGTCTGCATACAACAACAGCAGAACCCTTTCCCCACGTATTCTTGGTGGAAATGTATCTACATGTTTTAATTCCTCTACCAAGACCTCAATGTATAGGTTAAATAACATGGGTGCTAAAATGCAGCCCTGCTTCACCCCTACATTCACCTTGATAGGGCTGTCATGTCTACCTCTTTATTATACTTAACTAAGATCACATTCTCTCTATGCAATAATTTGATCACCTCTAACAGTGTCTCATTCATTCCTTTAGATTCCAGGAATGCCATAATGTTTCTTGATTTATCGAGTCAAAAGCTGCCTTAATTTCAATAAAAGCAGCATATATAAGTATTTCTTTCATGACTATATACTTCTCCAAAATGTGTCTTAATATAAAAATCTGGTCCACAGTAGATCGACCTCTTCAAAAACCAGTTTGTACCTCTGACGTAATACCCTCAGTCTCTATCCAGTAATTTACTTTTGTTAATATTAGTCTAGAGAATATTTTTAGAGTAATATTCAAGAGAGTAATTGGTCTATAATTCTCCATATTTTCAATAGGACCTTTTTTATATATAGGAATTATAATTCCCTCTTGTCAACCTATTGAAAGCTTCATATATTTAACAATGTTCCTATAAAGGCACAATAGAATATCTGCCCACCAACTTGGGTCACTCTGACACATTTCAGCACCCACATTATCGGTATCTGCAGCATTATTTTTCTTCTGTGCCTTTATTGCATTTATCATTTCTTCCTTTGTAAAGTCTAACCAGTCATTATCATTACAGTTTCTCCATAAATATTCTGTGCTTTGAATCTCTTTCCTGAAGAAAAGTTTCTCATAATAATTAGTCCACTCATCAGGCGGTATTACCGCCAATATGTTGTTTCTAGAACTTTTAGTACCCTGGGCCACTATCCTCCAAAAAGTCACCCCATCTTTTCATTTTATTTAGTTCTGTATCATACTCCAGAGATCTTCCTGATGAAATGTTTTCTTTGTTACAATTAAATATTTATATTCTGCTTTTAAGTATTTAAGTGCTTCCCTTGACACTATCTTTAATGAATTCTCTACCTACATTTTGTATTAATCACCTTTTTTTGCATACATTCTCTATCAAACCACTCTTTCCCATGCACCATTTAATTTGTACCTCTTCTGACAGATTTTCTAGCCAGTTCTTCTAGAATCTTCTATTCTACTGAATGGTATATTCCAAATAAAGCATCCAACTGGTCATTAGTTCTTACATCACCTAAGGCATCTCTCAGGCCAGATACACTTTTGTTTCAATACCTCCATATCATCAGATATAATATAATTTTTAACAATTCTTGCCTCACATTTTGCCACACTATCCATGCAAGGCCAAACACACTAGGAGTAGCGGAGTTAAACACCTAGCTTTTATCCACCTGAAAAGATATTCATTCCCTCAAAGTTAAAAATGTCAGCTTTTAGGTTAAAGTGATCCAATCTATGTCTTTTGATCCATAGGTAGTTAATAACTCTAGAGGATGCATAAATGGGTTCTTGAGTAAAATTAGGCCTAGCAGCTTCTTGTATGTTATCATCTTATAAGTTAATTTCCATTTCTGTCCTAAATAGGCTCACATACTTCAGCCTCAATGATGTAGTAGTCTCCTTTTCCTTTTTTTGAAACCAAAGATCTACTAAAAGGCTGATTTGGCTGAGACTCAGTATCAGCTCTTTCACACTTTTTAGTTGTAGCATCCCTCGAAGTTTTTTTTTAAGCCTTCTATTTTGTATTTAGCACATCTTGTGTCCTTGTGTTTTTAGTTCCTAATTGATCTATCCTTTCTGTAACTTCCACCAGTTCAAGTTTGTTCTAATTATTATCTAGTTCAGGGCATATAGTATCCTTAGTATTTTCTTTATAATAATAATAATAATCTTTATTTAAATTAAGCGCCTTTAAGAGTATCAAGGGGCTGTACATTTAAAATTAATAAAACCAGTAATAAAATCAGCAATGCAAACAATAAATTGGTCTGTAGAGATCCTTTCAATCAATTAAATTAGAGTAAGCTTGATGCCACACAAACATTTTAAGCACCTGTTTAAAATCCCCCACAGTCGTGGACTCCCATAGCTGATGAGGTAGAGAATTCCAGAGGGCTGGGGCCGTGTACATAAATGCATGGGCCCCTGAGGATTTTAAAGATACTCTCGGGATCTCTAGCAACCCCTCATCAGCCAAATGGAGCAGTCACTCAGGGCACTAGGGTACCAGAAGCTCTTTCAAGTAGTCAGGGTCAAGTCCATGTAGGGCTTTATGTGTCAGTAATCTGATTTTGAAGGTGATCTGCCACCAAATCGGCAGCCAATGCAGATTGTGCAGCACCGGTGTAATATAGGAGGACCGAGAAGTCCCCATCAGCAACTGTGCCATGGCATTCTGCACTAGCTGCAGGTGGTGGATATCAATTCCCCAGTAGCCCTAAGTACAGGGAGTTGCAATAATCAAGGCATGAGGTCACAAAGGCGTGGATCAGTGTGGGAAGATCACCAGATGGAACAAGGTGCTTGATCCTGGTGATGTTCCTAAGATGGTAAAAAGGATGACTTGATGACTGCCAACAGCTGAGATTGCAGTGTCAGCACGTCATCAAGCACCACCCCCAGATCCCGTACCCGTTCAGCAGTAAGGAACTGGGAGCCCCCCATAAAAAGTCCAGAGGGCTGACCAGCCCTCAACCCCTCTGTCCAGTGACCCGCGGAACCATGACCATCACCTCAGTCTTTCCCACATTCAACTTTAGCCAGCTGGAATTCATCCAGTCCTGGATTTCAGTGAGGCAGTTGTTAAATATCGAGAGAGCACTATCCTGGTCAGGTGCAAAAGACAGGTAGAGCTGGGTACCATCAGCATAGCAGTGAAACCTCAGACCATACCATCTTACAATGTCTCTGAGGGGCAGCATATACACCGCGAACAACATGGGAGATGGCACCGAGCCCTGAGGGACCCCACATGACAGAGGGAGAGGTCAGAGAATAAATCCCAGACACCACTCTCTGAGTTCTGCCAGTGAGGAAGGATTTAAACCACCTGAGGAATGTACTAGTCAGGCCACAGATGAACTTCAGGTGCTCAAGCAGCACCACATGGTCCACAGTGTCAAAAGCTGAGGAGAGATCAAGGAGCACCAAGATGGGCGGCTTCTCCGATCTCTAGCCATCTGGAGATTATTGAGCACCTGAACCAATGCAGTCTCGGTGCTGTACCTCTTTCAAAAACTGGATTGGAGAGGTTCGTAGATGTTATGGATGGTCAAGTGGTTCTCCAATTGTACCGCCACTACTTTCTCAATAACCTTCCCTATAAAGGGGAGGTTTGAGATTGGTCTGTAGTTGGCCAGAGAGTCTGGGTTCAATGAAACCTTCTTCAAGAAGGGTGTCACCTCCACCTCCTTCAGGAAGCTAGGGAACTCACCTGAATCAAGGGAGCACCAGACTATCTGTGCCAGGACCAGACAGATAATATCGCAACAACCCATAATCAGGGAAGTTGGGCCCAGGTCCAAACTACAGCACATAGGGCACATACTCTGGACAATCCACATGACATCCGTGAACTCTGGTCAGTCAAAGGTACTCCAGGAAACACAGGGACAGTGATCAAGCACCAATCAATAGCGTTCCCTATACAGCAAGTCGGGAGGATCTCTGCCCTGATGTCAGCCACCTTATTTGCAAAGGACTGAGCTAGTTCATCGCACTCTAACTGTGAAAAGGCTCTTCAAGACTGCATACAGGCTGGGTTGCACAGCCTGTCCACCGTTTGAAAGAGCTGAGCCAGTCAGTTCTGAGTGGCAGCAGTCTCCCTGGACAGAATTCTGTCTTCTTACAGGAGATCATTGATTGGTAGACTTGGTACTGTTCTACCAACCTAAGGTGGTCAGCCTCCAGGGCAGATTTTCTCCAGTGCTGCTGTAACCTTCATCCTAGTCACTGCAATTCCCTCAGGGTCCCATCAAACCAAAGGCCCGAGGGCAAAGGAGAAGAGGATGAACATGGACTGAAGCAATAGAACCCAGTGCTGTGGAGATGGCCTTAGTATAGGCCAACACCAAAGCCTCTGGACTCCTGCTTGCCAGAGAAAACTCTGAGAGATTGATCACTGCTGCTAAGCCTTCAGGGCTTACATTCCGTAAAGGGCAGTAGTTGACCAGCTCCACAGGGGTAGGCCTATGAAGGGGGTGCAAATATTGAACCACATGGTATAGTGATCAGACCAACAGACAGGTTACACCCCCAAATCAGAGGCTTCGGTCCCCAGGAGGAAGACCAAAGCAAGGGAGTGACCATGCTTATGGGTAGCAGAGGTAACAATCTATGTGAGGCCCAGAGATGTCATCAACTGGAGGAAGTGTTGTCCAAATTGTGAGAGTTTGTCATCGACCCAGACATTGAAGTCACCCAGGATCATCAGTCTGGGCGACTCAAATGCCATGTCAATCACGAAATCTGCATTCTTCCTGCAGGAATCACTTCCCATCCCCGGGTGGATGGTAGGCGAGAGCTATCCTACAACCTACACCTGCTACCACAGTACACTCAAATGATTCGGCTTCCTCAACTGATACACTCGTGAGGCCCAATTCGGTCTTGAAACAGACTGTGACACTCCTCACGGTCCAAACTTGAGAGTGGTGTATCACCAAGTACCCAGCTGGAATTGCAGCTTTCGGTGTGGGGCCAGCATTTTCATCCAGCTAGGTCTCGGTGATGCAAGCCAGATCAGTTGCTCCAATAAGATCTGCAATAATTGCAGTCTTATTCTTAATTGATCTGGCATTGCATAACACTGCTCGAGTTAGATGAGTTTCCAGAGCCGCCCCGGTTACTTGCCCACCAACAATGGTGGTGACTTTGGGTATAGGGCCAGAGATGGCAGACCACGTTCCAGACTCCATTTTGCCCCAGGGCATCTTCTGGATCTAACTACCCCGATGTGAGAGTCTTGTTCATTCGTTCTCTGATGTCCACACCCCCACCTCCCTCCCCCTTCTACGAATGACACCCAGCGCTCGACAGTGCTGGTAAGTTCACAACATCAAAGGAGGGAGGGAGAACGGGTGGAGGGCATGGAGAGCAGAGGACGGATAGCGCACGACCGGGGGAGAAGGCCTACAACACAATCGACAGGCTTCATAAAATCACAGTGCACCAAGCCCATAAAGAGAAACCCTTAACAAACCCAAAACAAAACAACACCCTACCCAATAACTTGCACTTACAAAACTATAAATATAAATAACACAAAGAAAAAGGTGATCTAACACTAAACATTTGAAATAAACACCTATTAGAAACTCTCCCACTCTCTCTCACAGGAGACAGGTTCAGTAATACAAAAATAAAAATAAAATAACCAGCCCAATTTTAAACAATAAATTATAATAAAATGCCCCAAATTATAATAAAAAATAAATAAAATACCCAAACCCCCCCCAACACTAAAAACTAAAACAGGAATTAAAAACAAGCCCCTTTTAAACTGCACGAATATTTCAATCTGGCACTCAGTTCTCGAATCAATACAGTCAGTCCGAAGTAAGGAAATACAAAATCAAAAAGTGGAAATTCAATGAGGGACTACCACTTTAACAACTGTAAATCAAGAAGTAAAACTAAAGGAAACAGAATAACACCATAGAATAAGTAACACAGAATAATAATTATCTGGCATCCCCCTCTCACTGGGTATGTCGGGGTCGAAAAGAAAAAATGCAACCTGATGATGTTCAGACCCCCAGACTCTCTCACAGCCTAGGAGTAATAAAAGTCAAGGCACTCTCACTGCTCATAATAAGAAATCCAATAGTTTCTTCACATTGAATATACAGGAAATAGTAGATAACAGTAAATAAAATTAATAAAGTTAGGACACCCAGGCCCTCTCACTGCGAGGGAGTACCAGGAAAAGAGACACTCTCACTGTCTAAAAAAGAAAATTCAGGGTCTGACCATGATTCCAGAGTGAATGAAGGACTTTCTGACAAACCACAGTCCAATGCAGTTAATAATCCATACTTAGGAAACCCTGCTTGTGAGGGCAGGCCACCAGAAAATAACTATTCTGCAACTACGGCACTCTACTTAGACCAGCCCTCTGGCAGGACCAGCAAAGGGCCTAGGCAGAGCTCACACCTTCTGACCAGCTCCCCGACCCACCCGGCCCAGCTTGCCCGAGCAGAGTAGAATCAGCAGCCAAACACCCGCAAAATGCAGGGTCCCTAGTCCAAGCGGGAAAATTCCAACTCGGCTATTCAGCTGGATGAGCCGACACAAAAATACAGTCTCCACAAAACTCCAAACCATCAAACAGATCCACCCTGTAAAAATATCTCCTCCCTTAACAGGCCAGCCACCTCCTTGCTTTTCATTTAGGTTCACCTCAGCTCCCACCAGTTCAATCCAAAGCTTCTCACCCACTGTCTTCCTTCAAAGACACACAACGGTGAGCATGTCCCTGTTCTTAACGCTGTCTCGGTACTCCAAATGTATTAAGGTCCCAGGGCTCCTGCTAACAGGCGGAGCAGTATCGTGGCAAGTCTAGATGGTCTCAGTGCACACTATGGGGCCGTCAGTAGTAACACTGGTAACTCTCAGAAGCAGACAGTGAGCCCTTCTACCACCAGCTCCATCTAACCCAAAGCAGACACTCGTAGGCGGGTGAATGAGGTAACAGAAAAATGGGGAAAGATGAAACAAAACAGACAAGATAAGGCAGTTTCTGAAACAGACTAATCGGAGAAACCTTCAAACAAGGCAGCAAACAAATGGGCAGTGAACAAACATGAGATAGAATGGAGACACTTCATGCTTACATGCTGGCAGTAGCCATCTTCCTTCCTCTATAACTATACTTAACCCAGGGAGAACAGCAGGGTTCTTTTGATTCTTTTTATTTTGAAACTTTTTCGTCCCTGTAATATTATCTTTAATACTGGCTTGTTCTGCAGAGGTAGTTATACCTCCCCCACTTTTTCTTTTCCCCTTCTTATTCTATTTTTTATTTCTATCCTCATCAGGGGAAAATAATGGAGATATCTGGCCTAGGGTTGTTAACAGTGGTTTCCAGTAGAAAAGGTTCTACTGAGGAGGACTTCCTTGGGGGATAAATTTCATTTACAATCCTTAGGGCATCATGCAACCTAGTACTGTGCATTGCTATGTCTACCCTCAAGGGTTTGATTTCAGTTCTAACAATCACAAGTTGCTCCAATAGCATTAGATGTGCTGCATGCTAATTTTTCATTACTCTGACTATATCTTCACTGACTAGTGAGGGGCAGTAAGCCAAAGAGTTATTAGAGTTATTGAGATTGTCTCCTTCAATATCCTTAAATAGTCTTTATTATATGTCTTTATATTTGGAAAATCTTCTAAAAAAGATGCTTGGGTCTGCTCATTTGAGTACAATTCAAGTGAAGTTAACTTATCTTTGTTATGTTTGTCTAATTCCTTAAGACCTGATATAGTGCAGATCGTCCAATACTTCTTTTATTATAGGTTTTTTTTTCAGTGATCAACCTCTACTACATTTTCCAAGGGTGTGTCTTGTGAATTTTCCACTCAGGCTTTGCTACTGGGAATGAATTATAACTCTGCAAGAGAGCTTTTCCATTAACGTCTCTACCAGAAAAAAAGACAAATCGTAGGATTTCTTTAAATTTCTTTCATCCTTTGAGTTATTAAACAAAATTGGCAGGGAGCTACTAGTTTTTAATTTTGGAGTAGAGGTCTTATCTATATCTAGTATGGAACTCGCTCCCAACAAATTTAGTTGACAGGATTTCTCTTCAGAGACTCAAGTTGGGCCTCAAAGCGTACCTTCTGGAACTTAGTCTCTGTGACTGCAATCGCTAGCCCCCTATTCCCTTGCCATTCTAATGAATGTGTTAACTGTGACCACTGTATTTCAATGCCCATACCAGCGAATATGTAAACTGTAACTACTGTTAATCCCATGTGTTGTACCGTATGTAAATTCTGGATTATCAACTGTAATTGCTGTCTCTCCAATGTATGTTACAATTTTAACCACTGTATTATCGTACACTGTATGAAATCTCTGCTGTATGTAACTAATCCCAGGTCGACCCTGAAAAAGGGACCTCTGGTCTCAGTGGGCTTACCTGGTTACCAATATCTAAATAAATAAATAGTATCTTAAGCAGAAACATATGGTCAGTCATATTGGTCTGTTTTGTTCTGCTAGAGTTTTTAGTTCTTTTCCTTTTGAAATTTTGTAGAGGATCACTAAATGAAGGAGAGCAATTGCTTTGATTTGATAGGTGGTTAGTTTGGAGGATCACCAAGTAGAAGAAAGCTGTTACTTTGATTTGATAGGTGGTTAGTTTGGGGCAAGACCTGCGAATGTGAGTGTGGGTGGTCATCTCATTACCACATTTATGCCAGCATGAGGCATCATGAGTTGAGCTATATTTAGCTGTTATTTGAGGGGTCTGAAAACTGCTAATTTCCATCCATGTTCACTCAATGATATGAGTTTGTGAGTTTGTGTTGCCTCTGCCAGATCCTAGTCAGGCCTTATCAGTGAGTTCAATGCTCAGTTCAACCTCCCAGGTATGCCTGGTGTTTTCTCTGGTCATACCAGAACTGGAAATGAGAGTTAGATAGCATCTAGAAATGAGATGAGTAGAGTTTGTTTCCATAGCCAATTGTAGCATAAACAGAAAGATGGCGGATGTAGTCTGTGGGTTGATCAGATGTCCGGTCTGTTTTCCAAATGGGCCTGATCTGTAGAAATCTATAGTGGGATGCTCTATTTAGGTGGAATTCATTCTGAAGTTGCTCAAAGATCTTGAAGAGGTTATTTGAGTAAAACTGATAGGTGTATGTTAATCAAACCTCATCCAAGTTTTTGAATTTGTGGTCCCAGTGGGCTTGGATGAAGGTTAGAGCGAGTGCTGGGACACTCGTCATCTGGCCCTTTGTTATTCTCTTTGGCAGTGAGAATGTGTCCAAGTTTGTAGCAGATTTGTAGTAAGGGAGGGTGGGTGGGTGGGGTACATTCTTCTTGCCTTGTTGCTGAAAAAGTGAGACATTATCCAGAAGTATGAGAGAAATATCTTTCTCCTCAGTCACCCATTGCGGTGTGTGTGGGTGGGGGGTTGGAGCCAGTGAAGAACATGTTTTATTTGAGCTGCTGTGATGTACTGTAGTCGGTTAAGATGGAATAATCCACCTTTGGACTTGGGGTAGCTGCAACGTCTTTTAAGCTATTCAGGGTATTTTGCCCCATGAGAATCTGGAGGTGGATTTATTCCGTTTTTGGAATTCTGCATGTGATGGCATCAGTGGCAATGTTTGAAAAAATATACAGTAGGTGTCTGGGAAGGATATTCATCTGGGAAGCCTGGATTCTGTTTAGTAGGGTTATGGGAAGGGGTTGCCATCTTTTTAAGTCTTCCTGCACCCAGCTATGAGTGTGGGGTAGTTGCTTGTGTAGAGAGTGGAAAGATCCCCCCCTCCCGATATGAACCCCTAGACATTTTACATTGGGTGTTACACTTGGTTATTGGACAGAAGAAGGTGAAGATGCCCATTAAGTCTGTCCACCCACATCAGTGGGTTCAACCTGCCCATTTATTTAAAAGAAAATCTTTCAATCTTTGTTTGAACACATCATTTAACTGTAAGTCTGTGCCAGTGGTAAGGATGAGAAACCTTTAATGTGGCTGAAGGGTGAATTCTATTTGCAAGATCCCTGTTTTAGTTTTGCTAATTTAATAACCTGGCAGGTGTTCCACTGTGTGTAGAGCGTTGGGTCAATGCTGGTAAAGGATGCTCTGGGTTTGTGATATACAATAAAGCATCAGTATAGTATGCTACCTTGTATGTGCTATGTCCTGTTGTGTATACACGTATCTCTACATTTGTTTAAGAAATTAGGCCAGGGGTTCTGCATGAAGCATGAGAACCCTGCCAGGTGCCCCTTGTAAGTGTGAATCTGGTTGAGTATGTACCATTGACCTTTTCCTTGCCTGTGGTAAAGTAGTCTATCATGTATTATTTATTATAGTATATGATTTATCTTTTGGAAGAAATTGTCTCCTCCTCAATCAAGATACCTATAGTTTTTATTTAAATACAAAACACCCTGCATCCACCTGCTTTATACCCATCTACCAGTCTCAAGTACCCCAAACACAAAAGGCCCCTTGCTTTGCGTGTGGTGCTCACAGGACCCAAAGCAGTCATACACAAAGTAGAAGGACCCAGCTCTCCTACTCCAACCAAGAATCGGCTGCACAAGAATATCCTGCAGTTAAAAATATTTACCTATACATTTGTAGGCTCACAATACCATAGGAAGGAGAAGATAAGGGTGAACTCACTGAGTCTAATGTTTCAGACCTGTACCCTCGGCTCTTTGTCAAGGTGCCTGACTGCTCCCAAGTGACCTCTTTTATAGGTCCTATTTAAAGGAATATATATTTGTTTTACAGTCAGCACTTATACTAAGGTGCAACAGTGTTAATAAATATATAGTGAATTAAAATGTTAGTGCAAATAGAAGTGCAGTGGTGCAATAAAACTTGTGCTAGTTCTAGCTGGTTGTTTAGCCCTGGCCAGTTGAAAGCCCCAAACTGGTCAATGCAATAATCCTCTCTTCTGGACAGTAATTGTTCCATACTCTCCCACACCAAAACAGTTTTAATGCCAATGAAAGGAATGGGGACCATGGGGCGGGGGGGGGTGTGAATAAGCTGTAACCACTAAACTAGAACAGGGTTTTACACATTGGTTCATATGAACATACAAACATATGAATGTGCCAGCAGAAACAGACCAGCCGGTCTAGTCTGCTCGAGTGTGCAGCTAGCACCCCTAGTTTGCAACTGCCCCACCCCCCCTCTCATTTGTCATCCCACTGCCACCCCCCCACCCTCACTCTCCCCTGTTCCCTGTCCCATGCCCTTTTGAAATTGTTCACAGATTTACATGATACCACCCATTCTGTTAGGGTATTCCATTTTGTTACCACCCTCTCTGTGAAATAGTGTCTCCTCATTTCCTTCCTAAATCTTCCTCCCTCCATCCCTCCCTCTATTCTTAGCGCATGCCCCCTGGTGGCCCTCCCCCCTTAACTTAAAGACCCCACCTGTCCCATCCTTATTGAGTCCCCTCAGATACTTGAATGTCTCTATCATGTCCCCCCTGTCCCTTCTGTCCTCCAGGGTGTACATATTCAGGTCTCTCAGCCTGCTGTTATAGTCTGTCCCTTCCATTCCACATAACATCTTTCTTGCCCGCCTCTGCACCTCCTCCAGTAGCCTGATATCAAGCTTTAGGTATAGCCTCCAAAACTGCACACAATACTCTAAGTGCGGCCTTACCAGCGACCTGTAGAGGGGCAAGATCACCTCTCTTCACCTGGACGAAAAAACCCTTGCTATGTACCCCAGCATTTTGTTCGCTTTTGCAGCTGCTCTCCTGCACTGGGCAGTGTGGTCCATAGTCCATGTTATCATTACCCCTAGGTCCTTCTCCTCCTCCGTGATCCCCAGCTTAACCCCTCCCAGACAGTATTCTCTCCTTGGGTTCTTCACCCCAAAGTGCATAACCTTACACTTCTTTGCATTGAACCCCAGCTGCCACCTTTCTGACCACTCCTCTAGCTTGCTTAGGTCCCTCTGCAGCTGCTTCCATCAATCCTCTCCATTAACCACTGCTCTGATTTTGGTGTTGTCATCGAACAGACTTCTCTTGTTCACCACCCCATGTGCAATGTCTGATATGAAGAGCCCAAACAATACTGGCCCCAACACAGAGCCCTGTGGCACCTCACTCATCACCGGCCTTGGAGTTGACAGCTCCCACTCACCACCTCGTTGCAGCCTCCCACTCAGCCAGCTTGAATCAAGTTCATCATTTTGCCCTACCCTACACCAGTTAGCTTCCCCAAGCCGCCCATGAGGCACTGGATTGAAGGCCTTGCTGAAGTCCAAGTAAAGAACATCCACCGCTATGACCCTTATCCAGCTCACCTGTCACCCAGTCATAATATTGTGTCAGGTTAGCTTGACAAGACTTCCCTGAAACAAACCCATGCTGCCTCATCCTGGAGGCTATTGTCCTCCAGGTACAACACCAGAACAACACTAGATATGTCAGCTTCCAGGGAGGGTACTGTTCTGTACATCACACCTAGTATTAGGTAGGAAATCTTCTTCTTTTAAATTGTCAAAGAAAACCACTAGCAACTTTTAAAATTTTTTAATTTTTTCTGCCTACTGCTTTGGTAGAACTAACTCATGTTTTCCTCTCCTCCATATCCCCTAGCACCTTACTCCTTTTGGCCCCAAACATACCTGGTGCCTGCCACACTTACCTCTCGCTGCTGGTTCCAACCTCCAGGTGCCTTATGCCTGTTCCTATGTCTTTTGACTTATCCCTGCAGTTGGGAGGCTACCTGCCACCAGAGACAATAGCAGCATCTGAGATCTGGAAGGACAGCCAGGGAGATTGGGCTGGTACACTGAGGGTCGGATAATGTGGAGGAGGGGACATAGTGAGCCATCACCCAACAAGTGTTCCCCATTTTCTCACCACCCTGTCATCATTCACCTCTCATGTGGGTGGCACGTTATGAGTCTAGATGGCGCAGAACAGCATATGACTACCCATGTTTCAAGTGTACCTCCACTGTTACACCACCAGGAGCTGCATTAGGAGCATTGAGTTCCAAACCTGTGCTTCCTGAAGTCCACTGCAAATGAAACACTGCATCTCAGTTGGACAGTGCTGCATCCATTCTAAAAATACATTTAAAAAAAATGTTCTAACTGGCTGTATTTTCAAAACTTAACTGAGAAAAGGATACACATTACATTACTGTTCCTCCAGTTGCTGTAACAATGGTAGATACGATTATAAAACTAATATGTGCTGTATTATGTAATACTAGTTTTTATGCTCTGAACCACAAATGTTTCTCTCGTATGTTATACAGTGAAAAAATTAATAAAATAAATTTAAAAGAAAAAGTTCCACAAGAGGAAGTCAAACTGAAGGGCCTTTAAATTACCATTGAGCTTTCTGCACTTCGCACCACCACCCTTGCTACCCTTAGGCTCTTCTGGCAACCTCCTTTACCCATCAGCTGCTCCGCCCACTGTCAGACCACAGGAAATCCACACAGAGCAGGACCCAAGAGTACCAGCAGCCAACAAGCAGGTGGCCGAGGACATGTTTTAGCTTTTTCCCTGTTCCCAAATCCCGCCCATCTTCCAATGATGCTGGGCGGTGCCCCGTCAGGCCATAAGGGTTGATGCCATGGAAGAACCCATACAGTAATTTCAAGAAGCTGCACTCCTCAGCTGAATAGTTGAATAAATGCTATTTTATTAAATAGAGCACACAAAAAGAGCTATAAAAGGAGTAAACTGCCATGTAGCTCCACAGAATCAATGAAATCCCAACCGGTTTCGTATTCGTGACACATCGAGCGGTGGGGGTTTCATTGATTCTATGAGCTAAGCGATTATCTCACCTTTCTTTTGTGTGCTTTATTTAATAAAATAGTATTTATTCAACTATTCAGCAGAAGTGTGCGATTTTCTGCAATACTGTATGATTTTGGCTACAGTTGCACCCTCTCAGGCAGTGGAGCTGTTTTTGTCACCACACTATGGAAAACCCAATATCATTCCTCTCCAGTTTGCAGCACTACCCAAGCACCTGCTCCACCTGACCCAGCTCCCAGGTCCTCTCACAAACCTAGGTGGCTGGCATGGGAGTGTGACAGATAGCCCATGAAGGGCCTTTTTAAATTATCTGCAGAGATGCTGTCAAACTGAGTGTGTATATCAAGAGCAGACAGTCCCAAACATGGAAGGGTTCTCTCTCCTCTAGAAAATATGTACAGTATTCCTGGTTGATCACCATCCACAGCCCAGCAGCACCTGGAGACAGTCTGCTACAAGGAACCATTGCTGTACTTCTTGTGCCACACAGCTGTCTCAGAAGCCAATCAACAGCTCTTTCTGTCTTCTCTCTGCCCTTTCTGGCACTGCTTATCATCTCTCCTATCCACAACAAATCACAGCAATCGCCATTGCTGCAGCTCAGTTGCTCTGTGCTATTTCTTTTCATCCTGCCTCCTCAGTCCAACACTGGGGCACACAACCCCCACTGTCATTATGTTAGACATCCCCCAAGACAGTTTGACACTGGGGTTCCCAACAACCAGTGCTGCCAAACACCCCACCACCGCAGCCCAACACTGGGGTGCCAATCTCAGTGATGCTAACAACAGCCCCTGCCATGGTCCAGCACCAGGGTGCCAAAGCCCTGATTTTGCCAAACACACTGACACTGGGGTGCCCAATCCCAGTGTGAGCTCCCAGAAATTTAAATTTAAAATCCACCGTCATTTCCTTTTTTAACACCTGAAATAAAAACATCTGCCAATGTCTTCTGGCCCCCTGACCCTCCTCTCAGCACCCACCACCCACACCAACTATCCCTCACTTGCCTCACTAGGGTATCACAAAGTAATCTCTAGGCTAGCTCCAATGCTCTCCCTGCTAGGCCCAACTGCAAACTGAGTAAATATCAAGGTTAGTCTGGGTAATTATTTTTTTTAATGCGTTTTGAACTTGGTCTGTGCTGACTGCTATTCAGTGCACTTGTCTATTGTCAGAGCTAATGCATGTTCCCATGTTTGTGCTTGCCTTTCCACAACAATGGTAACTTCCTATTTTATTTTATATTATGTTTGGGAGGGGGAGTTGAAAAATGACACCTGCCATGTTCATGAGGAGGGGGTGAAAAAACAAGGTTCAAAATGAAAAATATTTGCAGTGCGATGAATATATGTTGAAAAATGTTAATGTTTCTTCATATTTTTTTTGTTTTACATTTTGACCCCAGATTTTCAACATAGCCTTTTTTTCACCCCATCTCATGACCTTGACAGGTGTCATTTTCCTTCTACTTAAAATGTATTTTCATGGTTGTACGCAAAATTACGTTTGGGTGGATATCATAAATATTATTTTCATGTTCATGTTCTTTTTTCAAATCTGCCCTCTAAAACTTGTTTTCACTGTCATTCAGGAAACTCATATTTTAGGTGGTATTAAATAAATAACAACTGCTATTGTCATATCTGACAAACATACTATCTTGAAAATTCAGGGTCACATTCTAAGAATACAACAATGTTATATGTGAACCTCTTCATTTCCCAGTCATGGCAATTGTACTATTAAAGCATGTTTTTTTTAAGTTTGCCCACAGTACTATCTAGGCACTGTGAATACAAACAAGCAAACCTGATTGTCACTGGTCAATGCTCATTTAAAATCTGCCCCCGTTTATATAGCACCTTCAATTTCCCTCAGAATCATCAGAATCACAAAACAAACTGCTCCTCTTGGCTTTTTAATGGGACAAGTGCTGCACTTCTGCTATATTTTACTCAGGCACATAAATTAGAACACCGAAAAATCAGCCTGATTTTGTGGTTGTCCTCATTTGAAGGTGCTGACATGGAAGCCCTGTGTGTGATATGCGGTAACAATGAACTGCAATAATACCACACAGCTGGATTGTATTAGAACATGAGTTACTAAGGGAGAATATTGGCTGGGACATTGGAAATAACCCATTTCCACAGAGACAAGTAGAAGGGACCTCAGTTTAACGTCTCATCTGAAGGATGGCACCTCAAATGGCAGTCCCAAGTACAGCATTGCAGTATTAGCATTAGCTATTAGGGTTACACTTTTATTTTAAGTATCAGTTAACTACACTGTAATTACAGTGTAACTACATTGTAACTGCATTGCAGTTGCAATGTAGCTGCATGCAGCAAATATGTAACTACAGTATAATTAACCTATTGTATGTAATTAATGATGAGTTACATTGAAATGGACACTTAAAGTGTAACTAGTATTAGTCCAAGTGGTCGGTGCAGCAATATCCAACCAATTCCTTGTTCACTAACAAGGGCTCATGGGGGAGAGGGATATCAGGAAATACTAGGAGGGGAGTATGTAAAGAAGAAGTAACATCATATTTTGCTATGTTTCCCTCTCAGCTGCATCTGACCTGATCCTGCATGCTCCATTGGTTCAGCAGACTGCCTACATTGAAGACAGACCCCTGCATATGCTGTACTGTGCCGCTGAAGAGAACTGCCTTTCCAGCACTGCCCGCAATGCAAACTGGCCATACGGACACCGGCGACTCCTGCGCTTCTCTTCTGAGATCCATAACATCGGTAGAGCCGACTTCAGACCCAAGGCTGGCAGGCATTCGTGGGTGTGGCATGAATGTCATGGGTAAGGGTAAATGGAGCACTTGCTATGGTTTGTGGTGGGGCAACAGGTTTACTCCCAGAGAGAGAAAATACAGCAGACAAATTTGAAGTGGGCAGTGCATGCTAATTAAGCAGCAAGGCATGATGGAGGGGTGACTTACTCTCCATTTATAAAATGGGCTTAGGAATCCTAGCAACTTCATTGGCCTAAACACATCAACTGAGCATTCATTAATTCCCAGAAAATGCATGGTTGAAAACTAACCTATTGTAATCTACCTAGCAACAGCCTGTCTAAACAAAAATAAATCCTTTTTACATTAAAATGAAAACTTTTTAAATTTTTAACATGTAATAACCCATGGCAGGGCATAAGTTTCTTCACAATGTACTTACCACATACATTCAAAGGCACTCACCCTTTGTTAACAAACTCATATATCCTATCTCGTAACAGCCTATGTATAGAGAAATTAAACCCTTTTCCATTAAAAAAATACTGTTCTATTTTGTGAGTGCAGTCACCGATTTCAGGGCATGTAATTCTTGAGAACTGACGCACTTTCCAGGTGAGCTGAAAGGCACTGGTTGTTGTCCTCATGCCTTCCAGTTCACCTGGGGTGTGCATTCATTCTCAAGAAATACATTCCCTTTCATGTGTTATTGCTTATCTAATAAGTCACCCCCTTCCCCATGCAACAACTGGCATAAGGTGCGGTTCAGTGGCATTCACATTAAAGGATGGTATTAGCAATTGTTGAACAGTATTGCTATGATTATACAATGCAGTTTGGTGTTTTCTTGCCTTTTTATTTTAGTTTTTAGTTTTTCCCGCCCATTCCGCCTCACCACCCCACTCCAACTGATCACCCCAGCCTCGTCACCTTACCTATACAGGGTTTACCTCACACCACTTGTTCCCTGCCAGAGGACCTCCCTTGGAGATGCCTGGTCACTGGTGTAGGGTCTGCAGGGGATCAGGCCTCATCCTGTGGTCAGGGGATTTTCCATTTTTTACCTGGGCCACTGTGCGTGCAATGGATGTGATATGCACCTCCACCTCCATGAACACCCAGTGTCCTGCGTGTGAGGTCCCTCTCCTCTGTGGCCTTGCTGCACTGCTGCCCAGATTCCTTCAGGCAGAAGATGAACAGCAGGACCCTGTCCTCCCTCACCAGGAGGAAGAACTGTCCTGGGGTGATGATTCCTCCCTCCCCAGTCAGCACCCCCACTGAGTGACCTGCGTCTGTTCCCAGAGCTGGGTCGCCGGTGTGACAGAAGGTGATGTGCCCATCGTGCTACTGGGCCAGCTAATATGGTGTTTTTCAGCATTCTTTAAATTTTAAAAATAAAACACATCCAGACTCCCCATCATTGCTCCATGCACATGGTCTGCAGTATCACTGAAGCTGTAAGGAATAGCATTCAGCCTGAGCAAAAAAAATCAGTCTCCCTTTAAGGTTTCTTTTGACACTCGGTACCATGATGACAGCTAGGTCACAAATTACTTTGTTATGCTTCTAGAGAGAGAGACACTTTGTCTCTTATATTCCTATTCACCAAAAGATAGATCTCTCTAGAGATGGGGCTTGATTTATTAAAAAACCTTTGGTGGGCCTCATGTAGCAGGGATGTTTAGGAAGACATTTCTGCTACAAACCCATGCTGCCTCCTGCCCTTCAATCTGTTTGTGTCTAACAATTCCGGTAAATGTTCTGCAATGATGGTTGCCAGCATCTTTCCTGGTACTTTGCTCATAAAGTATTTTGAGCTTCCTCAAAATCTACAAAAACATTGGATGCAATTGGAGATGCAAACTAACTCTAAAGAGGCAACCTTCCTGTCGCTGACAAATAAGTCCATGACCTGATGCATAGAAACCACAGGAGACGTTAGGTCAGGTGGTGGAACTTCCTCTGGAAAGAGTTCATTAGAAATCCATGAGAAAACTTTGAAAAAATGAAATTAATCACAAATGGGAAACAAAATGAAATACAGAGGAACACACAGAAGGGTGATCACCTAACAGTGGTTGCAGTGGGGCTGAAAAGAGCGGAAAGGTGACAGGATAAAGTAGAAGCACAAGAGGCTCAATATTTAAAGGCTATACCTGCAGCTCATTGGGTGGGAACTACCAGACACACCCCCTTCCACAAGCTATTTAAGCCATATTCCTCCAGCCTCACTCAGAAGCACTGTTTCTTTGCCCCATCATCCTCCCCACCTCCTCCAGCAGCACTCCTGTCTCCTTGGGGCTCCTTCCTGAGATACCCTTAGCCTAAAGGATTTACATGCCCACAGTACTGTTAGGGGTGGAACCCTTCTCAAGAGGGTTCCTTTGCTTTCACAGTACTCCGACAGGGTGGAAGACCCTTAGGGGAGAGAGAGTGAAAATGGCCAACGTATCCATGTATAACAGTCAAACAACACATTAATTCACCTACCTCCAGACTATTAACAATGTTACAGAAGAATAACTCCTTACTAGTGCTGCATACACCCAATGAACCAATGGTTGGCTAACTGGGCAGCATGCCAACATATTGTCCATGCACTTCCAGAGGAGCTATGGGCTAGTGTTCCAGTATTCAAAACTAGCTGCACAAGTGATAGATGAGAAGTCTCCTGCCTGTTTTTTTTCAACCCTTTGTTTCTCCACCTGGCTACTGGGCATCCCCCAACTGACCCTCAGCACTGTCATCCCCATCCCCAGGTACTTACCCCAACCTCATTTTAGTGACTCTGTGGTTCACCCCTCATGGCAGAGTTACCACGGGGATTGCAATATCCCCATTGGCTGCAGGATCCAGTCCGAGAGGTGTGTGCCTGACAGGTGGTGCCACCATTTTCTCTCTGAGGGGGACTGGCGGCATGCAGAGATACAGTGTACATATGCACAGTTGTGCAGGCTCACACATCTGTGTCTGTGGCAGCCCTCAGTTCCTGAGGCAGCTTCTGCATGCACTACTGCTTAGACTCCATTGGGCAGCAGTCAGACATTGGAGAACAGTATTCCCCCCCCCAAAGGAGGACAGCTGTCCACCTGGGCTTGCATCAGTCCTTCTCCTGGCCACACCCTGAGCTCAGATCACTGGAGTAACATGCAGATGCTCTGCCGCTGTGTTACCTGGGTGGTTCAGAAGTCTTCTGTCTTTACCAAAAAGAGTCAAATGAGGCAAATCCAGTTATAGTAGCGGGGGGGGGGTCAATTTAAAAATCCACGGTGCCAGTCCATCCATTGGAATGGGCCACCATATCATCCTTTACATTACTGTACTCTGGCTTCCAATGTCTGATTTACCAGCACAGATCCATTCCAGGGTAAATTGAGACAACAGCATTGCCAGTAGCCAGAATGCAGCAAGGAAGAGTTTATTCTTAGGTCTTTTTGAAATGAAAGCCCCATTCTAAGCCTCCCCAACCCCTTTCATTTTATTTTTGTTTTGTTTTGTCATTTTCACTCATTTTGTACACCTGTACCCCCGACAATCTGGATCATGATGGCAGCACCATTCCTTCCATTGAAAGAGGGAGGCGGGAGCCTTCATAGCCAAATGCTGTTCCTTGGTGGGCAGAGGGGCATGAATCTCAAACAGCTTTCATCCATCCCATCCAAAGAGCACTATGCACTTGACCTCCTTGAAGTACTCAACCCCAGCTGACCCTTGTGTGGGATTCGGTATCACACATGAACCTCAGTCTCCCAGGCAACAGTGAGGCGTGACTACCAGCATACCACAGGGTAGCTATCCCAGTTCCCTTTCATTTTATTTTTATGACATTCCTTGGTGTCATCATTTTGTTCATATGTATCCTGTTGGTCTCATGGGCGCATGGGAGGAAGGATTATGGATATGCTAATTGTACATCTTCCTCTCCCACTGCATGTAGTCCGCTGCACTTTTAAAATTAGCCTGTCCATAAGTTTACGAGTTGTCCACTTTTTAGCAGCCAGTAACTCATGTTGTGCTCACGGGGAGAACAGTCTGGGAAGTGTACACGTGTGCCCCACCTGTGGGTGCAAAATTATTATTTTTTTGTCCGGAAATGGGCTGTGCCTCTCTAAGACTCAAGGCATAAATTATCTTATGGGTTTACATTGTGGCGGGTTACTAGGAGCAGGATAGGTGAACACAGAGAACAAGTAACCCCCTCTCCATAAAGAAGAAGCTGGTAACTCAACTTGAAGTTAGTGTGGTGACATCATGGGCATGAGAGTGAAGCTCCAATGCCCTAATGATGTCACTATACTAACGAGGGGTGGAGTTACTGTGCCAGCGACTTCTTTACAGTGAGTGTATTTTTTTTATTGTATAGAATACAATAGTAAGCAGTCTTTGAGCACAATACAGCCTGAGTGGTGTTTTTTAACTTCTCTGGTGTCATGTTTAAACAACTCACAACCTCAACTGTACAACAGCCATGTTAATCAGGTTGTGCTCCAGTCTGTCATTTTGGCTGGTTGGAGCGCAACACTGATTAGGACAGCGGAGAAAATAAATCATTCACATTCTAAACCATGCATTTGTTCTTTGACCATTCTGAACTGTGGATTATAAGGTTAGGAAACCACTGGGAAAACAGAATTAATGTGTATTACAACCCCATAATTAACACAAGGGGGTGATTTTGTGAGTTACACAAGTGTATTGTTGTACTGGTCCGTAGTAGGGAGCAAGCAATGGGAAAGGATCATGATAAACTAAAAGAAGATGGCTATAGTCTCACATTTTGTAATCAATGTATCTCAGTGTGTTTGAACTTTCTTGCAATTGCCGCTTTACAACAGTGGTTTGGATCACGCATGTAAAAGGGCCTCTTTTAATGTAATTTAATTTAATGATATGTTGGAGAACACCTGTGAGCAGATGCTCATTTGTGGGTTCCACGTCAGTTACAAGAAGAAAGTGAACAGGTACATAGCACTCTGGTGAAAGTAGCTTACCTGGTCACCAACTTGAGGGTACAGAGACCAGCAGCACAAAGTAATGCATGTGAACATACCTTAGCTAGGATCAGCACAAACCAAGGTACATCTGTGGGATAAGAATCTATGTCTTTCTCTTTAAACTTGTTTTCTTGGTTATTTACTTGACACTTTGTTAACTGCATTAGTACTCTGACCTTGTGTTTTTGCCTAACAACCCATCAGACATTACCACAGTATGAATATCTTCACCCACTATGACATTCTGACTCTGAACGGCACCAAGGTGGCAGAGGGACACAAAGCCAGCTTCTGCCTGGAGGACACCGACTGTCAGGAGGGTAAGTGCCAAAACACTCGAGGCTAGAAAGGGACGGACTTGATGAAAAGCAAGGAGAATGGATTTGTTCTACACTTTTGCCATCACATGGTTATAACTGGCTGTATCATTTGGGGGGGGGTCAACATGGCTTACATTCGAAACCCCAGTTTTTTGCAACTCCATTTATGTCCATTGCAACTCCTGTAACAGTGTCCCTGGAATTCGATATTTTCAAATGTGGTGGATGGCGAGCTAGACAACTTCTATGATTCTAACAAAATGATTACTGGTGCTTGGTTACCATGTCAGATAGTGCTGGATAGCACCCCAAAACTTGGATTTCAGATATCAACAAATAGTGTTAACATCCTAGAATGGGTCTGCTTTGGTAGGCTCCTTACTGTGGATCCAACCAGACTGGACATGAACTTTACTCATATCTCACAACATTCCCCAAAAACTGTATGAATTTTCAGGACATTCCAGTCTTTATTACTAAAGACATTTGAAAGAACTCATGCTGTTCACCTCTTTTATACTTCAGTTCCTTCTGCTTCTCCTGCCTTAAAGTTATTATTCACTAAAAATACCACCAACAGCTTAATCTGGTTCAGAGTCAGTTGGCATTCATCTGTATTCCCCTCCTCTGGGTCGTCCCTGAAAATAGACAGAATTTGTCTAGTCCACTTACCAGGACAACAAAATCTAAATAAATAAATTATCCTCTTTCGCGACATCATAATTTGTTGCCACGGAAATTATTCTGATGCGACAAGCAGGCGGGTTGTGATTTCAAAGCTGGAAAAGCAGCCAGTAAAGATACAGCCTAAAGGGCTAAGGGCCTGTTTTGATGCAAAATGTTTTCAGTAATAAAAAATATGTACAAACCAGGACCAGATTGGTCCTGTTAAAAATAAAGAAAAAGGTTTGAGGAGTACTGGTTCCCAGCCCCTTATAAACGGTGAAATGAACAATGCAGGGACTGTACTTGGCTCAATAAATGTTTTTATTTGTTTTGAGATCTGGAATATTCACATGCCAACATTTCTTTGGAACCTGGGTTCACTTTCATTATTTATAATAGGTAAACATATCTAGGTTACTGAAACATAGAAACATAGACTTTGATGGCAGATAAGGACCGCTTGGCCCATCTAATCTGCCCATTTCCCTACCTACTGGATAAGCTGCAGATCCTACTTAACCAACAGCCTATTTCTTCCTGTCCCCACAGGAATTTCCTTATGTCTGTTTCGTGCATTCTTGAATTCTCCCACAGTTTTAGACTCCACAACTTCCTCAGGAAGGCAGTTCCATGTGTCCACCACCCTCTCTGTGAAAAAATACTTCCTCACACTGCTCCTGAGCCGTCCCCCTCTATCTTCAAATTGTGTCCCCTTGTCCTTGCACATCTCTTTTTCTGAAAGATGCTACCCTCTTGGACTTTGTTGATTCCCTTGAGGTACTTGAAAGTTTCTATCATGCCCCCCCCCCCTTTTCCTCAAGGGTATACATATTAAGATACTTTAGTCTCTCCTCGTATGGCTTCTCTTGCAGACCCTGCACCATTTTAGTTGCCCTCCTCTGGACTGCCTCCATCCTGTCTATGTCCTTGTGGGGATGGGGTCTCCAGAAATGGATGCAGTACTCCAGATGGAGTCGCACCAACTGTCTGTACAGAGTGATAATAACTTCCTGTTTTCTTGGGGTGATGTCTTTCCCTATACATCCCAGTATCCCCAGCCCTCCCTACTACCTTCTCACATTGCTTGCAGACCTTAAGGTCATCTGATATAATTACCTCAGGTCCCTTTCCATTTTGTTGTTGTTACTACCCCCAATTGTGTACTCTTCCCTGAGTTTTGTTTCCCAGGTGCATTACTTTGTACTTCTTTGCATTGAATCCATGCTACCATACTTCTGAATATTCCTCTCATACTTTCAGTAAGTTAAAGATATAACAACTTTTTGAATGTGTGTGAGGAATGATCAGTAATATAGCTATGTTTACCTATTATAAATTATCAAAATGTATTGTGGGCAATAAGACAGTTTCCAGTAATTATTAATTTGTGTTTTAAAATCTGTAGCGAATAAGATACATGAATGTGAACAGTTCACCCATGCTGGTGCATGGTCAACTACCGCGAGGTACTTTAGGGCACCAGGAAATGGGGTGCACATACACAGTACACCACTGTTGTGTGTGTTGCTCGAGAGGGGGCTTTGACCCCCACCCCCATACAACATATAATCACCTCCACCCCAGCCATCTTGGGGTGAAGGTGGCATAAGGACTGTGCCTGAAAGTCCCAGGCGCCTTTGTTCTGTGCACGCTAATGAAGGTGCCCTAATCACAGTGCGCTTTATAACGGATACCAACGGAACCCAGGTTGTTTAACCAGACAGGAATTAGTTAATGCAGGTGATTGGTTCATGCTTTAATTGATTATGTGCATACCAGTTCTGGTCCATTGTTTAACGAAACATAAAATGATAAAATATATTTTATTGTGGATCTGAGGATTTCTCCCTGAGGAAGTTGGAAATATTTTGACAAAATGAAGTGTGAATATTTCAGACCTGAAAAAAATAATAAAATGTATTGCTCTGAGTACAGTCCCTGCAGCGTTCATTTCACAGTAATAAAAAAATGAAATGTCCAGAAATTCACATTTGGGAGGGGGAGAGTTTGTGTATCAGAGTTCTGCTGATGCCAAATGTAAACACATGTTGCTGACAATCAGAAAAATCACTATAAGGGAATCTTTCATTAACTTCTGAATAGTGATCATGTTATGTGCATGATAATTGTATTATCATGAGTTACTAAAATTGGATAGTGTTCTGTAATCTGTTGCCTCCGAGCCAACCCTATACATACCCCATAAAAGAGACATACTGAAGGGTCTCAGTGGGATTTTACCCACCTTGCTTGAAAACTAGAGACATGACACAATGCTTGTTGGACACTCATATGCAATTATGGCCAAGGCATTTTGTTTTCCACCATGTGGCCACTGTGACAGATCATGGCACAGTAAAAGATGGTGTTATAAAAAAACAGTCCTTTTGTCCTTTTAATTATCTGCCACATCACCTGTGACATGATCTGCTGGTAGGTCCCATGGCAAAAGAACATGCATAAGCCTTAACTATACTTTTAAGTTTAAAGGAATGCTCAGAATGTCTCTAATGGTGTCAAGTGTTTCTCCGCTTATGTTCTTAAGGCAAGAGAAAGGTGAACCAAAGTGAGCTCTTCTGGTACTCCAGGAATGAAAAAGGAGACAGTCTCAGAGTTATAAGAGGCAGTTTGAGTGTTCCTAGAAATGATTATAGTGCAAGGCGGAACACGGTTGTGGATGGAATTCCATCCCTGGAATAGGCTTGAGTTGCAGTAGTGATGGCAAAATGTTGTGCTGTAGTATGGACATCACTTCTGCAGCAGAACGAGTTAGAATACTGCTGCATGACAAGGTTCCTCCAGTTGGGGCTGCTCTTGTTAATGCTGCATCAACAGCACTATATCCCACCTGTCCATTTCTTTAAAAGCCACAGTGCTGTCAAACGTAGACTCAGTTTTTTTTTCAGATTCAGTCACACAAACCAGTGCTTGTCCCCTACAATGATTGCTTTCCATAATGTAATCACAAAATAAGAACTAACAAAGTTCAGCAGGGCTGGTGTAATAAAAACACACAAAGACAAGTAAAAATGTTTTTTAAAGTGAATGTGAGCTAAATATTGGAACGAAGTATGAGGTCCACACACTATAAAAGATTAAATATGAACATCCACTCACAGACAAGCATGTATCTGAAGAGGTTTTCATGGCAAACAAAAAAATGCTCTAGATTTGCTGTCAGACATCTTTGTTGCCATGGAAACCTCTTGATTCAGACACAGGGGGCTGGAGTCACAAAACTTCTGAAATGCTCGTAGTTGTGGGGAAAACCTCAGCGCTGGTGGGTTGCCACATGCAGATCAACAGGTTTCCGCAGTTTTCCCCCAGCTGCGGGTATTCGCAAAGGTGGAGCTGGATTACGATCAGCTCCATGTCATATGGCAGCTTGTGGATGATGTTGCCAGGGAAATCCCCACAGCTGTGGAAAACCATTACGGCTGGTGCGACCAGCAGTAACATTATCTGCAACTGCTGCAGCTGTGCACAGCAATCTCCGCAACTGTGGAGATCTTGGTCTGTAACTGGAGTTGCAGTGTGGGAATTAGTCCCAAAACATTTTGTAAATCTAGCCCAGGATTGTTATGTAGTATATCATCACCCCTTGTTGTGCATGGGATTCCATCCTACCTAAAAAACTGTTGTATCACAGTTCAAAGGTCATAGAATGCAGTTGTACCCTTATGCGGCTCAACTGTTTTTTATGCTTGCTTGTGCATGCACAGCAAATATATTGGTACTGTGCCAGGGCTGTATGGCTTTTGCAGGTGTGGTCATGTTGGGACCAATGCAGTTGAGCACTGGGGAGCTTTGGCTATACATAGCTTATTACAAGCAGGCTGGTGATGATGCTGGTTATTTTGCTGATAAGCAGAAACTTCTTACATATGAAAGGATGAAGCTGCCCCTATCATAAGAAGTTTTTGGCCATTGGCATACCAACTAGGCATAATCATCAGTTCTCCTTGTTCTGTCTCACCTTCCACTTCCAAATTCCATCAGCCCTGCTGTACAAGTTAGTGCCCCTCACGCTCACTCCCTCCATCTCTGTTGGCCCCACTGTAAAAGTTAACCCCCCTCCTGCTCACTCCCTCTGATGTTGTCCTGTCCTCTATTCCCATCCATGCCAGCCCTGCTGTACAAGTTAATCCCCCTCCTGCTTGCTCTGTCTGCTGCTGTCTCACCCTCTATTCCCGTCCTTGACGACACTGTACAAGTTAACCCTCTTCCTGCTTGCTCCCTTGGCTGCTGTCCTGCCCTCCATTCTCATCCCTGCTGTACAAGTTAACCCCCCTCCCACTCGCTCCCTCTGCTGCTCTCCAGCCCTCCGTTCTCGACCCCTTCAACTCCACTGTACAAGTTAACCTCACTCCCGCTCACTCCCTCTGCTGCTGTCTCATCCTCCTATCCCATCCCTGACAACACTGTACAAGTTAGCCCCCTTGTTTCTTGCTCCCTCTGCTGCTCTCCTACCCTCCATTCCCATCCCTCTGTACAAGTTAACCTCCCTCCCACTCACTCCCCCTACTGCCCTCCAGCCCTCCATTCCCATCCCCTTCGACCCCACTATACAAGTTAACCCTCTGCTCGCTCCCCTCTGCTGCTGTCATGTCCTTTGTTTCTACCCCCACCAGCCCTGCTGTACAAGTTAACCCCCCTCCCGATCTCTCCCTCTGCTGCTGTCCCACCCAGCACTAGATTAGAACAGCGATGTGTACAACAGAGCTATCAAGAACAGCACAGTATAAACAAGCTGTCAATAACAACGGCACTACAGAACGCCGCAGTACAAAACAGCGCCAATGGTAGTGGTCAGATACCGCACTGACCGACCGCTACCATTTAAAACTAAAAACAGTACATTTTATTTTTCTGTGGTCTGTGCCCTGAACCCCCGATGGGGGCTGTACCCTACACCCCTGTTAATACATAACAGATTCGAGGGTGGATCTTTGATAAAGTATAGTAATTTGAGAGGGATCATTGGTTTCGGGACAAAAAAAAGTAATGCATTTCAGGTGGAGGGAAGGTGAAAATGACATGACTCAGGAGACCAGGAACAGAACCCTGGTATCCTGCTCTCTGCTTCCAGAGCTGGTTATCCTTAGCCCTCCCACCATGGAAGCAGATTGACCAGCTTTCACATTATTCACTAACTTATCCTCTTCCATTTGACACATTGCCTGGATAGCTACAGGCGCAGCATTTTAACACTCACTATTCTACCACTGTCACCATTCAGACATACGTGGTTCCTGCAGTGCGGTTTAGGCGGCACTGTTCAGGAAGTGCTAGTCTAACCAGTTACCATCCCGCCTCCATTTCAGTCCCCACTGGTGCGCTGTACAAGTAAACCTCCTCCTGATTACTCCCTGTGCTGCTGTCCTGCCTTCACCTCCCAATGCCACCAGTCCTACCGTAGCAGTTAACCCTCCCACTCACCTCTACTGCTGTCTTGCCCTCCTTTCCCATCACGCTGCTTGTCCTACTGTACAAGTTAACCCCCTCCTGCTTGCTCCCTCTGCTGCTATCCCACCCGCCATTCCTGGCCCAACCAGCTCTGATGAACAGTTAACCCCTTCCCACTCGTTCTCTCAGCCGCTGTCTTGCCCTCCATTCCAGTCCCTGCTGACCCTGCTGTACAAGTAAACCCTCCTCCTGCTCACTTCCTCTGCTGTTGTCCCATCCTTCTTTCCCATCCCTGCTTGCCCTGCTGTACAAATTAACCCCCTCCCACTTGCTCCTTCTGCTGCTATCCCATCCGCCATTCTTGGCCCCACCAGCCCTGCTGAACAAGTTAACCGCCTTCCTGCTCATTCCCTCAACTGCTGTCTCACCCACTATTCCAGTCCCTGCTGGCCAATCTGTGCAAGTAAACCCTCCTCCTGCTCACTCCCTCTGCTGCTGTTATACCTTCCATTCCTAGCCTCACTGCCCCCACCATACAAGTTAGCCCCTCTCCCGCTTGCTCCCTCTACTGCTTTCCCACCCTCCATTCCCATCCCCACTGGCCCAACTCTACAAGATAGCCCCCCTTCCCCTTGTTCCCTCTGCTGCTGTACCAACCCTCTGTTCTCATCCCCACTCTCCTCGCTATACAAGTTAACCCCCTTCCACTCACTCTCTTTACTACTGTCCCGCCCTCAGTTCCCATCCCCCCTGGCCCTCCTCAAAACAGAATGTGACACCAGTGTGCCCACAGCCAGTACCACCAGCTAAGTACTGTACCTGAAAAGAAGAATGCAGTCCCTCATCGTCTGTCAGCTCCCCATGACCCTCTGCACCCCTCACCCTGACACTCTTTCAGCACCCATCTCCCCCAACATCCTTTACATACCTAACTGGTCTACCACTGAGATGACCAACACATCCTGCTGCTTCCAGCACCTGTTGGGAACGGAGGAAAACAAGGTAAGTTCAGTCAAAGTCTTTTTAATGCATTTTGAACTTTTACTCATAACTTAAACATCTATCAACATTTGTACAGCACATTTTCAACATAGCCTTATTGGGATCCCAGCTCATGAATCAGGTAGGAGAAATGTTTCAAATCCACCCACGCAAAATATGTTTTCACAGCTGCTCCATGAAACCTCCTTTTGGACAGGATTTTAAAATTTAACCTGTCTGGTTCATAAGGTGGGACCACAAACATAGACTTTGCCAGCAGAAAAGGACCAGTAGGCCTATCTAGTCTGCCCCTTTTCCTGCCTATTCCAACATCTCTGACCATATTCAGTCACTGTCATCTCTCCCTCTACCCAGTTTGCCACTGTGCCTATCCATACATGCTTGCAGCTCCCCACAATCTTTGTCCCCACTACGTCCTCTGGTAGGCTGTTCCAGTAATCCACCACCGTTTCCATTAAGAGGTAAAGTCTGCCAGGATGAAGCACGTTATCACAGTTTTCTGCATGACAAAAGGGGTTAATGCCCACTGAAATTGCCTTGTTTCCTGTTTTACCCCCCCCCCCATGGATGTAATATGAAACTGGACAGCTATTCTATATTCATTGTTTTCACCAGGCAGTTGACCATCAGACTCTTAATAAGCAAAAACAGACCGCTATAATAACCTCTCCCATTGGAAAGAAGAGCAATACAATCACTGAAATCGAACCACAACATTGTCATAAAGAAAGCTGATAAAGGTTCTGCAGTGGTGATCTTAAACCACATGGACTATGTTAATGAAGCTAACAGACTGCTAACAGATCGTGCCAACTACAGAGAATTGCCTAGTGACCCCACTACACTATACATCAGGAAACTATGGGACATGACTGGATCTTTTCCTAAGTTTGTCCAAGACAGAATACCTAACCTCATCCTAGTTGAACATAAGCCAGGGACATTCTACATGCTGCCTAAAATCCATAAACCTGGCAATCCGGAGGCCCATGGTATCTGGCAATAGTACCCTGATAGAGGGTGTCTAAGGTCTTACTGAAGCATTCTAAAACCACTGGCTATAGAAAGGGACAGCTACTGTCAGGACATTACTCATTTCCTCGCGTAAACATTCTGGTTATAAGGATTTACCATCTAAGCCACGATAGATGTAACCTCCTTCTATACTAATACTGCACATACTTAGAAAGTATTTTTCACAGAGAGGGTTGTGGATGCATGGAACAGCCTTCCTCAGGAGGGTGTGGAGTCTGGAACAGTGGGAGAATTCAAGAATGCATGGGACAGGCATAAGGCAATTCTAGTGGGGGTAGGAGGAAGTAAGCTGTTGATTAACTAGAATCTGAAGCTTGTCTATCAGGTAGGGAAATGGGCAGACTGGGTGGGCCATCAAATTCTATGTTTCTATACGGATGGTATTTCAACCAGTCTCAAATACTTACATTAGAAAGGACAGCACCAACACATTGACCCAGACATAGTGGGGAAAGGTATTGAATTTATTCTGCCACACAACAACTTCAGCTTTAATGGTAAATATTATGTTCAAACTATGGGAACAGCAGTGGGTGCCAGAATGGCTTCACAGTATGCCAGCCTTTTATGGCCAATTTGAGGAAGATTTTTTTAAGGCACTGCACACAAACCACTTGCTTATTTCTGTTTTATTGATGATTTATTTGTGATTTGGACAGAAGGCACTGACATACTCAAAGAGACTCACTTTGGAAGAAGGCCAGGAAGACCAAACAGCCTAACAATTGGTCAGCTTTCAGAGCTGTCAGAAACCACTGCACGAGAATGGTTAGGGATGCAAAATCTAGTTACTACCGGTCCAAACTTAACTCTTCCTCTAACAGTACAACTAAATTCTGGAAAACCTTAAAGGAAATCCAAGGCCACAGTTCTGCTAGTCCATTCCCGCCAAAAATCTCTTCAGGCAACTCGGTTGTTACTGACAAGCAAGAAATCCTTGAACTCTTTTATAATCACTTTGCCACCGTGGGCCTAGCATTTGATGACTCCTCTGCTTCTAGCCTATGTGCACAACTATTTACTCCTAGCTCAACTTGCCCAGGCCCTGCCCCAACCTCGCCCCCTCCTCACATGACATTCTCCTTCTCCCCGTCACAGTAAAGGAAGTTAAGGACCTTCTACTCCATCTGGATTGTAGGAAAAGTGCAGGAGCAGGCCTAATAGATCCCTTCTTCCTCAGACTTGGCTACTGCATTCTGTTGCCCGCAATCACCCATCTCTCCAACATGTCCCTTATCCTGGGCTCACTCCTGACCATCTGGAAAACTGCCCACGTTATTCCACTATTTAAATCTGGCCACACTAGCGATCTTAATAACTACTGCCCCATCTCCTTACTCCCTACCCTCTCTAAATTTCTGGAAAAAGTGGTTAATACCCAATTTAGACAGCACATCAACAACGTGGACCTTCTAAACCCTGCTCAGTCTGGTTTCCGACCCCACCATAGTACCACCTTAGTGCTTGCTAAGGTCTCGAACAACTGGTTGAGAGCCTTGGATGCCAGAAGTTATGTGTGTGCTCTGTTTCTCGACCTTAGCAAAGCCTTTGACATGGTACTCCACTCCTTGCTCCTGATTGCTCTACGGAATATTGGGGTCAGGGACACAGCCCTACAGTGGTTTTCTAACTACCTCTTTGATCGACACCAACAGATCAAGGCTGGGGGGTCTCTCCCCCATAAAAACACTCTCTAGAGGAGTACCGCAAGGGTCCATCTTGGGTCCTCTCTTGTTTGCCATTTACATAAATGAACTAGATGCTGGAGTCCAGTCAGCTGACATACACCTCTTTGCGGATGATATTGTGTTGTATGTGGCCAGACCTACTCTGGAACTCACATGTAGTGACCTCCAAATAGAATTTAACCACTTATAGAACAATCTCCTTTACTCTAAACTTCTGTTAAACACTGAGAAAACAAAGGCCATGAACTTCTCACGGAAGGGATCACAGATCTCCAGGTAGAAGGTCACCTGGGGGCCAGTGACCATCACATGGTATGGTTCAATTTGGCTACTACATCTAAATCATCCCATTCCAAGGCAAAAATATGGGACTTCAGAGGAGCTGACTTTGATAAGATGGCCAACAGAGTTAAGCTAGCCCTGGCAAAAAGAAACACAGGTGAGGGGGTACAGGCAAAGTGGGCAAGCATTAAGGATGCAATACTTGAAGCAACATCCCATTGTGTTAGATAGAAAAGGAAGTAAAAGAAGAAGGAAACCACTTTGGTTCTCAAATACAGTAGCAGAAAAGGTCAGAGCCAAAGGCTGGCCTTCAGAAATATAAGGGAACACAGCGGGATGAAGATAGGAGGCATACCAAACTGCCCTAAGGGAAGCAGGGAAGGCAGTAAGGCATGCAAAGTCCCAAACTGAGGAAACACTAGCACGAACAGTAAAAGAAGGTGACAAGACTTTCTATAGATACAGTAGTGAAAGGAGAAAGTCCAGGAGTATTGCTAAGCAATGGAGAAAAGAGAGCATGTGAGGAGGAGGACCCTGTAAAGGCATCTATCCTAAATAGATACTTTGCTCAGTATTTACTGAAGAGAAGGTAGGGCAGGGCCCACAGCTCAGCATCATGGACACAGGGGGGAGGGAGGTGAGCACTACTCCCTTCACAAAAGAAAGGGTCCTACAAGAGCTTGCTAAGCTCAGGGTGGATAAGGCAATGGGACCCGATGGCATACATCCCAGGGTACTTAAGGAGCTAAGGTGGAACTAGCAGAGCCATTAGCAGAACTGTTTAGTGAGTCTCTGAGCACAGGAGAGGTCCCAGAAGACTGGAGAAGGGCTCATGTGATCCCGCTCCACAAGAGTAGTAGGGAGGAGGTGGGGAACTACAGACCAGTCAGTCTTACCTCAGTAGTGGGCAAGATTATGGAGGCACTCTTAAGGAAAGGATAGTGCAACACCTGGAATCCATAGGGGCACAGGATCCAAGACAGCATGGGTTTACAAAGGAAGGTCCTGTCAAACTAATCTCATAGATTTCTTTGACTGGGTAACCAGAGTGGTGGACCAAGGGAGCAGTTGATGTTGCCTACCTTGACTTCAGCAAAGCTTTTGACACTGTTCCACATAGAAGATTGATAAATAAGCTGGGTAGGCTCAGGGTGGGTCAGAGTTGGTCAACTGGGTGGCAAACTGGTTGATGGGCAGAAAACAGAGAGTGGTGGTAAATGGTATACAGTCAGAAGAGATGCAAGTCACAAGTGGGGTACCTCAGGGATCAGTCCTGGGGCCAGTCCTCTTCAACATCTTCATTAGTGACCTTGCAGATGGACTAGAGGGTAAGGCTTGTCTGTTTGCAGATGACACCAAGATCTGCAACAGAGTAGAAGATCCAGATTGGGTGGGTAGAATGAGAAGAGATCTGGATAAACTAGCAAAATGGTCAGAAGAGTGGCAACTGGGATTTAATGCAAAGAAGTGCAAAATCATGCACATAGGGAAGAGAAACCCTGAAGCCACCTATAGGCTGGAAGGGGAGTTGCTAGCAGACACAAAGGAAGAAAGAGACTTGGGCATCATCATCATTGATGACCTGAAATCATCCAAACAGACCTCTAAAGCAGTAGGTAAGGCTAGGGGGGTGTTAGGGTGTATTAGTAGGGGTATCACAAGTCGTAAGAGGGAGGTAATTCCTCTTTACAAGACACTGGTTAGGCCCCATCTGGAGTACTGCGTGCAGTATTGGAGGCCACACCTTCACAAGGACATTAACCAAATTGAGGCAGTCCAGAGAAGGGCAACCAAAATAGTGCAGGGACTGCATCAGAAGACATATGAGGACAGATTAACAGAGCTCAATATGTATACCCTTGAGCAAAGGAGGAGAGAGGTGATATGATCGGCATTCAAACACCTTAAGGGCATTAACAAGGTGAAAGAGTCTAACATGTTTAAATATAAGAAAATAGCAGGACAAGAGGACACAGCATGAGATTAGAGGGTCGATTAAGGGGAAATGTGAGAAATTCTTTTTCACAGAAAGGGTGGTGGATGCATGGAATGGCTTACCACAAGAAGTGGTGGCTACGAATACAGTGCAGGGCTTCAAACAGGCATGGAGAGGCATAAGGGAGCAATACAAATGACTATGAATAGATAGGCCACTGACAGAGCAAAGGCCGATGGCACATTTATAAGGTAGAAAAGAAATGGCAGACTGGATGGGCCTTGTGGTCCTTATCTGCCGTCAACTTCTATGTTTCTATGTATTCTCCCTGTAGTAAACTCCCCTACTCTAGCACGGTGGGGACAGCCCTCATATCAACACCTTGCTCGGAGAATCACTGGACTGTGTAGATTCTTTCAAATATCTGAGGGTGTGGATTGACTCCAATCTTTCCTTCAAAGTCCATATTAAGGAACTCTCCAAAAAGCTTAAACAGAGACTTGGGATTTTCTTTAGAATCAGGCATCTATTAACGCGGGAGGAGAAAACCAGGTTGGTTCAAACAATGTTCTTGCCTCTCAACGACTGCGTAGACCTTCTGTATGGGCACTGCTTTAGTGTGGCCCTTGCCAAACTAGACACTGTGTGCCACTGGGTGCTCAGGTTCATTACTCGTGGCCCCGACTCAACACACCGCTGTACCTTCTACAACATTGTAGGTTGGGGCTCCTTTAGTCTTAGACGACAAAAGAACACAGTGCTCTGGATCTATAGGGCCATCTCTAACAAGCTGCCTCAATATATTAAGGATTGCTTACCTTCTTGCATTCCTGGCAACTTTCTGCTGAGAAGCCAGACTCGTATCGCCCTTTACATACCCAGAGTAAGGATGTGCTTTGGTCAGGCAGCAATTAGTCACGCCTTACCAGTCCTCTGGAATACTGCTCAAAATTTACTGCAGCTCATTTCACCTGTACCATTAGCTGCCTTCAAATATCTTAGCCAACAATCATTTATGGAGTCCTGCAACTGCTTCTGGCACTGAATCTCTGGCTCTCCCTCCTACCTGTCTGTCACCTCCCCCTACTAATGGCACCTTTTCACCCCCATACCCTCCTCCTTACCCTTAGACCTACCACGCTGACTAATGCAGCTATGACAATCCTGAAGGTATTACAATTGCCCCCCCACCCCTCCTAATCTCTACTCCCTCCTCTATCCTTGGTGCATCCTGTGCCCTCAGTGCCTTTGCTTTATAGTCTTCTCCTAGGCCATGTAATTCTTTGCTGGTCTAGACCTCATCAATATAACATTGTACCCTACTGTCTATCAGAGACCTGCTTTGTACAGAAATCGCACATAGCGGTATGCTGACTGACTGTAAATTATGCTGCCTTGTTCTGTTCTCAGTGTCAAGTCTTACATTGCTATTTGTAAATAATTGTACACCACTGTGCCAAGCCACGCCATTCTCACTTGTAATAACTGTACATAGGCTGCTAATAAATACAAATCACACATACCCCATAATGCAAAGCATCATGGGCTGTATATCTAAATCACCACAGAATATTATGCTAGTTCAACTTTAAGCAGAAATGCATGGTGCTGAAAGGCCTCTCATGCAGTTTGCAAAGGGTGCAAACAGAAGACACAGAAACTGAGTACCGAGGTTCTTTGTCTTTTAACTTATTTTTTGTTTTAATTAGGTTCACCACAACATAACCCAGATAGACCATCTTAGGGTACCTGGTTCATTCCACTGGGGTATCATACAGACGAGGCACACTGATGAGTCCTGGTAGGATGAAACATGTGTCTGTGTCTTCTGTTGGCACCCTCAGCAAACTGTGTGAGAGGCCTTTCAGCACCATGCATTTCTGCTTAAAGTTGAACCAGCATAATATTCTGTTGTGATTTGCATATACAGCCCATGATGCTTTGCATTATGGGGGTATGTGTGATTTTTTTTTTTTTAAACTTGGCTTCCCAGCCAATGCCCTTTTGGGTAACTACTGCCTCAGTGCTTGCGTACTGAGGTTCTCTGTCTTATAGGCTGCTAATGTTGCTACGCCTACGCCAAGTTGTTGTATTGTGACTTGATGTTGTTGTTGTTTAAACTACCTGATCCATCTTTTAAATGAGCCCTGCTCAATGGTGTTCCGCCTGGCTAAATAAAGATATTGATTGATTGATTGATTGATTGAAGAGTCCCATCAGGAACTTAATAAGCTCCGCCCAGCCACAAAACTTTCCCTGGAATATTCTGACACCAGTGTTAATTTCCTGGACACCACAGTCACCATTAAGGATGGCACCTTGCAGACATCCATTTACGGGAAATCCATAGACCGACAAAGATACTTGCATAGGAACAGTAATTATCCAAAACACACTAACAAATCTGTAATGTACAGTCAAGCGCTGCAATACCACTGTATCTGTTCAAGAGAGGAGGACAGAAATAGACATTTGGCCATGTTGAAAAATACCTTTATTGGACAGGGGCATTCTTCCAGGGAATTTGACAGAGTGGTAGAATGTGCAAGAATGCCAAGGGAACAATTGCTTCAGTATAGAGAGAAGACTGCCACCAACAGAATACCCTTAGTAGTCACATATCATCCTGATCTGGAGCTTCTATGTAAAATTGTTAAGGACCTCCAACTAATATTCAGTGAGGATGAGACCCTGGGGTGTATTTTCAAGAACTACCACTATTGTCTTTTACAAAACCACCAAATTTAACCAACCTGATTGTTAGGAATAAATTTGCACCAGAACAAAATAACAGAACACTAGATGGCATAAGACCCTGTAATTCCGATAGATGTAAGACTTGTGAAGACATTTCTACTTCCAGTTGTATCAATACTCCACAAAACAGACAATTCAGGATACAGGGGAACTACACATGTGCATCTTGAAATGTTGTTTATTCTATTCAATGCAAGAGATATCCACACACAGGGTATGTGGGAGAGATGGGACAACCTCTCTGCACCCAAATAAACTCACACTGACATGCTATTAAAATGAAGATGATGGAAAAACCAAATGGGACAACACTTTTTCTCAGTCTGATCCCTCCATCTCAGATATATTGGTACTGGTTTTGAAAGGACATTTCAAAAATACACAACAGAGGCGGGCTTTCGAGGTCCAGCTCATTTTACTTCTCAATATGGTTGGAGACAGGATGAACATTGATTTGAGTTTTATGTCACATTACACTGGTTAAACACATGCTTCAAGAACAACACATGGACATACAGTGGGATGGAAGGGGTTGTGTGGGGGTGGAGGGTGGAATGTGGGCATTATGGGGTAAGGCATATATATGGACACATGTTGATGCATGGACATATTAGAATAACAGTATCTCAATTACCAGGGAGTCCTTGTTATACTTGCTTCTTATATATGCACAAACTCTTGTCATTTAGTAGATGGACATTTAATAGGGGCACATTGTTATTGTTACATGTTCTCATACATAATGGATATATGATTCCTTCTAATTAAATATCAGTACATTGGTTTGAAACAAAAAAGGGGGGGAGGTTGCAAGGCATGGTGGCGGGTGGTAGGTTCCCTCAGTTTTTGTCTCAGATTTCTAGAACTGTTATCATATAAACAGAAGATTTAATATATACTAGCACATTTTGATACACGGACATATTAGGATACAGTATCTCACTTACTAGGAAGTCCTTGTTAGGTTTGATTTTTAATTGTACACAAACACTTGCCATTGGGTACAAAGTTGCAGAGGAATCATGGTTGGGCAGTATAAGTTTTATTATTCATGACAAATAGTGTCTAGTTGAGCAGCAGGCTAGGACATGCATCTCCTAATAGGGCTAACACTGTTTGCAACTGTGAACAGCTAGTGGATAGTTATTGTTCACACAAGGGCAGCCTGTCTTTAAACCCATTAATTGCCTTACATAAAGGTAGTTTCTTATTTTAAGGCTTTTAGCATTATATACTATGATTTCTTATCCTATTCTAACTTGGTTTTAAAACCATAGCTATTTTCAAATGTATGCACTAACATACACAGGCAAGGTCTGAATAGAATTTCGTGGGTTCTGTGTTTTCTCTCAGATAAAGAGTTATTCATTTTGCGACTTTGACCTTGTAATATTTCCTTCGAATGTGATTCTACCTGTTTTCCTTATAAACCTCTAGTATGTTTTATGAGGTCATCTTAAAAGAGAGTTCTCTGTTCTCTGACATTTGACCTTGGAATGTTTTTCTCTGATAGTCACGCCTGTGTTCTCTATATGGTCTTAAGTTGACTTTTAAATGTAATTTTAGGCCAATGGGATCCTTTAAAACCTTTTTGTCTGTTTTTTTATGTATAATTTGGTCTTTAATAGGATGTATTCTTCCAAAACAACTGTCATTGGCTTCTGATAAAGGATTGTTTGTTATCTGAAAGCTTAAGCACCTATTTTCTTTTGTAATATCTATGTTGGTCCAATAAATTGCATCAAATCATCTTTTCTCTTGATCTTTTTCCTGCTGTAACCCTAATGCAGAATGTTGCAGAACTGGGTTTCATCCTGGCAGATGTCACTGTGTTCCCTCACATCTCTCCTAAACTTCCCCCACTTTAGCTTCATTGCATGCCCCCTGTATTCTATTTCCTTCTTGTCTCTGAAAGAGACACCCCTCCTTCACCTTGTTCACCCTTGTGAGGTACTTATAGGCTAGGTCTTGGTCATGCCCCCTCTTGCTCTCTTCTCCTCCACGGAGTACATGCTAAGTTCCTGCAGCCTTTCCTCGTAAAGGTTTTAATGCAATGCTTGCACCATTTTGATTGCCCTCCTCTATTCCACCTCCACCCTGTCAGTCTCCTTGTGGAGGTGTGGCCTCCAGAACTGGACACAGTATTCCAGGTGGGGCCTCATTAGTGAGTGATACAACAACAGAACCACCTCCTTCCTCCTGTTAGAAATCCCCTTCCCAATGCACCCCAGCATCCTACTAGTCTTTCCCACTGCCTTATCACACTGGCCAGCTACCATGAGGTCACTGGATATAGTGTAATGACCCTGAGGTCTCTTTCTTGCTTGGTGACCGTAAGTACCTCTCCCCCATTTTATACACAATTCCTGGGTTTCCTAAACCTTGGGCGCATTACCTTGCACTTTTCGTTTTCCTCATTCATGATGGCCCCACCTTTTGGGTCGGCATACTGACATCACTGCCTGGCTTTATGTTTCAGCTCCTCATCACAGGACAGTTCCTCTGGCAAAGAAGCAAACAGTATATGCATTCAGCAGAACTGGAGCAGTAAGCTCCACTGAACGTTCGTCTAGTCCCGTTTTATTTTATATTTACATTTTATTGTCCCCCCTGTTTTTGCCCATCTCAGGCATGCACATACATGTGGAGGCACATGTGTGTCATGCTTGAGGACGCCTCCTCGTGCTGCCCCTACACTGCCACTGGACCGCCACCTAGTGGTGGTGGAATAACAGGGGGGCTGACAACCTCCCCAGCAGAGGAGAGCTACCATTAAGCTGCTCGATCCTGCTCCCTCCCTCCCACATGCCCGAGGTCATTCCGAAACCAGGGTCACCGGCGTGATGCAAGGTAAGGCAGAATGCCTCATCCCTCTGCACCACTGGGCCAGCTCTCCTATTCCCATTTTAAAAACTCATTTTAGCCTGCAACAGAGCACATGCTGCACAAATCTGTCTCTATGGTGTACACCTGACTCCCTATGTGTCTTCACGCAGTATTGAACATATCAACACTTTTACCACGGATGTTTACTTCTTCGTTTCACTCCTTGCATCCCAGTACTCACTGCTAAATCACTTTTAGGTAATTAAGTTAGCTCCCCATTCTAATTGCTAAACATATCACGTGCCTTACAGAATCCTAGTAGGTCCCCAATCATTCTTCCCATGGGTAGCAGCAGGAAAAATTTTACATTTAGGAGGAGCAACTATATTTAATTAACTCAGAATACCTTTTAGCATATGCAATCTGCAGGGGCCTTCCTGAATGAAACAACATGTTGATTGTCATAGAGCCCCTTTCAGTTATTCAGAACTACTTACTCCCTTCTCCTTTTAGCCTGCAAACAGATCTTCAATCACTCATTCGTGCCCCCGGTATTCTGCAAATCTTTTCCCTTCCTTCCTCTCTCTCCCCCATTTCCTCTTTCCTCTTTGTGCCTCCTTTTCATTCTTCTTCATCCTTTCCTCATTACTCCTAGCTTTCAACCACAACCTCCTAATCTTGTCTCAACTCCTACACAATGTCCATTCAACTCCTACTAGCAGTTTACTGCCTCTTAATGTTCTTCATAGATCTCACCAGCAGCCTTGCAATACTCCATCTCCCTAATGTGTACCTTCAGGAGGTCTAAGAGTGTAGGTTGAGGTTGATTCATCCACCAAAGATGGGAGTCTGCAACTTCCAATCCATCTGTTTTGTGTTCTGCTCACACTAGGGCTTGACTCATCTGCCAGTTGTGATATCCTGCAACTAAAGTCCATCTGCTACTAGCAACTCACTGAGGGCTTGTCTCCATTTGCTAGTCATATGATTTGCACCCTTCAAGCCTTTGTATCAGACTTATATCACATGTCCTCATTCCAGCAGTTCTTCATCTGATGTGTGTTTAAGGGCTCCATGTCACCTGCGGAGCCATGGATCTCAACTACAAAGTCACAAAGCAACTTTAGCCCTCTGAAGCTATTCTTCTCCTCATCAGTATTCAGCACTTCTCCTAGCTGCTTGGGGTAGACCTCCTCTTCAATGACACCAGTGGAAACACTTCCACATGAACTGCATGAGAATTCCAAAGAAGGTCCTCAGGATTCCCTTGGACTTCTTCAGTCGTGCTTCTCTCTGGCAAAGACCTTTACATCCATAATTCATGAAGCTCCTCTGCTCATACTGGTTGTACTGCATCAGATCGAGGAAGGTTCTCATGGTGTCCCTCGGACTTCTACACATCCTTTGCCACAGACCTTTTCCACTCTTATTGATACTCCAGCCTCAGTATGCTGAGGAAGGTCCTCAAGTCTCCTCTTTGACTGTTAAAGCACATATCCATTTTCAAAGACCTCATCAATACTCTACAAAGCTTCTGTTCGTCCTACATCATCAGTTCCAAAGAAGATCCTCAGGGTTCCCTCAGACTTCTCAAGAAAAACTGCACTCATCTCATGAAGATCTTTATATATATATAGATATACTACTCAAAGCCTCAGATTTGAAAAAGGTCCTCAGGGTTCCCCTCAGACTTCCTCAGGCACTTAAACATCATTCAACGACTCCTCAAAGATTTTGTCTTCTACTGGTTCTACATCATCAGATCAAAAGAAGGTCCATAGTGTTCCCCCTCAGACTTCTTCAATCATGAATTCATCCTGCAAAAAATACTACATGAAGTTTGAATTCTAGGAAGATTCTCAGGGTTACTCTTAGACTTCCTTAGGCTTGTATCTATTTTCAAGGGCCTACAAATCCATGTTCTTTGAAGCTTCTACAATTTCTCTAGTTCTACATCATCAGATCCAAAGATGGTCTTCAGAGTTCCCCTCAGACTTCTCAACAATACAGCCATCTTGCAAGATTGTCTCATATATACTCCCAAGAAGCATCAACCATTCTCTGGTCTTTATAATTAAATTCAAGGAAGGTCCTGAGGGTTCCCCACAGACATCTGCAGGTATGCATCCATTTCAGGACCTCCATATCTACATTCCCTGAAGCTTCTACCACATCTTCCAGGTCTACATCATCAGCTTCCACAGAAGGTCCTCAGATCCCCTCAGACTTGTCAGACCCATGTATATTTTAGAAATACCTTCAGATCCATACTCCAGTAGGTCTGGGCTGCTCCCTCTCTCATTCTCCATCAAAACCTCTTTATTCACTTCAACTCAGAAGCAGGACTGTTCCATTTAATTATAGGCCACTAAACCTCAGCTTGCCAAAGATTTTGCGTCCCATGTGCTCATTTCCAGCCTTCCCTGTTGCCTCATCTGAAATTTGTAGATTCAAGGAAGATTGATTTTATATCACTTCTCTCAAGCCTAGCTTCACTCAGAACCTACTCGAGCATACAGTTTCACAATACCTGCATCCTTTCATCTACCAGCCATCATGTTATCAGAGATTGCCAGCCATAAGCACTCCATTCAGAGCTACCTACCAAATAGAATTCATTTTGACTCAAAACCCTGACTTATATTCATATCTCAAGGTCAATCCAGGCATCATAATGGGGGATGTAATTACTAGGATTACTAGGACAATAGGACAAAAAGAGGCAACTAGGCCCATCTAAATTGTCCTCCATACATGTCGATCATAATTTTGTACCTTTTGACATTTGTGTAGCAAACTCTATCTATTGCTGTTTTAAACTCTATAATTCTGATTATTCCCTGTCCTTCTTCACATAACTGCAGCTGCTTCAGCATGCTGTAACGATAAACTAACTGGCTATAGAGCAACTAGAGCAACTCCACAAGGTGTTCACATGCTGCCCTTCCTTCACTTCCTTCTACTCCACTTGGACACAGAAGGCTGGCTCATTACATGATAGAGAGCAAACCAATCTATAATAAACTTAAGTCGAAAGCTGCCCAGGCTATGGCTTCCATTCCGTCACATCAGTAATTATCTTCATGCTTCCATTCGACTCATGTGTCTAGACAGTTCTGTCCTATACAATGGCAATATCTTCATCTCATCATTTGCCTCTGAAACATACACATTTACAAGAACCATTTTAATCTCACATCCATATAACATTAACATGTTTCTACTACACTTCTAGCATTCCAGAATCAACATTCCTAGCCTCCCAACATCTACCTTCAAACCCCAGAAAGCACACTAAATCTACATGCTCACTCTGATGAAGCCTGGCAGCTGTCCAGGCAAAATGTAAGATGTAGCATATCATGTGGGTTTCTCGCTATTAGGGTGTAAATACACCATGCCTGTGAGTACTATTACATTTTTGCACTGTCTGTTGGGCCTTTTACAGTACATGCTGCAAGAGTGAGCAAATTGATTCAGTGTGCTTTCTGACTCTTGTTCTCCCTGGTGCGTTGTTTTTTCTATAGTCCTGAGCATGTTGTGGGTATAGACACACAGGTACCTTTCCAGGTGTGGCATTTTCTTGTTTTGTTAAACAAAATCAGACTTTTGATTAGACTGCTTATTCAGGATTCCAATACACTGCAATGAGTAAAGTTCAAACTAATAAAAAGAAACTGATTCTTGTCTGAACCTATAGTATTTCCAGGTTCTGGAAGGAGGCAGGTAAGGACTGTGAATATTATTGATGGATTCATCAAGAAGAAACAACATTACTACGGTGAGTAATTTTTGTTCTAACCCCAGGAATCCATCAGTATATATTCACAAATAGCGGACTCCATAGCAGTACCTTGGGAGGTGGAGTAGAGAACCTATTTAGGAAATAAGTTCTGCAAGACATCAGTGCCAAAGCTGGCATCTCTCTGAACTGTATGTCCAGGTAATAATGTTTGTGAAGGTGTGTACTGTTTTCCAGGTAGCTGCTTTGCATGTGTCTTGAAAAGGGATGCCTCTTGCTGCTGCCACAGAGGAAGAGGTGCCCCATGTGGAATATGCCCTCAGACCTCTTGGGGGCAATTTGCCAGCTTTCTCATAACAGAATTGAATGCAAGAGACTGTCTAGCATGAGACAGTACTCCTAGTGAGCCCCTTGGAAAGGGGAGGCAATCACCCTATGCCAGGCCAAGGGTGACAACCTTGATAGGTGAAGCCATGCCATCTTTCAAATGCAGACCACAGTTTCTGCCAGTCTGGAAGCCACTTCATTGGCATCATAAGATGCCCTTGTCTAGTGTCTTGCCAGCTCCAGACCATGGGCAGCAAGCCCAATGGTCTGCCTAGTTTGCCAGATCAGGCATAGATGCCAGGAGTTGGTCCAGCATCATCCATAGGTGCCTGGTGTAGGCAGCCTGATGGACCTGGTGTGCTGTGATCAACAAAAGCAGGCACATGGCTGAGAAGACCCTAAGACCCCAACAGTCAAACTCAGCCCAGTCTGACTCTGGGGGGGCGGCCATGCCTTGGGCAACAATGCCCTGATGGAGTATCCAGGAGCTGCTCTCCCAAGGAGGGGGTGGGGCATAGCATGTGGAGACCCCAAGGGTGCACAGTACCTGTGCTGGCAGTCCCTCAGTGCTGGAGATGGGGCAGAAGGATACTGCCAGACCCCATGTGATGCATGTGCAAAGGGAACAGGCCATTTGAGGAATGACCAAGTGGTCAGCACTAAATTTGCCATGTAAGGTGTGTGTTGCATGAAAAGGATTGTGTTAAACAAAGTGAGATAAATGGAGCTCCTCCAACATCCCTGACAGGAACCACTGATTGCTGGTGACCTCAGCATCAGAGAAGAGATGGATGGAGGAGTCCTCTTCCTCAGGGTAGGAAAACAAGGAGGCTGAGGAGCGTAACTCAGAGCCTGGAACAGCTGAAGGCTCAGGTTGAAAAATTACCTTATCCATGGCCCTTACATAATGGGAGAATGCAGCTGCTGAAGCTCTGAATTGTTTCAGGTCATGGGTCCTATAGAGGCCAGAGAGGCCTGGAAGGGAGGGAGGCAGAGGAAGAGAGGAAGAAGGGATCTCTGGTTGGGCAGAGTGGACCCTCTTCTAGGGGCTGCAGGACCATGCAGGAGACCCTTCCTGAAAGAGGGACTGCTACCCCACCCATGGAAGGATGCTCAACCTGGCTGGGGCGACCATGGTGGTGCCCTTGGGAAGAATCCCCAAAATGGGGTGAATGGAACCATATAGGCCTTTGCGAGTGGCCCCTGACCCCACCAACCGCAGACCCCCCTTGAGGTAGAAAGGCCAGGAGGGAAGGGTTATCACTTCTGCTCCTCCCAGGGCCACCAGTTGCCCTGTAAAGGAGCTTCTGTGCCTCTCCTAACCCCCTGCCCCCACCCCCTCAGAGAGGGACCTGCTCCTTGGGGGAACCTTCAAGCCTAGGGTCTGAAGGGCAGAGGCATCATCCATACCTGAAGAAGTGCTGGAAACCACCCCAGGCCCTGACCCAGCACCAGAATTGACACCGGATCCAGAACCAGTGCCAACCTCCTCACGGTGCCTGAAGCGGCACCAGTGACTTTCTCATCACTGTCCATGGCATTGTAAAAGCAGTGGAATCCACCACAACACAGGACTCAACCCTGGTGCCACATGTGGTGCCAGAATTAGCCATGGCACTGGCCACGGCACAGACCCCAGCTCAACCATGGTGCAGCTCACACCAGTGGTCTGAGGGGAGGTGGACCTGGCCCCTAGCGGAAAACTCCAAAGGCTCAGAGATCCTGAAGCTGGGAAGAGGAGAGCCCTGGAGCTCCAAAGAGTCTGGCTGCCAATCAGGATCATCCCAGTCCTCGTCTTTCAAAGAGAAAGTGACCAGGGAGATTGCCAACTTGGCTACCCCCAAGACTCTTCCTCTTTCAGTGCCATGAATGGCACCAGAGGGAGACCCAGCACCAACCTCAGCACCGTCCCACTTGCCGACTCTAGAGGTGGTGTTGGGAGCTGAAATGGTGTCTGAAGGGTACCAAGGGCTAGAGATGGTCAAAATGCACAAATTTCATGAAATTTTAGCATTTTGCAAAATATTCTACAGGTGCAAAATGCAAAGTCCACCTGCAAAATGCAGAATTTCACCCATGAAATGTGGGATTTCAGCACTTTCATGAGCAAAATTCTGCATTTGCACAAAATAATTCACAAAATGTGCAAACTTCACAAAATATTTCACAGGGCAAAATTACTGATTTTATCAGAATTTCATTAGTAAAATTTATTTCGCTGCATCTCTACGAGGCACCATTGGCATGGGCCACACATATAGCTGTAACCACAACACCGGGGGTATTCGGATCTCTGAGGAGGAGACTGTGAGGGGTGCTCAGCTGACCCCCCCCCGAGGGAGACAACTGTCCACCTGACCCCTTACGCAGGTCTTCGGCCTCGGCAAGACCAGAAACAAAGGCCTGCTCCCCCTCGGTATGAATAGTACCAGAGGGAGACCTGAGCAAAGGGCCTAAAGTCCTGGCCTTAGCATCCTGGGACTGACACCATCCTACAAAGGTGAGAGGAGCCAAACCCACCTTCATCAGGTGCAACTTGAGGACCCGGCGGTCCATGGAGAAACAGGCATCACAGTTGTCCATATTGTGATTTGAACCCAGGCAGGATAAACAGTCATGGGTTTGCCACAGAGGCACCAGTGCATAGGGGCACGCCCAGCCTTAGATTTAGAACTAGGCCTCGAACTAGACATAATCACGCAGATAAAAATAAAAACAAACAAAGAAACAGACTTGGCACCGTTGAACAATAAAACAAAAAAATAAAGACAAAAGAAAACAGTTTTACTGGTTTTCTGACATATACAACCATGAGTAGTGGCGGTGGCAGCAGCCGAACTTTGGCAGAATTCTTACACTACACAGCAAGATAGCTTCAGCTCCCATGGGGTGATGCACACTCGATGGTGGGAAAAGAAGAACTGAGGCGGTGGAGGGGCTGGCGTCCGTTACTGTCCAACCTGTGAGCGCCACGTGATATGTTGGCCTTGAGGGCAGCACCATCCTCAACATTGGCCCCTCCTCCAGAGAGAAAGCTTTTACCTAAAAGCCTCCCATGGGGTCCTAGCACCTCCGGCTAGTACCCACCAGTGATGAATGGTAAAGACTGATACAGGTAAGATATTTCTTTATGGTGCCTTGGTACTGACCATGACTTTAAATTCTTAACTCTTGAAAATGTTTTACCCTAAAACACTACAGAAAAGGGCTAAGAAAAGAGAAAACTTTATGGCTTCTCAGTCTGCTGCCATGTCACCTACCAAAGGCTTACATGAGAGTCCTGGCCCTCAGAACAAGCAGCAGCCCCTGTCAAAGGGGACAGAAAAGAAAGAGCTACCCAGCCATCAGAAAAGCACAGTAAAGATGGTACAGAACGCAGGGTGTCTGAAAGGGGGAACCCTGAGCCCATTGATGGCAAGAACAAAAGTAAAAGACCCTCCGAGCAGGCACTGGAAACAGAGTCTGCTAAGAAAAAAACATAAAAGAAAAAACATTGTTTCTATGACCTCTCTAAAAGGAAAGAAACAGACAGTTGACTTAAGATAAATGCCTCAGCAGAGGACATGAAAAGGGCATGGCATTTTTAACAGGCGTTCCAAGCTATGGAAATCTTATTAATATGCCTCCACCCATAGCCCAGGTTCCATACCAAATGCCTGAAGAGGGGAAGAGATATATTATGAAGATGAGGAAGAGGAGGAGAGGAAACCTCTGGAACCAGACTGTTCCCCTGAGCAGGAATTTGGCTCTCCTCCCAGGCCTGAGGATTACATATCCCGCTATTCCTTTCTACAGCAAATGGTAAATATCCTCAACATTTCCTCTGATGAGGCTGAGGAGGATGAAGAGAAGTCTGGGTTCAATGATATGATAGGTCTGGCCCCCACAAGGACATACTGTAGGTGCTTCCCATCCATAAATCCCTGAAGAAAGCCACTACCAAAATCATGTCAGCACTTACCTCTGCTGTTGGCATCAACAAGAAAACTGAAAAAGGTATCAGGTAGACAGTCAGAAGGTTGAGTACCAATATTCCCACCCTTATAATGAGGGAGTGGTTCAGGCTGCTGCATGTAAGAAGACTAAGGTGCCCTTCTCTGCTCAGCCTCCTGAGAAGGATTACAAAAGCTGGATACCATGGCCAAGAAAGTGTATACATCAGCTTCCTTCCTCCTCAGGCAACCAGCTTGCCTGGCATACATAGCTCAGTGCCAGAACAAACTTTGGAACTCCATACTGCCACTGAGTGAGAAAGCAAATGGTGATCTGGCACAGGACTTGGCGGGCACAAACAAATCAGCAGTGGATACCACCAAGTACCATTTCCAAATGGCCATGGACACTAATGACACTATTTCAAGGGTCCTGGCAAATGCAATATCCTTAAGAAGGTTTTCTTGGTTTAGGGCTACCCTGCTTTACCAGGACACACAAACTAAAGCTATGGATTTCTCCTTTGAGGGAATTTCCATTTGGTGGCAAGACAGAGGCATATAGGAAAAAGGTGAATGAAAGAAAACCACCTACAGGAACAATACTGAGAAAGAAAAGGCCTCCACTTCCTACAGGTCTTATGGAAGGGGAGACAAATGTAGGGATTACTACCCAAGGCCCTATTCCCCTTATTAGTATCTGCCTCAAAGAGGTTATTATAGGGGAATGGGTAGAGAGCACTAGGCATGCAGCTTCATCACCAGCCCCCAAACCCCAGACAAAGCAAAACCCCTGACAAGTCTGCCCAGAACACCCAACCATTGCCCATGGGGGGAAGGCTGGTTCACTACTTCCAGGAATGGTCAAAAATCACCACAGACAAGTGGGTCCTGGAAGCAGTAAGCCAAGGTTTGTCCCTGCAGCTCAGAAAATACCTCAAAATGCAAAAACCAAAACAGTTCCAACCTCACACCCCAACAAAAAAAAAAATGTTGGAGCTGGAGGTAAAGAAACAACTGCAGGCAAGAGTGATAGAGAAAATCCTTGCCACACAATGGGACAAGGGCCTCTTTTCAAGATATTTCTTGAACCACAAGAAAAATGGGGAGTGGTAATCCATTTTAAACCAGAGATGTTAGAACAAACACATAAAAAAGGAATGATTCAAAATGATTACACTGGTCTCAGTGATATCATCTTTGCAGTTGGGAAACTGGCTGGCGTCAGTAGATCTCAAAGTTGCCTGCTTCCACATGGTCACTAAAGGAGTCAAAAAGATTCCACTGTAAATTACCTGTCCGTTGGCTTTCCAGAATCCAATCTATTAGAGTATGGTTTCCAGTTTTATTATTTTGCCTTGTAGGTTCTTGATAAGTTGATGAAGTTGTGCGCTGTGGATTGCTTTTTAAAGCCTCTCGTGCCTTTTTTGAGACAGTTGAGGTTGAAGTCCTCAAGTAGCAGGAGGTCAGAAAGTGCCATGTTCCTCAGGAATCCTAGGAGAATGAGGAGTACTAGTTTCAATTCCATGGGGAGGGGGGCATAGTTGCAGCTTATATAGAGAGACTTAGCATTTTCAAGGAACATTCTGACAAGAACAAACTCACAAGGGGAGGAGTCTAGAGAGGGTAAGGGGATCTCTTTAATGGTAAGGAAAGATCAGGTACATATGAGCACTCCTCCTCCCTTCTTCTTTCCCTTTTGGTCTTTTCTGAAGATATTGTAGCCAGATAGGTCAATTTCAGCGGTGAATATGGTACCCAGTCAGATTAGCACTGGAGGAATTGCACCAGGCAAGAGAGCACTAGTTCCTGTAGCACTACCATGGACAGCAACCAGGGATGTAGAGTGCTTGCTATATGCGCTCCCCTGGTCGTTGTTCATGGTGCTGCCACAGGACAGGAGTATCAGAATACCAGGGGCTGGCTGAGCTGCTCCCATGGGGTGGATTGCTGGAGCATGGAGCAGCTCACCTGGGTGACAGTTGAGAACAGGGTTCTAATCCTGGTCTCGAACATTTTGCTGGATTCAGGACTTTGAATTTTTATAAGAGGCTGTGCAAATATGTTCTATAGCCCACATTTTACTTTCATTCATTTTTGCCATGCTGTCCTCCTAGCGGCATTGTGGCCGACTATGTTCTGACCCAGTGCCATGAGTATACCAGATCTGAGCCATGTTTCACTTATGCCAATCACATCAAGTAAGTATAGATTCACTTAGGCTTCAAACTCAGGCAGCATAGTCAGCAGACTGTTAGTGTTCACATGGACAATTTTGATTGTTTAAATTCTGTGGAATTTGCTGATGTTGCTGGTAGTTAGATTCTAACTCCTTTTTTCTTTTTAATAAGTTAAAAGCTCACTGTCCACCATACTGATGTTATCACACAAAAACATGTTTATTTAAATTCCTTAATCAACTTCCACTGCATCTTTCCTGGACTTGGGAACACCCGCAACACAGTCTAGTCACTCATGATGCAGTGGGAGGAGAGGAGACCATTGCATCATGAGTGGCTGCACTGTTTGAGGGTGTTCCTGTTGTTCAGGAAATAGACATTATAAGTAGATCAAGGATTTGAAACAAAATAAGGCTGGGTATACCCACACCATTAGCATGCATTTCAGTTCTACTAAAAAAGAAACATAACAACAACTGTATAAGCAGTAGTGTCATTTCACAAGAACCATAGGGGTTGCAAAGCATCTCTATCCACTACATTTTATATAAATAAATGCTAGGGAAACCATGTTTTAGGGATTTCTAGGTGTTGCAAGGGACATCGGAGGTTGCAGTGAAATCAGAGGGTTTCAACCATAACCCCTGGCTACACCTAAATGACGCCCTGAGTATCAATGAATTTTAGAGATGATAAGACAATCATAGAATGTGGGTTCAACAAGAATAATATGATGTCAGAACAGTTGAATGTGTTCCTTTAACTGTACCTGAGTAAAAGCTGATGTAGAAATTGTGTTTGTGTTTTATTTTGATAACGGAGAACATTCTCTACAAATCTTTTCATGAAACCAGGTATACCACATGGGAGCAAAACTATGAGCTCTAATAGGTCAACTGCTCATGCTGGGGAGTTCGGTATTCATGCAGTTATAGTAGCAAAACTGGCAAAACAGTGATATTAGCAAGTCCCAGTTTCATGAAAAGAACAGTGTATAATATTGTTCATAAACAGAAAAAAATACAAAATATAGTTATTCACATGAACTTTGTAACATTATACACAGTGAACAACCACAATATCTTAAGCAGTCACCTTTTATTTGGTTTCAGTAAAATCTGTGTCACTCAAGTCCAGTGATTCTGAATTCATATTGGTACCCTTGTCACAAACGCACTCAGCAGGTCAGGCCCTCTGCTCCCACAGTGCCAACCTCAGAGTGCAATAGTGTGAACAGGTAACAGACAGGGTAACCCTCCTGTCTGCTTTTGGGTCCGAATCACCTTTACTCTCAAGTTCTGGGGGGATTCAAACTGTGAACCTTATGCTAGCATACCCAAATGTACAGGCTCAGATAATATTTTCTTTGGGGGGATGCAATATATCTTTCACCTAAGGGCACCTAACCAGGTATCCAAAATGAACTCTTAAAACTCTACAAGAGACCTTAGGTGTATTCTTGCCTTTTACCAGCTTAGTAACACCATCAAGCCCTTGAACAGTTGTCAGACTTAATATCCATTCGGCAATAGCATGCAAAAAATGACTGAGAAGACCCAGGCAGTATCTTAAGAAAATGTTTACTAAAAATGGATAAAAACAGTAAGATAAAATACAGAACAAATATCAAAGAGCATCACAATCACATAAAAGAAAAAAAAACTACAGAACAAAACTCCTACCACAATACATTTAGATCTTTTCTATCTAATGTATTACCTCTGTAAGAGCCTTTAACATAGAGAGATCTTTGTTTCCTAAGAGCCCAAAAAGATATGTCATACATTTCAGACACAAGTATCAGTTTAAACTCTGTGGGTGGGATATTCAGGAGGGTTGCGCAGTGGCGATATTCAAAGAGGAAAGTCGTGGCACAAATCACAATCACGCTGAGGGCACATCAGTAATGTATCTGGCGCAAATGAGGGTGTGCCCATGTATACCCACACATCCCAATATTCAGTCCGGGATGTGTGGAGCCCACGCAAGCACAACCCCTACATGCATTGCATACAGTTATTCCAAAAAATAAAAGAGCAACTTCCGGCCACCCACAGGTGAGCTGCCGTAATGCAGGGCGCAACACAGCAGCAGCCAGCTGTGGGCGGCCACCCAAGCTCTGGCGGCACCCTCCGTTGGGTAGCGCGCCCCCATGCCCAATCACGGGCATATGTATAATAATTACAAAGTCCCATATCCCTGGTGGTCCAGTGGACTGCTGGCAGTCGATCACGGTGCATATGTACTGAAAACTGGTGTCTCCGTGTCCAGGTCCAGTGACTGCTCGCAGCCTGACGCAGGCAGAGTCTGCAGTGGTCATATCATCTCGGTGGTCCACTTTCATTCGTTTGCTTCGTCATTCTCGCCTCCCTTGTCAGCAGTGGCGGTTTCACCACAGCCGCCCAGTTGCCCGTCGGTGAGACCGCATAGCCAGCAGCTTGTTCATTGCGGGGCTGCTGGGCAGATCTGCATACTATTGTGTCCAGATATGTGAATGTCCATTCACATTCGACTGTGTAGTAAAGTGCAGTCTGCATGCTCATTGGCCCACGCTGTGGACCAGTGGGCATACAGCTGTACTGTACGCAGTCAGTCGGTGGGTGGCTGGACGCCTTGGTGGGGGGAGTTGCCGCCAGCCGCTGACCGGGGAGCGGGTGGCAGGGCCCAGTGGAGGGTGGGAGGGGGGTACTGCTGGACCACCAGGGATGGATTGGATTTTTCTAGACTTCTGCCCGTGATCGGGCTGCAAGCGGTCCACTGACCACCAGGGATATGGGACATTTTAAATATATTACACATGCCCGCGATCGGGCTGCGAGCGGTCCACTGGACCACCAGGGATATGGGACATTTTAAATATATTACATATGCCCCGACAGCTGCAAGCGTCCACTGGACCACCAGGGATATGGGACATTTTAGATACATACATATGCCCGCTGGACAAGCAATGGGCACTTTGCTGCTTGTGCAGGGGCGCCGGTCCCAGATGGCTGCAGCCTGGCAGGGCATCAGGTGCAAGTCGCCGGGATGGGCGCACCTGCATGCAAATGGAGCCATAATGACATGCAGATAGCTCATTTGTGCCTTGCATGCATTATGGCCCCATTTGCATGTGCACTTTTGAATATCGCGCTGATGCACCATGCAGAACGGCACTTGCACTGGCACATCCCCTGCCCTCTCTGTCCATTTGCACTGGTGCAGTGCCACTGCGCCATGCACATTGCGGGTTGCCACAGAGTGATATTCAATGGTGCTGAGCCATGGCGCAGCACGTTGAATATCACCCTGTCAGCGCCCTGGCACATCCCAGTTGCACTGCACCCAGGCTTGCGCCACAGCCTGGGCCTGGCGCCGTCTGAATATCCCACCCTGTGTCTCCACATCCCTTCTGTGAGTCATCTAGTTCCTCCTTTTAGAATATAAAATTATAAAAATTATTTCCGATCAGGAGGTATTTTACATAATGTGACAACCGAAGAAAAAAAGGCATTTCCTAAATTATGACAGTCTTTAATCAAGCCTTTCCTTTGAACTGGTGGCTGGTTCCTGTTTTCCCAAGGAACATCAAAGGGTTTTACGATGCTTTAACATATTGCTGTTATCAATAGGTTCCTCTAGGAAATCATAAAAGTTTATTGGCTTTCAGACTAATTCTTTATGTTATGCAGCTTGAGTTAGGGGATCGGGGAATGGGACTTCCATGTAACAAGTGAAAGTTTATGGATATAGGAAACAGGAACCTGTACTACCACTGTGAAAAGTGTGAGGCATGGGGTGCCACATTTAAAATATGCAGTCTTTTTTTTATTTAGGTGCTTAACAATCAGCATTACCTGCAGCTCTCAGACTATTGAAATACTTTACACTGTGCAGTCTGACTGAGAGGATTGGAAACCAGGACAGCCATTTTTACATTTAAAAACTGAATGTTTATGGACATCAGCTGGTACTTCATTTCTAAAAATTAGAAAAATCATATGTTGTGAGATGGCTCAACATAGTAGAGTAACATAGATTAATTTAATTTCTAGAACGTTGTCAGCCAATCAGGTTCCTGGAAATAGAGTTGCCTTTTAATAATATTTAATTACCCAAGCACATTGTAGCTTGTTATGACTACTATATCATGACTGTATATATGCTTTTATTATTGAGTTATATGCACACATGTATATTTTTATTTTATGTTTTAGTATTAAGATTGTTTTATACAGCTTGTATATTAATTAAGCAATAGGCATGACCAGGGTTTTTATACAGCTTGTATATTAATTAAGCAATAGGCATGACCAGGGGTTAGATTAATAGTCTGTTAATCACTCACTAGTGTAATGTGGCAAAAGACGAGCTGAGTGCCACATTGTCCACAGGGGATGGTTAACTGACTGTTACCTAACTGCTGGGAATGCCTTATTGCTATTATAAAACATAATTTCAAAAGAACGGTGTTAGAAGTGTACCTTTGAATATTTTCCTCATTGAAAGGGAGATTTTAGTAAAATAGTTCATTCACCAACTGTTGGAGAATGCTGGTTTAGAATCAGAAAGCATCATTCCAGTCATTCAGCAGTGCTAGAGAATAGAATGGTGAAAGGAAGAATCCATGCACCATGGTGATCAGGCTGTATACGATGGTGTAACAGAGATTAAGGTAAGGCTGCCAGAATGCTGACAGCCAATCAGAATACAGGAATTCCTAACACCAGTTTTATCGCTTTTTCTTATGATGTGATATATTGTATGTTTATCTTGAGTGTTTATATTATGTTCAACTCCCATGTCACACCTGAAAAGAGGACCTAAGCCTAGTGTGCTTGCTTGGTTACCAAAACTTAAAATTAAAAAACCAAACTTTTATTCAGGCACAGTTAAATATGGATGTTTTTTTTCCATATAGGTGTTTGTACTTCTTCATCCCAGCTGCCTCCTTCTGTCTGACCCCCAACCGCCCCATCACCCTGGTATCACCAGGACTTACCTTCAGCCCAATCGCCTGGCACAGACCCTGCAGAGGGTGGGGCATCATCCTGCCACCAGGCTTTTTCCTCCATTTTTCTCCCTCTTTCCCTGTTACTGGGGCACACACAGCCAGACGTGCATGCATGGAGGCGCACACGCATCAGCGGAAGTCCCACAGCATCCTCCCTTTTCCAGGCATCTACAGACCCATTCTACCCATAGGCCTCCACTTTGGGGCAGTCATTTGGTGGGAGCACCAGTCCTCCCTCCCTGGGACAGGAGAGCTGTCCTCCAGATGCTCAATCCTCTCCCTCTCCAGTCGACCCTGGTGGCCCACTTGCACAGCTAACACGGGTTGCTGGCATGGCAGGAGGTAAGGCATGGGTGCCTCAGCCCTCCACACCACTTGGCTGGCTTAAATATGGATCATTTAAAGATATGAATATACTATATTTTCTGAAACTAACACCACCACGATACAGTGGTAACACTGGAAATATCTGTGGATGGGAGTGTCACTTCTAGATTTGTAGGTGAAGGAAACTCATTTCTAGGTGGTGTAACTCTCCTATAGTATTCACTGCAGAGATTACAGAGGTAAAGGAACTCTAATACAATTTTCTAAGATGTAGGGGAACTGAGTTCCTGTGGATTCCTGCACAGTTTAACCCCTGCCAAAAACAGCTTCAAAATAAAACTGACTTGCTGTCCCCTTTAAATCTGCCAGAAGTGTAAATAAACTGACAACAGCTTAGCTGTATATAAAGGGCTTCACACAAGCAAGGTGGGAGGAAAGTCTGCTGTGCCTCTGCAGAATTATTAACTCATTTTATCATTCTCAGGGGTCTCCAAGAGATACGAGTGTGCAAATTTTGGAGAGCAGGGAATCACAGTGGCTGCTGGGACCTCTATCGCCATGATATCGACTGTCAGTGGATTGACATCACGGATGTTAAACCAGGAAACTACATCCTTCAGGTAATCACCTTGAGAGTATCAGGGAAACTCGTGCAGGTTGGTCATGACAGACAAAATCAAAATCAAACAGGAACCAAATATTCAGAAAAACCTATCCTTATTCAGTCTCTCAGGAGTCATGACCCTCCTTTTATTCAGCTTGTGGGGCACAGCCAGTCACTCTCAGTATAATAACATACAATTTTATTTATATATATCTTTCACATAAATGAATACTAAAAGGGTTTACATACAGTAACATTGAAAGAAAGTTTAAAATTGTGTAATATAACAGCAATTAATAACAAACATTGTCCAATGCCAACTATAAAAATATGGAAATGGATGGCAAAGAAGGCCACAAAGCCCTACAATGAGAGACTGAGGATCTCACCATGTACATCCTGAAAGACAGAAGAGCAAGAGGGACATGATAGAGACCTACAAGTACCTCAAGGAGGGATAAACAGGGCACAGGAGGGGAGTCTTTCAAATGAGAAAGAGCACCAGAACCAGAAGGCAGGCGAAGAAACTGGGGAGAGGGGGTTAGGAGGAGGTAAGAAGTATTACTTCACTGATAGCATGGTGTACACTCAGAATAAACTGTCAGCAGAAGTGGTGGATGTGAAAATAGTAAGGGGCTTCAAGCATGCGTCGGATGGACATAGGTACATATTAGGAATGAGCAGAGAGGGTCGCTGAAGACCAGTCAAGTTCTGCAGAGACTAATCAGGCAGAGGCCATCTGGGCAGACTGGGTAGGCCAAGCGGTCCTTTTCTGATTACAAATTCTATGTTTCTGCATCTGCCCCCTTACCTTACCTAACTACTGAGATCACCAGGATTGAGTCCCCTAATGGTCTTGTTTGCTTGCGATTCTAAATAGTGAAACTGTTATGCTTAACAAGTGAAGGAGAATATAGTTAAAGTGACAAAGACTCTCCCACCACTTTGGTGGCCACCATCTGAATGAATGAAAGAGTGTATGCTCATAATAATGTGATCATAGCATAAATGGGGAAAGGGGCATACAACTGGGTGAGTAACTATGCAGACGATACCAAACTGGGGATTGGTAATGCTTGGTAATGCAATCGGGGGGGGGGCAGAGACAATACAGAAGGACTTGGATAAGATTAATAAATGGGCAACTGAAATGGTGATGAGTTTTAACGTAGGCAAATGCTGGTGTGATCCACATGGGGATCAGAAACCCTGAACATTGTTATCAGATACATGGGCAAACCCTTAGGAAGTCAGAGGTGGAAGAGGACCTGGGCATATTAGTAGACCAGAAACTTAAGTACCATGCTCAATGTGATAAACAAATTATAAAAGCTAATAGAGTCCTATGGAATATCAAAAAAAAACTTTAAAAGTAGAAAGGAAGCTGTGATTATGCCCTTGTACATGGCCTATGTTAGGCTCATACTGGGCTACAGTGCCCCTGTGTGGGGGCCAATTAATAAAGGGGCAGTGGTGAGTTTGGAGAGGGTACAGAGAAGGACCACTAGGATGGTCCACGGCATGCGGGAGAATGGAAGACCTAAGACTAATGTAATTGGACATTAGAAGAGTCAGAGGACTTAACGTTATGTTATGATATAATGCAGGATGACCACATGTTAAATGAACTGAATCTTCAGTTTAAAACAATAAACTGGGTACAAGGGGCACTACTTCCAGTTAAGGCATATAAAGTGTAACACTAGTAAATGTATGGCATTTTATACCCAGCGAGTGGTGGCCCCATGGAATGGGTTACAAGAGGAAATAGTATACATTTCGAGTAAGGCACAGTTTAAAAGAAAACTAGATAACTATATCCTAGAAGGACACGCTCCAATATATTATGGGTAAGAGGAAAGGAGCGCTCAGTGGGTCTGTCATGGGCTCCCTCAGCTCCTGACCACTTAGTATGACACTTAGTATCACTATAAGAGCATGCACTTTCATTCATTTCTATAGCAGCTGGCCAAGGTGGTGGAAGGGAACAGGCCAGCCTTACAATTCTGGGTTTTCCACAGCAAGTTGGTCACTTGCAGCCCTTCTTGGTCTGTACTGTCAACCCTTTCACTCATCCAGTCCCATGGAAATTTTCCAGGCAAAAATATGGGACTTCAGAGGAGCTGACTTTGATAAGATGGCCAACAGAGTTAAGCTAGCTCTAGCAAGAAGAAATACAGGTGAGGGGCACAGGAGTGGGTAAGCATTACGGATGCAAACTTGAAGCAACATCCCATTGTGTTAGAGAGAAAAGCAAGAGCAAAAGAAGAAGGAAACCACTTTAATTCTCAAGAACAGTAGCAGAAAAGGTCAGAGCCAAAAGGCTGGCCTTAAGGAACTATAAGAGAACGCAGCAGGACAAAGATAGGGAGGCATACCAAATTTCCCTAAGGGAAGTAGGGAAGTGAGTAAGGCAGGCAAAGGCCCAAACTGAGGAAATACTAGCACGAACAGTGAAAGAAGGTGACAAGACTTTCTATAGATACATTAGTGAAAGGAGAAAGTCCAGAGGGGGTAGTACTAAGATCAAAGGGGATGGGGGGAGTGTGAGGAGGAGGACCAAGGAAAAGCATCTATCCTAAATAGATACTTCTGCTTATTATTTACTGAGGAGAAGGTAGGGCAGGGCCCACAACTCAGCACCAGGGACACAGGGGGAAGGGAGGTGTGCACTAGTCCCTTCACAAAAGAAAGGGTCCTACAAGAGCTCACTAAGTTCAGGGTGGACAAGGCAATGGGACCGGATGGCATACATCCCAGGGTACTAAAGAAGCTAAGGGTGACACTAACAGAGCCATTGTCAGAACTGTTTAGTGAGTCTCTGAGCATAGGACAGGTCCCAGAAGACGAGGAGAACTCATGTGATTCCCCCGCCGCAAGGGTGGTAGCAGGGAGGAGGCAGGCAACTACAGACTAGTCAGTCTTACCTCAGTAGTGGGCAAGATTATGGAGGCACTCCTTAAGGAAAGGCTAGTGCAATGCCTGGAATCCATAGGAGAACAGGATGCAAGACAGCAAGGGTTTACAACAGGAAGGTCCTGTCAAACTAATCTCATAGATTTCTTTGACTGGGTAACCAGAGTGGTGAGCCAAGGAGGAGCAGTTGATGTCACCTACCTTGACTTCAGCAAAGCTTTTGATACTGTTCCACATAGAAGATTGATTAATAAGCTGGGTAGGCTCGAGCTGTGTCAGAAGTTGGTCAACTGGGTGGCAAACTGGTTGGCGGGCAGAAAACAGAGTGGTGGTAAACAGTATACAGTCAGAAGAGATGCAAGTCACAAGTGGGGTGCCTCAGGGATCAGTCCTGGGGCCAGTCCTCTTCAATATCTTCATCAGTGACATTGCAGATGGACTGGAGGGTAAGGTTTGTCTGTTTGCAGATGACACCAAGATCTGCAACAGAGTAGATGATCCAGATGGGGTGGGCAGAATGAGAAGAGATCTGAATAAACTGGCAAATGGTCGGAAAAGTGGCAAATGGTGTTTAACACAAAGAAGTGCAAGATCATGCACATAGGGAAGAGAAACCCTGAAGCCACCTATAGGCTGGGAGGGGAGTTGCTGGCAATCACAAGAGAAGAAAGAGATTTGGGCATCATCATCACAGATGACCTGAAATCATTCAAGCAGACCACTGAAGCAGTAGGTAAGGCTAGAGGGATGTTGGGGTGTATTAGTAGGGGTATCGCAAGTCATAAGAGGGAGGTAATAATCCCTCTTTACAAGACACTGGTTAGGCCCCATGTGGAGTACTGCGTGCAGTACTGGAGGCCCCACCTGCACAAGGACATTAACAAAATGGAGGCAGCCCAGAGAAGGGCAACCAAAATGGTGCAGGGACTACATCAGAAAACATAAGAGGACAGATTAACGGAGCTCAATATGTATACCCTACAGCAAAGGAGGGAGAGAGTTGATATGATCTAAACATTCAAACATCTTAAGGGCATTAACAAGGTGAAAGAATCTAACATGTTTCAATATAAGAAAAATAGCAGGACAAGAGGACACAGCATGAGATTAGAGGGATGCCGATTAAATGATGATGTGAGGAAGTTCTTTTTCATAGAAAGGGTGGTAGATGCATGGAACAGCCTACCTCAGGAAGTGGTGGATATGAATACAGTGCATGGCTTCAAACAAGCATGAGATAGGCATAAAAGGGAGCAATGCAGAGGAGTATGACTAGATAGGTGATTGACAGAGTACAGGCCTATGGCACATTCATAAGGTAGAAAAAATGGGCAGACTGGATGGGCCTTGTGGTCCTTATCTGCCATTAACTTTTATGTTTCTATGTTTCCCTGGTGTCTAGTGTCAGCCCCCTCCCCCCCACAACACTCAGACTCATACACCCTTCCTTATTTATGTCAGGCACAGCCCTCTGCTCACCTCCTTGGCCATCTGCTATTAAATTTAAATTACTGGTAACTAAATGATATCTAAAGTAAAATCATGCAAAAAGCTATACTGATATATTAGAATGTTTTGCTATAGCAGTTTGCCTAATTTTGTATGGCTGCATACCGAGAGCTATGCAACGTATTGCTAAGAGCAGAGGGAGCAGTGCAGACAGGAATAGAAACTGATGCATATTGCCTTCTACTTCTGCAGTGAAATCTCATAATCAGTGTTATGCATGAGATCCCTGCTCTTCTGTGTCTGTCTGTGCCACTTATCCCTCACTCCCTCCCTTTCCTTCTACCAGCTCTACTCTAGTCATGAATCTGGTTGTGGCACTTTTTTTGTTTTCTGTGCCACCTCTGAAGCTGAAATAATGTTGCTGACTAAACACAATACTTAACATGGCAGGGCAAGTGTCAGTGTCTGAAGAATAATTTTATCATTAACTAATATAGGTCTGACTTAGCATCATTTTTTTTCCTCCATAGTATGTACTGCGAGAACAAACTGTTGGAGAGGGGCAGTCATCATGCTGATAATGGCTCCAGTTTGCATAAGGCCTGTTTACACTGCCACACTTAGCATGACAGAAACCCGATCACTCAGGTTGCTGTGGTGCAAATGTGACAGTGTGAACACTCATCCAGTCATGGTAAGTTGTTCACTTCTCCCTCTCTTTGAGCCAAGCAGAGTGAGGATCCGCTCTGGAGTGAGCAGTATAGCAGCTGCGTAGACAGGCTCTGACATGCAAGAGACAGTCATATCTTTTGTGAGTGCAGCATTTATTTATTTTGGGTGCACTGGATGGTGGATCAGGAGATGAGAAATCTTTCTGCAGTCATTACCCTTTTCAATATTTGGAGACTATTGAAGTAACTAAACTAGTAGGTGCCATATATTACTCCTCTTGGTCACCAGTTAGTATTTTACTTTGCAGAACTGAGGGGCCAGCCTACTACTCTTGCATTTCTTTAAGTGGGTTTCTAAATTTATTTTGGACAGAATAGCAATTTTACTTCACCACCAGCAATGAATCAGATGAAGGGCTGGGATGGAGCAAGTGCCAGCTGTAGGGGGGTCGTGTAGCATGAATATAGTGTAAGGGACACGAACATGTGCCCCACTTTAACACATGACCTTCTCAGCCTAACTTGCACAGGCACTAAAAGGAGCTGTGAGATGTGACTGTGATGCAGAGCAGGAGATCAAGCAGGACCAGAGCTAACTGCAGATAAGAATGCAGCAACCATGAAAACATGGCTATAGGTATGCACAGAGTGGCAATGTAAACAGAAACTAGTGCTGTGAAAGCCAAATATTATTCGGCACAACTACTCCCAAATATGTCTGCATTCGGGTTGCTAAACTGATACCCAAAAACCAGCATATTTGTGGATGGTATTTGTGCCATAAAAAAGAACTACATCTCCCAGTGCAGTGTACATGTTAGTTGCACCATCTATCCTCCCCAAACGACCACAGAATAAAAACAGGAGTGTGTGTTTTTGTTTGTTTGTTTTCTTTTTTATAAACAAGATCCCTTTAGTACATTTCGGAGTTGCAGTCGGCAGAGGAGCATACGAGATGGAGAGCTCAGCAAACAAAATAAATGCGGAGCCACCGGTGATTAGTGTGGTGCAAGGTAGAGAGACTGCTACCAGTAACAATAAGCACAGTTGGGGAAATGACGGCAGGCGCAGAATAATAACAGGAGTGTGTTTATTTTCTTTCTTTCTTTTTCTTTTTATAACAAACTCCCTTTGCATTTCTTGGAGTTGCAGTTGGCAGAGGAGCATATAAGATGAAGAGTTCAGCGAGTAGCATCAAAAGCGGAGCCGTCGGTAATCAGTGTGGTGCAATGTAAGATACGCACCACAACTGCTATTTGTTACAGAAAGATTTTTTGTGAAGTAAATAGTAAACCACAACACATCATCAAGGGACACGCAATGTGCACCGTCATAGAATACGGCGCTCATAATCAAATAAATAAATACATTGTCAGGGCTGTCATACTGAGAGGATGAGCAGCTGGAAAACTTGACCTCAAAATACAAATATCAGAAATCAGTCTTTTGCACAGTCCTAGCAGAAAACTTTATAACTAAGGTTGGACAGTTACAACTGTGACTGCAGCATGTCTGATTCCTATTAAAGTAGTCAAGACCATACTACAAGTAATTACATTGATTTGTATTAGAATAGATGAAAAAAACGATAGAAGCAGAGCAAAGCCCAGTTTAACCTGTTGCAAACCACCATACTAATTCCTGGTATCTCATCAACCTCCCTTACACTTAAGAGTTACTGCAGCTTGCTCAGGGTAACAATGAGTAAGTGGCTCTGGTGAGATTTGAACCTGAACTTGCTGGTTCCTATGCCTGTGATCTAACCACTAGACTATAATACCATCCTTCTGTCAAAGGGATACTCAGTAAAGTTTAAAGCAGACTGTAGTGGAAATGGAAGGAGCTCCAAGAGTAAAATTAAAGTCTGACTCAGTTCCCAGAGAAAGGCGGAAGGACTGCTTCTATGTAAAATGTACACCCTAGAGGCATAAAACTGAGTAAATAAAGTGTAAAATGCATTATACTGTACAATGAACAAACCTATCCTCAGACCCCCATCAGAAATGCTCAGTACTAGTTCAGAGGTGGTGGGTTCCCTCAGGGAATTCTTTACATTTCCAACACTGAAAGCAGACTTCTTCTTAGAGGTCCACTGGGCACGCCAGAACTGGAAAAGTGAACTTTGTTGTTTTAACTCCTACAGGGAAGATGTTGGTGATCTGTAATGAGTGCTGTAGATCATGAGGAATCTCTATTATTGCATACCAGCTGTTTGACTCCACCACCCCATTTCAAGCTGTTCCTGGAGGTTAACTGACTCCATGCCCCATAAACGTTTACCCTGTTATCCAGTAAATGGATTTTACATCACAATAATACAATAAGTAAAATTAGAACTAAGTCTCACAATATTCTATATTCCTTATTTGGATAATGCATTAGAAACTCTATTGGCTCTGTTCGGATCTTGCTAGTTAAAGACATCACACACTCTGTTATATCTGTGATCTCCCTAGACAATACCCCATCTCAGCAGGGAATTACAGGGCAGACTGGATGGACTGCTCAGGCCTTTATCTGTCTGTCTCTTCACTAAATTTCTTTGTCCATGCTTCTACTTGTATATGCTAGTGTATCGATGTAGTGGTTACTGGTATTTTAATTAGACATCTGCTGTGGAAGGAGGTGAGCAGAAACATAGAAACGTAGAACAGCACATCAAGAGACCAAAGGTCCATTGAGTCTGGCCTTACTAATTCACCTCATCCTACTGATCCACAGTCCTGGTGGGTAGTCCCCTACCCCCACCCCACTCCTCCAGCCCTTGCTGTCCCCTTGAGTCCCTTTGCCCTATTTGAACCATGTTTAAACCTGTTAAGAGTAGCTTCCCCCACCATTCCCACTGGCAGTCTATTCCATTCCACCACCCTCTCAGTGAAGTAGACCTTTCTCATGTTTCTCCTGAATTTGCTCCCAACAACCTGCAGTTATGCCCCATGGTGACTGCATCTCTGTTTCTTACAAACAGGTCCTCACTGTTTGCATTGTTTATCCCCTGACAAATTTATAAGTTTCAGTCATGTCCCCCACTCCCACCTGTCCTCCAGCAAGTACATACTCAGGGGCTCCAGCCATTCTTCATAGGATCTGCCCTGCTGGTCTGCATCAGCTAGGCGACCCTTCACTACCCTGACTCTAGTCTGCTGATGTCCTACGTCAGCTGAGGACTCCAGAACTGAGCACAGTACTCCATATGAGGCATAACATTTTGCCCCTGTTCAAAGCTATGTGAGCCAAGCAAATTAAATTACTGTGGTTTTTGCAGTCATAACCATGTACTTTACTTGTTTTGTATATGTTGCTTATCAGCAAGCAATTGCCTTAAGTGCAACAAACTCGTGGTTTTCTTCCATATGAGGTCTTACTGGGGATCTGTACAGAGGTCGAATCGCCTTGCTTCTTGGGAAGGGGGCAACTAGCAGCGTGCTCAAGCAGACATGTCTGGGAGAGGCTCCTACTTGAATCTTCAACTTTTATTACAAATAGCACTTTAAAGTGTATAAAATCATTTGAAACTCACATGAACTGTAGACCGTGGTGATTGCTACCAGCTGTGTGATCCTGACAGAGATTAAAAATGCTGAAACCATGCCAGATGGCAACATCAGAAAGTGGGAAGGGGAAAGCTGCAAAGTCGACTGATAGTGTGGCAGAGAGCAGCTTGAGTGTGAAGGCCACCAAAAGGGAAAAGGAACCATCAAACTTGGCACTGCTTAAAGCAATACTAGATCTGGATCATTAAGTGGAGCCATTGAACTCACCTTGCACCTCAATGGAGACTTATATGGAAGAATTGTCAGTGGAGTTAAAAACAGCGTTGGGCTCTGCGAATGAAACATCAACTACAGTTTCAAGGTTTTGGACTGAAAACAAGGTGTTCCAGCTCAGGCTGGAGCACGCGGAAAATGGCTCCTGCCAAGCCAGCAGCAGAATCCTGAGTCTTCCTGAAGCAGCAGAGGATCCCAACCCAGCTGAATCTGTAACACAGCTACCAACAGATCTACTGGACTATGACCTTACTGGACATAGTACCCTAGTACCCAAGACATCAGCAATCTAATATGGAACAGCCCCACTTTATTGCTGATTACAAGTGGCCCTCATATTCTGAATGGAATCCTCCAAAAGTTAGAAACAAGGGGTCTTTGCACTTGGACAATGGGACACATATTCCTCTGTTCCCAGATTTGAGCTTTTCAACCCAACAGCAAAGAAAAGCTTTTGATACTGTTCGGTCACAGCTCTATGCACTGGGGAATCTACCATGCTCTCCAGTTATCTGCAAAGCTAAGATTCTGCTAGGCAGATAAAACTCTCAATTTTAATGATCCAACTAAGGCAGGGAAATAAGTCGAGATCATTAAACGAGACTTTCAAGCTGCTCGACCAGGTGCACTGGGGAATCTACCATGCTCTCCAGTTACCTGCAAAGCTAAGATTCTGCTAGGCAGATAAAACTCTCAATTTTAATGATCCAACTAAGGCAGGGAAATAAGTCGAGATCATTAAACGAGACTTTCAAGCTGCTTGACCAGGTGTGCTTGAATCAGAGGAAGAGGACATTATTCCAGCCGGACTCTTAATTTAACTGATTGGTTATATGTATTGCCTCTCTTAGAAAGTTAAAGCAGCAGTGTATATGTGCAATGAAATTGGGCAAAAAATTAGACAGTACTTTTTTTTACACTGTAAAAGATTCCTGGCATCTTTCAGTTTTGTTTAGTGGTCTACTTTTCTAGTTCCAGCAAAATGTAGTATTTTAATAAATGTTTTTATTTTGTGCTTTTCTCAAGAAAAAAGATGGCCACCCCATTTGGCTTAGAAAAAGCATTGTAGACCTAGCGAGGTGAGGAGCAAGAAAATAAAAAAAACTCAGAGTGCAGTATAGGAGATACCTAAAAAATTAGATATGACGGTATGGTAATATTTTATCAATCACAAGCGGAGATATCTCGCACCATTGGGACACAGCGCTGCTAAAAATAACAGATTAAAAGATTCATGCCCTGTGCAACTTGTTTCTTTTTTTGTACTGAGATACTGTGGTTAATAAAGGATATTTGCACTCGCCTATGCCTCTACTGATTTTTCCAGTTTACGCGTGCTCCGATTGGAAGTTTTATGTTTATCTACTGTAGCTAGAACTAGCTTTTTGGAAAACATTTTTCATTGTACTGCTGCTTTAATAGGTAGTTCTAAGCTGTTTTGTTTTTTACTCAGGGTTAGTTTTTTACAGTTTCATGGCATTTTGTGCATGACAATATGTGGAGCTCCATCTATTAAATAGAAAATAAGCTCAAATTGGCTATTCTAGGGTGGGGATACTTGTCTATAGCCAGAGGTCTTTGTGGCAGATTTTATGGGCTACAGTATATGTCTGAGAGTTGTTGCAACATGCATGGAGCCTTAATAAGCTACCTGAACCTTACTTTGTCTTAGAGAGGAAAGGCAAGAAGGGATCAAATATAAAAGTGGCAGAAGCTGATTAAAATGTTTTCTCAGATTGTTCCTAAAAATACTGTTCAGAATTGTATGGTCACCTACAGTTGTGGCTAATAAGTTACACAAAAATTGTGCCCATACCTCCGCTGGTTGTGAGATCTGGATCTTCGTATTGTTTTACAATGATTGTGCTGGAATGTGAAAGTTGATTGCTTAAAAGTCAGAAACGCCCAGACAGGCTGGGTTGCCATAATACCACCAGTGCTGGGTCGGTGCTCAGGTGTAAGGGCAGTAGCCCTTTGCTATTGCACAATGTCCAATGATACACCAAGAAACATATAAAGCAAATAACAAACATGAACCATGTATTTTGCTGTTAATAAGAGCTTTAATTCATAGCTTCAAGCTTATAACCCATGATATCAAACTATTTGAACAACAGGTTGTCAGCAAAGGCAGAATTCACCGAACACCGACACTCAATGATTGTGATTGTGCTGGAATGTGGAAGTTGAGGTTTAAAAGTCAGGACTTTACTCCCAAGTTACAACACATGTCACATGTATCTGAGCAAAAATTTCTGTTTTACAGGATATGGACTCACAGCTCATAGAATTAATGACATGAACAGAGCATACAACATAGCAAAACATTGTTAGACATGACATTCCAGTTCCCGACCATTACTTTGTTGCAATGGCTCATTTTTTTCTGTGGAACTTTAGCACATGGTGATCCTCACATCTAGTAACAAGGGAGAAGAGTATTTAACTCCTGCTGTGATATTACTTACATGTATTCCTATACTTTGAACCAAGCATTAATAGTCATGTTTCTATTGTAAAAATGAATGATGTTAAAAAAACTCCCTATACAACCCAGCATCCTCACTGCCTTGTTGTATGCCTTATTGCACTGATTCACTTGCTTGAGGGAGCCACTGATTATGACTCCAGTCCTCTCCTCTGTTGAAGTGGCCAGTCTAACTCCTCCAGTTCAGTATTCTGTGCATGGATTCAAAGGCATGTGCTGGATAGGCGGCAACTCTGGCCCCACCCCCATTAAAACAGCTATCATCTGATAATTTTTTCAAGGCTGTTGCCTGTTAATGTTGACACAACTCCACTCCCCCCCCCATTTACTTCTTAGCTCAGCTGCAGTTTCACTCCTTCTCATGAAATTGCCGAGTTGAGACAGGAGTTAAATCATCAAGCAAAACAGCATATTGCGGGCATGGTGGCATGGGTACAGAGACAAGACAGGAGAAAGAAGTGCATAGGTAAGGGCCACACTGGGCAGGGTGGGGGACATACAGACATGAATGGTGAAGGTCAGAAAGAATATTGGTGTTCTGCAGCTGATTTGAACTTGACTCCTCCCTCCTCCAGCTCAGTGTCTGTGCAGTCAATGGTGGTTTGTGGATAGGCGGGTGTACTGTGTGAGACCAGTCCACTGATCACAGAGCTGGCAGGTGAGCAGGGAGAAAAAGACTAATGGTCCTGTAGATGTGTTTCTAGTTGGAGTCCGCCACCTGGAATGATGCAGTTCAATGCTGCTGCAAGATGGACAGGTAGGCAGCAATCACAAAGCACTGCAGCAGGTTCACTTGACCTCAGTCTTCTAGAGGTGCAGATGCTCCTTGAGACTCTTAGAGCCTACCAACTGTAATTTAATAAAACAGTAGTGAAGAAACACAATAGCATGTATGCTTTGGCTGTTAACCTCCTGAGAAGACAACAATGGCCTTAGAGATATGCCACAGGCATTCTTCTTGCTGCTTATTGTGCTGAGAACCCACCCAATAGAGCAAAGTGTACCTTCATGGTCACTGAAAAAAACAAGGCTGCAAACTGTTACTGTTGTTTGTGTACAGTGTACTGAGGAGAGTCTGTTTATGAGTTTTTGGAGGGTATACTGTAACGGGAGTGCACTAAGGCAGCACTTCATTATAATCATTTTTTTCTTGGGGTCACACTGTGCCTTACAAGGTAGTTCAACCCAGTTGTGAGTCCTTGAGGTGGGGATGGAGAGGAGGGCTTTGGGAAGGGCATGAGTGTTTTTGGGAATGACTGGGTTTGCAGAGAAATTTTGTGTGAGGAAGGTAACAAAAAGATCTTGGCCCTGATTGGTGTGTGTGTGTGTTTGTTTCTTTCTTTGTTTTGGGGATGCATAGTGAAGGGCCTTGAGTCTGACACTTTATGTGTGCAAGTTTCAGAGGGACATATTGTATGAGTCATTGCTTTAAAATGCATGAAAGTGCATTATTTACACTGCTTTTTAAAAAAATGTCTGGGGGAAATGACCACAGCCTCCAGTAGTTTTGTGAAGATTTTGTTTCCCCTTATTCATTTGCTCTGTGCACACCACTGCATAGATTCCATCTATCTAAGTGAATTACTTTGCATTTCTTGGCATTGAACCTCAACTGCAAGACCTTAGACCATTTATTTTTGTGTAATTAATATTTTATTAGAATTTCATCAGCAAAATTTATAGAAATGTCCATAACAATCAACATTTAAACACAACTATCAAAAGACAACAAGGTAACTTGGAAATGTTACAATCTTCAGTAGGTAAAGAAAGAAATATAAAATGATATTGGAAGTAAGCAAAAGAAAAGGAAACATACCAATAGTAATAATCATAATGGATAAAAATAGATAGGGTATACATTCAGTTTGGGGTTTTGCAATACTTAGAGTTTAGATAAGAATCTCAAGTATCAAAAATTTACCTAACCTATGTGCTGATGTGAGTCAACCTCTCATAACTAGCCCTTGTAGCAATATCTTGCAAACATTCTGACAGAGTCGGTGTGTCTGTGAGTTTTCAATGTCTAAAATTACATTCTTGGCTATAATCAAAGCTATATGTAGTCAGGATTTCTGGAAGACTGTAAGGTTTGGCATACAGAACAAAATGCCCAAAATAGTCTCTTTTGCTGAGCAACTTATGTTGTGCTTAGTAATAATCTCACAAGCCCTTATTACCACTTTCCAAAATAGTACAAGTTTGTCACAGAACCAAAGAATATGAGAACTGGATCCTTTTCAGAGGAGCGTCTCCAACAAAGATCATCATTAGAAATATCCAATTGCAGTAAGTTACAGGGCATGTAATGTCACCTATGAACTATTTTATATTGAGTTAGCCTTCCTTTAGATTCCTTACAAGCTTTTAATGTATTATCCCAGCATTCACTCCATTCATCAGCAGATATCTTAATACCTAATTCTTGTTCCTGTTTTGGTACCGGTAGTTCAGTTTGGTTAACCTTTGAATCAATACCCATTTTATAAATAATTTTGTAACCCTTATTGGTAGTAAGTATTTTATCAAGAATGTGGAGTGGGGGCAGAGAACTATTAACATTAATCACTTTACTAATTAACTTCTCTTATTTGTAGGTATCTGTAGAATTCCATTCTGGGCAAGTTATATTTATGGGAGAGCTACGCAAACAATAGGAGTGAGGCAGTAGAAGAATCCATAATGTAATTGAAAACTGAATACCCTTTTCCTTCCAGCTCTTCCATTCAAGGCTTTAACCCTTATATTAGTATAAATTGTTACCCCAGAGAGGACAATGTGGTCAAGTGATGGGATCCCATTCCAGAGTATGAGAACTTTCTCATCAGGATTATTTACTATATTTGACTGAGTATGGGGTGAGATTTCAGATGTTTAGGGACACCTGAGAAAGAACTACTCTTATATGATTTCCTTCAGTGACGCTCTTTAAATGTAAAACCATGAGTACTGCTTCTTTATTATCTTGCCAGAGTGACTTTATACTTGTGGCCATCATGAATATTTCCTGCCTCATTTTAAAATTAGATCAAAACCACCCTTAACCTTTGGCTGATGTAGCTTGGCAAAGGAAATGTTGACTTTTACTGCCCCATATAAACTTCCTGAACAAAACGTATACTTTTTAAATATAGTTACAGGAATCTGAACAGGGAGATGTTGTAAAGATAGTATATTTTGGATGCAACCATCATGTTCATGGTTTGTATTTTGCCACAGAGTGACAGTAACATCTGGCTCCATCTTTGTAAATATAATTCAGTTTTATCTAGGAGCAGGAAAAGTTAGAACAAACTATTTTATTTATATTAGCTAACAATGTTATACCTAAAATTGTTATACCAGTTGAAGGAATCTTAATCTTGTAATGGATAGTATGTTGATATCCATTGTATTCAAAGTAAAAGACCCTCAGATTTGTCTATATTGAATTTAAATCCTGAGAAACAGGAAAATTAATGAATGACACCTATCAAGGATGGTATTGATTTAGAAAGATTTGGTAGAAAGTAACACATCATCTGCATAGGCCATTATTTTGTGATGTTCCCCATTGTTATACTGTACCTGAAATTTCAGAGGTATTTCTAATCTTTATAAGAAAAGGTTCCAAAGCCAAAACAAATAAGAGGGACAGAGGACATCATTGACAGGTACAGTACCTCTAAATATGGGAAATTGTTCAGAAGATATACCATTAACTTTGGCTTGTTAAATTATATCTGACTATAATACACTAATCCAGCTACAAGAATAATCTCCCAAATTAATTTTGTGTAGAATACACAAAGGTAAATTCATTCAAGATGGCCAAGGTTTATTGGCATCAAGTGACAGAAACAATGGTTGTGATAGCATGTTTTTGAGACATGAATAAGGTGTAGAGCTTTCTTAAATGATCTCAGCTATGACATCCCATCACAAAATCAATTTGGTCACAGTGCATTAAACAGTGAATTTCTTTATTCAATCTGTTGGTGAACACCTTGGCCAAAATCTGACAGTCATCATTAATTAGGGAAGTGGGGATGATATTTCCACACAAAGTCTGATCTTTGTCTTTTCTTTTGGGGGGGGGGTGATATATTGCTACTCTCATACAAGGAGGAGATTGCCTAACATGTGTTCACAGAGAAAAAACTGTAGAACTGTGGCTAGACTTTGAATGGTGGCTTTGAAAAATTCTCCTGTGAGACCATCTAAGCCGAGAGCTTTTCCTGCTGGCAAGGCACTGTGGCTTTAATTAGCTCTTCCTAAGATATATATTTATTTAAGGAGGCTTTATCAATCTCTGAGATGGAAGGCAGAGCTAGGTCACTGAGGAATTTCTCTAGCAGTTTGTGGTTAAGTTTGGCATCAGAGTTGTACAGGTTAGAATAATAGGTTCTCAGTTCATTGGCAGTTTGGCTGAAAATACTGGCTTACCTCTATAATTTTTAACGATGAGTATCTTAGTACTTTCTGAAATCTTACAAAGTTTATGGATGAATAGCTTTCCTTGAGCTGCGCCTGACTCCCAGTAGTTCTGTTTTAGTCTAAATCGAGTGTAGAGTGTTTTTGGTTAAGGATAGTTTTTATAGCAAACATAAGACCTACTATTTCTTGATATAATTTTAACTTGTTATTTTTAGACCTAGCATAAAGATTCTCCTTAGATTTCAAATTATTTTCCAAATTAGACAACTCAGCATCTTTCATTTTTCTTTTGTGGCTAGAGTAAGAAATTATTCTTCCTCTAATAAATACTTTAAACATTGCCCAAAGATTTTTCAAAACATTTCCTGTATCATTAAATTCAGAGAAACTATTTCTGTATCAAGCCATTTAAAAATTCTGTATCCCTAAGTAGACTGTAGTTAAACTTCCAGGTCATTTGGTGGGGACTGGGAGGTCTCATCAAGAAGTGTATCTGCTGACAAAGGGGAGTGATATGAAATCATAATGTTCCCAGTGTTTTAGTCACAAAGATAATATGTCTGGTTGATTTAAAAGTGTAGTCCCTGTCTTTAGGATGGGTAGTCCTCCATATATCCTCCAGACCAAATTCTCTGCAAAATTTATTCCAGGCATTAGAGGAAGAATCTACAGACCCCTGGGAGCTTCTATCAGTAAAGCTAACCACAGCAGCAGCTTTAATAGCTCCTGTAGTGATCATGTCATCTGGATTACTGCCAGCTATAGTGTTGGCAAAGGAAGAAAGAGAAAACAGATGAACTGGTATTTGGTGCATACACACTGACCAATGTCACTCTTCTACCATCTATTATTGCATTAACTATCATAAATCTACCTTCTGGGTCCGTGATACTAGAACCAATAGTAACAATGAGATACTGTGAACAAGTATGCATGCACCCTGCCCTTAGAATTGTAAGAGCTATAATGAACTAAACCTACCCAAGATTTTTCAATTTTTTGTTTCCTTAACTGATAACTGTGTTTCATGGAGAATGATAATATTTAATTCACTAAAAATACCACCGACACGCTTAATCTGGTTCAATGTCAGTTGGCATCCATCTGTATCCCCTCCCCGAGGCGAGGCTGAAGACAGGCAGAATTGTCTAGCCCTCCTTTCCTGGTCAACAATAGCTAAGTAATTAAACAAATATTTTAGTTATTTTCACAGGATTATCCTTTTATGTTTCAGGAAATGACTTTCAGGATTTTACTTACACTGGACATTACCATTTAGTTAGAAACAGGTAAAGTAGGTATATACAAATTTGAAGTATAAAAGATTGAATTACCAAGTACCTATACAAAAATCTGTAAATGTAACTATTCAGCATTGCTGATACACAAGTACATTGAAGTAAGTGTCTTGTTTCTTCTTTTTTTTTTTTTACAGAGCTTTTTCTCCCATGGGTCAGCTCCAGAGGGCTCTCATACCTGTCCCTGCCTCCCTCACCCATCATCTGCCAGCCTGTCCGACCACCCCAGGGTAGTGGTCACATGGTGAAATGGGACTGGGGTCAGGCAGGATTTTAATAATCTGGAGCCTTCCTTTTTTCTGTTTTCTCCCCAGTTCCCTGATGCTGGAACATGCACGTAGATGCGTGCGTGCATGCCATGGAGTACCACAGCCCTCCCTTCCACTGCCCTCCTAGACCCACACCATCTGGCCTCCACCAGGTGGCAGTCTTTTGGTGGAGTGTGCAGGCCCCCCTCCTCCCCAGGAAGGGAGAGCAGCCATTGGGCACTCAATCCTTTCCCTCCCTGGCCGATCCCCAGTAACGCACAATTGCAAGTGAACACAGGTTGCTGGTGTGACAGAAGGTAAGGAGCCAGAACCTCAGCCCTCCATGACACTGGGCTGGCTAGAAGTAAGTGTTTTTAATAGCAAATATCTAAAGGTAAACTGAAATAGTAGAACAAATTAACTGGAAGAGGTGATAATAGGATAATGGAAGAATAACCACTAATAAAGTTGAGTTTATTTAAAAGTGCTTAAAACTTTAAAGCAGGGTTTTGGTGTATTGTAACCGCAGCAAACAGTAAGATTAATAGTGTCCAGTGGTTGGTCTAAAATGGTGCCACACGGTATGAGGCTAACCCTTTTACTACTTTTAGGAATCAACATAACTATGGCTGCTATATCCTAATTTAGCAGGATGTGAATCACAATTTAGAAAGAAGAAGCTCTGTTTATGCATGTGACCTGTTCATTAGCAGCCAGGAACATGTGTACCATGTGAATGCAATTGTTAAAGATATACCATTTTATTTAAAAGAAAAATAGCAGTTTTCAATATGCCAGAGCTTGAAGGGAAAGGAAGGATAACCAAACTGCAAATGTGCCAAATAAGAACCATACAAAGGTATAGCATTTTAACTGCTATTTCTAAAAAGCATAAGATATAGTATATGTCAGGATCTGACTATGTTATATTTATGTTCAGAACCATGCTGCCAGCTGAATGGTGTTCAGAATGGAGTACTGAGCCATCCCAGTTCCCTGTGATTCTCAGTGATGCATATATGACAGTCATATTACAAAAAGTGATAGGATAGGATAGGATAGGATAGGATAGGATAGGATAGGATAGGATAGGATAAGATAGGATAGGATAGGATAGGACAGGACAGGATAGGAACATTATATAGCGCTCCTCCACAGAAGCTCGGAGCGCTTAACAACAATAACAACATACATATTTAAAATTAGCATATGAGGCAGAGACTAATATTTATACAATTCCTCCTATCCCATGCTCAACATTAAGAAATACAGTATGTCAGTAAAGCAATTCAATAAAACAAAACCACAATTAAAAAAACAAGACAGCAGTCAGTAATTCAATAAATTAAGTTAGACTGAACCTTGTAACTCATAAATAGTCTCTAAGTCTGTCTCAGCAGATGTCCCAAGACACCAGTAGGCAGATATTCAAAACGATGAGCTATCTGACTGAATACAGCATCCTTGGGCTGGTGGGCAATGGGCAAGTGCAGTGCAAAGCTTTGTGCTTTGCTTTGCCCGTTTTTGAATATCTGGCCCCAGGAGGAAAACTGACAGTATTCTGAATGAAGTAAAAAAAAAAATTTAGCTGCTTTGTTCGGTCAAATCTTTGCCAGTTCTTTTACATTGTATCAAGTTAAGGGGGGAAGGGCTGGCATAGTAGGAAACAATTAATATTTAAAATAAATGTTATATCTAAAATATAAAGAAGCATCCAGGAGGGTATACATGTTACTATGCCACCATCGAGCAACCAACATTATATTATCTACTGCATTGCAGTTCCCATCATTCAAAAATACATTAAAACTTTACAATGAGCAGTGTTAAATAGAATGCATTATACCTTATAATTGCACCTTTCAGTGGTACAGTGTATAAGGAGGGATGAAATATATGTTTTTCAAGACTTACATTCATACAACTCAGCAAGTCTGGCATGCCCCTGTATACTCAGGAGGATGTAAAAGCATCTGCTATCCTGTAGTGTAAAAAGTCCAGCAGTGTAAGTATAACAAATAAATAAATAAATAAATAAGCATACATTTATAGAGAGTACTGTGTCTAGGCAAGGATTTGTCCCAAGCATTAAGTCATGAATTCAGCTGCAGAGTCATTGAGGTGCTGTGGAGCAATAGGAAGTGCAGCCAGACCAAGACAGCATGTTGTCATGTGAAGAGGCGGACGTGACAGAAGCAAGCATAATTAACTCAGAAGGGCGGAGAAGGAATCATTCAGCATCTCGTTCTGTAGCCACTGCCTGGATAGAAATTTGCATTGAAGTATACTCTGGTTCTGGAGGAGAACAGGACAGCTGGTTTGAGGTGCTTCAGCTATTTCTGCTGTCCCTGCTTTGGCTGTGATTTCTTCCAAGCTACAAATGACAGTGTGACAGGTATGTTCCAGCAGGTGGTGTGTTCCTGTGGTTCTGGTTAATACTTGAAATGAGGTGCTATTATCGGCATATTATTTTTAACAATGGCAGCATAAGATAGCGGAGCCAAGATGTGTGGTTGTTTTTCATCGGAGGGGTCAGGATTTGTGTGCTGCAGCTTTTACTAGTGTGAGCTGAATTAAGAACAGAATCTGAGGGGTCATTGACTGACAGCTTGTTGTCTTGAGCCTCAGTAGAACTTTCAGGAGTGTTTGAAAGAGAGGCAGTTGGAGACTGAGTCTTATGGCATAGATTGTTTACAATGTCCCAAACAACATCAGTGGAATCACAATATTTTGGCCCATTGCCTTGTACTAACACTACCAATGTGGCAGGGTGCTTTAAGTAATAAGAGATATTCACCCTCTGTGAATTTTGTTTAACTTCAGAAAGAAAGCACTCCTCTCAATAATTTCTCCAGAAAAGTCTTGAAAAATGAAATATTCTCATCTCCATAGTACAGTTGCTTCCTTTCCCTGGGAATTTTTATAACCTCATCCCTGACAGAGAATCTAAGAAAGCTGGCAATGATCACTCTAGGTCTGGCACCATCCTGTGGCAGCAGGCTAAGGAGCGATTGGTTCTCTCAAGTTTAAAAAAAAAACAGTATCAGGGCACAGCTAGCAGCAAACAGGAATGGATGTGCCTCAAGAGCTCTGGATCACTGTGTGTTTAAACAAAAACAATTTTGTTTCCTCCCCCAGTCAGCCCTCCTTCTGACAAGTACCCGCCCCATCACCCCAACGTTTGCCAGGACTTACCTACCAGTCATCTTCCCCAGAACTTGTTCCCCTGGTGGGGTTGATGGAGTTCCCCAAACCCCACCACAGAATGGACCCAGTTTGGGCTGGGATGCCTAGCTGGTCAGGCGCAGTGCCTGTGGGTACTCATCATCATCCTACTGCTGGACTCATTTTTTTCCCCGTTTTTCATCCTAGAGAGATATGGCGTACAATGTGCAATGATGTCATGTTACACACCATGCGCTACCATGCAACATCCACTGATGTGTACCACACCTCCCGACCTTCTTGGCCCAGGCTACCTTTCCCCCAGCTTCTGCCAGGGGCCAGGCAAGCATCGGGTTCTGCCCCCCCTCCACCCCAGAGGAGGAGAGCAGTCTATGGTTGGTCGAATCTCCTCCCTTGGCTGGTCCTCCAACAGCCCGGATTTGTTTCAAGCCCAGGTGATCAGCATCGCAAATGGTACCACTACCACTGCACTGGTGGGCCAGCTAAACAAAATTTTGCTAACTTTTAAGCAACTCAATTTCCTTATTTTCTACAGAATGTAATAGTGCATGTTATATGCTGATGAACAATATAATTTTCACTTGGAATGGAGCATGGGAAAGCCAAAGCAAATGGTGGTACAGGTGCTGGGGAAACTGAAACTTCCACAGCTACAGCCCCAGGATGGGAAAAGAGGTGCAGTTCAAGATGCAGGCAGGTGGGCCAGCCTGGTGGTGCTGAGGGTTGAGGCGCTGGATGCCACACCTCGTGTCACACCGGCGACCCATGTTCGGGAACGAGCATGGGTTGTCGTGGGTCGGCAGGGAGGAAATGGATTGAGCATCCAATGGACTGCTCTCCATCTCCAGGGTGGGGGGTTTCCTGCGGCCGGTGCTTGCCTGACCCCTAGTGGAGGCTGGGGCTCAGTGGCACTGTGCCGCACACCATGGGGGCGGGATGCGGCAGACGCTTGATTTGCGTGCACACGGGAGTGTGCAGGCACCCAGTCGCTGGCGTCATTGTATTCCGTGAGCCCACAGGGGAGAAAAGCAGAAAAAGGGAACATCCAGTCGCAGCGGCTTGATGGCCATCTGTGAACACCTGTGCTGGCTCCAGGAGGGGATCACCAAGTGTGGATCCATACTAGGTGGGGGGAGTTGGCCGGCCCCTAGCACCCCGCCACGGGGGGTAAGCCATGGGGCAATTGGGTGGTCGCCCTCCAGGGAGACCGGTACGGGTCAGACAGCGACCAGAGAAAGGGATGCGAGGATGGCTTGGCCAACTGGAGGCCCCAGAAGAAACAACACCCACAAAAAAAAAAAAAGATGCAGGCAGGTATCATGAACCTACAATGTGGCCCTGTTGCAAGCTATCTAAGAGCTAGATAGAAAGCTGGAGATATACAATAACAGACTCACAGCAGCAGAAACCAAACTCAATGCAGTGTTCCTTGATACTTAGGTTGCAAATGACTTGGTAAAAAAATCATTACTAGCAGTCTCCAGAATCATAAAAGAGAACAAGGTCCTGCGGCTCCATTTGGAGCACATGGAAAATTGGATCCAACTGCCGAACATTAGGCTCCTAGGGATACCCAACTGAATGGAGGGGTCAGATGCGATAGTTTGTGATAGATGTGTGCAGATCTTTGTTGCGTATACTGTATCTTTACAGAACCAGATTTACCAAGTGTACTGTATAACACTGCAAAGATGCCTTCCAAAACTGACACAACCCTGCTGATTGTGACCCACGGCTCACACGTCAGAGATCGAGTTCTTCAAGTTGTGAAGGGGAAAGGACAGTTGCAGTTAGCAGATGGTGCACATATATATGTCTTTCCTGATTTTAACTCTTTCAACTAGGCAACGCAGGAAGGAATTTGATGCAGTGCATGCAGGTCTATGTACCTTAGAAATTTCTCATGTCCTGCAATTCCCTATCAAACTGTGTCTTAATTATGGCATGTAAAACTTTTATTTATGGGGATCTTATAGAGGCAGACATAAAACTGGAAGCCATTAAGGCAGACTTCACTGCCCGGGAGACACCAGAGACTCTGATGGGAAGGACTGATGTCTGAATTAATCAGCTAGCAGCTAGCATCGAAGGCTAAGGTTGCATTTTGGGCTGGGTTTCTCTGAGTAGGGGCGAAGTGCTACAGTAAATACATGATTATGTGTACCAGTGGTATGGCTGTGGGGTTCTGGCAGGCCTTTCAATGACAGCAAAACTCTAATTTGTCGTATCTCCTTGCTGAATGTGCTTGACTCTGGGGGGAAATCAGGGAGTTAGGATGGCGACTGCCAGGAGAGGAGAGGTGGCGCTATATGCGCCCATGGTCACGGACCCCCCAAACAGCAAATAATCAGCCCTAGGATGTTTTGTGTCTACTGAACATGGTACAAACATTTACCTCGTTTCTTGGATTTTGAGCTGACTGCCTAATCAACCCTATATATTAGGTATAAAACTGTAAAGCAAAACCAGTTATCTTCAATGTACACTTTGCTTTCTCTATGTTTACCTGTTGTTAATAATGAGCCATGTTTTGCTTCCTCCTTAAAAGTTCTTGTTATATTTCAAATATCACAAGGCACAGTGGGTCTCTGGAGGCTTGTCCTAACAATGATCAGTTTGCTTATATATTTACATTTTGATGGACAATAGACACAGATGGTGTCAGATTAGTGCTTGGCACAGAGCAAATTCTCGGACTGACTTTCTTTTTCAGGTCCTCAGTGGACTGCATTATGCTTTCTGAGAGACTTGTGGGACAATATCAAATTCATTTTATAAGGGAGATCTCAATATGTGGTAACTTTGGATAAAGAGTTTCAAATACTGCTGTAGCATTTCTATATATTAACAATTTCTGTACACTCTTAACCTAGCATCAGTGAATTAGACTTTTATTCTAAAATGAATAAAAGAAATAAAACAAAAATGGTATCAGGTTGGTCAAACAAAACCTTCCTGACACAAAACCATACTGCTTTTCATCCTGTAGTCCACTGACTTATAGGTAAGCCATCACATTGTCCTTCACTATGGACTCCATCAGCTTACCCACTATGGCGGTAAGGCTGACAGGATTATAGTTGCCTGCATCTTCCTTTGCCCCCGTTGAATAGTACACATATGGTGGCTCTCCTACCCACTGGCACTACTGCGGACTGCAGTGAGTCATTAAACAGACAGGTAAAAGGGCTGCCAGTTCTCGACCAATTCCCTTAGCATTCACAGGTGCAGATTATTTGGGCCTGGGCCTTGCCTACTCTGACAGCTTCTAGCCTCTTTTCTACCCTGTTCACTAAGAAAACTTCTTCCAACTGATGATTTTGTTGGGCTTCACACAGGTAGTTACCGCTGCAACCCATACTCAGGGTCACTCCCTGGACCTGGTGTTCCTACTGGGGATGGAGGCCGCTGACTTGTGGTGGAACCAGTTGGATGGTCAGACCGTCCTCTATAAGGTTAGTTTAGCTCCCCTATGAGACCAGCCCCTTTGGAGATGGTCCGGTACCACTAACACGAGGGGTGTTACCGAGAGGGTCTGTTGGCGGTGCTGGACCTATGGAGTTGGCCATTGGAATACTTGGATCCAGGAGACCTAGTAGTGTGCTATAATAGTATAGTGCTTAGGGCCCTGGATTCCATAGCTCCTGTCCAGCTTGCCCTCCTCTCCGCCTCGGTCCCTTGGCTCGATGGGACTTTGAAGGAAATGAAGAGAGTGGGGCGATGGTTAAACGTTGTTGGTGGAAATCTGGCCTGGAGGAGGACAGACTTAGGTTGATCGCCCATTATTCGGACTATCAATCAGAAATCTCCCGTAAGAAGGCAGAGTTCCTGTCCAGGGAGATTGCTGCAGCAAGGAATTGACCGGCTCAGCTCTTTCAGACTGTGGACAGGCTGTGCAATCCAGCCTGCCTTCGGGGTCAGAGAGCATTTTCACAATCTAAGTGTGATGCGTTCGCTCAATTCTTTGCAAATAAGGTGTCTTCCATCAGGTCGGAGATCTGCTTAACTTGTTCAAATGAGTACGGCGGTGGTCGATGTGAGGGCACAGGCACCCAGTCTGTCTGGACAGATTTTGACCAGCCAGTGATCATGGATATCATGAAGATTGTTAGGGGCTTGCGACTGACTTATTGTAGTTTGGATCCTGGTCCAACGCGCCTCCTTGTGGGTGTATGGAGGTCATTGGACCAATCCTTGCTGAGATAGTCTGGTGCTCGCTGGACCAGGAGGTGTTTCCAGACCTCCTGAAGGAGGCTGTGGTGACACCCCTTTTAAAGAAACCGTCCTGCGACCCAGACTGTCTTGTGAACTACAGACCGTTCTCTAACCTGCCCTTTTGGGGCAAGGTAATTGAGAAGGTAGTTGCGTTGCAGCTCGAGAACTTTCTTACCACCAATGAAGTCTATGATCCTCTCCAGTATGGTTTCAGGAAGAGGCATAGTACCGAGACGGCATTAGTTTGAGTACTTAATGATCTCCTAATAGCAAGGGATTGGAGGAGTCGTTCGATCTTGGTCCTCTTTGATCTCTCTGCAGCATTTGACACCGTGGATCATGGGGTGTTGCCGAATGCCTGTGGCTATTCTGTGGACTGGTGAGGACAGTCCTCAGGTGGTTCCATTATTTTCTCACAGGCAGGACTCAGAGGGTGGTCTCAGGAATTTTTTCCTCTGCCCCCTTCGCCCTGCCTTGTGGGGTGCCGCAGGGTTCTGTGCTGTCCCCCATGTTGTTCATGGTGTACATGTTGCCATTGGGAGACATTATAAGGTAGTATGGGCTGAATTTTCACTGCTATGCAGATGACACTCAGCTCTACGTGTCCTTTGTACCCGAACAGAATAGCACGATCTTGGTCTTTAACAACTGCCTCGCTGAGATTCAAGACTGGATGAGTGCTAACTGGTTGAGACTGAATACGGACAAGACTGAGGTGTTGGTGGTGGATCCAGCTCAGTGGGTAGAGAAGTTGACTCCTGGGCAACTATCTGGCCTTGTGTTAGGGGTAACCAGTTGAGACCTTCTGAACAGGTGCGGAATCTGGGCGTTGTGTGATAATGAACTGACGCTGAAAACACAGGTGTCAGCAGTTGTCAAGTCCTCATTTTACCATCTGAGGAACATCACCGGATAAAGCACCTTGTTCCACCCAATGATCTTCCTACATTAGTTCACGCCTTTTGTCCTCTCGTCTTGATTATTGCAATGCTGTATACCTAGGGTTACCAGGGTGGATCTCCATCACCTGCAGCTGGTGCAGAAGGCTGCGGCCAAGTTGTTGACAGGGTTGTCAAGAACTTGCCATGTCATGCTATCTTGCAATGAACTGCACTGGCTGCCGGTGTGATGGAGTATCACCTTCAAGGTCGTGTTGCTGACCTTTAAGACCATACGGACAGGGACCGGGTTATTGCAAGACCTCCTTCAGCCTTACTGCCCCTCCATCCACTCCGCTCTGCCGATGAGGGATTGCTAGAGGTTCCCAGGGTCCATCTTCAGACATCAGGCACTAGGGCTTTTGCTTTTGTAGCCCTGACCCTGTGGAACTCTCTACCTCATCGGATTAGAGAGTGCCTGTCCACCAAGACTTTTAAATCCTCATTAAAAACATACTTATTTAGCTTGGCATTTGGGGATAATGTTTAGTTTTAGCAATGCTGCCTTTTTATTTTTATATGTTTTACTTGATTAAATGTCTGTTTTTATATTGTATATGCACTTTGGTTTTTGAAAAGTGCTTTAGAAATAAAGTTTGAGCTTGACCCGTCGTGCAGCCGATTTAGTTTCCATGCGGCCAGCGACTCGAGTTGGAAAGGACCCAGGATCGCTGGGGGGCCAGCCAGGGGAGAAGGATAGAGCATCCTATGGACTGCTCTCCTTCTCTGGGGAGAGGGTGGGGACAGTGTCCGGTGCATGACGGACCCCTGGTGGAGGCCAGGGGCCTCGCAGCTACCGGCGCGTGTAACTAATGGAGGTGGGGTGGACGCTGAACGTCATTGCATGTCCCCGCCTCCCGGAGGAAAAATCAAAGAAAAATGGAGGGGAGAGCATCCATCTCCATGAAGCCCTCCCCGGGCTTCAATTAGCCACTGCCGCCACACTCCCAACCAGATACTATGCCCGTGGCCTGGAATTGGGAGAACTGGAGCTGCAGCCCCGCCCTCCGGGGTAAGCTGGGGGTAACCGGGAGATTGCAGACATAGGCAGTTGGTAGAAGCTTTGGAGGCCGTGACCAGGGCAGAAATTGACAGAGGACCTCCCGAATAAAGGAAAAATAAAAAAAATAAAAATTTTATTTGATTATGAAGATCTGTACTCCGCCCATTACCTGAACACCCCCGTGGTGGCCTTGATACCACTTTCTGGCAGAGGACCATTGTCCCCTACCGTGAATTGCTTTCTGCTTGTCATCTTCCACTACCCCACCAGCTATCCTAACAATCCCCACTTTCTTGTTCCTTTTTCCCCTTATGAACCTAAAAATTATTTTCCCCACCTTTATGGCCTCGGTATCAACAGCTCCATGTCTGCCTTTGCCCTCCCTGAACTCCTCTTGCCTCTCTTTGAGTTTGGGGCAGTTGAAGCCATCATATTTGAGCTGCAATAAGGAAAACAGACTTTTGCTTGCAGCTTTTACCTTCAGTGCTGGCTTCTCTGTGTGGTGGTTCATAGAAGTAGCTAGCTTGGGCTAGCTGCAAGCATGAAAGAAAACCTAGAAATGCATCCATGCTTATGCTGCACCTCTTTGAGTTTAGCCTGATACTCCTGCCAGGCTTCCTCCCTCTTGTTCCTCTTGTATTTAGTGAAGGTCTTTCTTTTCACACTCACAGCCTCCCTCACCCTTTTTGAGAACCAGACTGGCCTTTTGTGCTTGTTCCTTTTGGTGACCTTCGTTGCACAAGCTTCGGTCACCTCAAGGAGTGCCCCCTTAATCTTAATACATTATGCTTCCTCCCCTTCTGTCTGGTCTACACATGCCAATCTTTCCCTAACTAGTTGCCCATCTTCTCAAAGTCTGCCCTTTTGAGGTCCAGGACCACTGTCTTTGAGGAGGGTATGTTGTTCCACCCCATCAGATTAACCCACACAATGTTGTGGTCACTGGATCCCAATGGTTCCCTGACTGTCACTCCTCACCGCCACCTCTGAATTGGCGAGTATCAAGTCAAGTATGGCATCCTGTCGTGTTGGATCCTTGACTAGTTACAACTTACACTAGTAGACAGTCCTGAAGCATGTGCTCCTCGTCCTGGTGCTTCTAGCTGCCGGGATGTCCCAGTCTTTATATGAAAGGTTCAGGTCCACTACTAACACCAGATCCCCTTTTGCTTCTCCTCTTCTGATTTCTTCCCCTAGTTCTATGTCTCCTTCCTCTTTCTGCCTCATTGGTCTGTAGACCAGGCCTAATAAACCATCTTTTTTTCAATTTAATATACTGTTTTTGAACATTTTCACATATCACATAAACGACATACTAACATATGCCATACATCACTAGCTCCCCCTGGAATCCAGAAATAGAATGAACCATACCAATGAGGAGAGCTACAACCATAAATATGTAAGGCCTGAAAATATGGAGATCTCTTTTTTCCATGGTCAAGCCTGGTAATGTTAAACAATCCTAAATCTTAACAATAAAACCAACCCCCAGCCCCTGCAACCTGCTACCAGATAAGTGAGTTATGCAGAAGGCTTCCAGATAATTGTCTTTCAGACAGAAACTAGAGCAACAATCTATTACTAAGGCTTATAGTATAGTTGTTTAGGTTGGAATCTCCATTCCCTTCAGGAGTCAGGGCTCACTGGGGTACAGCACATTATTGGTAGTAGGGCCATCGGGGGCCCCACCTCCTATTGAATGCTTCCTGGTGATGCTGCTGAGAAGCAATATGCATCTCCAGTTCAAGAGCTTGGAGTACTTCTGCATGCCATTCTCTCAGGGAGGGACAGTCTTGATCCAACCAGTGTCATGTTATTATCAATTTAGCTACCACTGCAATTGTGGACATAAAGGCTTTGTGGCATTCTAAGATGTCCCCAGGAAAATGTCCCACCAAACAGATTTGTGGGGTGAAGTAAAGGTCCAGGCCTGACATAGGGTCCAGAGCGCCTCTGATTGCTTGCCAAAAGGGTACCACCTGGTCACAGTCCAAGAGGATGTGTTTTACTGTTCCCTCTGATTTCCCACATCATATACATGTGGGGGATGCTGACCTACCCATCCTATATAATCTAGCTGGAGAGAAGTAGAGGTTATGCAAAATGCAAAATTGAATCATAACCGGTCCTGTTTTATATCCTTATACAACCTTAGCCACACTTGTTGCCTTTCCTTATCTCCCAGGGTGAGGTCCAGTTCGTGCCTCCAGTAAAAACATGTTCCCCATGGTCTTTTGGGATCATGGAGTTGTAAAAGGGTGTAAAACAGGGAAATCAGGTGGGGTTGGACGGCTGAGTCTATAAGTGCCTGCAGTAGAGGATTAGCAGATTTCTGCCATGGAGGAGGACCCAGAAAGGAGGAGATTGCACCACACAATTGTAAATGTTTAAAAAAATGGTAAAAAGGTATAGAGAATTTTTCCTGAATCATGGTTGCTGGGCTGATTCTTCCATCAGTTATCAGAGATGATACTGGGATCCTTCCAAGGGCTGGGCAGAAGTTTTCTGAGATAGTGCAGTTAGCAACCTTGAAATGAGGATTACCAAAAAGAGGTTGGGCCAACTCTTTGTACGACGACAAGTTAAGGTGAGAGCAAATCTGTTGGAGTGCTTTAAGAGACCACCATACTGGAGAGTCTCGCAGGAATTTGGGGAGTTCCAAAGGTTTGGCATAGATGAGACACCCTATATCAATGCCCTTAGAGTGGCATAAATATTGTTCCAGATAGATCCACTGGGGAATATATGTATTGCCTGGAGGCTCTTTAGTGTTGGCACTCCATTTGAATATTTTACAACGTGGATTGCACAGTAGGAGAGAAAAAATTTGGGGAGTCGTAAGCCTCCTGAGGCCTTCAGACAGGTCAGTTTGGAATACGCCCTTCTGACCACTTTCCCATTCCACAGAAAATCTGAAAGCATGAACTGGAGCCGGAGAAACCCAAATAAACCATCTTACCAACCACTGTTGTCAGCTGCACCCAGACTGATTCTGCTTCCCTTCCCCTCCTTTTTATAGTGACATCCTCTGTAAACACAGTTCCTTCCCTAATGTATCAGGCTACTGCCACCTTTACCCTTGCTCTTGTCTCTCTTAAGTAAGGTATACCCCGAACTGACTAGATCCCAGTCATTGTTACCATAGCAACACAGAAAAGTGGCTCCATTACTACATTGTGCCTGTTCAAAACAGCAGTCCAGAGTTACAGAAAGAGTGGCACCAACACCATTGTAATGACAAAAGTTATTTATTTCATACTTGCTCAGAGTTCAAGTCCAACACTTCAAAGTTCAGACAGGAGATTTGATACACTACCAAACAGCCCCGACCGGTTTCGTGTTTAGTTTCCTCAGGGAGATCGAGAGGTTAATTGGAGCCTCAAATTATGCTCCCTGGGGACCAAACCAAGTTTAAAATTAAATCTAATCAAAGTTAGGCTGAGGACACCTAAAATATAATCATTTTGTTTGTTTACTCACAGAAATGATACTTTGGTTTCCTTTGGCAGTAGTAGTCTCTCTAGCTAATGCTCTAGGGCAAAATCTTTTAGTCTGTCTCTCTTTGCCAGCCCAGCTAATGAAGTTGGATGGAGTGCACAGCCCAGCAGGGGAAGGAGAAGGGAAAGATACCTCCACCGTGCATTTGACTGAGCAGTGCGGGTGAGGGACAATGGCTGCACACTTTGCTTGATGTTGGATGAGTGAGAGGCACAGCAGTAAAGGACTACCTTTACTAGTGTGTTCCTGACTGGGATGATCTCTCATGGACTTTGCAGTGCAAGGGAGGGGAGAGACTGAATGGCCAGCTCCAGTGTAGCATGAGCAAGTATAAACGTAAGTATAATGCGTGAACTGCAACTGTATATTAGTCATGCTTCCCCCCTCCCTACATGGGGACTAAGGGTGTCTAAGGCTGAAAATCTATAACCCATTTGTGAGTTTTCTTGAATATGTTTATTTGTAGCAGTTAGGGCTCACATAGACTGAGGTCTGTCACCACTACAACCTTTGCCTCTTGGGAGCCAAATCTTTCCAATGAACCTCTCAATTAATACTTTTGAAATTGAGGTTTCAAATGTTAAATATGTTTTTCCAGAAGTGACACCAGCTGTATTACAAAAGGCCCCTGTCTTGAGGAAGGCGGGCAGGATTGCTGCAAGCTGTGACTCCAACAGATGTCTGTTTATATGATTTCGGGAGGATGAGGGAGACAGATTAAAGGTAGGCGACAGACAGCAAATGAAGACAACAAGTAATGTGATTGGCTAAAAAAAGCAAGAAAAGGTCATTTTCAGCAATGTCACTGATTAAAAATGTAACTGGCAATGGCCGAATCACTGCATGCCAATTGAATAATGCAAAAGAAAGAAGATGTGTATTGCACTGTAGCTCTGTGAGTGGCCAAGCCTGCAAGCCCCCAAAGCCCGGGAGAGAGGGAGAGAGATCCAGAGTAATAGCAGTATGTTTGCTTAGACTTTGGAAAACAAAATACAGAAAAAGAGAGAGAGAACTCATAATAAGCAATACTATTAGGGGTACAAAGTGTGATATTAGGTAACAGAGAAAATGAATCAATCAATCAAAGTATTCAGCAGTGCTGATCAGTAAACAGTGAACTGCATTAAGGAATCATTAAACAGAAAAGTCACAGAAACTTGACTGAGAGCTCAGGATCCATAGGCTAGGGGAAAAAAGTGGGTTTTGAGGTGGGGTTGTAAGAGTACAGGGGAATCAGTGAGTGGGACAGAGGGAGGGGGTTATTCCAGAAAGTAGGAGCAGAAATGCTGATATACACATAGATATATATATATATATATATATATATATATATATATATAAGACAAAGAACCTCTGTGTGTTCGCGCACAGAGGCAAGGGTTACCCCAAAGGGCATTTGGCTGGGAAGCCAAGTTTCAAGAAAATACAAAATCACACATGCCCACACAATGCAAAACATCATGGGCTGCATATGTAAATCACCACATATCTGTCTCCCTAATCTTAACTAAACTAGTCCTAAGACAATACCAAGTGCGGTACTAAATGTTTACATTTTGTTTGATTCTTAAACTGTGCATGAAAAGGCACCATACAATGTCAAACATATCCAGCTTGTCCTCCAAAGAGTAGCCAATCCTCTAGTTTGATGCTGTGGTACTCATGTTCCTCCACCAGTCTTCTGTCAAGGTGTTAGTTGAGATGAAGGCAACGATATGCGTTTCAGCGGAGGAAAGGTCTAGGAAGTGATAGGTGCAGACAGTATTTTAGAAAAGATAGGAGGCAGATTTGCAGACTTCATAGCTGTGTGGAGCAAAGCTGAGTTCTGGGCCATTTAGGATACCAATATTCCTGACAGAGGAGGCAAAGGAGAGGCAGCAGTCAAGGAGGAAGACAGAAGAAGTTGAGTTGTGGAAGACCATTTTTATTTTGCTGAGGAGGAGGATCTTCATCTTTGCAACATTAAGTTGATGGAAACTATGTTGGAGTTAGGAGTTTGTTTTTAAGACAGGAGGAGGGAAAACTGGATTGAATTAGAGAAGGGTTTGAGAGAAATGTATAGATGGGTATTATCTGCATGACAGTGATATGTGAGGTTGAAGACAGAGATCATATGATCCAGAGGAGAGAAGGTAGATACAGAAGTGAGAACCAAGAAAAGAGCCTTGACTGATATCACAGAGTAGAAGATGAGGTGGGGCACCATTTCAGACAAAGAATGCATGGTTGGAGAGATAGAAACAAAACCCAGGGAATGACAGTACCAGAGACCCCAGCACAGTGCTCAAAATGGCCAAGGAGGGTGAGGTGGTCAACTGTGTGAAATGCTACACCAGATTAAGAAGGATAAGAAGAGAAAATGAACCATTATTAGAGAAAAGAGCAGATCATTGAAAACCAGATGAGGACAGTCTTAATGCTATGGAATGATGGAAAGCCAGACTGAAACTGGTTTAAGAGATTGCTGAGATTGATGATTAGGAAGGCGGATGAAAAATTTTTTCAAATACTTTACTGGTGAAGGAGAAACTAGAGCTGGGACACTAGCTGGAAAGAAGGATAGCAACCTAAAGGGAATGATTTTCAGAAGGGGAGTAATAGCAACCATCTTGAGGGCATCAAGGACAGTGGTAGTGGAGAGAGAGAGGTTAATGATAGCCGTGATTGACGGTGCTAAAGTAGAAAGACTGAAGGGAAAGAAATGGGAAATGATTGGGTCAAGAGTGCTCAGGTTCACAGACTGAATAATTTCACAGATGTTTGAGGCAGAGTCTGGGGAAGAGAAGAAATGAGAAGGGGAGATAAGGGTCTGGCTAGAAAAGGGAAGGGGTGCATAAAGCAAGGTAACAGAGGCTGGGGAAGTAGAGGTCAAAGGAGTACAAAAGATGTTTTTATAGATGGTAGCTATTTTGGAGTAAAAAATAAGCAAATTCTTCATCTTTGAATTAGAGGGGGAGGAGTTAAGGAAATGAGCAGAGAGTTGGTTAGGTTAAAGGGCAAATGAGCAATTTGCCTCTCCCTAAGGGAGCACAGTATTCGGTCTTGGTATGTTAGAGAACCTACTATTGTTACCTACGTAAGGACATAGACGGGGTAGAGAAGGTTCAGAGGAGGGCAACAAAGATGATACATGGATTGCATCACAAGTCCTATGAGTACAGGTTGAAGGACTTGAATATGTACTCCCTGGATGAGAGGAGGGAGAGAGGGGATATGATAGAGACATACAAGTATCTTACAGGGAGGAATAGGGTGCAGGAATACGCTATTTTTAAATGAAAAAGATGTTCCAGGACTAGAGGGCATGGGATGAAGTTGGAGGGAGGACGATTCAGAGGAAACATGAGGAAGAATTTCTTCACAGAACGGGTGGTGGACAAGTGGAACACCCCTGCCAGAGGAAGTGGTGGGGGCTGAAACAATCACAGGATTTAAGAATGCATGAGACAGACATAAAGGAATTCTGGAGGTTAGGGGTAAGGGGCAACAGACTTCTAGGAAAACATAAATTGAACTTACAAGCTCAAATGAACAGACTGGGTGGGCTGTAGGCCCTTATCTGACGACACGGTCTATGTATCTATGTTTCCAGGCCTCATAGTGTGCTGTCGGTCAAGAGGTGCACCACTGTTTCTTAAGTTGATTGCCTTTGGATTTAAGAACACAGATGTCATTCTTATACCAAGGTAACATGAAATAACATGAGACAGTGATGGATTTCGCTGGGGCTAATTCGCTAAGGACAGAGGTAAGGATAGTGTTAGAGGTATCAATATTATGGAAGAAGAGTCAGCAAAAGAAAGATCAAGAGAGAAAACTGTCTCAAAAAGTTAGGAAAGATTGAGATGTTTGTGGGGTTAACAGTGATGGTAGTGCCAGAAGAAGAAGACAGACCATGGAGATATTGTCACAGAAGTCAGACAAGAGGGCTGAGCTAGGTTTAGGGGGCCAACAGATAAGGTTTTAGGTTAGTTGGAGGGCGAGGTGGACAGTAAGGTTTTTAAATATGAGAAGGGAGAGAGAGGAGAATTTAAAATTAAACCTAGAGTGTGCAGCAACACCACCCCACTGCCTGAGGAGCAGAATTATTGTATGAAATGGCAGTCAGGGATTGACTTCCTAGAAAGTGAAAGATCGGGATGGCTTGGTTTCAGTGCAGCACAAAACGTCAATGTTTTGTTCCAGGATGAGGCCATGAATGAACAATAAACAAAAGAGCAGAGTTTTAGGATACCATGCTTAATGGGAAGCAAGTTGTTCACTGGACCTGCCAAGGTGAGAGGCTGCAGCATATTGTGCTGCCACCTGAGGTGCCAGGTTTGCATGCTTGTGCTAGAATCCAGCTCTGGAGCCAGCTGGGAACTGAGCGCAGACTCGATGGACTGCGGGGATTTTTCTGCTTGTAAGATTTTATGTTTCTATAATGGAAGTGAGGCACTGAGCTCCCACAGAGGGAAAGAGGACACTGGACAGCTGGTGGTTCTACACTTTTTTTCTAACCAACTAAGGAGTGGCATGTCCTGCCCTCCAAGTTGGAGGGCATAGCTGTTGTGACCTCATTTGTTGAGGTAACAACTGTAATAAATAGGCAAACTGGTAAAAAATATAAGTTTTTCAATTATGATTGTTACTGTTTCAAACCCAAAACCACTGCTGGAGCCAGCTCATGGAGCCTCTTTGTCTTCTTCTACAGGTGGTTATTAACCCGAACTATGAAGTAGCAGAGAGTGACTTCACCAACAATGGCATGAAATGCAGCTGTAAATATGATGGGCATCGCATCTGGGTGCACAACTGTCACATAGGTAAGCTTCCCGGACAGCATTAATACCAAGGTTTCTGTGGCTTTACTTTTTATATCAAGACTGCACAAGAAGTACGCTGGCCCATCAGTACAGCAATAGTGCTACCACTCACAATGCTGGCAGCCCAAGTATGGAAGTGAGCCAGAGTCATCAGGGGCCAACCGGGGGAGGAGGATCAAGCGCCCCATAGGATGATCTCCTCGTTCTCCAGGAAAGGAGGACAGCCTTCTTCAGTGCTTGACTGCCATCTGGGTGACTACAGGTGGCAGTGCACTCTGGAGTAGCTCAGTGGGTGGGGAGGTGCTGGTGGATGATGCACGCTTGCGTGATTGCGCCACATCCCCAGGCCGGCATCTCAGAGGGAAAGGGGAAAGAAAAGGAGGAAAACACTGCAAGACCAGGGCAGCATGAAGGACCAACCTTCTACAGGCTGACACTGGTGATGTGACTGCCCTTCCCTGAATTGTACCCCTGTGTAGAAGTTGGAGCCCTGCCACCCCTACCTCTGGGGGGGAGTCATGGGGGCAGATAGGGAAGGAAGCTGGTTAAGTCCACAAGATGTTGGGTGATGGGGCTGAGAGGGTTTGTCTGGATGGGGTCACAGGCCTGCTTAGGAAGGAGCAAAAGCAGATATAAAATAAAGAACTACTACCCAGGAAGTGCTGATGGTTGGTTCTGGCTCTGGTCTAAAGCCTGCTATCATTTAACAAACTTTGTGTAGAACACATGTGATGGCCAGATAGAGAGAAAGCCACTGACTGACATGCAGATGACAATACAAACAATGATAGACAGACAGACAACCATCTGAGATGGATAGACATATGGAGACAGAGAGACAGACAGACAGACTGACTGACTGCTAGGTAGAGTCTTCCATACTGTTCCAATAGCAAAACACTTTTCAGAGAGGGCACCTAGAGGCATTTCAGGTTTGTTCATGGTTCTACACAACCCACTTTGTTATTGCAGCTCTCGTGGTTCTGTTTATAGAAGTGCTTGTATTCTCACTCACTTCCCCACCTCCCCTTTTATCTTTTGGTGATTAGGTGATGCCTTCAGTGAAGAAGCAGAGAAAAGATTTGAACAGTATCCAGGAGAGACCAACAACCAGATAGTATAATTCCACGCTGGTGTCCCTGTTTCCTCCCAAGTTGTCCTCAATCCCAAATCAAATTTAAGGACGGTCAAGATCCTACCAGTGTTACTGCCCAAACAGGAAACCGAAAGCCCCCTGCAGCCTGCCCACTGTAGGACCCTCATCACATGACTTGCTCCATCAGCCTTGGTGACTGACATTGATAAACACCTTTGGGAATTTATGTCCTCAGTATGAAAAGCCTAGTAGAGAAGAGTGGAACACTAAACATTTTCCTTCTGGCTGGGTATAGAATAGTGTTTAGAATGTGATAGGTTATATTTTGCAGTACTGGGTAATTTAAAAAAATAATTTACAGTCCCAGTGATGGAAGTTGAAGGTGAACATGAGTGCCCCAAAAATGTGTTTGTATGTATATTTGTACAATGAAGTCATCTTAAGATGAAATCAAGTTTACAACAACAGTTCCTGGTATACCGGGGATGTCTCCATATCAGGGAAGGACATTGTTTGTACAGTATTAGCTGCTGCTTAATACTAGAAGCTCAAATATAGGTGAAATGTGACCACTGTGTGAGGGGACGAGTAGTTATCTGACTGTACTGGGCCTCCTGTAGAAGAAAACCAGTCGATATCCACGGTGCTTACAAACTGTAAAAACAAACAAAAAAATGGGGTGCTACATTAGTGGACTGCAAATAGAATAAAAGGGTTAAATAAAATGCCTGCTTAAAATGGAAAATTAAGTTCAAATCAATGTTTTGCTCATATGATTACGAGGAATGTTTTTTTAAAGCAAACAGCACACTTAGTCTTTTTGTATGCTCATTCCTGAAGACACTGTTGATTCGTGGTACTTTGTTCAGGAAGCACAGAAACATAAGTGAACAATATCTGGTAACCATATTTTAATTATTATTTTATAAGCCAATTTCTTGTAGTATTATCTGACCTGATGGACACTGGTCAGTTAGTTGTCAGAAGGTCCTAGTTACAACTGGGGCATCCAACAGGGCCCTGGAGTTTTAACAGCCCAAACATGGACTCACCCTGTCTGCATCTTGAATGTGAGTGGCATTTCCTATCAAAATGTTCTTCCCTGCATGACCACTTAAGGTCTGAGTAGGTGGGAGGGGAAAGTTAGGGGTGAGGGCACAGCACGACATGGAATTTGGTGTTATACCCAATACTAGGACTGTGGTGCTGTTGGGGGGGGTGCTGCACCACTGAGGTGCCACCCCTCGAATGAGATATTAAACTGAAGTCCCTTCTGTCCATCTCAGGCGGCTGCCCAAATAGAAGTTAAAGATCCCATGGCACTTACCATATCATAAGAGCAAGTAGATTCCTCCCCATATATCCTGTTCAACAAGCCCACTAAAAATAAGTCCATGTAATACCTATCCCCCCCCCCCCCCGATGCACCTGGAAACAAGCTGTCACAGCTCAGTGTGCCCTTCCTGGTCAAAAATTACAAATAAATGAAACACATATCAGGCTTATAACTGGCAACCCATGATTTAGCACCAGTAAATCCCAATAGACTGGGTATAGGGGACTGTTGTGTAACTAGCACCCTAGGGGATTGTGTACATGGAGGATCTTGGCCACAGTATTTTTTTTATTTTCGGTTTGTCTCCCAAATAAATCAGCCACCTATGATAAAATGTCTTGTTTCCAGTGAGATCCAGCTTCTACCATGTTTTACAGGTGGGAGTTACTAACGCAGTAACGAGCAAGTAAAGTGAAGGGCACACAGTAAGTGAGTTACTCTGGAGGGATTTGAACCCGGGTCTCATGGTACCTAGTCTTGTGCTGTAACCACTAGACCACACTGCTTTCCAACTTGCACAGTCCCTTTTTACATTAGTTCTTTTAAAAACACTGATTTTTAAAAAGTAGCCTTTACTGGTGGTATCACGTCAATTCAGCGCAAACATTACAGCGTAAAGAACTCCGCGCATCAAAGTGAGCTAAAAGCATTACCGCTAACAGTATAATACAGTGCACAACAATTTTAGCGCATAGCGCTGCAGCATACCTTGTCCCAGAACTGCCTCCCCACACACATACATACTTTACTAATAAATAGAATGCCCGTTGTGCAATGATTCTGACTTCTGCATCGAACCCCCACACATCTTGTGAAGCTTCTAATAAAAAAAAAACTAAACAAATAAAAAATAATCTAGTCCACTCACAACTTGTATACCCCTAACAACTTTGATATAATTATTTTTATGACGAAAATTTACCTGGACTGAAAGCAAGTGGACGTGGAAACATTTGATGTCCGCTTGGTGAAGGTAATGCTCGGCTCCTGAATAAACACTGTATTGCAATTGCAATTAGTTTCCCAGATAAGCCCAATAATTTGTACTGCTCAACTAAGGGAAGAAACAATAAAACAAAGCTAGTATTAACTTTTTTACCCTTAAAGGTATTCTCAGCTCAGATTTTGAGGCTGTTTGGGTTGTCAGCTCCATTCCTTGTTTGCAGGTCCTTCTCAAGTGCCTTCCAGTGTTACAGCCTGCCTTGTCTTCACTATTCTTATACAGCACTGTGAAAGGAGCCTGAACTGTATTTCCAGTTTTACTAAATGTTGGATGTCTACTGTTGCTACAATGTTCCCAGCCTGCCGCCCTTATTTTCCTGTGTCTCATGTGTAGTAGGAATAGCCATCTCAGTAAAGTGTTGTTTTGCGCTGAACACACTAGCGCCGAAAAATGCACACGATGAAAATGATTGCGCTAAAAAGTCCACACTGATAATGACCGCACCTAAACGTTTTGCGTGCAATTGACATGGAACCTTTACTGGCATATGAAGAGCATGCTTATATTTGTTTAAAGTAAACAGGCTGCACAGTTTGGAGTTTTAACCTTACACCCAGTGTAAAAAGATTACAAGAACACCCCCTTGAACTTCCTGCATGACAGCATGCTACCTACTTAACTGACATCCCTGCAATGTACTCTGGGAGCCCTTAACTGGTGGGGTTCCTGAGCTCCTGCTTAGCAAACAGCCATAAGATATGTGCCGAGTTGGTAAACAGGATGCATAAGGCTGCTTTAGGCAACTCTTATTGCCCCCCACCTCATGCCACTGTGTGCCACAGAGTTTTGTAAATAGGGCCTTCAATGACCAAGGCTGGTGTCAGTGTCAATCGATTTAACCTGGTCTGTTGTATTCAAGTGCAACCCTGATGTTTCATTATTATGTGGTGCTATGTCAGTAAATCAGGGGTAACATTCCATTACAATGCAGCTCACAAGGTGGGATTTTGCAAATATTTTTTATCAGAAATTTTGGTTGTAACGGAGTTCATCTTAATAGGGTTTTACCAGAAAGAGTAAACTGTCAAGAAGAAAAAATTACTCACCATAGTAATGTTGTTTCTTCTAATGGAGTCTCGCTGTATTCAGACATAATGCAGTTAGCCCCAGCACTTGAACTGCCCCAGAGAGGAAAGAGTTAACTCCATGCAGAAGCATCAAATGTTGAGCTCGAGCTCGTTTTTCAAACCTCTATCTGTAATACTTACCAGTGCAAGCGTCAGATTCTTACGAGCAACTAACTAACAACACTAAAAATGTGGAAATTGTTTGAACACATAGCCAAAAGGCAGAATACTTTTTGGGGTCCAAAAAAGACAAGTCGAGAACCCAAGAAGAAATAAGATAGTGACAATTCAAACTATGCAACACAAGAAGGAAAAACACAAGTTACCCTACCAAGAGGGAGTGTACAAGGTACACCCTGAGGTGCAACACTGTGCCTGCCAACCCACTTCCCAAAAACAGGTTCTGAGAGGGGAGGTGGGGGGGGGGAAGTCTGAATACAGCAAGACTCCATTAGAAGAAACAACATTACTATGGTGAGTAATTTTTTCTTCAAAAAACATGAAGTCTTGCTGTATTCAGACATAACGCAGACTACCAAGCAGTTCCCTATGGAGGAGGGAATGCAGAACCTACTTTGGGAACAGGCTATGCAGTACTGCTGTGCCAAACCTAGCATCACTCCTAGCCTGAATGTCCAGAGAATAATGCTTGGTGAATGTATGTACTATTTTCCAGGTGGCTGCTTTACAGATCTCTAACAAGGGTATATCTCTGGCTGCAGCTAGAGTAGCAGCTGTACCCCTAGTCGAGTGAGCTCTCAGGCCTGAAGGGGGTGTTCTACCCAATTTGTCATAGCAAAATTGTATATAGGAAACAATCCACCTGGTAATAGTTCTCTTAGTGGCAGGCTTACCCTTTCCCCACTTCACTAAAAGTGAGGAACAGTTGGAGACAGTCATTTCTGTGTGCCTTAGTATGCTCTATGTAGTAGCTAAGTGCCCTTTTAACATCCAAACTGTGTAATCTTCTTTCCTCTGGGGAAGAATGGTCAGAGAAAAATACAGGAAGAGACATAGACTAGTTTAGGTGAAAATCCGATACCACTTTAGGCAAGAACCTCCTATTAGTTCTTAGGATCACTTTATCCCTATGGAAGGATATGAAGTCAGGTTCAACTGACAGGGCTTGTAATTCGCTAATCCACCTGGCAGAAGTAATAGCTACCAGGAACACAGTTTTCCAGGTCAAGTCCTTCAATTCAGCCAAAGCCATAGGGTCAAAGGGTGGCTGCATAAGCTGAGCAATGCAGACATTAAGATCCCAAGGCAGAGTAGGTTCTCTAAAGGGAGTGTTAATGTGAACCAGGGCTTTGAAAAACTTCCTGAAAACAGATGAGATGGCAGGAAAGAGCTCTTCCTGCTGAAAGGAATGCAGAGACAGCTGCTAGATGAACCTTCAGAGTGGCAGACTTAAGGCCTAGACTATTCAGATGAGCTAGGTAATCTAAGGTTGTGGAAATGCCTGCAGAATCAGGCACAATACCTTTCTGAGAGCACCAAATACTGAACCTCTTCCATTTGGAATTGTAAGTTTTTCTAGTGGAAGGTTTCCTGAAGACCTTCAGAATATCCAGAACTCCCTGAGAGAGATGTAGAGCTGCATATTCTAACTCTTCAAGAGCCAGGCCTTGAGGTTAAGAGACTGGAGATTGGGATACCAGATCCGCCTCGGGAGGAGGAGAAGATTGTATCTCCTGGGAAGAGAAAGGGGATGTGAGACAGCCAAGGACAGCAGTAGAGGATACCAGGGTTGTCTGGCCCAATCTGGAGCCACCAGTTTCACTGTACAGGGTTGAGTTTGTATCTTGATCAGAACTCTGAACAGGAGAGGGAAAGGAGGGAAGGCATGGAGAAACCTGCCCTTCCAGTTCGGAATGAGGGCATCCTGGGGAACTGTCCCCAGGACTGGAGGTCTGCAGCAAAACAGAGGAAGTTGATGATTGTCTGGTGCTGCAAATAGATCTATTTCTGGAATGCCCCACTTGGAGAAAATGATCCTCAGAATGTGAGGATTCAAGGGCCATTCATGATGCTCCTGTGAAATCCTGCTCAGGGCATCTGTCAGCACATTGTCCTTCCCTGGAAGATGAACAGCTACCAGGGAAGTCTGAAGGGAATAGGCCAGAGACCAAATCTTCATGGCCTCTGTGAACAAGGCCATGGACCTAGTGCCTCCATGCTTGTTGATGTACCACATTGTGGTATTGTTGTCCATCCTGACTTGGACCACCTTGCCTTTGACTGAATCTGAAAAGGTCTGAGGGGCTAGAAAAACTGCCCTGAGTTCCAGGAGGTTGATAAGAAGAAGAGACTCCTGCGGGGACCAGATCCCCTGAGCTGTTAGGGCTCCCAGGTGGGCTCCCCAGCCTAGGAGAGAAGCATCCATAATCAATACTACTGATGGAAGTTGAGGGAGAAATGGAACCCCTTGTCTGAGGTTGTTCTGGTACGGCCACCACTGGAGAGCCTGGACCAGAGTTCAGGTCACTGGAATTAGTTTGGTGAGAGAATCTGTTCTCTGCGACCAAAAGGACCTTAGATGGAACTGAATGTCCCGCATCTGAAATCTGGCTCCCTGAACCACTGCAGTGGAGGCTGCCATGTGGCCCAGGAGTTGGAGGAACTGTCTCGCTGGAAGAGAAACCTGAGGCCGAAAGGAGGAAGCAAGGTCTACTAAGGCCTTCACCCTTGCCAGAGGAAGGAAAGCTTTTGCTTGGGTAGTATCCAATATCACCCCTATGAAGGTGAGAAGCTGTACTGGTTCGAGGACAGATTTTGGCAGATTGAGAAGAAACCCCAGGGAACTGAGCAAGTCCTGAGTGGTTTGCAGAGTTGACCTGACCTGGTCTGAAGACTGCCCTACTAGGAGCCAGTCGTCCAGATATGGAAAAATGGTGATACCCTGTCTTCTGAGGTAAGCCACCACTACTGCAAGGCACTTTGTGAACACCATTGGAGCTGATGTTAGGCCAAAAGGCATGGCCTTGAACTGATAATGGCCTGAAGACAGCTCGAACCTCAGGTGGTTTCTGTGGAGCACCTATAGGGATATGAAGTAGGCATCCTTGAGGTCCAGTGATGCTAGCCAATCTCCTGGCCTTAAAGAGGGAAGGATTATTCCCAGAGTTACCATTTTGAATTTGGGTTTTGAAATGTGTTTGTTCAGATACCTTAGATCCAGGATGGGTCGTCACTCCCCTGTTTTCTTTGGGGTCAGGAAGTACCTGGAGTACAGGCCTTTTCCTCTGTGTTGAGTAGGAACCTTCTCTACGGCTCTGAAAGCCAGGAGAGAGGAAACCTCTGCCTCTAGTGCAAGGGTTTCTGAAACTGATGCAGGTGCAAAAGACTTGGCCCTCCTTTTTGGGTAACTTTTGAAGCTGAGGGCTAGTCCCTGGCTTATTACTTCCAGGACCCACTTGTCTGAGGTAACAGACTTCCATGCCTGAAAGTAGTAAGCCAGCCTGCCTCCTACTGGGATTGGAGAGGCAACCCGGGCTGACACCTCAGGGTGTCTGCTTGGCAGGAGCCTTAGATTGGGAGGAAGAAGCAGCTCTGCTCATCCCCCTTTTACCCCTCCCTCAGAAAAAACCCCTTTGTGGGTAAGATGAGGAGGCCTGGACTTGGTAAAAAGGTCTGTGAAAAGGCCTGCCCCCGCCCCTGGACTGCTTATTCTGAGGAGTGGCTTGCCTTTCCTTGGTCTGTGCACTCCTGTAAGTGGTTCTATATTCGTCCATTTTCTTCATGTAAGCCTCTGTCTGCTCCCCAAACAGAGAGTTACCAACTACGGGAAAATCCATAGCCTTAGACTAGGTGTCCTGTGATAGGCCAGTACATCTGAGCCAAGCATGCCTTCCGAGACACACAGATGTAGCCATGACTCTGGATGCCACATCGTTGGAGTCGATAGCAGCGTGAAACTGTACTCTGGATGCCTCAATTCCATCCGCAGCCACCTCCTCCAGCTCTTTAGCTAGCTGGGGGGAGGCCTTCTTAGCCAGTTCCAGAACCGTATCCCACCTCGACTTCTGGTACCTGGCTGTGTTGGCCATATAATTTGCCTGCCTGAGTCCCAAAGAGGATGCCAAGTATAGTTTCTTGGCCATGGCATCGACTTTCCTGGAGTCCTTGTCTGGAGGGTGTGAAGCCAAAGGAATGTTTGCCCTGCCACAGGCTGCAGCCTGCACTACACCAACATGGCTGCTCCTGTATGTGAATAAAGGAACTCCGCAGCTGAGCCTGATAACATGTATCTCCTGTCCATTCTTTTATCTACAGGAGGTAAAGAGTTAGGAGTCTGTAGAATCTTTTGTGTCTGTTTCCCCAAGGACTTGTGAAGGGGAATACACAACCTTTTGGACTCTGGGATGTCCATCATCTCCACAAAATCAGGCTCTTCTTCCTCCTCAGCAGCTTCAACCAAAGGCAGCTGGAGGGTTTCAGCCACCTTCTTGTAAAACAAGAAGTGAGAAGGGGACTCAGAAAGCCTGGGAGGGGAGACATCAGAGGGTCTGTCTGTGGAGATGTCCGGTTCAATGGGCACATCCAGACCCCCACCATCTTAGTCATCGTCGTAATCGTCAGAATAGTCTTCGTCTCCCTCCCACTCCTCATAGAAAGCATCTGGATCGTAATCCAAGGAGCCAGTTCAGACGAACTGACCACCCTAACAGGTGGCATCGGTTTGGACGGAACCGGACGAAGCGACTGGACAATGCTAATCGCTTTGGCTATCTCGTCCGTGGTTGAAGTAAGCGGTACTGGATCCAAACCGGCGGACTTCCGTTTCTTTTTTGACGGAACCAACCCCTCAGAGTTGGCTCTCCTTTTGCCCGAGGAGGTATCACCTAGGTCAGTAGCCACCTCCTCAGGTTCGGGCCGTATCCCAACCGGGTCTGGCCATCTGGGTCTACAGACTTCGGCCTCCCTTTCCTTCAACCTACCTCAGTCTTTTTCTAGAGTGGTTTTAGGAAAGTTTTTGTAAATTTGGCAGTCTGACTGGAGGTGGTCAAACCCCAGACAATAAACACAGATGAGGCGGGGGGTCGGCCTTGGCAAAGGCCTCACCACGCTCAGTACAGTGTTGAAACCAGTAGGACCAGTTTTCTTTTTGGGTTTCTCAGACATGGCCAACCTACCAAAATTACCCTATAGAAGCGTTCAAGCCAGGTAATACCAACCGATTGGTAACAACCATGTCACGGGTTTGGAAAAGAACTGAGAAAAAGCCTGGTTCTTTTGAAACCGATCGGTACCAGAACACCACTCCAAAATAACAAATTTAAAATTAGAAGGAAACACAAGGTCGGTTCCTAACTGGACCGACCGGGAAGAAACCGAGGAAACCAACAATTTCCACAAGTTATTTAAAATAAAATATAGTCACTACCGATCTACCACACTACCTGTACCATAGACAGAGCCTGGAAATCCGAAAAAACAATAAAGAACAAGTTTTAAACCGAACTATTTACTTTTACCAAACCGAGCAGAGGAATCTCCGGAGTGACTTCACTGTTAGGCGGTTGCACTGGTAAGTACCACAGACAGAGGTTTGAAAACTGAGCTCGAGTTTACATTCCATGCTTCATGGAGTTAATCTTTACTCTCGGGCAGTTCAAGTGCTGGGGCTAACTGCATTGTGTCTGAATACAGCAAGACTTCATGTTGTTTGAACCTGCAGGTTTGTATTAATGAGGTTATATTTATGGATGCTGTGGCCAGTCCAGTCAGCTGCTTGACCTTCTCATGAAGGAGTCACCTACTGTACTTGTTCCACATAATGTGCCTCTGCAGACTGAGAACAGGGACAGTCATTTTCTAAGTCACCAGACTAGGTCTCATCATACAAAGTGAGCACAAGATCATGCAGCCATCAGGTTCAAAGAAGACACCATCTAAAAAACAGTGAGAATGAGAAAATGGATCCATTTCCAATAGGATTTAACTTTTCTCATACCGACATTGGGCACAATTCAGCCAAAGGGGAAAAAAGGATATGAGCCTAGAATAATAAACCACCCCAAAAGTAATTGGGTTTTTTTATGGGGTGGGGGGATATAATGGAATTACTGATGTGTACTTCTGTCAATGTCTTGTCAGTCTTCTATGTGCAATTGTGTGTGCATATGTGTCTATGTGCAAGGTTGTGTCAGCATCTCTGTAACTTTCCTCCTGAGAAGATGTGCCCCAGAAAGCTGTCAATTACTGTGGGCGCTATGCACCAAGCGGGCAGGGGTATGCAGAAGAATCGTGTACCCTGCCTGCACCCCTGTGTCCCGTGGACAGGTGCGCCCATATCAGCATTCACCAATGCTGGCCACCTGTCTGCAGCTCCTCCCCCATCGCGCAGGTCTACACAGGGCAGCTGGGGGTGGAGTCGCAGGCCAGGGTGGGCATCCAGTGGGATGCCCATCCTGCATCCACTAGTGGATCCCTCACGCTGCTATGCATGGACCTGGGGTTGTGCATACTGCCTCTGTGTGGCCTGGCCCCTATGGCTGGTCAGTCCCCAAGCCAGCCACAGTGAACGGCGCCCTCCCAGCACACTGCATGTCCCCGGTGTTGGGACCTGCCTCCTGTCCGCAGCAGCAGCCATGCCCCATCAACGTTTGCCATACCCCCCTGCAACTTCCCGGTGACACCGCCTGTCTAGCATTACGGGCACTCACCCAACCCACTGCCCTGCCCTCACCGACTGCCCTGGTGGGCAGGGCAGGGCACAGAGACACCGTCTGGCACCTGGCGTACCTTGCGCCACCCTCTGCACCCATGCATCCAGCACTACGTGGGTTAGTGCATACCGCATAGTGCTGGCATGCCCCCAGAACACCCCCAGCGTGGAGATGTCTGTGGATGTGGGGGATCGGGTGCGGTGGGTCTGTGTGCCCCCTTCTGAATGCAGCGTGAGGGGCAATAGTTGGTGTGGATTGGCTATACACCCCAGATACGCATGCGTAGCCACTCTGCCCCATTGGTGCGTAACACCCTACATCTGTAATGTTTATAGTAGCCAGCGTATGCTTACTCAGTAATGCACTCTGACACCTATAAACCCCCATTGTCTATAACAGCCTTTCACTTCCATTTCTGAATCTGTTGAGGTGGTGTTATATTTCACTGTGCTTTCTTTTACCTCAGGACCACCATGTTGGAATGTTGTTTGTTTTTTGTGGGCTGTAGTTTGCCCTAATATCTCCATGTGTCCCTAAGTTTAGGAAGCTGTGCCTCTGCCATCTAGCTTAGCTCAGTCATTAATCCAGAGGCAGCAAACACTGTGCACTCCACAACACAAGGATTCTGCTGAAAACCTAGTTGCAGCCATATTTATACCGGATCCATTTTAATTAAAATGGTATTCAAAAGAAAATACCAAAGCAGAATAAAAAAAAGGGCGGGGGGAGGGGTGAAGACATATGACACGAGAAAATAAAAGGGCAATGCGAAACAGAATACAAAAATCTGAGTATTCAGTGACCAACCTTCAGAGCAGGCAGTGTATCACACTGTAGTACTGTAGACTGGGACAGAATGAGGCTGTCTTAGTACTTCTATCCATTTAAGCCATTTCTCCGTGAGTACTTCTCTAATTTCAGTTTGAATCCCATTGCTGTTTCTGCTTCAGTTGTCTCCTTAAACAAGGGTAAATGAATATTATCTAACATCCAGCTGTACTCTTCTCTTTCAGTTTGAGCTCATGTGTAGCCCCTTGTCTCCTTATTCTTGTTACTTCGAGAACCTGCGAATAATGTGCTTTCCTCTCCTTCTCCACATCTCTGAGTACCTTAAATACTGCTATCATGTCCTCCTCAACCTTCACAATACTAATAAAACAGTCCAAGCTGCTCCACTCTCCGCTTGTGTTCCATTCCCCCAGACCCGTGATCATTCTAGTTGCACTACACTGAACCTTCTCCAGTTCTGCTATTTTCTTTCTGTAGTGTGAAGATTGAAATGCACTCTGTGCTGTAAATTCTGCCTAATTTGTGCTTTGTACAGGGGCAATATATTAGCATAGTAATTTAGAGTCAGAAGGGACTCGGGGTCCATCATGTCTACCCACCACCCTGCTTGATAAGCAGGGATGAAAAACAAAGTAAGCTTTCCATGGGTGCATACTGATTAGGGTTGCTCGGATTCTGAGTCATGGAATGGGACTCACCGGATTCTTACCTGATCTTCAGAATCAAGATTCTCAGAATTGCAATCTGAAAATCCAAATTCCAAAATTAAGAGCTAAAGCATGTTTTCACATAGAAAATTGGGATTTAGGACATAGGGTTTCAGTTCCGATTCTGCCTCCCAGGTCCTTTTCAGAATTGGAATAAAATTCAGAATCAGAAATTCCTGAATTCCTAAAAAGTCCTATCAGATCTGAATCTGCCAATTCCAGGCATCCCTCCCTAATACTGATTTATCCCTACCCTACTGCACAGGGTGCCCACTGATTCCCTTACAAGCAGAAATGTGTCCAGGCTTACCTTGAAGGCCTGTACTGATTTCATGCTCACAGTCTGAGCTGGTAGGCTGTTTCACTGGTTCACCACCCTCTGTGACAAAAAGTGCATCCTAAGGTTACCCCTGAGTTTACCACCTCTGAGCTTCAGGGTGTGTCCCTGCGTCCTGCTGGAGGACACCAAGTCAGGCATCGCAGTGTGTTCAGTCTTGTCAATACCCTTGAGTGTGCAAAAGTTTGGCATCATGTCACCTCTTAACCTGCTTTTCTCCAGCATAAATGTGTTAAGGGGCACTAGATTCACCTCATAGCTCTTGTTCCTCATACCCCTGATCGTTTGGGGGACAACAGTAAGGTAAACCAATCCTTTGCATTTTTCCTGCTGATGCTCCCCAGTATCCTGTTGGATTTTTTGACTACCACAATGCACAGCTTAGAGTGCTGAAGTATTTTTCCTATTACCTCTAAATCACTTTTTTTTGCTCTGCTGCTGCAGTTTCCCTACCAGTCTGCCTATGTTACTTACATACAGAGATAGAATGAAATGTACACAAAACAGAAGCAACACACAAACCAACTAGGATTGCTGGTAACCAGTTAACTTTATTTAGGCTAAAACAGCGAGTACAGGTATGCACTTTAAAATGGAACCCAAAATACCAAGGTGCCCCAGGGTTTTGCCACGTAAGGCTTCATCAGGGGCCCCCTGACAAAGCCTTAGGTGGTGAAGCACTAGAGAACCTTGGTGTTTTGGATTACATTTTAAAGTGAGTACCTGTACTCACCATTTTAGCCTAACTAAAGTTAACTGGCCACCAGAAATCCTAGCTGGTTTGTGTGTTGCTTCTGTTTTGTGTACGCTACATTCTGTCTGTGTCCAAGTAATTTCTGTCAGCACCAGCTTCCCTTTCTCACAGTAGCACAGAGGTGCCTGTACCTCTTGTCCAAATTCTTTGCTACGAGATGCAGCACCTTGCATTTGTTCACATTACACCGTTTCTGCCACTTACCTGCCCACTGTTCCCATCTCCCAAAGTCCCTCTGCAACCCAGTATACAACATAGCCATCAAGGTGGGGTTCAACAGCAAAAATCAGAAATGGCCGTAATTCTGCAAAATCATGTCAAGGTCTGTGAAACCAGCGACCCTCCACCTAAGTTAATAAAGGCTCACACTGTACTATACAGAACAAATCCTCAGTACACTGTACTATATGGGACAAATCCTCAGTACACTGTACTATATGGAACAAATCCTCAGTACACTGTACTATACAGAACAAATCCTCAGTACACTGTACTATATGGAACAAATCCTCAGTACACTGTACTATATGGGACAAATCCTCAGTACACTGTACTATATGGAACAAATCCTCAGTACACTGTACTATACAGAACAAATCCTCAGTACACTGTACTATATGGGACAAATCCTCAGTACACTGTACTATATGGAACAAATCCTCAGTACACTGTACTATATGGAACAAATCCTCAGTACACTGTACTATATGGGACAAATCCTCAGTACACTGTACTATATGGAACAAATCCTCAGTACACTGTACTATATGGAACAAATCCTCAGTACACTGTACTATACAGAACAAATCCTCAGTACACTGTACTATATGGGACAAATCCTCAGTACACTGTACTATATGGAACAAATCCTCAGTCCTCACTTGCCTTGCATCTAAAAGCTGGTTGCCTAGTTTGACTGGGTAAGTGGAGAAGTCATCCCCTCCCATTTCTGCCTTCCCCTTCCCATCTACATATAGTATCATATCCAGGTAGACCACTGAGCGTGCTCTTGTAGTCTCAGCCCTCCTCTTTTGGGAGGCTTTGGTTGAGAAAGACTACCAGGACAGAGCAGCGCAGAGTGACTAGAATTTTAACTCTCATGTTCATGGTTCAGATTCTTCTCCATGCCCTGAACACATCTCTGACATTTTCTCAGTGTAACCTTCCATTTGACTATAACCACAGTATATACCTGAATATAAATATGAGCACTGTTTGAAAAAGAGGACCCCCTCCCACTACCACCAAAGTCTCACATCTCATATAATGCTGGCAGCATTTTAGCTGAAGTAGTTGGCTTAAGTTTCTCCTAGGAAAACACAACCATTTGTTTTGTTTTAGAGCTGTTTTCAGTACACATTACACAGGCCTGAATCTGTGCTGCAGACATTACGGGAACGTTTATTTTCTTAAACTCAGCCATACCTTCCCTCCACTCTACTAAGAGACATTAGTAAATGAAACAGCAAAGTAATGGCTTTGCTACAGAGGGTTGCTTTTAAAAGAAATATAAACTGAAGTAAGGCAAGCATATGAATTTCATTATAAAGGGATATTCAACATGAGACCCTCCCTTTGGCAGTTGTATTCATGGCTGATACATGAGGGTATCCCCTGGACGGTTGTGTCCACGATTGATTTTGCATAGGCTTGTACCTTTTTCTTCAACCCTCTGCCCCTTGCTCCATTAGGCATTCTAAACCAAAACTGCCTTCATGTAATCATAGGGACCACAGATCTCATATGTTGGTCGTACATACTGTGATGGACACCTGGCATCTTTTTTAATCAGAGCATAAATGGCTTGCCCATACCAATACTGGGCATAGATACAGGTACATGGGCAGTGGTCCAGTGACATTCTGTTTAGTTGCAGAACAGTGCCAGCCTGCTGCAGTTTCACAAACACCACTGCCATGCCACTGCAAGTGCCAGCATGACTCAGTTGGTAGCACATCTGCCTCTGGGCCAGAGGGTCATGGGTTCTCATCCCACTCTGGGATTGGGCTTGTACCATAAATGCTAGAACCCAAGTGCAGTGCTAAGGGGGTGCTGTCCTGTTGGGATGTGCCGTCCTTTGGATGAGACATCAAACCAAAGTCCCTTGTACCCATCTCAGGTGCTGTCCTGGTGGGTGTCCAGGTGGAAGTAAAAGAACCCAAGGCACTTTTCACAAGAGTAGGGGCTTTCCCCAGTGTCTGGCCAACATTCCCCTTCCCATAAAACTGGTTAATGCAACTGTCCAAGGCTGTGTGGGTGATGTGCAAAATGGCTGCCACTACACATTCGGTCACTTCACAACTAGCCTCTCATTGTTTGTAAATCATTTTGGGATATCATGTGTATGAAAAGTGCAATATAAATACTGATTCTTCTTCCACAAGTCATAATCCAACCATATTCTGTACTGAGTCTTCTATACTTCCACTACATAGGGCTTTCATTTTATTCCAGAAATTGGAGGCACCACCATCACAACCCCACCACAACTGGTATACAAAGAAAGTTCTTGTCTCTGGCACACTGCACATTTGGTAGGCAGGGTGGGCAGCAGAAAGACATGCCCTAAAGGCCCAGTGCAATCCCATAATGGGTTTTATAAGTTTCCAGGATCTTTGCTGATGCTGCCACGTCAGCTGTTATCTTCTATATGCTGGGGTATCTGCAGCTGTCAGCAAAGGATGAGGCACTAGTGGAAACCATTTTTTTTCCCAGGCATGATAAATGTAGGTCAGACAGAGCAACTGAATAAAGGTGAAAATGTTGGGGATATTGCTTAGCTGCTCATAGAATGCCCATTGTTCTGAAGGGACCCGTGCCCTCTGTGGAGGTTATTTTGAATTAAGGTTGAGCAATGGAATGTCCTGGCTTATACATGTAAAGGTAGGGAAAGAATGGGACCGTGTATGTCTGAGGGTGTCTGTTTCAAATGATTTATAATCTGCTTTTGTGGCCTATTTCTGTATTCAAATGCCTGGATGATTTGTTTGCCTTTGTCTTGTAAAATTTTAATAAAGATGTTAACTACATTCCATAAGGATGAGGGAGTTGTGCAAACCATTACACTGCTGTGAAATTAGGACTACAGCTGCAGCACTGTTGAAGAGAAACCATTTTCAGAATGGGATCCCATAGTATGCCACTGTATGGGAGGACTTTTTAATGATTCATTATTATGTTTAACTGAAATTTATTGCAATAAAATACTGAATGAAAACATTGGTGCTACGATCATGAGGGGCTGCAGCATCTTACTAATTCTGAAGATGAACAGCCCTTCTCTCTGCCAACTGGAAGAAGCGATCTGAAAGTAAATCGACTTGCTATTGTGGGGCCAGAATGTACTTAATATTGTGTTTGTGGGAGGGGGGTTCTTTTATGGGGCTTTTACTGTTTACTGTCTGCATGAAAACAGAAAATGGTATTAATAATAAAACTATTTTCTTTTTAAATTCTCACATGTCAGTTAACTTTGTTACTTACATACTATATTTCTTTTTAATTGACATTTTATTAAATTATTCATTAGGCAAATGACACCCCAACACCAGCTTACATAGAGATTCCTAGTAGGGAGAGAAAGCCCCCCTTCAGATTCATTCTGTTTGTCTGTCTATCTATCGCTATTCATCCATCCACAGAAATACATACTGAGCTGATAACAGCTCATTTCCAGATGTGTTCTGGAGGGAGGGATATGGAAGACACCATAATACAAAAGGAGAAAAAATAAACAGTAATGAACAGATTTACAAATATATAATAGTCTATACAAGCAATGCAATACATCAAAAGGAGCACAATCATAAGCGCATGGCAAAACAGTGCACAATTTGAGTTTGGATAAGCTAGTAGAAATCACTCCAACCATACATAAAGGCAATGTAACCAGGGCAATATGTGTAGGTGGGAGGGGAGCAGTTAAGGAAAGGGTCATGGACAGTTGCAGGTGGGAGTAGGAAAGTCACTTAAGGGAGAAAGGAGAAGAGGCAGAGCAGACAGATAGAGAAGAGATCATCTAGATAGTTGGATCGCAGCAGATGTAATGAGGTCCCTCAATGTCCTTCCACCTACCTTGAGAATAAGAATAAGAATACAATAATACAACCAATTAGCAGAACTGCCAAGCAAGTGTTCACTACCTAGTTTTTCACTAAAGACAGTTAACTTGAACGTTTGGGCTGCCCTATGTGGCTGATCCCTAATTAATACCCCTCCTTCCCTGACCAAAAACCTGGACCAAATCATGGGAAGATTCAAGTCCTGACCTGAGCTATGCAGCTGAGCCTCTCAAAGCTCACCAGCTGTACATAAACTCCATCTACTCCCCAACGGTAAGCACCTCTGGTGACTTCGGTTGCCTGAGAAGAAGCTGATTGGCTGCCTCCTATGCTACTGCTAACCATAAGTTAAAGCCATGATCCTGCACTGCTAGCAGCTCGGTGTTGCCCTGGATGACCAGTAAGACTTCCATAGGAATTCTAGCCATATTCAGCTCAACACACTCAAAGAGAACCAGCCCCACCAAAATTGTAAACTAAGGCAAGATCATAAAATATGTAAACAGATTCCTCCCACCTCCCCACACCTCCAGCAATGACCATTATTCTTCAGGTTATTCCTTTTCAGGGCAACAGGTGTCCTGTACCATGAATGCAAAATTTTTACCTGACTGAACCAACCCAAAGAATCCAGACATTCGCCCAACAGGTAACCCATTCTTGCTTGGCTAAAGGTCTCTCCAGAAGCCTATTCCATCTGCTTTTAACTCGTTACAGGTTCAGAGTATAGTACTCTTAAGAGGTTGGCATATATTTATCTCCTTCCTAAGTGCAGCCCCTGCTTTTCTCCCCACTCCAGCTTGCCCTACCAGATCTTCCCACATGCTTCCCATGGGAAATACCAACTGGTTACCCACATTCACTATCAGTCAATGTCTGAGCTACAGTGTTTTCAATGATGTAATCTTGGAGCTTTAGTCCTCACCTAGATCTCAGCGAAGGAAAACATGCTCCATATCTTTTTATGAAAGAGGTCTATTCTGTGTATCCCTCCATACTGTCAGCAAGGCCAAAAGACAGTTTTCTCACCCCGTCTAATGTCCAAGTTATTCTATATCAGCCAAACCCTAACCAGAAGGGTCCACATCCCCTTCAGTGCTTTAGTTGTTTCCTTCCAGATCACCACCACTTACTGAAGCATGAGGTGATATTTCTTATTCATGATCTTCCCCCTCAAAATTGCCTAAAGGGGTACTAATTCCACTGTATCCCTTTTCAGTGAGATCCAGCTGACCTGCTGCACCAAGGGATCTGCACTAAACTGTATGGCTATCTGCCTTAGGCCAGTGACCAGATAATAAACCCCTCAAGCAAATAGCCCAGAACCCTGCCTTACTGCATTGGTCTATTAGCCAAAGGGCTGCAAATCTAGACTTCTGTCCCTTCAAAAAAAAAAAACATGCAGCATATTCTCCACATTACCCAAAACTTGTTTTGATGCCCTCAGCATAATATATCTCCAGATATAAAGAACCCAGGGTAGAATCATAACATCATAAGAACATAAGAACGTGTCGGCAGAAGGGGACCGTATGAACCATCTAGTCTGCCCAGATTGCCTACCGCCCCACTCTGTACTTCATCTGAGATTACTGCAGTACTTGTCCCATGCTAGCTTAAAAGCAGTGACTATTTTGGCCTCCACAGCCTCTGATGGTAAGCTATTCCAAGAGTCCACCACCCTCTCTGTGAAGTAGAACTTACAAATGTCCGGCATTGATTCTATCTTCTGCCAGAGGGGCAAGTGCAGGCTTGCAGCTTACTCAGGTGATCCAAATTTCCCCTCAGCATCTCCATCAATTCCTTTAAGTTGAGCAGCAACCATTGACTCAATCTAAGTGTAGATAAGATTCCTAACCTAAGGCCTGTAGCCCTAATAATTCTGAGCTGCATCCACTATTAAGAGGCATGATCTCCTATTTCCCCCAATTACTGCTGAGGCTGGACACCTTGGAGAATGCATCCAGAACTCTTATCAACAGGGGAAGAGATACCTCCAACTTGCTGACCATAAAGAGAACAGTATATCATCAGCAAAGAGTACTGGCTTAAAAATGCTATGCCCTGCTTTCACCCAGGTGTCTGGCTCAGCTCTAATTCTTTAGGCAAGTGGCTGAACAACCAAAACAAAAAGGGCTTACAAGAGAAGGTACCCCTGCCTTGTCTCTTGTTTGAGAGAGAATGGCTTAGAAAGTCACCTATATGTTAAGACAGTCACCAAGGGGGCCCAATACAAAACCCTCATCCATGTTACAAATCCCTCACCTGTTTCAAACTTTCACAGAACTGCCACCAGGTACAGCCACTCTATGGCATCGAAGGCCTTTTCCATACCCAGCACTATAGCTCCAGAATGCAGGTGGCTTATTAGAGTCAACTGCCCACATCAGGTTGACCAATCTCCTTATGTGGGTCACCCCATTTCTCCCCGTGCCACAAACCCAACCTGCTCAGGATGGACCAAACATGTCAGTACTTTATTCAACCAAATTATTAAGTTTAGCCAAATGTTACAATCCACATTTAATAGGGAGATGGAATGTGTTTAGCACACTGGAATGGATTGTTGCCCTTTTCTTAAGCATAAAGTAGTCACCTCCCTAAAGCTAGGCAGCAGGACTCCTGATGCCATAGCTCCCTACAAAGCTTCAAGTGGCAGAGGGGATAGCCACTTGTAAACCTCAACTGTGACCCAATCCAGTCCTGCGACCTTCCTACCCTGCTTTGTTTTGATGGCCTCCTTGGCTCCTGAAGGGAGACTGAGCTATCAAATGTGCCCCAACGTGCTCCTTAAAAAACTGGCAGCTCCACCCCTGCCAGAAACTCTGCAGGTGAGAAGTCTGCCCCTAACCTTAGCTCACAAAGCTTGGCATAATATTCTCAAAATTGTTGGTTAATCCCTAGTGGATCAGTGATCACATAATCTCCTTGCTTGATCCCCAGGATTTTGAAGGCTGACGTTAGCTTCTTCAGATGGCATGCCAGGAGCCATCCAGCTGTCTTGCACGCCCCCCCCCCCACCGTATACCTGCCATGTTTTGTGCAACATGAACGTTGCTGCCTGAATATTCCTTCTGTTAATTTCCTCTCTGATCCACCATTAAGCAATGAAGCTCTATCTCCTCTCCTGTCCTCTCCTCTCCTCCTCTCCCTCCCTCCCTCCTCTCTCTCTCTCCCTGCTGTTACATACAGTATGCCCCAGCCCTTAGTAGTAGACTTTATTTATATAGCAACCAATCCTAGGGACTCTGAGCACTTAGCAAAGGATAAACAAACATTAACATAGCAGTAAAACATTCATTATAAGATAGCCACAATTAAAATAAATAAATAGTAAAATATTTAAAATACTAGTGCAAGGCTAGTCAGTAAGTGAAATTACCAGCAGGATCGATGACTTTCAAGTACAGTATTATGGAGTGCACTAGGCATCCTGAAAGAGAAAGGATTTTAGACCTCACTTAAAGGCATCCAATGAGGGGGGCCTCTCTCAAGGCCCTGAAGAGCCTGTTCCACAGGGCAGGACTGGCAGATGAAAAGGCCCTATCACCAGAAGATTTCATCCTTACCCTTGGAGTGGCTAGAAGGCCTTTCTCAGAGGTGTGGAGGGACAAGAGGTCACGTAATGAGCAAGTAGGTCACATAGGTAGCCAGGAACCAGACTGTACAGGGCTTTATAGGTTAATAAACTGACCTTGAAGGTGACAGACCACTACACTGGCAGCCAGTGCAGTTCACGTAGTACTAGGATTATATGACATGACCTTGGAAGGCCTGTCAACAACTGGTCTGCTGCGTTCTGCAGGTGCTGTAGGACACCACTCACCCCAAGATATAGGGCATTGCAGTAATCAAGTCTAGACATACGAATATATGTACCAGTGAGGGCGGGACTTCAGGAGGAATGAAGGTTCTAATCAAGTCAGTGTTCCTCAGATGATAAAAGCCACCTCAGACTACAGTCATCACCAGAGACTCAAGTGTCAGCCATTCGTCCAGAATGACACCCAGATTCTTAATCTTAGCAGAGGCCACCAACTCAGAAGAACCCAGCCACAAACTTCCTCCTCCTATCAGTGACCCATGCACCCCTTTTCTGACCAGGCTCAATCACCAGTACCTCCATCCTGTCCAGACTAGCTCACAACAGTTTGATGACATCCAGCTCTGAATCTCAGTCAGGCACAAATGTATTACCTTGATGGCACCTGACATCCCAGGCACAACAGACAGATACAGCTGAATATCATCTGCATAACAGTGAAAACCCAGCCCATATCTTTTAATGATCCCACCCAGGGGCAGCATATATGCCAAAAACAACATGGGATAAGCTTGCCCAGTGGCACTGAGGATTGCACCACTGGATGCCACATCTCAAGACCATGCTGGTGACCCAGGTTCAGCAACAAACTTGGGTCACCAGGGGTGGTGGGGGAGGGCTGGGAGATGACTGAAGTGGCCACTGGGCTGCTCTCATCTCTCAGACTAGGATTTCAGTTTCCTCGCCTTGTCACCTAGTGAAGGCTGAGTGTCAGAGCAGGGGACTTGACATTATGCCAGGAGGGTGGATGGAGACTGTGGTTCTGGGAGTGCATGTGTGCCTCCATGCACTTATGCCCACCATATCATCACAGCTCCAGGTCTGAGGGGGAGAAAAACATAGAGGGCCAGATATTCAAAAGGGTTGCGCCATGTGCAATAGGGTTGCGCCTGCGCAAGTCCAAACTTGCTCCATTCTGCGATATTCAGCAGGAGGCAGTTGCGCCACAGAAAACATGCTGAGCAACAGCGCAATGCAAATGAATGCATGCTGAACTGGAGGGGAGGAACCATGCATAAACTGCACAGCCGAGTATTCAGCGGGCTGTGCAGAGGTTGTAGCCAACCCCAACCTCGCCTGCAGGACTTTGAGCCAAAAAAAAGGCTAAGTCGAGGCCACCCACAGGTGAGCTGCTGTGCAGGCGCAACAGCAGCTGCCACCTGTGGCTGGCTCCAACCCAGTCCTGTGGCTCGCAGCCCGGACAAGGGTATAGTACCTTTCCCCCAGTCCATCAGGGGTATCATTGTGAGTTCCTCGTTATATCTTGAAGCGGAGTCTATCGCTGTAGTGAGGAAAACCACCCCCAGCCCTGGTGCTAGTGTCCCACCCTGTCTCCCATGCAGCCTCACTAACCCGCCCCCCGCAGCCGGGCGGTGGCTAGTATCCCACTCGCCGACTGACGTGCTCCGGTGGCTGCACCATTGGTGCGCATAGCCAGGCGTGCAGCTCGTTTTCATACAGATGACAGTCCAGATTTGTGGAATGTCATTCACAAATCTGACTGTCAGTATCGGAGGGCTGCACGCCCATTGGCTCTTGCTCTGCACCAATGGGCTGCAGCCCCACCGGGCAGTCAGTCGGGCGGGTGGTGGGCGGCAGGCGGTGGATGCTGCCACCCGCCGCTGCCGGGGGAGCGGGTGGTGGGGCTTCGTGGGTGGGTAGGGTGGGGACACTAGCCACCAGGGCTATGTTCGGGGTGGTTTTATCACACATACCGCCGATCAGGCATTTCGGTCCACTGGACCACCAGGATGTGAACGGGAGGGGTGGGAATTATTATACATACCGCCGCGATCGGGCATTTCGTCCACTGGACCACCAGGGATATGTACGGGAGGAGGGTGGGAGCCACATTGATGCCCGCGATTGGGCTGGTGGGGGTACACTATGCCCGCGAGGGCTGAGGGCGTCGGTCCCCGCAGCTGTTGTCTGGCAGGCGCCAGGCGCAAGTCCTCGGGGATCAGCACACCTACATGCTAATGGAATGCAAATGGGGACATAATCACATGCAAATGGCCCCCCGCCTTGCATGAATTATAGCCCCATTTGCATGTCACCTTTGAATATCGTGATTTTCGCATGCTTAATGGTACTTAGCATACCGCCAGGTTGGATGCTCACTCTGTCAACTTCGGTGGCAAGTTCCACTCCGCCATGCACAGTGGCTGTGGCTGGGGTGATATTCAAAGGAGTTGCTCAATAAGCGCAACTCTTTGAATATCGCCAGACACACCCCTGGCGCAACTATTTTAACGCAGCTCAAGGGCTTGCGTCTATGAATGGCGCAGTTTGAATATCCAGCCCATAAACTCTATTACTCTCCATTGCTGCGTGTGATGTCCGCAAGTGCCCTTGGTAGAGGGAACTGCTGATGGGGCTGAGAGCTGCCAAACAAGGGCCTGATGACAAAACATAGGTGGCAATGGAGGAGCAAAAAACTATATATAAAAAAAGAAAAGAAAAGAACATGGAAGAGAGGCTCGATCCCGAAGCACTGCAAGAACAGGGGCATCAGGAGCAAGAAAAACTCTCTATCACCACTGTCTTCATCTTGTCTCAAAAGTGGAATCACACCAGTGGATGACAGTGCCAATGATTCCACAGTACTCCTAAGCTGATCCAACAGCAACCCATGGCACGTTGTCAAATCTGAAAGAGAGAGGACGAGAATGAAAATGGCCCATTCCCTCAGTCCATAGCCCCAAGTAGATAATTCTGCACCCTGACCAATGCCATCTCGGTACTATACCTAGACCTAAACCCAGACTGGAAAGTTTGTAGATGTCAAAGGCCATGAGGTGTTCCTCCAGCTGCAGCATCACCACCCTCTCTACAACCTTACCCAAAAAGGGGTGGTTAGATACTGGTCTATAATTCACTAAACAGTCTAGTTCCAAAGATGTTTTATTCAGAAGAGGTCTCACCAGAGCCACTTTCAAAACCCCAGGAAGGACCCCCTCTGAAAGGCAGCACCATGTTGTAGAGGCATACATCAGGAATTATAGGCAGATCAGGAGAAGTTACAAAATTCACAAGTAGCGTTTTATTATTAACGATGACAATAAAAAATAAAATTGTACAGGATAGCTTTTCACACAGGCAATACCAACAAAGTCCTTCATGTGAGAGGCCCCTGAAAAAAAAATTGTCTGATTATATAAGATGCTTTTTGCCTGGCAGTTCACAATCTGCATCCTGTTCTTGTAAGTTACATCTCCTGTTTTCCACAGCATGTTTCAAAATTTTTGTCATTTTCTTTCTTGAAGCCAGCCTGAAAAGCACATCTAGTTTTAACAGGTGCAACAAAGAAAACATTCTGTGCCAGAGCTGGTCTCTTGTTGACATTTCTGTAAACAGGCCTATGAAGGTCAAAATACATCTCAAGGTCAACCCCCTGTATTACAGATTATTTTTTAAGAAATCCAAATAGCTTTCTGCAATCATTTCAACAATATAATCATATACATTTGCAAACCAAGGGATACCAGTTCCACATAAAGATGCACATATATGTTTTTAACCACAGAGAAGCAAGTGGAGAAAGAAAAAGAATAGAAACAGCAAGAGAAGGAAGGGAGATAGGGGGAAATTGTGGGACCATCAGAATGGCCAATTCCTAGGTGTCACAAGATAATTTGATTGCACAATCAGGCAGGCAAGAGACAAACAAGTGGCAAAAAAGAAGAGGACAAAATAGATCCTTGCTTTTAACTCTTTTGTATAACAAATGGGAAAGGGTCTTAGAACCCTGTCATACACCAGATCAGTTTGGCAAACACCAGACCTAGAAATCCCACACACCCAAGTATTAGGTAAGTCAGGCCTGGGTCCAGTTCACAGTAGGTGGGCTGCAGCTCCAAAACCACCCAACAAACCTCTTCCATCAAAACTGGTCTAAACTCGCTCCAGACCTGTGGATAGCATCCTTCCCTTTCCTAGCTGATACTGTTGGATCGAGATGATCCAGCTGATGAGATCCTTGACTGAATCAAAAACAACCTGCCAGAGAAAAACAGCAAACTCTTTGCAGTGAGCAGATGAATTAGCCCTTACCAGCTGCAGACAGGCTGGATTTAAGAGTCTGTCCACCACCCAGAAGAGCTATGCTGGTCAGTTTCTTCCTGCAGTGATCTCCCTGGATGGTAGTAACAATTTTTTTCTATCTTTATAGGAGGACTCAGATTGGTTCATTGTGATAGCCTTTCCACTAAGACATTAGAGTCCTTAAGATAGTTCCCATACAACCATCTTCACAATCCTCCCTTCTAAATTTTCCAGGATTCCATATTTTGCACAACAAAATTACAACAATAAAGATATTCAATATTACTTTATACTTCCCTCATGGAATTGTACATATAAGGGACCCCAACTTTTTTCAAAGAAGATTAGCTTCTGCTCCTTTAAGTAATAAATCCTTTCTAATGTCATTGCATCCAACAAAAAATTCAGCCAAGTATCAAAAAATGGAGGGAGAGAATCCTTCCATTTTAGAAGAATACATTTTTTTGCCAAAATCATAGAGATAGCAACAAATATTCCCCAATGAATAGTCATCAAACTGTTTTGGCCTGAAAAAGCCAAAAGACCCATCATAGGATCAAATTGTATATTCAAATTCAATACTCTATTGAGAAAGTTATATATTTTGGTCCAATAGTTAGACAAGTAGGGGCAACTATGTAACATATGTACTAAAGTGCCAGAGGTACATGCACACCTATGGCAGTTCAGTGGTGTACTTTTATTAATCTTAAGTTATGTAGCCTATAAGGAGTAAAATAGGTCCGATGTAGCGTATTAAGGTGTATTTGCAACAGTTTGCTAGATTTAACATAAGTGAGCAGAAAGGCCAAGATTTGATCTCACAAATTGTCAGATATCTGCACTCCCAAATCCTTTGCCCATTTTTCTTTTATCAGGTAACATAGAAACATAGACTTTGATGGCAGATAAGGACCGCTTGGCCCACCTAGTCTGCCCATTTCCCTACCTACGAGATAAGCCGCAGATCCTAGTTAACCAACAGCCTACTTCTTCCTACCCCACCACAAGAATTGCTTTATGTCTGTCCCATGCATTCTAGAATTCCCCAGTGTTTTAGACCTCACAACCTCCTCAGAAAGGCTGTTCCATGCATCCACTCACCTCTCTATGAAAAATACTTCTTCACATTGCCCTGAACCACCCCCATCTTTAAATTGTGTCCCTTTGTTCTTGCATGTCTCTTTTCTGAAAGATGCTATGCTCTTGGACTTTGTTGATTCCACTGAGGTATTTAAATGTTTCTATCATGTCCCCCCTTCCTCCTTTCCTCAAGGGTATACATATTAAGCTCTTTTAGTCTCTCCTCATATGGCTTCTCTTGCAGATCCTGCACCATTCTAGTTGCCCTCCTCTGGATGGCCTCTATCCTGTCTATGTCCTTGCAGAGATGGGGTCTCCAGAACTGGATGCAGTACTCCAGATGGGGTCTCACCAACTGTCTGTACAGAGAGATAACAGCTTCCTGTTTTCTGCTGGTGATGCATCTCCCTATGTATCCCAATATACCCCCAGCTCTCCCTACTGCCTTCTCACATTGCTTGCTAACCTTAAGGTCATCTGATACGATTATACGATTACCCCCAGGTCCTTTTCCTTTTTGTTTTGTTACTACCCCCCATTGTGTAATCTTCCCTTTGGTTTTGTTTCCCAGGTGCATTATTTTGTACTTCTTTGCATTGAATCCAAGCTGCCATACTTCTGACCATTCCTCCAACCTTGCCAAGACCCTTCTCATCCTTTCCACACCTCCTTGTGTAGCAACCCTGTTGCAGATCTTTGTGCCATCTGCAAAGAGGCATACTTTTCCTTCCAGTTCCCCTGCAGTCACTTATAAAGTAATTATAAACTTTAACTTATAAAGACATTAAAAAGGACTGGACCCAGTACTGAACCCTGCGGTACCCCACTAGTAACCCCTCTTTCTTCAGAGTGGACTCCATTTACAATTACCTTCTGTGTCCTGTTGTCCAGCCAATGTTTTACCTAGGCTACCACCCTGGGACCCACCTCAGGCTGGTTAATTTGGACTATTAATCTTTTGTGTGGGACTGTGTCAAATGCCTTGCTAAAGTCTAGGTAGGCCATGTCCACAGCCCCTCCCTAGTCTACTACTTTGGTCACCTGGTCAAAGAAATCAATTAGATTCATTTGACACGACCTTCCCACTGTGAACCCATGCTGCCTTGGGTCCTCTGCCCCACTGGCCTCTAGATACTCAACTATTCTTTCCTTCAGAAGTGATTCCATCACCTTCCCTACCACAGAGGTCAAACTGCAAGGTCTATAGTTTCCTCCCTCTGTCTTGGTCCCACTTTCATGAAGGGGAATCACATCCACCTTCCTCCAGTCCTCGGGTACCACACCATCCTCCCATGATTTGTTAAAAAGGGTAGTCAGTGGTTTCACTAGTTCTCCACTTAATTCTTTTAGAATTCTGAGGTGAATTCCATCAGGCCCCATTGCTTTGTCCACCTTCAGTTTTAAGAGTTCTTTCAGAACCCTTTCTTCTGTGAAAGGACTGGGATCGACCCCCCATCCAGAGTGCTTCTGTTAATTGGATTAGGCACCTCCCCCTCCTCTTTTGTGAACACCGAGCAGACATATTTGTTCAGTATCCCTGCTTTTTCACTATCCCCCTCTGCCCAGGTACAAATCTTCCCCATACCACTATCACTAGCAATCAAATTATATAATTTAGATACAAGCTTTTTACTAGGATTTTGTTCTAACAGGTCCAAAACCTTAGTACTTCCCAAACATCCAGAGCTATTTTTAACCTTAATGAAATTCTTTATCTGAAGATATTTGAAATAATGTGCATGAGGAATATTATACTTTTGTTGTAATTGTAGGAATGATAACATAATGCCGTTTTCATATAATTGAGAAAAGTCAAATATGCCTTTTTCATTCCATCCTCTATATTGAGCCCCGATGATTGATGGCAAAAAGTAATAATTTTTATGTACCAAAGAAAATTTAGTAATCGGAAGGTTAATCTGTAACAATTTATGAAACTCCAGCCAACATTTGATAGATTTATACGTAACTGGATTATTTCCTGATCATTTTTTTTATTACTATAATACCCTGAGAACAAAAACTGACTCAAGGGCTGGCTTCAATGAATACCTTGTTCAGTTTTCATAGACGAAGAATGAGATCCATTATCTCTTAGCCAATACCATATTTCCCCTATTTGAGCCGTATAATAATAATATTTAAGGTTCAGCAAAGCGAAACCTCTTTTTTCTTTTGGAAGAATATGTTTTTGATAAGAGATCCTTGATTTTTTCTTATTCCATATAATATTCATAATAACCCTTCTTAAATTGTCAAACAAATATTAGAATAATGATAGGGATAGTATTAATTTTATATAGAATTTTGGAAGAACCTTCATCTTTATCACATTTATTCAACCAATTAAATTTAATGGAAGATGAATCCACTTTTCTAAATCAGTTTTAAGTTCCGTAAGTAAGCTTAATAAAGTTAGCTTGGTAAAGTGTTTCATATTTATTCATTAAATTTATACTTGGATATTTAATGGCATCTAATTGGTCCCCTATCCCAAGCCCTATTGTATCAAAATTATAGTTATCATCTATTTTCATCAAAAAAGGTTTTTTGCCAGTTTATTTTATAACCTGAAAAATTACCATATATAGAAGCCAATCTAATAAACTCTGGGATAGATTTTAAAGGGTCTGTTAAATAAAGAAGAATATCGTCCACGTAGAGACTAATTTTGTGAACCAAATTATTGACCTTTATTCCAGTGATGTTTCCATTCTGTCAAACAGCAATAGCTAGAGGTTCCATTGTTAAAACAAAATGCAAACAGGAGAGGGGACACCCCGTCTCATACCTCTATATAGAAAGATAGAATCAGATAAAATATTATTTATTCTGATAATAGCTTCAGGGGATGAATATACTAATTTGACCCAGGTCAGGAATTGATTACCAAAGTTCATTTTTTTAAGGAGAGTAAATAAAAATACCCATTCCACACAATCAAAGGCCTTCTTGGCATTTACTGCAAGTAATATTCCATCATGTTGTTTACTATTTGCAATGATATTAATAGTTCTATGAATATTATCAGCAATCTGATAATCGGGCCCCTCCTGTTCAACACATACACCTCTGACATAAGGACAGGTATCAGGAGTACAGATGAGTCTCTTTTATGGATGACTCAAAACTGGGGGTGGTGGTGGATGGGGAGGAGGGAGGATGGCCCTACAGGGGACCTGAAGGCTATGGAAAGATGATCTAGAAAGTGGAAGCTGAGGGTTCAATGCAGGGAAATGCAAGGTACTGCACCTAGGGGCCAGAAACCTGGGCCAAGTGTACACCCTGGCGGGGGTAAAATGCTACAAGTCTCAATGGCTGAGAGGGACCTGGGGGTGGTGGTGGATGTTCAGATGAACAACTCAGAGACTTGTAAGAGGGCAGCAGCCAAGGCCAACAGGATGCTGGGATGCATCGCTAGGGGGATCACCTCCAGAAGGAGGGAAGTGATACTCCCTCTGTATAACTGCTTGGTGAGACTGCACCTTGAGTACTATGTGCAGTTTTGGAGGCCACACTAAGAGGGACATTAAACTCCAGAAGGGTCAGAGGAGGAGCAACCAAAATGATTTGGGGCTTGGGGGACAGGACCTATGGGAGAGGCTCAAGAGCTAAATATGTACATATTGGAAGAGAGAAGGGACTGGGGGGGCATGATAGAGGTCTTCAGGTACATGAAGGGGGTAAATAGGGGAGGAGCAGTTAGGGTGCTTCAAAGGAAGGAGGAGGGGACCACTAGAGGGCATGGGTGGAAACTGGAGGAGGGAAGACTCATGGGAGAAAGGAGGAGGTGCTACTTCACTGAGACAGTGGTGGAGCCATGGAATGCGCTGCCTAGGGGGCTGGTGGAGGCAGAGATGGTGGAGGGGTTCAAGAGGGGGTGGGATAGGTACAGGGGAAGGGTTCTGGAAGCAAAATCCAATGCAGCGAGATTATCTGGAACTGGGAAGGGAGAAGCCAGAGAAGGCGAGGGGTGCAGCAAGGTCAGCTCCCAGGGTGGGAGCTGACCAAACGAGCAGATGTGAAAGACCGTTAGGCCTATTCTGCTGGCATTTTAGTATGTTAGTATGTAATCTTTATTCCTTTGACAAAGCCTGTTTGATCAATTTCAATGAGAGCAGGGAATGTCCACTCCAACCTTAAAGCCAAAACCTTGGTGAAAATTTTATAATCGGCATTTAGTAATGATATACAGTAGTTGCCACAGACATTGCCAGCTATTTCCAGACATTTCATGAAATTTCTGAAGAGTTTCTCTCTGTTGCCCCTACTGTGGAAATGCAGAAAGCAGGAGATATTTCTGGAAATATCACAGAAATTTCAGGAAATAGCTGACAGTGTCTGTGTCTGCTACTGTAGGTCTATAAGACCCACATAAAGTTGGATCTTTCTCTTGTTTATAACATAATAATGAAATAGCCTTTTGAAATGAAGAAAATATAGATTGAGCCCCTGTGAAATTCTCAAAGAGTTTAATCAATAAAGGGATCAAAAGAATTTTAAATTTTTTATAAAAATCAACAGACATCCCATCAGGGCCCGGGGCCTTCCCCGAGAGGAGACTATCAATTGCTCTAGATAGTTCATCTTGAGTTATTGGTTTATCAAGAGCTTGTCTCATTTCATTACTAATCTACTTTATTAGATTAATTAGACAAAAATGCCTCCAATCCCTCCTGATTATAATCATATTCTGCCTGCAAAAAGTTCAGATATCACTATAGGGTCTCTCTCAAGGTTACCCTCATCATTTTTTTATAAAGTTAATATTATTTTTTTTCCTGATCTTTCTTTAACTGCTAAGACATTCATTTTAAAGGCTTGTCTGAAGACATATAATAATTAGCCCTTATTTTCAAACTTTGGTTTTCAGATTTATCTGTTAAAAGTTTATTTAGGTCCACCCTTTTTTTATCATTTTATTATAAGCAACCGTCTCATTATTCAAAATGAAGATTTGTTCCAAAGTCTGTAATTCATCTTGTAACAACATTTCTTGTTCTTTCCATTTCTTTTTCTTATAGTTCTTATGTTGTTGAAAAATATTTCTGATCCAAATTTTAAAGGATTCCCATATCATATCTATAGTAGTCTCTGACTCATTATTTACTTGAAAAAAGAATTTCTTTTGGTCTGAAAAAACAAAAAGAACCTTTCTTCACTAAAAAGAGTTATATCCATTCTCCAAATATAGTCTAAATTCTTAATTGATAAACAGTGTAGGTCAATTATACAGGGTGAATGATTCAATATAATTATACCATGATAATCAATTGTCCCCAGCATATTTAACAATGTATCTGAAATTTTAAAAAAATCAGTTCTAGAAAAAGAGTGCTGACTTGAAGGAAAAAAAAGAAAAACTTCTCACATTTTGTTTTAATACCGATCAAGGGTCAGATAGTCTGAGATCCATCAAAAAATTCCTAATTATCTTAATTGATGAGCCAAAGGAAGAACTGGATAAAGATGTTTGGTCCTGCTTCCTCAAAACAAGATTAAAGCCACCTCCTATAATGTAGTGGGTACTGCATGCGGTCCCATGGGAGGCAGTATAGTGCAGTGGTCTAAGGCTCTGAGCTGCAAATCTGGTGACATCCAGCAGACCGGACCTGGGTTTGAATCCCACAGCTTCCACTTGCATACTGTGTGACCCTGAGCAAGTCACTTAACTTTCTTGTGCTCCCAGGTCAAACCTGGAAACAAACTCCGGCTTAGTGTGCCTTTCCTGGTTAAACAATTTTCCCTTAATTGTCAAAAAAATTCAGTGAAAAAAAAGGAGAATTTATATTTGGCCCATATACGGAGGCAAAGGTAAAGGACTTGCCCTGTAAAATGATTTCAATAATCACATATCTGCCACATTGATCAGAAATAACCTTATTAATCAAAGGAGAAGAGAGATTTTTATGGAAAAAGATTGCCACACCTGCTGAGACCTGACTATCCCCAGAAAAAAACACCTGGGCCCCAGCGTTTCCGTATCCATAACAAATCTGCTTCCTGAAAATGTGTTTCTTGGCTGCAGATACAATTAATCCACTTACTTTCTAAGTAATTTAAAACTTTATTGATTTTAACTTTGTTTCATAGTCCCTTAACATTCCATGTTACTATTCTAATTTTATCACCCATTAATCTACTATATTTTTCCCACCAATACGTCTATAAATAACAACCAACATGTGCAATATATATATATATTATTTGTGCTGAAATATGGAATCCTGGACACATTCATCTTAAAAAACCTGTAATAAATCAAAATACCCTGAACCCCCAATTTGGATAAGGACATAACAAATGTCAATTAAACCAATTAAACCAAATTGACCCTCCCCCTCATTAGCAGAGACAAGGTAATCCATCATCTCTGTAGCCAATGTGACTCAAAGCTTGAAGATTTATCCGATTATTTAATTGCCAAGCAGCAATACCCAATCAGTGCTAAATCAAGCAGATACTTTAATTTTTTTCCACCATATTAGGCTGATAAGGGTGTATCCATGAATTATGGAGTAATGATGTTGAAAGAAGATGGCTATAACATTGCTTATAAGCCTCTAATGCTTCTTCAGCGTCATCAAAAGTTTGTAAGTTTACAAGAAACCAAATCTTAGCAGAGTATTGCATAGTAAATTTCACTCCAGCTTCATATAGTTTTTTTTCCACCAGATTAAAAAGTTTCTTTTTGTTCACTGTTTCGGTCAAAAGATCAGGGTAAATATGTAAAGAAATATATTGATATTTCAAACTCCTTTCTATTCTTGTGTTAGCCAAAATAGTCTCTTTGTCTTGATATTTATGGGGCTTCAGAAGAACTGGTCTAGGATAAGAGTGATTAGATGAGCCAAACATGTTTCCCCATGGGCTCTGTCCAAAGTAATTTTTGCTCTGGATAGAGCATATAGCCACAGTAATCATTTTCTCAAAGAAGACCATTGGGTTCTCTGTTCCCTCTGCCCCCTCAGGAGCCCACATGCTCTCATGTTAACCCTTCAAGAGCAGTCTTCCTTCTCTGCGAGTTTTTGCTATAAATTTAGAATCTTTTTTCATGGCATAACAGAGATTTAGATGAATCCATAGAGACCTCTTCTGCTTTTGAAACTCTAGTTTCCAGCTCATTTGTTCTGACCGTAAGGGCCGCTAGTTGTTCAGAAAGTGAGCCAATAGAATCTGATACCCCTTTCATTGTTTCTTTCATATCAGTAATAGCTTCTTTCATTTCCAGCTGAAAAGCTGAAAGTACTTGTAATAAATCTTCCTGCATTTGACCTGAGGTAGGAACAGAATGATATCGTGAATCTAAAGCCAACACAAACTCTGCTGAATCTCTTCTAACTTCAGTGGTAACCCCCGAATCCCCTGGTTTATCCCAAACAGTAGCCTCCCTCTCAACCTCTTTATCTGGCTGATTAAATTCCACAGCTTCCACAACTTCAGTATCAACTGCCTTATCCAAAATGGGTAAATTAATTTCTTGAGCCAAAGGGTTCTTCAGCGGCATTGTATTATCCTCTGAACTCATATTCCGCTAGAGAAATACGAACATTTTTTTATCTGGAGTTGGTGTTTTCGGGAGTGGGGAAATCAAATTGCCACTTACCATAACTGAGCGGGCAATATCGGGGGGTACCTGGTATGAGGGCTGTTCTACTACCTCTGCTTGAAGGGATACATTCAGATCTGCTTCGTGCTTCGCTTTTTTCCATTTGGAGAATTGCTGCTTACAATGTTCTTTTGTCTGCTGCACACTCTTGGACATTCCAAAATAAAGCAAAAAGAAAATTAAAGAAAAGTAAATTAAAGAAACTTATGCCATTGAATCAGAACAATTAAAGGCAGAATTTAAAACATAAGGCAAAAATAAAGAAATCAATCTCATTCTTTACAAGTGGCGCGCCATCAGACCTTCTCGATGCTGTTGAGTCTGGCGTTTGCTCAGCTCCTTCTTCTGCTGGTAAACGGAACTGATGTCATCTCCCACATTAGTACCATACAAGCACTTGTTAACTATTGGAATACAGAACACCAGCCTAGCAGTGAGCCTAGTAGTAAATTTTATTATGGTCAATCAGAGTTCATTAAAAAAAATACATTTAAATTCATAAACATTTCAGTACATGGGCTCAGATAAGCATATAAATAGCACATCACATAGTTAAATAGCAGAACTGAATCTTATAAATATTTCTAATAGTTAAAAGACAAGTTCGCTCAGAAATATATAACAATAGCTTTGACTGTAAGAGTCATTTATGTTTATTCCTGATTATAGAAATTGCTCCGAAATATCCTGCAGCCTGGTTTATCACACAATTATGCTGGGCTGTCAGCATAAGATGTAAGAGTACATTTTTATCCATTGTGCAAATCTGAGATCATACAGGTGCTAACCAATACTCCCTTGGCTTGTCATACCAAGTACAATTAAAAACAACATGGTAGAGATCTTCAGGTTCTTTTGTATTACAATTGCAGTGACTAAATGTCTCCTCAGATTGTTTACTATACCTTGCTCTCAAGATGTTGCAAACAATTCAAATCTATATCTAACATAAACAAATCTAAGTTCTTGGTCTGTCAGCACCTCCAGATAGTGTCTAAACATGTGAGAAATGTTATTTTTGACAAGCCAGTGAGTGCTCCTTAAATCTGAGACACTTTGGCAATCCTTCATTTTTTCATTATTTATAATTTTACTAGTAAAGTATTTTTTGTAACGTAACCCAATTGTGATCCCCTTCTCCTGGTATGCTTTTAAAACTTACAAGCCATTCATTTGTAAGATTTTTATCAATTGTAGGTACCATTATGATTGCCTGCAACCTAGGTCTTTTCATCTTTCTTTTTCTCTAAAAAATTCCCTGAGTAGTCTTTCAGAAGCCTTTCTGGTGATAGATATCCAGTATTCTACATACCTAGCCTGGGCAAAGCTTCCAGGCTAGGAAAGACTAATTCTTCTCTTACTAAGGGGCTGGGACAGAGCTTCCCAATCCAAGTGCTGATCTGAGAATTTTGTTCAAGGGAATTTCCAACTTTCTTAAATTCGTATAACCCCAGACTTCCACAGGGTAGAGAGCCTGGGGAATATACTTGGCTCGGGAAGCTTTTAAGAGTGGTAAAGTAGAAGAGTCACCAAATTTCCTATTGAATCTTAAAAGAGCTCCAGCCTGTTGTTTAAGTTTAACAACTTGAGATTGTCTATGGGGCTCCTAATTCCCTGTATTTGTATATTAAAGTCCTAAATAAACATACAAATTGACTGTCTCAATCCTATATTCACCTATCACCCATTTGATTAATATATTTCTAGAGCCAAAAATCATAACCTGACTTTTATTCTTATTTACAGATAGTTTGTGAGATACCGCATAAGTGTATAAAGAGTTTAACTTCTTTTGCAATCCAGATCTGGACAGTGGCATTAATGCAAGATTGTCTGCATATGCCAATGCAGGACAGTCTCTCTGTCCAATCTTTGGAGAATCAGAGGAAAGGGCCATCAGATTTTCAAGTAATTGGTCAATATATATACAGAACAATATTGGGGACATAATACACCCCGTATAACCCCTTTATTAGTTTTTATTTTAGTTATTTATTTATTTAGTTTTTGTTGACTGGGTAAGTACACTAGACAAATTCTGCCTATTTTCAGGCACGACCCGGGGGAGGGGATACAGATAAATGCCAACTGACCTTGAACCAGATTAAGCTGTTGGTGGTATTTTTGTGAATGGTTTGTTTATGACTGTAGATAACTGACTCTGTGTCCCCAATCAAATCTGCGCCCATGTTTCATTATACAACTCTTTTATCATACTTATAAGTTCTGCTTGGAACCCTTTTTCAAACATCATTTGCCAAAGTTTAGTGTACATAACATTATCGAAGGCTGCCTAAAATCTATAAAAGCCATGTAAAGTTTCGGGCCTTGGAGCTTTACATATTTTTCAATTAAATGAATCAAGATAAGGCAATTATCGGTTGTGCTGAAACAGGTACCAAAGCTTGCCTGTAGCTCACTGAGACTTCCCAGATCCTTAAGTTGCTAAAGTAACCTTGCTAATAAGACCCTGGCAAAAATTTTACCATTAGTGTCCAACAGGGAAATGGGGCAATACATACACGAATCAGCCCTATTGCCCTTTTTGAAGATGGAAATAATTATAGCACCTTTCCCTGACTTTGGCACCCTACTATGCACAATACAGAAATTGTAGTACTAAACCAACAACCTCGCCCATAGTGATGACACTATCAGGAAGACCTCAGCAGGGATCATGTCTGGTCCTGGTACTTTTTTTTTTTTTTTTAACTAAGCGATGGCCAGGTAAACTTCCTGATAAATAAGGGGTTGAGATCGATGTATGTTTACACTCAGTACCCAGTGTTGACAGAATGATACCAAATTTGGATCGAAAAACAAATTTAAATAGTGACTGACCCATTGTTCTGATGAAATATAGGTATCGAGCTGTTTTTACTGTTTTTGAGCCTATTGCTACCAGCAGCCAGAAGGCTTCCTGATCATTGTTATGAATAATTTTTAACATATTAAACCATTGTTTTTTCTGCAGGGCAATACGTTTAGTTTTCAGCAATTTCTTATAATGTTTTCTTTTTTCATTAAGCAATTCATAGGCCCCTCTCTTACCACTCTTTTTAGCGTACCATATATATCTAGTTAAACTTTTTTTATGCTGGAAACATTCTTGGCCATACCAGGTGGGTGGACCCTTAAAGTTGGTTGAGACTCTCTTTTCTTTTAAGAACAATTTGTTTTTATTTCATTCAGACAATGATTCATAGTGTCTTCCATGACAATCATAATGTCACTATTTGACACAAGAGTTGAGAAATTGGAGATGGCTGTACTAACAATTAAAGCCACTTCCTCCAGATTCACTGAGTCCCATCTTATCTTAAATTGATTTCTTATCTCAAAAGGGTTAAGTCCAGGTATATTTCCTTTCTCCTCCATAACCCATTTGAGACTAAGGGGCAAATGATCACTCTCCTCTATTGATTAAAGTTAGAGATGATCATATATCCATAGGACCTATGCTCCATGTAGCAACATCTAAAACAGACACTACCATGGCATTACTATATGTAAAACTTCCTTCAAGGTTTCCCTTGATTCTTCCATTAATTGGGGCTAGGTTATTTGCAGCCAATAATTCCACCAGGCTAGACCCCGATTTATTAACTTTTTTGTCTAAAGTGGATCTCTTATGAGTAGTTACTTTTTCAAATAGCCAGCAGTGATCGTCGCTATCTGCATATCCACCGTAAAAGCCTATACAGGCATTCATATCTTCACATAGCAGAATGTTATCACACCCTGTAACTGCCCAGCTATACTGGATAACCTCATCCAATTGATCCCACAACCTAGGGGAATAACATTTTGAGTTAGATGGTGGGATATAGACATTAATTAAGCAACAGTTTAATCCAGCCATTTGAACATATACTGCTAATGCATAGCTCTTACTAATAATTGACTGGACTGTCAGATTCTTAGCAACCTTAGCCCAAATAAGTAGACCTCCCGAGTTTCTACCAGTGCCAGTAAGTGTAGTACCAGGGCACTGAAAACAGGAATAACCATTTAGTGATACATCACTGCCATCTGAGTGCCATGTTTCTTGCAAGCAAATTATGTGATAATTGGGGATAAACTCCTTCCAGTCTTGGTCAGCAAACTGTTTATTCCTGTTTATTGTTTATTCCTGAAATGTCCCAAGAAAGTAAGGCCCATACAGGTGGGCAAGAAAGTGTCTCCTCCTGTTTATGGGACTGGTCTAGACTTAGTCAGATATTTTGGCTATCTAGCACTTGGAAGCAGAGATCCTTAGAGAGCTGGTGTCTTACAGAGCTTGGATCATCTACCCTCACTTAATTTGAAAGCCCTGATTCATAAGTTATGGGGCTCTTATTAGCATGTGCTTGCTGACCTTTCGCTTCTTCCCACTCAACTAAATAGATACCCATATTGTCCAAGACCTCTGAGCAATCCAACAATCTTGTGTATACCTCTATAGAAATTACATTTATTACCATTTGGTCATCCCCCATGTACTCCCCAGTTCTGGTAGGGGTACACTGCCCTTCTCGATCTATTAAGATATTTAATGTATGCACAAATAGATTCTTTAAAACTTTTTTCAATTTAGCATCAGTTTTATTTTCAGATCTTGGGAACCCAAAGATTAAAAAGGTTTTGACTATATCTTTGTGCCTTGGACACTGGACTCTTAGGTCCAAAATATCACTTGACACTATGTGAATCCCCAGTACAACCAGCACCGAGGTTTTTTGTATTACCAAATAGTGTGACACAGGAGTCACAGCCTAACAAATTAATGGGAAGAGCGAGCTGAAAAGAAAACTTAATACTGGAATGTCAGCTGGTGGGCCTTTGCCTGGAAATACCTGTGGAGAGTAAATTAAAGGTTAAAGGCGAGGGAGAATGTTCAAAGCAGATTCCAATGGGAGGCTGACAAGAGGAAGGGTAGGTGAGAATGAGAGGGTGGTACACTGAGTGCGTAAATTAATTGGATTAGTGAGTCTTCAAAGGGGAGTCTGCGATCCCAATCAGGAGCACAGTAAATGAGGTGAGAGCGAGGAAGTGGGCATTAGAAAGGGAAGTAGATGAGATAAGCTAGTGACAAAAGGAGGAATACAATTGGTGATATAAACAGTGATGATGTGACAGAATACCACATTAGGGAACAGGGAAGAAGAGACAAGAAAATGTGAGAATGCAAGACAGTTACAAATTCAGGATTTGTGTGGATTCCATGGTGCAGGAGGACTGATTTTGTTTCAGCGCTCATTCAGTTTAACAACCTGTAATTTGTGGCAGTACACACTTGCAATCATTTTTCTATCAGTATTATATCATTGCTCATGAACAGCTTTGAGATCCACTGTATAAGAAAAGCTCTATATAACTACAAACTCTTTTTCTTCATGTACCTAATAAAGGAATTATATCTAGCAAGTTGCAACTTTTTGTTTTTCTCTTGCTTTGCTTAATAAATGTATTATATCTAGCAAAGTAAAACAACTTTTTTGTTGTAAATTTTTGTAAGTAAATTAATAAAAGGAACTAGGTTAGCTTGTTAGCAGACAAGTAATTGGAATTGCAGTATAATGTGGGGAGTGGTGCAATGCAGTGGCTGTGGGCAGCGTATTCAGGCAGACCTTCTGGACACTGAGGTGCTGCCCTATCTGCATGCATCTCTGGACTGCGGGATGAGGTAGCCAGACTCAGAGCGGAATAAACTGGGTCAGGTACCATCACCCCTATCCAGGGGACCACCCAGTCCAATGCAACTGCCTCAAAGGATACCGAGAACGAGGGAGCACTTGGATAACAGTGGGCTCAGGAGGGTTAGAGCGCGGTCAGGCAGAGGCACATCCCAGATCCTATTCCATTCAAGAACTCATATACCACACTGGCAAACAGGACAACCAAATAGAGGTACCCAGAGAAGTGGAAGGAAAGGATGTGGAGGTTAGCCAAGGAGGTGACCTCAGCGGGAAAGCAGTGAACCCCAGAGGGAGGAGGAAGTGAATCCTGGTGGGGACTCCATCATAAGAGGATCCAGCTAGGAACACAGGAGGGGAAGGACAGGGAGGTGAGGTGCCTTAGGTGCCACGGCATGGAGGGATGGAAGGAAGATCCTGGGGATCACTGGGAAGACAAGACAGGAGGGTGAGCTGGATGTTATTATCCACCTAGGTACCAATGACCTGGCAAATGGGGAGCCAAAGGAAGTTCAGGAAGAGTTTAGGAAACTGGGGAGGGTCTCTAGCAAGTAGCTACTTCTGTCACTTTCTCAGAAGTACTACCTGTGAGAGGCAAGGGAGAGCATAGGTGCATGCATCGGGAACTTTAACTCATGGTTGAAAACTGGTGCTGTGAGGAAGGTTTGGATTCATTGGTGACTGGGGACCCACCTGGAGGGATGGAGGTTTGTTCAAGCCTGAGGCCTACATCCATCCTGGAGGAATCAAGCACTCAATGATAAGTTTAAATGCTACATTGACAAGCATTTAAACTAGCAAAGGGGATGGCAGGCCAGCAAGGAGGGTACCTACTTACTCACCCCCACAGCTAACAGTGGAACCAGTGAACCAGAGGGTGGCTATCTCTGCAAAACAGTGTGCAAAAGATGGAGATTGAGTGCCCAAGAGGAATGCATAAAAGAGGGCAAGAATTCAGCAGAAGGGCAGACAGCAAGGAGAACCAGGGATAAATGACAACCAAGGAAGGGCTGGAGTAGAACAGTGAAACAGTCTAGGGAGGTCAAATCATGGAGAAACCATGTGTGCAAATGCCAGGAGCCTTAGCAACAAGATGGAAGATCTGGAGGCTGTCATGGTGCAGTCAGACCTGGACATTGTAGCCATCACTGAAACCTGGTGTAATGATAACCACGACTGGGAGATGGCCATACCTGGCTACAACATATTCAGAAGAGGCAGAGCAGGCAGGAAGGAGGAGGGTGGCACTCTATGTGAAAAATGACATAAGGGCCACAGAGATCCTGGAGGAACAAAATGGGGGAGATACTGTGGGTTAGCTGGAAAGGAAAATGGGGACAGCCATCCACACAGGTGTGGTCTACAGACCACCAGCCCAGGAGGAAGAAACAGATAGAGAGCTGATGCTAGCCATCCAAAGGATGGCAGACAAGGGTGAGGTAGTACTGGTTGGAGACTTTAATAATCCAGACATGGACTGGAGCATCTCAGCAGCAGCATCAACTAGGAGCAGATTTATCCTGGACTCCCTTCAGGGAGCCTTCCTCAAGCAACTGGTCATGGAACCAACCCGGCAGAAGGCAATACTGGACCCTTGTGCTCACAAACAGGGACAGTGTGATGGGAGAGTAACAGTGGGGAGCACCTGGAAACAGTGACCACCAGTCATTGTGGTTTGAAATCACAGAAAGAGCAGAACCAAACCACACAAAACACGTATCCTGGATTTAGGGGGCAGACTTTGGGAAAATGGGAGATACTTGAAAGAGGCATTAAGGGAATGGGACAGGAATCAGGGGTTGAGGAACAGTGGGCAGTATTTAAAATGGGGATTACAAGAACAACAGAATTATGTATTAAGCAGGTTAGCAAGAGGAGAGGAAGAGGAGACCATTATGGTTTCCAAAGGAGCAAAGAAAGTGAAAGCCAAAAAGATTGCATTCAGGCAATACAAAAAGACACACGCAGAAGGGGATAGGGAGAAGTACCAGGATAAGCAAAGGGAGGCAGAGAGGTCAGTAAGGGAAGCCAAAGCTCAGACAGAAGAACACATTGCAAAATCAGTGGGTAGAGGGGACAAAACCTTTTACAGCTACATAAGTGAAAAAAGAAAGACAAAGGGAGGGATAGTGAGACTGAAGGGGGAGGATGGGGCCACGTGGAGGATGACAACAGTAAAGCTGACATATTGAACAGGTATTTCTGCTCAGTCTTTACTGAGGAAGAGGAGGGTAATGGGTCTGAAGGGAGTACAAGGGTGAGAATGGTGCAGAAATGGACACAAGTCCCTCTACTTGAGAAGGGTCCGAAGGAACTGGAAGTAATAAGAGTTGATAAAGTAATGGGGCCAGATGGGGTGCACCCCAAGGTCCTTAAAGAACTAAGAGGTGGTGGCTGAACCTTTGGCTATCCTGTTTAGCGATCACTGGAAAGAGGGAGGTACCCAAAGACTGGAGGACAGCAGATGTAGTCCCCTTATACAAAGTGGGAACAAAGAGGAAGCAGGGAACTACAGACCAGTCAGCCCCACCTCGGTAGTGGGGAAGATCATGGAAGCACTACTGAAGGAGAGATTGGTGGAACATCTGGTTGTCAATGGACTACAGGACCCAAGTCAGCATGGTTTCACCAGGGGGAGGTCATGTCAGACCAACCTCATTGAATTTTTTGACTGGGTGACTAGGGAGGTGGATCAGGGGAGGGCAGTGGACATGGCCTATCTGGACTTCAGCAAGGCCTTTGACACTGTGCCACATAGAAGACTATTACACAAACTGGGGAATATGGGTGTGGGCAGGACAGTAGTGTGGTGGGTGGTAACTGGCTGGGTGGCAGGACACAGAGGGTGGTGGTAAATGGCTGTCACTCCACAGAGGGAAGAGACCAGTGGGGTACCACAGGGATCAGTGCTGGGACGGTCCTATTCAACATCTTCATCAGTGACATGGCGCCCAGGACCTAGAAAGGCAGAATTTCACTGCTCGCTGATGACACAAAGCTCTGTAACAGAGTAGACACACCAGAGGGTGTAGACAGAATGAGAAGCGACCTGCAGAAACTTGAAGAATGGTCAGGGGTTTGGCAGTTGAAATTCAATGCTAAAGTGCAAGATAATGCATATGGGGCACAAAACCCTGGCACAATATATCAGTTGGGGGTGAGGATATAGCATGCACCAAGCGGAAAGGGATCTTGGGGTTATCATCTCTGATGACCTCAAGGTAGAACACTAGTGTGACAAGGCAGCAGGTAAAGCAAATAGGATGCTGGGATGTATAGCAGGGGCATCACCAGCAGGAAAGGAGGTCATAATTCCGCTATACAAGACACTAGTGAGGCCCCACCTGGAGTACAGTGTACAGTTCTGGAGACCATACCTACGTAGGACATAGACAGGGTAGAGAAGGTTCCGAGGAGGGCAACAAAGATGGTGTATGGATTGCATCACACAAGTCCTATGAAGACAGGTTGAAGGAACTGAACATGTACTCCCTGGAGGAGAGGAGGAGAGAGGGGATATGATAGAGACATACAAGTATCTTACAGGGAGGAACAGGGTGCAGGAAAACACTATTTTTAAGCGAAAAAGATGTTCCAGGACTAGAGGGCATGGGATGAAGTGGAGGGAGGACGATTCCTAGAGGAAACATGAGAAAAGAATTTCTTCACAGAACGGGTGGTGGACAAGTGGAACACCCTGCCAGAGGAAGTGGTGGGGGCTGAAACAATCACAGGATTTAAGAATGCATGGGATAGACATAAAGGAATTCTGGAGGTCAGGGGTAAAGGGCAACAGACTTCTAGGAAAACAAACTGAACTTACAAGCTCAAATGGGCAGACTGGGTGGGCCATAGGCCCTTATCTGCCGACACTGTCTATGTATCTATGTATCTATGTTTTTCTCCTGTTTTGTGTGGGTTAACATGGAGTGACCCATTTTTTTATTTCTTTTTATTTTTTGTATAATAAAAAGAGAGAGAGCATTTACATTGCATTACAGAGCATTGTCAATTATAAAAACTTTCTCCCTGTTTATAAATAACTCACCCTCAGTCTGTAAATTTTCCAATATGCATCTGTACACTGATGATACTATCATTTACATCTCCGTGCAGTCCTTCCTCCAAGAGGACTTCAATAGAGTTCAGACTTGGTTCCAGAAAAAACAGCTCAAACTAAATGCTAAAAAAAAACTGTGGCTTTGACTTTTGGTTCCAGACAAAAACTGGCCACCCTCCAGTCTTCCCCCATCTTCACCACCCTTGATGGCACTCCTCTCGAGAATGCCCCTCCTTTCAAATACTTGGGGGTTTGGTTGGATTGCCACCTGGATTTCTCCACCCATGTTGACACCATTAGTACTAAACTTCACCCCAAACTGACAGTCCTATATTGACATGAAGATAGCCTCCCCCTTCCCACCCGCCATGACTTGGTATCCAAATTGGTCCTGCCCATCTTTGATTAGGCTGATGTGGTGTACAGCACAGCCTCACATTCTTCACTTGCCAGACTGGACACCCTACTAAATGTCTTCTGCCACTTCACCTCCATCTCCTTCCCTTACTTACCACTGCCTCCTGTATTCCGCCCTATCCCTTGCCCCTGTATCTCACAGGAGGATGATTCACTGTGCCTCCTCTGTTGCAAAGTGCTGGTTTGGCACCCTTCCATCCTACCTCTCATCCCACCTCTCCCAAACTGTCTACTCAATCTACCCCCTTCATCATAGAGGTCCACAAACCTTTTCTATCCCCTGTCCCAACTCCGCATCCTGTCAACATGCTTTCTCCTTCCATTTCCCTTCCCTCTGGAATAATCTCCCCTCTGATCTCCATCATGCCTCCTCCTCCTTTTCACTCAAATGGCTCCTCAGGCTTCTTCCTCACCCACTTTGCTCTCAGTATGCCCCAACCCTCTCCTCCTCCTAAGCTACCTGAAGTCTCTCCCCTAGTTGTCAACTCCTCCTAAGCCCTCACTTCCCTTTTCTGATGTTTTCTCAGTAATTCCCCTGTGGATCTATGTTCCTTTGACTAGCGTCTAGTCTTTCACTTGTGTCACCTCAGGTCCGGCACTAGTTATAATTGTAGGTAATGGTAGCATCACATTGTCTCTTTTTACTGTAGTCCCTGTTTCTGGATGCTTCCCAGTTGTTGGAGTCTCGAGACCATGACCCGTGTCTGACTGTATTCACTATGCACATTCTATATTGTAAATCTGCTTTATGATATTATTATTTTATTTGTGTTCCTGAAGTTGGATGATCTGATTGTTTGGGGTCTTGCAACCGGGACCCATGTTTTTTCTTAACTGTATTTTTGTCATGCTTAGTTATGCATTTGTTATCCCCTATGCACCCCTTCCTCGGGTTGCACCTGGAAACAATCTTCGGCTCACTGGTGCCTTTCCCAGTTATCAGCTTTTACAGACAACATATTCAGAAGAGTCAGGGCAGGCAGGAAGGGAGGAGGAGGAGTGGCGCTTTATGTGAAAGACGGCATAAAGGCCACAGAGATCCAGGAGGAACAAAATGGGGGAGAGATACTGTGGGTTAAGCTGGAAAGGAAAATGGGGTCAGCCATCCGCACAGGTGTGGTCTACAGACCAACTGCCCAGGAGGAAGAGACAGATAGGGAGTTATTGCTAGCCATCCAAAGGATGGCAGACCAGGGGGAGGTGGTGCTAGTTGGAGTATTCCAGACATTGACTGGAGCCTCCCAGCAGCAATATCAACGAGGAGCAGATTTATCCTGGACTCCCTTCAATGTGCCTTCCTTAAGCAACTGGTCATGGAACCAACTTAGTAGAAGACAATACTGGACCTCATGCTCACAAACTTGGACAGTGTGATAGGGGCAACAGTTGGGGAGCACCTGGGGAACAGTGACCACTGATCACTGTGGTTTGAAATCACAGAAGGAGCAGAACCAAACCACACAAAAACACATATCCTGGATTTTAGGAGGGCAGAGTTTGAGAAAATGGGGACATGCTTGAAAGAGGCACTAATGGGAACGGGGAGGGAATCAGTGGTGGAGGAACAGTGGGCAATATTTAAAACAAAGATTACAAAAGCAACAGAATTATACATTAAGCAGGTTAGCAAGGGAAAAAGGAAGAGGAGGCCATTATGGTTTTTCAAGGAGGTAGCAGAGAAAGTGAAAGCCAAAAAAAATGCATTCAGACAATACAAAAAGATGCAGGCAGAAGGAGATAGGGAGAAGTACCAGGAGAAGCAAAGGGAGGCAGGGAGGTCAGTAAGGGAAGCTAAAGCTTAGACAGAAGAGTGCATCGCAAAATCAGTGGGTAGAGGGGACAAAACCTTTTACAGGCACATAACAGAAAAAAAGAAGAGCAAAGAGAGGGATATTGAGACAGAAGGGGAGGATGGGAGCCACGTGGAAGATGACAACAGAAAAGCTGACATACTGAACAGATATTTCTGCTCAGTCTTTACTGAGGAAGAGGAGGGTAATGGGCCTGAAGGGAGTATAATGGGTGGGAATGGTGCAGAAATGGACACAAGTCCCTTTACATGGGAAAGGGTCCTAAAGGAACTGGAAGGAATAATCAAAACTGCCATCACAGAGGCAACAAGCCTTTGTGTGATGCAAATAAACAAAACAAAACGATGTAAGAAACCACTATGGTTCTCAAAGGAGGTGGCAGGGAAGATTAGGGAGAAAAAGAAAGCATTCAGGAAGTACAAGGAATCATAGAAGGAGCAGGACAGAGAATTGCATCAATTAAAGCAAAAGTAAGCAGGGAAGGAAGTCAGAACAGCAAAGGCCCAAACCAAGGAAAAGATAGCCAACTCAGTTAAGAAGGGGAATAAAACCTTTTATAGGTACATCAGGGAGTGAAGGAAGACTAAGGGAGGATAGTGAGGCTTAATAAAGGGGAAGGAGTAGACAGAGGGTGACTGTGAAAAGGCAGAGATACTAAACAAATATTTTTGCTCAGTATTCACAAATGAAGAGGGGGAAGTACCAAAACCAAACAATAGAAGCACTCTAGATATTGGGGTTGATACCAGCCCATTCACAGAAGAAAGGGTTCTGAAAGAACTCTTAAAACTGAAGGTGGCCAAAGCAATGGGGCCTGATGGGATTCATCCCAGAATTCTAAAAGAACTAAGGGTAGAACTAGTGACACCACTGACTACCCTTTTTAACAAATCATGGGAGGATGGGGTGGTTCCTGAGGACTGGAGGAGGGCAGATGTTATTCCACTTAACAAAAGTGGAGCAGGGCAGAAGCAGGAAACTACAGACCTGTTAGTTTAACCTCAGTGATTGGGAAAATAATGGAATCACTTCTGAAGGAAAGAATTGTTGAGTACCTAGAGGCCAGAGGGGCACAGGACCCAAGGCAGCATGGATTCACAGTGGGAAGGTCATGTCAGACAAATCTAATAGATTTCTTTGACTGGGTGACCAAAGTAATAGATCAAGGAGGGACTGTGGCCATGGCCTACCTAGACTTTAGTAAGGCATTTGACACAGTCCCACACAAAAGATTAATATACAAGCTGGCCAGCCTGGGAGTGGGTCCCAAGATGGTAGTCTGGGTAAAGAATTGGCTGGAGAATAGGACACAGAGGGTAATAGTAAACAGAGTCCACTCTGAAGAAAGGAGGGTTACTAGTGGGGTACCACAGGGTTCAGTATTAGGACCGGTCCTCTTTAATGTCTTTATAAGTGGCATTGCAGAGGGACTGGAAGGAAAAGTATGTCTCTTTGAAGACTACACAAAGATCTGCAACAGAGTTGATACACAAGGCTGGTGGAAAGGATGAGAAGGGACTTGGCAAGGCTGGAGGAATGGTCAAATATATGGCAACTTAGATTCAATGCTAAGAAGTGCAAAGTAATGCACCTGGGAAACAAAAACCCAGGGGAAGAGTACACAATGAGGGGTGAGATACTAACAACAACAAAAATGGAAAGGGACCTGGGGGTAGTCATATCAGATTACCTAAAGGTGGGCAAGCAATGTGAGAGGGCAGTATAGAGGACTGGGGGGATACTAAGATGCATAGAGAGAGGCAGCACCAGTAGAAAACAGGAAGTTGTTATCCCTTCGTACAGACAGCTGGTGAGACCCCATCTGGAGTACTGTGTGCAGTTCTGGAGTCCCAATATCTGCAAAGACACAGACAGAATGGAGGCAGTCCAGAGGAGGGCAACTAAAATGGTGCAGGGTCTGCACCAGAAAACATATGAAGAGAGACTTAGGGAACTTAATTATGTATAGCCTCGAGGAAAGGAGGGAGAGGGGAGACATGATAGAAACTTTCAAGTACCTCAAGGGAATCAACAAAGTCCAAAATGGTAGTATCTTTCAGAAAAAGAGGTGTGCAAGAACAAGGGGGCACAATTTGAAGATTGAGGGGGGATGGCTCAGAGGTAATGTGAGGAAGTATTTTTTCATGGAGAGGGTTGTGGATGCATGAAACAGCCTTCCTGAGGAGGTTGTGGAGTCAAAAACAGTGGTGGATTTCAAGAATGCATGGGACAGTCATAAGGCAATTCTAGGGGGTGGGGCTAGGAAAAAGTAGGCTGTTGGTTAACTAGGATCTGCAGCTTATCCATTAGGTAGGGAAATGAGCAGACTGGGTGGGCCAAGTGGTCCTTATCTGCCATCAAATTCTATGTTTCTATGTTTCTATTTCTCTGGATTCTAACTGCACATCTGTTTTGGCATATTTGCTTTTATATGATGTTCTCTGGGCTCTAAGGAGTTTTACTTTTTCACCTGATATGCGCGCACTTAAAGTGCATCAAAAGGTTCTGTAATGCATTTTTAGCTTCCTTCATCCTCTCTAGGGAGCACTTTATATCTAAAATGCTAATTAGAGTCTCATTTCTTGAAGCTTTAGATGCTGTACCTCAGTTCACAAATTCAGCGTAACAACCCATTTTCTTTAAAGCCTCTGAGTTCATTCATATATGATTGGCAAGACATGGTGAAATACAAAACATAAATACACATTCACTGCCATGATCATCTTTATCCTTCCAGACCTGCACAAAGTCTGAATCAGCAACATGCACACCTGACACTGCCCTTTATACTGTAGGTGCACAATCTTACTTTTGTTTCGAGACACAGATCTATTATTCTCCCATTTGAACCCATAAAGGCACAAAACAGCACAAGCATCTAAACTGTTTTTTAATCTTGGAATATAGGTTACTGGTCCCTTCCAAGGGAGTACTGGGGTACATTAACATTAATTTTAACACCGGGAGCAAGTGATAATTTCAAATCTTCCCTAATAGCTTTTAATTCACTACTGAGCACATTTAGTGCCATTTCAATTGATTCTACAGATAGAGCACTTTCCCTGTCCATGTGAGATGGCTTAGGTACAGGGACAGGCTGACTGCACGCCTGTGCCAGGGTTTTTTCTGACCTAACAATGATCTCTACACTATCTGCCCCCTTCAAAATAGACCCCTCACCAATCTCCTCCTGGCAAATCACGCTCTCCTGATTTTTAGCAGGTGTCACTGGTATAGTAGCTGGCTACATAATCTCAACACTCTCTACTGAGAGCCTGAGATCCTTGCTAACTTCCTTAGCTCTCCTTGGTTTGATCTTTCTTTTTTAATTTCAGCTTTTCTACTGTAGAGGGAACTAGGGTTGGTGAAATATCTGGTCTCAATTGTCCTGAATGATTCTACTCAAGAGACGGTGAACAGGGCATACCTGGAGATGTTTTTTCCAGTTTACTAAGTATGTCCTCCAATCTACAGCTATTTATTGCTTGATTTTGTTTAATAGTTTCTATCTTATTCTGAATTCCAACTATCTGGTCAAGAATCATTAAATGAACTGCGTATGGCTCTTTAACAAACTGTTTAACATCTTCACCGAGTACAAAAGGGTAACGCGCTATGTCACCTTTAGAGTCCACAACTTTTGTGGCTGTTAGCAGATGTTATTGTTTCTTGAACTCAGAATTTACTGACTGACGTTCTCCCAAAACTGCTTCTAAATTAGTATGTAACCTGAGACTGTTTGCATTCCTATTTCTTCTAACAGATATTAGAGTATAGATTTCTGGAGAAACAAAATAGGGAGTATGTGTCAAGAGAATCATAGTTTAAATAGCTTGACTGTAAAGAAACTTCAGCATTGTCCCATTCACTGGCCTGGATATCCTTAACCTCATGTTTTTTTACTCTTGGATGTCTGGGCTGCATGGATACCTGAGTAGCTGGAACACTATCAGTTTGCTCAACATGCTCATCAGAAACCTGATTGCGCACAGCAAACATACAGGAGTTCCACAGGGTAGCAAGTATGCCTGGCATGCTAGGGGCAATAGACTGCACCCATGTGGCTATCCACACACCACCTGGCCCAAGGGAGCCACATATATCAATCAGAAGGCTGTGCAAGCATCAACTGCCAGGTGGTGTGCGATGCCAGGGGGCGCATAATCAATGTCTGTGCCACGCACCTTGGGGGAGGACATGATGCCTTCATCTGGCACCAGTTGGCACTGTGCCACAGATTTGAGAGTGGGGACATCCCCAATGGCCACTTAGTGGGTGAGTATGCAAACCACGCGGAAAAACATAGAGCTTGGGAGGGGCATGGTCAGAGGTGACATGGGTAGTGGCCACATGGCCCAAGGCAGGGTGACGCTGATCACCAAACTAATCTCCACCCTCTACACACTGGTGACAGTGGATACCCACTCTGTCCCTGGCTGCCCACACCATACCGGTGGCCCACGACCCCATCGCAGAAACGCTTATAATGAGGCACATGCCACCACACGCAATGTCATCGAGTGGGTGTTCGGGATGCTGAAGGCACGCTTCCGTTGCCTGGACACCTCCAGCGGTGCCCTACAGTACAGCTCCTCAAAGGCCTGTGGGCTATTCCTGGCCTGTTGCATCCTGCACAACATGGCCAACGTCTGTGGGATAGCTGTACAGGTCGAAGAGGGGGACAGCGATGGGGACGATGAGGACACTGGGGACGATGGTGATGGGCAGCCCCCCCTTGGGCAACGGGACCCCCGACTGCTCCGGCTGGCACAGCTGCACCAGGACACCATCACAGAGGAGCACTTTAGCCAACCCAGGTAAGTCAGGGGGCCATGTGCAACCACCAGTGGCAAAGGTACAACTCACAAACATGCATGGACACACATCAGGGGTGCATACTGTCATGGGAAGTGGCCGAGCATGGAACCGCACACACCGCCAGGGTTGGGCGAGGTCTAACACGGCACGCGGTCATACACACACACACACACACACACACACACACACCTCACAAGACATGCACAAAGGGTAGGAGGCACGCCAACCCAGACCACCACCCTAGCCACACACACATCCACAGACCAGCACACCCACTGCCTGTCATTGTGCATGTGTCAGACACTGGGCACCATTGCACAGTGGCATACAGCAACAACGCAGGCATCATCATCATGCACATGCCACAGTGGACAGCAGCCAGGAGGTGTGCAGATGGGCAGTGGTGTGTGTGTGTGTGCAGGGCTCAGGTACCCCACGCATGCATTGCCCACTGAACGACACAATGCACACAGGGCAGCATCAGACAGTAGCCATGCTGGGAGACAGGTCAGTCACACGACACAGTGCCACGGCTGCCATGGAGGCATGGGTGGCCCTGCTGAGACCCATCAGCAGTGACAGGCTGACCACTGGCCTCATGGGGTGGCACCGACGGTCTTCCAGGGGTTCCACTGCGTGAACGTGACTGTGTTCGCACAGGGGTCTGCAGCACACTGAACATGCCTGCGCCGGGCATGCTTGGGATGCCCACAGCTGAACCTGGTGTCTACAAAGATGGTGTCGCACGACGCCAGGAACGGGGGGGTGGACATTGCACTGCATGGTGTCTGCGATGCATGGGCAAATAAGTGTGTGCCCATTGTGGCCATGACAGCTGTGAATGCCTGTGTCTGCCTGTCAATGGCAGCAGTCACATCCTCCCGCAACTGGTCCATCCCTGCCAGGAACACAGCAGCCCACTGTAGCCCTGACCTCCGTATTCCTGTGGAGGTGAACGGACCCTCCTCCATCTCCATGATACTGGTCTTAGTGGAGAAGCCCACCACCACTGACCCATGTAGATACTCAGGAGCTGTAAGGGAAAAAAAGTAGCATTACTGCATGTGACCTACCCTGTTCCCCCTCAATAGACAGACCATGACCTACCATACAGTGACGGGCTACCACCCGTCTGGAATCCACCGCCCGAAACACCCTCAATGGCACAATGCTGCATGCTGCCAGCAACCCACTCTTCCTTTGGGGTCAGGCGTTGCACCTCCAGCTGTCCCCCACCGGTCGCAGACCGTGCTGCCCTGATGGCAGCCACCTTCTCTTTAATTCTCTGCCTGTCCATGCCCATCTTCCTTTTGCATTCCTGCATGGAGCGCTGGTGGCTGCCAACCTCAAATAGGGCATCTGTCTCGCCTTTGTAAAGTTTGGCCTCCTTCCTCCCACAACTCTGTTACTCTTCCTCCACCACACACTCGGTCATGAGTCATCCTGTGAGAATGACAGGTGTTACCTGTGACTGTGCAGTCCAGCGCATGTCCCAAACGCCACAGTCCACAATCCCAAACAGCATGCAACCCGCAATAGACTGCAGTAACTGACTATGCCAGTACAGCCCAATGTCATGTTTTATATAGCGCCAACCAATGCAAATGAGGCGAGGCACATCTTTAAGTGGTTGCAAATGCAGTGACTGCACCATTGAATGGCTGATTAGGTGATTTGCATATGCCGGCTGAATATCATGCTGTTGCACTTTGCGGAATTGTGTTGAACGTGCTGAGCCAAGGGTGCAGTTCTGTGACATGTGCAGTACACACCTAACTGCGCATGCCCAGGTTGATGACGCAGGCACCTGCCGTACTGCTGACATGCTGTGCATGGGAGGTAATGCAGGGCACGGCCACCATTGTGCCAGTGGCACTACATTGCTGTTCACATATATGGCGCTGTGGCACTGGGGAGTCGCAGGTGCACTGGGGCAACAGCACTGTAGGCCGCTACAGGAGGTGGCACACAGGCACCCAATCGTGCTAAATGCATTGGGTTCCATTTACGCTGTGGCTGTCCATGCGCCAGAGACCCTTGACCCTCTGCCTACCTTTGCCCCCTAGGCGCCTTGTGTCAGGTACGGGTGCACCGCTATTGCACTGTTCAGTGACAGCACAATAGGGAATGGCAGCACTGTACCGCACAGCATCTGCACATGGCAGGACTGTGCTGCCAAGTGCCATTTTGATTCAACCAGAGAGCAGAGATGGCGCAGAGGCGTGCAATCATTTGGAACCAGGTTGAGCTTGCCAACCTGGTGGCTATAGTTGAGCCCCATGCTGGGGCTTTGTATGGGGAGGCACCCCTGGACAGGGTCAGGAGTGTGGTCTAGCAGGAGGTGGTCGACGCTCTGGAGGAGGCCACTGGTATGGGGTGAACGGCGGAGCAGTGTCACCATTGTTATGGGGACCTGAGGCACAGGGACCTGATCTGCTTGCCCGCCTGCGGGCACGTGCCAGGAGGGGCATGGTGCCACAGCCAGGTAGGTGCAACATCCATACACTATTATCATCCATATGGGTATCACAGTTGCATGTGTCCGGCACATGGGGGGGCCGTCCGGTGTTGGCCGTGGTGGTATCGGGGTGTGGGGTGGATGGGTATGGCTGTGTGGGATTGCACACACATGGGGGCAGGGGGACTTTGCTACCGGATTGTACTGATGTTCATCTCTCCATGTTTGCACCTTAGGGCCAGAAGAATGCCGGTAGAACCAGGACCGGAGGTGCCACATGGAGGAACAGCGGGCCAGGAGGGATAATGGTGGTCCGCGGCGCGTGGACCAGCCTGATGATGGTGAGTGCCTTACATCCATGATTACTATTGCATGCTGTATAACTGGGCAGGCAGTGGGGCATGGCCACCATCCATTGACACCACTGCCATGCATGCAACTTGTTACAGTCAGCACTGTCCAGTGGCACTGCATGTCTGGGAGTGCGTCAATGGTGGTCCATGCATGCACTGGGCACATGGCTGTGGCACTGCCTTCACACCGCATAGCCAAGTCACTGTACAGCCATGGTGGTGCTGTACAGGACATGGGCGGTGGGTGTGTGCAGTGGTCCACATGGCTGTGGCTGCCTGGGTGGGCAGGTCTTGTGGACACGGTCACTGTGGGTGGTCGCATACCATCACAGGGGTGTGGCACATGGCTGTATGCCATGCACAGTGGGTGGGCTGTAGGGGCTGGATAGTCACACTTATTGACTCTGCTTCCTCATCCTAGGGTGGACGGCCACTCCAGGACATTCACCGAGGTCTAGGTGAGCTGCTCCAGGTGGTGAGGGAGACCTGAATCTCCTTCAAAGGATCCACCACCACGGGTAAGGAGGAGACGGAGAAGCAGACATTGGCACCATGATGAGGAGGACCAGGGTGCCCGTTGATGTCCCCATGCCCAGACTACCACCTTCCCCCTTGACCCACCTCACACCCTTCTTCCTCTCCCATACGTTCACCCCTACCCTCACCCACCCCCACCTGTTATGTGGCCCTTCCCCCTCTTGTAAATAATTGTATATGGTTTTTTGCTACGTCTTTTAAATATATGCATTTTGTTATGACAACTGTGGCGGTCTCTGATTTGCAGCGGGCTACAGGTGCTCACCTGCAGTGGTGTGCATGGCGTCAGGGGTGGTGCACGCATGGGCGTGTGTGTGTGTGTGTGTGTGTGTGTGTGTGTATGTGTGTGTGCAGAGGTGAACCGCCTATGGTGTGGGCAGGGGGATCAGTCACTGTCTGTGGTTTGTGTGTTGTACTCTGTGCACTGGATGCCTGTGTGCAGTGGTCCACGGGGCCTGCACTGTGTGCATGGCACCCCTGTCAGACCATCCATGGCCTGTGCAACTGACACCCTTGCATGTCTGTGATATGCACGGTCTGCTGGCATGTCAGTGGTGGCTGTCCATGCTGGATAACAACTGTACCCAGCACAATGCCAGGTTGTCTGCCATCACTAGTATGGTGTACATCTGCCTCCGGTGGCACTGTGGCCTCCGTTGTTGTTGCCCCCCTCCATGCTGTCACTTGCGTCTGTTGCAGGGAATGTGCTCCAGTGTCTGTTACTTGTGCTCCAGCAGCATGCTGGTGGCATACAGCTTTATGATGCCTACGCAGGGTGGCTGGCACACCTGTGCAATGTAGGGGTGCTGGCCATGTGTACACATCTGCCGTGGCCACACACCAGTGGCTTGGTTGACCCTCTACTGTGTCCCTGTGTTGGTGTGCCCTTGGGTATAGGTGGGTGATTGTCCATGCACTGTGTTGCATCCTGTGTGGTGCATGCCTCCATGCTACACTGTGCATGTCTGTGCTGGCTGTTGTGGCCAGTGCTGAGATGGGATGTGTCCTTGGGAGGTGTGCAGGGTGCTGTACCACTAGAGGTGGGGTCTGGGGGCATGCCCTGTCACGTATGGGGTACCTCGTGTGCTGGTCGGGCTCTCAGCTGTACCTCGGGGGGGACGTGCAGGGAGCCAATGTGTATGCATCTGTTGCATCGCTGTCCGCTGCTGCCCACTGCAGGGTGCTCATGGTGGGGCTGCCTTGCATGGATCCATGGTGCACAGGATTGCATTGTCACAGTGGGGGTGGTGGCATGCATGGGGTGTCCTGCACTGTTGGGCACTACTCCTGGGAAGGGTGTATGGGGATCATGGTGCAGTGTGTGCTCTGCATTGGTGGGATGGTGTGGTGCAGGGTGGTCGGCCCTCCTTGTGTGCCGGTCACAGCTTGCCAGGGGGTGTGCTGGGGCACCATGGCCCGACTGTGGGTTGGTTGCTGGTATCCATGGGCCAGTGATTATTTCAGCTCTCCCCCAGTTGTGCAGTGCATGGGGTGTGGGGGACGATGTCTGTTCTGCTGTGTGTTCCTCTGCCCATCTGTGGCATGGGTGGTGGGCCCCTGAATCCCTGGTTGTGCTGTTGCATTGCTTCCTTGCTGCGGGGGCATCCCCGGTTGCACTATGGCGCATCTGGACTGCTCCGCTGAGCATCCCTTGTTGCGCTATGGTGCATCAGATATGCTCAGCTTCACATCCTTAGTTGCACTATGGTGCAGGTGGTGTGATATTCAGTCATCAGCTGTAGACGCATCTTGGCCTGAGCAGTTTTTGAATATTGTGCTTCTTGCGCATGGGCGCAGTGGACTTGCGCTTGTTCCTGCTGTTGCGCACTTTTTGGGCACAGTTTGAATATCTGGGCCTAAGAGTTTAAATCTTTTCCTTATTAATTATAGAATCATCAGAAAAATACAATTAATTACTAAATGCACAATAGAAAAATACAGCAGCACTTAAATGAAATGATTTTTAAATTTGACTTTAGTGTCTCTCACAGAAAAAGCACAGATATGAGCACAGGAGGGTTTCCTACAACCAATGAACTAAAGTTTCAGCAAAAAATTACTCAAAAAGGCTTTTTTATCAGCTTTTACAAGGTCTGAATCACAGAGAGCTCTCAGAGCAGACTGTCTCCCACAGTTTCCTACACACACTACCCCAAACTGAGGCTGTGCAGAGCAATCTAGAGCACATGTGACCTGAAATCCCATGAATCAATGCAAAATTCACCTTTGGAGCTTAAAAACAAGGTGAAGTGAGGCAAAGTACTTTGTTTTCAATGCACTTCGCCTTAAAATTTGGTGGAGTAGTGGTTTGGGAAAGCAGAGTAATGTGAAATCATTGTCTTCAATGGACTTTGCGTTACCCATTATAACACAAAGTACTCTTCTTTGCGTTGCAGTGCACCCCACAAATTCACCATCACTCTGCGAATCACTCTGTGGAGCAAACTGAGGCCACTTTGCCCATCTCTAGTTCTTATATCAGAAGGTTATGCTAAATACCAAGTATGCTGAAAGTCTTGTATAACCAGTACCATTTTTTATGTTGCATATTGCTTATTTATTAGCATTATTTACTGAAATTTGTTTTGTTTTATTGATTTCTGTGATTTTCTGAAAGAATTTTGTTGATGTTTACAGTTACTGTGCTTGATATTTATGCTAATGTTAAATATTTAGAATTATTGTATAGGTGTGAATAAAATGCATATAATTACTGGCCACAATTTTTCCCATAGACAAACGAGTTATAATTTGCGTTATAACTAGCTCAGCTAGTTATAATAGCAAACCCTCCCACTCTCTCAGACAAGGCTGAGACACAAAAGACCTCAGAGCGCACGATAACAACATGGTCACTCACGGTTTCGCAGCTCCGTGTGTCCTGTCAGGTTGAGCGCTGTCCTCTTCATAGCATATAGTCGCCTTCTAAAAATAAAAAAAAAGGCTTTCAGCAGTAGCGACAGCGACAGAACAACAAAGTACTTCAAGTATGGAAACCAGGTTTGAGATTGTAGATAGCGCTATAAAAGAAGCATTCACAATAGAGCAGGACAATAAAAATACCAAAAGAAAAACAGACAGTGACATCCTCCTGTTCCACAAATTCCTCACAGAAGCATCACTACAAAATGACTTTACCACCTTCAGTGCTGAAGAGCTAGATACACACATAGCTAACTTCATTTACTGTTTAAAACGTCACGATGGTTCTGAATATGAACCAGGAACAATCCGTGGCATAATCGCCAGCATAGATAGGCACCTAGCAGCCCATAAGTATCCCCACAGTATATTTAAAGGGCTAGCAACCGATTTCATTCAAACCAGAAAAACACTTGCTGCAAAACAAAAACAGCTAAAGCGTCTAGGCAAAGGAAACAGGCCATTAAAAGCTTCACCTCTCACAGAGGAAGATATTGAATTACTTTACAACTCAGGCACCTTATTACTACACACAGCCAACTGAATCTCCTCAATTTCTTATTTTCAACATTTAGTCTACACCCGTGACTTATAACAAAGGAACAGTACGACCTGCAGTGGGGTGACATTACTGAGGAACAGACACAGAAGGCAACACCTTTCGAATACAATGAAAGACAAACTAAAACTAGAACTGGAAAACCCTAGAAACATAAGTCCACTGAAGCCCCGAATATATAAAATAAACAAAATCCAGAAAGAGACACCATAGCAGCTTTCCGTCTCTACAAAAGCTAACAGACCACCGAAATGCAGGTAAAGACTTTCCATTCTACGTAGCCCCAAACATAAATAAAAAACTCCCTCTGGTTCCAAAACACGACTGTAGGACTCAACAAACTAAGAGCCATGATGACAACAATGAAACTTCAGTTTGGAATTCCACACTGCAAACGAATTACTAATCACTCTACCCGAAAAACCACGATACAGAGACTTTTAGACTGTAGCATGGCTCCCACTGAACTACAACAAATATCAGGCCACAGAAATGTTCAATCAATAAATAATTATTCAGTACTCTCAGAAGCCAAACAACGCAAAGTAAGTGAGCTGCTCACATTTTCCAAATGTGAAACAGAACAGTCATGTACCTCCAGCAAAGATCACACCACGCTGCCACTTCAGAACTCCAGAACACAGCGAGCAGCCTTTCTCCAACAGACTACAAGCCATCTTTGGTCCACACTGCACCTTCAACGAGGCAGTCTCAATAAGATATACAATGCTCCAGAAAGCGAAGCAGAAACACGCCTTCAATAGAAGAATTCCAACGACGACAGCTAGAGGTAACCAAGCATACACACACTTTTAAGACACTCCCTAACCCACGCTAATCTAACGCTGTCCTCTTCTCTTCTCAGACAATACGATAAGAAGATCTCCACAGGAACCAAATGACAATGACCAGGAACACCTCTTTGAACCAGACTGCATAACAAAATACACAGTTTGAACTTTTAGTTAAAAAGTTGTAAACGTTCTCAATTGTTATCTGCTGTGAGGTTTAAATTACTTGTAGAAAGATCTGGTAAGTAGGGGGAGTGGCTTAGCTAGAAGGAAGCTACATTTAAAGACTGCCTTAGAAAGATTCTGCTAATAGCTTGGCAGAAGACACCAGGAGAAAGGACTGCTGTGTGACTGAACTTCTGCTGGGACTATATTGCCCTCCTTCCCTCCCTCCACCCAAAGCTAGTTCTATTTTTATAGGCACAGGTTTGACTGACAACAGGAACTTCCTGTTTAGGGGCAGGAAGTGAGTGATCACAGAACCACCAAGGACCCACCATCCTAGAAGGGCAAAGTAGCTCTCCGGCCCCCTCTAGCTGCTGGAGGTCTGCCTCTGAACAAGTAAGTGGTCTACTGAGAAATATAGGATATTCTTTGTCCCAGAACAGGACAATCAGGAGCTTAAAGGCACACAGGCAGAAAGTAAGGAGAGAGAGAAAAACAGAGGAAAGAGTAAGGATTGCAAACAGTTAAGGGCCAGAAATAAGACATGATTGGAGGTGCAGTGCAGTGGCTGTGGAGCAGCAGTCTTCCGGGAGATGTTCTGGAGGATGCGGTGTTGTCCCATCTGCAGGCACCTCTCTGGGCTGAGGGAGGAGGTTGCTCATCTCCAGGCTGAGTTGGCCAGGATTTGTGGGACCTCCTCTTCCATCCAGGGACCACCAGTGCCACTGCCGTTGCCTCAGAGGTTGCCAAGAAGAGGGCGGTTGGACAACAGTGGGCTCAGGGAGGGTGAGGGTGGTGGAACAGCAGCATCCCTCCAGCTGTACCTCTCCACACCCCATGCCATTCTGGCAAAGTATGGTTCATCTATGGAGGCACCTACAGTGGAGACCAAGGAGGATGCTGGGAACCTCCACAAAGGAGACCCACAGGAGGGTGGCAGGGGACCGAGCAGGGGAAGGAAACAACTCCTGGTGGGGGACTCCATTGTTAGGAAGGTAGAACTGGGCAAGGAAGGGGAGAGGGAGGTAAGGTGCCTGCCTGGTGCCATGGCTTGGAGGGACAGAGGCGAATCCTCAGGATTGCCGGAGCAGCTGCACAGGGGACAGAGCTGGATGTCATTGTCCACCTAGGGACAAATGACCTGGCTAAGAAAGGGATTAGAGAAGTGCAGGAAGAGTTTGTGGAATTGGGGAGGGGCCTTAGTCAAGTAGCACGGTAACCTTCTCGGAGGTGCTACCCATCTGTGGCATAGGAGAGGCTAGGTGTTCCGTACTGGTGATTCAATCAGTGGTTGAAAACTGGTGTGGAGCTCAGGATTTGGCTTCATTGGGGACTGGGGGTCCACCTGGAGTGATGCAAGCCTATACTGGCATGATGGGCTGCATCTGTCCAGGAGGGGAACCAGGATCCTAGGTGATAGGTTTAAATGCTTCATTGGCAAGCTTTTAAACTAGCCAAGGGGGGAGGCACTGGAAAGGAGCAGGAAAATCCTAGCCCCCAAACAATCATGGTAGTAAGTGTGGCAAACACCAACATGGAGGTGTCGATAGGAGAAGGGCTGGGGTAAATGGAGAAAGTGACAAAGGCAAGAAGGACAGGGATGGGGCAAAAGGGGGTAAGGCCATCAGGAAATGGAGGGTAATGAGTACCAATGCCCGTAGTCTGGGCAACAAGCTCCCTGAGCTGGTGGCCTTAATGGAAGAGGGATGCCTGGATATCGTAGCAGTCACAGAAACATAGTACACAGAGAACCATGACTGGGATGTTAACATACCAGGGTACATAACTTACAGGAGAGACAGGCAGGGGAGAAGAGGGGGAGGAGTAGCTCTCTATGTAAAGGAAGGAATAAAAGCAACTGAACAAAAGAGTAAACAGGAGAGGAGGCACTGTGGGTCACCTTGGAGACTGGAAAGGGCACCACAATCCCACAGGGTTGTGTACAGACCCCCATGTCAGGGGAAGGAATGGACAAGGATATGATGGAAGGCATTCTTAGAATGGCAGAGAAAGGGAGATACTGTTGATGGGAGACCTGAATATGCCAGATGTTAACTGAGCACATTTGCTGCAGCCACATCCAAAAGCAGGGCCATTCTTGATGCCCTACAGGTGGCAGGCATTAGACAGCTAGTTTCCAGAACCCACTCGTGAGGGAGCAATCTTAGACCTTGTACTCTCAAATGGGGCAGTGAGAGGATCTCAGATCTAGAGTGGGTTGCCATCTGGGGACAAGTGACCATCAAACAGTGTGGTTCACGTTAAACTCAGCTATAGAGTCAAGCCATACAAAAGTGAGGGTACTGGACTTTAAGAGGGCTGACTTGGCAAGATGGGAGAGTGCCTCAGAAAAGCACTAGCAAACAGGCTAGAAGGAGGTGTGCAGCAACAATGGGAATTATCAAAACTGCCATCACAGAGGCAACAAGCCTTTGTGAAGCAAATAAACAAATCAAAATGAAGAAAAAGCCACTATGGTTCTCAAGAGAGGTGGCTGTGAAAGTCAGGAAGAAAAAGATAGCATTCTGGAAGTATAAGGAAACACAGAAGGAGCAGGACAGAGAGCTGTACCAGTTAAGGCAGAAAGAAGCAGGGAGGGAAGTCAGAATAGCAAAGGCCCAAACTGAGGAAAAGATAGCCAACTCAGTTAAGAAGGGGGATAAAACCTTTTATAGGTACCTCAGCGAGCATAGAAAGACAAAGGGAGGGATAGTGAGGCTGAATAGAAAGAACGGTGGGTGGGCAGAGGGGGACAGTGAAAAAGCAGGAATACTGAACGAATATTTCTGCTCAGTATTCACAAAAGAGGAGGGGGAAGTGCCTAATCCAATTAACAGAAGCACTCTTGATAGGGGGGTCGATCCCAGTCCTTTCACAGAAGAAAGGGTTCTGCAAGAACTCCTAAAACTGAAGGTGGACAAAGCAATGGGTCCTGATGAATTCACCCAATTCTAAAAGAATTAAGGAAGGAACTAGTGAAACCACTGGCTACTCTTTTAATAAATCATGGGAGGATGGTGTGGTACCCAAGGACTGGAAGAAGGCGGATGTGATTCCCTTCACAAAGACAAAAGGCAGGAAACTACAGACCTGTCAGTCTGACCTCTGTGGTAGGGAAAGTGATGGAGTCACTTCTGAAGGAAAGAATAGTTGAGTACCTAGAGGCTAGTGGGCACAGGACCCAAGACAGCATGGGTTCACAGCGGGAAGGTCATGTCAGATGAATCTAATAGATTTCTTTGACTGGGTGACCAAAGTAGTAGACCAGGAAGGGCTGTGGACATGGTCTACCTAGACTTTACAAGAGGCATTTGGCACAGTCCCACAAAAGATTATTAGTCAAATTAACCAGCCTGGGAGGGGGTCCCAGGGTGGTAGCCTGGGTAAAACATTGGCTGGATAACAGGACACAGAAGGTAATTGTAAATGGAGTCCACTCTGAAGAAAGGGCGGTTACCAGTGGGGTACTGCATGGTTCAGTATTGGGTCCAGTCCTTTTTAATGTCTTCATCAGTGACATTGCAGAGGGACTGGAAGGAAAAGTATGCTTTTGCAGATGACACAAAGATCTGCAACAGGGTTGATATACAAGAAGGCGTGGAAAGGATGAAAAGGGACTTGGCAAGGTTGGAGGAATGGTCAGATGTATGGCAGCTAGGATTCAATGCAAAAAAGTGCAAAATAATGCACCGGGAAACAAGAACCCAGGGAAGAATACACAATGGGTAGGGAGGTAGTAACAACAAAACAGGAAAGGGACCTGGGGTAATCATATAAGATGACCTTAAGGTTGCTAAGCAATGTGAGAGAGGCAGTAGGGAGGCGGGGTATACTGGGATGTAGGGAGAGGCATCAGCAGAAAACAGGAAGTTGTTATCCCTCTGTACAGACAGTTGGTGAGACCCCATCTAGAATACTGTCTCCAGTTCTGGAGACCCCATCTCCGCAAGGACATAGACAGGATAGAGGCAGTCCAGAGGAGGGCAACTAAAATGGTGCAGGGTCTGCAAGAGAAGCCGTGATGAGAGAGACTAAAGGAGCTTATATTACACCCTTGAGGAAAGAAGGAGAGGGGGGACATGATAGAAACTTCAAGTACCTCAAGGAATCAACAAAGTCCAAGAGGGTAGCATCTTTCAGAAAAAGAGACTTGCAAGAACAAGGGACACAATTTAAAGATAGAAGGAGGGCGGTTCAGGGGCAATGTGAGGGAATTATTTCACAGAGAGGTAGTGGATGCATGGAACAGCCTTCCTGAGGAAGTTGTGGGGTCTAAAACCATGGGAGAATTCAAGAATGCATGGGACAGACATAAGGCAATTCTTGTGGGGGGACAGGAAGATATAGGCTGTTGGTTAACTAGGATCTGCTGCCTATCCTGTAGGTAGGGAAATGGGCAGACTAGATGTGCCTAGCGGTCCTTATCTGCCGTCAAAGTCTATGTTTCTATGTTTCTATGTTTCACTTCTGAAGCTTTCACGGTTCCAACTTAATCTCATTCAAGAACTGTAAGTTAAAAAAAGTTAAAATACTGATAAATGTTCTAAACTTTACAATTGTTCATGTTTCTTTGGCAAACATAAAAAAATTAAAAAAAACACAAAGAATTAAAAAATTAAATGTAATACAACAGAAATAAATATTTACTTATTGCACAACTGTCTTACTCAGTTCTTTGCAAATACAATACATTACAGTTGAAAAAATTGTGACCAGCAATTATAAAAAATAAAGTAATGCACAGATGGTTATTCATGAGAATTTTACACACACCCTCCGTTGGAATGCCTAAATAAAACCCGGGCCGCCCGCCCCGGGTTTATGGCATCCACACCTCGGGTGTGTAAAATTCTCAATAACCATCTTCCCACATTATTTTCACATATTTTTCCATATTTATAAGTGTGGAAGAATTCTTATTATCATTATCAATCTGAGAGCATTGGTAATGTGCATATATGAATTTATAATTATATTTTAGTAATTTATGAAATAATTTTGGGGAAAGACACAATGTAAATCCAAGTGCTGCATTATAAAAGTGATATTATAGCCTTTGTTCCGATATCTTTGGATCATCAAAGATGTCAAAACAAAGGCTATATCACTTTTTATAATGAAGCACTTGGATTCACCTCGGGCCTTTCCCTCAAAAAATATTTAATAAATTACAAAAAATAGTTATAAAATTCAAATATGATATTACACTCATGCTCCAGGTTCGCAATAATGGCAATAAGACTACTTCCACACTTATAAATACGAAAAATATATGTATTTTATTGACACCTATACCAACCCTGTTGTGTGTGTCATTTTAATCCCTGTGGTGTTTTATTTTTTCATATTAGAACAGACTTTGCCTAACTGTCTTAATGGCAAAGTCACCAGCAAAGTCACTGGTAAACTTAACAGGCAAATTTACAAACAGATGGAAAAGATGTGTGGATTGCTCTGCTGAGGGGAACTTGATAACTTCACAAGCGGATTAAAGCTTTGCAACATCTCTACATGTGAGTCTCACACAAGAGAGATATAAAAACACATGCATGTGCCATGCAGTATGCTTCTGTGGCACTGCCACAGACAGTCGGATATGTACATGTATAAAGTATGCTGTACTTGCTCACTGAATTAACAGTATGTGCTGTGAAACACAATATGGAATGATACATCAACATTTTCTATTCACACAAGCAAAATAGCAGTGCATCACTTTAGCCTGTGTGGTACCTGTTGAACACTATGCCATCAGGTCAATGAGGCTTGCCTTCCTCCTGCAGCACAGTTCATCCATCTGTTCTAACTCTGTTGTGTTGTCCTTTTGTGGCCAGTGGTATGAGACACCCTTCTGGCCACAACCTCCCAAACTGTGTCCAACTTTGCTTTTGTTGTATGTTTGCTGTCATCCCAGAACAGTCTTTTGTCTTTCTTTGTGACCTTGATCACCAGGATAGTTATCCATATCTCCTTGCTGGTGAACCAAGGATCCCTCTGCCTGCCTTCATTTGTGCCCCTTACTGGCTTGTCAGTCATAATCTGAGCAGTGAGCACAGACTGCAACTGCTGGATAATGCCATATTCAAGAGGATTCCTTCATTTACTGTTGTGCATGAAAAGCAAGTGTTTATCAATAAGTACCATAGGTCATGTATAGTGTTTACAAACAACTGTATGTTTGTGGAGCAATCTTGTGTACGATCAATTGCCCACACCCACTATGTCAAGTTGTAAATACTACCATGTGGGTTCAACATTAACAGGATGTTCTCCCAAGTCAGCATTGTCTACAGTGACTGTATCCCTTACAGAGATATAGGTATGCTGTGTACATGCAGAATGCATGCCACATGCTTAATTGTGCAATGTTTGTATACAGTTCACATACACAAAATGATCCTAAGCGAACCATGTCTAAAAAGCAGATCAGGTTCACATACTGCAAGCTTGACATGTGCATAGCAGGTAAGCAGGTGTGAACATCTAAAACTTACATCAGGTTTGCGTGTTGCATGCTTGACATAAGTGCAGCAGTTAAGCTGGTGTGAACATCATTTAAACATCACATCAGTTTCACATGCTGCACGTTTGCCATGTGTGCAGCAGCTTAGCTGGAGCAAATCTCATATAAGAAAACACATCAGTTTCTATTTCTTATATTACATCTAGCAATTAGAGTCATTACAATACATTTTTATTTGGAGTCCCATAAAAATTAGGTAAACTCATTAATTCTGCTTTTGCAAGTTGTTTAATGGCTTTTAATTTTTGTCATTAAATTGCCATTAATTTGTAAAGTATTGTTTGCTTACTGCATTAAATGCTTAGGATATAGCCAGTAAACATCCTCCATTCCAGATGTATGAAAAGGGACCTCTGTGCTGTGAAGTCTATCCTTTTTGTTTTGGACCATGCAAATCCCTTATGTATATTTAGTGCTACAAATGTGTTTCTCCATTACTGTTTCATCTCACTTACTTTCTCTTTGTCATTCTGTATTGAGCATATTCACTATGGCCATGCTCAGCACTCCTTGTGCTGAGTAGGATCTTGAAAGCATGCAACATACCTCACATTTTTTCACTGAAATGAGGGCTATAGTTTATACACTCAAAATGAAGGACAATGAGGGACACTAACCCGTCCGATGATCAGGACACATCATGAAACATGGAGCTACAGTACCTCAGAACACAGTGGAAACCATTGCATTAGCACCTGAGAATAAATTTCTACCTTAAGCAGCGGTGCCATTTAGGTACCTCAGAGGCAGTTGCCCCCCCCATATTTTGCCTAGGTTGTTCTTATGGTGTGGCAATAATGGCATTAAATTTGAATTAATCTTTGCACAATAAGTGCCCACCTGGTCTGTGTTTGTGCTCAGGCTGCAGGTACTCTCCAGACTTGACTGTGTCTGTATTGTGTTGTCCACTCTCTCCACCTATTAGCAGCAGCACAATAACAGGTGATGTGGATGAGCTCCAGCCAAGAAGAAGTGCATGAGTCTTGCAAGTGTGACACTGTCTTTCCTGCCACAGAGTAGGCAGGCTGAACACTACAGCTTGGGGGAGTTGGTGAGCACTGAACTCTCAATAGCAGTGCTGTGGCAGCATATTTTTGTTGGTTTACTTTTAGTCAGTCTCCATCTCCCCTGGTGGCTGAAGGGGCAGAGGGTGAGTTGGAAGCTAACTCAAGACTAAACCCTACTTACTGTACTAGTCTCGCCATGCAAAAAAATAAACAGCACAGACCCCCACAGCAACAAGCTAGGCTTAGCAGCAGTGGTGACAGTGGTGTGGGTGGCCTTCATAGGTCTTGATAAGCGACAGCAGCAACCAAGCAAGACGCAAGCAACCCAGGTTGGGTGGGTTCAGTTGGTGAGGTGACTTGGTTGTGGACCATGTTGGGGACCTATGATGGTTGGTTCTAGCATCCAGCTTCTGGTGGAAGGAGCGAGAGGAGGAGCAGACTGAAAACTGGGCTGGTGGCACACTCTACCAGGCTGCAGATTCTGGCCACATGGCAGGGTAAGTAAAAGTAAATAATTTGTATTACATGGGGAATTGGGAAAGGAGGAAGGACTGAAATATTGATGTGTTTTTCATGTTTCTTCACCTTTGGGTGGCTTCATGATCCATAGGGGATGAATATTAAATGGAATGGAGTCAGGGAGAAAAATTGGGACAACGTTCTTTTTTTTTGGGGGGGGAGCTTCTGCCAGGAAAAAAATTGGTTAGTAACCGGGTGGTTTTAAGCCCAAATCTGATGCACTGCTCTGGTTTATATACATATGAATCTTATACATTTGAATTTTTCCTGATTTTCTTATCACTTTTCAGTCAAAACAAATAAGTTGCACCTTTTAGAGATGTTATAGACATTCTAGAGCTGTCCCTTGCATTCATGCGCAGTTGAGCGGTATGGTATGCACAGACTATCAGAGCGCCACTATAGTCAGGTTTATGCCTCCCCCTTCTCAGTGAAGCTGACCTCCACATCCCCACGCTCAGGCACATTATGATAAAGGGCAAAGGAGACTGCAGGAGTTTTCCCCTTGGAATGAATGGGGTATTTTTTATTACTATTTTATACATTATTGATGGAGAGTTGTAAAGTAATGAAGGCCACCGCTCAACTAACAAGGGCCTTGTTAGTAGAACAGTGCCTTCATTATTCTCAACTCACCACCATAACATATAAAATAGTAATAAAATAACTCCATTCATTTTGAAGAGGTATGTCCCAACACTCTGACCTATGGACATCATCTCTTAAAGACTCCTGCCTCTGGCTCCCTAGTACTCAAGTAAGAGACTTTTTACTTATATCTATACTTGGCGGGTTGTCTGTAGCAGCATGGCTGTACCCCCACACTACAGTGTGTGTGCATGGGGGGGGGGACTGGCCATGTGGGTGTGTGTCATGTTATTGCTACTTTTGTGTTTGCACCTTAAAGTCTGTTTGCATGGAAGCCAGGGGTCAACCTTAACCTTTTTTTGCACTAGCCTGCCAGGTTAATGAACCAGAAATTGCATTAGCCCACAGAAGTTTGCAGTAGCCTGCAGTCAGTATGGTTAACAGTGATTTCTTCAACGAAAGGCAAATAAAATTGCATTTGTCCTGCCAACAGTCTGGACACCTACCAATTTTGCACTGTGCCTTTAACTGAAAACTGCATATACACTGTCTCAGCATCTGTGACTGAAGATCCAGTGGTTCTGTCACTAATGACTGAAATGAACTTTGTTCCCATAACTTTTTCTAGTAGTGCCATGTGTTCAACCTCAGCTACATAGTAAATAAAGTTGCTGAACTGATAGCTAGCCCTTTCATATCATCAAGGCTGCACTCCACATGAAGTCTGTGAAAGGACTTCCTTTCTTAGCAATTGCATGGCATGTGTGAAACAGTTTATCCAGACGATTAACCGTTGCCTCATTCATGTTCTTCAGCATTCCCTCTACATTACCTGTCCTTGGAGCAGCAGTGCGGGCATCCTCCTTTTCCTTTACCCTAGCATGAGCTTCACTGATATTATGGGATGAGACAGGAGTCAAGCTGAAAGTTATCTGTACTGAAATGAAAATTATTGTTATTGCCCACCTTACCCAACTCTGTTTCATGTTTGATACACAAGTGGCAGAACATCAGATCTTCTGCACCATCATACCCCCACCAGTCATATTTTTCTAGCCAACATTGCTGGAACCAACGGCTTCGCTTTTGTTTCTTCAGTTGTTGTGGGGGTAGGAAGAAATGGGCTGTTGGTTAACTAGGATCTGCAGCTTGTCCAGTAGGTAGGGAAATGGGCAGACTAGGTGGGCTAAGCGGTTCTTCTCTGCTGTCAAAGTCTGTGTTTCTATGTTTTCGTGCTCATGATCTTTTATTTGCTTGTCTTCATCAGCATACTTTCTATTAATGTCAGCTGGGTTACTGACTTCTTTAATATAGTTCCACATTTTCAGATTTGTAGTTAATAAAATTGTGTCATGAAAGTGTGTATGTCTTTTTCTTCCCTTTTTCCTTCCTTTTCCCACCCTGGCTACAGATCCCATAAATGCTTGATTGTCCCAGTTCTATTAAAAAATGTTCACCAAAAAAAGTAAGGATAAATTCAACAGCATCAACTGATACTATTATTTATTTATTTTTGTTCTTTTGCAACCAGGTAACTCCTGTTGGGCACAAGACCCATTTACAGGAGTGGCCCAGGAACATGAGGCGGTTAAGTGACTTGCTTAGGGTCACACAGTATGCAAGTGGAGGCTGTGGGAATTTAAATCCAGATCTGCTGGAGGTACAAAGCCCATTCACAATCTGTTGCTCTCTCTGTTAAATACTCTCCAGTTTTCCTTTCCATGACAGTTATGTGTTCTGATATGCTTTGACCACCTTTTTGATAATTAAACTATCAGTACTTGTGGTATCCTCAATACTACATTGTGTTCCCTTTATCTCATCAGCTACTGCACTTTCTTTTCAAATAACTAAGACATCACATTCCACAATTTCAGACACACCATTCCTTGCTGTTTATTCCAATATTCCATTCCAATGTAAAGGTGTAGCTAATATCATGGAATCTTCAGGTTGGTAATGTAAAAAATGAGAGCAACAGCTGCTGAAGACATAGGAGAGAAATAAAACAGTGACAAAGGCAATACAAATGTGAAAACTAATTTGAAAAAGTGGGTCTAAAATGTGAAAATATAGGAAAACCAAAAAGGAACCAATTACAGCATATAAGGGTGTAAAAAATGTTTCCCATCATGGCAGTAAATGACCATACTTAAAATTCAGAGTTGAAAAGATTAGGTTGATTTACTGCTAGTGGTCTTAATGGCCATACTTTACACCTCATAGACAGACTGGTTTTACAAGCAAAGGCCTGTGACTAGTGACATCAGATTTTTTTTTGTAACGCGGACATGCATGCAACAGTGAATGATTTGACACAATCAGTTTTAATACCATCTGAGCACTCAACATGGCCTAAAAACTGGACTACATTTAATCAAAACCAGATGACCGGATAAAGACCCTAAAAACCGGATTATCCAATCTACAATTGGACAGGTGGCAACCCTAGAACTGTGCAGCTCCTGGACACAGTCACAAATCTGCCTGCCATGAGTATTGAACTAAACAAGGATAGGAAAAGGAGAATGGCTCTTTACCAGCAAAAAATAAAAGCAATAGTATAAAATGAAACAGTTTGTAAAGGCACTACACACCAACATCTATTTTTTTCATTTCACTAATGCTAAGGCAGCACATAGTTAAACTTCCATGAAAAGGACCTGGCTTTAAATTAAATAAGTTATATTTATGTATTTATTTTTTTGTTTATTTATTTGATACCCGGGTTGAGAATGGAACTGCAGCTTTCCACAGGAGGAATTGCACTAGCCCATCTGGGGAAGTAACAGAGACTCTGCACTAGCCCGCGGCAATCTGCGCTAATACCCGGGCTAGTAAATGAATGTTATCGTCAACCCCTGATGGAAGCATTCAAAACTATGAAGAGAAGATAGTAGGAGTACAGGCCAGACAGAAGTAAGTACATGGTTTTGTGGGTAAGTTTGTGTATTGAGGATGGGAAAAAAACACTTGTGTTTCCATTGGTAGGTGTGCTATAGTTCAACTGTGAAACTGAGATGAGTAAGAGAAGAAAACTGAGAAGCATAACACTGGCTACAAGCATGCCGCATGCATGCAGATGTAGTCAGATACAGTATGTACTGAAGCTCAGGTGAGTCATATGTGTGCAGACAGTATGGCTTAGTGGTTAAAGTCACTGAACTGCAAAGCCAGGAGACTTAGAGGCATGAAAACCTGGGTTTGAATCTCATCAATCCCCACTTGTGTATGGTGTGATCCTGAGCAAGTCACTTAACTTTTACATGTGCAGTTATCAGTGACCACTTGCTTTTTGCATGCATGCCACGTGCATGCTGTCTTTCACGGTTTAACATAAAAATCATGGTTTCCACACTTGCTTGCTGCACGCATGCCATGTGCACACAATCAGTTCCAATTTAACATTTAAATCATACTTGCAGCACTCAAACCACATGGGTAATTTTATGTGTGTAGCACGAAAACATTTCAAATAATTATTTCTGGAAGGGATGATAACATAACTGTGTGCCATGATATGTAGATAATGAATGTCTTCAGTTTTGCAAGCATAAAAACATGCGCAGAAACAAAATAACACTTAGTAGTGGTGTCAGTGCTGGGCACTAAACAGTGCACATTGGTACATAACATGCAAATTATCATATTTGTCATTCAAGGCACTAGTATACCATTAGCGTTTCATTATGCGCTCATTACTGCCTCATTATTTAAAGACACACCCCTTACAGATGAATCCTCACAGCTGAAGCTGCTGTGTGGAGCACCCATACTGCAGTTCAGATTTCAGACCGGGCAGTGATTTCGCTCCATGCAGCATACTGTGCAGTATGTTGGCTGACTGGCAAAATTTGAGTTATACTAGTTGTCTCCTCATTTCTCAGTGTAATAACATTAACAGGCATTCCTCATCCTGTTTTGTAGGATGTCAAACTTGGATAGAAACAAAGAAACAGAATAAGCCAGCAAATAAGGTCTACTTGGCCCACCCAGTCTGCCCATTTTTACTGCTTATAGTATCATCACAGATCCTACTTGATCTTTGGTCCATTCACCCAAACCCCTTTCCCTAAGAGTCCCTTATACCTGTCCCATGCCTCCTTAAACCCTATCACTGTTTTCACCCCCACCACCTCTGCTGAAAGACTATTCCTGGAATCTAGTACTCTTTCTGTGAAGAAATACTCCTTACATCTCTTGTAAATCTACCCCCCAGCTTCTTATCATGCCCCCTTGTCCCTGAGCACCTTTTTTTCTGAAATATGCTTTCTTTTTGTACCTTATTTACCCCGAGGTATTTAAAGGTCTCTATCATATGCCCTCTTTTCCTACAGGGTGACACATTTAGGTCCTTAAGTCTCACTTTGTAGGGCTCTTGATGCAGACCCTGCACCATTCTAGTTGCCTTCCTCTGGACAGCCTTCACTCCATCTATGTCCTTCAGAAGATGTGATCTCCAGAACTAGACATAGTACTCAAGGTGGGGTTTACTAATGACCTATACAGAGGCAATACCACCTCCCTCTTTTTTATGCACCCCAGTATCCCACTAGCCCTCCCAACTGCCATGTCACACTGCCTGCCACTTCTAGGTCATCCAATATGATTACCTCCAGGTCTCTTTGCTGCTTGGTGGTCATCAGTACCATGCCTCCCATTTTGTACTCTGACCCTAAGTTTCTGTGTCCCAAGTGCATCACTTTGCACTTTTTTGAGTTGAAACCCAGCTGCCATACTGTTGACCACTCCTTGAGTTTTCTCAGATCTCTGCTCATCCTTTCCATCCCCAGAGTGTCCACACTACTGCAGATTTTGGTGTCATCTGTAAAGCAAAAGACCTTCCCTTCTGGTTCAGCTGCACTATCACTTATAAAGATGTTAAAGAGAACTGGTCCCACCACTGATCCCTGAGGCACCCTACTGGTCACTCTTCTTTCCTCTAAGTGAACTCCATTTACAAACTCCTCTGCCACCTATCCCCTAACCAATTTCTTACCCAGTTTACCACCTTTGGACCCACTCTTAAGTTACCCGGCTTGCTTATAGTACTAACCTACTGTGTGGAACAGTGTTGAAAGCCTTATTGAAATCTAGGTAGGTCATATCCTCTGCCAGACCTGGCCTAATTACTTGGTCACCCTGTCAAAGAAATCTATCAGATTCATTTAATATGACATCCCCCTGTGAATCCATGCTGCCTCAGATCCTGTAATCCATTGAATTCAAGATATTCCACAATCCTTTCCTTCAGCAGTGGCTCCATTAACTTTCGCATCACCTATGTCAGGCTTACTGGCCTATAATTGCCAGCCTCTTCCGTGCTACCACTTTTGTGGAGTGAGACTACTTCTGTCCTCCAGTCTTCTGGAACCAATCCAGTTTCCAATGAGCTGTTAAATAGAACTGTCAGAGGTGCAGCCAGTATCTCCTGAGCTCTCTCCATATCCTTGGATGCACTCCACCTGGTCCCATTGCTTTATCTTCTTTCAGATTAGCGAGTCCCTTTAAGATGCTCTTCTCTGAAAATAAATTAGTGTCCACCCCCTCCTTCCAATGTCTTTGTTTCTTTTTTGTGGTCCTTCCCCTTCCCCTTCCTCTGTGAATGCTAGGGCTGGGTGGATATCTGATCCAATAAATGGAACTGGTCAGATTTTTACACTTTCTGACCCAATCCGACCTGATCAGATACTGCTGTGTATAGCGGGTTGGGTAGTTGGTGATTCGGAAGGTACTGTGGTGCACGCAGGGAGAAGGGGGATTTGTATTCTGCTACTTATGCCTCCAGGAACAGTGAAGTCTACTAATAGCAGACGTGCTTAATTGTCAGTTGCACTCTCTAACAGCTCAGTCTGTTCCAACCAATTTAAGTGCACCCGAAGTGAAAGGCTTCAGTTTCCATGCATTCATACCTCTTACTGGTTTTAAACATGTTAAAAATTATTCTGGTCTGAGGTCAAGAGACAGACAGAACTGAGTGATGAGAGGGATAAGAGAAAAACTAAATCTGAGTCTTTGGTTACTTGCCAATCAATAAGTCTTATTTCAGGGAGCTACAGTAGTGTGCCAGAGGTTTCAGCAGGAGTGGGAGCTCAAGAGAAGTGCTACTGAACACATCAGCTGCAGGACACACACCCTGTATACTCTCTGAGAAAAAGCTACTACTATCCATCCCGATGCAAAACCGGATCCGATCAGATAGTAGCCACAGGGCATCCAGATCCAATATCTGGGTATATTTTGCTATCTGCCCATCCCTAAAACACTGAACAAAAGTATTTGATAAAGATGTCTGACTCTTCTTGTTCCCTCTGCACAGTTCCCCCATCTCTTTTTAATCTTACAATACCACCCCTAGTCTTCCAAGTTTCACTTACATACCTAAAAATGTTTGACTCCTACATCACTGCCTGAGCTATTCTCTCTTCCATTGGTGCCTTTGCACTCCTTACTGCTCTCCTGCTTCCCTCTGTTTCATCTGATATTCTCCATATCCTCCTCCTACTGTGTCTCCTTCTACCTTCTGAATGCTACACTTTTAGCCTTTATTTTTCTGCCTCCTCTTTTGAGAACCATAGCAGGCTCTTTTCCTCTTGCTTTTGCTCACTTGCTTGATGCAGAGGTGTGTTGCCTTCCCCATGGCCCTTTTAGCTTCATCCACTGTTGTCCCACACCCAAGTCATTCTGATGGGTGATCCTTGAGGCATTCAGCCACCTTTTTGGAATCTGCCCTCCTAAAGTCCAGGGCCTTCATCCTTGTGTGGCTCAGTTTTGCAGCCATCCTTGTATTGAACCATGCTATATGTGATTGCTGTTCCCCTGGTGGCCTCCTACCTTGATGTCTGCAACACTGTCCCTATTAGTGAGTACCAGGTCCAGTATTGCTCCATTACGAGTGGGTTCACTGAATAGTTAACTGATGAATGCCTCCTTCAGGGAGCCCAGGATGTCTCTGCTTCTAGCTGAAGCCACATTTGAGAAGTTCCAATCTCATCCACCAGATTGAAGTACCCAATCAGCAGCACATTCCCCATTTCTGCCATCTTGCCAGTAACTTCCACCACTACCTTATGTAAAACCTCCTCCTGTGCTGGAGGTCTTTAGATAATGCCAGGTTGAGCAGGGACTTCAATCTCTGTCTCTAGGGTGACCCACAGTACCTCTGCTCCACCTGTGTTCTCTGTATCTTTATTGCTTCATGCCTTCCCTCACATAAAGCACCACACTCCCACCTTTCCTTGTCAACCTGTTCCTCCTAAGCAGAGTATAGCCTGATATGGACAGGTCCCAATCATGACTTTTAGTGCACAATGACTCAGTAATGGCCACAGTATCCTGGTCAACCTCTGCTGTTATGGCCTCTGGGTCCAGAATCATGTTTCCTAGACTTCTGGTATTTGAACATATGACCTTCCAGATTTTGTTACCACTCTGTTTAATACCTCCTTCTTTTGTTTTTTGCCCTCACTACTTTCCCTTCTCTTTTTAATGCTTCCATTCCACTGTCATTAGGTTTGCTTGGTTCATTAGTCTGCTACTCATTGAACAGCCATCATTGTCATTGACATTCCCGGGTCGCACCTGAAAATAGGCACTTGGCTGTCTAGTGTGCTTACCTGGTTAACAAAAGCAAATAAATAAATAAATAATCTGCACTATGTTTATACCTAAACGTTTGTCACTGTTTAATGCACTTACTGACTTATCTCCTTGCACTTTGTATTGTTTTTGTTACTCATGCTCCTATGTACAGACTTCATTATATGCACATATTGTATTCCTATTCTCTGCTGTCAATCTGCATTATGTAATCCAATTGTACTGCACTTTATGTTGTACTTTGTTATGCTACTATTTTCTATAAATTGCTCCCAATTTCCCATCCCCTCAGGACTAGTGCTGTGCAGAATGTGGAATTCCACCAGCAGAATTAGTGCAGAATTACCATTCTACCGGTGAAATTTCCACTGGAATTTCGCTTGTTCAGCTGCAGAATTCCACTACTGAGATCCGCAGAATAATATTCTGTGAAACAGTAATTTTTCTGCAGAAAATTATTCTGCAACAATTTCGGAAAATATTGAGATCAGCGGAATAATATTCTGTGGAACAGCGATTTTTCCATGGAAAATAATTCTGCAACTATTTTATGCTGCAGAATTCCGCCATTCCGTTTCTGGCAGAATTCAGTGGAATTTTGGCAACATTTTGATTATTCCACAGAATTTAGTTTAGCTGGAATTTGAAAATTCCACACAGCAGTACCCAGGACACATCTGGAAATGAACTATTTGAGCTCAGCATATTTTTCCTGGTGAAACATTTTAATAAATAAAATCCCTCCTTCATTTCTACTGCCCTGCTTCCTTTGTTAATTTAAACCATGGGGATTCCACCTTTGGGTTCTCCCTACTTTCTACTTCAGCCTGTGGGTAGACAGTTACTGCCTCCACTTTCTTCCACCATCCCCTCGGCTAGTTTAAATGTTCATAGTTACATAGTAGATGTCATCAGAAGACCCTTGGTCCATCAGTCTGCCCCTATTCTTCCTTCCAAGTACAGATTCCATTTGATATGTTGCTCTTACCTCAATCCATTCTTGACTCCACCAGTCCCCTGTGTCTGTTTCATGCATGCTTGGAATGTATCCACGGTGCTTGCTCCTACCACCTTCTCTGGTAACCTGTTTCAGGGCTCCACCACTCTTTCAGTGAAGAAAAACTTCCTCACATTGCCTCTGAGTCTCCCTCCTTCCAGTCTTATATCGTGACTCCTTGCCCTTGTGCATCTCTTTTTCTGTGGAAAGCTACTCTCCTGCACTTTGTTTATACCCTTGACGTATTTGAATGCCTCTAACATGCCCCCCTATCATCATCATCTACAGTGAGTACATGTTTAACTCCCTGAGACTCTCCTCATAGATTTTCTGATGCATGCCCCGGACCATCTTGGTAGCCCTTCTCTGCACTCTCTCCAGTTGTTTAATTTCCTTCTTGAGATACAGCCTCCAAAACTGGACACAGTATTTGAGGTGAGACCTCACCAGCGATCTATACAGTGGCAATATTACCTCCCCTCTTCCTACTTGTCATACCCCTCCCTATGCAACCCAGTATCCTATTTGCCTTCCCTACTGTTCTTCCACACTGACTTGCCACCTTGAGGTCATTAGTTACGATGATCCGTAGATCCCTTTCCTAATTAGATGTTGCAACATCCTCTCCCCCAAGTTGGTATGTTGCTCTTGGGTTCTTGTGCCCCATATGCATGATTTTACACTTTTTGGCATTGAATCCTAGCTGCCATGCCTTTGACCATTCCTCCAGTCTTAATAGGTCCCTCCTTATTTTGGGTGCCATCTCTCATGTGTCAACCCTGTTGCAGATCTTTGTGTCATCTGGGAACAGGCATACCTTCCCTTCCAGACCCTCTGCTATGTCCCCAATAAATACATAAAACAGTAAGAACCCCCAGAACTGAGCTCTGCGGCACCCCCATTTGTCACTCTCACCTCTTCTAATCTTACCCCATTTACTGCTACCCTCTGGCTTCTGTCACTCAGCCAGTTTTTGCACCCACCGGACAACTTTTTCTCCCACCCTGAGACTGCTCAGGTTATTTATTAATCTCCTATGTGGAACAGTGTCAAAGGCCTTCCAAATGTCCAGGTATGTCATGTTAACTGCCCCTCCTTGATCTAGTGCCCTTGTCACCTCATTGAATAACTCAATCAGGTTAGTTTGTCATGATTCCCCCATGAACCCATGCTGTCTATGATCACACAACCCATTTTTAGTCAGGTTTTCTGCTGTCCTTTCCTTTATCAATTTCTCCATAATCTTCCCCACCACTGACGTCAGACTTACTGGTCTGTTATTCCCTGCCTTCTCCCTATTGCCACTCTTGTGAATTGGCACCACATCAGCCCTCCTCCAGTCCCTCAGCACCACTCCGGTCTGCAATGATTGACTGAATAGAGCTGCAAGTGGAGCAGTGAGTACCCCCTCAGTTCTCTTAGTATCCTTGGGTGTACCCTATCTTTCCCCATCACCTTATTTACATTTAAAGTTTTAAGGTCCTTCAGTACCTTCCCCTCTGGAAAGAGGCTTGTATCAACTCTCCGTTCTCTATTTCCCTTAATCATAATCTGAGGTCCATTACCCCCTTCCCCCGTGTGAATACTGAACAAAAATACTTGTCCAGTATGTGTGACTTTTTCTGGTCCTCCTTCACACTTACACACACTTTCATCAAAGATACATCTAAACTGCCTGAGGAGGACTGCAATTCCCTTTCTAGATAGATGCAGGCCATTACCCCTGTAAAGGTCCTTATTTCCCCAGCTGGATCCCCAGTCCCTAGTGTAGCTGAACCCCTCCTCTCTGCACTATTCCTTCAACCATGAGTTGAAGGTCTTGGTGCAGAGATCCCTCTCCTCCCCACCATCATAGACAGGCAGCACCTCAACGAAAGCTACTAAGAATGCTACCTAAGACCCCTTCCCAGCTCCATAAACTCCCCCTGCATGATCCCCTTCACATCCCTAGCCAGGTTATTAGTACCCAGGTGAACAATTACATTCACCTCTGCCTGCCATTCTGCTGCCCTAGTGATCCTCTGGATCCCCTTCAAGTAGGCACCTAACCTCCCTCTCCCCCATTTCCTAGTTCCAAACCTTTGCCAAGATCAAATAACAGACACGGGGATTTTACTCTACAAAACAGTCTAGAAACTTTTTTGAACAAACTCCCATATGAGTTAAAGATGGTTAGCAATGTAAACATGTTTAAAAAGCAGTTGGGTCTACACCTGGAAACAAACTGTCATTGTTATAGATACATTTTTGTATGGTATTGTCTTTCTGTATTGTCTTTAATTTTTGTATAATATTTGTAACACAGGACATTGTTGTAAATGGGAATACAATTTGAATCCTGTATAAAAATAAACTTTTATCAAATCAAATCAAAAAATCGGTATGCCCTCCTTACGGCAACACCAACCCAGTGAACTACAATCCTGTTGTCAAAATCGATACTTTGCCTACAGGTCGCTCTGTTGGTGTGCCCGAGACAGGGGCACACTGTCTCCCAGTCCTGCACACCTGCCCCAAAGTAACTCCGACTGGAGTTAAGAATCCATAAGTCAGGGTGGCGGGGGCCAGAGCCCCCCACAGGGGAGGTTTGGAAAGGACCAGGAGACTTGAAGGAATCACGATGACTGCAACTTGCGGTTGACATGATCCCTGTTGCTGTGATGCTGGTCGACATAAAGCATGTCGAACCAGCATGGTAGAGCCCAAAAAAATCTATCTCCCTCACAATCGAGTTTCCCACCAGAAGTGGCTTCCTCCATCTCTGGGGCTCTCTTATTTATTTATTTAGTTATTTATTTATTTATAGATTTATTTATTGAGTAGTCAAAATTACAACCTTTGAGCTAAAAACTCACTTACAAAGGATCCTTGTCATAAAGGGAGGGGGGAATACATGAGTTTGGAAGTCAATAGCAGCTAAATAGGCATTGTCAAAAGCATCATAATGTGATCAGTAGCAATCAGTAACATTGGTAATAGCAACACAACATAGGTAACAATGGCAAAAGCAACACATAACCAAAGCATGGGTACAGGGTGCATGGTAATACAGTACACACAGCAGGGCAGACAATAAATTGCATAAGTCAAATTAGGTACTAGTTGGAGAAAATCAGAAGTTGAAGCTAAACAGGAACTTGTAGGGAAGAACAGGCTCTGTGGCTGAACATCTTTCCTGATATATAAATTGGTTACTAGGCTACATCCAGGGGAGTAAGCATAGCTGTGGTAAACAGTTGGGGTAGTGGGAACTAATCAGGAATAGGTAGCAGAAGAGGAATCAGAGGAGAGGAATGGAGGTTAGGGTCATGGGTAGGGAGAGTATGGAATAGTGAATTGATGGCTAACAGGGAGTTGATGAAGGGAGTAGGGGAGGTGCATGGTAGGTAGGCCAGTAAGGCAGGTGCAGAGTGAGGAGCTTCAGGCACTCTATTTTCTGTCCATCGGCCAGTTTGCTACCCAGTTGAGCAACTTCTGACCCACCCCAAGCCTACCCAGCTTATTAATCAATCTTCTCCGTGGAACACTATTGAAAGTTTTGCTGAAGTTAAGGTAGGCGACATCAGCTGCACCCCCTCGGTCCACCACGCAGGTTACCCAGTCAAAGAAATCTATGAGATTAGTTTGACAGGACCTTCCTATTGTAAAACCATGCTGTCTTGGATCACTGTGCCCTCCAACCCCTCTGCAATATCACATATAGATGTTGAACAGCAGGGATCCCAGCACCAACCCTTGGGGAACCTTGATTGTTCCTCCCACCTCCTTTCTCTGACAGAAAATCAGAATCTCCGTCTGCATCCTACCCTCCAACCAGTTGCGGACCCACCTAATAACCATTTTCCCTAGTCCCAGACACTTCATTTTGTGCACGAGCCTACCATGCGATACCTTATCAAAGGCCCTACTGAATTCTAGGTAGACTATGTCCACCGACCCCCCCCCGATCCACCACCCTCATGACCTCATCAAAGAACGCTATCAGATTTGTCTGGCATTATCTGCCCTTGGTGAATCCATGCTGTCTTGGGTCGAGCAGGCCACTTGCCTCCAGGTAGTCTGTGATTCTGCCCTTTAGCAACTTCTCCATGAGCTTGTCGACCACCGATGTCAGACTCACTGGATTGTAATTACTCAAGTCCTGCCTTCCCCTTCCTTGTGCAGGAAGTCCATCCTCCTTCAATCCCTCTAGACTACCCCTGTCCACAAGGACTCATTGAACAGATAGGTCAATGGAGCGTCAGCTCCTCACTCATCTCCCACAACACCCTAGGGTGAATCCCATCTGGTCCCATGGCCTTGTCTGCCCTTAGGCCCTTTAGCTTCTTTGAGATCTCCTCTTCCTGGAATGGTCCCACATCCACCCCTACCCCCTGTCTTCCTACTGGACCATTACCTGCCTCCCCTCTCCTTCCCCCTTGTAAATATCGCACTGAAATAGCAGTTCAGCAAATTAGCCTTCTTCCTATCCCCCTCTACCTTTTCCCCTGTCTCAGCTCACAGGCCAGGTATCCCAGTCCCCCCTTTCCTCCGCTGTCTTATATACCTAAAAAGGTCTTGTCCCCACTCTTGACCCCCTTGGCAATACTCTCCTCTGTTCTCACTTTTGCCTATCAGACCATCCTCCTGGCTTCCTTCTGCTTATCCTTGTAAGCCTTGTGGTCCTGCTTACTTTGTGTAGTTTTGCGCTGCCTAAATGCCCTTCTCTTAGCTCTGATGCTTTCCCCCACTTCCCTACTAAACCACAGTGGGCCACCTTTTTCTCCTGCTCTTGCTCACATTCTTTGAACAGTGGTCTGTGGCCCCCCATGATTACCCCCTTAATCTTAGCCTAAATAACTTCCACCCCCTACATTCCCCCACCCCCTCAGTGCCCGTCTAGTATACTCCCTCATTTTTCCAAAATCAGCCTGTCCAAAATCCAGCACCTTCACCTTAGTTTGGTGGCACAGGGCCGATGCACGTATCGTGAACCACACTGTGTTGTGGACACTACTACCAAGGCTGTCACCTACTGTTACTACATCTACCCTGTTACCATTTGTAAGCACCAGATCCAGTATCGCACCCTCCCTGGTAGGCTCCTTTATCAGCTGACTTAGGTGGGCTATCTGTAGGGGGTCAACTATTGCTCTGCTTCTGGATGAGAATGCAGACAGTGATTGCCACTTCACATCTGGCAAGTTGAGATCCCCCTTCAGCAGCACTTCCCCCTTCTCTGCCATCCTAAGTTTCTCCTCGACCATCTGACTGTCCACCTCTATAGTTTGCCCTGGTGGTCTGTAAACAACTCGCATTCATGCCACCTCACCCTTCCACATGACCAGTGAGACCAGTAGGGCCTCAGTGTCTCCCCACCTGCCCTGTGTCTCCGATGCCTGGATCCCCTCCCTCACATAGAGTGCTATGCCCCCCCATGCCTGCCAACCCTGTCCTTCCTAAATAGCGTATATCCTGGGATGTTAATGTCCCATTCCTGCCAGTCATGAAACTAGGTCTCCATGATTCCCAGCATGTCCAGCTCCTCCTCTGTCATGATCGCCACCAGGTCTTGGATCTTGTTTCCCAAGCTCCTGGCGTTTGTGCACATGGCCCTCCAGTTATCGTTTTCTCTAGCCCCCACCTTCCCTTTCGAAATGGACTTTGCCTCACATGTGCCGGCTAATCTGGTTCCCGCCGGCACTCTTTCCTCTTGTGGGGGGGGAACAGCTGTCCCTCTTGCCAAGTGCACTACTAGGTGACACTTGCATATCCTCCCCCTATCAGTTTAAATTATACTGTTCTCTAAAGAATTCCTCCATTTTGCCTTTCAGCACCACCTTGTCCTGACTATTTAGGTGCAGCATATCCGGGGCAAAGAGGCTATCATCCTGCCAGAGCGACCCCACTGATCCATTACCCCATAACCCATAGTCAGTCTTACTGAGGTAAGACTGACTGGTCTTTAGTTCCCTGCCTCCTTCCTGCTGCCACTCTTGCGGAGTGGGATCACATGAGCCCTTCTCCAGTCTTCTGGGACCTCTCCTGTGTTCAGAGACTCACTAAACAGTTCTGCTAATGGCTCTGCTAGTTTGACCCTTAGCTCCTTTAGTACCCTGGGATGTATGCCATCAGGTCCCATTGCCTTGTCCACCCTGAGCTTATCGAGCTCTTGTAGGATCTTGTCTTTTGTGAAGGGACTTGTGCACACCTCCCTCCCCCCTGTGTCCCTGATGCTGAACTGTGGGCCCTGCCCTTCCTTCTCCTCAGTAAATACTTAGCAGAAGTATCTATTTAGGACAGATACTTTTCCATGGTCCTCCTCCACACACTCCCCTTTATCCCCTTTGATCTTAGCAATACCCCTAAATCTTATCTGTTCTGTGTGTAGCGTTGCACAGTCATAGCAGAATGTTGTTGTTACTGGACAACCATGTGCTTCCCTGTCCTGTGTGTTGCATTGAACAGTCATAGCAGAACACTGTTGTAACTGTCTTAGAATTTGAGGCTTTTGTTTCTTGGATGGAAAGCACCAGTACATGCCTGAGGTATAAGTATATGATTGAGAGAACACAGATCACTTATCTGGATTTCTGTATATATAGAAATAATGAGGGGGGTATTTGAACTACTTTATTTCAGAAGGCCACAGATAGGAATAGCCCATTGAGATATGAAAGTTGCCACCCCCCACCATGTTCATTTTAATATACCGAAAGGACAATTGGTGCATACACTAAGAAATTGTACTAAACAAGAACATTATAAGCAGAAGAGAGTAGTTCAAATTAAAAGATTTGTAGAGCATGGCTGTAGCATCCATAGCATAGCCACGGCTATCAATAAAGTAGATGGTATGGATAGAAATGTTGTCTTACAGTGTGGTAGTATGACCAGGGATAAGGAACAGGTACTTAGTTGCCCTTTGTTACCACTTATTCCAGTAGAGCAAGCAGTGTAAAAGAAGTTATAACTAGAAACTAGTCCATATTAGAACTTGAACCTAGTTTGGCAGAAATTGTTAAAGTAGGGCCCAAGGTTGTGTTTAGACACACTAAAATATTAAAGACCTGATTATTAGGAATATTGTACCAGGCCCAGAATCTTTAAAACAACTTACATTAGCCCTCCATTGTTGGGTACACATAGGTGTGGAAAATGCATCTATTGTAAGTATATTTGTACCTGTACATTTTTGTTCACCCCTTAACCAAAACATATAGAAATTGAAAGCTGTATCACCTGTGATAGTACTGAGGTGGTGTATATGTTACAAAGTGAATGTGGGTCGATATGTGGGTAGAACTGTTAGATCTTTAAAACTAGGATGGGTGAGCATGTCTGAGCTGTTAAAAAGGAGATGAGAGTTATGCAATAGTGAAACATTTAAAAGCAAAACCTGGGGAGGACACAGGTTTCAGTTTTTTTGGCATCGAAGTGGTTAAACTTGGTTCAAGGGTGGTGATATTACAAAATTGATTGGACAAAGGAGAGCTATTGGATTTTTAATTGGGTGCTAGAAGCCATCAGGTCTCAATGACAGCATTGATTTAACAGCATTTTTGAAAAGTTTAGATGCTAAACTACCTCTCTCCCCTTTTACCTTACTGAAGCCTGTGTCCGATGTGGAAAAAGTTCAAATATTAAAAAGATTCTGGGTTGTTTTTTCAGTATATATTTCTGAAATCAGGATATAGTACATGTGTTAAGTTCCCTTAGTATGTATAGACTGCATTTAAACAGGTCAGTTCTCTGTACAGCCTGCATGTATTTATATGGTGTCCCATTTTGTAAGTGATCACTTGCCTTCATTATTTAAGTGTGTGCCTGGGTCATGATTTGATGCTGTCGGGGAATGCTAAACTAACACACATGACTAATTATAATTTTTAGTAAGTGTGTTAGCACCCTTAGTTAATACATTGATTGAAATAAATAAACAATGTTTTTTAAAAAAAAATCTGTTCAAATATGCCCTTCAGGCACAGATTTAGCACTGACATTGATCCATGTTAATTGCTGGCATTAAGAGATATGTGATAATGTTTGGCCTCAGTTAAAACGTGCAGTAACAATTAATTGCATAATATATTAATTGATGTTATTTGATTTTGTATTTAAACACTGGTTTGAGGGAGTGTGATGTACCCTGATGAAGACCAGCAGTATGCTGAGTGAAACGTAAGTCTTGTTCCGCTGTGGCTCAGGCTGTGCTACCCTAGCCATTGTTTTTTAGGCCATCCATAAATTATTTGTGACACTATATATTTTGGTGTCTGGTGCATATCTGGTCGATGGGTGCTACTACTTTCATTGACTTCCTTGGCGCTACTTTGAAAAATACCATTGTTTATGTTCCTGGTGCTTCTGTATCTGCTCTGCAAATAGTTGTTTTTTTTTGTAACTGGATAGCCATGTGCATCCCAGTTCTGTGTGTAGTATTGAACAGTCATGGCAGAACATTGTTGTAACTGGACAGACATGTATATACCTGTCCTGAGTGTAGTACTGAGCAGTCATAGCAGAACATTGTTGCAACTGGTCTGCTATCACACTGGTCCTCATTGTTCGTAAATATATGTTGTGGTGAATGTGCATACATTGTTCCACACATTAGGAAGGGAGCTTTTTCCAGAAAAGGAGGTGAACAAGAAATAGATGGTGCAATATGCAGCTGAAGGAGAGGGAAGTCTAGGAGGGATATGAGGAGATATTTCTTCACTGATAGGGTGGTACATGAAAAAATCTCTCAGCAGCTATGGTGGGGCAAAAACTGTGATAGGTTTCAAGCATGCATGGGATAGTTAAAAAGGAAAACTGGTATCAAAGTGGCAGGGGAAGGTGACTGGAGATCAGGTAGGCCATGTGTGGCAGAATAGGCAGGGAAACGCAGAGACAGACTGGGTTGGCTAAGTCACTCTTATCTGCTGAAAAATGTTGTATTTTTATATTTCATTATAGGTGTATGCAACATGTATGCCACTGGTCATCATGCCACTTGTATGGTAACACCACTGTTGTGGTAACAGTAAACTGCACTGTATACACCCTTGCGGATTCCACTGTTCCTGCAGAGTTATTTATCGATTGATTGTTTATTTATTTAAAAATTAGTAACCAGGAACGGCACACCGAGTCAAGGCTTGTTTCCAGATGCAACCTGGGGGAGATGAAACAGAGGAGTAGAATACAGAAATAATTCAAGGAAAACAAATTCAGTTGCAGTCATAAACTAAAAAGTTTAATAATGAGCAAGCAGGTGTTGTGGTCAACTCATGGCAAATGGACCTAAAAATAGCTCACTGGGTGGTATACTGTACTCAGAAGACAATAGCTACATTAACTGCATGGTGCCTGTAAAAAGGTGACAGTGCCATGGCAGAGCAGATAAACAGGAAGTTTCACTTTGCAGGTAGGAGCCAAAATGATGAGTGTATGTGTGTGTGTGTTGGGGAGGGGGGATTAACAGAAATAAAGGTCAGCAAAGGAGGAAAGGATCAGGTGGGGATTGCCAGAAGCAGAAAGGAGCAGTGAAAAGCCATACTTCTAAGAGTAGGGTGTGAGGGGGAGAGGTGGATGGATGAGGGAAGCTAGTTCCAGAGGGATGGATGTGATAGAAGGGAGACTGCCCACCAGAGGAGTGAGAGTGGGAAAGGGGGAAGGTACAGTAATTCCTGGAGCAGAGAAAGTAGGAGGAGAAGGCTATGAGAGAGAATATTGAGGCTACATAAGAGGGGAGGGACCCAAATCAGTATTTTAGATAAGAGGTGCACAGTGGGACTGGCTACATGAGGAGAGAGGGAGGATGGAGGGAGAGGAGTAGAGGAAGCAGCGATGAGTACAGAAGGATCAGTTCATAACAGATTGACAGAAAGCATTTGCAGAGGTTATCCATTCTGGGCGTACACCAGTAATGTTGATGTGATATTGAATAGGTTGTGGATGAAGATATAGCTAGTGACCTACAGTACAGGAAACAATTATTCTAGATTAGGTGTATTTCCCACACCATCCAAGACAGCATGGGCACAATCCAACAGGGTCTCAGGATAGGAGAATCATGATGCCCACACAGGGTGGTACTGATGCCAGGGACAGTGAGACTGCACATGTCCACACTAGTGCATCACAGGATGCATGTGCAGACACTAGCCAATTGGTATTCCTCATCACAGCAGGAAAGCACCTCACATTGGTCACTGACAACCGATACTACAACCTTCCTAGTTACTTCATAAGCAGAAATACTCCCACCAGAGCCAGAAGTAGAATGAGTGTGGCATTACTGCAAGCACTCAACAAGTTCAACACATGTTGTATACCATAGGAAGGAAAACAGAGATTAGTCCCATCAAGCAATAGGTAACGAATGGTGCTGCAGTTAAGGTAAGACATTTGCACCATGAAGTTGCTGAGTAGGGGCAGCAGACTTCTTAACATATGAACATACGAATGTGCCAGCAGAAACAGACCACCCAGTCTCTCTAAGTCTGCTTGAGTGTGCAGCTAGCACCCCTAGTTTGCAGCTGCCCCACCCCTCCTTTGTCATCCTACTGCCACCCTCCACCTCCCCCACCTTCACTCTCCCGTTCCCTGTCCCATGCCCTTTTAAAGCTGTTCACAGATTTACATGATACCACCCATTCTAGTAGTACATTCCATTTTGCTATCACCCTCTCTGTGAAATAGGGTCTCCTCATTTCTTCCCTAAATCATCCCCCTCTATTCTTAGCCCTTGCCCCTTGTGTCCCTCCCCCTCCTTAGCTTAAAGACCCCATCTGTCCCATCCTTATTGATTCTCCTCAGATACTTGAATGTCTCTGTTATGTCCCCCCTGTCCCCTCTGTCATCCAGGGAGTACATATTCAGGTCTCCCAGTCTGCTCTCATAGTCTCTCCCTTCCATTCCACATATCATCTTCATTGCCCTCCTCTGCATCCCCTCCAGTAGCCTGATATCATGCTTCAGGTATGGTCTTCAAAACTGCACACAATACTCCAAGTGTGGACTTACCAGCGACCTGTAGAGGGGCAAGATCACCTCTCTTCACCTGGATGAAACCCCCTCGCTATACACCCCAGCATTTTGTTTGCTTTTGCAGCCACTCTGCTGCACTGCACAGTATTGTTCATGGTCCCTGTTACCATTACCCATAGGTCCTTCTCCTCCTCAGTGATCCCCAGCTGAACCCCCCAGCCAGTATTGTTTCCTTGGGTTCTTCACCCTGAAGTACATAACCTTACACTTCTTTGCATTGAACCCCAGCTGCCACCTCTCTGACCACTCATCTAGCTTGCTTAGGTCCCCCTAAGCAAGCTAGAGGAGCGTAACTGAATAACTGAATTGTGAGGCTGTTGAGAAGGTTATGAGATCCTGGAGAGCACAACTACATGCAACCCATGAGTTGGTATATACAGTCCAGAAAATGCAACATGGTGTCAGATGATAACATGTTCCCAGGAAGAGGAACAGTGCAGCCATGGAATCACAGGTGGTATCCACGGCATATATTGCTGATGCTGTTGTGTTGATTACATTATGCATTGTAGAAACATAGAAGCTGATTGCACAAAGAGACCTATTGTCTGCAGGGTTTATTCCCATGCTAGCCAGCCCCATGCTTCCTGCCTTGCTGCTACGCCTCTGAGTGACTATTAAGCCTTTAACTCTGTCCTGACTGTGTTGGAGGCTTTTAATGGTCTTGGCACCCACCACTTCAGCTGCATATTGTTCCGTGGCTCAGCCAGTCACTCTATAAAAAATAACTTCCTTTTTACGTTCCTCCTAAATTTCCCTCCCACCCACTTACACTCCTGTCCCTGTGTTCTAGATTTGTTTTTTTTGTTGAGTAGTTCCTCACAGTTTACCTTGTTCATTCTTTTCAGGAGCCTGAGGGTCTGTAAGGTGGAAAGGGAGAAAACGCAGCTTTTAGGATGTACAAGAAGACTTAAATGGAGGCAGACAGGGATTTATAGCTAGGAAAACAGAGTGAGAGGGTAAAGACAGCAAATGCTGTAACTAACTGATAAAAGGATCACCCAGGAGGTAGAGAATGGGGATGAGACCTTTTTCAGGTACATGAATGAGAAGAGGAATGCAGTGAGTGATATAGTAGAGATCAGGAAACCAGGAAGGGTTTTAATGTGCAGAGGAAGACAAGGAATACACTACAATTTTAAATGAATACTTCTGCTCAGCCTTCACAGTTGAATTGGGTTGGGCAGGCTGTCCAGCATTAACAGGCACTGGCAAGTAGATATAAGTCCATTTACAGAAGAAAGAGTCTCCTGGGGTTGGAAGCCTTTAAGGAAAACAAGGCGATGGGAATGGACAGGATTAACCCAAGGATTGTTAAGGAACTGAGCATAGTGCTAGTCCCTCCTCTGGCAACACTATTTAGCATCCCATTGGAAATGGGTAGTTCCAGAAGAATGCAGGAGGGCTGATTTGGTTGCTCGGCACAAGAACGGCAGCAGGCAGGAGACCAGCAATTACAAACCAGTCAGTCTCACATCAATGGTGGGAAAGTTAATGGAGTCACTGCCGAAGGAGAGACTGATGGAGTAAATGGAGGTACATGGGCAGCAGAACCACTGGCAGCATGGCTTCACAAGGGGAAGGTCATGTCATACAAAGCTCATAAATTTCTTTGACAAGGTAACTAGGAAGGTGAATCAGCAGAGTGCAATGGATGTGGCCTATCTGGATGTCAGTAAGGCCTCTGATACTGTACCACACAGACAGGATGATAATGAAAAAATAGCAGCCTGGGGTTGCTGAAGAAGGTGATTAGCCGGGTATCTAACAGGTTGAAAGATAGGAGGCAAAGGGTAGAGGTAAATGGCAGTCACTCAAAGTACAAGAGAGTAACCAGTTGAGTATCACAGAGACTGGTACTGGGTCATGTCCTCCTCAGTGTCTTCATAAGTGGCATTGCTGTGGAATTGGAGGGGAAGGTGTGTCTCTTTGCAGATGACATAAAATCTGTAACAAGTGGACACCCAAGAGGGTGGAGAAATGCAAAGGGATCAGAGGAACTAGATGAATGGTCTAAGGAGTGGCAGCTGGGTTTCAGTGTCAAAAGCACAAAGTCAAGCACCTAGAGTGGGGAACCTGGGGATATGTATAAGATGGGAAAGGTATTAAGAGGGACCTTGGGGTGATCATATTTGATGATCATGGTGCCAGAGTAGTGCAATAGGGTGTGAGGCAAAAGTGAAGCTGATGCTGGGGTACATAGGGAGGGATCTCTAGCAGGAGGAGGGAGGTGGTGTTGCCTCTATATCACTCACTTGAGAAACCCCACCCAGAGTACTGTGTCCGGTACTGGAGGCTGCACCTCCACAAGGACATGGACAGAATGGAAGCAGTTTAGAGGTAGGCTACTAAAGTGGTGTGGGGGTTGCATGAGAAAACATACAAGGAGAGACTGTGCAACATCAACATGTACTCCCTAGAGGAGAGGAGAGTGAAAGGGGACATGACTGAGACTTATAAGTACTTCATAGGGGTGAACTAGGTACAGGAGGGGAGACTCCTTTTATAGGATGAGGAGCACCACAGCATGGGGCATGGAATGAAATGTGGGAGGGGTGTTTAAGAGGAATGTGAGGAAACATTTCTTTACAGAAATGGTGATGGACACCTGGAACAGCCTGCCAGAAGATGTGGAAGGAGCAAAGACTGCTGGGAGCTTCAAACAAGTGACGGACAGGCACATTGGTATAATAACTAGAGGAAAGGGAGAAGGGAGGGACACCTGTGACAAAATAGAGTCCAGGGTGTAGAGGTAGGTAGAGAAAATAGGGCAGACTAGATGGGCCTACTGATCCTTTTCTGCTGACACATTCTATGTTTTATCATATCGCCCTTCTCCCTTCTGGCCTCCAGCGAGTACATGTTAAGTGCCCTAAACTGATCACCATAGGAGCTGTCATGCAAACCATATGAATCATCTTGTTTACGCCACTGTATGCTGCACCATCTCCAACTTGTCTGTGTCTTTCCTCAATTGAGGGGCTTCAGAACTGGGCACAGTACTCCAGGTGTGGCCTTACCAGTAATCTACAGAGGTAATAATTCCCTTTTTTTCCCTGATACCAAATCCCCCTCCCAATACACCCCAACATCCTGATTGCATTGCTGTAGGCCTTGTTACATAGGCTAGACTATTAATTAAAAACTTTTGATGACACTTTACCAGCAGACAGTTGTATCTAATCATGATGGACATGCATGGAAAGCACCACAGCTTGGTTGTGGTCATGCAGCAACACTAGCACTATGGACACCAGTCCCTGCCATGTGGCCTAAGCTCAGGCCTTCTTCACACATAACATCTGCACAGGAAGCACTAGAGTCAGGGGATCAATCATGGTCAGCACCCATGATAACCATGCAGGCACACCATTCTACCTCAGTGCAGGACTTTTTCACTGCACCGCAATGTTGGACACATGTCAGAGGTCATTAGAGTGATGTACATGATCCCAGGACAACATGAACACATGTGGCCATGTCTGTCAGGTACTGTGTTGTTATAGCATTGCTTATTTTGTGCATGTATCTTTGGCAGTACTGTAAGTGAGGCCTATGTACCATTGCAGACCAAGTACTGTACGTGCGACAGGCAGGTACCCAGGCAACACCCACCTACACCCCTGGACAGAGACATGTCATATGGCATGCTCTATTGCTCTATTGATTGACACATGTCTGTGGCCAAGCCCCACAAGTGGGTTGAGCTGCAAGGCATGAACCAGTGGACTCATGCAGGCATCCAGTTACATGCCTATATCTCCCGGCATACTACATCCCCCTTTACTCATACAGCAGCAGATTGTGGGATAGGTTCAGTCATCCCAGGACAGACACATACTGTCGGGGGACTTACCAGTGCCCCACCATGCACACAGTCCTCAAGGTATGGTCAGAGGGCTGGGAGTAGTAGGGTGGGATGGACAGCACTGTGGCCACCTGTCTTTGTTGCTGTTTGAAGGGGAGACATATATAGGTTATGGGGGTCCCTGCTTGTACAGCCTGTGCCCCCGCATACCGGCACTCTACAAAGTAGTGTATGGTGCAGAGTCTAGCACCACCACCCTGTTCTGTTCACTCACTCCAGTCGATCCACATGAACAGAGCCTTGAACAGACAGAGAATCTGGTGTGGTAGGGGCCAGCGGTGTGTAGAAGTTAGTAGTAGTAGCTTTATTTATAAGACACCCTTCCCAAAATGGTTCAGGGCACCGTACAGAGTAATTCAAATAATAAATTATGTAAAAAACATCATAAATGACAAAACCAAAATACAGTATGTACTGAATGAAAAAGATAAACAGGGATATTATTAGTTGTAAGAGAAGTCTACTTGCTGTGTATATGTGGTGCATAAGCTTTGGGCATTGGAACCATTATGCCTAAACACTGATCATACTGTATCTTCCATGCAAGTCATTATACAGTACATGTGTGACTGTGGGGTCTGTGTAACATACATGTGTATAGTCAAGCCCGCCAGGATGAAGCACAGTGTCACAGGTGTACTGCATGACAAGTAGGGATTAACTCCCATTGAAACTGTATTGTTTGCTGCAGTAAGTCTACTGCAAAATTCTGCAGTGCTGCGCTTCATCCTGCTGGGCACCACTGTACATCTAGATTTTGCTGCTACAGTAACAGTACTTTTTATGTGGCATGCTATTTTTGTCCAGTACAGGTTTTCATGTATGACAGATCTGTAACTTTTTGTTTCCATCTGTTGTATTACCGAGGCATTCATTTAACTTTATCACTGCTACATTATATGTGTGCAATGCTGCTATGTGCTGTTTGGGATATTCATGACTTAGCTTCTTTCAGATAAACTCTGCTCTATCAGGTATGCTCTTGCATCCCAGGAGTGCCTGGCCCTATGGTGGTCTCACCATCTGTACACTTTCAGTTGGGCTTCATTTTGGTTTGCCATTCTCTCCTCCACTGCATCACCCTCTTGAGTATGCATTGGTATCCTATATCAGGCTGCAGACACTGGCCACAGTACTGTTGTCATGAGCCAGGGGTGCATGGGATAAGTACTATCATCTGTATATGGAAGAGAATGATGCATGGACTTAGAATTGTGATTTGGGGAGGGTGTAGGGGTGTGGTCAGGTTGAGGTGGTGTGCAAAGGTGTGGTGTGGGTAGGTGGTGTGATCAGCTGGCAGGGGCTATAATGGGTGTGACAGTGTATTGGGGGAGAGTTATTCATATACTCACCAACAATCACCATTTGCTCAGTTTTACACATCTGGCAAGTGAGTAGAGATGCAGCGAATTATAAATCCACCCGTGAAGTGGACACAAAGTGACCACTTCACATCCGTGGAGCACAATGTGAAGTGGACCTCATAAAGTGCTCACTTCGCGTTATCATTACCATGCCACGCGTGTTCTCATTATGCCTTAACGCTGAAGTAAGAAGTGAGAAGAAAATAGGCACATCACATGGCCTGCAGTAGTGTAAGTCACATGCTTTAGCCAGGCAGGAAGGAAGTGAGTCAGAGAAGTAGTTTCACTTTCTTTGCATTCGTACAGGAAGAAAGCCAAATTGTGAGAGGAGAGGATTTTGCTTGGCTCTGGAGTCGTTTCTTGTTACAACTATTTCAAACAGCTTTTTTAAAAGCTATTTTATTTAGTGTTTGTATTGTGTTAGTGTCTTCTTGGTTAGTGAATTTTTTTGTATAAGTTTTGTTTTGTTTGTGTGTGTGACTGTGTGTGTGTGTGTGTGTGTGTGTGTGTGTGTGTGTGTGTGTGTGGAGTGTGTGTACGTGTGTGTGTGTGTGTGTGTGTGTGTGTGTGTGTCATCCTGTGGACCCAGGAGGATGGAGGGTCAGGTTGGAGTCGGGGAAGGTGAGTCGCTGGCATGTGGGAGCGTTAGGAGGGGAGGAGTGTGGACCCTTGGGGGGTGGGGTGGTCGTATTATGTTGGACCGCTCCAGACTCCTGGCCAGTGTTGCTTCCCCCACGAAAGCAACAGGAGCAGCAGCAACAGCAGCACCAATGCCACCAGTGGCTGTTGCTCATCCACTTCTCCACCACCACCACTAGCAGAAGCTGTTGGGGCTCCAGCAGCAACCCCTCTCAACCACCTCCACAGCCATAGGAGGTGGCCCTGACAATTGTGGGTGGTGGTAGGACTCGTGCCCACCAAGTGCATACTGTGTCTGGTCGCCCCCACAGCTCTCCAGTGTGGGAGTTTCTTAATTGTGTGGGGGAGACAGCACAGTGGTGCAGTGCCATGTGTGTGGTATGCTGGTGCACCGTGGTCTCCCGGGCACACATTTGGGGACTGGTGGCCAGTGCACCCACATGATAAATCACCACAGGGCAGAGTGGCAGGCTGCCACAGAAGGGGCCATGCGTCTACCTGCTGGCCCTTCCGTGGCAGTGGCCAAAGGTGCAGCTGGGGTGGGAGATGTGCCTCGCAGCAGTCAACACTGCAGCAGGAGGAGGAGGGGCTACATCAGGTGCTCCACCACCACCACCACCACCACAGCCACCAGCACCACCCTGTCCACCACCAGCCCACTACCTGGATTACTCACTGCAGTGGACCCCGGCACAGTCCCTGTTAGCCAGTCCGACCCTCTCCAGTTGTGGGTAGCACTGGAGGAAAACCACAAGTGTTTAATTAATTTGGTGCAGCAGGTTACCAGAGTGGAAGGACAGCAGCTTAAAATACTTTCAGTGCTGCACCTGCTGCTGGACCACCACGACATCCCACAGCCATAGTAAGTCCAGGTATTGTTTTCTGCCCTCCCCACACCCACCCCCCGACCGCACCCTACTACTGTGTTGTACTTTTGTTGTGTGTTTTTTGCTTGTTATTATTAAATCATACACATTTTCCCTTCCAGGGGAATCTTTCTTGCACCACATAGTGCAATACATTTTTTTGAAAACAATGCGTAAATGCATTACAGTGAGTCATGTGACAGAGGCATTAACATTCTGAAAATCTGCCCACATTCTGCCTCCCTTCTCAGCAACATTAGTACATGATGGCAGGGAGAGTGCGTGTGCGTGCTCCATTCCTTACAGTGAATATTGGAATGTGCAGGTTTGCGAATGTTTCTTTGTGTTAATGGTCAGTTTGTTGTGAAATGGGTGGTCACGTTTCCAGTAAGAAGAGCCTTGGTAGTGGAAACATCCCACATTTCACAACAAAGTGAACCTTCTAACATTAGGAAACATTGCTGGGGATAGCTGCTGGACATTCAGTATAGTGGAGCATGCACCTGCGCTCCCCCTGCCATCACGTCTTAACGTTGCTGAGAAAGTGTGGCACAATGTGGGTTGCTTTTCAGATTGTTAATTCCTCCATCATGTGACTCACTGTAATGAAATTAAGGGTGGTTTTCATAGACATATATTGCACTCTGTGGAGCAAAAGTATTCCAGTGGTAGTAATGCCCCACATGTTAGTTTATGTGCATCACCATAACTATGTAATGTGGTGACCATCTGTAAAGCAGCAGTGCAACAATCTGTTTATAACTCTGACCTATATTTTTAATGCTATGTTACAACTTCCTTTACTTACATCCTGACTGACTGGAATGATACGACAATTTGCAGTAGTTGAGTGCTGTGCTACCTTTTTCATGTATGAAATAATGAAAGGAGCATGCCTTTTAAATTGGTGCTGCTGACAGTGAGTGTGTCTTTGTCATTGTTTTCCTTTGCTTTTCTCCATCACATCAAGTAGTTGTCATATATAAATTATGTTGTTAACTAGCAGTTATGCATCAGTCAGTGTTTCATATGATACCACGGAACAATAGTTATTGTAAAGCAGCTGCAAAAAAATACAAAGCAATATTGGAAGATGTGCTCATTTTGTTTTTATACATGAAAAAAGTAGGAGTAAGAGAAGCAGAAATAAATTGTGAGAAGAATCGTATCATTTAAGTCACTGATGGCTCGCACGTAAGTAGTGGTTGCTGTGGCAATTTAAAGTAGCATAAAAATGTAGAGTTCAAAACCGTGAGGACATTCTTGCAATGCTGCTTTAATTGTAAAAATGTCACTATGACATCATGACTATGAGCTCACAGCAACAATCACAGAACACACAAAAGTGGCACAAAGTCCCCAGATTTTTTCTGCAGGCCCAGAATGCGTCCTTCTTGTGTGCAGAAAATTGACAAGTGGTAACGAAGTGAAAAGAGACTGTTTCAGCACATACAAAGTCCCCCCGAATTAATGTCGCACTCAGTCATGCATGCAGTGGTGGCACAGAGTCCCCAGATTTTTTCTGCAGGCCCACAATGTGTCCTCCTTGTGTGCAGAAAATTGACAAGTGGTAACATGATCATCTCAACTGGATTGAAAGGTGCCCTTTGGATGTACACTAATAGTAGCCTTGGTGAGTAGAGATACACACATATATATATATATATATATATATACTGTATGGGTGGGATATTCAAAAGGGTTGTGCAATGCGCAATAGGGTTGCACCTGCGCAAGTCTGAAAATGTGCCATTCTGCAATATTCAGCAGGAGGCAGTTGCACCACTGAAAACATGCTGAGCAACAGCGCAATGCTAATTAAAGCATGTGCAACCGAAGGGGGTGGAACCATGCATAAAGTGTGCAGTGTGATATTCAAGTGCTTGCGCAATGCGCAACAGTGGATCAGGCGAAAGTTGCGCCATAGTGGAAATGAGCCAAAATAAAAAGGATCAAGGAAGAGGCACATGAACACTACAGGGAAGCCAGATGAGGCAGGGAGACAGACAAGGCCAGAGGGAGAAAGAGTGCAGGCCAGGGAGAGAGGTGGAAAGAATAGGGGCAAGGGAAGGTGTGTGGGGCCACAGAGTGCAGAGGCCAGTAGGTGTACCCGGTGCAGTGGAGGTAGCAGTCAGGACAGCGGGGGGAACAAAGCAACAACAGCTGGGGGGGACACAAGCCAGGGACATGGACAGTGCCAGCTTCCACATGGAAGCTGTAATGAGGGGGGTGAGAAGGCATGCTGCAGGGGGACATGGCCGTGGAAGGGCCCGTCGGCGGTACGCCCCCAACAGGCAGTACCGAGCCCGCATCAGCTTTGAGCTCTACTCAGATGTCGAGATTGTGGGCCGGTACCACCTGAACAGGGCAATACTGAGGCGGCTCTATGAGCTGTGCAGTGATGTGATGCAGGCACCCTCACGACGGAGTCACGCTCTGTCAGTGGAGACAAAGGTAACAGCCTGCATGTGCTTGCTCGCCACAGGTACGTTCCAGAGACCAACAGGGGACACCACAGGCATAACACAGTTGGCCACATCATGCATTCTCACCCAATTCCTCAGTGCACTGCTGCCGCATGCTGCGGAGTACATCCATTTCCCCTGCACCGCGGCGGAGCACACAGCAAACATACAGGAGTTCCACAGGGTAGCACCTATGCCTGGCATGCTAGGGGTGATAGACTGCACCCATGTGGCCATCTGCATGACACCTGGCCCCAATGGAGCTGCCTATAGGAATCGGAAGGGTTATGCCACTGTCAACTGCCAGGTGGTGTGTGATGCCAGTGGGCGCATCATCAATGTCTGTGCCATGCACCCTGGCAGAGCACACAATTCATTCATATGGTACCAGTCAGCACTGTGCCATCAATTCGAGAGTGGGGACATCCCCACAGGACATCTAGTGGGTGAGTATGCATGTAGGACTGGCAAATCGGGGCAAGGGTGTGTAAGCCACAGGTGCCATGGGTGTGGCACACAGGGTTAGGGGCAATATGAGCCTGAACAAGACACTAACCTCCACTATCTCCACACAGGTGACTTTGGATACCCACTCCGTCCCTGGCTGCTCACACCCTACCGGCGGCCCACGACCCCATCGCAGCAACGCTTCAATGAGGCACATGCCGCCACATGCAATATCATTGAGCGGGTGTTTGGGATGCTGAAGGTGCACTTCCGTTGCCTAGACACCTCCGGCGGTGCCCTACAGTATAGCCCCTCAAAGGCCTGTGGGATATTCCTGGCCTGTTGCATCCTGCACAACATGGCCAAAGACTGTGGGATTGCCACAGGACCGAAGGGGGGGACAGCAATGGGGATAGTGACAGTGCCGGTGATGATGGGGATGGGCAGCCCCCCTTGGACGATGTGACCCTCAACTGATCCGGCTGGCCCAGCTGCACCGGGACACCATCACAGAGGAGCACTTCACCCAACACAGGTAAGTCATGGGGCCATGTGCAACCAACAGTGGCTAGGGCACAACCCACATACACACAGGGAAACACACCAGGGATGCATGATGGCAAGGGAAGTGGCAGGGCACAGAAGCACACACATAAAACCAGGGAGGGGTGAACAGTAACACGCCACATGGACAGACACACACACACACACACAATAGGCACAAAGTGCACAGGGGTCAGGTGCACAACAGAGCAGGAACACAGACACTAAAAACACACATGTCCACAGGCCACCATGTCCACTGACTGTCCATGTACGTGTGTCAGATGCTGGGCACCTTCGCACTTTGGCGTACAGTACAATGCAGGCATCATCATATACACGCACCTGTGGACAGCAGTCGGGAGGGTGTGCAGGTGGTCCGTGTGTCTGTGTGTAGGGCTGGGCACCCACTGGTGCACTGCCCACTGAAACACACATTGCACACAGGGCAGCACCAGACAGGACCCACACTGGGAGACAGCTCAGTCTTGCGGCACAGTGCCACGGCCATCTCGGATGCGTGGGCAGCCCCGCCGAGACCCAGCAGCACTGGCAGGCTGAGCACGGGCCTCATCGGGTGGCACCGATAGACCACCAGGGGTTCCACTGCACAAACGCCGACCTTGCCCGCACAGGGTCTGAGCACATGAACATACCTCGCAGCAGGGGTGCTCGGATGCCCATCGCTGAACCCAGCGTCAACAGGGTGGGTGTTGCATGACACTCGAGAATGGGAGTGGATAGCGACTGCATGGTGTGAGCGTAGGGCACTCCACTGTGTGCCCAATGTGGCCGAGACAGCGACCAATGGTCACATCCATCCGCAAATGGTCAATCCGTGACAGGATCTCTCGTTATCCCTGCTGTGTAGCACCAGAGCCACACAGTGCCTCCACGGACAGTGCAGCCTGCATCTGCTGCTGTACTGAAGCTTGCAGCAGGCGGGTGTGTTCGTCAAAGAGGTAAAATCTGCCACATCACGCCTTCTGTCCCTCAGGGTATGGAAGGGTCTGATGTACAGCACCCCTTGAGGTGGGCACTGCTCACCAGGACCAGGTATGAGCAAGTCCACAGGTGGTGCACCTACATCACCGCTGAACCCTGTACACCCCAGTCCGGTGGGTGACTGCTGCTGCTGCCCCTCTGCCTGCTGTGCCCAAGGGATCAGTTGTTCCGCTGCTGTGGCCGCAACAGTGCCAGTGACCTGCACAGCCACCGGTGCTTCCCCACCGGTGCTGACAGGCACAGCCTGGGACTGTGCTGACGTGCTGGCACACACGTCGGAACCAGCTAGGTCCATGGGCGTGAGCTGTCCTGCTGTGTGTCCATTCTGTGACACACACATGTCAATCCCCATGGTGGTCATTAAGGCCATCAATGGTGCAGGTCTGTGCCACAGCCACAGCCACACAGCATGCTGGCATGCTTGCATGCCAGACCGGTTGAGACACAGGAAGGGCACCCCCACACCTGTCTCACGATATATCAGTGATGGTAGCTGGTGCGGCACACTGGTGCAGTGCACACCGGCAACCTGTGGAGGTGGATGATCCCTCCTCCAACTCTGGATGGCTGTCCACAGTGGACTGGCCCTCCACCGCTGACCCTTGCAGATGCACAGGATCTGTAACAGAAAGGAAGGACACGTTAGTGCATGTGATCTACCTTCCCCCCCGACCATGACATACCATGCAGTGATGGGCTACCACCTGTCTGGAAGCCACCTCCAGGAACGCCCTCAATGGCACTGCACTGCATGCTTGCAGTGAGCCTTTCCTCTGCCAGAGTCAGCTGCACCACCTCCGACTGGCCCCGCCTGTTGCAGCACGTGCCGCCCTGATGGCTGCCACCTTCTCCTTCACCCTCCTCCTGTCGGTTCCCATCTTCTTTTAAACTCCCACAGAGCGCTGGTGGCTGCTGTGCAGGTTGATGGCGATGCCACCCCCTCCCATGCAGCAGCACGGGCCTGAGGGTGCCCGCCGTCAACTGAAGTAGCTGGCTTCATCCAGGTAGGCCTCGAAAAGTGCCTCCATCTCAGCCTTGTAAAGTTAGGCCTCTCTTCCGCCCACCATCATCCTCCTCACCCAGTCCTTGCTCGGGTCATTTCACAGCCTGTATGGGTGAGTAGTCACCTGTGACTGTGCAGGACACAGCAATTCCCTGAGGCCATAGTCCAGAACATCACAATGCATGCAACTCACCTATCAACTGCAGTAACCGAATATGGCCACTGCAGAACAGTGTTACATATTTATAGTACAATCCATGTAAATTAGGTGTGGAGCAACTTTAAGCAAATTGCGCTGCTGCGCCATTGAATGCTGATGGGATGATTTGCATATGATGGCTGAATATCGGCGCTTTTGCGCTGCTAATACTGTTGAGCGATGCTGAGCCAATGGCGCAGTTCTGAGCTCGTAGTACACCACACTGTGCATGCTCAGGTAGCTTACGCAGGCGCTCTACCGCACTGTGATGTGTCAGCGAGTAGGAAATTCGAGTATGGCCACCATTGTGCCAGTGGTGCTACAGTGATGGGCACTAGCAGGTGCTGTGGCACAACTGCTTAATAGTTCACTGTGGCAATGGCACAGGCGACCAGTGCGCTAGGCGCTAGACATCTGATGGCGCTATGCGTGGCCGTAATGCCAGAGACCCATGACCCTGTGCCCGACCTTTGCCCCTTATGGCGCTGTCGTATATGTCTGCAGCTCTGTCGCGTTGTTCGGTGACAGCGCGATAGGGACAACGGCGCTGTACCGACAACACGATGAGAATAACAGCATTGTGTGCAGCAATTCCGTGTGGGATTGACGCGCTGCGAGGCGCCATATTGCCTACTATACATCAGGATGGCGCATGAAGAAGCCCCCAGTGGGGGTGCTCGGTTGGCGAACTTGGTGGCCGTTGTGGAGCCTCACTATAGCCACACTCTATGAGGAGGTTCCCTAGACAGAGGCCCAGGACACAGAGTGTGGCAACAGGTGGCCACTGAGCTGGAAGCGGCCACTGGCGAGCGGAGGTCTGCCAGAACAGTGCAGGCACCGCTATGGTGACCTGCGGAGAAAGGCGATTGCTACTGGCATGTCTGCGGTCATGTGCCGCAAAGGGGTGTGGGTACCTCAGCCAGGTGGTGATCCATCTATGCATGTATGGTCCATATGGGTAATACTCTCATTTGTCCAGAACATGGAGGAGGTTGGTCTAGGGTTGGCTGTGGCGGTGTTAACAGGATATGTGATGTATGGGTCTGGCTGGGTGGGCGACACACTCATTGGGGCAGGGGAATATGCTGGATTGCACTGATGTGTTTCTCACCTTTGTTTCCCACAGGCATGGCCGGAGGCGGAGGAGGCCATGGCTGAAGAGCAGGAGTGGTGCCAGCAGTGCCCAGAGCATGGTGGTGGAGAACCATGACAGCAGCAGCGCCATGAGGGTGAGTGCCATGACAACATAATTGTTATTGCATGCTGTGTGACAGGGTGGGGGGACGCAGGCATGCCACCATCCATGGACACCACTGCCATGCATCACGACATGTGACAGTCAGCACTGTCCAGTGGCACTGCATGTCTGGGAGTGCGTCAATGGTGGTCCATGCATGCACAGGCATATGTGTGGCACTGCTACCACACAGCGTAGACGTTACTGTCTGACGCCCGGTTGTGCTGTGCTGGACATGGGTAGTGTGTGTGCAGTGGTACACATAGCTTGTTGCTGCCTGGTTGGGCATGTCTTGTGCACCACGGTCTGTGGGTGGGTGCAGTCCATCACAGGGCAGGGCACGGCGCTGTATGCCATGCATGATGGGTGGGCTTCAGGGATATGGACAGTCACAGCCAGTGACTCCGATCCCTTGTCCTAGGTGTGTCCAGATACTCGCTGGATGAGAGGTCCATGCAGCAGCTGTTGCAGGTAGCAATGGACTCACCGTCATCCTGCAGGACCTACAGCAGCATGGGATGTGAAGGAGAAGGAGGCGGGACCAGCACCAGGCAGCAGGGGCAGGCTGGAAGACAGTAGCTGCCCATCACCTCCCCTTTAACCATCCCTCACCCACCTTCCCTCACCCAATTGTTCACCCCTGCCTTACCCTTCTACCTTGCCGTACCCCCACCCTGTTTGTACATATGTATATAGTTCATTGTTCTTCTTCTTATTGTTGTTCTTTTTGTATCAGATATTTTGATATGAATACTTGGTAGTCTCTGATTTGCAGCTGGCCATGGGTACCAGTTGCAGTAATAGTGCATGGTATCTGGGGTGGTATAGTCATGGGTATGTGTGTGTGCGTGGAGATGTCTCTGGTGTGGGAGTGGTTTTCAGTCAGTATCTGTAGGTGTGTATTGTTCCTGTGCATTGCATTGCTACGTGCAGTGTTCCATGGTACCTGCTCTGTGTCCATTGTGCCCCTGTCAAGCTGTCCTTGGCCTCACACAGCTCACACCCTGCATGTCTAGCCTGCCAGGTCTGCTGCCTTGTCAGTGGGTGCTGTCCTGCAGGTCATCCACTGTGACCATCACGATGCTGGGTTGACCTGTCACCCGGTGGGGTGCATGTTTGCCTCCAGGTGACACTGTGGCCTCCACAGTGACTGTCCACCTCCATGCTGTCTTGTGTGTGTGTGTAGCAGGGGCAGTGCAGCACTGTCTGTGACATGCTCCAGGCGTATGCTGGTGGCGTACAGGGCCATGATACATACACAGGGTGGGTGTCACCCCTATGCCATGGTGGACTGCAGGCTGTGTGTACAAGTTACATGCCCACACTGAGGCGCAAGGTGCCACACTACTCCTCCCTGTGTTGGGTGTCCCGAGGTATGGGTATGTGTTTGCCCCTGCACTGTGTTGAATCCAAGTGAGCTGCATGCTTCCACGCACCATGTGGGTGTCTGTGCTGGCTGCTGTGGCTCGTGGTGCGTTGCATATGACACCTGTCTATCTGAGGAGTGCTGTGTCAATGGCAGTGGTGTCAGGGCCACGCTCTTTCCCATAACAGGGTACCACTTGTGTCAACACATGTGGGTATCACAACAATGCCTCAGTGGGGTTGTGCGTGTTGGCACCATGTCTGCCACCATTATTGCATTGCACCGTGTGCCCCCTGCTGAGTGCTCATGGTAGGTCTAAAACTTGTATGGTTCTGTGGTACATGGGGTTGCAGTGTGTGAGGGGTTGCATGGGGATTCCTGCAGTGATGGTCTGCACATGGAGGTGTCTTGGGGTCACAGTGCAGGATGTGCTGCACATGCACGAGGGGCTACTGTACACTGGGGTGGTCCGCCCCCCTTGTGTAACAGTCTCAGCATGAGTGGGTGTGCTGGGGCAACATGGCCCGGCTGTGCTTGTGTTGCTTATCCCCATGGGCCGGTGGATATTCCGTCCATCCCCAGTTATGCTGTGCTTGGGTGTGAGGGTGCATTGTCAGTTCTGCAGTGTGTTCCTGTGCCCATCTGTGGCATGGGTGGTGGGCCCCAGCCTACCTCCCTGGTTGTGCAGTTCCATTGCTCTGCTGCTGGGGGGCTCCCTGCTTGCACTATGGCACCTCTGGACTGCTCAGCTGGGCTGCCCTTGTTGTGCTATAGCGCTTCATATCTGCTCAGCTTCCCCTTCCTGGTTGTGCAATTTGGCTTGCTCCATGTTTGAATATCACATCTATTGCACATGTGCATAATGGACTTATGCTTGCTCCTGCTATTGCACACATTTTGGGCACAGTTTGAATATCCCACCCTATATATATAGATAGATATATGGTTGTGTATTTTGTAGGTGATGATGGGGACTGAGACTTGACATGGACATGTACACATGCTATTGTTCTGCATCACACAGGTGACTCTGTCTTCAACTGTTGCTGTACCGTCCAGTGCTCAATGAGAATTTTGCACAAAATGGAAATGGATAACTCTCAACACATGAAGGTAAGTATTTCTTTGGGGGGTGGGGAACCATATTTTCAGTAATCGTCTGTAATGGTTTCTTATTTTTTACTTCTTCACAATTTCATCAGCATCCTTCTGAGTCGGTTGTTAATGATGGTCATGGTCATCTAATTAAATGACTTCTGCATGTTGCATGTGCCAAAGCCGGATCGGGGAGAGTGCCTGATGTTGAAGAACTTTTTGGATAAGGACACTTTGACAGAACAACAAAGTATCGCAAATTTTTCTAAAAAAATAAATGAATGACTTCTTAAAAGTTACAACTTCATTGTTATGTGTCCCTCCCTGGTTCTCAAATCTCAGTCCCTATTGTCAAGTTACATTTCAGAGACACATCTTGTCAACTACTAAGACAACCTGTTGTGTGCAATATTTGCAGCAGTCTTTACAAAGCAATGAAACAGATGAAATAAAATATTCATACTTACCAGAATGGATTTCACATAGATATTACATCGGCTCCTCTCTATGCGGTATAGCTACAGCATCTTTCCCAACAAGTAATAGCGATGGAGCCTGTTTTGTTCTCTGTAAAAAGAAACAAAAGAAGTGTACTATATGTCTTTGCCACTCATGCTCTGAAAAGCTACAGAAAACAAAACAGACAACTTAAGGAAGTGAGGCAGCATAATAGACATGAGTGCATATCTCACTTTATAGTTTAAATACGAAGCTGGTGTGGTGATGATTGGTGCACTGGTGGACTGGTGGTCCGTGGGGGTAGACAGACTCATGGTGGCAGCAGAGTTAGATAACATCAGTCCTGGTGGTGGTGGTGGTCCGTGGGAGGCAGACAGACTCATGGTGGCAGCAGACTTGGATAACATCAGTTCTGGTGGTGGTTGTGGTGGTCTGTGGGGGGCAGACAGACTCATGGTGGCAGCAGACTTGGATAACATCAGTCCTGGTGGTGGTGGTGGTCCATGGGGGGTAGACAGACTCATGATGGCAGCAGACTTGGATAACATCAGTCCCGGTGGTGGTGGTGGTCCGTAGGGGGCAGACAGACTCATGGTGGCAGCAGACTTGGATAACATCAGTCCCAGTGGTGGTGGTGGTGGTGATCTTGGGGGCAGACAGACTCATGGTGGCAGCAGACTTGGATAACATCAGTCCCGGTGATGGTGGTGGTGGTCCGTGGGGGGCAGACAGACTCATGGTGGCAGCAGACTTGGATGACATCAGTCCCGGTGGTGGTGATCCGGGGTGGGCAGACAGACTCATGGTGGCAGCAGACTTGGATAACATCAGTCCCAGTGGTGGTGGTCTGGGGTGGGGGGGCACACTGCCTTTTAAATACTACAGTTAAAACCTGCCACACTAACCAAATCATCATCCTCATAAAGAAACTGCCCTCACAGTCATCGATGTCTGAAGTCTGACCACTGGGAAATTCTTTCTGCATTGTGTCATCATCTACGTCGTAGTGGTGAACGCTTCAGGCAGCCACTGCCAGTGCTACCAGGTTGCTCCATTTCTACATCAGCAAGACTGCCATGACTAGGCTGGGGTACAAATACCGAGGTTGTAGTCTGCGCTGGTATGTGCCTCTCATTCATTTTAATGAATGTTAGTAAACTTACATTTGCAGGAGACAGGTTTGTCCGACGATCCCTGACTATTGCACCTGCTGAGCTGAAGATCCTCTCAACACTTACACTGGAGGGTTGGCATGTGAGGTACTTCAGTGCCACTGCAGTTAGCTCTGGCCATTCACTGACCTTTCTGCTCCACTACAAAGAGATCTTCATTATTGTCAGATGCCTGTTTTCAGACAAATATGACTCAACCATTCTCTGTGCCGCACTAAGTCCAGTTGTTGATGCATCAGCCTGTTCCCCGAATCATTGATTTCACAAATACCCACTTGGAACAAAGCCTCCCAAAGTGGGTTGATGCCAACCACTTTGGATGACAGACCACCAGGAACTACAGTCCTCTTACCCTTGCATGATATGCTTGCTGGTCCTCCAGCTACACCTTCAGCTGGATTAAGCTGCTGAGGTTTGCAAACCTTGGCACGTGACTTCTGTTCCCCATGAACCAAGTGAACCAGTTGACCACTGATATTTTTTACCTGTTCAGGTCCTCCCTCCAGTACTGATACAATTCCACACTAGATCGGGGTCCAGCATTGTTACCATGGCAAAGATGTCACTATTGCTAATGCTCACATAATGTGATGATTCTGATCGAATACTGTCAGCATGTGTTGCAGAAACATACTGCTACCATCATCTCCAGCAACATCAAGGCTATGCTGTACATTCACCAATGTCTGCCTCAGCACCCACAGCAGTGGAATTGATTGGTTAATGGAAGCAGACTCGCCACTCACTGCCTGTGTGGCATGTTCAAAAGGCCGCAAAATTATTACAGAGTCCATGAGGCGCCAATGTTCAGTTGTCATACACATGGAGGCCCCAGAACTGTCATGGCTAGTGTGCATAACAAGATATTCTGTGATGGCTTTGTATTGTTCAGACAACCTCTCTGCCATGTATAACATGGCGTTCCTTCAGGGTGACAACTTCCAGCTTCAAGCGGTGCTGAGGCAGGCTGTTTTGTATCTGCAACGTATGCTAGTTGGTCATCAATGGCCTTCCAGATCTTGAAAAGTGAAAGCAGATATGTAGTGAATAGTCAGCATTTCCTTTATGTCAGGGTGCTGCAGAAACTCCTGAACCACAAGATTTAAACAGTGGGCCATGCAAGGAACACAAAGAAAAACACAATTCATGATGCATTTTGCCACATTTGACCCATTGTCTTATTATGAACCCAGCTCTCAGGGACAGAGGGTTTAGCCATCTGTCAATTTCAGTCATTACCATGTCCAACATGTTTTCACCAGTGTATGAACAGGTCACATTGCGCATTGCAATTGTTGCATGCTGGGGAATTCCAGGAAGACTGCTACCGCGACAATCCACCTTCCTGCACTGATTATTCACACTACCAGCATCACAACAACCCCGCATTTGCGCCCAGTGTGCAGTTATACTAGATATGAATCCCCGGCTGTTTTGACACTTGTCCATATATCCATACCTTAAATGGATGAAAGGAGAGGAGGAATGTTGAAGGGCATGCCTTACTGAGCTCTAAGACAGTGCGGAACAACTCGGAACAGCACGGGTTGCTATAGCACGCCTCCTGAAGGGATGACTTCCATTTTGGATAGGCACGGCAGCAACTGCCATAAGCTATAATTTCCACATAGGAGAAGGGCAAAAGATCGATTGCCAGCATTTTCTCGCATAGCAGCATTAAGTTCACGTGACACTGTATGATTGGGGTGCTCAGCTTATGCACAAAAACACTCTGTAATGGGCTGATTAAATGTTTTACACTGGGTTCATTGTTGGTCACAAATGGTTATGCTCTGTGATGAATGCATTTTCAGGGGTGGAGTGTGGACATTTGATGAAGACGGTTATATTGGTGGTGATGATGACAAACCCAGAAATTATGTTATTTTCCAGATTTGCTAACCGGTTGATGTACCACTTGCACTAGACATACTGCATCTACCACCACCACCACTACAAAAACTGCTTCCTACCAGCATTGGACATTTCTAAAGTCATTATGGTCCTCCACCCTCATCATGCCTGCAATATCCTCTGCTCTTATTACCGCACTACTGCACACTTAATTTCCTACTGGGCTTAACAGTCATAGAAGGGGATAACATGCTGGCTATGGTTGCCAGTGATGGATAAATGGCCGTCTGGTATTAGCTGCCAGCTTGTGCTAGGTCCACAGAGCCAAGTGCCTGTTCTTAAGATGCGTATGCTGTCCTTCTGTCCCAAGATGGCTCACCTTTTTACCTTGACTCACACACACATGGCAAACCTGGCAGATTGCAACTGAATCATCATTTGCATCTTGAACAGAAAAATCACAAACAAGGGGCAGTGATGCTCTGCTTTTAACATGTCCATGATGATGTGGCTTATTTAAGTCTGTTATTTTAAGCACTGAAGTGGGGGGGGCATGTGATGTTTCTGGCACTGCACACCTGGACTGCAACTGACCACTATGACTACCTATCATATTGATTACTGGGTCGTCATCATCATCATCATCCACTAAAACCAGTAAATCACAAGTTTTTATGGGGGGGGGGATTCCTGCAAACAGATTCAGACACAGCCATTTAATTTATTTTCCAGTCTCAACTGGGGTCAATTAACATCATCATCATATTCATCAACGCCACTGTCACATACATCCACATCTTCTGCTTGGATACAAACATGTTGCACTGCATGTTGCAAAACAGCAACATCATCATCATCAAGCATCATCACATTCATCATCAGCATCTACACCATCATCACCTGATATTTTTCACCACACCTGAATCACTGCATGGAAAATGCATGACGTTAGTGCCACGGTGGATGGAATATCACATTGTATGCTATTGTTGACATGAACATCAGAATCAGGTTCAGTTAATGGGATGTTACTGGGAAGTATGACATCATCTATGCTGTCACTCACTTGCACTGCTTCACACTCAATATGTTTGGATACGGTACACTGGTCGGAATTAGAACTTGACGCAACAATGCTAATACTATCTCCACCACCACTAACACCAGTAACACTAACACCACCGGCTGGGAAAACATCATCTCCTCCAACTGTCAGTGAAGCTACTGATTGGGCTGTAGAAAAATATTGCAGGAGAAATACCTTTCCTCACATCAGCAATGCACTTCCAACTGCCATACTACTACCACACCCAAGACCTCTTAACTGCCAACATTATCATGACCAGAAACAGCTTTACTTGCACGTTTCTTTGCAGGCATTTTTGGGAATCAACCACAAATATTATTACCAAATTCAGATTTTGATATGTTCACTTTCTGACTGGAGGGTTGCTGGCTGGATGTGAAGAAAAATAAACAACTGTGGCTTCAGCAACAGATAAGAGACTACTGTGTTGTGACACTGTCATGGAATTAAAACAACTTCAGTAACCAGTGGTGCTGATGGGGTCACCAAAACAATCCAGTCTGGTAAAAAATACCTTTTCAACGTGGGGTGGGTGGGGGCAACTGAATACAGACAATGCTGATTTTTACGGCACTACAAGCAGCAAAACTAAGAACAGAGAACACGACGCAGTACAAAATCAGGCAGCTGCAGTGGATAGCAGGTTCACACTGCTGCGCTTAGTTGCACTTCAACTAATCTGTGTCACAAATTTTAAAAGGTGTATTATATTTGATGCATGCACACTGCTACACACAACACAGAACACTTTGTGTACAATGCTGAATAAGAAATGTGATGCAAATGCAAAAGTTCAGTGTACTCAGTGGCATGTAATGTAAATTTGTAATTTAAACAACCTGACCTTACGAAATGCTGCACCACATTCACCCAACAAACAGCAAGAAAATTTGTACTATTACTGACAATTTTACTATGTGTACAGTAACACAGTCAGTTATATAACAAAAATATAGCCAAAACACAAAGAAATCACTAGTTCTCTGACTTAAATCTACCTAGACACAGATGTGCCCCTCCCCCACATAGCACACTCCACTGTCTTTCACCACACACACTCAATGTTGAAAATGTACATTCAAAATCCACACACAAACAAAAACGCTCGATGATGTGAGCACAGGAGGGTTTCCTACAATCGATGAACTTCAGTTGGATCCACCCAAAAAAAGCAAAAATGCTTTTTGAACAGCTTTTAAAAGATTCCTACAGACAGCTATCAGAGCACACTGTCTCCTACTCCTTCCTACTCATACTACCCCGAACTGAGGCTGTGCAGATCAATATAGAGCCCTTGTGACCTGAACTCCCATGAATCACTGCAAAATCTGCCTTCAGAGCTGAAAAATAAGGCAAAGTGAGGCGAAGTGAACTGCCACCAATGTACTTCACCTTAAATTTGAAAGAGTAGTGACCAGTGGAGGCAAAGTAATGCGAAGTCGCTGTCTCCAATGCACTTTGCATTCCTGATTATAATGCGAAGTACTCTGCTTCGTGTTGTGAAGCACTCCGCTAATCCACCTGTGGTCTGCGCAATGCTTCATGGAGCAGATTGAGCCCACTTTGCCCACCACTACAAGTGAGGAAGTGTGCCAGATGAAGGTATCATAGGCCCCTGGGGAACCTGACCATTACATTTGTAATGCTGTAGTCTGCATTTCACACCACCTGGCAATTGGCTGAGTGGCAGCCCTTGTAGTTGACAAAGGTATCCCTCTCCCTGCCAGCTGGCTCTGTGGTTGCAATGCAATGCATGATAAATGGCACCAAAGACATCTGAAAATTGAACACACCAGTAGAATACTAGCATTGTGCATCTCTCTGTTCTTATGATATGAGGAATGATACCTCCTAATCAGATAATTTAGAAACAGGGATAAGAGGTGGGACATTGCTGGTCTTTGAGGTCTGTGGTGTCCCTGACTAGTATTTGGAATGTACACAAAGCGTGGTCTCAACAGCTACAGGGCGGCTCCAACACAAGTATTAGTGGTGGTCTTGAAAAGTGTCAGTGGGCATGAAACATTGACATTTTGTTATCATGGGGTGCTATCTCTGCATTTTATGCTCTGTAATAAACTTTTTATATAGATGAATAAGTGTGGTGGAGTGTTCCTGTAGCCATTGTTTGGCTGAGGCTCGGTGGTCCTTTCTCCTGAGTTGTGTTGTTGTTTGTTTCTAGTATTTGGAATATGCCTGAGAGAGGGCACAGTCAGGCTGTGACTTTCAACTCCACGGACAATGACCGACTCCATTGTGTGGGGCCTGGAGGTCCTCCAGGAGAAAGTCATGTAATTCTAGGAGGCAGCTACAGTCCAGACTTTGCCCATTCACAATCTACTGGCAGGCAACTCCAGGAAGGTGGCTTGTTTGAAACACCCAGTTGGGGTATAGGGATGTGTACATGCTGGTGCTGTCATATGGCACGAAGTTGTCTGACTCTCAATGTCATGCAGCATCTCTAGCAGCAGTACAAACTGGGACATGAGTTCTTTTTCCTTTTGTGCCTACCTATTTGCTTATCGAACATACTGAAGTTCATGGGTGCTAATTTAAAACATTTTCTCCTTTATGTTGTTTGGTTTGTCATTTGTCTACATTTGTTTCCAGTATGTGACTGTAGCTAGAGATGCAGTGAATTTAAATTCCACTGGTGAAGTAGCTGATTTTACCACGTGAGTAATCTGCAAAATTTCCTTGCATTAGGTGGAATTTCACCTCCCTCAGGAAAAATTCTGCCTTCTACAGTGAAATTTCAGCTTTGGCATCTGAAATTTTACCTTCTGCAGTGAAATTTTGCTTTCTGTGGGTGAAACGTCACTGCAGAAGGTGGAATTTCACCGTGGAAGGCAAACTTTTGCCATTTTGCAGGCAAAATGTTGTCATTCCGTGGGCGAAATTTCACCATTCTGCCAGGCAAAATTTCATATTTCGAGCTGCAAAACAGGCAAAATTTGTGGATTACTCCACGTACCAAAGTTTTCTCACTTCACCTACCACTAACTGCAGCATGTTCTCATGTCTCCACCCTTCATTGCCAAGTGGTTTGCACTACTGGTTTGTGCTGCTCATAGTCTTGTTTAACGTATGTGTGCTGTTCGTATTGTCCCAATATGGCAACTGGGCACAGCTCCCTGGTTTCCCCTTACTATACCTGTTTGTGTTGCACTCACACCATTCGCAGATATATAAATTGGTCCAATATGCTGACTGTAATGTTTTATGATACTTTCCATCTTTATTTGAATAGGCAGATAAACAGTATAGGAGGAAGAAAACTAAACAATTGCTTAGCTTCATTGCTTTTGCCAGGGAAGGGGTTACGTTCTGCCCTTCTTTGACAAACCAAGGTTTCTTTTAAATGAGCAATAGAATAGCAGTCCATGCATTTGAAAAAATTGTTTTCTTTTTTGTTTCAGGAACATGGGAGAAGCAGACAGAACTTAAGCATAAGTTCAATTAGTTTGTCTGCTGTTTCTCAGCAGTAGTGTGCAGTTTTGTTTATTAAACACATGAAATTAATTTTGAATTTCTCTATTGAGTCACTCTATTATTTCTTGTGGAATACTGTTCCAGACTGTCACTACCTTTTGTATAAACCCTGCTTTCTTTTTTTCCGGCTTGAAAATGTCCTCCTTTAATTAATAATCATGTCCTCTTGTATTAAAACTATATTCCCTACATTTAAGATTGTAATATTTATTTAATCCTGGCTTATTTAATGCATTGAAGACTAGAATAAACTCCCACAATCCTTTTGTTTTCTAGTTTGTAAAGTCCCAACTCAGAAAGCCTTTCATTATAAAACCAATCCTGTAACCCAGTTATTTTGCAGGGGCCACTTCTTAAAATGTCCCAACTTTTCTTTTACAACAAGCACTGGGTGGCATTTCATAAAGGTACTGCAATGACATGTTTTATCTAGTTGAAAAATCATACAAGTTAGAGATATCACACAGGAAGGTAGTGCTCATTATCTTTTATGGTGTATCTTATCTGGGTAAAGTTTTTTAAAACCACATACAGAAGTTACCACCAGTCAAGTATGTTTATCTATTCTTAATTTTTCCATTTCCAATACAAAGCTGTACTTTACCATTAACCTGATGCAAATGCACTCTTGATGTAGTAAATTACATTAACTGTCTTTGCATAAATTGCCCTTATAATGCACTCCTTAATGTTCACATAAAGTATGTAACTACCTGTATAACTGACTTACTGTACAATGTATTGCTATCTGTATGTACAACTTATTTATTTATTACACAGTATCAGAATTACAGTCCTTTGAGTCAGTGATTCATTTACAAGGCTCCATGTCAATACGAACATATGAAATTTGCCAGCAGATAAAGGCCTAGAGGTCTATCAAGTCTGCTTGAATGTGCAGCTAGCACCCCTTATTCTGCAGCTGCCCCTCCCCTTCCACCCTTCCCCTTCATTAATCCTCCCCCTTGTCCTGTCCCATCCTCGTTTGAAGCAGTCCACTGTTCTACTGCATACCACTTCTGCAGGTAATGCATTCCACCCAGCCACCACCCTCTCTGTAAAAAAGTGTCTCCTCATCTCCCTCCTGAACCTTCCTCGCTCCAGTCTCATATCATGGCCCCTGGTGGCCCTCCCCTCCCTTACTTTGAACAGCCCCTCTGTACCCGTCTTGTTTATTCCTTTCATGTATTTAAAGGTTTCAATCATGTCACCCCTGTCTCTCCTCTCCTCCAGTGAGTACATGTTCAACTCCTTCAACCTCTTCCTGTATGATAAGTCCCCCAGCCCCTTGATCATCTTTGTCACTCTGCGCTGCACCCCCTCCAGTAACTTAATGTCCCTCTTCAGATACGGACGCCAGTACTGCATGCAGTACTCCAGGTGTGGTCTAACTAATGACCTATACAGTGGCAGAATCACCTCTTCCCTCCTCGAGGATATACCCCTTGCAATACAACCCAGGATTTTGTTGGCCTTTGCAGCTGTCTTCCTACATTGTGCCGAGTTGTTCATTGACCCTGTAATGAGCACACCCAGATCCTTCTCCTCCTCTGTCTGGGCTAGCTGCACTCCCCCTAGCTGGTAACTCCTCCTTGGGTTCTTCATCCCAAAATGCAGCACCTTGCACTTTCGGCATTAAACCCCAGTTGCCAGGTGTCTGACCAGGTTTCAAGCTTTGCCAGATCATCCTGCAACCCTAGCATCCCCCTAGGTCATCCACCACTGCGCCTAACCTTGGTATCATCAGTAAACAGACTGATCTTGCTCTTGATGTCCCATGATATGTCTGCAATAAATATCCCAAACAACACTGGTCCCAACACCAAGCCCTGTGGAACATCGCTCGTCACTGCCCTTGGGTGTGAGAGCTCCCCCCACCACCACCCTCTGTTGCCTTCCCTGCAGCCAGTTTCCTACCCATCTCACCAGCTTTACACCACCCCTGTGCCTACTAACTTCCTTCCTAGCCTTCCATGTGGCACTGAGTCAGATACCTTACTGAAGTCTGGATACAGGACATCCACTGCATGGTCCCTGTCCAGCTGCCTAGTTACCCAGTCATAGAACTCGACCAGGTTGGTTTGGCAGGATCTACCACATATGAAGCCATGCTGTCTGCTGTCCTGTAGTCCTTTGGCCTCTAGGAGGGCCACCAGCCTCTCCTTCAGGATAGTCTCCATTAGCTTACCCATGATGGATGTGAGGCTCACTGGTCTGTAGTTTCCCGGTTCATCCTTGGGGCCACTCTTGTGGAGGGGCACCACATGAGCCATCCTCCAGTCCTGAGGTACACACTCCGAATGTAGTGAGGCATTAAATAGGTCTGCCAAAGGTCCTGCAAGGACCTCTGCCAGCTCCTTCAGTACCCTGGGGTGGGTGCCATCTGGGCCTGGTGCCTTGTCCACCCTCAGTGCCTTCAAACCCTCTCGAACTCTGCTCTCCATGATTTCCCCATCTGTCACCACTTCCCCCCCTGCTTCTGCCATTTCTCCTACCTTGGGTGTCACCCCCCTCTTCTCTTTAGTAAATTAATTTAGAAATTCCACTACTTCTCAGTGCAGTTTAACCCCTGCAAGGTATATAGTTTTTTAAACCAATGATGGAAATGAGAAAGGAAAATGTGGACGCACCGGGATTTGAACTCCGTACCTCTGGTATGCCGTTCCAGCGCTCTAACCATTAAGCTACAGGCCCACTGGTTACAGCGTCTGAAGAACTTCCTATTTCACAGTCACACATTCCTTTCTCTCTAGTGTTGCTTAATCTGCAACCAGAAACCAATTTAGAAATTCCACTACTTCTCAGTGCAGTTTAACCCCTGCAAGGTATATAGTTTTTTAAACCAAGGATGGAAATGAGAAAGGAAAATGTGGGCGCACCGGGATTTGAACTCCGTACCTCTGGTATGCCGTTCCAGCGCTCTAACCATTAAGCTACAGGCCCACTGGTTACAGCATCCGAAGAACTTCCTATTTCACAGTCACACATTCCTTTCTCTCTAGTGTTGCTTAATCTGCAACCAGAAACCAATTTAGAAATTCCACTACTTCTCAGTGCAGTTTAACCCCTGCAAGGTATATAGTTTTTTAAACCAATGATGGAAATGAGAAAGGAAAATGTGTCCTATTTCACAGTCACACATTCCTTTCTCTCTAGTGTTAGCAATTTTTTAAACTATATATATATACCTTGTAAGGAAATTTCAAATTAATTTCTAATTGCAGATGCTTAGCCATAGAAAGAAAAAAGAATGTGTGATGACATGTGGAAAGTTTCGAAACATGTAACCAGTATAATAATGAAAACTTAACTAAATCTTTTATCAGAAGTTCAAATCCAATCTGATTTAAAAAAACAATAAATAAAGGAAACATAGGTTACAAGACACACAATAAGCACTGAATAGGTTAAACAACATGCAGTACTCATTATGCAATTTGATGAAAGAAAAAACAGCAGGTAAGCGGGAAAGGCCTTATGTTTGAACACTGTTTTGTATTGTTTATCTGTAAATAATTTCAGGTCACCTCTGAAAATGTCACTTGTGTTCCATTGGGCCTACCTAGTCACCAAGTACCAGTAAATAAAGAAATAAAAAGAACAATCTTATACCATTAATTTATTGCATTTATTTAACATTTTTTAACTAGAAAAGAAAAAGCATTATCTTTCCTGAGTGCACTGGGCAGCAGAACAGAGTAGCTCCATAAACATATTACACAAATAAGAAAGTACATGTGTACATTTACACACTATATCAACATATAAGCTATACAGCCTAAAAGGTGTCAGCGTGGCTCAGTTGGTAGCACATCCACCTCTGGACCAGAAGGTCATGGGTTTTCGTCCTACACTGGGATTGGACTTGCACCTTTAAATCACTGATATCCTAGCACAGTATTGAGGAGTGCTGTACTGCTGGGGTGTACCATCCTTCAGATAAGATGTTAAACCAAAGTCCCTTCTGCCCATCCTGGTGGGTGTCCAGGTGGAAGTAAAAGAACCCAGGGCACTCTTCGCAAAGAGCAGGGAACATTCCAGGTGTCCTGGTCAACATTCCCCTTCCCATAAACTGGTTCATGCAATTATCCAGGCTGTGTGTGGGTGATGATGTGCGATATGACCGCCACCACACATTCAGTCATTTCACTACCAATCTAGCATTGCTTGTAAAGAGCTTTGGGATACTGGGTTTGAAAAGCACTATATAAATGCTGATTCTTCTTCTTCTAAATTAAAAAAATCCAGTTTCTGTGAAGCAGCAGTGCAGCAAAATATGTCAACAAATTTGACCCACAGGTTTTTTTCAACTGTAACATATTCAAGATTTCTAGTTTCATTTACTGTTAAAATTGTCAAGTTATAGCAATATTTAGTTATATTATAAATGTTTTAAATTATTTTTTCTCAACAAAAAGATGGCTTCTTCATTTAACTTAGAAAAAGCACTGTAAGCTGATGAAAGCTTAGGGTAAAAAATTAACATGAATAACATTCACTAAAAGTACCACCAGCAGCTTAATCTGGTTCAAGGTCACTTGGCATTCATCCGTATCCCCTCCCCTGGTTCTTGCCTGAAAATAGGCAGAATTTATCTAGTGCACTTACCCGGCCAACAAAAACTAACTAAATAAATAAATAAAACCTAGAAAAGCAAATCTAACATGTGTGCTAATATTGTTATTAACCGAAGCTGGAAACTAGGATTTTTGGGAAAACAAATGACACTCCACTCCTGCCTTAAAATAAAAAAAAATGCAGCAGCTGCAGTGGTGTCTTCCACAGCTAGGTAGTCAACACTCTGTAAAATATGATACTACAGCTATTGATATTGAGAAAAAGAAAACAAGTATTTGTAGCTATGCTTAATAAAACCTACTTGTTTTCCTGTTATGCAACACATGAGTGGCTATTTCTGCATCCTTGTAGCATAAAATATTTTGTGTTTCACTGACTTGGTTCGGTGAAGCAGTACATTCTACCAATTGGTGTGTAACTGATCAGAGCAGAAAACTATAGGCACCCCAGAATTAGGAGTTATGCCATTTAGCTCACAGGACTTGACATTGTTGGCCATTAGAGCAGTTTGCCACACAAGTACAGTGCACGTATGTGTTTTTTGCACATAATTATCAGAGGCACATTTGGGTATTCTTCTGAAATAAGAAGGTCATCATAATTCTTCAATATTAGAAGATATGCATTTTAAGTGTTGTGGCAGTCTCTATTTAAAAACTGCTTGTAGAGTCATCACACTCTACCCATCCACTTCTGTACCTTAGCAAACAGGTGTAATAGCCAGATGCATAGATTGACCATGGTGATAGACTTACACTGTAGGTGTCAAACACTGATTGAAGAAAACTATTCTATATCAGCTGTGTAATCTGTGATAGGAGTCTCAACTCTGAGCCTGTTAGATCAAATATGTACAATATAAGCAACTGATATTGAGATGAACTCCTGGGGCATTATGGACTAGATACATCTGCCTCCACACCTTTACAGTTGGAGTGACCCACAGTGAGCATTGGTAAATAGCTGATCAAAATTTTACACTTTTGGCTTAGGGGGCCCGAAAGAAGTAATCCCACAGCATGTTTTCTGGGTTTCACTGTGAATGACCACATGATACATATATATTTAGTTACATATGACAACAGTGAAGTACTGGTGCATTGGAGTGCTGTCTTCATCCAAGTTGTTTATGATAGCCATCATAAACTCAATAGTGTCTAGCTGTATGTCAGCAGCAAATCTACTACATCCATCCTTATGTGCCTAACACCTGGCATAGTGGTGTTAGTGACTGCACATCGTTAGACTGGTCAGAAGTCATGTTGACAATCTGCTTCAATCGTTTATAGGGGAGTTCTTGTGAAGCAGATATTGCCTGCACAAAGTGTGGCATGTGTAGAAAAACACCTGCTTCAAGTTGCTTACTTGTGGGTTTACTCTCTAGTGCTCTTGTCAAAGTTCAATTTTAGCAACTACACCAGCTAATTTCTGATGAACTGCTAGCTCTGAATGTTTAGTTGATATTATGACCTTTGCTGAACTCTTTAGAGTTGAATCACTTGTAGAAAGCTCAGTGCCTGTTTGCTGACACCTGTAGATATGACTGTACGATGTGAGACAGCCAGATATGTAGGCAGTGGTGTAAAGACATTTGTGGCTGATGAAGAGTACATAACCTATAGTACTCAACAATGCATGCAGCTTGTCCTTTCGTATCTTCTGAGGTGCAAAAGAGTTATAATGTACAACAGAAAGATTACGGACACATGAAAGTGCCACGTAGCTCATGCCATCCTTGAAAATGTCTGTACCTATGTCCTGATTGCTGAATCCAAACTCAAGCCCTGAGATTTGTGAATAGAAATAGCATATGCAACACATAGTGGAAACTGTTTCCTGTTTACATAGATATCCTTAAATACCTGAAATTTCACATAGGTATGTTCTATGTGTACAGGAAGTTCCATGTTGTCAAAGTGAACTACAAGCATCTTGATATATGTCTTCTGGACATTGTAGACAAAGTCAGTGAAGTTTCCCATGGCACCGTTTACCACGCCTTGTTCAACATCAATATTACATCGTAGCATGATACGTGCATTCCCGTAGGTGTAGTAAGAACAGCTTCCTAGGCAAGCTGTGCATGAAACATCAAACTTCAGTTCTCGCCATTCAAGTCATCTTTGCTACTAGGTTACGACTGAGAATGACACCATCAACTGTATCAACAGCATGCAAAGTTAGAATTCGTTATTTCCAGCAGCATAACATTTATTGAACTCCAGTGCATTTCTTTAGTCATAGCACTTCAAAGACCCCACACTATGTGTGTTCCTGTAGAGTACACATCACACGAAAACATTACATGCTGTTTCTATGGATATAGCTATCTACTCTGATTCTCAGATCGTTTAACATAGCAACATGTTCTGGTGATAGAGAACCTGTACGAGCTTCATCTAAAAGAAGTGATTTGTAAAGCCAGATCCGCCACTTTGAAACATGTTCTCATATAACTCAACACAGGTAAATAACTCCCCAAATGTTTATAACTCGTACAGAAGCCAAGAAAGTTCTTAGCTTGCAGCAATCAGGTTACAAACACATGCTCTGCATTAACTGATTACCAAGCTGTAAAAGGTCCCCAATACAACAATACTTTCACCACCAAATAGTACTCCATCATCACTACCTAAGATCTCCTGTAGAGGCGTAGATGTACTACAGGCAAGCATCACATTGAGACCATGCTGATTTCATCAATGATGAGTAACTTCATCTTTGTGGAACATGGAAACGAAGCTGAGATCTATCTCAAATTATAGTTTACTGATACTCTCCCATTTTGCCATACCTACTTTGGCAACATATAAAGAGACGGTGTAATGTAACTCACCAATGTTGTATGCAGCTAGTCCTGTAGGGAGCAGTAACAGCAACGACATTGATAACTCTGTCAGGGCTCTGTATTTCAGCACAGTATACTTCAATAGGAAACTCTTTCCTGAGCCAGCTGAACCACTAACAAAGATCAGTAGTGGTTTATAGTCAAGACAGTCCACATTTTTTTTGTTTCATGCTTAGTAGATGTATTGAACAGCATCAATGACTTGAGAAACAACTTTACATACTGCTGCTTCAAATTCACTATTTCTCTCAAGTCAGCTGGGCTGACAGTGGAGTGTGTTCCATGTTCCATGGCTGTCTCAATTTCTGAGATTAACACTTCTGGGGCATTTCAAAAGCGAGAGGATTCGCTAGAACAGCTTGTCCTTCTGGATCCAAGGTAATGCTGTGAGCTAACAGGAGTGTATTCCTGAAAGCTACTTCTCTGTCTTCTCAAGCTGTTCTTTCTTCAGCCTGTAGTCTCAGTAGCATGTCTCTGAGTATTCAGTTTTGAAAGTCTCATAACTGAGATTGAATTCTTCCTCGAATGCATCACAGTCACCTTTTAATTCAGACTCATTCCTCCAGGGTCTAAATGAGGAATAGGAGAGCAAAGTAGTAATGCTCTCTGCTCTCGATGTGCCTAGATATAATTTATAGTCGTATGAGCCATGGCTTGTGTCTCTTTATGAGACAAGCCATCCACCCATTCACCTTGTAAATGTGGCGTGTTGAGTCAGGTGATATATCTGCCTCCTAGAATATACCCACTTATGGCCACCTGAAAGAGCACACACATCATCCATGTCATCGTGTGTCTACATAAGGGTAATATGTGTCTATCAGGTTATTCTTCAAGATAGTGCCTTTGAGAAGGTCTATCAGAAGCGAGTTCCTCAATTTCAGCATGGGGAATCAATACACGTTTGCATTTCTCTTTGTAGTTCACACTGAGAAACCGACAGCATCAGACTTCCTGTACAGATGTGTGCCTCATTAAACAGTCACTGGCTACATAAGCTCCACATTCTCTCTGTGTGAAAGGGTCTTTCAAGCCCAATGACCACAGCTGAGATCATCAGGCTCCTGCTGCGAACTGGTAACATCTTCCCTAAAGAATACTTACCGATTAGTCTGCTCATGTTTCCATGGTTACATGTGTACGAATTCACATACCGCACCAGGGCCAATGAGTTGTCAGCCACGAACTGAACATCTATGTTTGCTTGCCACATTAGGAGAAGAGTTGGGTTGTAGTCATTGATGTACACCACTTTCTTATCTCTGGGTAACTCGTATACCCTCTTGGTTGACTTTGCCTTCAAGTGGTGTTGCATTGCTGAAAAAAGTTCATTCATGGAGCCATCCTGACAAACTCATCTAGGAAATCTGAAGTGACATTGTGTGTATCAATTAGATTTGTTCTTTACTACTCGCCAGCAGTATTTTGCACAAATATGTTGCTGGAACTTTTGTACCAACTTCCACAGTGTAGGACTGTCATACTTGTCTGGAATGTGACAAGTGATATATTTCTTGATGAATGCTAGCACTTGTGCTGCTTCATGTTCTCCTATGTGTGGTGCATCCTTGATCCACAATAACATATGGATATGATGGGCATCCCGTGCTTGATATTCCATCCTCCAAAAGTAATGCTCCACAGTACCAAGAGGTGGATTGTCCTTTGACAATATGAAAGTCAGAATGTCATGGAACCGCTTATGAAAATGTCTTGTGACAGACACAGGATCAAGTGAACACATTTCTTCAACAGTCATTGATGAAATGCCATCAACATCAGAATTTGCCCACTTCAACAGTTCAATGAGCTCATCCCAGGCATATTCAGCACAACTGAGTGTGACAAACCATGTGGCTGCACCATACTCTCGCAGCATTGTCATCACTTCGGAATGTCTGCGATACCAATATTCTTTGGTGCCACGCGTAGACTTGAAAGTATGGATGACAGATTCACGCACATTTATCATCTTTCTGCTTTAATTTCTCCAGAAATTGAGCAGCTGTTATTCCATCTAGTGGGTTGTGAGGATGAATAGTATGTGCAATAGAGGCAGACAGAATGCCAAGTTCACTATCCCAGAGAAGATGAAACAGGTACTGTATGTTCGTCTGAATTTGCCATCTTTACTGAGCACCACGAGTGTGGTACTCAGCACTGTACAAGCACTTCCCTTTCATCTAGCTGTCCACCTGACCTTTTGGGAATAAGTCTGGAAACAGCGTGCTTCTAATGTTGCCTCCCAAATGCTGACAGGCTCACCTTCCACCTGTTTCATTTGATAGAGATCAATGTTGTCTCCTACTGGATCTCTGCCATGTAGTGGTGAATTGTGTACTGTTCATACACAGTGTCACTTGTCTGTCCACTGACCTTCTCAATCATTGGCTTAGTTGTTTCTAAGAGATCATGTTGAACAGAGAGACTAGTCATGTGATCTATGTCAAGGTCTGCATAAAAGGGATTGTTACTCTTTAAATAACTAAGAGCAAGCTTTACCTTCTGTACATTGACAACATCTTGCCAGATGACCTTGGACTTAGTTGGAACACCATTTACAAGAATAACTAAACTATTTTTCATAGAGATTGCCTCCACATTTTCCTGTAGAGGAAATGGGAGATACATCACGGAACCCTTTAGAGATCTAATGAGTTCTTTCTGTGGAATATTCCGTGTCTTTGTGTTCAGACATAGAATGGTTTGAAATGGTTTCATTGTCTGAATTAGAATGCGTTCAAACATATTCAATGTTGCAATCTCACTTGGTATGACATGTGCCTCCATATTATTCAACAGTGACCTTGGTGGCAGAATGTTAGACTTTAGTTTGGAGAAACAGTGTTTGCACAGCGGAATGGTGGTCTGTAACTGAAAGTCAGATTTCATCAGCAAAAATGCTGACAGACAGAACCACATGTCATTGTATGGTGACAAGGTTTCCAGGTTCACTGTGACTGTTTATTTGCTGTAGCACAGACGGTCACATGACACACATACAGAGTCAAACTTCTGAGCCTTTGCCAGCTCAAATTTTGCAATTTCTTTGCCGTACTGTTTCAGTATGTCAGTTTCTAACACAGAAACAGATGTTTTAGCAGAACTTGCTGACTAATAAATAGTTGTGTCTGGTACAGAAGTCACACGTTGCAGCTGTTTGAGAAATGTGATGGCACCCTGCATGTCACCAGACTGCAATAAGTCATTTAAACAAGTGTACTGATTGACAACTCGTCGGACTTCACATACCCTGTATACAAAGTTTTGCGTGCCTGTTTGATGCACTCCCAGCATCCGCATGTTGTGATAGACACTGCCACAAACACCACTATCGAGGCATGCTAGTGAGTGACCCATAAGTCCAGTATGTGGATGAATTTCACAAACGTCAATCTGGTTAAACAGTTTATATCTTTCTTTGCGATCTGTTATCACAAATAGGTTGACAAACTGTTCAACTTTTTCAAATGACGATTGCCTACGGTTGCAGGTTTCATCACATGGCCATGAGAGACAGTGTCGTTTATGGGACACAGTGGTTGCATCAAAGTCATCATTTGTGTCCACTGCTGTGTCATCTCAGACACTGAGCACATTGACCAGCTTACCGGACTCATTAATGGTGAACTTGCTTTCTTTTTTCTGTGAATAATAAGATTCTTCCCAGAAATATGCCTCTGAGTGCTGTGTGTGCATCCAGTGACTTATGAATACATCACAGAAATTGTGCACAGTCAAAGTAGGACACCGTTGTAGCCTTTTTTTTATGTCATACACAATTTTCCTGAATAGTTCAAGCGCATGAGACATCTTACGCCATAAACGTTGAAGAACAAATACTGCTCTGTTAACAAATGTGCATACTTTGAGACACAATTTCATCGAAGTCAGGTGACTCTTTGTCTTTTTGCGCTCATGTCTCATCACAGTAGCAATAAGTCTGTCAATCTTAGCTTTACTTGCTAGCGATCGGAAATACTTTTGCTTTCTCAGATGAAAACCACCAGCTGTGAGTTTACGGCGCTGTTTAGAAGGTCTGTTGATGGTTGCTGTAGCAATAGTTGTGTTTTGTCTGAGAGACCTACACAACTGTTGCTCAGGTAAACATTTTTTACTTGCTGTTGAGCAAGTATGTGGTTTTGTTGTGGAGTGAGTTACTGTAGAGCTCACTATTCCAGTAGAACTCTGTTTTGTTTTACATCTTGAACTCACATCACTGTTTTTTTATCATTCTTAAGCAACAGTGAAGTACTATGATACCTGTTTCATCTTTCTATACATGTACGTCTGTATTTACTAGGCATCTTTCAATCTGTTAGTTCACAGTGGCAGTCAGCAATGTTACAGAAGTATCAGACACCTGCATAAAAGACAGAGAAAAAGACAATATTAGTATATGCCTGTGTTTATCACTTCTAACATCGTATATTGAGACAGATGATTTATGTATAAAATATTTAAAAAAAAGATTCATAAAATGCTTTTATCAGATTGGTTGCTCAAATTTTGACAGTCTTATTTTGCTTCATGTTACACTGTCCTGTATAGTGTTATTACAATGCCACATAGACTTTTTTTGTACTATTTCACTGTTCAGCAATGCAGAATCACTGGAATTCTGTATAGAGATTTTGACCTAGTATTGTTAAACTGCTGGTCAAACAACTACTTTATTTAAAATCTTTCTGTAAATGAGTAACAGATTAATAAAGTCAACTTCAAACACTTAACTTTTGAATATTAATTGTCATGATAGCCATAAGGCATTCACAAGAATCACATTGACAGTTATTTAATTACATCTTTGGGACGATATAACACTTGGCTCTACCTTGTGCCACATTATGTCTCTAGGGAGTGCTTAAGATATTATAATGTATGTTAGAACGCTGTAATGTGGCAAAAATCATCTTTTTACAGCGTTGTTACACTATCGATGTGACGTCTTGCTCCTGTTACAGTATCGATGCTACGTCACATCGGTAGTGTAACAACATCGAACACAAAGCTTTGTTGTTCCTAGGATATTGAAGACGCTCATCTTTTACCAGTTCAAACACAAAAAGTAAACTGTATAAAAAACTCAGGGAAGTATCGGAAGTAGTTAACAATGGCTGCAGCTATTCAATATTCAAAAGCCAGCCCCTCACTGACCGGCAGGGCATCTCATAGAAGAGCAGTGTTAGCATCTTATCCGCTTGACCATATGTATCACCACAGTTACACTAAAAGACAGCGTATGGTCAGCAGTGTGTAACAACACTAGGTTAGCCTTCTCGTGATTCCCTTGGTGATGCTGGTAAACCTCTCGAGCTTCACTCTCGAGGTTTAACAGCATCGCCAAGAGAACCACTTGAAGGCAAACCTAGTGTTGTTACACTCCGCTGACCATACATTATTCTATATGTTAAGCCAAGCTCTGTTCATGTGTTATTGCTAAGACAAATAATCACAATAATTGATTAGGAATGAATATTGCGGTCACTTGTGGAGTGACAGAAAGCAATGAAATGCGAAAATGTAGCTTCAGCATTTACATAGTTGTGCAGGTAGAGTTACGATTTCAGAATACATATGTGAAATTGTGTGAATTTATATATTTGTACATTAGGTAAGCAGGAAATGTTTCCCTTCAGTAATCATCATTATGTTGGCACGCTTGCGCAGCCAACATCGTGGGACAGTGCAGCTTTGGAGGCGGGGTCGCTGTTGAGCAAATGCAGGGCATGCACCAGTAGGTGCATCCTGCATTCACCAAACAGCCTGCATGCTGACGCCACACCATGCATACATAATGTGGCGAGGACATCTAAGAAAAGGTTTGCTGCAATCCGAGCAAAGCTTGTCATACACGGCAGTCCTTTTCTTGCCATGCTCACCGCCATTATGTGCATGGGCAGCGAGTGGGCGACCGCCTAACTACCGCCGTACTGCGAAGGTGACCAATTCCCATCACGTTAACCCCCCATGGTTTCTTTTGTGCTGATGGGGAGCCCACTCCCCATCGGCATAAACCCCCACCCCAATTGTTGAATTCTGAGGGGGTGCCCAATACCTCTTGGCTCACACCCCCCTGCTTTCTTTCTGTGCTGATGGGGGTGCCCAATCCCTGTCGGCATTACTTCCTCCTCCCCCCATGTTGTGTGCCAATGAGGGTGCCAAATCCCCATCAGGTAGAGACACCCCACCCCCAAACAGTTAGGTGGCATGCTGGGGAGACCACCCCAGCGTGACAAAGCACCTGCAAAAAAACTGTCCCACAATGTTTTTTTTCATTTTCTGTAAAATGAAAGTGATCCCTCGTAGTCTTGATGCCCCCTCCCCCACCGCAGCCACCACTGCTATGTGCACCCTGCCTCCCCTCACCCTCACACCCATACTTACCTGCGTGTGTCTGGAGCAATCTTCTGTGGACTGGGAACACGCCTGCACTTTTCAAAGCCAACCGCAAACTGAAGAAATGCCAGTAAGCTGTATAATAGAATGAATAGGGTTTTTTCAATTTTAATGCATATCTCGGGCATTTTTGTGAATTTTGGCCCCAAATTTTCAACATGGGGTTTTTGGGACCCCTTCTCATGAATTCTTGCACTGTCATGGCGTTATTCGGTTTCAGAAGGTGATTTCTCAGTCACTGTGTGGAATCACCTTTTGGGACCGAGTAATGAAATGACAGTGCTACTGTTCAGGAGAGGGGCTCTCAAAAAGACTATGTTGCAAGTTTGGTGGAAAAATCCCAAAATGACTGTTTACGAGCGCTGTTGCAACTGCGCAATACACGCTCATAAGTTAGTGCATTCGCACTATTTTCATGCCAGATTCTCAACATTAGCATTTTACCGCACCTTCTTGTGAACCATATAGCTGTCATTTTTCACATCCTGCCCAAAATATGTTTTCACACTTCCGGCACAGAACAGCGTGGTTGCTGTGCAAAATCAGTGTTTGGAGCACATTACAAAAATAACAGTGACACTGTACATGAGCAGAGGTCCTAAAATGCCTGTGTTGAAAATTTGGTGACAATACTCCATAAAATGACTATTTTACGAACATGTGTAGCAACTGCGCAACGCACACTGGTAAGTTAGCACATTTGCAATATTTTCACGTCACATTCTCAACATTGGCATTTTAGCACACCTTCTTGTGAACCGCACAGCTGTCATTTTTTACATCCTTGCTGAAATGTGTTTTCGTACTTCTGGCGAAGAATAGCATGGTCGCTGTGCGAAATCACTGTTCGGGACACATTACGAAAATGACAGTGACACTGTTTATGAGCAGAGATCCTAAAATGCCTGTGTTGAAAATCTGGTGACAGTAGTCCATAAAACAACTGTGTTACAAGCATGCGTTGCGCAGTTTGCACGCAAGCTCGTAAGTTCGTAAACATATTTTCACTACACATTTTCAACAGTGCCATTGTTCTACACCTCCTAATGTACAGTGCAGCTTTCATTTTTCACATCCTGACCAAAATCTGTTTTCGCAGTTCCGGTACACAATAGCACGGTTGCTGTGAAAAGCCCATGTTCGAGACACATTATGAAAATGGAAGTGACACATTAGCAGATGTCGTAAAATGCCTATATTGAAAATTTAGGAACAAAGTCAATAAAATGAGTGTTTTATGGCACGCGTTGCGCAGTTTGCACACACGCTTGTGACTTTGTGAATTTGTAATACTTTCACTCCAGCTGTTCATCATTGCCATTTTTCCATACCTGCTTATGAACAGTACAGCCGACTGAAATGTGTTTTTGCACGTCCGGTGCAGAATTGCATGGTCACTGTGTGAAATCACTTTTCGGGATACTTTCAGGAAATGATAGTGACACTATTTATCAGCAGAGGTCGTAAAATGCCTATGTTGAAAATTTAGTGGCAAAAGTCCAGACAATGACTGTGCTGCAGGCGTGCATTGCACAGTTTCTATGCACCCTTGTAACATTGTCAATCTGTAATATTTTCATGCCACATTTTCACCACTGGCATTTGTGCACACCTCATTATCAACAGTCCAGCTGCCATTTCCCGCAGCCTGCCCAAAATGCATTTCCGCAAGTCTGCCACACAGTGGCGTACTCGCTGTGCAAAATCACCTTTTGGAACACATTAACAAACTCACAGCACTATGCCTCTCCACCTCCGTCACTGTCAATGCCAGCGCGACAATGTTCGGCATTGACAAATGCTTGTTTTTGGAAATAAATCATCAAATTATGTTGTAAATTCAAAGTTTTGAAAAAACAGTGTCATGTGCATGAAAGTGTCACAAAAAATAGTGTTGTGCATTCAACAGTGTCACAAAAAGTAGTGTCGTGTGTGCAAAAGTGTCGTAAATTTAAGCTTGAGAGTGTCAACTGTATTCATTATTGAATCATATCTGATTGCTATTTGACTAACAGATAGTTCTGCCAATGTTATGCTAGATTTATCAGGCCATGTGAGACATCCAATCAGAGACAGACAACACTGAAGAAGAAGTCAACAGCATCCATCTTAGTTTACACTGAGAGACAGCACATTTATAACTGTAAGTGCATTATATTTCATAAAGCATTTTTCTAGTATGATAAAAAAGTGTTAATAACAGGTAAATAGTATTAATCAAAACATTTTTTACTGCTCTATTTGACTACGTTGCTAGAAATAACCTAGGATGCTGCATTATTTAGGTAAAACTGTTTAAAGTCAGATAGTAGTTTGGTACTTACTTCCACAGATACAGCTGCAAATGGAGGGAGATAGCAAGGTGCACATGTACCCACAACAGAAGAGGGAACCAATCAGACATATTTCTGCAGTTGTAATTGTTTAAAACTGCCTATCAAAAGGATGCATTTTCCCACCTTTAAATTCTAGCACATTTTAGCTGTAGTAGAAGTGCAGTGATAGTTAGTGCATAGACTATATTGGTTAATGAAGGCACAGTAGTAGCCAATGATTTGTTTTATTTGTGTGTTATGGATCAGCCCACTGAAGCTGGGTTGAAGTTAGAAGGGAAAATAGCAGTTTTACTTTTACTTCTGCTTAGGTACTGCAGGGTGAACACTGACTTTTTTGGTAGCTCTCTTTCCACTTCTAAGTTTAAAAGCTGAGAATGGCAGAAAACAACAAAAGGACTTTGTGGATAGTTGGAAGCAGTATAGTGAGATGAGCGTCTGAGTATGCTCAAAATAGTGATTTTGGGAGAAACCTGCAGCTCCCAAATTGCTGTGTTAAGTGGCCTGGTAGGGGTGGAATGAGGTGGTAGCACCTCATGCCTACCATGCACAGACTTTTGAGTACTCAGCCTCATCCAGACATATTGCTGATATATTTTGGAGGCAATGATTTGGGAACCAAACGCTGGGTAGATTTAGTAACAGAAACAAAATTGGACCTTGCTTCTATTATGACTATGTTGCCTGCCTGTAAAATCATTTTTTTTGGAAATTACAGAGCGTAGGGTCTGGCAAGCAGAACACCATATGCACCCGATTGACAGAGCCAGAAGAAAAGTCAACATACAGATATCTGCATTTCTACGCATGTCTGGAATGTACACCATATGTCGCCAGGAAATTAAGTATTGTTATGATTGGCTATACCTACCAGATGGTGTACACTTCTCTCATGCTGGCAATTGTCATTTCCTGGGAGACCTTTGAGATGCAATCCTCAAAGTCATCTAAGAATGTCAGACTGTTTGAACAAATAGCAAAGTGCAAACAAAGGTTCTTTTCAGAACTAAAAAATGTTGGTCAAAAAATAGAACAGCTGCATACTTCACTCACACAGATGTAACACATGGGTTGGGAATATTCAGACTGTGCCAGGCTATGGAACAAGCCTGGGCAAAGTGCAACTGCAATGCAGCAGGTTATTGTCAGGGCAATATTTTACAGTGCTGTGGCATGATCAGCATTGTTAAATATTTCAGTCTGGCAACCTGCATTGTGCATGTTACTCTGGCACTGCACGAGTGTAAGTGGGCAGAGAGGAGTAGGGAGATACAGCACTGAAGTACAATGGTGGTAGGTTTAAGTATGATAGTATTTAGTACTGTACATGCAAATGGAGCCATAGTGCATGCAAGGTGTTAATACACCTATTTGCATATAAAAATGGTGTCATTAGTATGCAAGTGTGCCGCTCACCAGTAACTTGTCCCTGGTATTGTGTGAGGCAGTACCTGTTGGCTAGTGATGCGCCCCCCCCCCGGTTGCTTTGTGGTAATGTATTTCAAAAGTAGATCTTGTTTTTTCAATAAAAAAAATACTGTTGGTAGTACAGTGGACTGTACCCTTTCACCTTATAATGGATTAACTGTATAAAATGTATCCCTTGTGGCCCTGTTTACTCTACCTCCTCATTAGACTGAGCTGGAGTGGTAGCTGCAGTACAGCACAATGGTTACTTTTCAAAAGAAAGCCCACAGTTGGGTGAGGGGTTGGGGTACAGTGGACCACCATGGATATATTTTTCATAGCAAAATCACAGTTGATGAGGGAAGGCTGATGCCAACACACGGTAGCCCTGGAGCTTGGGTGGCCACCCATAGCTGTTGGCTGCCATGTTGTAGTGTGCAATACTGCAGGTACACTGTAGTTGTCATTTTTGAAAACTTTTTTTGTTTGGGGGGCTTCAACAATGTGCAGCAGAAGTACGGGTTGTGGTTGCAGATGCTCACGTTATTACAGGATCAATACCAGGATGTGTCAAGCGTGCATAGGAGTGTTACTGTACCACAATACAACCCATGTGAAAAATTATTTCTGTGTGAAGTGGTATGGCAGGGTTGTGAAATGCTGTTCTTGCCATGTTCTAATCAGAATATTTCATAGAATGCATAGAAATATATAGACTCTGAGACATGACAGTAATGGAATGTTTGTGTATGTTTTTATTGCAGAATAGAAAATTCAGCATGAGACAGTGGAGCATGAGAGAGGTGTGCTTGCTGCTTGAAGCAGTCCAAACAAGGGGAAGTGCTCACATTTTAATGCGGAGCACAACCAGAAGTTGGACTCAATGTGGAGGCGCATAAACAGCTTCCTGCATATGGTATTAAAAGTCAAGAACAAAACCATCGTGCAGTTGAAGAGAAAGTGGAAGCTGTTGCGCCAACGCCTCTATGTTTTGAAGTAGAGAGAGGAGATACTGGAGAATGATAACTGCTGGTACTACCTTGCGTACGAATTATGGGAAGCTGCAGGGAAGCCAGCTGCAGGGGAACGCCTCACTCATCGTAAGTTATTCAATAAAATTCCTTAGATTCTGATATTATAGTACAGGTACACAAATGGGTAAAAGAAAGTCTTTTTCTGATTGAAGCCTTTGTTGTTGTAGCCATGTTAGTATCACAATAAAATGTTACAAGTCAAGTTGTTGTAGTGTAAAACAACTGAATATTTCATATGTCACAAGAGATGTCATTTTTTTAGTCTTTTTTTTTGTGTGTTAAGGGAAAAAGTATTTATAACTGTTATTAAATTATGCATTTTTTTGTGTGTTACATATATATATGTATATATATATATATATATATATATATATATATACATTTATATATGTTCATACAATACATGTGTCTTGATATTGACTTAGATAAAAACATGTATTTTAAGATGCTTTTGAATGAATAACCCAATGATAGTGTTGGAGTTACTATCCAGTATCGATTTTATTGAAGCAGAATTGTATTTCATGTGGCATACTATATAAGTACTAAGTATTGTGTACTGAGTCAGCTTATGATCTTTTATTTAAGAAATATTTATTTGCAGTAATTGTGATTTTATATGTGTCTGCAATGGCTCTGCAATACCTGATTACAGGCAATGTTAGGTGCCTGAAACATGTTAAATGCTTAAAGAAAGTGTAGTTAAAATGTGATGACATTTACATGCAAAACTTAGTGGATCTACTTATTATCTTCTTTCACAGACCAGCACAGGCACTCCCCAGTTGCATCCGAGGTAGTACCAGCACAGTCCAAAGCTGTGGAGGCTGAGCACTCTGACACCGACAGTGTCATTCTTGTCGAGTCAGATGGTAAGATGCTGATAGAAATAATTGTATTACATAATTGGGGTGGTATGAGGCTATCATGTAAGGTGTGAGCTGGACTACTTAACTCACTTCTTTTTAAGAAATACTCTTCAGAAAGTTAATATGACTTCCAACACCCATGTAATATTTGTAATAATACAATGTACACAAAAAAAATTGAATAGAATTCTGAATTTTGATTGTCTTGCTGGCACCTTTTCAGCATTGTTAATACTCCAATGTACCCACTGTAAAAGGTGCCAGCCACCACTCAGCCACATCAGGAATTTCCTGGCAAATCCATATGTTCATCGCAAACACACCACTGCAAAGCTAATGGATGGATGGCAAACAAATGAGCAGCAAGTTTGAAATCAAATGGATGTTTTAAATATTTTTTTTTTGTAAAAAAACAAACAAGCCCTTTGTATAATTGCAATATACCCCTCCCTCCAGGGAGTGGGTATACTGGAAGATTTACCACTCTTGGCATGCTTAAGTCTCTCGGCTGCACCTTGTGACTGAACTACACCAGCTGTGGTACATCCTCCAGTAACCAACACCCTGTTGGGGTATATTGCTTAAAAATTCTAAAGAACAAGGTATACTACTTCATTACATAAATGGTGATTCAAAAGGAACAGATTTTATAGCCAGATGTACAGTAGTTGCATACATCTCAGTTTGGTTTAATTGACTATGATCTACAACTGGTAATGACATTTCTAGACAGCAATGGTATGTCAAGTATTGTTGTCCTATGAATTTCTTATCTATTATTGTATAACTGAATGTTATCTTCATTGCATTCTAAGAAGATATTTGTACAGATTTGAATTGTGTTTTTGTGTCATCTCATGTTCAAAATGAGTAATACAGGTACTCAGCCCAATATATGTTATCTAGATCTTATCTAGATCTTGGCTGGTATATTTAAAGTGTTTTTACATATTGATATACTACCCACTTAGGTGAGATGTAGTGATGTGACTATACACTATATACACAGGAGAATGTTCTGTTGTTCACATAATGATGTGAGAAGGGAAGAATAGTAATATATGGTAATCAGGTTGGGGGGGCTGACCCATGCATACCTAACAGATTGTGATATTGAGCCTGTTATGCTCTGGTAATATATTGCCAGAATCTGTATATTTCTGAATGGACAGTATTGTATGTCTATGGTAACAGTGGGGTAGTAACTGAAAATGGGGTGAGCATCACTGAACAGCTGCATAGGCATGTGCAGACAGAGAGAGTTTCTGAATTACAGTGGGGTGTGCAGTGCTGATGTGGCTGGCAAGGTGTGGGAACTTCTCTGGAAGATTGACTGTGGCACTGCTGGTACTCTTCATGTAGGTGAGTTTGTTGCTGTACCCACAAGCAGGGCTGGTGCATGGATGTCACTACTGGTGATTGATACAACATCCATGGAAACACAGAAGTGTCATTGCAAAGAGAAATGTGATACATGGTTGAGCTACACAAAGAGACAGTATTAAAAAATGTATTTCACAATAAAAGTTTAGTGGTAGATTAATATACTGTGGCATATGTTATAATATTTTTTACTTATATGTTTTATAGTGGCCAGGGAAGCAGTGCCAGTAAGAACTGTGGAGGTGAAGGAGGAGCCAGGCACCAGCTCTGAGCGTAAGTACCATCATAAAAGATATTCACACAAGATATAGTGTCACAGTCCTCTGCACCCACAATGTCTGTTCAGTAGAATGGAGGACCTTGTCACCCCTAAGGCAGCCATAGAACTGCAAATTGCTAGGTACTGTGAGAGCAGTGTGGCTATTTCTGAAAGCGATGAGTAAGTGGGGATGCAAACAGTACTGTAGCAGACAGTCTCAACATGTGAATGGATCATTTGTATATTGAGATTCTGTGACACAGTCTGTTATCTATGTTCAGATACCCACTTTTTGCTTAACTATGCATACAGGTGTACTATATGTGTCACTTCATGCATAGCTGGGAGATATTTTTTTGTACAGTGTGCCCTATTCATTATGATGGTACACTTATGATTCAATTTTTGTTTCTCAGTGGGTAGGTGGTCAGGTGGTAGTACTACATCAAGGGGGAATCTATGATGTGGTAAGGCTAGTATGGCACATGAGAGTAGCTGTACTAAGCCAATTCTGAGTACGTTATCATAATTATCGCAATGTGTGTGGAGCAGTGATGGAGTGTACTGGACTGGTGTGTCATGCATGTATGTCATCAGAAATGTTATTGTATGAAGGAATGAGTGTACTGGGATAAGAAGTGTATTTATAGATAGAAAGTTTGTGATAATCAAGATGATAAGGCATACTGTACTAGAATGCATACTCAACCAATTCAAAACAAATTTTCACTTCAGTGGGGAGGGCCTAGTGTAGTAATAGAGCTAGTTACCATATTGTAAGAGTGTGATAAATGGTAGCGGGGGGTACAATGGATATGTCACATGGTGTACTTGCTATTCACAGATGATGGGTCTACTGTAATGCTTTGCAAAGTGTCAAGTCACCTGTAAGTGGGTACATATTGTTGTTGTTTGCTAATGGTGTATGCTCACACACTTACCCCTGCTCAGAGACAGTGGAAGGTTAGTGTGCAGGTATATATATGACACAGATTACAGAGTGAGTAATGAAGAGTGATGACTATGCATGTTAACGGGCCACTTAATTTTTGGATCAATTACTGTTGCAGTTTGTTTCATTATAGCAAACTGCTGTAATACACAAAAGTGCAGATGCAAATAGGGCTATCATGCATGCAAGCTGGAAATGGGGCCATTTGCATGTCTTTATGGCCCCATTTGCATGCAGGTGTGCCAATCCCTGACAACTTGTGCCTGCCATCCTACCAGACTGCAGTCGTTGGAGAACAACACCCCTTGCCCCTACTGGCAACACACTCTGATGTCCGTTTGTGGGCATATGTATAAATAATAAACAACCCATATCACTGCTGGTCCACTGGAATGCTCGCAGCCTGATCGTGGGTATATGTGATAAACTACAATGTCTTATAACACTGGTGGTCCACTGGACCACTCGTAGCCCAATTGCAGGAATATGTAATGAAATAATAGTCCAATATCCCTGGTGGTCCAGTGGACCACTTACAGCCTGATTGTGGGGATATGTGATAAACTACAATGTCCTATAACCCTGGTGGTCCAGTGGCCCACTTTCAGTCTGATTGTGGTCATATGTAATGACATTATGGTCCAATACCCTTGGTGGCATAGTGGACTGCTTGCAGCATGATCGCAGTTGTCAGTAAGATATAATGAGAAACCAGTGCATCACTGGTGGCTCAGCAGTACTCCCTTGCACACCCATGCACTGAGCCCCACCGCCCAGCACCCCTCCAGTTAGTGGTAGGTGGCAGTTCCCCATCTGCTTGCCATCCCGCTGTCTGCCGACTTACTCCATATGGTAGGAGTATACAGCCATTGGTCCACAGCGTAAGCAATGGGTGTGCAATCTATATCATACTACACAGTACAGAAATGTGAATGCATTCATTCATATATCTGGGTTGTGTAGTACAGTACGGACTGCACGCCCATTGGCTTATGCTATGGCCCAATGGGTGTACAGCCCTACCGTACAGAGTCAATCGTCGGGCGGTGGGGTGCCATGCCGGTGAGGAGCTGCCGACTGCTGCTGATGGAGGGGAGCAGAGCAGTGCAGCTTAGTGGGTGGGGGGGAGTGTACCGCTGACCACCAGGGATGGATTGTTTGACATAATACATCACTGATGCCTGCAATCTGGCTGCAAGTGGTACACTGGACCACCAGGGATATAGGACCATTATTACCATACTAATGCCCATAATCAGGCATGGGGGGGTGCCATCATGAAGGTGCTGCTTAAGGTTGAGTGGCCACTCATAGCTGGCAGCTGCCATGTTGCACCCTGCAATATGGCAGCTCAGCTGTGGGTGACCAGCTGTTGCTCATTTTTTTGAGGGGATCAACTGCGTGCAGTGCAAGTAGGGGTTGTGACTGCATGGGTTAGTACATCCCAGGTTGAATATCGGGATGTGTGGAACATGGATGGGCATGACCCTCCTAATTGTGCTGCATACATTACTGATGTGCTTTGACTCATTGGCATTTGTACCAGGCACATTGCCCTTTTGAATATCACACTGGGGTGCATCAGTGGGTTGCACATGGTGACACTGTGCTATGCGATGCACAACTCTTCTGAATATCCCACCCACTGTTTCTTTACATGATGTGTAAAGAACATATTTCATTAATTAGTTGGCAATCTCACTGAGCTGTTGGTTTGTAAATGTTTAACATTATTTCAAGTATTATAAAAAGGGTCTGAGAAATGGAGCTTTCTGATTGTCTGCAAACATTCTAACAGCCTTATGTTAATCTTTTATTAACATACATGTACAGATTGGCCATATGGTGAACAAGGTTTAAGAGTGTTAAAAAACACGTTTTATTATAATACGAATAAGGCACTCACAGAAATGAAGTTATTAGTCAGTTAATCACCGTCTAGGCGCATGTGGCATTCAGCTACACCATGTGCCACATTACAGCCCTAGAAGGTGATTAACAGAACATTAATATAACCCTAGGTCATGCCTTACTGTTTAATTAATGTAACAGCAGTAAAAGATGGTTTGCTTCCATGAAAATATGTACACAAAATAAATAACTATATGACATGTCTGTCTCTTTTGTAGCAGTTATTAAACAGATGATTATATGAACATTAGATAATGGAAATAGTGGTGTTGGTGTACAGGTCATGCTATTATTCTCATGCAGGTGCGAACAAATAATATAGGTGCAGATGTTCAAGTTCATTTGTTCATACACAATTGAAGAAGTAGTATCACTGTATATCAGACTGTGTTATTTATTATGCCAAAACATTTAGGTAGTGAATGTTGCCAAATACTAACTGATATAGAACAACAGTGTAGAAAGTATACTGTTCTTATAGATCTTTTCAAGTTGTCCACGAAGAACATAATATGGTAGAAAAAATATAATAACAGAACTGACAAGACAGGAGTTCTGATTTACATCACACTTCTCGATAGTCTTGAGAGTGACCAGCAAAATGTATTACAATTATTGAATTAGATATCAATATTATAAGATGAAAGACAGGTAGGTAATCACCATTTTGAGGCTTGTATATTGATTCATGTTTTTTGTCACTTTGCAGGATGCCCTCGCTTAAAGCAGTGCACTGGCCACTGCCGCTATTACCGCAGACTTGAGCGCAAGGTTGACAGTCTGATAAGGGACAATGTTGTGCTCCGTGATGGACAGGAGAAATTGCTGTCCTTCATGGAAGCGCAACAGGTGACTGTCAACCTTGCGCTTGAGCCTGTGGTGACAGCGGCTAGTAACACCGTGGCTAGCTCCAGCACTTCATCGCCACTAGTGGCATCCAGCTTCCCTGGGACACAGAGACCAGCCTCCACAGCTGCTTCGGTATCTCCTCTGGAAGGCGCAACAGCTTCCACTTCCATTGCGCCTCCACATTGAGTCCAACTTACGGGTTGGGCTGCCTCAAGCAGCAGCACACCTCTCTCTGACAGTTGTTTTTTAATATTGTATATCATTTGTTAAATATTTTTCTACATATTTTCTTAAATAATCATTTTTGTAACTTTTTAATGAGTATATCTATTTTTTATGTAACATTTACTTTAGTAAATAAATAAAAAAATGAATATATTTTTATGGTTTTTTTTATTTTTGCATTATACGTGTTTGAATTTATTTAAAAAAAATTTTGTCAGGACTGACTTTTTCATTTGAACGTTTAAAAATAATATTTTTTGACTTTATTATATATAGAAATAAATATTTTTTGAACATAACACTTTTTCTTGTGGTATTATTAAGTTTTGGGGATCTTTGTCATCAATATTTATTAAAAAGGGTCTGAGAAATGGAGCTTTCTGATTGGCTACAAACATTCTAACAGCCTTATGTAAATGTTTTATTAGCGTACATGTAGAGCTTAACCACATGCTGAACAAGGTTTAACACTGTTTAAAAAAATGTTTTATTATAATAGCAATAAGGCACTCCTAGGGATTATGTTAATGGTCAGTTAATCACCCTCTAGGGACATGTGGCAGTCATCAACACCTCGTGCTACAGTACACCCCTAGCAGGTGATTAACAGACCATTAACAGAACCCTTTGTCATGTCTTATTGCTTAAATATTCTATAAGAAAGCATTTGTTTTCCTTAGTTTGGTAAAGATGGGTATTACACACAAAGTTTCAGGTTTAAACAGATAACACTTTACAATTGTTGTTGTGTTACATATCTTGCAGCATTATGACAACATTTTTGTAGGTACATTAATAAGTATGAGTTATGTTCAGAATTTGGTACAGAAGAGGACCATGTAAAATATACAAATATTCAACAGTGGTGCTGAGAAATAGAGTGCCACATTGTTTATGTCCCACAAGAGTAGTCTCATTGGCTGCAAAAAGATAGTGTATGAAACACTGCAACACCATTAATTAGTATGTGACATAACAATGTTAAGCAAAAGGAAATAGATAAATATTAAAAGGCATATGCTTGAGATGGATGTTGTCTTACTCTTCATAACAGACAATTCTTCTAGATGACTTACTGTGTTCTTCATTTGGGTGCATTTGGCTATTTGTGTGGTGCTGCCACAACAACATTTCAGGTAGTGTTGCTACTTCTCATTCTCAAAAAGACAGGATATTCATGGCAAAAAAATCCGTTTAATGCATCAGTTAGGGTTGCTCCACAGTGACAAAAGCGAGGAAATTTGGTGTTAGGGTTGAAAACCCTAACTCCACATTCACCCCAGCACCACACACACACAGACACACACACACACACACATATGCAGTCCTCGCTTTTGTCACTGTGGAACAATCCTAACTGATGCATTAAATGGAGATTTTTTGCCATGAATATATATATAAATATATATATATATACACACACACACACACACACACACACACACACACACACACATATATATATATGGGGCTAGATATTCAGAAATGTGACAAATGCTGGTGCAAGTCTGGTGCAGCACAAATCCCATGCGCCATGAAGCAATGAGTGCCATATTCAAAGTTTGCACATGGTGAAATGCAACAACACAACACAGCTGAATATGGCAGGGAAGCACCATGGAACAAGCAGACTTGTGCCAAGGTACAACCAGACTTGCACCATAGCGCAACCAGAGATGTGTCACAGCACAACTGGACATGCGCCATGGTGCACAGAGACCAGCCCCAGTCAATGGTGGGAGCACAGCAGCAGAGGCAAAGCATGGGGCACAGCAGAGGAACACACCTGGGGACAGTGCCAGGCATGCACAGTGGCAAGCCACAGGTGACCACCACCAGCAGGGCATACACAGGCACCCAGATAGCCCATCCCAGAACACATGTGGCACAGAAAGCAGGAAACAGGTGGCACCAATGGCCAAAGGAGGGCCACCACTGGAGTCCCCTCAAATGATGTGCCCCCACACACCCAGACCCCAGCAAGTCACACCCTGGACCATGCTGCCAACCACACACATGCCACACATCTTGGACAGCTGCCCCATGGCCACCCCAAGGCACAGCCACCTTCCAAGGGGCAGGACACCATGATGCATGACCCGCACACTGACACATGCACACCGCACAGACACCCACCGTGCCACTGCAGCATGGCTCCACATGCCAGCTGCAAAGCAGACACCGACACAGGCAAGCATGCAAAATAACTGTATTGAAAACAACAGAAAGCAACTATATACAAGTGGAAGGGGTAGGAAAGTGAGGGAAGGGGACAGGGACCAGGGACTGTTCAGTGGGAAGGGGGACAGATGAGGAAGGAATGGCAGGGGTATAAGAAAATTGCTGGGGATGAACTACAGGTGGCCATCGCCCACTGCCTGATGCCTCCTCCTCCTCCGCCGGTCCATCAGCATCATGTGGCGCACCTGCCGGGCCACCTTCAGGGTCATCGACTTGATGAAGACTATCTGCCTCAGCAGCCTACAATACAGAGGCAGCCATGTTCTCCTCTGGATACCTATGACAAAGGATAGGACAGGTGATCAGTGCAAGGTCCCAAGGAACCATGCCCACCCACTGTGTGCAATGGGCAGTGGAAACACACATTCCTGAAGTGGTGCCCTGGCCACCAACAGGGGGTGGGCCAATGCCTGCCAGCAGCCCAGCACACCATGACAGTGCACAACGGTGGACACTGCCACCCAATGGCCATCCAACTGCACAGCAACAGTCAAATGGCACAGGGCACCAGAAGTGCCACAGCAACGCCAGTGGCAGCCAGGCGCACACCCACCCCACCAACAGCTGGTACATGTGTGCAATGGGTGCCCCACAGTGGCATGCACCACGCACAGTGTGCAACACACAGCTGCCACGGCACATGGCACAGGTGGCCATGGCTGCACCCACTCCCCCGCTAACCAACCAGTAATGCTCAGAGGAATGCAACAGTGCCTACCTGCCTGCTGTGGCACCGCTTGCACCTGTCCTGCTAATGGTCCTCCGCCACCACTAGGTCCCACAGTGGCCTGCTGTGCATTGCCTGGCACTCCTACCGCACTTGCCTGGTGATGATCTTCAGGTCCTGGGAATGGAACAAAGACAGGTACACATCAGAGAACACCCACAGCATGTGCCCACCACCCCCCGTGCACAGCGTGTGCCCCTGCCCGACATGTCCCACAAGGCTGTAGCACAGCGCAACCTGCCTCCGGCAATGCCACTTCACAATGTACATGCCAACAGTGTACCCCACCGTAAGGCATGCCAGGCAGCCAAGCCATCAGCACAGTACAGCACTAGGGCACACATGTAGCATGGGATGACTTACCAGGCCGTGACACGCCCCCCCACAGATGCGTGCCTGCAGCCGCCTTAGGAGGTTTGGATTCCACCTCATCTTGTCTCCGTACTGGTGGCAGCATTGTTCACCAGTCCTGGCCACCCCAGTGTCCCACACTAGCCTGGCAGCGATGGCATTTGCAGGGGCACCTGCCCATACAGCCCTGGTGCATGTGGCTGCAAACAGGCCACCAGATTAATCAACTCCACATCGGACCAGTTGGAGGCCCATCTAACTCTCCGCTTGCCATCTCAACTGTGGCAATATGTGGAGACAAAATGGCAGAGGTGCATGTGTGCACAATGTGTGCAGGATGCACGACTTGTGTAAGGTTGCACTGTGTCCAACAATCGCTCATTGCTGGGGATGCGCGAAATGGGCAAGGACTGCCAGGCAAGTGGTGGTGTAGTCCCAAGGGGTCAAAGGATCACAATAGGGTCAGGGGTCACCTGGCACACTGTGCGCTGTCTGAGCAATGGGGGCCATGGCACACTGTGCACCATATCCCCCATTGTGCGGACAGCACACAGTGTGCAATAAGCAGTGACACATTGCCTGACGCGTGAGCACTGTGGTCCTGCGCACTGCGCATGACTGGACATTGCACCGCAACTTGCTCCAGAGCAATTCCATTGTGCACAGAGCAAGTACACAATATTCAGCCACCACATGAAAAAACAGTTCATCAGCCAATGTGCGGCTCACTGGTGAAATTAGCATCTCATTACCATTGCGCCAATGCTCATTTGCATGCGGTGTGCTATAAAGGCAACTCGGAACAACATAGGCCATGGACCAGTATTGCAACCATCTGAGGTAAGTTACGCTTGCTGCTGAGCCCAGCCAGCACAGGAAAGTGGACGGAGTAGGAGGCTGCTGACACTGACATAGATGTCCATGGCCACAGGAAGCACTATGTCCGAGCCTGAGGGGAGAGACAGGAGCATGGGCCTGCATGCAAGCACAGGCCCAACTTTACCAAGGCAGAGGCTGATGCCCTATTCGAGGCCTACTTCAACAGGGAGCCACTGCTGAGTGGTGCCACAGGCACACTACAGGCCAGGGTTGCGGCCTGGGTAGAGGTGGCAGGGTGTGTGAACCAACAGGGCAGCCACCAGTGGTCAGTGCAGGAGTGCAGGAAGAAGGTGGGCACTGACAAATGCCTCATCAAGGAGAAGGTGGTGGCCATACGGGCAGCCTGGACAGCCACCGGAGGGGGGCCTGCTGACGTGCCACAGTTCACAGCACAGGAGGAGCTGGTGGCAGCCACCATGCACCACAGCACTGTCAAGGGTGTGCCAGGTGGCAGATTCCAAACAGGAGGGAGCACATCACTGCATGGTATGTACAGTATGTTGGGCTCACACTGCAGGCAGAGGGCGAGGGGATGGGGGCTTGGTGGGTGATGGGGGCCATGCATCACTAACACATCTGTTTTCTCTTCCAGCACCAGCACGCCTGCATGCAGTGGATGGGGTGCCAGCAGCATCTGTGGAGGCAGGCCCAACCCCAGAGGACCAGCGATCCACCTCCATGGGCACCTGGGGTCCTGATCGGCTGCAGCACACCACCGCTGTCCAGCCAGATGTCCTGGGCAGCTGGTCAGATGAGGCCCTAGCTGTGTTTTTGCAGGATGCCAGCCATGGTGTCCTCTGCATGGAAACACAGATTGGGGTGGAGTCCAACACTGATGATGACCTGACCATGATCCTGGACAGCATGGGTGGTGCTGTGGGAGAGATGCCCATACCTAGTACCAACACAGGCAGCATGTCCAGTGGCCAGTCAGTGGTGGTACAGCTGCCCACCACCACTGCAGGTGCTGCCACGTGCACCACCATGGCAGTGCCATGTGGTGGTGGTGGTGGTGCATCCACACAGGCTCTGGCCAGCGTACAGGGGCTGGAGGGGCAGCAGAGGCAGACAGCAGGGGACGCAGGGTGGCTAGATGCAGTGTCCACTGCCAGGGTGCCTGATAGGGACCTACCCCATGGGGACCCCACTGTGCAGCATCCACCTGAGTGGGGGTCTGTGCAGTGAGGAGGTAAAGCACCAGTGGGTCAGAGCCCTGCCCAGGATCCCCTGGGCAATGACCCATTGGCAGAGCACACCTGATTGCTGTGGGCCTCCATGGAGCAACAGGTGCTGCTTGCAGCTGGGGTGTGTGCACTGCACAGGGAGGTGCTCCAGGTGGCTGAGCAGCACAAGAGAGGCACTGTGCAGCTCCTGGAGGCTATTCAGTGCTTGCGGGAGGACACAACTGCATCCCACGATTGCATTGCCAATGCGATCATGGTTGACCTTGCACTGCTGGCTGCCATAGGGCATGGTTGGCAACCTCATACACCACATAGTGCACTGTCCACCCCATGGACCCAGCATTGAGTGACACCCTCCCTGTTGACACCAGACTCTAATGCTGGCATCCCAGGCATGCCTGGGGCGGGCATGTTTTGGTACCTACACACCCCTGTGCAGACCTAGTCATGGTCCCGCAGTACAACCCTGGGGGGCTGTTATATACACCCCCTGTGGCCAATGAGCAGCCTGTGGTAGCCGATCAGCCCCATTGTGGCCACCCCCATGTCCGTGGTGGCCATGGTTTCATGTGGCGGACCTGATGTGCATGCTGCCCTGGCTGCAGTCTGCCGCTGCTGCTCTGTGTGTGCATGAGTGATATATGTATCTGTGTGTGTGTGTGTGTGTGTGTGTGTGTGTGTGTGTGTGTGTGTGTGTGTGTGCATACCACAGATGTGGCACCTGTGTGTCGCACCGCATGCTGCCTGTGTGTGTACCTGCCTGGCCACAGGCCCACATGGCATGGGCATGATGAGAGCAGACCTGCACCGGTTGCGCCTGTGCACCGGTGCCCTGCATCTGATTCCCACCACATGCTAGCGCCTAGGCATGTGTGCATGTGCGTGTGTGTGTGTGTGTGTGTGTGTGTGTGTGTGTGTTGCTGTACACTGCTGTGTGTTGTTGTGTGTGGCTGTATGGTGCTGTCACCCCCACCCCTGCACCATGCCTCTGTGTGTGCACGCCCATTGCCATGCACGTCCCTGTCTGTGTGCTGTACCTGTGTGTGTGGCCGATGCATGGGTGTTGCTCCACCTACCTACGTGCACCATAGTGCTCTTCTGTAATTGTGTCTCTGTGCAGGCATGCCATCTGCTGGAGCCGGGGATCTCTATGCATGGGGGGGGCTTCCTACTGTCCTCTGGCCCATTTACCCACATCGTCCCCACTACTGTCCCTCTCATCGGCCTCAACAGCTATCCCATGGTCAATGGACATGTTGTGCAGTGTGCAGCAGGCCAGGAATAGGCCACAGGCTTTCGAGGGGCTGTACTGCAGGGCACCATCAGACCTGTCAAGGCAACAGAACCATGCCTTCAGCATCCCAAATACACGCTCAATGATGTTCCACATCCTGGCATGTGCCTCATTGTACCGGTCCTCTGTTGGGGATGACGGACACTGATAGGGGGTGAGCAGCCAGGGCCTGAGTTGGTAGCCACTCTCACCTGTGTGGACAATTACATGGTTAGCCTTGTTTCCTCTGTTGCTGTGCCCCTTGCCTATCTCTTGCACCCTCGCCAGCACACCCACACTGCCCACCCCATCCCATGCCCTGCTGTGCCTGGCACCCCTTGGCCATCCCATACTCACCCACTAGGTGGCCTGTGGGGATGTCCCCATGCTCGAACCTGTGGCACAGTGCAGAGCTGTGCCAGATGAATGTATCATGTGCACTTCCAGGGTGTGTGGCACAGGCATTGGTTATGCGCCCCTTAGTATTGCACACCACCTGGCAGTTGACACTGGAGTAGCCCTTCCTGTTGATGTAGGCAATGCCCTCAGGGCCAGGTGGCATGTGGATGCTCACATGGGTGCAGTCAATGGCCCGAAGCACACCAGGCATTTGTGCTACCCTATGGAAGTCCTGCATGGTTGTTGCATGCTCTGCCTGTGTGCTGGGGAAATGGATGTATTCCAAAGCATGTGACAGCAGGGTATTGAGGAATTGCATGAGAACATGTGATGTGGCTGACTGGGTTATGCCTATGGTGTCCTCTGTTGGTCTCTGGAAGGTGCCCTTGGTGATCAGACACATGACAGCTGTTACCTTCGTCTCCACTGACTTAGTGTGGCTCCGTCTAGTGGGTGCCAGCATCTCCTCACTGCAAAGCTCACAGAGCTGCCCCAGAATATCCTTGTTTAGGTGATACCGGCCCACAATCTCCACATCGGTGTAGTTCTCAAAGGTGGTGTGGGCACGGTACCTCCTGTTCCGGGTATACCACCGAAGTGCCCTTCGATGGCCACGTCGCTGTTCCTTTCACCTCCTCACACCCCTCATTACAGCCTCCATTTGGAAGGCTGCACTGGCCATTGCTCCTGCTGTCCTGTCTCCCCCAGGTGGACAGCTGCTGTGGGCTGTTTTCCACCCTACAACAGTGCGTGGCACTTTGCCTGCCTCTCCCTGTCACTCCCTCTGCCCCTGGCTCACTCTCTACTGACACCTCTGTCCCACACCCCTGTAGCTGCTTGTTCCAGTCCATCTGCCCTCACAGGCACTGTCTCCCTTGCTCTTTCTGTATTGTCCCACCACTGTCCTGTTCCACTCTCCCTCTCTCTCTTTCTCCCTTGCCCCTGGTGCAAGTGCTGTCCCTGTGCTTGCACCCTGTATTTATAGGCATAAGTCTGCTCAGCACATCTGGGAGTTGCTCCACACTTGCACCATGGGTCTGCAGTTGAATATCATACTGCGCCGCATATTCATGGGCACGCCCCCTGCCCTTGCACATGCATTCATTAGGGTTGCACATTGGCTTACTGCGACTTGCGCTGCACAGTGGGTCCCACTGAATATCGCTCCTTGGTGCATTCCCATACTTGCGCCAGTGCAACTCAGAACTGCTTTGACTATCCCACCCACGGGTGTGTGTGTGTGTGTATATATATATATATATATATATATATATATATTTATTTATACAGTATATTGCTAAATGAAAACAAGATGGCCACTGCATGACAGTAAAAGAGCCATTTGCAACAGTAAAATGTAGTGGTGGCGGCAGCTGTCAAGAGGCACATGTATTTTTTTCCCCACTGACTAAATAGGAAACTTGTTTTTTTGAATAACTTTTGAATGATTTAATATATTTTCACCAATATCTTCAAAAGGCACATCAGTGACCCAAACTGCATCTTCCCTGAAGATTTCAGACTAAACAGACAAATTATGTGGGCTGTAGCCACGAGCAAAGAAATGCACAAACACCCCATTTTTGAGCATTTTTTGGTGCTCTGCAGCTCCGCAATTGCTCTTCTGACCATAACAGACCTTGTCATATCCAGAGATCTATGGTGCCTCACCACTCATGCAAAATTTCAAGCAAATCTGTCTTACAGTGGCAAAGTTATTAAAGTGCAAAATCTGGAGTTTGACATAGAAGTGGAGGGACAGCCCTAACTATAGCTGCACTACCATGCCGCTATAATATGTATGTGTGTGTTTGTGTATATATTCTTTGCAAAAATAACTTAATTAATGCACTAGTTATGGTTAAAGCCACACAAGTAGGGAAATGTGGCATTTCAGTTTCCAACCCTTATGACCCCCCCCCAAGCTGGCAGCAACAGGCATGGAGGTGTGTCTTGGGGTTGTTAACCCTAATGTTCACCCCATTCCATGAGCAAATAAGCTGAGATGTGTACTAGGTGCGAGAATGGTCTTAATGTTAGGGTTAACAATCCCAAAGCACACCCCCATGACTGTTGCTGCCAGTAGGGTGGGGATGGGGTGTAAGGGTTGGAAAACCTAACACCACATTTCCCTGCTTTTGTGGCTTCAACCCCAACTAGCACATTAATGAAGTTGTTTGCAAAGCATTTCCTTACTTTTTGAAATAACATAAGCATATCCTTATTTGCCTGCATCTATGCGTACCTATCAGTCAATTATGGTATCCGTATTTGTGTGTGGGACCACAGGACCCAGAGGGCCCCGTGCTCCCATCATCCATAATGCTCGAGATATTTTAATTTTATCCTTATTTCCCTGTATGAGAACAGGTCACTCTGGGCCCTACACTCCCATTCTGTGGTGCAGAGTGCCAAAGAAACACCTTACAGTGCAATAGCAATATCAGTGTCACTGGCTCAGCAGGTAGCACACTCACTTCTGAGGCCAGGAGCTCAGATGGCTGTGGGTTCTATCCCCACACCAGGCACTTGGGTTAAAATCCCAATACTGACACTGAAGTGCAGCATGAGGGGGGTGTTTCACTCCTGAGGTGCCATCTTTCAGATGAGAATAGGTCCCATCTGTCTGTTCTGGTGGTAGTTTAGGTGGATGTTAAAGATCCCATGGCACTTCTCAAAAAAAAAAAAATTTAAGAATTTTTATTATGAAAACAAAATTTACAAAATACATGAAATAATTGAGTCACTTTTCACAACAAAATTAGAACATTCATCATGAGAAAGGCATCACTAATAAAAGTATACAATTATACAAACAAAAAAAATCTCAGTTACTTTGTTTAAAACCACAAACAGTTTTTCCAACAAGAATTTCATAATCTATGAGATAACGTTCTTTTTCCTGCAATGTATAATTCTAACAACCCTTGTAACATGACAGGCATCAATACGCAAGAATAACAGCAGCCGATTGGAGGAAATGCAGCAGGTGACCAGAGTTGGAGCGGGGATTAATCACTGGTAATGCCCGCTCCAACACGGCAATAATCCTCACTAGGTATCGGGATCGCGCTTAGGAAATGAATGTGTGCTCCTCGCCTTATTGCTCCCAGTAGGTGGCACTTCAAAATATAGCAGTCTCTCAATTTAGTTCCCCGCTGCCCGCCCCGCAGTACTGGAGCAATCACTGTGAGTGGAACATTAGCACACACTGATGGAGGTAAACATTTCTTTGCATTTTAAAAGAAATATTGTGAAATTATAGAGTAGTGCTTACATTATTCCTGAGTGCACGCAGTCAGTTCATGGAAATGCAGCACTGTAGAGATCACTGCCACCATGCACAGGAAAAGACAGATAAAGAAACTGACAATAACGACTACGTCTGTCTGTTTTTCACTCTTACTCTTAATTTGTAGACCGCAATGCATGGAAAATGAGTGCTGTAACTTTTTGCCAACCAATAATGCATTCTGGGGGACATTAGAAATATTTGCATACATTGGCATGTACAAACCAGTGAGATGCCAGGTATGCAAATATTCCTACTTTCCCCATAATGTATTACTGAATTAAAATTAAAAATGAAGGAAACAAGTGAAAGTAACAGTATGGTAAAGGCAGAGGAGAGTGGTTCTCTAAGTCTTTTGTGTAATTCTATTGAAAACATGAAGTTCAGACACGTACAAAAACAGCAGTCACAATGTAAAGAGATGCTGAACAGTGAACATGCACGCTCATCACTGGACATGTACTTACCCTATCTATTAATGTAGACATGCAGACTTGAACAGCACTTAATATTGTAGTCAGCAATATTGTGACTTGCTGTTACTTTCTGTCCCACATGTAACTGACTTGTAACATTATTGACCGTGCGCTTGTCATATTACAAGCGCATTAATCCACTCCAAAGTCAGTCTGTGCAAGGGAATTAATGCCTGGTTGGTGGTTGGACCAACCCCCCAACCAGGCATTAATTCCCTAGTAGAGCCCTCCTTTGTTGTGGATTAATGCTTACTTGTTTTATTTGAGCCATAATTTGCTCATAAATATATTCTTTCTGGTGTAGCAAATAAGTACATTGTGCTTACCATGAATAAAATCTACAACTGGCAAAAGTACCCTCAGTGTGCTATGGTGATATTTCAAACAGGATGAATAAATACCATGAACCAATATGTCATAAGTAATTAATGGAAATTTTGTGGGTTTTTGAAGGAAGGATCAAAAATTCTGAGAAAAAGGACAATGCAGAAAAAAATGTTCTATTGTTTCAGGAACATTTGCACATGTCGATCATGGACACATTTGTTCATCTGTAGATTTATGTTTATGATTATCCCTGACATCTAACCATTCCTGACATGATAACTATGTAACGTCCCAATATTTTAAAGCAACTCGTTTGTCCGTAAGCAGTAAGAATATTATATGTTATGTATCATCCTGACCGTCCATTATCTGTGGAATATCAGTAAAGCAATTCTGAAGAATGCTTACATACAGATTTTTTCGTGACATAGTACTTACTTGTATATTGGCTATATTCCATTGCTTGAGTTTCAGAAGGGTAGGAACTAAATATTGGGGTCGCAGATGTCTGAAATTCCACACACCTGAACCCCAAATCACTAAATCACTTTCTCCTTGATTGTGCCTCACTACCTACCCATAACGTAGACTAGCCTCTGGCCTCTTACCAGACTCCCTTAGTGATCACCACATGATCTACTCGGTAGGAAAAATATTCAGGCCAAAGGCACCTCCTCCTAAAACCCTCCTGACCAGGTCCTATAAATCCTTGGACCTCACCTCACTTCCAAATGATCTGGCCAACACAGACTGGACAGGCACCCCCTGGGCTAACTCCATTGACTCCACCCTGGATTACTTTAAGACCAGGTTCATTGCAGTCTGGGACCACTATGCCCCTCTCAGATGGGAGCAAGTGAGAGGTGCTCAACTGTCTTGGATCACAGCTGACATAATGGCCTACCTCAGAGCTGGAGATCAGACTTAGAAGTCTTTCAAGGTCTCAGGCTTACCCACGGATCATCAACAGTATTGTGCCCTATGCAACACCTGCACATGACTAATACGACAGTCAATAGCCCACTATTTCAAATCCATCTTCCACACAAACCTAAACCACCCTGCTAAATTTTTCAAGGTGGTCAAATTGCTTTTCTCCCCACCCTCCTAGCCTACAACCCCTACCTTAAACATAGGTGGCTCCACTGCTACTGACCCTCTTGCAGTAGCCTCTGAATTCAACTCATATTTCACAAGCTGTACATCATCCCTGTTGTCATCTCTCCCTTCTGCCCACAGATCCCCCTCACCCCCTGCCACCTCAGCTCAAACCCCTCCACCCACCTCTTCCTTCTCCTTCCACCAAGTGACCCCACAAGAAATCAAGAAATATTAAATGCACTGCTTACCCTAAACCCATCCAAAGATAAATGCCTCTCTGGCCTGGACTCCAAAATGCTATATCTGTCAGCTCCTGCTATTGTCTTCCCTCTGGCCACACTTTTCAACATCTCCTTCTCTCTAGCTTCTGTCACTTCTGAGTGGAAGTATGCCACTGTCCTACCTCTTCCAAAAGGTGGATACCTATCTGTCCCTTGGAACTACCACCCCATCTTCCTTCTCCCTATACTGTCTAAGCTTCAGGATTGCCTAGTGCTCTCACAGCTCTCCTCCTTCCTTGACTCCTCTTCCTGTTTCACACCTTACCAGTCTGGCTTTAGGAAGACCCACTCCACTGCCACCTCTTGTTAAGGCTCACCAATTCCATCCATACTGGTATGGACAAAGGCCATATCACCTCAGCAATTTTTGTCAACCTGGCAAAGGCATTCGACAATGTCTTCCACTCTTTCCTCTTGTCCAAGCTCTCTCTTGCACGTCTCTTCTGTGTGACCACCAACTGGTTCCACTCCTACCTGGTTGGCAGATCCCAATTGGTCTGAATTGGCAATGCTACCTCTATCTCCCTCCCTGTCACTACTGGTGTGCCCCAGGGCTCTATCCATGGACCACTCTTGCTTTATATCTTCCTAAACGACCTGCCCTCTGCTTGCCGTCACATATCCGTTCACATTTCTATGTTTCTGTGTTTCTGTCTTGGCAGTTGCCTTTGCCATGTTATTCTTAGTGGGAAATACTTCTACCCACTTAGAAAACAAATCTGTGACAAGTGCATATTTGTTGTTCTTGCTGGAGTTGGTAAGGGGGCCAATAAAATCTATTTGTATCAAATTCCATGGTCCAATACAATTGATTCTTTTCACCAAAATTGAATTGTTCTGTGCACAAGCTATGCAGCTGTCCACATAGTGCTCTACACCTTTGGCCGTGCCAGGACACCAGATGACAGTTTTGAGTCTCTGGAGGGTACTGTCTTCCCCCTGGTGTCCACCAGTGGGAGTATCATAAACCATATAGATGAATTCAGTTGGTGCAACACACAGTTTGCTACCTGTATCTTCTTTTCAATACCAGATGAGCTTCTGATCACTAAACAAGTGTATGTTGCCAGAGTGTCTCTTGTATGGCCTACCAACAAGCAGTGGTTGTTCAATTCCTTTGTCCAGGAATTTGAACACATCTTTTAGTTCTGGGTCAGATTTCTGTGCAGCAGACAGGTTTTCGATCCCTTCTGAAATATAGGTATTAACTGTATGCACATTTCTAAAGTTCAAGGCCCACATATTCAAACGAGATGCACTGCACATCTCTGGACTTGCACGGACCGTTGGGTGCATGACCATATTGTGACAGGGAGCTCCTGCCACTCTTGAGGACTGACCTTTTCTTAAATCTGTTGCAACAGTTCTTCTATTTCTTAGCCTAATCTATTCTTTACAATGTCTAGTCCATAAGGTTGGCCACCTATGGGCACCCCCTTCCCTTCCTTGACTCTGCTATAGTGTCCTCTTTAATTTTCCATTTCCCTCTCAGGTCCTCATACAGGGAGGTTATTGTGGTGACCTCCAAATGTATGAAAAACAGGTTGTGTTTATCACTGTTGGATTTAGTATGTAATAGCACTATGTCATAAAATACCTTGATGTATGTACCTTATGTTTATGAAACCTGTAAATGTTGAAAATACCATGGCACTAGGTGTTTTTGATAATGGTAAAAAGTACTTGGAGACTATTATAGAAATTAAGTTAGTTGTGCTATTTAAAATGCATGTAAATTGCTGTAAAGTGAACAAGTCTGAAATGTCATGGTGATTTGCATACATTCCATGATGCTTTGCATTATGGAAGTACTGTATATATGATGTTGTATTTCTTTGAAACTTGATTTGTAGCCAATGCCCTTTGAGGGAACCCATGTTTCAGTGTTTCTACACTGAGGTTCTTTGTTTTTAACTTGTTTTTTTTTGTTTTTCTTTTTGAGCCCCCATTACCCAAGCAAACTGGGCCCACATAGGAATTAAGAGTTTTCACTGAAAGATGGTTAGATCAGAGATCAGTGTCAGTAGGTGCTGGCTAAGTGCAGAGAAAGGACATACATAGTCTGTTGCTGCAAACTGATGTACTGAAGAAGGAATATGGCATTGCAGAAACTTATTGCCTGTGTTTTGAATAAACATCACACAGAGATTGTGTGTTGAACCTGAAATTCGGTGTCTGGTCCTTCTGTTATCCCACAACCCCATCACACATATTCAAAGGCCACTGATGTACCACTCCCCCCCCGACAGCACCACCATGCACAATATTTATCTTATTTTGGGTACAGCCAGTTACGTAACTGTGTTAAGTCTTATTTAAAGCCACCACCTTGGTCAGCTGTTGCAGGCTCTTTGTTTCAGCAGATGGCAAAAACAAGCCTATTTTTTGTTTGTATCAGATGTTGGGAGAACAGGTCTGGAATCACTAAGGGATGCAACCACAATTTTGGTATAGAGCATCCCCCTGCCGGCTCACCATGCCATTGTACAGAAAATGATCCTCCCTATCTTTGACTACATGGATGTAGTCTACAGTGCCGCATCAAAGTCCACGCTAGCCAGACTGAACCCTCCTTTCCACTCTCTCTGTTGTTTCACCTTTGACTGTCCCCCCACCACCCACCACTGTGTCCTTTACCAGACCCTGGGCTTCCCCTCCCTTCAGGACCGAAGACTGTCCCACTGTGCTCAGATCATGGCCAAGTTCTGGACCCAGTCTTTGCCCACTTACCTCACCTCTGAACTATCTGCACATACCCTTATAACCTACTCAGTGAGAACAATGATACCAGACTCCTAACTGTACCACACATGACCACCACTGCTGGCCAGACAGCCTTCAAATATCACATGCCTAAACTATGGGACGCCTTCCCTGTCCAAGTTTGGCATGGTTCCCCAACCAGCACCTCAACTCCCTCCTCAAAGCCCACTTCCCTCCATCTGCACATGCAACTAATATACAGTCCACCCAGGGCCAGTTCTGCCCAGCTCCTCCTATTCAATTGTAATTAAGTGATGATTCTGATGTGTCTGAAGCATGTGCCTATCCTAGTTTGACTGTCAAATGCCTTACACAACCACCTGCAACTGCACTGTATCTTGCTCTGTATTTTTATTGTATCTTGTATTTGTATTTGTATGCACTCAGTATTTCACTTTTGGACACGTACAGTACTCAATATATATCCATTTTGCCTCAGCTCTTTGTATTCTCCCCTGTCACAAATGCATTCCACAGGTTAGGCCCTCTGATCCCACTATGCCAACCTCAGAGTGCAATGGTATGAACAGGTAACAGACAGGGTAACCCTCCTATCTGTTTTGGGTCCAAATCACCTTTAGCCTCAAGTTCTGGGGGGATTCAAACTGCAAACCTTATGCTAGCATACCCAATTAACAGGCTCGGATATGTACCCTCTTCAAGGAATGCAGTACAATCCTTCGCCCAGAAGCACCTAACCAGGTATCCAAAATGAACCCTGAAAACTCTGTAAGAGACCTTAGGTATATTTTTACCTTTGCCCATGCTTAGTAACACCATCAAGCCCTTGAACAGTTGTCAGACTTTTTTTTTCAACATAATTTTTATTGAGACACAGAGAGGAGTCAGTACAGCACATAGTAGATACACATATCACAGCATACAATATAATCTTCTACATTAGAGTATAAAAGCCAGACAGCTTACATAAGTCAAAACCAATAGCACAAGATCATGGGGTAATAATATAGCAGCTGTTTGGAGATGTGGTGTAGTATTTCACCCAAATTACAGGAGGGGGAGAGAGGGGTAGTGGTGATACAGGAGACGAATTCCCCAAGGGTGACAAGTGGAGGGAGCAGAAAGGCCATGGACAAAGGCTGTATCCAACCTCTAGGACGTAAAAGAGCCCACTTCAATGGCAGTTACAAGAGGATCCTACAATGCAAGAAATACGGTTAGGTTTCCACGCACTGAATATTGACCTCTTTCAATTGCCATGCAGGCCTTCAAATTATTAGCTCATTGCTGTATTGTTGGAGAACTAGAAGACATCCAAGACTGGGCAATGGTCTTCCTGGCCATAACTAAAGATAATTCACACAGGGCACTGACCCCACCCCAGATGATCCTGGTTGACTCCCAGTAGGAGCTCCTCGGGGCTGGCAGGAAGGGAGAAGCCCTGGACTTGTACCATGATGGCATGAACTGCAAGCCATAAAGGGGCTACCTTAGGGCATTCCAAGGCTAAATGCATGAAGTTCCTGGTGGCAACTTGACACCTGGGGCAATCACTGGATTTTGAGGGATCCAATTGATGCAGTTTAACAGGAGTGTAACATGCCTGATGAAGAAAATTGAACTGAACTTGATGCAATTTATTGCTCCTAGAACATACTATCAGGTGCTTACAGGCTCGGTTCCACATGTCTGCATCCACTATTTGCCCCAAATCAGATCTCCATTTAAGAAGTTATCTTTTGCAGGGTATCCCATCCAACTCCCTGGAGAGAGAGTTATAAAAGGTAGACATCAATCTGGTACCTGGCTGAGGATAAAAAAAATCTTCCTCCAATGGCGAGATTGGGGCCCATCTATCCCCGAACATAGTGCTTGGCCCAGAATATTCCTAAATCTGAGGTAAATGATGAAATCACCCCTAGGAACATTACAGTCTTCACACAAATAATCAAAGCTTACTAGATGATCTCCCTCATGTAGCTGACCTACCCATCGAAGGCCTTTGGACTGCCAGTCCCTTAATCTATGTATCAAATCTATCGTAACCGTGACTTTGAGTTTAATTGCTTCAAGTAATAGGGTCTGTCTGGTGGGAGCCAGCTGTCTACCAAGGATACCATGTACTCAATACCATGCCCTGATAGTAGTAGATACAAAGGGATTCAGATGTTCAGGCTCGGATCTAATCCACAACCCCTCAGCCAGTAACCCCCACTTATACACCTCCCCTGACATGCCTCCTCCATCTTCATCCATCTAGACCCATCATAGTAGAGCCCTGGGGGGAAGAGCTGCGAGCTGGGCCACCAAATAGTACCATTGGAAGTTTGGAAGTCCCAAGCCTCCCCATTTTTGTGGGGCCTGAAGCGTGGTCCTACCCACCCTAGCTGACTTACCACACCAGAGAAATCTGTGTAAAATAGCATCTAACTGCTTAAAGTGGTTCTTGGAACCTCTACTGGGAGGAATTGGTACAAATGGCCACTCTCCCCAATAGTGACAGAGGCAGGGGGGACCACCTACCACAGTCCTCAGCAATCTTCTTCACCGGGGGTTTAAAATTTAAGGCATAAAGAGCTCCCAACTTGCCTGAAATAAAGATCTCTAAATATTTCAGTTTAGTCACCAACTGTAAACCATTTAAATTTTGTATTAGGGAATTGCCGATTTACAACACCAATTGGCAGGACTTCATTTTTTGACCAATTAACTTTGTGACCGGACAGTTGTCCATATTCCTCTAGGACCTCATGTACCCTCACTAGGTCCTGCGCTTGGTCCTGTAAAAACAAAAGGAGATCATCAGCATACATCACTAATTTATGCTCCCGGACTCCACTCACCAGACCCCCAGCATCTGATCTTGCTCTGAGGACCACAGCCAGAGGTTCTAGTGACATGATATACAATAATAGGGAGAGTGGACAGCCCTGCCTCGTGCCCTGAATTAAAATAAACTTAGGAGAGGGTCGACCATTAACTGTCACCTGAGTAGTGGGGTTGGTATATAGAGTTCTGACCCAAGAAATAAACTGAGATCCAAACCCCAACTTTCCCAAGGTGGCAAAGAGGTACCCCCACTCCACCCAGTTGAAGGCCTTCTCCACATCCAGTGCAAGAATAGCAGCCCCATGTTTATTAGTCAACTTACCCAATTGGTACATATCATTCAGGGTTCTCCGAATATTATGTTTCCCCTGCCTGCCCTTCACACAACCAGTCTGATCAGGGTGGATAAGGGCAGGGTATAAGAGATCCAGCCTGGTGGCCAAGACTTTAGCTAGAACCTTGAAATCTGCAGTCAGAAGAGAGATAGGCCTGTAAGAAGCATACCAGGCCGGAACCTTACCTAACTTAGACAAAACCGTGATAACAGCGGACCAGATGAAGGGGGGCAATTCACCACTTAACAGACTCTACAACAACATATCTTTCAAAGGTTCAAGTAACATGTCATGAAAACATTTTAAGAAGTCTATGGGTATACCATCTGGCCCCAGTGCCTTTCCCGCTCTCAGTGCCCTAATGGCCCTACTGGTCTCCTCCCCCATCAGTGGAGTTTTGAGCACCATTGACTGCTTGTTGTTGATGGATCTCAACAAAGCTCCATCAAAAAAAGCATGTATTCTCCCCAAAGGTGGGGTGAAAGCTCTGAGGTGTATAGCCTATTATAAAAATTCCCAAATATTACACTGATCTCCTTCATGTCCATCACCTGTGTGTTTGCTGAGGTATGAGTCCGGTGCACCACTAGTTCCCCCTCCCTTCTGTGCAGTTGCCCTGCCAGCAGCTTCCCAGCTCAATCACCATTGAAGTACAGACCAAACTGTAACAGCAAAATCGCCCTTTCGATCCAGGCACCACTAATGGAATTAAATTGCCACTTTAAGTTCTGTACTATAGGATATAGGGCCAGTGTAGGGTTAACCTTGTGAGCCTTTTCATACACCTCAATTTTAGATCTTAAGGTCTCAAGATCTTTATATGATGTGCGTGCCTTATGTGCAGCAAAAGAGATAGATTGGCCACGAATATAGGCCTTTAATGCCTCCCACCTGGTTTTATGGGAGGTGTCCCCTCTACCATTAAACAACAGGAATTCCTGAATGCAGAACCTCATGTGTTGTATATAGGCTTGGTCCTTCAATAAGAGGGGTTCCAGTCTCCAGAGTTTATTCCCAGGGCTACCCCCCCCCAGGTGCCAGAACCACTGTCAGGGAGGCATGGTCAGATAGAAGAATGGGAGAGGAATTCGCACCCTGTAATACTAGCTATAGGGCTGGGCTGACCAAGATCTGATCTATACGAGCATAGGATTTATGGGTATGGGAGTAGAAGCTGTACTCTCTCCCAGATGGATAAAGATGCCGCCACGCATCCACTAGCCCCACCTCCTCTTCCTCCATGATGCCCAGAGCCTTTGCAAGTTTGGTAATCTTAATAGGCCTGGTACTGGATCTGTCCAGGATCCCATCCTGTACACAGTTATAATCCCCTCCAAGAATCCATTGTCCAGGCCAAGATACCAGCTCCAAAGAGAGCCATTGAAAAAACTGCAGGTCCTCAACATTTGGAGCATATACTGCCCCCAAATTTACCTGCCTCAGCCCCAGGAATTCGACTTTAGCAAGGGCAAACCTCCCAGACTGGTCAACTTGCTTGTCCAGTACCATGGCTAGAAACCCCCACAGGAGCCAAATCATAGTTCCTCTAGCCTTGGCTGAGAAGGTGGCTGAAACCCATGTGCCACCCAAAGAGGACTCGGTTTTTAAAGCCTCCTCCCTCGACATGAGTCTCCTGAACCAAGACCACTTGCCAACCAGCCCTCCTTACTTCAGTGGCAAATCTTTTATGTTTCACCATTGATTTCAACCCATTAATGTTCCATGTTGCTACTTTAATAGAGCTAGCCATGTTTTAAGTTGTGAGTAGTCATTCTCCTAATGAAAAGTAATTTCCAAGAGCCCATTTTGCATACTCCTGATTTTAACATTTTTTTCGACTGTCCCTGCACCTCTCCATGTCTAATTTTAACTTTTAACAACAAAACCCCTAACCGCTCACATCTAAACCCGGGGAGGAGTGTCCGGGACCACCTAATTGAGAGATGAGCCCACACAGTGAATTGGGCACCCTCCTCTAGATGGCCTATCCCAAACATCACCCAATGGCACCAATCCTCCCCCCTCTCCAGCCATCCCCCTCAGTTTCTAACAACCCAGTATGGTGCCATAGAACTAAATAACCCCCAGAGTAACAAGAATAGTAACAATATCCCCCCAGGCCATGAATGACCCATCCCCAAGTGCCCTGCAAACTTGTGGAAAACCTTTGTTATGTGTACTCTATGTAGGACTCCTTGAAACCACACAACAGAATTTAGGAGTACCCCCTGAAAATAAACAAATGTCTGGCATAAATAGACCTAAAGTTAAGCACTACCAATAGGCAGTAACCAGTAGTCCTCCTTGTAAGTCCCAAGTCTCTTCCCCTCTGAGGCATTGGTGTTTTGATTCAGGGTAACCCTGAATGCCACAGGAGACAATCACTCAAAACAAAAGGGAGAAGAACCAACAGGTGCAAGCATCCAAATTATACCTCTGCTGTTACCCTGATCCCTAGATCAGGTCAGGGCAAAGTTACTGCAAACTGCTGTGGGAAGAAAAGTGAGGCCAGCCCTCCCAAAGGCAGTCAATGCACCCTAAAGTTTAACAGGAGGAGTCAATGCCCACACGTTCCACTGTAAGGGACAGAGAAAAGTAATTTCAAATGATAGGATTGGTATCGAGCCACTCCCGACTCATCAACTCAGCTGTTACCCTCTTGCATAGTCGAGGGCAATACGAGAAACTAGACCTGGGTCCTTTACCGGGTCGGGAATAGCAGCCAAACCACATGTTCTCAAAACCCCTCGATCAAGATCGCAGTCCACAAAAAGAAACCGTCCATATAATGAATTCAATACATCCTCCAAGCTGCAATAGCTAACATTTGCCACCCCACAACAATGAGAATTCAGCTCATGGGTGAGAAACCAAGAGTAAAACAGTACCTGGATCATCAGCGCTCCTCTGGGTCTCGCCGGTGTGGAGATAGTGCGCCAGCTGCCTGGCCTCCCTCCCCATTTCTGGTTACCTCCTCAACCCATTTCATAGCTTCATGAGGGCAAGAAAAGAAGTGGGAGGGACATCCTGGTTGATCAATTTTAATTTCACTGGGTAGAGAAAGACGAAAGCCCAGCCCATGCAATGCAGTCGAGACTTTATATCACTAAACTTTTGACGGCGCTGTTGAAGGTCCTTGCTGTAGTCTTGGAAGACACAAATCCTGCTGTTCCCAAATAAGATGGGGCCCTTATCCTTCGCTAATTTTAGAATTGTCTCCTTGTCTGGGTAGTGGAGGTACTTAATCAAACAGTGTCTGGGGCACGCACCAGCAGGAGGTTTTGGACCCACCCAATACACCCGTTCAGCCTCACAGCCCTGGAGCTCTGACGGCAAATTCAGGTGCTGTATAAGCCAGGAATGAATGTATTTTTCCGGGTTGTTCATTTCTGCATCCTCGGGGAGACCAATAATTTGTAAGTTGGACCTACGCAACCTATTTTCTTGGTCATCCATCTTTCCGGATAGTTCCTCCACCAAACACTTCAGCACCAGATTGTCTCTCGAGGAGTCCAATAGCGAGTCCTCCAGCTGTCCCATGCAGTGCTCCAACTCCACAATTTGACTGGAATGCGAAGGGGACGTTTCAGAAAGCCCTGTCATGACAGATTGCAGGTGAGATATTTGAGATGTTATATTGTCAAACCCTGCTTTCATGTCATGTTGGATTAGGGCTAAGTAGAAGGGACCGTTGCCATTGATCTTTCAAATTCTAAGGTGCCTTCCTGTGCCATTGCATGATTTCTGGATCTGTTTGAGTCCTCTGGGCCATGAAGCTGATCCTTCAGCTGCTCAGAAAAGTTGAAATGCAGCTTAGACTGCATGTTCTTGTTCCTGCCCGATACCATCAATGTCTGTCGATGTTACCCCACTTTTTCATGCACTTTAAAATGGGTAAGCTCCTAAAGATAGTACATAAGACTGAGTACTGAGAGGAGCTAGGCTAAGCTGTGCCCGCCATCTTCAGCTGCAAGCCACGCCCCCCCAGGTGTCAGACTTGATATCAGTTCATCAATAACATGCAAAAAAATGACTGAGGAAACAAACGATAAAGGCTGTATCTTAAGAAAAGGTGGTTTGCTAAAAATTGTAAAATAAGTAAGATAAACTACAGAACAAATATGAAGAGCTTACAATCTATAAAAGAGACAAGGGAAAATTATTGAACAAAACTCCAATCACAATACATTTGGATCTTTGCTATCTAAGGTATTACCTCTGTAAGTGCATTTTAAGTTAGATCAGAGAACTGTTTCTCTCTTAGAGTCCCAAAAAGATATGATATACTTTTCAGATACAAGTATTAGTTAACTGTGTCTCCACACCCCCTTTGTGAGTCATCTAGCTCCTCCTTTTAGAATTAAAAATTACAAACATGATTTCCTACCAGGAGGTATGTTAAATAATGTGACATCAGAAGAAAAAAACATTTCCTAAATATGACTCTGTAATTAAACAATTCCCTTTGATCTTGTTGTGGTTACTGTTCCCAAGGCAGATCTCAGAGAATGTTAAGACTTTATGGTATCTCACAAGTCTTCCTACAAGAATCATAAAACTTTATGAGCCCTATATCCTGGCAAAAATAGCTCGAAGGTTCTAATTAAGACAAAAGCAGGAAACCTTTAATCAGGTCTATCTGGTCTTTTTAATTACCTCCTGGTTTCAGCCTGACACTTTGATGTTAGGCCAATGTCTTCCCACACTAAAATGGTCATACACAGACCATGTATTTATAGTACAGATATCATGCAATAATATGATAGGGTTTTTCCCGTGACATCCCCTAGCCTTAACCCCCAGGACACATCTGGAATCAAGCAATAGTCTGCTCAGCATGCCTTCCTAAAAGATCTCTTTTGTCCCTACTCTCCCTCCCGTCCTCTCCGATCCACCGATGAGGGATTGCTAGAGGTTCCCAGGGTATGTTTGCAGACATCAGGAGCAAGGGCATTTAGGTTTGTTGCTCTGTCCCTGTGGAACTCTCTACCTCATCGGGTATTGCCTAATCAATCAGAGTTTTAAATTTGCTTCAAAAACGTATCTTTTTAACCTGGCTTTTATTGATTGATGTGGTTATTTGTCATGTGGTTTATACTGTTTTTTGTTGGAATTTATATGTTGTTTATAATTATTTTATTTATGTATTTTATGTATTTTACTGTACAGGTGCCTTGGTTTTAGAAAGGCACCTTTTTATAAATAAAATTTATTGATTGATTGATTCCTGGTAAAACTTTCAAATAAATAAATAGTATCTGAAAGGGTGATATTGTCCGCATGTCTAATAGCATTTGCAGGCACAGTTGCAGTGGGGCTAACCAATGAGCAACAGTGGTAGTTAAAGGCTTGATATTAAATAGAAAGAATAATGAATGAAAGAAAACCACCAATGCTATCATTCTAACCCCACCCATCCCATAGTCCTGATAAAGTAAATTTATTTTAATTGGGTTTAAGTGACTCCCCCAAAAGCCTTGAAAAAAAGATTCATTATTTGTGTTTCCAAATTTAAAATTAGAGGAAAAATATGGGCTGCTTGTAAAAATAATGGGAGCACTAAAGTTTTGAGTAAATAGATCCTCTTTCTTTTTTAAATAGTTTTTCCTTTACAAGAATTCATTAATACAGATGCTTTCTGAATTGCTAGGTTCCAGTTTGTAGGTAACATCATCTGCACTGCCAAATTATAACCCTAACGGGGAATGTGAAAGAGTAATAGCTGCTATCTGTGCAAATTTTCCCGTTATCATCTGCTCTGGTATGAGCAATCCAGTACTTTTTGAATAGTTCAATCTTATCTGAAGCTTCTTCAAATTCTGTAAGTAGTGTTGTTATAACTGACCCTTCTACCTCTGTGGTTGTGCAAATACATAAATCGTCAGCATATGAACTAGCTATAGGCACCTCTTGCCCCTGCAGGAGAATAATTTGGGTGACATTGTAATTTGCATAAGAGGGTGTCTAGTTGAAAAACATAAAGAAAGGGACTTTAGGGCGAACCTTGTTGTACACCTCTTTTCCCTAAAAAAAGAGGATCCATAAATCCCCATTTATATAAGCATTATCACAGAGTAGCTGTACCACACAAGAAATGCCTTTGGGGAGGTCACGTGATGCAGTGCAGCTAGAGGCAGCATTTTCGTGGAGCTCCCGTTTCCCACCCATCTTTTAACTATTGTCAGCCTACAAATTCGACATTTAAAGCTCTATTCTACATTTAGAGTATAGATAACACTCTTTGGTACCTGGCAGCATCTTGTTTTGTGCATATTAATGCACTTGGAGGCAGATTGAGATGGAAGCAGAGATGAGGCCTGTTGGCATGAAACACACTCCACCATCTACGCCGGAGAAATCTTCAAAAAAATCTAAAAACCAGAATTTGGGGTCCACAGTAAAACCACCCTCTTCCAATACTTCTCCAACTCCTCTTACTGAGGACCATTTCTTGCAAGAGCTAATACCTTTTAAGGAAACATTGGATGATATCTCTGCTGAGCTGAAATCACTAAGGGGAGATCTCAGTGCCCTATCCACCAGAATGGGAGATTCGGAAGCCAGAACTTCCTCCTTGGAGACCTGGAGGGAAAATATAGACCCAGGAATCATTCACCTCAGACAACAGATCAGTAAGCTGCAACTCAAAATGGAGGACTTAGAAGGAAGGAGCCGAAGAAACAATTTGGTGATCCTGGGCCTCCCGAAGTCCGAGGAGGGCCCTGACATTAATCTCTTTCTCCAGAAGTTTCTAAACAAAGTCGTTGGGCCTTCCCCTCTTAATCCACAATATCATATTGAATGTGCTCACCGCTCTCTTAGACCGAAACCTGCCGTTGGAGCCCCACCAAGACCTATCTTTATTAAATTTCTAAGCTTCTTGGAAAAACAGCATGTATTATCAAAGGCAAGAGAATTACAGGCAATTCTATGAAGTGGTTTCAAGCTGCATATTACTCAGGATCTTCCCTATGAGACGAGGCAAAAACGCTCAGCGTTCCACTCTACAATCAGCAAGCTGATCGTAGCGGGCATTCGCTACAAAATTAACTACCCTGCCAAGTTACAAGTTGCCATCGATGGTTCTTGGTTCTTCTATGAATCCCCAGACAAAGAGGCATCAGATCTCTCAATCAAGTTACCTAACCTGTTTAAACCGGGCTGAATCACTGAGGCAGAGCCAAGAAGTTACCTCTTACTACATGCTGCATTTTTGGACTCTCATTTTTGGTTTTTGATTTCTCTTTTCTCGCTCATCTGGACTCTCTGGTGCAGATCTCTCAATCAAGTTGCCTAACCTGTTTAAACCGGGCCAAATCGCTGAGGCAGTGCCAAGAAGTTACCTCTTGCTACATGCTGCATTTTTGGACTCTCACTTTTGTTTTAGTTTCTCTCTTCTCTCTCGTCTGGATTCTCTGGTGGCGGGGACAGGCTTTGGAAGCGGTCTGGTTGGGGTTGAGTTGGCTCGGTTTGTGCGGTGGTTCAGGGGGCCTGCTCACTGGGGGGGGTGGGAACTTGGGGTGTAGAGGCGGTTTCTACACGACATGGGACTGGTAGGGCCTTTTGGTCCCCCTAGTAACTATTGCTCCCCCGGTTCCTCCTGTGCTTCCCCGGCTCAGGTAATTAGGCTTGATTAATTTTACAGCAAGTAGGGCAGAAGCGGTCACTAGGATATCCTGGGGTATTCATCAGGTGTGGTTGGTGGGTTGGGGAGGCTTTTTGAGAAAAGGGATGAGCTGGGCCAATATTAGGCAATGAAGATTGTTGTCGGTATGGTGAACATTTTGGAGGGGGGTTAGCAAGATGTCAGTCTGTCCCTGCTTGTGCCCTAACACACTCCTATATTTAGGTACATAATTTTTTACCGCTGATGGTTTTTGATGGCTGCGAAGCCCGAAGTTGGCCCCCTGGGCTGGGGGGCTGACTCCGATTCTTAGCACTACCATTGGGGTCTCAGGGTTCTTATCCCCTACCCTATTCAGTTCGAAACCTATGCGGGTAATGTAGTTCGGTTATCTCTCTTGAGGGTTTAAGGAGTTCAGATGGCAGTTGGGAGGTTGAAGGCAGGTGATGAACCAGTCGGTTAGCAACTTGGTCAGGGGCTATTTTCTCATGGCAAAGACTGGAATCCAGGGGGCCTTGGTGGGCTCTCATTCTTTAGTGAGTTCTGGATGTATCTAACCTAGGTTAATGGGGCTTTCTCCGAATAACCCCGAGATTTTGGTCAGGCTCTCAACTTTCCCAGTCTTTTTGTAGGCTTATTCTGATTTATCTGTCTGGGGGGGAGGCTCCATGGGACAGTCGGCCCTGGTGGGACTGCTAAACGCACCAAGGAGGGGGAGAGAGCAGCCCAGATGGGGGTTTCTTCAGTCAGGCAGTTCTCAGTGCTTATGAGGGAATTATTTTCTACTTATTAGCCGACACTTCCTCAGGGTACAGGTTCATGATTACCTCCTGGTACACCCATCTGGTGGTGGCTTTTGGGGCTTTGTTCCCCGACCCACGCAATATCACTTTCAGTTTTTCTCAGGAAGCAGTCAGGAGAACAGTTGTATACAGTTTCAGGGATAAGCAGGGGAGAAGGGAAGGGTCTCTCTTTCTTAGTTCATGATTTGGTAAAGGCTGTAATACTATGTCTGAAATTTACACTGCTTCAGTTTGTTTTACTGGTTTCGAGAGGAGGGTGGAGGGTGGGATCTAGTTGGTGGTTGGTTTTGGGGAGGCGGGATGTGCCTTCTAGGGTGGTCTGCCTTTTCATGTTTTAATATTCCATTGCAGTACTGTATATTTGATAATGAGTGTTACAGGGCTTAAAATTACTATGTGGAATGTAAGAGGTGTCAGAGACCTAACTAAAATGTACCAGGTATTCAAGAACTGTGCTTTACTGAATGTCGATATTTTCTTGATGCAAGAAACCCCATTTGCTTTCATCAGAAGTCAATGGGCTTCGCCGTCAAGGTTACGCTCAGGTTTTTGCCTCAGGGGGGTTGTCCTCTGGTAAGGGGGTGGCCATTCTGGTTAAGAAGCACATTCCCTTTCTGTCAGAAGAGCTTTTATCGGATCATGAAGGTAGATTCATTATTGTGAAAGGTTCGCCCTATAATGCGAAGATAGCATTAGGGGCAATTTACGCCCCAGTAGGGGGGGACCCAGACTTCCTCATGACCTTGTCTGAAAAGTTGAGTGGACTCTTACCCTCAATGTTAATAATCGGGGGGGGGGACTGGAATATCACTCCTTCACAAGATTTGGATAAATCTTATAGACCCCTGAAACCACTCTCCTCTTCACAGCTAGCCTTGAGGAATTTTATGGACCTACTGGGCCTGTGTGACCCTTGGCACCTACTTAATCCCACAAGACATCTCTTCTCTCTTATTATTCCCAAGTACACAAGACATGATCCAGAATTTACCTAATACTAGTCAGCAATAACCTTCTGTCGGGAGTACTCCAGTCTGGTATTGAGCCTATAGTTGTGTCAGACCATTCGGTGACTTGGATTTTGGTCTCCCCAAACCTGCAGGTGCAACGAGACACCACCTGGAAACTAAACACCCAGCTTTTAAAGGACAAGGGCATAGTCTCCCATATTAGATCCCTAATCACCTCATTTGTTGAGACCAACACAGGCTCAATCGAGAGGGAGGATCTGCTTTGGTGCTCCCTTAAATGCTTTATCGGGGCAAATTTATTAAACTTGCATCTAGGAGGAAAAAACAGAGGGAGGCCAAGATCATGTTATTGTCGAACCAAATTAGGTTGGCAGAGAATAAGTTATCCTCCTCCTCTTCCCAAGCTGATCTAGAAACCCTAATGAAACTTAGAAATGACTACTCAGATTGGATAAGAGACAAGGCAGAGTATGCTCTTCTGAAAACAAAGGCCCTCTATCTCAATCAAGGGGAGAAATCGGGTAAAATTCTAGCTCTACGTTTGAGGGAAGTCGAGGGATCGAGATGGATTCCCTCATTACTATCTTCCAACGGTTCCCTTAAAACTTCCGCTAGGGATATTTCATGAATTTTTGAGTCATTTTACAAGGAACTTTACGGCAGTGGTGCCTTCCACCTCTCTCATTCCCTTGTGGACCAGTTTCTGGAGGGCCTGACCCTTCCTACCCTCCAAACTCACCTAGGAGAAGCTCTGACTACTCCTATCATGGTAACGGAAGTGGAGGAGGTGATCAAGGAATTTGCTCCAGACAAAGCTCCGGGACCTGATGGCTTCCCCTCCAATTTCTATAAAACTTTTGGGAAGGAACTTGCCCCTCTCCTCACAAAATTATTTGAATACATGTTTAATGCTACCACTCTGGACCCTTCCCTGCTGGAAGCCACTATTGTTCTGATACTGAAACCAGACAAATCCCCAACCGATCCTACTTAGAACCCAGAGCCGTCGTCGGCCGTCAGAATCATCAGCTGCAATTCAATGCCGTTGCAATTAGTTGCAATTGCTTTGAATTGCAGTTATATTATGATGGAGTCATATAATTTGTGAGTCGGCGACTCCGTTTTAAAAAGTGAGTGAATAATGAGACATCATGTTAGTTTGCTTTCTTTCTGTGAGCGCAGTCTCACAGAGAGGGGGCGGGACAGGGGACGTGACTCCCTCACACAGTACACTATCTACACTCACATGTCAGTCAGTAGTTTTGGCGCCTATGGCTTTTTTTTTTTTACAAGTTTGCACCACTTAAATGGCCCAATAATGTTCAAGTTCAGGCTCCTGTGGCACGAATTATGCGCCAATGATTGAGTCGGAGAGGAGGAGTCCAATCAGGAGAGCGCTTTGTTCACTCAGATGCACGAGGAGTTGGCGGGAGAGTGTGCGACTGCCAGCAGTGCGAGGCGAGTGAGGAGTGAGCTGCGAGCGGCAGTTGATGAGAGCGAGGGTGAGGAGCAATTGCAAGTAAAACTGCTGTTTTACCTGTTTCGCTTGAGGAGGCGACTGGGAGACTGTGGAGATCAAGCTGTGTGGTCGGTGGTGGCTAGTGTACAGCTGCAGCTGTGAAGAACAGAAGAAGAAGGACGGTCACGACTGTCACGGTCACGGTGGTGGCGCCACTGCTGCTGCGGACAGACAGTTGTTCGTCGTCGCCATCGCCATCGTCCAGGTCACAACTTAAGGTCAGTGTCTTGATTTTGGAGAGACGGGGACGGGTGCAACCAGGAGACAAGGGCTGCCCGGACCCATGTCCGAAGATCAGAGTTGGTGCTTGAAATGGGGATGATGAGGATCAAAAGCAATGGGGTTTGAAAAAAAAAAGGGTAACTGCTGGAGCACTGCCAGAATTAACTTCTAAACCAAGGTAAAAGAACACATCCTGTTTTATTCAAGTATGGGCTAAGGCCTATTCTGCCAGAGACAATTTCTAGACCAATGTAAAACTTAAAAGAATGCATCCATTTTATTCAAGGATGGGATAACACCTGTTCTCCCAGAGATAATTTCTAGGCAAAGATAAAAATAAAGCATCCTATGTTATTTAAGAATGGGCTAAGGCCTATTTTGAGGCAGAATTCATCCACATAGGGTGCTAGGATCAGAGCTACTGTACGTACACATATCTGCATGGGGTAACAGTAGTTTTCATGATGGTAAAAGCAGTGTCCCAGAGTGCCAATTGTAACTGCAAGTGATGGAGAGTCTCACATAAAGTCTAAGTATAGGCCAGTGTACAAATCACAGCTTGAATGAAATAGGGCCCTTGTGTAATGTAATGGAGGGGAAGGGTGGAAAGGAGGTGCAGCTGCAGATTAACGGGTGCTAGCTGTGCATTCAAGCAGATTTGATAGACCTCTAGGCCTTTATCTGCTGGCAAATTTCATATGTTCGTACTGGGCTGTGGGGTTCAGCCCCAATTTGTGTTTGCCAAATAAACTAAGAGATGCAAGAACTGAACTATCCTTGAACCTCTTACCCCTAAATAAAGGGATCACATATTTGAAACTATGCATTTAGCGTGAAGAGGGATCTTTACTGTGTCAGCTGTGACTTTTCAGTAGCTGAAGTAATGGAGAAAGGCTACGCATGCTAACAGTGTTTTTGCAACAGGACTCCTAGTGAGCCATGCCATCAATTGCTGATTTTGCCATTGATTGTATATGCTGAATTTATTGTGCATATTATGTATGTTGTATTTATATATTACATCATAGTGGTCTGTCAGAAGTTGTACAGCGTTTTCAGTTTATAAAGGATACTCGGTAAAATAAAACCTAACCTGATTATTTTCTAAGTGTTTTTTATTGTTTAACCAGAGAGACACACTAAGCTGAAGCTTGTTTATAGGTGCAATCTGGGAGCACAAGGAAGTTAAGTGACTTCCTCAAAGTCACACAGTATGCACCTAGGAGGCTGTGAGATTCAAACCAGGTCTCCAGCTCTGCAGCTCAGAGCCTTAACCCACTGCGCTATACTGCCTCCAAATATTTGCAGCAGGGATGGGAGAACTGTCATTGTTTAACCCCCCAACCAAACCAACCTGCTTTGATTCAAATAATGAAACAGGGAATTAGCGTGAGACCTGAGGGCTTTACTTTATTTGTTTTGTTCAATTATTATTTTTTATTTTTATTAGTAGTAGTTTTGTCCCCATTTTCTCCCTGGTTCCCAGACCCCGGCACGTACATGCACATGTGTGGAGGCACATGCCGGTACTGGCTCGGCCCCTTCTGCCCCACCCTGGCTATCGCTGTCACCCCTCCACCTACACTTCCAACTGGACCTCCACCCACCACTACGCCCTTCTCCCATGCCGGCTCTCCGATGACCCAAGGTCGCTCCTGAGCCCAGGTCGCTGGAGCAGCATGAGGTGAGACATCCAGCGCATCAGCTCTCAGTGCCACCGAGCCAGCCATTGTGTTCCCTTTTTTGTTCCATCAGTGAACCTAAATTGTTGTGGATTTTCTTTATATATTGTCTGCTGCATTTTTATCTGTCTATCTTCTCTGTGTTAAAACCAAAAACATAAAGTTTAAAAAAAAAAAAAAAATTGTCCATGCTGCCCTGACCTGTCTAGCTCTGATGGAAAGACTGACTTATTCACATTGGGGTCAGATTAGCTATTTCCATAAGAAATGGGGAGCCTACCTGCATTCCTTCCTGTGTAAAATCCCCCAGAAACCCTCCTAGTTAGAGCGCCTAGAGGATAAGATTTACCTGTTATATGTTTTATCTGAGTGTTAACAGTTGATATAAATACTGATCTGTCGCTCTGGTTTATACGTGTTTGTATTACCTTATTGCTGAAACCCGTGTACCTGTGTACTGTGTGATGGATGACTTCTCTAACCAGTGCTCTATGTGTGCTTCCTATTTGTTGTAAACTAGAACAAAAGAAAAATCACAATAAAATCTGCTATGATAAAAAAAAAATGAATTGTCAAGGTATTTTACTCATTTGTGACGTGGTTCTGATTTGACCCAGTCCATTCGTCAGATTCATATCTGTCAATTACCTGGTTCTGACCCATTCTGGACAGTGAAAGCAATCCAGGTACTTTGTTCCTGTTCAAAATGAGAAACATTAGTAGAAAAGACATAAAATAACTATTTTAAATATTGAGTGATATCAGAAAGGATTATTAAGGGGTAGACCCAGACTGGAACTGCCTTGACACAGTTCACGTTTGGGCTGGAAAATTAATGTTTTTCGTAAATCTGAGTGGATCCCACACTGTTTGAATAAGGATCTGCATCAGAACCATATCACAGGTGACAGCTGACCTCAATCCCTAAATTACTAATTTATCAGTGGGAGATCCACAACAGGAGTCCTGCAAAAATTATGTTGAACGCCCCATCAGCGACACCGGCAGGTCGACCGCATTCTGCAGGCAGCTGCCGGTTCACTATCTGTATCTTTGTTTTCTTCAGGGGGGCTTTGCCCCCCGGACCACCCATGCGGGGGGCTGCACCCCCACACACCCCCACTTAAGGATTCTCAGCTCCAGCCGGAGCTAATTTGGGGGGGTGCAGGACCCCCAACAGACAGCACCAGGTTCCAGGGGGTCTCCCACCATGGCTAGGCACTGTAGTCGCTGTGGGGGACCTCGCTGCTGAAATGTCACTGTGGGAGGGGTAACCGATCAGTGAGGGAGACCACTGGGACTCACTGACCCTTGTCCTGAGCAACTGCATGCCAAGCAGTCCTTATCTGCCACCAAATTCTATGTTTCTATGTAACACAGGGTAATTAAATTAGGGTGGGAGGGATCTTGAGGATTGTAGATCACTGCAATATGTTAACCTCTGCAGAATTTATTGCAGCAGTCTTTACATCGCTGAATCTCTAGTCATGAAATTACTATAAGGTTGTAACTCAATGTGACATACTGTAACATCTTGTTTATAAACTGCTTCATCTTGGGACATCTGTGAAAATAAGATCTTACGTCTCAGGGGGCTAGCATGTTATCCTACAGGAACCAGATTTTAAATAAATTAATTAATCAAGAAATGAAATGCAATTTATGCTGCCAAAAGGGGATGTGGTGAAGTACAAAGCAGTGGCTTATAGTACTTTTGTTTGCGAGCACAAAGCACTGAGAAATCCAACAATAGGGCTAATGCGCCTTTCTCATACCCTCTTTCCTCCCCATTTGTAATAATATGCATCTGACATGTTGACAGTTAGGCACATGTTCAGTTCTATCAGCTCTCAGCTGTCTGATGAGGAGCTTTATAAAAGGAGGCCCAGAGGAGATGAATCACACACGGGGTCTTCTGCTCGGTCAGACTAGTAAGGGGCACATTTTACAATTTGCAGCTTGGCTCTGGGGTGCCGTGCCGAAGTGCCACATTTGCTTGATGATCGGTCTGTTGACTGTTTTCCACTCCCCAACCCCACCCAGGCCCCCTCTCCCAGCTCCTGGAGGTCAATTACCGCATTTGCTTGTGAGGCCTTTGAAACAATGCAGAAGTATGGAGTGCAGCAGATCAACATTATACTGACCAGCACCTCAAACACCAGGGACTGGATTTCCAAAACTGCATGCTTCAGCATGAAAAGTTGTGTAAGAAGGGTTCCCCTTGCAAAAGAGCAATTTCCACCACATGCATGTGCAGGGTTTTAAATAATTGATTAGCAGTTTTTTTCTTGGGACTATACTAACTGTACAGAAATTATTTATATGGATTTTCTAGAAGTGCTGTGTTTGTTAAACAGAGTGAGGCAAGAGCTATGCATTTTCACAAAGATTTAGCACTTTTATGAGCAAAACGCTAATCAATTTTTAGAGTTAAATAAATCCCTGATGTGTAACCCTCCCCATCCCTGTCCTTTTACCAAAACAACAGGTGGCATGCTGTTGGCATTTGGCAGCAATACCTGGTGGGGAGTATATCTACGGGTTTGAGGAAGGATGAGGCTACCTGGCGCAAGAGACCTAGGTTTGACTACTCTGCACAGGGGCACCCAAGTAAATCCAACTACAGGAAGCAATAACTGTAATGTCCAGAACTAGAATGGGATTTTCAGTGTGGCTTTATTTATTAACTACTGAACATAAACAAAGCATTGCATGGTCCCCAAAGGTTTCAATACTGTATTGCAGATTAGAGGTTCACACAGCGGTCCATTTGAGGAATGACACATTACTACAGTTGTCTGGCTTTGGACCCACCAGGCACTCAGCCCGGACTTTGCATGCGCATTGGATACACAGCCCGACTGGCCCGCACCCCGCCACCACTTGACTGACGGTCCACTTGAAGAATGGACCCAAACTCTACTTGAAAGACATCCTATCAAACAAGGAGCTCCCAACTGTGGCTCCCACACCACTTGAAGTCTGTGACTACTAGAGGATTTGTTTCATACCTACAAATTGAACTCCCATCCAACAAGGAGTCTCCCATCCAACAAGGAGTAATTTTCCCATCCTGTGGCTCCCCACCCACTTGAAGTCTGCGACTCCTGAGAGATTTTCATGTTGACCCACGTCTGGGTACCACCCCATCACTGGCCAAGTGCATGAGGCAAGTAGCAAAACACAGAAGAAATCCGTGAGGTGGACCTGGTTGCTAAAGATGGGGGTTTCCACCTCCAGCTCCCACAGCCCATACCAGCCATTTCTCTGAACACACAGAAACTTTAGGACTGTAAAATGTAGATTGAATGGTGGATGAACTGAAGCACCCCCTCTACAGCGAACTCTAAATCCATTTAAACTTTAAACTGACTGCTCCATTTGTTCGTCCTAGTGTAAATAGTCCTCCCAAATAGCAGTCCCCATTAAAACCATTTGAAATTTGAAACTGATGGAATGAAGAAAACAGTTGTTTGCCCCTTCAACTGGAGCCAAACACTCACCCAATCGTTACAGGGGCCCCACAGGCGAAGTCCTTTAACCTTTGCTGTTATGGTAGAACAGCCAAAACAAAATCAGGCAGCTTCTTTCCTTGGTGGGAGAAGGGGATTGCCCCTGGAACCCACAGAGACCTTTCCTACCCCCGAGAGGAGCACTGAGACTCGTGGGACAGTCTCCACCACTTTATAAATGGTGAAACACAGAAAAACTTCCTTCTGTGTGGAGGCAAAACTCAAACATCAGACTGATGCTTCCTTCTTGCTTAATGACAAACGGAAGACTCCTTTTAAATTCCCAAAGTTCTAAACTCACTCTGAGCTGAAGATTCCAAAACTGGCTCATGCAGCTGCCACAATTCTATAATGATGTCATCTCTCCAGTCTCAGCTGTGACTGAGGACAGAGTGAGACAGTGTGAAACCCATTTAATTGGAGTTTCACAAGCTGCCTTCCCTATCTACCACTAGGTCTTACTGGGATTCTAGTAACCCCGGGTAACAAAGGGGTTACATGTGGTTTCTGAAACAGGTGGCCTGTTTGTGACCTTGTTTACTATTTCATGGCAGCTTGCACAAACTGAATTCTGTTGCAGTAGCAGCACAAATATTACTCTGAACACATGTGTGTATAATAATAATTGCAGACACCCGAAATGGGTTTTAGAGCATCCCAAACCCCGATCCCCAGTGTTGCACCCTTTATAAATGTGTTACATCCCCAGTCCCAAGTGGTCGAGTACCCCAACCCCTGATCCTGATATTGACCCATTTCAAGCTAGTAATTATAGTCCCCCACTCTGGTTTGCAGTGCACTCCCCAACCCATGTAGTGTCATCTATCGGTCCCCTCTCCCACATCCGGTGCAGGGCGGCGTGGATGCTTCCTGCTCACACTTCCGTGGCTCGTGCCGACTGTATTTTCAATGAGTTCCCAGTGTGTGGAACTCATTGAAAGTTTAGTCTCACACCGCGCGGAGAGAGGTGACGGGAGGAATGTGACTGCGCTGGTTCTGTGTCGAGAGGTGTGGGGGAGACTGGGTTGGATGGCACTACATGCGGGTTATGATGGTACTAGGTGGCTGGGTCAACTAAATTGCTATTTTAAAACCAGGCAACATCGGTGATTGAGGAAGGGGAGGCACTCTACAGCCTGGGACGGAGATGTAATATTGTTATGAGAGGGGACAGCATCGGGTTTGGAGGATGCTCTAATTTTAATACAAGTGTGGGGGCTACAATTTGTTTATGCTGGGCAAAATAGAAGACTAGAGTTGAGGGGAATGTTCTACAACCTGGGACAGGGTACCATGTAAAATGGTTATTTTGAATGGGGCATCATTGGGCTCGGGAGGGAGGGCAGGATACTCAACATTCAATGTTGGCAACATCAGGATTGGGGGCTCAGGGTAGACCAAAGGCTGTGTTTTTGGAACTGCTACGAATAATGACTACATCGTGGGATGGGAACTGCCTGCCATGCCATCAAACAGAATCGTATAAATAAGCTGGGAACACACTGGGACCCTCCATTCTTCCATGCCCAATTTAGGATTATCGCTGCCCCAAACACCCAATCACTCTGCTGAAGATGCCCTCTGGTCAGCCCGAATCCACCCTCATTTTGGTGTGAGCAGGCCTAATCACTTGCAGCCCAATAGTTTTTGCCCACCTCACTTGATCAACTGTTCAGTCAGCAGACATCCCTTTAACAGTTTTCAAAACCCTCAGCGCTATATAAATCAGCAGTTATGTTTCAGTATAAGAAAATAGTTGGACAAGAGGACACAGCATGAGATTAGATGGAGGCCGATTAAGGGATAATGTGAGGAAGTTCGTTTTCACAGAAAGGGTGGTGGATGCATGGAACAGCCTACCTCAGGAAGTGGTGGATATGAATACAGTGCAGGGCTTCAAACAGGCATGGGATAGGCATAAGAGCGAAATAAAAATGAGTATGAATAGATAGGCCATTGACAGAGCAAAGGCTGATGGCACATTTATAAGGTAGAAAAAGAAATGGGCAGACTGGATGGGCCTTGTGGTTCTTATCTGCTGTCAGCTTCTATGTTTCTATGTGCATGCATCGTGTGAGGGGACTCACTGGGGAGGGAGGCTAGTAGCTGCGGGCGATAGTAACTTAATCTCTCCCTCACCCGGAAAGAGCTGTTGCTGGTGCTGCCTTCACCCTGGCCTGGCCCTGTTGTGCCCGACCCCGTACCTCACTGGACACCACCTCAGTGACCTCATCCAACCCTGAGCCTGCAGCCTGCCCTGGGGTAGCTCCCTCCCAAGCCCCTGCCAGTGTAATCGGTCTTAAGATGTATTATTGTAGTCGATGGTGCTGCAGGCCTGCAGCAACTCCAGGAGTCCATGGGCTCACGGTCCTCACCTTGTTCCTTCCTTTCCGGTCCATCGTCATTCTGTAACTCTGTTCATGACATCTGACATCCCGTTGTCGTAGGTGGCCGCTGGCTTCTTCTCTGAAGGCGTCCGCCTTTGGGCCACACGATACTGAGTCAGGCTCTGCTTGGATTGGACACAAGGCTGCAGGCACACCGCCTCTTCGGTCCTTGCGTAGCAGCTTAACACACTGATCTCATTACACTGTGACGGGGGCGCAGATGGTCCTTCATGGTCGTATGGTACTTCTCTGTGGGATGGGTGACTTTTCCTGATTGAAGAAGTGAACGATTATGGTACAGGATATATCTGGGTATATCTGGGGCCTGTGGGGATGGAGATGGATTGGTTTGTTGGACGGTCTCCAAGTGTGGGTGGGGGTACCAACACGAACGAGCCACCACAAGCCTGAAGCAAGGCTTATTGAAATAATTCCAATCCGAAAAAGATACTGTGATCCTCCTCTTCCCTGCTTGCTGTGTCTGTGCATCATGCGTCATGGATGACCAAACTACTAGTTCTAGTAAACCCTGTCCTCCATGACACACTTGGTCCCCCTTAGTCTCAGAGTAGCATGTGCATGTCCAGGTTGCAGTGCAGTGTGCAGTGTGCTGTCACCCACCACTAGGTCAACCCCAAAATGTAATTGTTGAAACATTTAAATCTTTGCTGATGTGCTTATTTGAATTTGAAATGTCAAAACAGAGGGAAGCTGGCCAGCACACAATAGATTCATGACTTTTTGTGACTTTTACTATGATTTCTAAAACTTCTGTCATTAAGACCATGATTTTCTCTGAAATATACCGCATGACAAAGCACAACCTTACTCATACTATACATAGTTTCTATGTGGTTAATTATAAATAGAGCTTTAAAACTGGTTTTACAAGTAGAAGTGGTTGGAAAATAAGAATGTATTCATTTCTGGATTGTTTGCTAGGAAGCTCTGTGGATGCTGTCGTCCTAAAGCCCTATACCAATATTCGTGAGGCTGGGTGGGAGCCCTTGGAAAGGTATGCAGCCTGTTACAGTATGTGCTTTTATACATGGATGTAGTACTGCAGTTTGTTTTTAGGGCAGTCTGCTCATCTGATATTTCATTTCTGCTAAAGGTTTGACCTATTAGATTGCTTAAGTTGCTTGTCACGCTTTGATCAAATGCATATTATGGCAGGCTACTAGACTTGTCATGTTTGAAAGCCTGACAGTTTCAGTATGGCTGAGTTAAACCGGGGTAATCCTTTTGTGGGTGGGAACCCCCAACTTGGTCAGCTTCCCTTTAAGAAGACCGGCTCAATAAACATCCTGATGAATCAATCTTCCTGTTTGATGATGGAATGCGTAAGAAGAGCAGCAAGTCAGTATACATTATTGTCGAATCAATCTTCCTCTTTGATTTCAGCCTGCTTAAAGGAAAGCTGTCAAAATCAGGTGGGGGTGCTCCAGCCTCCACCCTCCGGGCCCCTGAAGGCTTACCCGGTTTAGCAGTTATATTAAGAACAGTGTTTTTGTCGTGCACAACTTACTGTATTTTACCTTTGAAATTCTGTGACCGGAAGTATTGTGGGAGGCTGCATTTTCTGTATGTAAAGGTGCGATGCTGCTGTTCACTGCCATTTATTTGTATGGAAGTGAACAGTGCGTGCACCTATACAGTCAGAGCACCCTCGACCCCCATCCGCCATACTTCCGGGTCGCGAATGCCTTTCAAATTAAAATTAGTAAGTTGTGGCACAAGAACAATGCCATTTTCACTATGAAAAGCTAAACTGGGGTAATCCTTTTGTGGGTGGGAACCCCCAATTTGGTCAGCTTCCCTTTAAGAAGACCGGCTCAATAAACATCCTGATGAATCAATCTTCCTGTTTGATGATGGAATGCGTAAGAAGAGCAGCAAGTCAGTATACATTATTGTCGAATCAATCTTCCTCTTTGATTTCAGCCTGCTTAAAGGAAAGCTGTCGAAATCAGGTGGGGGTGCTCCAGCCTCCACCCTCCGGGCCCCTGAAGGCTTACCCCGGTTTAGCAGTTATATTAAGAACAGTGTTTTTGTCGTGCCACAACTTACTGTATTTTACCTTTGAGAATTCTGTGACCCGGAAGTATTGTGGGAGGCTGCATTTTCTGTATGTAAGGTGCAATGCTGCACTGTTTCACTGCCTTTATTTGTATGGAAGTGAACGGTGCGTGCCTGCTATACAGTCCAGGAGCACCCTCGACCCCATCCGCCATACTCTCCAGCATGAGACTGCCTTTCAAATTAAAATTAGTAAGTTGTGGCACAAGAACAATCTGCTTTCACTATGAAAAGCTAAACTGGGGTAATCCTTTTGTGGGTGGGAACCCCCAATTTGGTCAGCTTCCTTTAAGAAGACTGGCTCAATAAACATCCTGATGAATCAATCTTCCTGTTTGATGATGGAATGCGTGAAGAAGAGCAGCTCAATAAGCATTGTTAAATAAATTAAGAATCAATCTTCCTAGCTGATTCTCTGTTAGGGATACATGACTTATTCACTCCATAGATTTGTTTATTGGGGATTACGCCAACGTTACAGTGAAGGAAAGGTCGGGGAGGATAGGATAATGGGGGAGGGAAGAGGGTATGTTAGGGGTCAGATAGTTACTGCAATGTATATGTATTAGGACTAATGTAACAGTTGCTGTATTGTTTAATGCATTGTTTGTATTTTGGCAATTTTTGTCTTTGATAATTGAATAAAATATATTAAATTTAAAAAAAGAATCAAATCTTCCCATTTGTCTTACAAATGGTAATTTAAAGACTCAGTCATAAAAGTAATTCAGTCTGCAATGAGTTTTCTCGGTAGCCTGTATCCACTGTGATATAGTGTGTCATCTTTGGATATACTGATTACCATGCTGAAAAGTCTTGAGCTGCTGCTTGCCATGACATGTTGTAAACCACTGGAGCTACAGTATGAGATCATGTTTTACGGTACATACTACTTAACGGATGAACATTACAGCAATGATGCCATGCAGCCTTGCTGTCTGTCATCTCGCTCAGTGTTCCATAGTAGAGGGGCAGTCCAGAATTATGGTAATAAGCGTTTGCACCACTGGCTTATACCTTTTTCATACCTTAGTGATGTGACAGAATTCTAATATCACATGTATAGGTGATGTTTAAATGCAATTACACACTTGTTTTTAGCTATGAAATTGGCTGCTGCAGGAATATTGCAACATATACTACCAATACCTGGGCCTTACAAGAATATTTTGTATTGTAGGATGAGGTAGATTACCTGAAATGTAAGCTGGAGGAAGCAATGAAGGCTCACCTTATTGATCGGACTGACACTTTGTATTGAGGAAGTGAAGTGGGAAAGACAGGCCGGAGTCTACAACATTAATTCATCAAGAAATAGACATTTTCTGAATGAATCAGATCCAGGAAGACTTGGTGGTGCATATCCAGCTGTGCAAAACCCCAGCCCTTCCCTTACTGGGGTGTATGTTCTACTTTGTCAGGGTGGGACGGGATGGGCACTGTAGGGGAACTTGCAGCATTTATGCAGGTAACCATGAACACATTGGTGGTCATGGCATGAGTCGCGACCGTGGTCTTTTACTTTCACAGTGCTGATGTGTTGTGTGCTACTGGTACTGCACTGCAGCATCATTCTGTTAAAGTTCTGTGATGCTATGCCATGTCTTGTCATGAACCGTGTTATGTTGATTGAAATGTGCCATTAACTTCCTGGTTGAATAACAGTTTCTTGTCTCATGCTGGACATCGCATCTTGTTCCTGTTTTTTCAAGTGTTGACTTGGTGGTATTTTACTGTATACATATATCCACTACTTATACCGTGCATTATCCTAAATCATAATACTGTGGTTTTGTTACAAATTCATTTGTTCCAGTTTGTTACAGAAAGGCCAGTACTGAGTAGTAGTACTGTAGTAGTGTAGTAGCTGTCAAAGTTAAATATGGCTGTGCATCACCTCGTCATAAAACTAACAAGTATGTGGTACATCACTACTGTCGCTAAGTGAGAAATCTGAAATATGCAATCTGTTTGTTGCTCCAAAATTGAGGTCTCACGGCAATAGTAAGTCTATTGTTTGGAAGTACTTTGGCTCACTGTATGTTAAAACACAGGTCCCAGGTACATCTTCAGGAGACCCAGGTTCAGTTTCTCCAAACTTGCTTGATGACAGTAGATATTTCTGTTCCCTTTGCTTAGATGCACAGCAAGCAATGTACGAAAAAGCTCAGTCTACTGAGCACATTAGCAAAGTTAAAAGTTACGCCTTGCAGACAGCTACTACATCCTTAATAGAACATTTAATCCACATTCATAACATAGATGTACATGACAGTAACAAACTACAGAAACTGAAGCAGACAACTATTAATTTAAGTATTGGTGGTGGTACTGTGAGTGTGCGCCAGCTTCCTCTGATTTTGAACTGGTTCATGGTGTCTTGGTATGGTTTTCTTTGGATATGATGCCTTTGAGTCAGTCAACAAACAGGATTCCAACTTTTCTCCAAGAATTTCCCAAGTATGAAAATACCTAATGGAGAAGCTTACGTGGTAAAGCTCTACATGATGTATACAAGCATATTAAAAAGCAAAAGTAAAGGATGACCTCTGTACAGTGCGTTCAGTCTGTATTATGTTTGATGGATGGACGGACAAATACAAATGTCTTACCTTGGTATCCGCCTGGCCTATATTAACGTGGGTTGGGACTTTCGCATTGTAACATTGTCTTGTAAAGTGTTGCCTAACCACACCGGGGAAGCAGTGGCACAGCATGTCCGTAGAGAACTTGAGGATTTTGCGATTGACAGAACAGTGAAACTTTTCTCAACACATGATGGCGCAGAGAACATGAAGAAAGCTAGTCGCATGCTACGGGTGGAACATTGTAATCACTGTGTTGCGCATGCATTGCATCTGTTATTGATGACGGATTCCATGAATCGTGTCAATGATGTACAAGACTTGATTGAGAAATGCAAATCCATAGTGACCACATTACATTTCAAAGGGCATCTCATTGAGGAGGAAGTAGCCAACAGTAATGACCGGCAAGTGATGGACAGCCTCCTGGAGAAGATTGCAAACACGCAAAACATTCTGTCATTGGATTCCGAGTACCCCGTTGAAGACAGTGGAACTGGAACAGATGATGAGGATATGCATTCACCTTTAGGACTCTATCTTAGTGATGATGATGATGATGATGATGATGCAGCACCAGAACCCATTCGCAGTGGCACACAGGAAAGACACAGTCGTGACAGTGACTCAGTTAAAGGAGCAAATCCTCCAGAATTGTGCAACACAGACAAAGGCATCACATAACTTTAAAACAACATGTCGTAACTAGGTGGAACTCTGTACTTATTATGTTTGAAAGCATTGTAGATCTTCACCGGGAGGCTGAGCAAGCTTGATGAAGCGTACTGGACACAGTGAGCTGTGCCTCACAGCTGAGGAGTTTGATATTGTTGAAGAACTCAGACATTTTCTTCTCCCATTTAAGGAGCTGAGTGATCTTGTCAGTAGTAATCAACCACACCTGGCACTCATTCCACTCATAAAAAATGAGATTGTGGAAAAATCACAGATAAGTAAAAAAGATCATCCTACTGTGCAGCAGGTGAAACGACTAGTGCTGAAAAATGTCGCGAGGCGCTTTCCAGAAAGTGATACTGTCAAACTGGCATGCTTACTGGATCCAGCCACCAAAGATGCTTTGCAGCTGTCTAGGGAGGAGCAAACAGCAGTACTGAAACATGCAGTGGAAGAAATGAAGGAATTTGAAACTATAACAGCTTTTTCAACAAGTACTCCAAGTAGACATCCCAGAGCCAGCAGCACACCATCAGTGACATCTCCACTTTCAAGTGTCTCCTTCAGTGATGAAGAGACAGAGGATGAAGATCCAAACTGTCATGCTGATGAGGATAAAGGCATTCCTATGAGTAAGAAGAGGAAAATGCTTCAGAAGATGAAAGTAACCTTGCATCTCAGTGATGATAGCTCAGCTGTGGAAGAAGAAATAAACAGATATTTGACGGTGAAACCTACAAGAAGAGGAAGATTTCCCACTGACATTTTGGAAGAATAACGAACACAGATACCCTACTCTGGCTCAGCTTGCAAAACTACCTTGCCGTAACAGCATCCAGTGTGCCAGTGGAATGCATGTTCTCAGTGACCGGTTTATTGCTGAATGGTAAGCGGTTGACATGCCCCATACTCGTCTGAACTATATGTCATTTATTCATGATAACTATCCACTCTTTTTCCCATTGCCAAATAAAAAAAAGAACAACCCCAACAAGCGTGTGTGTGTGTGTGTGTGTGTGTGTGTGTGTGTGTGTGTGGGTGGATATAATAAGACATCTGGTGCAGTACAACTACAAAAGTTCTTGTGGCTGCCTACTGGCAATACTATCTCCATCAACTACTTGTCTTGCAGTGGCTCACAATAACACCACCCCTCTACCCCACCATTCCACAGCACATTCAACCACTATACCTGTTACTGTTCGTATGCTGCTAGGTATATATGTGATGACAACATAAATACTAGTCATGTAAATATGACAACAGCAATCTTGAGTCTTTCTTTTGTCTACCCTGAGTTCCTGTTAGCAGTTGACTTAAAGAGCACCTTTCATCACTGGCTTCAATATTTTGCATCACAAGTCCCTGTCCTGGACTGCTTTCTCCACAATTGGATACGCCACCCTAGGCACAGTACTAACAACGTTCAGCATACGGCATTCTGTGTCACTGCGCTGTTTTGTAAAGGAAATTACCAGTAGTCACTGAAGTTTGTGTTCCTTTCCCCAACACACCCATCTGTTACTGTCAGCTGTTCATTGTGCCTGCAAAATCATCCATGTCTTGTCACTCAGTTTACTTGTAAAGCTTTCCACTGCCTCTGCATGGCTGTGAATAGTATTTATCCTAATAATTTGACAGCAGCAATGCCTCCTTCGTACCCATGCCATAGCAGAGCCTTACTTGTCTCTCTGTAGTACAATGTGATAGTCACCGCAATGCAATGTGGATGTCAGACAGTAGTAAAATGGCATGATTCAGGAGACATTACTGCTTTCAAATTATCAACATAGGATAAAGTGATAGCTGGGCCTGGGTAGACTGACATTGACAGCAGCTTTTGATGATTATCATTTTCAGTGGGACCTCAGACATCAGGTACCACTGCTGTCCTCTCAGTCTGCAGCTGCCACATGGAGGGTTTGGGCTGCACCACTTCTGCATGGACTGATGCCAGTTGCCCAGCTCAATGTCAAGGCTTTCTGTTTTAAGTTTATGAAAGTCATTGAGTGCACAGAAGGTTGTTATACATCATCACATCTCCTACCTTAAGTTTATAGAGATCACTCTCACAGCATCATCCTTATTTGTTGTATGTGCTTGACTCATTCCTAAATAGTACATGATGTCTAACATCCCATCAGGATCTACTTTTTTTTCTCTCACCAACTATTTTTATGTTCCTTTGGTCTTCTGAGGCATCTCTCAGAAGAACCTGCTGATTCAGATCTGCTACTCTGTAGTGAGACCCCTCAAGTAACCCCCTCCAACAGACATATCAGCCCATGGATCCCCCAGGAGCCTGCCTGTCCTGTTTAGTGGCATCTATGTGAAGTTACAGGATCATCTCTGCAGGTGGTACCTGTGGATCAGTGGTGCAGCACTCCTGTGTTAGGTGATGCGACCTGGTTCCCTAGGCCCTCGTTGCCTCATCAGTCATCCTGTGATTTTTTTTTCCTTGTGTGTTGTCCACTGGAGTCTGGATGTGCAATGACATCCAGTGTAATGCAGGTAAGCTCCCTAAACCACTTGCAGGACATCTGCCATTGCTCCCATATCACCAATGTGTGCTGTGCATCTTGCTGCAGTCTACAAGATTTCGCCAGGAACAGCTAGAGCAGCGAAGAGCACCAACAACCCAACCCAGGAGAGGAGAGCAGTTTTACAGATGCTCAGTCCTCTCCTCCACCTGCTGACCTCTGGTGCTCAAGTCCGTTCCCAAACAAGGTTCAGTGGCTGCGCACAAGGCAAGGTGTCTGGCCTGAATCTATTGTTAATGGTGAGTTGTTGTGTAACTGTTCTTCTTGGGGATGTGGCTATGTTGTTCTTATCCACCTTGTTGACATGCCCCTTTCCCTTTAAATCTTGAGCAGAAGGTCTAAAAGCTGCTCCTCCCACCCACCCAGGAGGTACAGGGCAGACTCAGACACATTTCCGCTCCACTGCATGAACCACCACCTCTTGGGGATTTACTGCTGGTTTGGGCAAAAGTCATGGACAAACAATTTGAACCAATGTACAGTGTGAGATGTCACATCTGTCATGGAAGACCACCTTCTTGGTGCTATCACATCAGGTAGAAAGACTGAGGAGCTACAGATGCTTTCTGAGTCTCCTCATCTGGTGTTCCACAGGGACAAGGTTGTTCTGTGCCTCCACCCAAAATTCTTTCTGAAGGTGGTGTGAGTCCCACCTGAACCAGGTGTTGACTTGAATTTGCTGGTGTACCACCACAATTGCATTTCAGAGGCAGACAGGCTCCATGTTTTGGACCTGAGGCTGAGTGCTCTCTTAATATAAGGAGTGAACAGCTGAAGTTTGGGAGAGGTTCACCAGCTGTTGTCCCATATACTGAAGTTGCGACCTGGCAGACCCGCAGCAAAGAGGATGTTTGGCAGATGGGTAACATCCTGCATTGATCTCTCTACGGTTGGTGGGAAGGAGCCTCCCATAGATAACAACTCATAGTACCTGACATACTGCTGCGTCAGTGGCTGCTATTGCAGTCCCACCCTATCCAGAATATTTGCAGGCTGCTACCTGGAAATTAGCAAACACTTCATTACTCAGTTCCACATCAACCTAGAGAGTCACACAGGATGCTGGTTTTGGGGCCTCAGTTCTACAATCTATCTTCCACTCGACCTCCATAACTAAAATGTACAACCTCTGCTTCCAGCAGAGCAAGATCTGCCATCATGGGGTTGAAGCAGAGGCTCACATATTTAACCTGGGTGGCTGGGTAGGAGGAGCCAGCTTTTGACCTTCAGGTAATATTTAAAGAGATTCTCAAGATAAAGTACTGGTGTAGTTCCTTACCTGAGCGCCACGCCATCTGGGCTATAAGTAGCCTAAAACATAATATTAAACGGTGAAAGAGATTTGGGAATAGCTAATTCTCTTCAACTTCCTGTGCTGTGTAAGCTGATTAAAGACATGCCCCAGCGCCTCAGGCACATAAAGATGTGTGCCCAGGAGAGCGTGGGTTTCCTCCATTCTTTTATGGAGGCTAAGGTTTAAACATTTTTGATATATTTGAGGTCATTTTGTCTTTAACCATTGACACCAGTTAAGTCTTGACCCAACTAACAAGGTCCTTGTTGATCACCCACTGCTCATGGTTAATGACAAAATGACAGCCAAATATCTTGAAAAATGTTTTAAAAATCAACACCATAAAGAATAATGGTATTCTACTCTCTCCTGGGCTGCGTCATTATGTGCCTGGCGTGGGGTGGGTGCTAGTTAGTCAGCTCCCAGCACCGCAAGATTGAAGGGGTCATCTGCTCACAAATTTATAATCCTTCCACTCTTTAATATGGATTATGTTTTGGGGTCCATATAAGAGATGGGCCAGGTGCTGCTCAGGTAAGGCACCATACCATGTGGTGTGCATGAGATTCTACATGTCCACAACCCGCCGCTCCTCTGGGCAGCCACAGTCTCTGACACCCCCACATCAGTCCCCTGGAGCCCCTTAATTCATGTTTGTGGCCTTACTCCGAGGTAGCCTTCTGGGGGCGCAGAAGACTCAGCTGGCTGCCATCATCAAGTCAGTCCTGAGCAGTTTGCCACTTTCTTGGCACATCCCTCTTTGCGATGCCTCATGCAGTGCTCCCAGTCTCCACCAGGGCTGTTGCAGAGTGATGCGATCCTGCTCCACCCTAAGAGAGGAGAGCAGTCAGTGCAATGGATGGCTTGGATGCTCAATCCTCTGCTCCCTTGCGACTCCCAGCCCGAGTCACTTTCTGCAGACCTTGGTCACTGGCATGGTTCGAGGTAAGACACAGGCTTCAGCCCTCTGCACCACTGGGCCAGCCCTACATGTGTATTTAATTAACTTGTTGAACCTCTTAAAGGGGAAGAGTAAAGGGACATGCCAACGAGGTGTGAGCGAATGAAGAACAACAATGTATACCACTCCTAGAACTATTGTTACAAGTGAGTGGTCTGTGTTTCACTCTATGCTGCTTTGCTACAGAGCACAAAACAGATAAAAATAAAACTTTTGAGGCATTTTGGATTTTGGCATAATGCATTGCTAACAGGTGGGAGTCTTGGTGAAGGGGGCACATGATCCGTGGGTTGACTACTGTTACTTTACCCTTGCGAAACCAAGCCTGCCACTGCATTGTGCTGCACAGTGACAGTGAGTCACTCCTCTGCCCTAGTACTCACAGTGATGTCAAGCACTGCAGCCATGGTTACAGCCACAGCCCACACCAGACTGCTTGCTATACAATCTGTGGCACCCATACAGTTTTTGCTGCTCACTCAGAATGCTAAAATTAACTTGGAAGACACTTTGTTTGAAATACAGTGACAAAACTGGTTAAATAACAGTTTATTCATGCATAAAAGTAAAAGACTGTGAACGGTGCTCTTTTAATCATTCAAGGTCTGAAATGTAATGCAATGACTGGGCTTAATTTGCCATTTCAGCCATAAACATCAGTTCAATATTTAACAAGAGTTTAAAACCTCTGATTGTGACATTTCTCTAATCTTGCAGTGCGATTTATTCTTGTATGTACAGTCGATTGGTATTGATAGCAGATTTAGAAAGCTGTAGGTTCACACACTGACACATAAATTCAATATCCAATACCAGGTTATGACTTGCTTGATAGGACACTGTCTCTGGCTAGCCAGCCTGCCACAGCTCAATTTCCTATCGCACAGTGGGATGATCTTTGTACTTATCTGTGATTGTAGCTGTTGAATGAATGTAGTCATACAGAATTCATCATTGATCACTTGCTGACTAATTTTTTGGTGTTGGGGATGGTGTAGTTAGGTGCATCATCATTCAATACAGTTAAGATCACTTAATGGGAAAATAAAATTCCTTTCCTCAACTCTGGAGATAATTGTCCCAAAACTTATTTCTGTCTTACCATGTGCCATTCAGGGAGCCGGACATAACAGCAAACTACCAAATGTCATAATTACATTCAGTCATATAGTGGTTGTAGTGTGTTTTATTATCACTATTATTGAATTGTTCACACAATAAAACTTTCTCATTGATAGTCATCTGACTCAGACTCTGTGCTGGACATTAAGTTGGACCTTTAATGTGCTCCTATTTAAAAATCAGGATGGCTTAGATCCGAGTCACTGTCTGTTACTGTTTTTTGGCCCGGCATGCTACATTGACAATATGCCAGCCTGAGGACTGGGAAAATAAATGGGTGGAAGGATGTGCAACAGTCAACTCACTGTTGACGTTGAACAGGTGCCATAGGACCTCTCACCATGTTGATCACACTGAGTGACACAGTGGAGGGAGTGGTGCTTGGGGTTGAGCATCAACACCAAAGGCTGGCTAGACCTCCCATATCACTATCACCCTCAAGCCAGGAGTCAAGTAATATACTGCAGCTGCTCTGAATTCAACAAAACACATGTAATCTGGCCTCATTTCTGAAGACTTATACCAAAATATTTCATTATCATTCAAGCAAACAATGTTTTTAACTGTACACACTCTGACATGGAACAGTTACCCTTGATTGTGTTTTATGTATCTTTCAGTGACTCTCGATGGAATGGATCACCAAGAGTTGTCTATTTTTTGCCCCTCCATTGCATAACTATGGCAGCCTGAGGGACTGGGAACATAAATGGTGGAAGGGATGTCCACCAGTCAACTCAATGTTGATGGTGAACAGATGCCATATGACCTCTCTGATAGTTGATCCCCACTGGTGACACAGTGGGGGAGTGGTCAGTTGGGGTAGAGGCATCAATGCCTGAAGGCTGGACCCCTCCCTGACTATCATCTATCAGAACATCAGAAGTTAAGGCGTCTGCACTCAGTGATATACAGCATCTGCCCCAAATTCACCACTGTCTAGACATATTTTGGTATAAATCTTCATAGGCACAAATTCAACAATTCAGTAAATGACTGTTTTACCTTTATTTCACTGAACGATCAGACATGAAACAGGTTTATCTTGATTATGCTTCTTGTTTCTTTTGACCATATCGTGCTGGTTCACAGCTGTCGGCATTTCATACTATGGACCACTCTGTTGCACATACTTGAGCAGCCTGGGGGCTGGGCAAATAAATGGGTGGAAGGATGTGCACCAGTCAACTCAGATGATGGTGAACAGGTGCCATATGACCTCACCATGCTGATCACCACTGGTGCCACAGTGGGAGGGAGTGCAAGTGGTGCTTAGGGTTGAGGCATCAAGGATACCCTAAGGCTGGACATGGTGATGACAGGACAGTCAGGCATAAGTTGTTCATAACTCAACAGATATATGTTAACTGCTACTTACAATCATTGTCCGAGAAGCTGACAACTGTGATCAAACACGTATTTGTTAAAACAAAGCATATGATGCAATCATAAACAAAAAACTTAAAAAGTAAATTCATAATGCTAAAACATTGTCACTTGACAGACAGATATGTTTGTCAGAAATAGGTATGCAGATTGCTTTCCTGATTCATGAATGGGAGCTGCTCATTATCATCATCATCATCAGGATTTGTGCGGACAGGGTGCATGTCCTTACAGCTTAGCATCCAGCAGAACACAATAGAAATCAGAGATGAGTTATTTCTTGCCATGAAAAAGGCTAATTAAGTCCAAACAGAATTAGGGCAGGCCTAGTGGTAACTTATTACAGTACACCTCTTCTACATTACATAAAGCCTTCTTGAATGGTGGTATGCTCCCTCACTCAAATCTTTACTCATTGTTACCAAACCTTACATCAGTCTCCACAACCTTGCCAGAATCATCAACTGTATCTGGCCAATGGCCACTTTTTGTCTTTTGTTGCTCTCTGGATTTGACCAACATTCTCCGGACATGCTGTGCCACTGCTTCCCTTGACACCGGTGTGGTTTGCCTCAACATAACAAATTAGGACAATTCACCAATCCATGGCATTCTGTGTACATCCTTGTTCTCACTGTTCTCTGTGATCATAATTTATGTACTGTCACTGTAAATTTCACTGCAGCTTGCTACTGTAAGGAATAATGACAATGTGAACTTGGATGCGATGTCCAGCATAGACAAGAACTGGTAAAGAAACCAGAATTTATTTAGGGGTACTAGGATTATGCACACTTCTGTTATGTTGTGACATGCATAGGTAATAATAATCTTGTTTATATTATGATAATGTGGTTTATATTACAGAGGATGTTGCTGTATGTATCCCCATTGAATAAACCAACATAAGTAGACCTGTACAGTCATGGAGTTAGATTGAAAATGGAACATATAATTAGTCTGCTTACCTTACTTACATTACAGCATGACATTCCTGCAGCTATGGTATACTTCTTGTTTGCACCAATGGAAAAGGAAAATGGCTTCTTGTAAACTAGTTACTAGGTCTGATTATGCAGCACATAACTACAAAACTGTGGGGTGGGGACAAAAGACATCTGCCTATGCTAAGCTTTCATTAACATTTTTCTTAAGTACTTTCTGGTTATGGATACGTTTGTGGTTATATCTGGTTCTGGATAACTTTATGGTTACATGTTGATGAATATTATAGTTCCAACTTAAATGATACACAGCTGGCATTAAACAAGTCAAGAGGATGGGACTTTTCTTTACTGGCCTGGTGGAACATGTGAATCTACTCTACCTTAATGCAACTAGGGTAGATTAAAGGGGAGCGATTAAAGGGGGCCGTCAGCAAGCCTCACACAAGTGTGAGGCTGATCCCATTGCCTAGTGTACAAAAGATTTAATTTTAATTACTGTTACTGCACAACAGAATGCACTAGACCAATTTAACTGACAATGATTTGTAAGATACAATTTCATGTAACCATAAATCCCAGAATCCATGATGCTCCCATCAGAGAGACGTGCTCAGATAAGATATGCATTCTTCAGTAGCCTGCACCCTGTAGTATACATGCTCATTATCTTGTAAGCTAAAATCAGATTTTGCTGTCCTCATGGTGCTTCTACAGTCCACTGACTTCACTGTACCTACCAGTCACCCACACAAACACAGCAGTCCAACAAAATAAAGATTAAAGCTACATAACACTCTGGCATTCACTGCAGGCTGGCTATTAAAGGCAATCAAATCTACCAGCTCTGCAGTTCTCCTCTGAAGTCAGCATTATGGCATTCTGGAATGTCTGGTTACATGAAATTACATCAAACAAGTTAATAACATTACTTAGCCTGATTCATGTATTGCACTGCAGTAATCAGTAAGTAAAACGGTATCACTGCACACAAATGCTTAATTACAATTAGCCTCACACCTGGGGATTGTCACAGGCTGTCAGATTATTTGGATAGTTACTTACCCATGCATAATCTTTAAAGAATGCAAACCTATTTTCTTGCATGTTTATTATCTTATGTCATCGTATGTACATCCTGTTGCTCATCTGGCGGGAGTGGACTTCACTGTATTCTTCACGGAACACTGGGTTTGGATAGAACCTCTGATTAGTATGTCTGTCTGTACTGTATGTATTTGTTATGTATTGCTGGTGAGGGGTGATTGTTGTCTATATTGCAAATCCGAAAAGCCTGCCTCTTACTGTATGTCAGTTATACATATGTATTATTACATCTGCAGCATATGCCTACTAAGTGTAATTATGTATTCATTTAACAAACAAAAGATATGAAGTTAACGTATACAAACATACAACATAATAAAATTCAACGATGGTGAAAGTTGAAAAAATTGGTTGCATTTTCTTTACTTAGTTGAAGTCACAAATTTCAAACTAGTTGGAAAAATCAGTCATAATGTGTGGTAAGTCAGTCAGAATTTGTTTTTCAACTGACTCCAGGGTCTAATCCTACTAGTTACCACCCAATCTCACTTCTTAATTATGACATTAAAATTCTAACGAAAATCCTATCCCTTAGACTCAAACGGGTCTGGCTTAACTTGTTGAGTCCCGAACAAGTAGGGTTTGTGCGGGGCAGGCCCTCTATAGAACACCTGCGTACTCTCTCACATATTTTTCAAGCTGCCCAGGACTCTCAAGTCTCTATGGCTCTGATATCATTAGATGCAGAGAAAGCCTTTAATAGAGTCCATTGGGAATTTCTCTGGATTATATTAAAGAGAATGGGCTTCCCAGAGGTCTTTATTCAATGGATTAAATCGGTCTACCAATCCCCTACTGCCAGAGTTTATTGTAAGGGTTTTTTTTCTTCTCGATTTTCGCTATTTACAGGCACTCAGCAGGGCTGTCCCCTGTCACCTTTCCTGTTTAATCTATATCTGGAGCCTCTCCTTCTCAGTATCAAAAACTCTCCACTAGTCACGGGTTGTTTCATTCAGCAGCAGTCTCTGGTTCTCTTGGCCTATGCTGATGATATTCGCTTACACTTGACTAACCCTGAAGTGTCTCTAACACATATACTACACATTATTGCCCAGTTTAGCCAAGTGGCTAACTACAAGTTGAATTTAGCTAAATCAATCATATTTCCACTGAACGTAAACATGCTTCAGGTCAACTTTTCCCAGTTTGGCATGAAATGGGCCCCCTCCTCTCTCAAATATTTAGGCATTTTCCTTAATAAAGACCTTGAACTCTCCTGGAAGCTTAACCTAGACTATCTATTGATTAAAATTCAACAAGACCTTCAGAGATGGTCTGCCCTCCCTTTATCGCTGTGTGGTCATACTAATATTGTTAAGATGAATGTGTTGCCTCGGGTCTTCTACCCACTTAGCCTAATGAACATTTTCCTGCCAATGTCCTATTTTCATCACTTTCACGGGTCCATTTCCAAGTTAATTTGGCAGGGTAAACAGCCCAGGAAAGCCTTCTTAAAACTTTATTTACCCAAAGAGAAGGGGGGGGCTCTGTCTCCCCAACTTTATGCTCTATTACTGGGCAAGCCACATGGCGAAAATTGGGAGGTGTTACGACCAGAGGGTGGATGAGTATCTACCAATTTGGGTACAACTTGAGAAAAAGATTCTAACCGAGTTTGGCCTTCCCCCATCCAGATTCCTCTATTATAACCTATCCACTTTGCCTCCACTTTTACAGGGGAGCGTCATTGGTACTTCTATCAAGGTCCTAAATCAATGCTGGCATTTTTTCAATCTCTCTCCCAGGAAAGACACTTCCCAACCTCTTACCCTTAATTTAAATATTAGGATCGGGGGTCTCCCACTTTCTCTAGACTGACTTCCTCAGTTGAGAGATTGCTGTGTCGATGATTTATTACTGAATAACTCTCTTCTGCCCTCTGGGGAGGTTCTGACTAAGTATAATATTCTTCAGAAGCACATTTTTAAAGTTTTTCAGTTACAACACCTAGTGGCTTCCAGCTTTGGCTCCAGTCCCACACTGTCTCAAATTAAACCCTTCCTAAACCAGATACAGGAACAGGCAACTAAGGTCCATAGTATTTCTAAGCTTTATTCTTTCCTACTGGACACTAATTTCCCAGACTCCCTGATTGGTTCCAAATGCTGGTCCTCTCTTCTGCCAGACACCCTTCTAGATTGGGAACAAATTTGGGTAGATACATATCAGTATCTCTCTCAAGACAGACATAGACTCACGTAATACCATATATTGAACAACATGTATTATACCCCAGTTAAACTGGTTAAATTAAATAGATTATCTTCAACTCTATGCACAAGGTGTGGCACAGTGGAAGGGAACCTGGTACACATTTTCTGGTATTGTGAGAAGGTGGCTCCCTTATGGCAGTCCATCCAATCTAACTTAGACCCCTTTTGGGCCTTGATGATTTATTCACTATAGAAGTTTGTATCCTAGGGATGTTTTCCAATATACAAGTGATGGAGCGTAGATTCCACATGGCTTTAATCTCGATGGTCGTCAAAAGATTGGTCCTTAGGCATTGAATGGACCAATTGGTTATCTCGTATGCAGAATGGATCAGTGAAATTTCTCTCTGCTTTCGGACTGAAAGGTTAATAGCAAGTTCTCGGAATTGTCTGGTTTCGTTTGAGCGGAAATGGGGCAAATTATATGCTCTTTATTTGAATTAATGTCCTGTTGTGTTCACCTCTAGCTACCTTGGCAGCTGATATACCTTTATGCATCTCATATGTATCAGGATCAGCTCCCTATCTTCCTTTTTCTTCTCTTTTTTCTTTTTTTTTCCTTTTCCTTTATAGAAGGCACATCCTGGGGGGGGGATGGGGCCTTGGGGATCTGGGTGAGGGGGTAGGGGGGTATTTCTCATTCTTTTTCCAGATTCAGGAATTTCTGTAAAATGTTAAATATTGTCACTCTGTAGCTGATATACAGTTTATGTCACTGGTCATAATGTGCAATCCCTGAACTGTTCTCTTAGGTATATTACCTTTATATAAAATAATAAAGAAATATAATTTCAAAAAAAAAAAAGAAATGCCTTTGGAATGTGGTAAGCATGTACGATCTGGAGCAAATAAGAGTGATCTATGTGATCAAAGGCTTTTTCCTGATCTAGAGATAATACAACTTTCTTTGTAGTAGGGCTGTCTGCTATGCATACTATATCTCGTAAAAGAATAAGGTTATTGAAGAGGCTATGTCCAGGGTCAGCACAAGTTTGTAGGGCAGAAAGAAGAGTTCCTGACATTAGCGTAAGCCTGTGTAATAGTTTAGTAGTCAATATTTTATAATCAATATTCAAAAGACTTAGAGGTCTTCAATTTGTAAGGTCTGTTGTATCTCCTTTCTTGAGGAGCAAAATCATTACTGCCATAGTAAAATCTTTTGAAATAGATTCACGAAACAGAATATCACAGACTTTGACAGCAGATAAGGACTGCTTGGCCCACCTAGTCTGCTCATTTCCCTACCTACAGGATAAGCTGGAGATCCTAGTTAACCAACAGCCTATTTCTTCCTACCCCCACAAGAATTGTTTTATGTCTGTCCCATGCGTTATTGAATTCTCCCACAGTTTTAGATCCCACAACCTCCTCAGGAAGGCTGTTCCATGCATCCACCACCTTCTCTGCAAAAAAATACTTCCTCACATTGCCCCTGAGCCATCCCACCTCTATCTTCAAATTGTGTCCCCTTGTTCTTGCGTGTCTCTTTTTCTGAAAGATGCTACCCTGTTAGACTTTGTTGATTCCATTGAGGTACTTAAAAGTTTCTATTATGTCCCCCCCTTTCCTCAAGGGTATACATATTATGCTCCTTTGGTCTCTCCTCGAGTGGCTTCTCTTGCAGACCCTGCACCATTTTAGTTGCCCTCCTCTGGACTGCCTCCATCCTGTCTATGTCCTTGCGGAGATGGGGTCTCCAGAACTGGACACAGTACTCCAGATGGGTCCTCATGGTAGCACATGAGGTTGGCACACAAAAGATGGCACCATCCAAAATGGCAATGTGATGTGAGTGAAAGCCCGAAAGGTGACCAGGCAGGGAGCGTGACCAGATGTGGGGTTGTGGGCGACCCTAGCGACAGAATGTCACTATATGTACATGCACATGGGGGGGCGAGCATGGTGAGCATGGCCTGGGGGGGTGGATAGGATGTAGGGGTGGCACTGCAGTTGGCTGCCAAGCTGCACCATGGTGTCAGGGGTTGGCCTCCACTTGCGGTGCTGGGGTTCTAGGTTCAGGTCTGGGTCCGGGCGCAACTGCGTTTTTGTTGCACTCGGCCCAGAAGTTATCTTTATTTTATTTTCTCACCCCTCCTGACATGCACCCCCCTAGAGTTGAGAATCCTTAAGTAGGGGGGTGCGAGGGGCACCATTTTTCCTTGTGCCGAGGATATCAGGGTGGCGAAACTGTATTCACCACCTTGTCGTCACAATAATGTGAGTCACCGTTCTGTGCTCACTATTATCACATAGAACCATTCTCAACAACTGTCTGTATAGAGGGATAACAACTTCCTGTTTTCTGCTGGTGATGCCTCTTCTTATACATCCCAGTATCCCCACAGCCCTCCCTACTGCCTTCTCACATTGCTTGCTGACCTTAAACTATTGTTGATATGGGTGAAACAAATGGGCAAGCTTAATGTATAATTCTGAAGAAAGTCTGTCTTGTCCCAGAGACATGTTAATCCATTAATGTTCTAGAACTTTTGAACCTTCCAATGGGGTCATAGGAGAAATTAACTGTGTCTTAATATTCAGTGGTATTTCTGGAATATCCAAATTTTGTAAGAATTTCTGAATTCCCATGGGTGAGGTAGAAGTTGTAAACAGCTTTCCAAATATATTTGTGTAAGGTTAAGAATGTCCACTAGGTTTGAAGACTTACTCCTGGAAAATGTGCCCTCTAATTGGGTTATTATTGTGCCTGCTGCTCTATCACAACAAGTTTTGTATACAATGGCCCAGATATTTAAAGGGGTTGTGCCTGGCACAACAGAGTTATGCTGGCACAGCCCTGCATTGTGCCCCGGTGGGATATTGAGAAGGCAGCCCGGCGCAGTGCAAATCCTGATGCGCCAAGGCGCAATGTGATCAGATACGGCGTGGATGCAGGGGGCATGCCCATGCATATGCGGCACATCCTGATATTCAGCCTGGGATGTGCGGTGCATATGCTGGCGCATCCCTGCATTGCACCACATAGGTGGGCTCAAAGTTCATCCCCTGAATTGTGGGAGCAACTCTCGGCCACCCACAGGTGGGCTGCTGTAGTGCAGAGCACAACACAGCAGCTGCCAGCCATGGGTGGCCACCCAGCACACCATGCACAAGCACCCACATCCCCCTGGCTGTCTAGTGGTAACCCCCAACTGATTCCATGACATGTGCCAGTGCACACCCTCGTGGGCTAGTGGACCCCCACCCGCCTGAGTCCCTGCTTACCAGTAGGTGTCAGATAGTCATCTCCCTGGTAGTCTAGTGGAACCCCCCCATTTCCACGATTGTGGTAAATCCCCATAATACACATCCCTGGGGATCGGAGTGTCACCCCTCCCACCGACACAGACCCCGTGCCCACCCCACCTCTCCGTCACAGGTGGCAGCTGCAACCTGCCCGCATACTGCCTGGCCACCCACCAACTGACAGGTACAGTATGGGCTGCAAGCCCATTGATCCCTTTTGTGGAACAATAGGATTGCAGGGCATACTGTACTAGACAGTCCCAAATATGTGAATGAAGTCAATCTAGAGGACTGTCATATGCATCCAAGGTGCTGATTCTGGCCCATAATAATTTCTCACATGAAGTAACAATTTTCCTGTCATTTAAAAAAATCAGTGTTCAATTTCTATCTAGACTGGGGCTGAAAAAATGAGGAGAGATTTGGCACTGTACAAGTTACAGAAATGATTAAATGTTCAGAGGTCTCACACAGAATCAGAAGTGCATCTTGAATTTTTAAAGAGGGAGATGTAAATGCATAATCAATTTGGATCGCTAACGGGCCCTTGACATGTGTTTTTGCACCAGCTGTATGTATTATGCAGTAACTATCTTGTAGTTCAGCCTGCTTAATAATATGCTGTAAGCATGTCATATCCCCCAAAGTTTTTGAGTCTGGCCACCTCTATCGCTTTGTGTAAGTCTCCAGTTAAAATCACCACCAAAAATCTGATTTTTCTTGTAAATAGATATGGCTGTATTTTTCAAGATAATTCTGACTTTAAGGCTATACTTTGTTTTATTCCCCAGGATTATTACAGCAGAAGAAGTTGGATGTATTGTACTTTTTTGTGCAATGTCCCTATGGCATATTGCCATGATTTCAGTGGCAGAAACTGGGTGCGGTGAAGTCCATGGGGCATTTACAGAAATCTGCTGCCATCCCACTGCCTGTAATGCCGCTTCAGGGATCCATACATTTAACTCTTGCCCTATTTGCTGCCTTCCTCTCCTAAGCTGCAGGGAATCTAAGAGAGTCAGTAATTCAACTGGAGTTCTATTCATTGTGACAGGTGTAGTGATGAATCGAGAGGAGGACTGAGATGCGTTGGCTCCAGTGTTAGCAGAAGCCCCAGCACCGCTTGTCAGTTCCACATCTTCTTGCAAAAGCTTTAATAGAAACAGCTTGTGCTTCCTTATTGCCTCTCTTGGGAAATCCTCAGAAAAGAATGATTCTGCAGTGGCTGACTTAGTAGTCTGAGATGATTCACCATATTGTTCAGAGGGTACTGTAATAGTCTTTAAAGGGTCGCTGATATCCATACCTGTAGCAGTATTTCCAGCAAATGTAGGCTGTAATGTAGAGTTTTTTGCTATAACACTTTCTTGAGCCAGAACTTCTATGTTATTCAGATATATGCTAGATATACTAGCACCTCCAGCTTTTTCTTCTCCTTCATCCAAAACTTCTGTCATCTTGGCAATGGCTAACAAGGGGCCCCCTACTGATGAGTAAGGGAATTTCCCCGTATGCCTTGGCCAAATTTCCCCCATTCACTAAAAATGCCAACAACAGCTTATTCTGGTTCAAGGTCAGTTGGCATTCATCTGCATCCCCCTCTCCTGGGTCCAGTGCACTTACCCGGTCAACAAAAAATAAATAAAAATATATAAATAAATAAAAAGATAGATAACTAAATATTATCCTATGGGAAATGCAGCAAAATGTGAAATTTCTATAACTCCATACTGAATTAATGTCTTTTCACCAAACCAGCAAATGGCACATCTGTAGGGAAAGCCATTTGTACCCTGAACATTTCTGACCAAAATTGCAAACCATTTCTTCACAGCAAGTGACAAAGAAAGACCTGTGTACACCTCACATTACAATTTATCCTAAGGCAAAACAAAGCAACATTTAAACCCACAGAACTCTAGAACAAAGTAATCTATTTTCATGAAACCAGCCAAAGGCACATCTGTGTAGGGGCAAGCCCTTTGTACTGTGAACATTTCAGATCAAAATTTAAAACTGTTTCCTCAGCATGCAGTGACAAAGAAACAGCTATGATAGAATTATTCTTTCACAAGTTGCAAAACAGGATTCTGTTTCACGTTTCTTTTTTCACAATTTGTGAAAAAGGATTTTGACATGCTCAAAAATCGCATTTCCAGGTGATTTATCAAATAACTAACAGCAGAGTCTGATAGAACAGATATTGATTAGCAGAACACATGTGTTGGCACTTCAGGAAACATTTTTTTTTTCAGTTTTTTAGTTTTGGTCACCTCACTAAGAAAAAAGAAGATGGTGGCAGCATGAAAAAGGATTCCTCATTTGCAACAAGGGATTACCCATTTAAGACAAAGAATACTACAGGATGACGAAGCTCACATCTAACTGGAAAGTAAAATTCCCATTGGAAATAATGGGAAACATTAAAACGTAATAACTTTGGAACAGATTAATATGATTTCATCAAACCTTGAAAAGTCACATATGTGACACAGTACCCAATACACTAAACATTGCAGACTAAAATCCTAAGCCATTTGTGCATTGCAGCATGACAAAGAAATAAAAATAGGGAATGTTCACATGTTTTACACTCCATACCTCCACACCACCTCATGTGACCAGAATAAAACTTGGCACATCAAGATATCTATGGTCCTTAATCTGCTGATGATGCACTGGCATGTGTGAAACCAGTAGAGGTTAGCTGAGTTTCTGATGCTGCATTGATTTTGTCTGATGGTGTGCTATTTTAATAATAAAAATGTGTATTTTGGTATCCTCAAGCAGTGTGGACATTAACCATGCTTTGTCCTTGATGGTACATGCAAAAAATTCATGCAAATCAGTTAAACAGTTGCAAAGTTATTAAAGTGTCAAATTTTTAGTTTTAAATAGAAGTAACTGTTCAACCCTCCCTATAGTATGTGTAGATATCAATATAGATATAGACATAAATATATACATATAGGGGCACAGTCACACCCCTATAGTTAGGGTTGAATAGGGTGTTTAATGTTAAACTGCAGTTTGTGCACTTTAATAACTTCACAACTGTTCAGTGGATTTGCATGACATTTTGTATGCTTGGTCCCATAGGACAGATCTCTGCATGTGCCAAGGTTCATTCTAATTGGATATGCAGATTCTGAGTTCCAATTTTGGAGTTTTTTGCTGTTTTTTTTTTTTTTGTTAACTTGCCTTGTGCCTATACAGTTGATAATGATGATGATGATAAAATTGTATTTTTATACAGGATATAGATTGCTAGGGTTTTACCCCTATTTTCAACAATGTCCTATGTTTACACAAACTTAAAAATGTTGGAATTTTGGTCTGAGATTTTCAGGGGAGAAAGGGATTGGCCCACAGATGTGCATTTTGCTGGTTTGGTGAAAAATATTAATCTGTTCCAAAATTATTTGTTTTTTAAATTGCTATTCTGAGCATGCTTAATAAGCACTTTAAGATAGCTATAGGAAAACAAAAAAAAGAATCCCTTTTCATGAGGGAAAAAATCCTTTTTAGTATGCTGCCATCTTGTTTTCTATCCCCCCCAAAAAAAATTCATAACACACAAAAATGACATCCTGCAGACAGACCAACACATCTGTCTTGCTCATTGGGACTCCATAAGGTGGATTCTGCACTTAACTATTGGATTCCAAATGGGTGAGTGCCTAAGGAATGCACTAGCAAATGGGCAGGAAGGAGGGGTGGAAGAACAATGGGGAATAATAAAAACTGCCATCACAGAGGTAACGAGCCTTTGTGTGAAGCAAATAAACAAAACAAGACGATGTAAGAAACCACTATGGTTCTCAAAGGAAGTGGCAGTGAAGGTTCAAGAGAAAAAGAAAGCATTCAGGAAGTACAAAGGAATCGCAGAAGGAGCAGGACAGAGAACTGTATCAGTTAAAGCAAAAGGAGGCTGGGAAGGCAGTCAGAACAGCAAAGGCCCAAACTGAGGAAAGATAGCCAACTCAGTTAAGAAGGGGATAAAACCTTTTATAGGTACATCAGGGAGCGAAGGAAGACCAAGGGAGGGATAGTGAGGCTTAATAAAGGGGAGGGGTGGGCAGGGGAGACTGTGAAAAGGCAGAGATACTGAACAAATATTTTTGCTCAGTATTTACAAAGGAAGAGGGGAGGTACATAAAACAAACAGTAGTAACACTCTGGATACAGAAGTTGATACCGGCCTATTTACAGAACAAAGGGTTCTGAAAGAACTCTTAAAACTGAAGGTGGACAAAGCAATGGGGCCTGATGGATTCATCCCAGAATTCTAAAAGAACTAAGGGTAGAACTAGTGACACCACTGACTACCCTTTTAACAAATCATGGGAGGATGGGGTGGTACCTGAGGACTGGAGGAGGGCAGATGTGATTCCTTTCACAAAAGTGGGAGCAAGGCAGAAGCAGGAAACTATAGACCTGTTAGTTTAACCTCAGTGATAGGGAAATGATGGAATCACTTCTAAAGGAAAGAATTGTCGAGTATCTAGAGGCCAGAGGGGCACAGGACCCTAGGCAGCATGGATTCACAGCGGGAAGGTCATGCCAGACGAATCTGATAGATTTCTTTGACTGGGTGACCAAAGTAGTAGATCAGGGAGGGGCTGTGGACATGGTCTACCTAGACTTTAGCAAGGCATTTGACACAGTCCCACACAAAAGATTAATATACAAGTTAGCCAGCCTGGGAGTGGGTCCCAAGATGACAGCCTGGGTAAAGAACTGGCTGGAGAATAGGACACAGAGAGTAATAGTAAATGGAGTCCACTCAGAAGAAAGGAGGGTTACTAGTGGGGTACCGCAGGGTTCAGTATTAGGACTGGTCCTCTTCAATGTCTTTATAAGCGACATTGCAGAAGGACTGAAGGAAAAGTATGTCTCTTTGCAGATGACACTAAGATCTGCAACAGAGTTGATGCACAGGGTGGGGTGGAAAGGATGAGAAGGGATTTGGCAAGGTTAGAGGAATGGTCAAATGTATGGCAGCTTAGATTCAATGCTAAGAAGTGCAAGGTAATGCACCTGGGAAACAAAACCCAGGGAAGAGACACAATGGGGGTGAGATACTAACAACAACAAAATGGAAAGGGACCTGGGGGTAGTCATATCAGATGACCTAAAGACGGGCAAGCAATGTGAGAGGGCAGCAAGGAGGGCTGGGGATACTGGGATGCATAGGAGAGGCATCACCAGTAGAAAACAGGAAGTTATTATCCTCTGTACAGACAGCTGGTGAGACCCCATCTGGAGTACTGTGTGCAGTTCTGGAGACCCAATCTCCGCAAAGACATAGACAGGATGGAAGCTGTCCAGAGGAGGGCAACTAAAATGGTGCAGGGTCTGCACCGGAAGACATATGAAGAGAGACTTAAGGAGCTTAATATGTATAGCCTCGAGGAAAGAAGGGAGAGGGGACATGATAGAAAACGTTCAAGTACCTCAAGGAATCAACAAAGTCCAAGAGGTAGCATCTTTCAAAAAAGAGGGTGTGCAAGAACAAGAGGCACAATTTGAAGATAGAGGCGGGCTCAGAGGTAATTTAAGGAAGTATTTTTTACAGAGGTTGTGGATGCATGGAACGGCCTTCGGAGGAGGTTGTGGAGTCAAAATCAGTGGTGGAATTCAAGCATGCATGGGATAGTCATAAGGCAGTTCTGGGGGGTTGGGGTAGGAAGAAGTAGGCTGCTGGTTAACTAGGATCTGCAGCTTATCCAGTAGGTAGGGAAATGGGCAGACTGGGTGGGCCAAGCGGTCCTTATCTGCCGTCAAATTCTATGTTTCTATGTTTCTATGAGAAATGACCTGGAAATGTTTTTTCACAATGTAAATCCTTTTTTGTGACTCGCTTCCAGTACAAACATTTTCATATGAACAAAAATAACATACAAAAATGTTAGTTTTTATCACCGTTTCCATATTTATGTAATCTTTCCTTGTTGTCTAGTGGTGCCTCACCACCCTCTGATTACAATCCCCTTAATTATTTTATAATTCCCTGGTGTCTAGTGATACCTCTCACCCACCAATTGCCTTCCTTGTAATTACGAAATCTATCCCTGATGTCTATTTGAACCCCCCCCCCCGATCACCATACCATGATGTTTAATATTTCCCTGGTGCCCAGTGACACTGCCCATTCTTTGATTGTGTCCCCATTCAGATTTTTTATTTCTCTGGTGTTCAGTGGCATCCTCCACTGCTCTGATTGCCATTCTTTCTGAAATAAAAACACTTTCTTTCAATGCCTTTTTTTCTCAAAACCTGTAAAGAAGAAAATTGTCTTTCGCTGAGTCGACCCCCCTCACCCTGACCTCACACTCAGCACCTGCCAGCCCACACTGCCCACACCCCACACACACCCTCATGCACCTGAACAGGTCCCAGGGTGAAGATTCGCTCTCTGATGGAAGAATGTCTTGCTGCTGAAAACGCGGACAACTATATGAGACAGTAAGCTAAGTGGTGTTCAATGTATTTCTAAGGGATTTTCAATTTTTATGCATAGCTTTGCCATGTGTACACATGTTTACCCCAAATTTGAAACATTGCCTTTTGGAACATCACCTCATGAACACTGGTGGTTGAATTAGGCAAATCCCACTTGAATGGTGATTCCATAGTCACTTGGTAAAAATCACCTTTCAGGAACGGTTTGAAAATATTCACTGCTATTGTTCATTAGGTGGGGTCATTGGTGGTATCACTAAAAATACCACCCATAGCTTAATCTGGTCCAACGTCAGTTGGCATCCATCTGTATCCCCCTCTCTTGTGACAAGGTTGAAAACAGGCAAAATTGTCTAGTCCTCCTTTTCCGGTCAAAAAAAACTAAATAAAATAAATTGAAAATCTGGGGTCAAAATATGCAAAATTACCAAACCTATGAGCATCACTTGAAATTTTGCTATGCTTGTTTGTAACTTTGGAAATTTTAAATGTTTTGACCCCAGATTTTCAGCATAACCTTTTTTACATCACCTCAAGAATGTGACAGCTGCCATTTTTCAAATGCTGCATGAACTGTCCTTTCACATGTGGAATCTTCCTAAGGGTTGTCAACCTTAATGCTCTCTCCATTCTATGCACTCATGAAACATACACACCTGTCTCTATCACATCTCAGCTTAACTGTTACTGCAATGGGGTGAGTGTTAGGGTTGACAACCTCAAGCAAGATTCCACCCTTCATTTGCTTCAGGGGTGGGGTAGTGTTGTTAGGGTTGGAAATCCTAACTTCACATTACTCTACATTTGTCATTGTATTCATTCGTGAGGGCCCGCTATGTGGAGGGCCTTGCTCAGCCTTGCCCTCTTACAAGATGCAAGATGGTGGCAGTGTGTGAACTGCCTGAGCTGTGTTAGTTCTCTGAGTTCAAAAACTTTGTTTTTAGCTTGTTTTTAGTTTTTATTTAGTGTCATTTATTTTCTAAGTTGTTTTGTCAGTTAGTTAGGGCATTTAAGTGATTTATCTAGATTTGACGTGTATTTTTTCGGTAATTAGATTAGCATGGTCTTACAACTTGAAGCTTTACTTGTACTGTTAACGATCTTAAAATCCAATAAATTGTACTAATTGGGGCAAACGCTATAGCTATGGTGTTTGTTTAATGTTTTTTGTGGTATTGACTGGTAAATTAAAAACCACAATTAGCTTCCCCTTCAATGAGACTGTAGAAACTGCAGCCCAGTTTTTGGAGCGTTACTCTGGGGCTCGAAATTCGAGGGAGAGTTCTTAGTTTTGAAAGCCTTTGCATTCTCAAAGTGATTCGAATATACTTAGCAGGACTGTGGAGTGAAATTTCTCTGTCTGCACTATCTGAATCAGTGTTGGTGTAGTGCGGTGGGAGCGCACTAAGTTCTTACGCTGGTTGTGAGTTTTATTCTCCGTGCTCTTTGCTTGTGGGACTAACATCGGGGCAGTGAGAGCGCCTGTGGTTACAGATGCAGCATATGGAGGAACAGTGAGTAGCAGTCATTTTCTCCTGAGGCCGACGCTGATGTGGTGAGAGCACATTTTACCTTAGTGTGTAGAGGACAAAAAGAACAATCGAAGCTTCTCTCTCCCCCCCCCTTTGGATTCTTAGGCGGGTGCTCCTTTCCTCTGGGGTGGATGACTGGCAGGGTTTTAGGTTGTTTGGGGAGGAACTGCAGGGGTTTGGACTGGAGGTTTTTTCCCTCTGTGGTTGTAGGTGAGGGGACTCATGTGGCTGGTGGGTGGCTGAGTTCTCAGATTCCCCTCCTAAAATGGCCTTTTAACTATTGTAGGTCTATCACTCCAGAAAGGGGAAGGTTGTTACCAGCCTTTAGGGCCATGGCACCAAGATAGGGATTTGTGGCTAGAATTGGTTTGCGATTCAGAGGGAACTCAGAGGGGCTTTAGTGGATGATGGTGGGTTCCTCTGGGGGTTCTTAAGGCTCTCTGTGGGGGAGCTATTGCTTGCTCCTCAGGGGCCTGTATTCTTTGATCGCAACATTTTAGTTTAGCCCTGAGTTTGGTGTCTTGGCCTGAGTCTCTGAGTGTTTTCATTGAGGGGTATTAGAGAAGAATGAAGGCAGAATTGGTCTGTTCGTTTGGAGGAATTATTCAGTGTTTGGATTGGGAGAGGGTGACAGCCCCTCCCGTTTCAAGAAATATTTTTTGAACTCCCAAGATACCTTTTATATCTGGACGTTGACTTATCATGAGACTTACAATATTTGACTTTGCTTTCTAGAACTGAGAGAGGGTGAGAGCCTCCCTTGCCCAAAATACTTACTGAACTTTTGGACATTATATATTTGGATATTTTTGTTATTATTATTTTTTGGTTTTGATTTAAAAACTTCTGTTATATGGTTTCTTTTGTATTTTATTTTAATATAGATTTAATTTTGGGGTGGTCTATATTTTTGTTTAGCTGAGTTTTCCCTGTTGTGAGTGTGTGGGGACTCTAAGAGAAACTATAAGGGTTTTAAAGTGATTAATTTTAACATGTGTAGAAGGCCTGCCCCCACAGTCATATGCTATTCATCTTCCACTCTTCATGCCTTCCACCCGTTCTCCCCCTTACCATTACAGTTGTCAACACACCAGCACTGTAGAGTGCTAGGTATTGAGTGAAGGGGGAGGAGGGTTTTTGGGGGTGCAAACAGTGGAGGTCAAATGAGCGGGGATATCATATTGGGGTAGTGGAAACCAGAAGACACCCAGGGGTGAAATGGACTCTGGAACGAGGTCACTCTTGCCTGGTTTCTATACCCAAGGGCACCACCAATGATGTTGGGCAAGTGGTCTGTGCAGCTCCAGAGGCCTGTCCAACCCAGGCGGTGTTGTGCACTGCCAGATCCATAAGAAACAAGATTGCAGTTATTGCAGATCTTGTTGAGTCTGTCGATCTGGCATGCATTACCAAGACCTGGCTGGATGAAAATGCTGGTCCAATTTTGGAGGCAGCAGTTCCAGCTGGGTACTTGGTGTTACACTGCCTGAGGTTGGACCGCAGAGGGGGGAGTTGCGGTCTGTTTCAAGACCGAACTGGGCCTCACAACTGTACCAGTAGAGGGAGCTGAGTCCTTTGAGTGTACTGTAGTGGCAGGTGTGGGTTGCAGAATTGCTCTCATCTATCGTCCACCAGGTGATGACAAGCATTTTATGCAGGAAGTAACAGACTTCGTCATTGACATGGCATTTGAGTCACCCAGGCTGATGGTCCTGGGTGACTTTAACGCCTGGGTCGATGATGAACTCTCGCAGTTTGGACAACACTTCCTCCAATTAATGACATCTTTGGGCCTTACGCAAGTGGTTACTTCTGCCACTCATAAGAGTGGTCACTCCTTGGACTTATTCTTCCTCCTGGGGATTGAGGCCTTCGACTTGGGGGTGGAACCTGTTGGATGGTCCGATCACTACACTGTGAGATTTAGTTTTTGCACTCCCCCTTGTAGGCCTATCGCTGTGGAGATGGTCAGGTACCACTCTTTGCGAGATATTAGCTCTGCTGCCCTGGCTGCATTGCTTGACCTATCAGGGTTCTCTGGAGTGAGCAATGATCCTGATGCCCTGGTGCTGGCCTTTAATAGGGCCATCTCCTCGGCTCTGGATCTAATTGCTTCTGTCCGTGTTCGTCCTCTCCCCATTCGACCTCGATCTCCATGGTTTGATGGGACCTTGAGGGAGATGCAGCAAAAAGGAAAAAGATTAGAGCGTTGTTGGCAGAAAACTGCCCTTGATGCTGACCATCTTAGATTGATGGAACATTATCAACTCTATCATTCCACAATCTCCCATAAGAAGGCAGAGTTCCTGTCCGGGGAGATTGCAGCTGCTCAGAACCGACCAGCTCAGCTTTTTTGAACTGTCGACAGACTGTGCAGCCCAGCCTGCCTGCAGATTCAGAAAGCTTTTTCACAAGTGGAGTGTGACAAGCTTGCTCGGTTCTTTGCGGCTAAGGTGGCTGACATCAGGGCTGTACTCCAGCCTGCTCCATCTATGGGAGAAGCTATAGATCGGCATTTGGTCACAGCCTCTAGTCTCTCCTGGAATTCCTTTGACCGGCCTGAGTTCATTGATGTCATGAGGATTGTCCAGAGTATGCACCCTACATTCTGTAGTTTGGACCCGGGCCCGACCTCCCTGATAAAGGGTTGTCATGACATTATCGGCCCAGTCCTAGCACGGATAGTCTAATGTAACTTGGATACGAGTGAATTTCCTAGCTTCTTTTTTTTTTTTGAAATTCAAATTTATTCAACTTTTCCCCCAAGACAGAGCAAGATGTAACTACATAGAATAGTCCAGCATGCAATATATTCTAATATCATTATAAACATACACAAATACATTGTCCAAATGCTTCTTGCTCCCCTCCCCTCCCTCCCCGCAACCCCTCCCTCAAGCAGACAGAACCATATAACAAGGTATATATCTTTGAAACACCATCTGGTTTAATCTTTTAATCATGGAGAATAAGCACCTGTCTGGAGTAAGTACAACTCATGTATTTTTCCCCACACCTTGCGGTACCTTGGCAAACAATTTCTTCTATTCGCGCTGAATTTCTCCATATTCAAATTAAAAAGCAACTCCTGTAACCACTCTGTGTAGGAAATTGAGGCACTGTCCACCCAATGTTTCAGTAATACCTTTTTGAGTGACGCTGATATAATAGCCATATAATACCTTCTGACTTTTACCTTAACCCTGGAGTAATCCCCCAATAGGCAAACCTCAGGGCTGAAGAGGAGTTCGAGTCCCAACAGGGGGTCTGCTCTTTCCTTAATCATGTCCCACAGGGATTTAACCCTGGGACATTCCCAAAAGATGTGGGGTAGTGTCCCCTCCTGGTGGCGACAATAGTTACAGTCTGAGTCGGGAATACGACCAATCGTAGACAATTTTGACGGAGTCCAAAACATGTTATTTAAAAACTGAAATTGCATAATTCTCAGTCTGTCTTGAGTTATAGGTATGCTGCCAGATTGTATCCCAGTCCCTCCCTGGGTCTCACAAAGTAGTGTTCCAGTAGGGGGATACCATCAAGGTGCTGATATGCTTGATGAATTTCCTAGTTCCTTGAAGGAGGCGGTGGTGATGCCCCTCCTGAAGAAAGCTTCCTTGGACCCCGACTGCCATGCTAACTACAGGCTGAGCTCTAATCTTCCCTTTGTAGGGAAGATTATTGAGAAAGTAGTGGCTGTACAATTGGAAAACCATTTAACTATCCATGACATCTATGAACAACTCCAATCTGGTTTTTGAAAGAGGCATAGTACCGGGACAGCGCTGGTTCGGGTGCTCAATGATCTTCCGATGGCTAGAGATCAGAAGAGCTATTTCATCTTGGTTCTTCTTGATCTCTCTTCAGCCTTTGACACTGTGGACCATGGGGTACTTCTCGAGCACCTGGAGTTCATCTGTGGCCTATCAGGTACAGTCCTCAGTTGGTTTAGATTCTTCCTCACTGACAGAACTCAGAGAGTGGTGTCGGGGATTAATTCTTCCCGCCCAGTCTCTCTGTCGTGTGGGGTTCCCCAGGGCTCTGTGTTGTCTCCCATGTTGTTCACAGTGTATATGCTGCCCCTCGGAGACATTGTAAGAAGGTATAGGCTGAGGTTTCATTGCTGTGCAGATGATACCCAGCTCTACCTATCTTTTGCACCTGACCAGGCTAGAGCTCTCTTGGTTTTTAATAGCTGCCTCACTGAAATCCAGTGCTGGATGAATTCAAGCTGGCTGAAGTTGAATTCGGAGAAGACTGAGTTAATGGTTGTGGACCCGGGTCTCAGGGTAAAGGAGATGGGAGCTGGTTTACCCTCAGGTTTATTTCTGGAGGGTGTCCAGCTCCCTACCTCTGAACAGGTGCGGAACTTGGGGGTGATTTTTGATAATGAGCTGACACTGCACTCACAGGTTTTGGCAGTTGTCAAACTTTCCTTTTATCATCTTAGGAAAATCACCAAGATTAAGCACCTTGTTCCACCCAGTGATCTGCCTACATTGATCCACGCTTTTGTGACCTCACGTCTTAATTATTGCAACTCCCTTTATCTAGGGCTTCCTGGGGTTGACATCCACCGCTTGCAGCTGGTGCAGAATGCTGCGACCCGGTTATTGATGGGTACATCTTGTGCCTGTCATATTTCTCTGGTTCTGTGTGATCTGTACTGGCTGCCAATACAGTGGCGGATCACCTTTAAAGTTGGTCTTTTGACTTACAAAGCCCTACACGGACAGGGCCCGGACTACATGAAAGAGCTTCTGGTTCCCTACTGCCCTAAGTGATCTCTCCGCTCAGCAGACGAGGGGTTGCTAGAGATTCTGAGAGTGTCTTTAAATTCTTCAGGAGCTCGTACTGTTATGTATGCTGCCCCTACCCTCTGGAATTCTCTACCCCATCCACTTCGTCAGTGTGCATCCATGGAGGAATTTAAAAAGGCCTTGCAGACCTATTTATAATCTAAGATCTATTTTAATTGATTAATAAGATGCTATGAGCTCAGACTAATGTTAGATTGATATTTTGTTTTATCTGTAATTATTGTAAGGCGCCTTGAATTTGAGAAAGGAGCGGTATAAATAAAGTTTTATTATTATTATTTTGAACCCTAACTGATGCATTAATGCAGTTTTTTCAAATTGTATTTATTTATTGAAACGTTTCACCAGGAAAGGCACACTGAGCAACACATTGCTCATCTCACGGTGTGTCCTAGGGGGAAGAGTAGTAGAAGAGCTTACAAAACAAATAAGTACAAAACAAGGATAGATACCATACAATATAGCAGAAAAATTAACGATTAGGAGGAAACAGCTATTATATAAAAGTAACAATTACAGTACATGAAGTAATTAACAAAACACACCTACAGCATAACAGGAGATAATTTCCAAAGATAGGAGAAAACAGGTAACTTTGTTGGTAGGTAGATAATTGCCCCGAGTTCCATACATATGCTAAAACATTTGGTTACAGAATGGTGTATAGCCAATGGGTGGAAAAAGCATTTTGCATAAAACAGAAGTGCCATCAAAGTGATAGTAAACACAAGTGCAGGTAGAGCCCCATGTGGGGCCAGACATGCAGCCAGGAGCAATTAGAAACAGAAGCAACTGACAGACAGGAAGTTGTGCAAAGCAGCTGTTAATGAGACCATCGAGGACGAATTGAGGATCTGGGAAGGAAGTGAATTCCACAATTTTGGGAACCGGTAGGAGAAAGCAGTCTGGCCAGTGGAGGTGGATCATAGAGGCACTGCAAGGGTCCTATGGTCATGTGATCTGAAAGGGCAGGTAGGAGGGGGGGGAGCAATGAGGGAGGAAGTGAGATAAGATGGTAGTGAGCTGAGCCAAAATTTAAAGATGAACTTAGCACAGTGTAGCAGGTGCCTATTGGCAAGCGAAGGGAAAGCCAGGGAGTGGTAGAGGTTGCAGTGATAGGTGAGTGGAGGAGCATCAAGGGCAAAACAACAGAAGGAGTTGAAAAGAGGGTCCAGCCTGTCTAAAGAAGTGGCACGGGCTGTACCGTATATTACATCGTAGTAGTCGAATATCAGTAGGATCATTTTTTGGACCAATTCACACCGTGCCGAAAGAGAGAGGTATGACCGATTCCTATATAAGGCACCAAGTTGAGGGTGAAGCTTTTTTAGAATGGCATCCATGTGGTCTGCAAAGGTGAGGTGTTGGTCCAGCCAGATGCCCAGATATTTGAACGAGGAGGAGGCCACAATAGGTATGCCGTCGAGTGTAACAAATGTAAGCAGGGTTGAGAGCCTTCAGAGTCTCTGCCTAGTGCCGAACGTCATAGAGACTGTTTTCTTTCTGCTTAGGAAGAGCTTATGAGAGCGAAACCATTCCTGCACATTAAAATCCAATTGAAGTCTAGAGGCCACATCTGAAGAGGACTGACCAGAGGTGAAGAGGACAGTGACATCAGCACACATGTGGCTATAAGAAGAGTCGCAGGTAGATGGGAGGTGATTTAGAAAGACAGAAAATACAATGGGGCCTAGTATTGACCCCTGAGGGACACCAGTGTTGATCGGCAGAGGATGGACAGAGTCTGCGATTTTGACTGACTTGGTCCGGCCAGTTAGATAGGCTCTGAACCAGTTTGTGGCCGCATTGGTCTGGCCAGTTGATGAAAGGGATAAGAGTAGGAGTGGGTGGGAAACTGTGTCAAACACCTTTGCAAGATCGATGAAAATGGCAGAAGTTATCTGACCAGTGTCCATTCCTAAGAGGATAGAGTCAGTAAGCCAAATCCATGAGGTGGTAGTAGAATGGTATTTCCAAAAGCACGATTGGTATTGGGTGAAGAAATTTGAGTTACAGAGGTGGGATGACAGTTGTCCTAGCACTCGGTGTTCTTGCAGCTTAGCTAGCGTAGGAAGTAGAGAAAAGGGGTGATAGTTTCCAGTAGAGAAGGTATCACTGCCCTTGGGAAGTGGGAGTACAGTTGCATGCTTCCAATAAGAGGGAATTTCAACTCATTCAAAAGAGAGATCGAGAAGGGTAGTCAATAGTGTTATGGTAGCTGGGGAGGACAGGTAAAATAGTTTTGGGGCAAGGCCATCAGGGTGAGCTACCTTTGCTAGGGTTCAGAGAGTTAAAGCCACCAGCATTTCCAGTGGTGAGATATTAGAGAAGGAGAAGTTATTTGGCAGGGCTGGTGGGCAAGCAGGGCTTGCAGGTGGCAGCAGGCCAATAGGTGGTATAGTGTCTAGAAGAGCTGTGGCACAGGAGGTGAAATGAGAGTTGAAGGCAGCAGCGACACTAGGGTGATTGGAAATCACAGAATTGTTTATCTTGAGAAGGGGTGGAGGTGAGGGAGCCTGTGGGGAGAACAAAGAATGTACATCTATTTAGAATTTAGAGGGGTTATTTAAATTGGAGTTGAAAGAGGAATTTAATTACTTAGCTTTGGCCAAGCGAGTGGCTTTCATGCACTTGTTTCTCAAGCAGCGGTATGCTTCATGATTTTTGGTAAGTTGTGAACCCTTGTGGATTTTCCAGGCTAGGTCGCGTGCCTTCTGGCATGCTGGAAGCTCAGGCGAAATCCAGGGGAGGTGGCTCCCACAGACCCTATCATGTCAAAATGGGGCATGATGGTTCCAGACCTCCAGGAATTGGTTTCTGAAATAGCCTGCTGCTTCATCAATGGAGTTGGCCAGAGAGATTGTCATGTAAGAGGGGGGCAAATAATCTATATCTATATCTTTATCTATAAATATTATAGTGGTGTGGTAGTGCCTCTACAGTTTAGGCATGAGTAATGTGTTCAGTGTTAAACCCCTAACTTTGCGCATTAATATCTTTGGCACTGTTCCACAAAATGAGCTGACAGTTTGCACGTGCTGTTCAGGTGTCAAGGTCTTGATCTGTGGGACTTTTCGTGACAGCAACTTATGTGGTTTCTAAAATCTGCATGTGTAATTTTTACGTTCACTTGCGCGCATGCGCAAGGAACGTCTTGGGAGAATGCGACACTTTGGAGGTGTGCCCCTCTCCTGCAATCCCCTGCTCCATTGAGCAGGCGTGGCAGTCCTGCACTAATTGGACGCGGTGCTGTGTATGACAGCAGTGGTCTTCTCTTCAAAGAAAACCACCGCTGTCATACACAGCACCGCCACACCCCCCCCCTTTTGCTGCCACACTGGGAGCCCACCCCAGCATGGCCAAAGTCCTGCATCGCCTGCTGACGGGGTGCCCAATCCTCCGTCAGCTCCAGGGCCCCCAGCCATTCCTTCTGCACGCTGGAGCCCACCCCAGCGTGGCAAACGTCCTGTCCCGGGTCGTCTGCCGACGGGGGTGCCCAATCCCCCGTCGGCTCCACGGCCCCCCCAGCCATCCTTCTGCCATGCTGGGAGCCCACCCCAGCATGGCAAACATCCAACGTAGTCTTTTTTTTTATTTTAAACCTGGAAATTGAAAACGTCCCACGGGCGCTTCTCCCAGGGTTCCCCCACAACCCCCACCCACCCATCCATCCACTGCGCACCGGCCTCCCTACACCCTCACCCCATACTTACCTCCAGAGCTCGGCGCGATGCTCTTGGTGGACTGGGAACACGTCTGAATCTTTCAAAGCCGACCGCAAACTGAGGAAATGCCGGTAAGCTGTATAAGGGCTAGATAGGGTTTTCAACTTATTGCATATCTCAGGCATTTTGAATTTTGCACCAATTTTCAACTATGGTTTTGGGACCCTTCTCATGAACATGTCATTGTCATGGCGTTAGTTCAGTTCAAGGCGATTTGCGTTTCACCGCACAGTCACTGCTGGAAATTATCCTTCGGGCTGAATAATGCCATGACAGTGACATCATTCACGAGAAGGAGTCCCAAAACCCCATGTTGAAAATTTGGTGCAAAAATTCCAAAAAATGACTGTTTTATTGAGTGTGCATTGCGTGAAGTTCCTACGCAGGCCTGCATAAGTTCGCGAATTTTCATATTTTATTCCAGATTTTCAACATTGCCATTTTACCACCTCCTTATGAGCAGTACAGCTGTCATTTTTCACATCCTGCCCAAAACATGTTTCCATCTCATGTAGCGCACAATGGCGCGAGTCGGTGTGCAAAATCAATGTATGGGACACATTAAGAAAATCACCATGACACTGTTCATTAGCAGAGGTCTTAAATTGCTATGTTGAAAATTTGGTGAAAAAACTTAAATGACTGTTTTACGAAAGGCATAAGCAGCAATTCCTACTATCGCCTCGTAGGTTTGTGAATTTTCAATATTTTCACTCCAGATTTTCAACATTGCCATTATACCACACCTTCTTATGAACAGTATAGCTGTCATTTTTCACATCTCACCCAAAACGTGTTTCCACCCATGTAGCGCACAATGGCGCAGTCGGTGTGCGAAATCAATATATGGGACACATTAAGAAAATCACAGTGACACCATTCATTAGCAGAGGTCTTAAAATGGCTATGTTGAAAATTTGGTGAAAAAATTCCTAAAAATGACTGTTTTACAAGCATACATTGCGCAGTTCCTACGCACGTTCATAATTTCGCGAATTTTCAATATTTGAACTCCAATGACTTCCAAATACCTAAACAGCACATAGAAGCAAGCAACATTCGGCATTGACAATTGCTTGTACTTCTTTGTCACTGATTTTTTTAAGCCATGTCCAAGTGCCAAATACCACTGCAAATACCTGCAAGCGAATGTTCGGCATTGACAAATGCTTGTTTGTAAAAGGCTTTCTTTTTCCCTATACTTAAAATGTTTTCTTTTTTTTTTTTTGCTCTTGCCTGCACCCTACATGGAATGCATTTTTTTTCCCATACTTGCACAGGGCATGTGTCATGTTTTAAGGTAGTGCCTTTGATAAGTCTGGTGAAAAATTATTAAAGGGTTACAGAGTGATAAGGCTTTAAAATCGAGTGTATTCTGACCTGTGCATGTGCAGTAGGTTTTTGGAAAACATATTGGTGCAAAATTAAAAATCTGATGTTGTGGATGCCCATCACGTAATGAGAAATTTGATGTCCCAAGATAAATAATTTTGTGTCGTGAAATGAAGAATATGATATCCTGAAATAAAAAATTTGATGTCATGAAATAAAGAAATGGATGTTGTGGATGCCTTTTTTGATTTCTCCCCACTTGTAGGCATTTTTTTTCATTCAGCTATTTCTTCTTCTCAGCTCTGGTAGGGGCTTTGGTCCTCAGGTCCTGCCATGCCACAATTAGCCACCTTGGTATTTCCCCCACGGATTGCCCCCACGGTGGGGCCGGGGAGGTGGTGCCCCCTCCCTGAAGACCCCAATCCAGAACCCCGGGGTAGGCCCGTGGCACAGTGGATCTTCATGGAGCCCTGCCAGGCTCATTTTCCTCCTGTTTTCACCCACCCATCTCCCTACCAATGTAATCATGTCGGAATGCACCTCCCGGCCAATATTGCCCTCCAGTGGCCACCAGAGGGCAATCAGCAAGCAGGAAAACATGTACCCATCTCCCTAGAGAGGAGAGCAGTCCTCCAGATGCTCAATCCTCTGTCCCCCTCCGGCAACCCCGATGGCCTGGGCTCATTCGTGAACCCAGGTTGACGGTGTGGCGTGAGGTGTGGCGTCCAGTGCTTCAAGCATCAGCGCCACTGGGATGGCCTCTGTTGGCATTTTTTGTGCCATGATAATTGCCATGTTGTTCTTTCTCTTTCAGTTTCCCTAAGCTCTGGTCTACTTTCTCTCCTTGCAATTTAGTCTGCCTCCTTTGCACACCTCTCACAAACCCTTCCTCTGAGACTTCTTAGCTAACTCCTGTGATTGCCTGTCACCCCTCCTAAGCTTATCATTCTCTTAGATGCCTGCTCATATTATCCACAGCCCCTTGTATCCCTCTTTCATAACTCCATCTCCTACTTGTTATTGTAATTGGACAGCTGCACTGGCATCATTGAAACTGTTCCTATCACATGGCATAGTTATACAAATTATATAATTTTTGTAACAAGTTATACGATTGTACTTCTGCATACTTCCATGGTTTTCTTTACATATGTGAACTCTTATTAACGTATTACTGCTTTGCACTGCTTAATTTCTTTGTCCTCCCCATAATGTAAAGGGTCAGTTTGCATATACGGATGGATGGGAGTACAGGGTCCAGAGGACCCTCAACTCGTAGAGGCATTTGAGTATACTAACTCAAAAAAAAGAAAATTCACTGCAAAAGGTTCTGCTGAAATTTTGGGGTCAAAACATTTTAATGCACCTGTTAGGAATAAAGACACAAATGTAGGGAAGTGTGGCATTAAAGTTTCCGACCCTAACACCCATCCCCACCTTGCAGGCAGCAGCAGGAGAAATCATTACAGGTTGCCCTCTCCTGCATTTTCACAAATCAGGTGTGGGTGTGCCTCAAGCTTGTCAGCAATCAGTGAGCCACTTGTGAGCCACTTGTGAGCCACTTACAGTAAATAAAAGGTCAGGCATGGCTGAGGGTTGGGGAAGGACCACTGAACACCACAGAATGATATGTTATTACATCAGGCCAGTGACTGGTGGGGGGATAGACCACTAGATGCCAGGGAATGATGTTTTAACACATCGGGCTGGTGATCAGCGGGGAGGGACCACTGGACACCAGGGACTATTGTGCTTGGGTCGGTTGGGGTGGCTGCTACAGTACCTCCACTAACCACTAGTGCTGTGCGGGATTAAGGCATAGTCTCAGTCAGCTGTATTTGCTCCATGTAAGGGGACTGGGCTACAGGCCCTTGCATGGAGTAAATGATCTGTGAATCAGACTGTGGCAGTATTCGGGTCTCCTCCTCCTCGTTTGCATTGTGACCCCTTCCACTCTTTGTCCGAGTGCAAACCTGGTGGGAGAGCACAAACTAGGCTTTTGCGAATATCAATTCACTGCACTATCCTGTTTGCTCACACAAAACTAGGTTTGTGCTCAGGCAAAGTTTTGTGAATCCTGGCCTTGGAGCCCGAAGGGAGTAATATACCTATGCAAGTTATCTGGGGGATGACAAGACCCACACCTTGGTTGAGTTTTTATATGAACATCTGCTCTTACTGTTAAAACTTCCACAAGATTTTTCATTTGTCATTAAAAGAATCAACCCACCAAGCCCTGTCCTCAAAGCTGGAAGACCCTGCAGCAAGGTCATGCTCCACTGTCTTCCACTTGCTGCTCAACTATTAAGGGGAAAGCAGACAATTATGAATACTATGTCATGGGCACAAAAAGGCATTAATCCTCATGTACAAAAGTTGTACCTTGACAAGTTGGCTTTAATAACTCCCCCAATGGTTAGATATGCAGAAAGGAATAACAGTCAATTTTCTGTGTTTAAGATCTGTCCCCCGATACCAACAACCACGTAGAACTGCACAAATTCCCTCTACACCCTGAGGTATTTATAAAAAAAAAAATCTTAAGGATAGGAGGGATAGGCTGCTGTGAAGACAAAACACCCACCAGCACCAACACAATCCTTTAGTCATTTCTCTCACAGATGCAGCTGGCAGATCAATCACAGGCTGGAATAGAAATGTTCAGGAAGTGCTTGAAGCTCATCCAGAATGTGTCCTGAACTGCAGCTGAACAGTCTTGCATTCCCACTTCAGCACAGTGAAAACCACACTGTGGTGGACCATCCACCCCCGCATGACATTAATGAGAGCCAGTGGAAGCACACACGAATGAGAAGACCATTTTTTCAGTTATCTTTCTTGTGCATCGTGTGGGTCATATTGTACAAAACAGCATGACATTCCCACAAAATCCTAAGCAACTGAAGCTTTGCACTGGTGGGAAAAATAGCATGGTGGAACAGAAATAATTGGAAGAAACAACAACCCATCTCCAACTGTATGTACAGTACTAGTTACGTGGTACTGGCTAGGCCAGTTCACCATTAAAAAGATAGCCCAAAAAAGGTCAAATAAGATGGAGAAGCCAAAAAATAATATGGCCTACCCTGTTTTCACAATGGCAGGGGGGGGGCATGGCCAGTCTGGCCCTTCCAGTTTAGCCACCCTTGGATCCAATCTTATTTTAAATCCATAAGGACTTAGCACTCACCTGAAGCTTAAAGGAAGGAAATGAATGCGAGGATGGCAGGACAGGTCTCACGCTTAGCTTACCGGGGGAGTAAACGCTACCGGAGAAAATGGGAACTGAGCAGAAGAAAGAAAGTCTGCACAGCAGGAGTTCATGGGCAGAGAGGATGGTAGAATTATACACCTCACAATTAAGACCTTGATATATAATAAGAGAACTCCACCACCATGCTTCCAAAGCGCCTGTCTGTGAATTGTGTAACCAGGGAGTTGATTTCTGCATCTTTGATTACGGCAGAGAGTATTCAATAACAATTATCACATCAAGATTGTAGTGTATGGCCTACAGTCTTAGTTGGTCAAACTTTGGGAATAGACTCCTGGGGCTGGATTTTATAAACTCTAAGACTGCCACAATCCCCATCTGTGCAAAAGATACAGTAGACCATGCGTGTGGCAATCTAAAGGGATTTTCTATCCCTTCCATCAGAAAGATACTTGCTGGACCTTAGTTTGGTGGTTTAGCTTGCATCTGATTTGGGAACACTATACAGGCACCTTGTGTCTGAAGTTTAGCTCTGCCATAAATCAGGTCTGTTGTCACAACTGAACCCACAATATAAAATTGGTTGCCATTGCAGCAATCATCAATGCTACAGCTGTATTGGCACAAGGGTGTGATGCAAGGTTGGATGCAAACCCTGCTTCAACCTTCTAATATCTGGCCCCTGATGTTTATATGAAAAAACATTAAGCCATTTGGGGAGGGTTGTGGAAGGGAAGGGATCTCTAGAGTTTAGGCCTAGAGTTTAGCTCCATATCACCCGACAGCAGAAGCAGAGAGATTATGAGGTGCATGAGATTTATTTTTTCTTTGTTAATCAGCTAAGGTCCACTAGGCACAATGCCTCTTTACAGGGGTAACCTGGGAGAACTAGGGAGGTTAAGTGACTTGCTTAGGGTTAGTATGCACATGGAAGTTATGGGATTCAAATCCAGGTCTGCTGGACATACCAAGCTCATTCATCGCTCGTTACTCTAACCTCTAGGCTATACTGCCAGCCATGTGAGACCTACGCCTACAAGCAAGTACTCTGAAAGAGAAGGGGTGGTAAGGTGGGATTAGAGGGAAAGAATGCATGACAGCATCAAGATTGAGATAAGGGAGGCAAGGAGACCAATGTGAATAAGGAAATGGGTAGGGATGAAAGGCAGAGAGAGGCAGGAGAGGGGGAACATGGGAGATGGAGAGTTAGGTAGAAGGAACATTGAGTGGGGAAGGAGAAAAGGAGTAAAGGGGACAAAATGGGTAAAATGAAATGGAAGAATGGGGAGTGAAGCATAGTGAGTAAAAGTATGGGGAGGACTAGTGATACAATATTGCTATACTGTAGGTTTGGCTACTAAATAAAATTATTTATTAGAACAAATGTGACTGCACATTCAGCCACTACAAACAAGTATAGTACTTAGCACCAGTTAATCCATTAATTTATACAGAGTTTGGAAATTTACAAGAGTTAATCGCTCATTTGAAACTGACTCAGAGTTGATATTCAAAACTGCATGCAAAAAAGCAAGTTGCTTTTCCAAGGTAATATATGCTACATCTACCCAGATATCTCTGCTACTGTATATCACAGAAAAGATGAAAAACGTGTTTACAATACCAAGAGGACATTATGGACTTGAGTAGCACTTTCTCTGCATTATCTTCTTCTAAGTACTTGATTAATTATTAAGACCAAACATACATTTTCTTTGACCCACATAATGTTAAATATTTTATTTAAAAGAAAACTGAAAAACAGGCTGATCAGTCAATGAATGAGAGCCTTGCTGAAATGGAGACTGTAAATGGTCATGTTGTGGAGAACCCAAACATACCAAATCCAGATGAATTGGCAGCATTAGAAACATGAATTTAAACTCATAGGCCACATATTCAATGCCATTTGCACTGACAGATCATGCTAGCAGACTGAATATTAGGCCATGTTGGTGCAAACCTAAGTGTATATGCACTGCACTGACATGGATCAATGCTGCATATGACCCAGAGAAAACAGCGCTGCCCAAAATAGGATGGTGCCACGGCTCCCATGTGTTATATTCAGTCCTAGCATTTAAATGAGCTCATTGGGCACAACATGTCTTAAAGGGCTATTTCCATGTCCATTATGGGCTCTTGTGCAGTCCATGCAGCAGCTTAGCACCTGTGTTGTAAATGGAAAATAACATCCCTGGTGTCTAGTGGATGCCCCACCCTCAGTCACCCCATTATCATATATATAGATTGATCCCCACTATCTGGTGGGCTCCCTCACCCCAATCACTCCTGCATCATATACAGTATATTGAAAGATCCATGGTGTCTAGTGGACCTACTCCCTTGATCAACTCATAGCATATATAGAGAGATCCTTGTCGTCTACTGGACCCCCTTCCCCATAATGTTGCCCATCACATATCAATAGATAGATAGATAGACTGGCCCACCAGTGCAGCAGAAAGATTTACTGCTGTGATGCCAGCAACCCAGTTTCAGGAACAGACTCAGGCATCGGAAGGCTGGCCGGGGGAAAGAAGGCTTGAGCGTCCCTAGACTGCTCACTTTCTCTCTGGGGGGGGGAAGGGGCTGCAGCCCAGCACTGGCTGACTCCTTGCGGTGGCCTGTGGAACAGTGGGGCATCAGGTTCCATTGACAAAGGGGGTCATAACTGACAATGGCATCTGCCTAGATGTCCTGCGCATCATGCTCCAGTGATGAGAAAAGGAGGAAACAGAGGCATGCTGGCCGGTCAGATGACAGCCTCCCAGAACACTCGCTGCCAGAGATCTTGAGTCATCCAAAAGCCGCACTAGCAGCACCCAAGACCACAGGCAGATTGGTAAGGCTAATTCCTGTTGCAGGATGGGGACCCGCCCGATGAAGGAACACATCGGTTTATCCTGGGGGTTGGCTGCAATGTGGGGTGGCAGGGTGGAAGGGGGTAGCCTGGGATGAGTAGGTCCCTTGTGGGACCCAAAGGAGAGACTAGCCAGCGTGCGAGGGGAGCAAAAAAAATAGATAGGGATATATATGGATAGATCCCTGGTAACTAGTGGACCCCCCTTTCCCTATTGTCCTGCATCCCTTGTATAATTACAAATTCTTTTGGGCTGGGGCCCACACACCGAGTGCCAAAACCTCTACCAGTGCATATGCACCCACCCACCATCTGCATAACCCCCACCTGGCATCCCTCTCAACCTGGTCATTACTCAGGAGTAATACCATAGCAGACTGGTGAATGGCAGAGCCCTCTGCTCACCTTCACAGCCACCTGCCCTCTGACAGTCACAGAGCATGACAGTCACAGAGCACAATCATGAGTACATCATTCTCTAGCTGTCAGATCTGTCAAATGTTGTCCTTCCTAGTGAACAAAAACTAAATAAATAATAAATGGAAGCCAGCAGTCCACTAGATACCAGCAATCTAAAGTAGCTTTGTATTTGCTACAGGGTGATGGCAGGAGGGGGGCCACTAGACACAGGGCCAGGTGACTGCAACACAGATGCACTGTCTTTGGGGATGTGGGGACATGATCACAGCACTGTGGTGAGATGGAGCTCTCAGAAGTGAGCAATGGCACCACCCTGGAAGCTGTTTAGCACTGCCAGAACTATCTTAATATACATCTGTGCCATTATGCATGAGGGACACCCTCATTTGCATAGGCACAGTGGTGTGGTTAGCACAGTCTCACTTTGAGCAGAACTCTTGGGGCTTCTGTATGGACCTGCCTGGAGTGCAAGTACAAACTCAGGTTTGCACAGGTGCTACCCTGTTAGGGCCTGTACTAACCTTTGAATATGGCACCCATAGAATTTATATCTTTACTTTTATACAGTAGATAACTTTATATTACATTAATGTGTTTGTAACAAGCTACACAGAACTGAACTGATTCTATTAAATTTGACTTTGACACAGTGCCCTGAAGATAAAATCAGTGGAGGTCCTCTCATATGGTATAAGCGACTACTCACTGACACTCTGTGTGTGGGGTAACAACTTCCCTAACCCCCACCCCACCCCAAGATCATCACTGTGAGCATATGTCCAGGTTTGACACAAACAATTTTGTGCATACCATTTGGGAAACTGTTTGGGATCTAATTAATACCTTGCTAGACATTAACTTGGCACTAGATTATTTCATGACAAAATTCACTAAAATTGTTGACCAACACGTCCCTTGAAAGAGTTGCCAGGTAAACGGTATTAAAGCACTGTGGCTCCCCAATGAATTAAGGCAGCTCATGTCCACTCACGATAAGGCATGGAGGACTTACAAGGATAGTGGGCTATCTACCAACTGGCAAACATATAGGCAACTAAGGAACAGCTGCAATAACTCAATCCAAAAAGCAAAACGACTCCACTTCAAGAGACTCCACGTTTAGCATTTTAGTAATCTGAAAGAATTCTGGTGACAGGTTAACTCCCTTTTAAAATGTAACACCTCTGAGACCCCAGCTCCCATGATGCTCAGGGGGTCTCTCTCACTGACCCCACTTCCATCGCCTCTGGCTTCAATGTGTTCTTCACCAATCTGTATAGGTACACATCACTATTTTCTAGTTCATCCACTCCCCCCCAACCTGACCGCCTGCCGTCAGTTGACTCATTGGACAACCCTGCCTTTCATCTAAAGCTCGCAACCCTCATGGAGGTTCACCATCTCCTCATGAACCTAAAGGTGGACAGATAACCTGGCCACAACACTCTAGAGCATAAATGACTTAAGTTGTGAGCTGATGCCCTAGCCCACCCTGTTCGAGATTTATTTAATCAATCCTTCCTTACTTGCACCATCCTTGAAAAATGGAAAGTAGTGGTGGTCGTCCCTGTCCACAAGGGAGGTCCCAACTTGACAGTGGAAAATTTCCAGCCTATTTCAATACTTTGCCCTCTAGCAAAAATACAAGAGCGGATCATCTATGACCACCTACAGGATTACTTTGACCTGCACCATCTGCTCTCAACCTCTCAGCATGGGTTTAGGAAAACCTACAGTATATTTACAACTCTAATTAAAGTCAATTCTGACATATTCTGTGAAATGGACCATGGTCGTGCCACTGGAGCAATATTCGTAGACTTGACCAAGGCCTTTGACTTGGTCAACCATGGCCTTCTAGTACAACAACGGCATGTCCATGGCCTTGATGCCACTGCCCTGACCTGAACCCAAAGTTACCTTTATGACCGTACTCAAAAAGTTAAATGGGCAGGCTCCCTATTTGACCTGAGTCCCATTACCAATGGTGTCCCCCAGGGGTCCATATTAGGCCCATTACTTTTTTCTCTGTATATTAATGACCTCCCTAATAATTGTGGGTGGGGCAATTGTTCACCTATCTGCAGAAGATGCTATCATATACCATTCTTCTCTTGATAGCGGGTGGCTCAATTCAAAGCTAGTGTCCGATTTCCACACCCTTGATGACCAGTTCCTTCAGAAGCAGCTTGTCCTTAATACTGAAATGACAAAGAGCATGTTATTCTCTAACTCATGTGCACCAACCCTTCCCCTCTGGCTGTACTCTTACATCCTGGGGATGCACTCAAATCGGTCAGGTCCTTAAAATACTTGGGAGTCACCTTAGATCCCTCACTTACCCTGGATGTGCATGTTACAGCCATCACCAAAACAGTAAACCAGAAAATCAGTGTCCTCTACCACATCCGTCTGTTCCTTACATTGACCTCCTGCCACAAGCTTGCGGATGCCACACTCCTGCTCCATCTCATGTACAGTGCTCCATTACTACTCTCTGGTTTCAAATCTGTACCATCATGCCTATCACAGGCCTACCATAGAGCTGGCAGGTTTGCTGTTGGGGCCAATGCCCCGCACCATCACTGCAAGGTCCTATCTGCCCTGGGATTGCTACCCAATGAAATAAAATTACTCTATGCCACACTAAGCTTTATACATAAGCTTGTCCATCACTTCACTCCTCCTTACTGTACCTAGCTGATATTGTTCAACGTTGTCTCCCTCGACATGCCCTCTGATCTACCTCCTTGCCTCTTCTCTCAGTGCCAAACTTATGACTCTCCATGGCTCAGAGATCATTTGCATTTTCTGCTGGGTCCTACTGGAACTCCCTACCTCCTTCTCTACTGGCCTGCACCTCTCTCTCTCAATTTCAGAGTTTACTGTTATTTCACCTATCTGCCCCACCTTGCTCCTTCTTCCACTGACTTTTAACCCCTGCTCACTTCTTGCGTGATTCTCCTAGCAAAACTTTCCACTCTATCTCCTGCTCTCCAAGAAAAAAAAATACTGCAAATGATGTCTGTATGTAAGGTTTTGTTGACTGTGCTTTACATTGCATATTTTGCATAACTGAATGTAATTGATATGCTCTCTTCCTGTATGACTATTCCTTGTCTAATTTCTTGTATCAATGAATGCACTATCAATGTACTGCACTTCCTGGGTTGCCCCTGAAAAAGGGACTGTCTTGTCTCAGAGGGCCTACCCGGTTACCAAAATTCAATAAATAAATAAATAAATATGGGAGGCTTACAAGGAAACTTGGCAGTTTGGGAGTTGGATCAAAGGTGGTAGACTGGTTAAAGAACTGGTTGATGGATATGTCAGTATGCTTCCTTGGACTGTGGAGGTGTTTGCTGCATTTGCAGTATGAAGATCAGATGGCCATTGCCACCAGGAGTAAGAGGGGGATGTGCCACACCCGCAACCAGAGGAATCGGCGGTGGAGCCACAAGGAAGGAGTTGGGCTAAGTCTATGTTGCTATGGGTCGCACCTACTGCCACTAGGAGAGCAGGGTATGGGTTTTGAACTGTCGGATGGGCTTAAAAGGCAGAGCCCAGCCGAAAACAAGAATCAGTGTGCTTCCTTGGACTGGGGATGTGTTTGCTGCATTTGTGGTGTCAGGATCGGATGGTTGTTGCTATTAAGAGTAATAGGGGAACATGCTGCACCCATGGCCAGAGGAATTGGTGGGGAGCCATGAGGTAGGACTTGAGCTACACCCATGGCCAATCCTAGAGCACAGCACAAACATTGAAATGTCAGCTGGGCTTAAAAGGCAGAACCCAGCCAAAAAACAGGAGTCAGTGTTCTTCCTTGGACTGTTTTTTTCTCCCACCCTCCCATCCCATACTGCCTCCAGTATTAAATGGTCTAGGTAAACCACTCCCAGAATGGATTCACCAGGAGGGGGTAGTAGGTGGATAAATGAAATTATGAACTAGGGACTGTAAATAGAGCAAACTGATTGGCCAAGAGGTCTTTGAAGACATGATGATATTAGGCTACAACAACATAGCTTCAGAAAACCTTGAGTCACTAGCTTCCTCACTGACTGTGCAGTGTTCCTAATGTTCCACGGTCCAGAGCGAGTCATACCTCCAATTGGCCGCTATTTAAAAAAAAAAAGCAAACTCCTCACAGCTGTGCGCACATCAGAAGACAGCACAACACAAGCTGCTGGGAGAAATGATGGTTGAGCACCTCTTCAAAACAAACAAAAAACCCACATCCACTTGCCATCTCTTCATTTTGCCACAAACACCCCGTGGGAGAACTAAGCGCAAACAAAACAAGAGATGAGCACAAATGCTGCTTGATCAAGGATCCCAAAACCAGACACAGGATGTCTTTGTTTTAATTTTAAACAGAAATAAATGCTCCATACCCAGGACTCCACAGAAAGTGTTGCCACTCAGTGAACCAAATCCACCCTGACCTATATATCTCAACAGCCACTTGTAGCCAAACATTCACCCACTACCAGATGGGCAAACAGAACAGCCTCTCATAGCCAAATATCAGAAATCTATTAGTTTAATAAACACTTACTGCATTTCTGCAAATAAATGCTGGGAAAGTACAGGAGTTTACTGGAGAGGGAGGTCACGCTTTCAGGCGTAGAGAGTCACAAGAGCTGCTGGTTGTCTATTAGCAAAAACAAAGGCTATCTAGCACCAGGTTAACAAATTCTGGCCAGATCCACCACTGCTGCATAATGAAGTTAGTGAAGTTGTGTGGAACTGTTAAGGAGACATGGAGAAACAACACAATGATTTTTAACTAGTAAGATTTGTTTTATTTTGCATTCTAAGGAAGGCAGACACATTATTAGGAAAAGATATGGAGGTGTAGATTTAAGTGGAAGGAATGGTAAGCAATATAGGTTTGACAGGTACAATAGGTGGCAGTAGATGAAAAAGTAATGGCTGGCATATGGTCAGTCTTGAGAATATTTACACAGCTGTATAGCAAAAAACAGGGGGTTTGTCTATGCAGTGATGTAAGTTATATTTAAGGAATGTGTTGATGTCAGGCAGTCAGTTGTAATGATGGACTTCATTAGGAGAGAAAATGTGATAGTAACTTTTATAAGGGGTCACTGTTGATAAGGTTAAGGTAGTTAAGCCTTTGATAATGGGAATATCAGGACAGTATGAGGTCTATACAGGAGTGGAGTATAAATGTGCACTGTATCTTAAGTATGTATTCAGAGTGGAGGCAAATGCAATATGCAGGTTTATTTTACACATACAGTAGGTAAAATAGGGATAAATGCAATTGATTGAAACATAGGCCCAGATATTCAAACTGCGCCATTCTGAGGCGCAAACCCCTGCGCTGCTCAAAATAGTTGCGCAGGGGTGTGGCTAGGGTGATATTCAAAGGAGTTGCGCTATTGAGCAACTCCTTTGAATATCACCCCCCAGCCACAAAGCATTACTGCCCATGCGCGAGTGGAACTTGCACCCACCGCAAGTTGCCAGAGTTGAGCACAACTTCGCGTGGCACACAAGTACCATTGCGCCATGCGTAATTCCGATATTCAAAGGTGACATGCAAATGGGGCCATAATTTATGCAAGGCGTGGGGGCCATTTGCATCTATTTATGGCCCCATTGCATGCCATTAGCATGTAGGTCGCCGATCCCGGTGACTGGCGCCTCTGGCCGCCTGCCAGGCAGCAGCTGTCGGGGACCGACAAGACTCCTGCAGCCGATCAAGGGCAGTATCTTGTGTTCTGAAGATTCTTTCTCACACAGATCTGAGACCGATCGCTGGCAATAAGCACATGAACCTCTCGGGCCATTATCTTCAAAGCCCGATCGCTGGCAGAACGTATCAAATTTCTCAGTGCCGATCGCAGAATGTCGTTATATCCCTCAACAGTTCTTTCTGGTGTTTTGCGGGCCTCACTACTTCGACGGTTTCTTCACTTGCGCCAGCCGGCGGGCAGTATTCATTCGCCGTTACCTTTGCCGCCGCCGAGCCGATCAATTGCACGTCATTGCGTAGAGTTGCCAGCTACCGGCGCAGTCATGGTCGCAGACAGTCTGTATTCCTGTGAATGAAACATCACCGCCAAATCTGAACTGTCATGTAACGGTATGGGCTGCACGCCCATTGGCTGTAGCTCTGCACCACGGGCGCAGCCCTACCGGATAGTAGTCGAGCGGGCGGCGCGGGCGGCAGGCGGTGGATGCTGCCGCCACCGCTGCCGGGGAGCAGGTGGAGGGGCTTCGTGGGTGGGGTGGGGGGGACACGACACCAGGAGATGTTTGGGGTTGTAATTTGACATTCTGCCCACGATCGGGCATTACAGTCCACTGACCACCAGGGAGATATTTGGGTTGGGGGCTTTTACATTCTGCCCGCGATCGGGCATGGGGGTTGATACATGTTCTGCCCGCGATCGGTTTCGGAGATGTGGGCGGGGAGGGTTCATGTTACTTTATGCCCGCGATCGGACATCGGAAATGTGTGTGGGGGTCATGTTACTTTATGCCCATGATGGACCGGAAATGTGTGTGGGGGTCATGTTACTTTATGCCCAATCGGGCTGGTGGGGCATAGGGACTTGTTGGGGGTTAGCCAGGGTGGCAGCTGCTGTGTTGCACCTGCAATATAGCAGCTCACCTGGGGGTGGCCTCAACTTGATCCTTTTTTTTTTTGGCTCAAAGTTGTGCAGGCGCAGGTTGGGGGTTGCGCTTGCATACTCTGGGACAGCTCCGACTGAATATCGGTTGTGCAGTTTATGCATGGTTCCTCCCCTCATGTTGAGCATGCATTCATTTGCATTGCGCTGTTGCTCAGCCTGTTTTCAGTGGCGCAACTGCCTCCTGCTGAATATCGCAGAATGGCGCAATGTAGGAATTGCGCATGCGCAACCCTGTTGCGCATGGAGCAACCCTTTTGAATATCTGGGCCATAATATTTAGACACAGTTCACTTTATTTTTCACATTAGTTCTGTAGTTTTCTCCCTATTATTTTTTTTTACTGAGGCCATTTGCATGAAAAGAGGACCACTGCTCCTCAAGTGTTCATGTATTCCTGGTGCTGTCTCCCTACCTCAGGTCATAATGCATGGTTTGTGACATCACAGCTACTCCCATGACAGCAGACTGTGATGTCACAACATAGCATTATGACATGATGTAGGGAGTAAGGTATAGAGGCAGATGAACTGTAACAGATAAAGATCATATATTCATCCAAATTTCCTCTGTAATAAAAGATAGGCAGGAGAAATCTACAGAATATATTTAAAATGTAAACTGAGTTGTACCAAGTAATTAGTTTTTTCAAAGTTTGCACTGTGGCATCAGCAGCTCTAATTATAAAGAGGAGAGCTGAAAAAATGTGTGTCAAAGTAAATGCAGAATAATTTTTCTTAAATCTGTTTCAAGATATTAGGCCTTTTATCTTTTTTTTTTTTTAATTTAATGATGAAAAGAAATAGCACCTTTCTTCTGACCAGACTAATTTAAATGATGACAGTCAGTGGTTTTGGGATATGTTAAGTGTCCCCAGGAGCAATGTGTGCTCCTTCGCTGGCTAGAGAGTAGGTTGTTATAAAAAAAAAAAAAACACAGATCAGTCATTCTACCAACGAGACATGCAGAGGTACAACAATTTGGTGGGGGGGGGGGAGAGCTGTTTGGGATTTCAGTTTCAATCTTTGAAATGGAAAAAAAAATCATGTTGATCTTTTCTCCTGTTCTAGCCTGAAAATAACATATTTTAAATGCCTGTTTTTAGTGTGTATAATGGACTGTTTTGTCATTTAGGAGCCAACGAATGAATGTGTAACAGGTGACATTATGGTTACCTAGCAATTGTATGCCAAAGCAATGTAGGTATGTAATTAAGAACTGGATCAATGGAAGGCAATTGCCAGGTTATTACACACACTGGCAGAACTTAAATTATAGCTAACAAACTGCTGCACAGTACTTTGAGGATGCACAGAGTGTAAAACATCAGTTGGGAATTTTAACAGCTGGATGCTGAGCTGGTGTCTTAAACAAATGTGTAAGAATTCTATATGGATGTTATTTTGTTCTATCTGCCCTTTATCATCTTGTATTGAGACACCTATATTTTCAATAAAGAGCTTTCTTAGCACTAGTATCACAAGATGTGCCAATGGTGATCACTGAACCTACATAAATGGAAAATGAAAGAGGTCTGCTTACTCCATTGACATGAGATGTGTGCTGTCCCATTGTGTGTCATAGCAGCATTTCTAATTTTGAATTTGGCACCACTACAACAGGGAATTCTCTATTTCTTCAACAACAAAAAATTAAAACACACTTTATCATCAAAGTTTGTCTTTACCAGGTACTGTGCCCATGATTAAAATAATTTGAACCCCCTCCCCCCAAAAATGTGCCCTGGCATGAAACTGCTTGTTTAACTGTAAAGACAATTAAAAATATATTTCTAAATGCATTACTAATACCAGTGCTTTCAAAGTTTTGAAACTACTAAAAAGACAAATTATACATAAACTATATGTATTGAATATGGTAAACAAATATTGTTTATCCCAAAAGCTGAACTTTATGTTTTTAGTATATAAATGTTTAATAAGAAACCTGTGGCTCTTTCAACCTACTGTAAATTAGAATGTTGTGTCTATTGTTTTCCTTGATAGCTGTAGTTTCACTGCTTAATTGCTGTCTCCTTCTGAGGCCCCAGGTGGTTCTGATAATCATTTGTTCCAAAGGTTTTTTAAGGCAATTTGAAGGCATTAAATGTCTTCTGTTCTCCTAGTCCTTAATAAAGGCATTAAGTATCTTCTGTTTTCTTAGCCCTTAATAAAATGCAGGGGCTCCACAACTTGATCACTGCACAGACTTGTTCTGTTGGTTGATACAGGTCCCAAACTAGTGTGTCTTGTTACAGCATGATACAACCACCTCATGTCCCTCCCACATGAATAAAAAAAGTTGGGGTGGATCTTTAGGAGCTTCTTGGGTGGAGGTGGGGGTGGATCTTACTCCCCTCCAAAAAAACGAATGCTGCCTCCCACCACTCAGGTTCCAGTTATTGTACCACCCATTAAAGAAAGAAAATAGTACCCTGCAACCACTGACTAATATAAAAGCATATTTATTTAAGGACAAAAAACATTGCTTGGAGGAGGGTAAGGTGGAAGAGACTATTTACACCTTCAGTCAGTTCCACGGACAGAAAACATGACATCACTCCTTTTGCCCATGCAAAACATCTGCAGTATCCACCTACTGCAGCTGTAAAAAGGGAGGAACAAGGTCTGTTATGGTGGGTGCTTCATTTCTGCTTTAATAAAGGTTGTCTATGACCTCCAACAACAGTGCCACCTGCTGACCACAGCCCTCCACAAACTATTTTATTACAATGTATTTCTACACTACACAGAAATTCAGTTTTACAATATTTTTTAAAAGTTGTTCTTTTACTTGTTTCTTTACAACACATATAATCCAGTTCATAATAGCAATACTGCACTCCAGGGTGTGGTATGTCATGGGATATAATCACTTCTCTGGTGGTTGGACACACTCGGCCCACGGCCTCATGCCCAACCACCCAAGGCATGATGATATCCCATGATATACCACACCCTGTTGTGCAGTATTGCTTAGGTATCTGTGGAGCCTTTAAAGGGGAAGTGTATCTGATTATTACAATTTGTTTTTCAAGTGCTTTTAAAGTAGTGGAAATGTGTGACAATATTGAAAACTGTTTTTAAAGTGGTTTTAAAGTAATGGAAATGTGTGAAAGCAAAGGAATATAACAGGCAGAAATAAACTGTAGAGAAAGAAAAAAGGATGATGGCTGAGAAGACTGTAGCTTGAAACTGATATGTAATATACTATATGTGTGAGACACCGTTGCTGGGACAGGTAGGGAAGGTGGCATAGAAAGAAGGGCCACAATGTATTACGCAGAATGATGGGGAGGATAGGGGCAGGAAGTTGCCTGGAAAAGGAGAGGAGAGGATCACCAGTGGAAGGCAGGAAAATGTGGACACACTGTGGAGGTTAGAGAGTTGTCAAATTTGTTTCAGAATGGGTCAGTTGGAGGCAGAGTTAGAGAGACTAAAGGGGGAATTGGAGAGAAAGTGGAAGGAAAAGCGGAGGTAATGGGAAAATACAATTATAATGGTAGCAGAGAGATTCAGGGGCTGTTGCTATGGACAGAGGAAGGCAAAAGATGGGCTGGGGATGTGGAGCTAAAAGGCAGACTAGCGGGGGTCAGGGAGAAATGGTTCACAGAAAAGGCAGTGGAGGGATAAATGGCTGGCAAGTAATTAAGGGAAATGGGTCATCTGGAAGGGCACAGACTGCAGCAATACATAGATTGCAATCACAGGAGGGGTGCTGCAGTGTCCAACAGGTACATACTGTACCTTTGGAAGACAGAAGGGGGAAGGAGTCCCCAAAAGAGCAGAAGTAATAGAAGGTTTTGACCAAGGAACATGCATGGAATGCAGGGAAGGGGGTGATGAATGTAGGGATTTTTATTAATCAGCTTCCTGGAGTTTGTAAGTTTAGTGAATCATTGCTTTATGCCGATGATCTTGTAATTTGTGCTCAGTCAAAATTCTGTGTCTGAACTTTCTTGTTCCCTAGAAAAGGATTTTGGTGCCATCTGTTCTTGGCTTACTTTAAATGCAATGGTTTTGAACTCAGCTAAAACAAAAGTTATGTTATTTGACACGCAATTTATGTTGGTGAACACCCCGGAACTGAGGATATCTGATTTTTGGGGTGGTCTGCTTGAACAAGTGTCTCAATTTAAGTATCTGGGTACACGATTGGATCCCAGTTTGACCTTTTCACCTCAGATTCAGTCAATGGTTAAGAAAGTAAATCAAAGAATAGGGGTGTTATACAAATTCAAGTCATTCTTCTCACAAGCAACTAGATTAGCAATCGACTTTTCTAAAGCATTTGATTCGCTTGAGTGGAACTATCTCCATATGGCCCTGCAAACCTATGGCTTGGGACACTCCTTTCACTCATTGGTTTCCACTCTATATCATTGCCCTACTGCAAAAATAATTACAAACAGAGTTATCTCCTCACCTATTTTTCTCCAAAGAGGTACCAGGCAAGGATGCCCCGTATCTCCTCTCCTGTTTATTATAGCGATTGACCCTCTGGTCAGAAAACTCCTGCAGACCCCTGGCATTGAAGGGATACTGGTCAAAGAGATGTCCTTCCTGGTTAATGCCTATGCTGATGATATGTTCCTCACCCTGTCCGACACCGACTTATCCATTCCTCTGGTATTACCTCCTCTGGAAACTTTCGCTAACCTCTCTGGGCTTAGACTTAACCAAAAGAAAATGATCTTAGTGCCACTTAACTCCAACTGCTCCGGATCCTGCCTAATTGGGACAGATATTACCTGGGCAGCACAGGGCTTTACTTACTTGGGTATCTATATCCCCTTTTCGTGGGGGGAGTTAGGGAAAGTTAATTTCTTCCCCATGATGTCTGTGCTAACTGCGGAGATGCAACGGTGGAAAAAACTTGGACTCTCCCTCAAAGGGAAAGTGGAGGCAATATGTATGTTTATCCTTCCAAACATTTCCTTCTTTCTCTCTAACCTTCCAATCCCTATTTCACATAAGACCCTTGCCTCTCTGGACAAACTGGTCTCCTCCTTTCTGTGGGAGGGTAGAACAGCTGGTGGGGTCGACTAAAGCTGAGGGCACACTGGTCCAAAGGAGGCCTTGGAATCCCCTCCTGGTTAGGGTACCAACTGGCCTTTCGAGTGGCCCAAGCCACTACTTGGTTCCACCCGAACCTTTCCTCCCACTCATAATGGATGCTTTTGGAGAAGGCTCTCTTAACGGGCGACTCCCTGTTTTTCCTCCTTACGCAGAGTGGAAACACAGCGGCCAACATCTCACCCCAATCATGACCACCACGTGTGAGGCATGCCATCCGACTGGCTAATGGCCCGCTCTCTTCATATCTCCCTCTGATTAAATATGCCCCCCTTTGGAACAACAGACTCATCCTAATCGACCACAAGTCAGTCTTCTGGTCTCACTGGGCCCATCAGGGGATATGAGTTGTTGGGGACTTGCTCCTCCAGGACAACAAAACTCTGATGACCTTTGAGACTCTGCAAAGGCGTTATGGCCTTTCCAGCCATGACTTTCGGAGGTACTTGCAGATACAGGATGTTTTACACCCTTTGCTAGCGAAGCACCTGGAGGACTCCATGTGGAACTGTCTCACCTCCATCCACCTTCCCAAAAAAGGGCAGGGCTTAGTAGGGTAAATATACAGACTAATAAGAGACTCCTGGCTGGATACCACAACTGGTTGCAAGATAGCCTGGGAGGTAGAACTCCAGCGCCCCATTCCTGCACACTTCTGGGAATCTTGGCTCAGGTCTGCACATATGCTGTATACAGACGCAAAAAGCCAGCTAATACAGTTGAAAATTCTTCTTCGCTGGTACCAAACACCAGATAAGTTATACAAACTCAAAGTGCTCCCCCATGACAAGTGTTGGAGATGCCGTAACTCTCCGGCCCACCTTCTTCATACACTTTGGACCTGCCCCACTCTTCAAGTGTTCTGGGCTATGGTTCTGAAGGATTGCTCCTGGATTGTGGGGCAACAAATCCTTCACTCCCAGGACATGCTTCTCTTGGGTGACTCTTCCACTTTGGACCCTCTTCCCCTTCCTTTGAAGGCCTGGACTTTGTTTTTGGTGATGGAGGCCAAAAGAGTCATTCTTATGAACTGTCAACAACCCCTTCCCCCTTCGCTTGCCAGTTGGAGAGCGTCTGTAGCAAGACTAGCTGTGTTCGAAAGAATCACTGCCTCTGCAAAAGGCAAGTTGGGGAGCTACCACAAGAAATGGAATCTGTATCTCAGCCCTCATATCTGTGCAGTTCCTCTGCCACCGCTAAATAACACCCCCATAACATAACTCCCTCTGTTCATCCATCTAGGTGCAGCCATTCCACAGGAAGGAGCTCTCCCCTACTGTCTCTTTTGGTCTTTTCCTGGTTTCACCCCTCTTCACTACTGTGATTCCTGTTTTCTAGTCTATCCTTGCTACACCTATTCATTGCTATATTAGTGTGGATATAGTTGCAATATGTACCAAATTTCAATAACTGGCAATATGTTTTGGCTAAGTCCACCTTGTTGCCAAACAGATGGGCAGGATATGCACAACATGTTTATTTCAGAAGTAGAAAATGCCTTACTAGAGATAGGGACCATGTAGGTTAAAATGATTGTTATTTAAAAGTTGCTTTTTCCCAGATTATGGGTGTTATGTGTTTAACTCCTGTTGTGTTTATATCTCAGTTATCATCGGTCAAGCTGTTATCACTTGATATGCCTTCTTGTAGAGACTTTGGTACAGGTAAACTATGCAGCCTGCTGTTTAATTGTACAGATGTATGATGTACACTTTGCAACTCAAAAATTGAAAATACTAATAAAATATTATATGATAAAAAACAAGCAACTAGATTAGCAATTGCTATTGGTTCTCTTGTTCCATATTTTGATTACAGTTCTTGTTTATATTATAATATTGGTACAAAAGAAATGCAAGCACTAACTGTGGCCTATAATAATGTAACCCCTAGATGGCGCTATCCCAGGGGCTACTACCCCTGCCTGATTTGCCACTAACAGGTTGAGGGGCCTGGATCCGATGGCGGGTGCCTCCACCCAGAGGTCAGGGTTTGCAATAGTTAAACTAACTTGGTCACAGCCCTCTGAACACTGCAACCCCCTTTCTTCCCACTAGTGGCCCACACAATATATCAGAATTACCTTCACAGTATACACTTACCCCCAGGGCTGGTTCAGGCACTGGGACCTCCTGTAAAATAAGATACAGTGCAACAATCACAGTACAATACTTTAACATAGACAAATACCTCAGGCAGTATAACTTTGCTGAAACAAGCAGCTCTGATTTATTTAGGGGAATATAACAAGGACAGGGGAAATCAGGTTAATTAGCTTATCACTTTACTATTCATACCTATGGCTCTGTGCACAGGCCTATCCCTACCAGTTACTGTCCCTGGGTACCAAACCCTAGTGGCTAGTCCAAACCGTGGCAGCTGGTAGGGGCCCTTTCACAGAGAAAAGAAAATTAGTTAAATAGTCAGCAGTACAGTAATTCCATTTGGATTTAATGTGGCAATTCAACAGGGAGCGACCCTGAATTAGTACTCACGACCTCCAAACAAGATAGGGTCCTTCAATGTCAGCAGGGCTACTCTTGAGCTCAAGAGACTCCTCACACATTTATATGGTAAACAGTTACAGGCAAAAGTCACTTAATGGCAGCAGGATTCACTTGAGGTACACAAACCTCTTCACACATTTATATGGTAAAAAGAAAGCACTATACCAGGCAGGCTGCATCTGTATCCTGATCGCAATTATTGCACAATACCCGGGAGAACACACAGCAGATTCAGTTCCTGACAGACCGAGTGCAATTCAGCCATTCCTCCAGTCTTCTACAGGGTGAGCCTGGTTTCTACTCTTCAGATGTCCTTTGATTCTCTTCACAGGACGGATTCAGTCCTAACAAGCAGTTACACAAGCTGCAGACTGGAACTCTGGACCTTACACATGTTTTTTGACTAAAACTGTGCACTGAAGGATCACAGGGTTCCTTTCCCCTTCACTGCCAGAGCTAAACTGAAACTCCAACAGACAAAACCGGGCACTTCCTTTGAGTTCCTCCCAGTTTTGACTGGATTGGCTGTCACTCACAATAGACTGCTGCTGTTGGTCCAAAAAGGCGCCAAAGTCTAAACTACATCTCCCAGAGTCACTGCCCATACAATCCTCTTGTGGCTGGCTCAGATTATGAGTCCAAGTTCTGATTCGTCCAAGGCACCATTTTAGAGCTAGCTTACCCCACACTGATTGGTCCAGTTCAGCAGTTCAAAACCAGAATGGGGAACTAGGCAGACACAGTTCTGACTGCAAAGAAAGCAGGTTAGACAAACTGTATTTTCATTATTACTCTAAATGATTTCTGGCAAACAGTTACATCTTTCAGATAGGTTCCCTTTGTACTCCTAGTGACTGCAAAAATGGAGTGAATTGGCAGTTCGAGTGGTACTCAAACAGAGAAACACACAGTCCCCCCATATCAACTAATTATGTCTGCAAGCAGACAGCTCTTAAAGAGACAGTACCAGAGGCTCTAAAAACACTCACTGATAAATGGCTTAAACGCCAAACACCATTCAGGCTTGGAGCATTCAAGCAAGCTCCTTGAAGTCTTTTGGGAACCCCCATTTGCAGGGGGGTTACAATAATATTTGCAGATTTATTTTAGGAGCCCCCAAAAGGACACATTGGTGTAATCTTTATTGTAGGTTGAGGCGGTTTTCCCCTAGTTGCAGAATAGAATATTTTGTTGGCTGTCTAATGTATAAATGTTTTTACTTTGGCTGCCTTTTTCCTCATTCTGATCTTGTTGTAATGAGAGAATTACTTCCCAGCCTGAGGTCGGTTGATGGCCCCCTATATTTTGTCCCCAGGTCTCAGCTTAGATTAAGCTCTAGAACTTTTTCAGTAGCAGCACTCTTGTATTGGCATTCACTCCCACTTCATGTTAGGATTGTTCCCTCTGTTTTAACTTTTAAGCAAAGGTTAACAAGTTATTTATTACATAAATCTGTTTGTAACTGCAATTTGTAATTTGTATTTTTTGGTTTTGTATTGCTGTTGATTGTATTTGTGTATTTTTGTATGTTTTTTTGTCTGGGTCAGGCCTGAAAAGGGACATTTGGTCCAATGCCTATACACAGTAAAGAAAGAAAGAAAGAAAGAAAGAGAGAAGGAAGGAAGGCAGAGGGAAGAGGGGAAGGGTGGTGGACTGGAAGAAGGAGTTCATAGCACAGTGAAGGGATGGAAGGCGGTGGTAAACAAGGAGGGACATCAGAAGATGCAGGAAAGGGAGGAAAAGGCAAGAAAGATGAGAAAAGGGATGAGACTTAAGCAGGGGTAAAGGCACTGGACAATCAAGAGGTAAAGATAAACTGAGAGGACAAAAAAGGCAGAGGTGGGTGGGCCAGAGGGAGATAGGGGAGAAGGTGGGCCATTATCCTTCAACAGGGGGTGGGAAGTTAGGGAAACGAGGGAAGCATGGATAGTCAAGTAGGTAGTGCAGGGCAAGGGAATTTGGGTAGACAAAAAGTGTCCAGAAGAGGGTCCCACCAGGAACAAAAACAGATCCATTAGTAGTAGAGGTGAAGCATGCTATATTATTTGGGGACTCCATGATTAAGGGGATAATTGGATCAGGAAGTGATCTACTTACAGGCAAAGATAATTTTTTTGTGAACCAGGAATGGAAGCATAAAAGACAATGCAAAAAATCAGGGAGAAGGCTTGGTTGGCGAGGAAAACACACAGTTCATTTGGGGACTAATGATCTGCCGAACTATGAAGTGGAAGAGGTCCAGAGGAGGTTCAAGGCACTGGCACAGGGATGCCTAGAAGATGCTAAATCCTTAGCTTTTTTAGAGGCCTTGCCAGTCCCCTGCCCCAGTACTGCTAGACAGAGAAGAATCAGGGAATTCAATGAATGGCTCAGGGCATGGTGCAGAGAGGAAGAGTTTGAATGTATAGGGGAGAGGGGAAATACTTGGGAGGATGAGGACTTATACTGGAAAGATAGACTACATCTGTGTGAGACGAGTGTGTGAGTACTGAGGGAGATTACAATGGTACATTGATAAGGTCCAGGGGGGTAAACTGGTAGGGAGGAGTACAAGGCTAGGACAGGAGAGGGGTCAACAGGAGGAGAAAGTGGACTAGCAAGTACTCCTCAACAAAAGGGAGAGTTGTACATACCAGGCAAAGCTGGGGGTGGGAGGTGGGATGGCGAGAAGGGAATATGGTAGAAAGGACTTTCCACAGACAAGCAAAGGGTAGGAAATAATATGATAAAATTAGAAGCTTGAATGGAGAGGTGGGTCTGGACATAGTTGCTATAACTGAGACCTGGTGGTCAGAACACTAGGTCTGGAAAGTTGGGGTCCTGGGATACAGGTTTTTCAGGAGTGATAGGGCTGGCAGAAAGGGAGGGGGGATTCAGCTGTACATGAAGGAGGGCATGAAGGCAACAGAAGGGCAGGAAGACCAAGGAGAAGTAGAAATACTGTGGGTCACACTAGAGTGAAAGGCTGGGTCATCTATAAGGCTGGGGGTGGTGTACAGACCCCCAATGCAAAGCGAGGAAATGGACATACAGATGCTGCATGTGGTTCAATGAATGGTGAAAAAAGGGGAGATTGTGCTGGTGAGTGACATTATTCTCCGAGATGTAGAGTGGTATATCCAAACAGCTGGGTCATCCAGGAGCAGGGAGATCCTCAAGTCCCTCCAGGAAGCCTTCCTGCAGCAGATGGTAAAAGATTCCACTGGGGGGATAATATTTTTGAAGTGGTCCTGACAAATGGGGATAGTGTGGAGGGAGTTGGGGTCAGCCTAGGAGAAAACAACCACAACACAGTGGGTTTTATGATTAAAGCAGGGAATGAAGCACGTCAGACCATCACAAAGGTCCTAGACTTCAAGCGGGTGGATTTTCACAAATTGAGGAGGGTGTTCAGCAAGGCAATAGATAGGGTGGTAGGGATGGGGGGTGGAGGAATTATGGGAAGAAACCAAAGAGGGAATAATAAAGGCCATGAAGGCTGTGTGAAGAAAGTGAGGAAGAACAGAAAAAAGAGGAGACCACTGTGGTTCAATAGTGAAGGGAGAGAAGCAATAGGGGAACAGAAAAGGGCATTCAGAAAATACAACTGGATGCAGGGGAGAAAGGAAATGGAGATTTACAGGGAGAAGCTAATGGTGGCAGAGCAAAGGATTCAGAAAGCAAAATCAGAACCAGAGGAGAAAATTGCAAGAAAGGCCAAAAGGGGTGATAAGACTTTCTTTCAGTACGTGGGGAAGGAAAAAAAAACAAGCAGGGGATAGGTAGGTTAAAGGGTGAGCACAAGAGGAAGGGGGGACTTCGAGAAGGCAAAGGTGTTAAACAGATATTTTGGCTCAATCTTCACGACAGGGCGAGAGAAGAGGACCAGACCTGGAGGGGAAGGGAAGAGGGGATGTAGGGGTGGATTTTAGTTCAATTAGTGTGGACAGGGTCAGAGAAGAATTGGGTGAGTTAAAGACAGACAAGGCGATGGGCTCAGATGCATTGCATCCTAGAGTGCTCTGGGATCTAAGGGAGGACCTGGTAACACCTTTAGTGAGGATATTTAACTTGCCCTTAGATACAAGAAGGGTGCCAGATGATTGAAAGAGGGCTGACATGGTGTCACTTTACAAAAGTGGTAGGAGGGAGGTGACTGGGAACTAACGCCTGGCCAGACTCACATCTTTGGTGGGTAAGGTAATGGAGGTGATTTTGAAGGAGTGGCTGGTTAAATACTTGGAGGATAGCAGGCTGCAGGACACCCATCAGCATGGCTTAACTCAGGGGAGGTCATATCAGATGAACCTGATAGACTTCTTTGATGAGGTGACAAGGGTAGTTGATTGGGGAGGGCAAAATACATGGCCTATTTGAACTTTGGGAAGGTATTCAATATGGTGCCCTACAAAAGATTGTTAAATAAACTGGAATGTTTTGGGGTAGAACTGCAAATATTATGGTGGGTGGAAAACTGGTTGACACGAAGAAGTCATAGGGTGGTGGTAAATGGGGTGCACTCTGTGGAAGCAGGGGTGACCAGTGGGGTTCCCCCCCAGGGTCGGTATTGGGGCCCATCCTGTTCAAGATCTACATCAGTGAACTATTGGAGGGACTGCAGGGGAAGGTCTGCTTTTTTGCCAACCATACAAAGATCTGAAACAGGGTGGATACCTCAGAGGGAGTAGAGGCTATGAGGTAGGAGCTAAGGTTGTTGGAGGGGTGGTCTGAAACATGGCAGCTAAAATTCAACACCAGGAAATGCACAGTGATGCATATGGGGAGAACTAATCCAAGAGCAAAATACACACTTTTGGAGGAAGTTAAGGCATCGGAGCAGGAAAAGGACCTAGGAATCATAATAACAGAAAACCTTAAGGTAGGGACCCAATGCAGTAAGGCGGTGGGCAGTTCCATGTCATAATGGTGATCACAGAATAGCAATCGCCATTACGGTGAGTGTACATCTCCGAAAATGAATTTCAGCGATGAGCACTCATGGCGAGGATGAAGAGGGAGCCCAAGACCTAAGGGTGTTTTTTTTTCAATGGCTTCACCCCCGCATCCCCCTAATAATGGATTCTCAATCCGGGGGGGTCATGCCAGGGTGTGTGAAAAACTTGGAAAAATACAATGCCACCCATTGGCAAAAAAAAAACCAAAACACTCCTTGCCGGACCTGAACCCTGCACCCTGCACCTCCCAAGAGACCTCCCACCCCACCACGCTAGTGGTCCAGCTTGGCAGCTACCTGCCACACCCCTTCTCACATACCTGCCCCCCACCGCATGCATGTATATTCATGTACATCTGTTCACCCTACTTCACCCACCCCAGTATCCACTTGCTACCCTGCCAGGTAGCCCTATATACAGGTGCCACAATTGAGTCACCCTTTTTGTAAGAGCTCAATCACGGTCACCCAGTACACAGTATACCACAGTGGGCAAAGGAAACAGAATGCTGGCATGCATAGGGAGAGGGATAACGAGTAGAAGATGAGAGGTGCTGATGCCACTGTACAGTTCCATGGTAAGACAAGAACAATAACCCACCACTCCACTCTCAAAAAGCCTGTGCCCAAAACCAACAGTAATATCAAAAAGCAGACAAACAGGCACCAGGCTACAACTTAGGGCAATGTTTAATGTGCAAAAAATGCATTCAACTATTCACAGGCCATGCAATAAGCAGCCATGGTACTCCCATTGAGCAGTATCCCTTGAAAAAGCCTCTTGATAAAACCTGGTCAGGAGTGCTGCTGCTTATTGCACAGCCTGTGAATATTTGTATGCATTTTTTGCACCTTAAATATCACCTTAAGCTGTAGCCTGGTGCCTGTTCATCTGCTTTTGGAATTCCATGGCAAGACCCCCACCCCCCCCCGAAGTGCTGTATGGGGTGCAGTTTTGGAGACCTCACCTGCTTAAAGACATAGATGCCATGGAGAGGGTAAAGAGAAGGGCCATACAAATGATGCATGGGCTAAGTGGGAGGCTATATGAAGAGAGGCTGAGGGAGCTGGCTATGTACCTGCTTGAGATCAAAAGGGAGAGGGGGGAATATGATAGAAATGTACAAGTATATAAAGGGGATCAATAGGGTCAGAGGGAGTTTCTCCACAGGGAAGGTAGGTGCGAGAACTAGGGAACATGGGCTAAGGGTGGAGTGGAGTGGAGTAGGTTTAAGGAGAATGTAAGGGGGCATTACTTCCCTGAGAGGGTGGTGATGTCCTGGAACAATCTGCTATGGGAGGTCATGGAGGCCAAAACTCTGGAGGGGTGCAAGATGGCTTGGGACAACCACGAGATGTTGTCTAGAGAAAGGGGGGAGGTTAGGGAGAAGGGGGCAAGTAATTAGGGAGAATGGAGCAGACTTGATGGGCCAAGTAGGTTATTTTCTGCCAGTACATATCTATGACCCCATGAATGTAACAGAGGGTGGTAGTAAATGGTACTGACTCTAATGAAGGCAGAGTGACCAGTAGGGTAACTCAATCCCCAGTATCATTTTCTCCCTTTTTCTTCTGTTTCTGTTTTTTCTTTCCTTCTGGTTGTGACCTAACCTCTCCCCCCCATTTCTGTCTTTGAAACATAGAAACATAGAATTTGATGGCAGATAAGGACAGCTTGGCCCACCTAGTCTGCCCATTTCCCTACCTAATGGGTAAGCTGCAGGTCAATCATAGTTAACCAATAGTCTACTTCCTACTACCCCCCACTAGAATTGCCTTATGTTTGTCCCATGCATTCTTGAATTTCTCCCACTGTTTTTAAATCCACAACCTCCTCAGAAAGGCTCCATCCATAACCCTCTGCATGAAAAAATACTTCCTCATATTACCTCTGAACCGGCCCCCATCTATCTTCAAATTGTGCCCCTTATTCTTGCACATCTCTTTATCTGAAAGATGCTACCCTCTTGGACTTTGTTGATTCCTTTGAGGTACTTAAAAGTTTCTATCATGTCCCCCCTCTCCCTCCTTTCCTCGAGGGTATACATATTAAGCTGTTTTAGTCACTCTTCATATGGCTTCTGGTGCAGACCCTGCATTATTTTGGTTGCCCTCCTCTGGACAGCCTCCACCCTGTCTATGTCTTTGTGGAGATGGAGTCTCCAGAACTGCACACAGTACTCCAGATGGGGTCTCACCAGCTGTCTGTACAGAGGGATAATAACTTCCTGTTTTCTACTGGTGATGCCTCTCCCTATGCATCCCAGTATCCCCCCAGCCCTGCACAGTACTCCAGATGGGGTCCTACCAACTGTCTGTCTAGAGGGATAACAACTTCTTGTTTTCTACTGGCCATGCCTCTCCCTATGCATCCCAGTATCCCTCAGCCCTCCTTACTGCCTTCTCAAATTGCTTTCTCACCTTTAGGTCATCTGATATAACTACCCCCAGGTCTCTTTCCATTTTTGTTGTTGTTAGTATCTCACCCCCCATTGTGTACTCTTCCCCTGGGTTTTGTTTCCCAGCTGCACTGCCTTGCACTTCTTAGCATTGAATCTAAGCTGCCATACATTTGACCATTCCTCTAACCTTGCCAAGTCCCTTCTCATCCTTTCCACCCCACCTTGTGTATCAACCCTGTTGCAGATCTTTGTGTCATCTGCAAAGAGGCATACTTTTCCTTCCAGTCCCTCTGCAATGTCACTTATAAAGACATTAAAAAGGACCGGACCCAGTACTGAACCCTGTGGTACCCCATTAGTAACCCCCCTTTCTTCACTGTGGACTCTGTTTACTATTACCCTCTGTGTCCTGTTGTCTAGCCAATGTTTTACCTAGGCTACCACCCTGGGACCCACTCCCAGGCTGGCTAATTTGTTTATTAATCTTAGGTGTGGGATTGTGTCAAATGCCTTGCTAAAGTCTTTGTAGGCCATGTCCACAGCCCCTCCCTGGTCTACTATTTTGGTCATCCAGTTAAAGAAATCGATTAGATTCATCTGACATGACCTTCCCGCTGTGAATTCATGCTGCCTTGGGTCCTGTGCCCCATCGGCCTCTAGGTAGTCAACAAATCTTTCCTTCAGAAGTGATTCCATCATTTTCCCTATCACTGAGGTCAAACTGACAGGTCTGTAGTTTCCTGCCTCTGTTTTGCTCCTGCTTTTGTGAAGGGGAATCGCATCCGCCATCCTCCAGTCCTCTGGTACCACACCATCCTCCAATGATATGTTAAAAAAGATAGTCAATGGTGTTACTAGTTCTGCCCTTAGTTCTTTTAGAATTCTGGGGTGAATCCCTTCAGGCCCCATTGCTTTGTCCACCTTCAGTTTTAGAAGTTCTTTCAGAACCCTTTGTTCTGTGAAAGGACTGATCTCAACCCCCCTATCCAGAGTGCTTCTATTGACTGGATTAGGTACCTCCCCCTCTTCTTCCTTTGTGAATACTGAGCAGAAGTATTTGTTCAGTATCCTTGCTTTTTCACTGTCCCTCTCTGCCCACTCATCCTCCTCTTTATTCAGCCTCAGTATCCCTCCCTTTGTCTTTCTTCACTCCCTAATGTACCTATAAAAGGTTTTATCCCCCTTCTTAACTGAGTTGGCTATCTTTTCCTCAGTTTAGGCCTTTGCTATTCTGACTGCCTACCCACTTCCTTCTTCTTTAACTGGTAAAGTTCTCTGTCCTGCTCCTTCTGTGTTTCCTTATACTTCCCGAATGCTATCTTTTTCTCCCTAACCTTCCCCACCACCTCTTTTGAGAACCATAGTGTTTTTTAATTTCATTTCGATTTGTTTATTTGCTTCTCACAAAGGCTTGTTGCCTCTGTGATGGCAGTTTTGATATTTTGCCATTGTTGCTCCACCCCTCCTTCTTGCCTGTTTGCTAGTGCTTTTCGGAGGCACTCTCCCATTTTGATAATGTCAGACCTCCTGAAGTCCAGTACCTTCACTTTTGTATGGCTTGACTCTACAACTGAGTTTATTGTGAACCACACTGTTTGGTGGTCACTTGTTCCCAGATGGCTACCCACTTCTAGATCTGAGATCCTCTCTCCATCCCCATTTGAGAGTACTGGATCTAAGATTGCTCCATCCCTAGTGGGTTCCAACACTAGCTGTCTGAGGCATGCCCCCTGTAGGACATCGAGAATGATCCTGCTCTTGGATGTGGCTGCAGAAAAGGTGCTCCAGTTAACATCTGACATGCTCAGGTCCCCCATCAGCAATATCCCCCCTTTCTCTGCCATCCTAAGGATGTCTTTTATCATTTCCTTGTCCATTTCCTGCCCCTGAAATGGGGGTCTGTATATAACCCCTATGTGGATTGTGGTGCCATTTCCAGTCTCCAGGGTGACCCACAGTGCCTCCTCTCCTCTCTGTTTACCCATTAGCTCCATTGCTTTGATCCCTTCCCTTACATAGGGAGCTACTCCTCCTCCTTTTCTACCCTCCCTGTCCCTCCTGTAGATTGTGTACCCTGGTATGTTGACATCCCTTTCATGGTTCTGTGTACCAGATTTCTGTGATTGCCATGATATCCAGGCATCCCTCTTCCATCAAAGCCACCAGTTCAGGGAGCTTATTACCTAGACTACAGGCATTGGTACTCATTACCCTCCATTTTTTGATGGCCTTACCCTTTTTTGGCCCATCCCTGTCCTTACTGCCTTTGTCTTTTTCTCCATTTACCCCTGCCCTTCTCCCTATCAACGTCTCCATCTTGGTGTTTACCTCACTAACTACCCTGATTTTTTTGGGTGGGGCTAGGATTTCCCTTCTCCTTTTCATTGCCTACCCCCTCAGCTAGTTTAAATCCTTACCAATGAAGCATTTAAACCTATCACATAGGATCCTGGTTCCCCTCCTAGATAGATGCAGACCATTGCACCAGTATAGGCCTGCATCCCTCCAGGTAAACCCCCAGTCCCCAATGAAGCCAAAACCCTGAGCTTTGCATCAGTTTTTCAACCACTGATTGAATCCCATGATGCGGAGCACCCTAGCCTCACCCTTACCATAGACATGCAGCACCTCCGAGAAGGTTATCCCACTTACCATGGGTAACCTCTACCCTTATGGAACTCCTTCGTACCAGAGACCGTGCCTGGAAATCTTTTAAGGCCACAGGTGATCAAACAGCCCAGCTACACTACCGGTCACTAAGAAACGCCTGTACAAGACACATACGACTGGCTAAATCTAATTACTTTAAAACTGCTTTCAACAACAACTTCTCCCACCCCACTCATTTCTGGAAGTCTATTAAATCCCTCCTCTCCCCACCTGCCCAACCCCCTACTCCCACTCTAAACATTGCGGGTAATTCCATTACTGATCCTAGCCTGGTTGCCTCTGAGTTTAACTCCTACTTTTCCTCCCTGTTTTCTTCCATCCGCTTCTCTCATCCCTATCCCTTGTCCACTCCCCCCCCTTCTGTACCTACCCCAGCCACCTTCTGCCTCCGCCCAGTCTCATCTAGCCAGGTACTAAAATTACTGCAGGCGCTTGACCCAACAAAGGGAAAATGCCCATCGGGCCTCGATTCCAAGATGCTTCTGCTCTCTGCACCTGCCATAGCATACCCACTTGCACTGCTCTTTAACTTGTCCTTCAAACTCGGGGCAGTCCCCAACTCATGGAAACAAGCCACTGTCGTTCCACTACCTAAAGGAGGGGACCTCTCCTCTCCATCCAACTATCATCCCATATCCCTGCTCCCTGCCCTAGCAAAGATTCAAGAGCGACTCATTCTCTCCCAGCTCTATCATTATCTCGATTCTATATCCTTTTTTAACCCCTTCCAGGCCGGTTTCAGGAGAAATCACTCCACCACTACCTCCCTTCTTTGTCTTACTAATGCAATCCTCACGGGAATGGATAAAGGAGAATTAACAGCTGCCATTTTCATTGACCTAGCGAAGGCTTTCGACACAGTCTCCCATCCCTTGCTGCTGGCTAAACTTACCCAAGCAGGACTGTCTAAAAACGCAGTCGACTGGTTCTACTCCTACCTGGCCGACAGGTCCCAATCAGTCCGCATTGGCTCGGCCAGATCCACCTCACTTCCTGTCACCAGTGGTGTCCCCCAAGGGTCTGTACTCGGCCCGCTGCTGTTCTCTATCTTTCTTAATGACCTGCCTGCTGCCTGCCTACAAACATCTATCCACATGTATGCTGATGACACGGTGCTGTTCGCCTCTGGCTCATCCTCTAGTGCAGTGACAGCCTGCCTGCAGAAGGATTTTGATTCGTTCAACGTTGGTTCACCTAAACCAGCTGCACTAAACCCTACAAAACAGTCTCCCTCACCTTGGCTCCCGGTCCAAATTAGCACGACTCCCGCACCTCCTACGTTCTACACTTTGAATAGCTCCCCACTAGAGGCCTGCACCTCCTATCGTTATCTTGGGGTCTGGCTAGACCAGCATCTTGACTTTTCAGTGCATATCGATGCACTACACAAAAAATTGCAACCTATGTTGGGGCCTCTACCGAATAAAACTGCATCCCTCACGCATAGACAAGCAATAGTCAAAAATGATCCTTCCTGTCTTTGATTACGGCGATGTCGTCTACTGCACCGCACCCCAAACTTCCCTTAGCTAGGGCTGGATCCCTTTTAACTCTTTTTGCCGCTCGTAAACCTCCCTCCCAATACCCACCACTGTGTCCTCTACCAATCCCTGGACCTCCGTCTCTTCATAACAGAAGACTGCTCCACTGCGCTAAAACCTCTGGCAAGTTCTGGTCACATACCCTCCTCCTACCTGTCTTCCTCCTTAGCCACCCTCTCCTCCTACTTATGCTCTTAAATATCGATGCTAGGCTCCTACATATCCCCCAGATCCACCCAGTCAGGCAGGCTGCTTTCAGCTTCAGGTTGCCCAAACTATGGAACTCCCTGACAGCCGACATCAGACATTCCTCAAGCACTTCCTCAACTGAATGCTCTTCTCAGACTGCACTTCGCTACCAACTGCAACTGTAACCTCCCCCTAGTCCTCCCCCTCATCTCCATAATCCTCCCGGTTGCGCAGCAACTTATTCTGTTACTAACTTGTATTTCTGCTCCCTACGCATGTCTGGTAGCACATTTTAGTGATTAAGTATCTACAACTGTACCTGTAACTGTACTGAACTGTCTCACCTACCGCTGTACTCTGCCAATGTATGTTCCTGTTCTGCTGTAACCTCCCTACCCCCAGGACGCATCTGGAATCGAGCAGTACTCTGCTCAGCATGCCTTCCTGGTGAATCTCTTCAATAAATAAATAAATGTGGACTACTTGTCTAAGGCCCCTCCCCAATTCTGCAAACTCCTCCTGCACTGCAGCCAGTAGGTTATTTTCCCTGATCCCTTTCCCAGCCAGGTCATTTGCCTCTAGGTGGACAATGACATCCAGCTCCCTCCCCCATGCAGCTGCTTCCGTGATCCTGAGGATTCGCTCCCTGTCCCGATAAGCCATGGCACCAGGCAAGCACCTTACCTCCCTCTCCCCGCCCTTCCCCAGTTCTACTCTTCTAACAATGGAATCCCCCAGCAGGAGTTGTTTTCTTTCCCTGTGGGGTTCCATGCCACCCTCCTGTGGGTCTCCTTTCTGAAGGTTCCCAGCATCCTCCTTGGTCTCCACTGCAGGTGCCTCCATAGAGGAACCACACTCTGCCAGAACGGCATATGAATTGTGGAGAGGTACAACTGGAGTGATGCACCTCTCTTCCACCATCCTCACCCTCCCTGAGCCCACTGTGATCCAATCACTCCTCCTTCTTGGCAACCTCTTAGGCAGCGGCGGTGGCCCTGGTGGTTCCTGGGTGAGAAAGGGGGTCCCCTGAATCCTGGCCAACTCAGCCTGGAGATAAGCAACCTCCTCCCTTAACCCAGAGAGGTGCCTGCAAATGGGAGAATACCACGTCCTCAAGAACATCTCCCGGAAGACTGCTGCTCCACAGCCACTGCACTACACCACTCCCATCATGTCTTATTTGTGGCCCCTTAACTGTTGTTTTATATACTTACTCTTTCCTCTCTCTCTTTATTTTATTTATTCATTTTTTTATGTAATTTTTTTTCTCCCTACTTTCCTACCACCTCCATGCTTTTAAAGCTCCTGATCTTCCTGTTTTAGGACAGTAAGTTCCTATATTCCTCAATAGTCTCCTTCTTACTTGTTCAGAGTCAGACCTCCAGCAGCTAGGGGTGGATGGAGAGCTACTCTTTTCCTTCTAGGATGGTGAGTCTTTGTGCCTCTGTGATCACTCCCTTCCTGCTCTCAAACAGGAAGTTCCTGTTGTCAGTCAAATCCTGTGCCTATAAAAGTAGAACTGGCTAAGGGTGGGAGGGGTGGAGGGAGGGATGGAGGGCAGTATAGTCCCAGTAAAGTTCTAACAGAAGCTCCTTCCACTTGCTTTTCTTTTCCACAAGCTACCTAGGTCAGTTTTTAAATGCAAACATCTGACTTTCTTCTCCCTAAGCCACTTCTCCTAATTCACAGTTTCTTTTTCACCTAGCTAACTGCACAGATAACACTTCCTTCATCCATCTCAGACAAACACACTATTTTTTTTGTTTGTTTTGTGTTTTTACCCTAAATTGAAGTTCCCAGTAGTAAAGTTCTAGTTCTTCAGTCCAGTAAAGTAGTAAAGTTCTAACAGCAGCTCATTCCTCTTGTTGTTCTCTGACACAGGCTATCTAGGTCAGTTTTTAAATGCAAACACCTGGCTTCCTTCTCTCTAAGCCACTCCCCCAAATTCACAGTTTCTTTTTCACTTAGTTAACTGCACAGATAACAATTCTTTCTTAGTAATTCTTACTTATTCCTCAACCCTACTATAACTCTTGCCTTGAAAACTTGTCTGACCTGTTCTGTATATTTTCACTACTATGCATACTGTGTGTAGCAGTAGTCTGTTTGGGGACCATTGAGGTATTGTTGAACTGGTTGCCTTGGAGGCTGAAGGGGGCTTTTGGGGGCCCTGCCCTAAATTTTTGGAGGAACTGCTCTCTGTGTGGTCCATGATGGGAGTCATCGATCTGGGTTCTCTGGGAGGTGGACATAGCTGACTGGCATTCTCTGGGTCTCTCAGGGGGCCTGCTGGTGAGTGGACCCTGTCCTGGGTACCATAGTTGTGGGTCCAACAGGGTGGTTTGATAGCCTCCTTGGGTGAGCTTTGGGGGGAGGCCTTTCCCTCTCATCCCAACTGCTTTTCCCGAATTCAGCTGTTCACTGGGCTGTTACATGGAGACTGTTGGAGTGAGGACATATTTTAGGCAAGTTGTGAGAAGAAGACCATTTAATATGGAAAAAGACTCCTTGGAGTGACTCCACATGAGATCTCACTAGTAGTCATAATTTCTTTTTGGGGCTCTGATATTTGAAAATTATTTAGGCAGTGAGAGTGCCTATAAATCTTTTTTAATCTTCATATAAACTCTGGGTATTCACTCTAAAGCTCAAGTGAGAGTTGGCTTTGGTTTGAAAAACTTATTTGATCAGTGCTCTGAAGAGATGGAAGCTCTGAAGGAGGTCTAGAAATTCAGTCTAAGAGACTTAAGTGACTGTCTCTTTTTCCACACAAAAAAACTGACTTTCTACCATAAGCTTTTACATATTTTTTACATTTATTGGCTTTGTTTATTGGTGTGTTATTTTGAAAGGGGGCATGGGTTTGGGTGAAAGATTGGTGGAGTCATTGAAGAGTGTGATTATTATATGATTGAGTATGGGGGTGTTTGTAATATTTATTTATTTATTTATGTATGTATGTATTTATTTATTTATTTAAGAGTTTTACCGGGAAGGCATGCTGAGCGGAGACCACTCGATTTCAGATGTGTCCTGGGGAGGGGAAGCAGGAAATGTATACAATACAGTAAACACGCAGGAAATACAGTACAGTAAACAGACACACAAGGCAGCTACAGTACATTTTGCTACAGAGCCAGTTCTCAAATGGTTACACAGTAGCTGGGAGATCAGAGTAGCAAGCAGGCAAGTGAGCACTACAATACTTAATAGAGACTAAAGGTGCCTAGCATACTTTTACATATAATGCCTGTTTTGAGATGCAACTGGAATCCCCATGGAAACAGGTGGATGGGCTCGGTAAGAAGGGAACAAGCTAGGTGCATGTGCAGGTGGGGGAGAAATGCACCTTGAGGAGATGGTTTAGGTGTTGGGTGCTGTCTACATGCTGAATGTTGGTCAGCAATGAGTTCCACAGTTTGGGCATCCGGAAGCTGAAAGCAGCTTGTCCTTTAGATGAGGACATGCATGGAATGTGAAGGAGCCTAGAGTCTGAGTTCCTGAGTGTGTAAGCAATGGGGGGGCTGGAGAGAGAGGGCCAACTTGAGGTATGTGGGAAGGGACTGTGCCCAGAATTTAGCTGTAACCCTGGCACAGTGGGCCTGTTTGTGATCCTGTAGTGACGTCAGGTCAAGTGACTTGTAGAGGATGCAGTGATGTGTCAAGGGTGGGCAGTCCAGGGCAAAGTGGCAGAAGGAATGGAAGAGGGGATCTAGTCTGGTTAAGTTTGACTTAGAGGCCGTACTGTAGACTATGTCCCCATAGTCAAATATCGGGAGGATCATTTTCTGTATTATTGCTTTGTGGGCCTGGTAAAGGTAGGCAGGCCCTGTTGTGATATACAGTGCCCAGTTTGGGATGAAGTTTTTTGGGCATTGAATTGATATAAACAGAAAAGTCGACGTGCTGGTCAAGCCATACCCCGAGGTATCTGAAGGAGGTGCAGTCCTCTGGGGGGACCCGTCAGTGGTATGGAAAGTGGGGGTTGAGGAGAGATGGGAGAGTCATTGACACATCCCGAAAGTTAGTGAGACAGTTTTCTTTGGATTGAGAAAAAGCTGGTTTGTATGAAACCAAAGCTGAACAGCACTGAAATCCTCCTGGAGTCTTTCTACTGTAACAGAGGTGAAGAGACCCAATGCAAACATTACCATGTCATCAGCATACATGTGGATGAGTGAGTGTGTGCAAGCTGAGGGCAGGTCATTTAGAAAAATAGAGAACAGTAATGGGCCAAGGACTGAGCCTTGAGGGACCCCGGAGGTGACAGGGAGAGGGACAGAGGTACAAGAGCCTATTTTTACCACTTGTGACCTGCCTGCCAGATAGGATTGGAACCAGCTGGTTGCTGCTCCTGAAAGACTGGCATGGGAGAGTTTGGACAGCAAAAGGGCATGGGAGATGGTATCAAAGGCTTTGGCAAGGTCGATAAAGATGGCTGAGGTGGTGTGCCCTTGTTCCATTCCAGTGAGGATGGCATCTGTGAGCCTTAGGAGTGAGGTGATGGTGGAGTGCGACTTCTTAAATCCAGACTGGTATGGTGTGAAGAAAGAGGAGAAGTCAAGAAAGGGGGCAAGTTGGGAGAGTACAAGGTGCTCCTGTAGTTTAGCTAGGATGGGAAGTAGGGATATAGGGCAGTAGTTTTCCGGCAAGGAGGGGTCACTGCCTTTAGGGAGGGGGATGTCGGTGGCACACTTCCAGTCAGCTGGGGTTTCAGCAAGCAAGAAGGAGAGATTGAGTAGATCAGCCAGTGGTGCAGCGATGGCAGTGGAAGATAGGCGGAACATTTTTGAGTGCAGTCCTGATGGACATTTACCTTTGGAAGGGTTGAGAGCCTGCAGGGCTTTAAGCACTTTGGTGGGAGTAACTGAGTGAAAGGTGAAACTGGAGGCCGAGGTGGTGGATGGACAAGTAGGGGGTAGGCTAGCAGGGTGGGGGAGAGGGAGACTAGGAGAGAGGATGCACAGCTTTTAAAGAAGGTGTTGAAAACTGAGGCCACTGCACCTGGATCAGTGATGATGGAGCCCTCTACATTTAGGGCTGAGGTGGGGGGTTGGGAAGGGGAAAGTGAGCTGATTGTTTTCCAGAATTTAGCTGGGTGGTTTATGTTGGTGTGGAAAGAGGCCTTGAAGTAGTTTGCTTTGGCCTGACATAGAAGCGTAGTGCAGGAATTGCGGATTGCTCGGTAAAGTTGGTGAGCCGCCAGGGTGCCAGTAGTCTTATATGATTTCCAGGCCTGGTCCTTGGCATGAAGCTGGTCTATGGTATTTGCTGTGACCCAGGGCAGGTGGACATCCCTTACTCTTGACCTTCTAAGTGGGGCATAGTAGTCCCAGATGGCTAGAAATCTGAACTTGAACAGTTCTAGGGCAGTGTCAATCTTTGCTGTGTGTTAGATACAGGACCAATAAACGTATGATAGGTCATTTAAGAGTGCACCAAGGTCGAGTGATTTGAATGATCTGGTGGTTGCTGTGGGGTTGGGTGGTTGAATGTGTGGACTAGTGCTGGTGGTATTTTTGAGTAGTGTGTGATTAATATTGGGGTCATTTAAGATTGTGGTGTTTGCTGCTTGCTTAGTAAGGATTTGCTGGGAAGGTGGGAGGACGGTCAGGCATTATCCCCTACCAGGCTCAGGGACCTCTGCCCTTAACTGTCCTCCATTGTCCCCAGAGGTATATTGACTGTGCCAGGCTCTGGGGATAGTTAGCAGGAGGAAGAGGGGTGTGGGTGGGGGCTGGGCCTGGAAGGGAATTGGAAAAGAGAGGGCAGATTGGAGTGGTGGGAACAAGGAGATGCCCTGGGGAGAAATGGGCACTCCCTGCCTGGTTCCCATACCCAAGGGCTCTGCTTCTTGCCGGCAAGTGACGCAGTCTTCCTTGATTGCTTATCCTATTCGGACGGTGCGATGCAATGCCAGATCCATTAAGAACAAGACTGCTTTAATAGTGGATCTAGTTGTGTCAGGGGACCTGGCTTCCATCACCAAGACCTGGCTGGATGAAAATACTGGTCCAGTGTTGGCTTCAGCACTGTCTGAGAATGGATCATAGGGGCCGGGATGTAGCCAACTGTTTTAGATCAGAACTGGACCATACGGAGGTCCTGGTAGGGACCACCAACTACTTTGAATGTATCGTAGGCACGGGTGTAGGATGCAGGATACTTCTCATCTATTGTCCACCAGGAGATGGGAATGTTTTCCTGCAGGAATTCACTGTCTTCATCATTGATGTGGTATTGGGATCCCCCAGATGGTTGATTCTGGGGGATTTCAATGCCTGGGTCAATGATGAACTCTCTCAATTTGATCAGGACTTCCTCCGATTAATGAGTTCATTGGGCCTTACTCAGGTTGTTACCTATGTGACCCACATTCATGGTCCTTCACTGAACTTGGTGTTCCTTCTGGGGATGGAGATATCCGACTTGTTGGTGGAGCCAGTCAAGTGGTCTGACTATCATACCATGGGGTTCAGTTTCATGGCTCCCCCAAATAGGTCTGCCACTACAGAGATGGTCCAGTACCGCCCTTTGAGGGGCATGGCCCCAGATGGCTCTGATGGTGGTACTGGACCTAATGAGTATATCAAATGAAAGTATGGATCCAGGGAATCTTGTACTCGCTTATAATAAGGCAGTGACAGAGGTCCTGGATTCCACAGCTCCTGTTCGAGTTCGCCCACTCACTCTTCGCCCAAGGTCCCCATGGCTTGATGAAAACTTGAAGGAGATGAGGAGGGTGGGACAAAGGCTAAAGAGGGGCTGGCTGAAATTGGGCCTGGAGTGTGACAGACTTAAATTGATAGACCACTATGTGGTGTATCAATCAGCAATCACCCGTAAGAAGGCAGAGTTCCTGTCCAGGGAGATTGCCACTGCACAGAACTGACCGGCTCAGTTCTTCCAGACCGTGGACAGATTGTGCAATCCAATCTGTCTTCAGTCTGGCGGAGCTTTTTCACAACAGAAGTGTGATGAGTTTGCTCAGTTCTTCGCAGATAACGTTGCCACCATTAGGTCAGGGATCTGTCTGGCCCCTCTAGTGAGCACTGCAGAACTTGGCAGGAGGTGGTGGGCACCCAGTTTGTCTGGTCTAACTTCAGACAGTTGGAAATTGTGGCTATTGTAAGGGTCATTCAGACTCTGCAGCCAACCAGCAGTAGTTTGAACTTGGGTCCTACGTACCTTCTAGTAGGGTGCGTAGATGAAATTGGCCCGATCCTAGCTGAGATAGTCTGCAGGTCATTGGAAAGGGGGGTATTTCTGGATCCCCTAAAGGAGGTGGTTGTTTGACACCTCTTTAAAAAACCCTCCCTTGACCCAGACTGTCTGGCCAACTACAGTCCGGTCTCTTACCTGCCCTTTTTGGGTAAGGTTATTGAGAAGGTGGTTGCACTGCAGCTGGGTGAACACCTGCCCAGCCACAATATCTATGATTCTCTCCAGTCAGGATTTAGGAAGAGGCATAGTACCGAGGAGGCCCTTATTTGGGTACTAAATGACCTCCTAATAGTGAGAAATTGGAGGACTCATTCCATCTTGGTCTTCCTTGATCTCTCTGCAGTGTTTGACACTGTGGACCATGGTGTGCTGCTGGAGTGCCTGTGGTTTATCTGTGGACTATCGGGAATGGTTCTCAGATGGTTTCAATCTTTCCTCAAGGGTAGGATACACAGAGTGGTGTCTGGAATTAATTATTCTGCCCCTCTCCCCCTACCCTGCGGGGTATAGCAGGGCTCCATCTTGTCACCCATGTTGTTTGCAGTTTATATGCTGCCATTGGGAGAGATCATTAGGTGGTAAGGTCTGAATTTTCACTACTATGCAGATGATACTCAGCTTTACATGTCCTTTGTGCCCGGACAAGATATGTGCCTCTCGGCATTAAACAACTGTCTGTTCGAGATCCAGGACTGGATGAGTGCCAGCTGGCTGTAGTTGAACCCGGCTAAAACTGAGGTGTTGGTAGTTGATCCAGATCATTGGGGGGTGGATATATCGGCAGGACAACCTTCTGGACTTTGGCTTGGGGGTGGTCAGTTGAACTACCTCAGATCGGGTGAGGAACCTGGGCTTTAATTTTGATGATGGACTGACCCTTAAATTTCAGGTGTCATCCATCATCAAATCCTCTTTTTACTATCTGAGGAATATCACCCAGGTGAAGCATCTGGTTCTTCCTGATGATCTTCTAATGTTGGTCCATGTCTTTTTTTTCCAATTGTTTAACCAGGTGAGACACACTAAGCTGAAAGCTTGTTTACAGGTGCAACCTGGGAGCACAGGGAAGTTAAGTGACTTGCTCAAGGTCACACAGTATGCAAGTGGATGCTGTGGGATTCAAACCCAGGTCTCCAGATTTGCAGCTCAGAGCCTTAAACCACTGTGCTATACTGCCTCCATGTCTTTGTAACCTCCTGCCTGGACTACTGCAATGCCCTTCACCTAGGGCTATCAAGAGTTGATATCCGCCACATACAGCTAGTGCAGAACGTGGCATCTAGCATCCAGGTTATTGACTGGTACTTCTAGGACCAGTCATATATAGCACCTGTACTCTGCAAACTGCACTGGCTGCCAATACAGTGGCAGATCACCTTTAAGGTCAGGTTATAAAGCCCTACATGATCAGGGACTCCATTACCTGCAAGATCTCCTTCACCCTTACTGCCCCTCCATCCTCTCCAATCCTCCAATGAGGGATTGCTAGAGTTTCCCAGGGTTCATTTAAAGACATCGGAGGGCCCGATCTTTTGCTTTTGCAGCCCCAGCCCCAAGGATTTCTCTACCACATCAGGCAAGAGAATGCCTGACCATCCAGAGTTTTAAAATGGCACTAAAACATTTATTTCACCTAGCATTTTCAGGTTAGCTTGAACTAAATTAAGCCTGGCATACTCAGATTTTATTGAAGCTGATTTATATTTAAGATTTTGTAGGTTTATAGATTTTAAATGTTCGATTGTTATATGTATTTTAAATTGTTATTTTCTTTTGCTTGGTATATTACAGCACCTTGGTTTTTAGAAAGGCACTCTATAAATAAAGATTTCATTTCATTCATTTCATTACAAGAAAGAGGGGGCACAATTTGAAGATAGAGGGAGGATGGCTCAGGGCAACGTGAGGAAGTATTTTTTCATTGAGAAAGTGGTGGCTACATGGAACAGCCTTCCTGAGGAGGTTGTAGGGTCAAAAATGTTTAGGGAATTTGAGAATACATTGGGGAGATATAAGGCAATTCTGGTGGGGTAGGAAGTACTGTTGGCTGTTATTTAACTAGGATCTGCAGCTTATCAATAGGTAGGGAAATGGGCAGACTGGGTGGACCAAGTGGTCCTTGTCTGCTGTCAAAGTCTATGTTTTTATCCCACCACTACTTTCTCACTCTGCAGACAAGGTAGATCTTTTATTCTGCTTTTTGTTTGCGTTGCTAATCCTTCTTGCTGGGTGATATTGTGCATAATCAAGGACCAACTTTCCTGCTTGCTCTCTCTCTCTCTTTCTAAAGGCCTATGGATCTGCCATTTAAACCCTCATAACCATCTTCCAAAACTTGATCTGGTCAGGCTTTGGGTTCAGGTTATTACTGATTCTAGGCTGTCCTCTAGGAGCAATGATGGCATGGTTGCTATTTCTGACTATATGATCCAAAGACAAGACCATGACAGACATAAAGATATTGTTGCCATACATTAAAAACTCAGTCTCACATGAGCCGTGATGGTATTATGTCAATACAGCAAATACGTATGAGCGAGTACATAACAGTGAATCAAAGACAGAGTGGCACATAATAGCAAATAGCACATAATGGCGAGTGGCACATTTATTTACTTATTTATCAAAATCTTGAATTGATACCTGTGAGCATGAGCTAATTCAATTGGTTCCAAGTCAGAGGACAATACAGACAAAATACAGATTGGCTATACAGCGGGAACACAATACAGCAGGGTTCAGTACTGGGTCCAGTCCAGTTTAATGTCTTTATAAGTGACATTGCAGAGGGAATGGAAGGAAAAGTATGCCTCTTTGCAGATAAAATCTATAAAATTACAAAATCTTAAATATAAATCAGCTTCAATAAAATCTGAGTATGCCAGGCTTAATTTAGTTCAAGCTAACCTGAAAATGCTAGGTGAAATAAATATGTTTTAGTGCCATTTTAAAACTCTGGATGGTCGGTCTTGAAGTATGCCTCTTTGCACAAAGATCTGCAACAGGGCTGGTACAGAAGGAGATGTGGAAATGATGAGAAGGGACTTGGCAAGGTTGGAGGAATAGTCAGAAGCATGGCAGCTTGGATTCAGTACAAAAAAGTGCAAAATTATGCACCTGGGAAACAAAAACCCAGGGGAAGAGTACACAATGGGGGGGGTAGTAACAACAACAAAAATGGAAAGGGACGGGGAAACATATCGGATGACCTTAAAGTTAGTATGCAATATGAGAAGGCAGTAGAGAGGGCTGGGGGGATACTGGGATGTATAAGGAGAGGCATCACTAGCAGGAAACAGGAAATTGTTATCCCTCTGTACAGACAGTGGTGAGACTCCATCTTGAGTACTGCATCCAGTTCTGGAAACCCAATATCCGCAAGGACATAGACAGGATGGAGGCAGTCCAGAGGAGGGCAACTAAAATGGTGCAGGGTCTGCAAGAGAAGACATACGAGGAGAGACTAAAGGAGCTTAATATGTATACCCTTGAGGAAAGGGGGGGGCATGATAGAAACTTTTAAGTACCTCAGTGGAATCAATAAAGTCAAAGAGGGTGGCATCTTTCAGAAAAAGAGATGAGCAAGAACAAGGGGACACAATTTGAAGATAGAGGGGAGACGGCTCAGAGGCAATGTGAGGAAGTATTTATTCACAGAGAGGGTGGTGGACACATGGAACAGCCTTCCTGAAGAGGTTGTGGGGTCTAAAACTGTGGGAGAATTCAAGAATTCATGGGACAGACATAAAGCAATTTTTGTGGGGGGTAGGAAGAAATAAGCTGTTGGTTAAATAAGATCTGCAGCTTATCCTGCAGGTAGGGAAATGGGCCACGTGGTCCTTATCTGCCATCAAAGTCTATGTTTCTATGTTACTAGTTCGTTAGGTAACAATATTAAGTTACTAGTACAGTCTTTAAAGGCAAAGTTGGTAGAGTTAGGTAGAATACAAAGCAGGATAAATGACAGATGCAAATTAGTATCATTCTATTTACATGTAGCTGAGGCACTATAAAAGTATGACTGAGTCAGTAACTGTTAGCTTACCAAGGTCAGTAGGGTGAGAAGGGAGAGGAAGAGAGGGGTGGGGAAGGGAGTGGGAGGTAGGGAGAGACAAGGAGGGATTAGCTGGGGGGTAGCTGAGAGGGGGAAGCTAGGAAGAGGGAAGGTAAAACCAGGGTTGAGTGCTATTGTAGTGCTGTGTAATGTTGGGTAGGCAAGGGGTTGCACAGTTGTCCTTAAATTGAGGGCCTAAGAGGGAGAGCCTTAGAGATAGCAGTCACAGGAGGCCTCGGCTAGTAGGTGTTGCTGCACTAGGTGTTTGAAATTACCCATGTTAGTTGCGCTGGACATGCCGGGGTGCAGTGAGTTGATCCAGAGTGGGGCTCTGTAGGCAAAGGCATGCTGTCCAAGTGCTGTGCGACACCTAGGATTTCTGAAGATCTGATTACTGGAGCTTCTGTTGGTGCGAGGATTTGGCATAAGGTTAAGGAGGGCTTGAACACCTGGAGGCATAATTTTAGGCTGATTTTTTTCGTTAGTAGGCAGGTTTAATATCTGAGCCTACTAGCAAACTGTAACCAGTTTGCCTGAGAATAAAGGTCACATGTATGAGTCTGATGCACAGCACTTGTAAGAAGGTGGTAAGCTTTATTCAGAGCTGTCCTGATGTGTTGAAGGGCAGTGTCTGCAGCTGATCCGTAGATGAAGAGACTTTAAAGTGAGCAGTACAGGCTGATGCCCCCACTGTCAATGAGTGGTGTGGTGTTGGAATCCTAGAGATAGGGGGACATAAAAGAAAACCTACAACACCTAGTGATGAGGTATAACAGTGGGCGGTCAAAGTGCTCACCTGTTCTGTTTTGCCTCCTGAGCTTTAAAATAGCTGTTTTGTGCCATGCTATTGTTAGTATTAGCTCAAATTGCGTTCGCTATTATTGATTCACTGAATTGACTTTTGCTATTATTGACTCGCTATATTGACATGGAGCCTATTGTGATCACTAAGTCTGCTGTCCCCTTTTTGTCATGATGTACTAATCTGTTGGTTCTCTCTCCCCTTCTGACTTTCTGTATTTGTTGGTGTCATGCATGCTTGTCCCTCACTCTACACCTCATCCCCTGTTCTCCTCCTTTCCTCCCTTGTCTCTTCTGGTGAATTTTTGGTTCTTGTTGACTTTAATCTGGATTGGCTCTCACCCTCCTCTTCTTCAACAGTTCTCAAAACTGAGTCACTAGATCATACTCAGCTTATCTCTGAGCCCACCTACCTCAATCCTTGTACCTCCAATCACTCATTATTGGACTTGATTCAATCTTCACATCCCTAGCACTATGCTTCAGTGATCACTGGATGGCCTACTGAGTCTGGAAAACCTGCTGTCCTAAATCTTCCCGAAGTTCATTTAGGCTAGGTATACCAGATCTCTTAACTTGGCTAGACTTTTTGTTGTGCTTGACAGTATTGACTGGTCTCCACTCTTTACGTTCATGGACACGGATAATACGCCTTCTTATTTTCAAATCAAGTTTATTGCGGTTTGGGATAATCACCCCCTTCCATTGCTCTCAGGTCTATGGTTTCTACAAGGCTTGTGTCTCTACTTGACTCTTAGAAGTAGAGACTGGAAAAGGCACCACAATCCGCACAGGGGTTGTGTACAGACCCCCATGTCAGGGGGAAGGAATGGACAAGGATATGATAGAAGACATTCTTAGAATGGCAGAGAAAGGGGAGATACTGTTGATGAGAGACCTGAATATGCCAGATGTTAACTGGAGCACATTTGCTGCAGCCACATCCAAGAGCAGGGCCATTCTTGATGCCCTACAGGTGGCAGGCATTAGACAGCTAGTTTCGAACCCACTCGTGAGGGAGCAATCTTAGACCCTCAGACTTCTCAAACGGGGCAGTGAGAGGATCTCAGATCTAGACGTAGGTTGCCATCTGGGGACAAGTGACCATCAAACAGTGTGGTTCATGTTAAACTCAGCTACAGAGTCAAGCCATACAAAAGTGAAGGTACTGGACTTTAGGAGGGCTGACTTTGGCAAGATGGGAGAGTGCCTCAGAAAAGCACTAGCAAACAGGCTAGAAGGAGGTGTGGAGCAACAATGGGGAATTATCAAAACTGCCACCACAGAGGCAACAAGCCTTTGTGTGAAGCAAATAAACAAATCAAAACGAAAGGAAAAGCCACTATGGTTCTCAAAAGAGGTGGCTGTGAAAGTCAGGAAGAAAAAGATAGCATTCCAGAAGTATAAGGAAACACAGAAGGACCAGGACAGAGAGCTGTACCAGTTAAGGAAGCAGGGAGGGAAGTCAGAATAGCAAAGTCCCAAACTGAGGAAAAGATAGCCAACTCAGTTAAGAAGGGGGATAAAACCTTTTATAGGTACATCAACGAGCGTAGAAAGACAAAGGGAGGGATAGTGAGGCTGAATAGAATGAACGGTGGGTGGGCAGAGGGGACAGTGAAAACAGGAATACTGAACGAATATTTCTGCTCAGTATTCACAAAAGAGGAGGGGAAGTGCCTAATCCAATTAACAGAAGCACTTTGATAGGGGGTTGATCCCAGTCCTTTCACAGAAGAAAGGGTTCTGCAAGAACCCTAAAACTGAAGGTGGACAAAGTAATGGGTCCTGATGGAATTCACCCTCAGAATTCTAAAAGAATTAAGGGAGGAACTAGTGAAACCACTGGCTACTCTTTTAATAAATCATGGAGGATGGTGTGGTACCCGAGGACTGGAGGAAGGCAGATGTGATTCCCCTTCACAAAAGTGGGACCAAGACAGAGGCAGGAAACTACAGACCTGTCAGTCTGACCTCTGTGGTAGGGAAAGTGATGGAGTCACTTCGGAAGAAAGAATAGTTAAGTACCTAGAGGCCAGTGGAGCTCAGGACCCAAGGCAGCATGGGTTCACAGCAGGAAGGTCATGTCAGACGAATCTAATAGATTTATTTGACTGGGTGACCAAAGTAGTAGACCAGGGAGGGGCTGTGGACATGGCCTACCTAGACTTTAGCAAGGCATTTGACACAGTCCCACACAAAAGATTAATAGTCAAATTAACCAGCCTGGGAGTGGGACCCAGGGTGGTAGCCTGGGCAAAACATTGGCTGGACAACAGGACACAGAAGGTAATTGTAAATGGAGTCCACTCTGAAGAAAGGGGTTACTAGTGGGTACCGTAGGGTTCAGTATTGGGTCCAGTCCTTTTTAATGTCTTCATCAGTGACATTGCAGAGGGACTAGAAAGAAAAGTATGCCTTTTTACAGATGACACAAAGATCTGCAACAGGGTTGATACACAAGGAGGCGTGGAAAGGATGAAAAGGGACTTGGCAAGGTTGGAGGAATGGTCAGACGTATGGCAGCTAGGATTCAATGCAAAGAAGTGCAAAATAATACACCTGGAAAACAAGAACCCAGGGGAAGAATACACAATGGGTGGGGAGGTAGTAACAACAACAAAAAAGGAAAGGGACCTGGGGGTAATCATATCAGATAACCTTAAGGTTAGCAAGCAATGTGAGAAGGCAGTAGGGAGGGCTGGGGGTATACTGGGATATATAGGGAGAGGCATCATCAGCAGAAAACAGGAAGTTGTTATCCCTCTGTACAGACAGTTGGTGAGACCCCATCTGGAGTACTGTGTCCAGTTCTGGAGACCCCATCTCCGCAAGGACATAGACAGGATAGAGGCAGTCCAGAGGAGGGCAACTAAAATGGTGCAGGGTCTGCAAGAGAAGCCATATGAGGAGAGACTAAAGGAGCTTAATATGTATACCCTTGAGGAAAGAAGGGAGAGGGGGACATGATAGAAACTTTTAAGCACCTCAGTGGAATCAACAAAGTCCAAGAGGGTAGCATCTTTCAGAAAAAGAGACTTGCAAGAACAAGGGGACACAATTTAAAGATAGAAGGAGGGTGGTTCAGGGGCAATGTGAGGAAGTATTATTTCACAGAGAGGGTAGTGGATGCATGGAACAGCCTTCCTGAGGAGGTTGTGGGGTCTAAAACTGTGGGAGAATTCAAGAATGCATGGGACAGACATAAGGCAATTCTTGTGGGGGGTAGGAAGAAATAGGCTGTTGGTTAACTAGGATCTGCGGCCAATCCTGTAAGTAGGGAAATGGGCAGACTAGATGGGCCTAGCGGTCCTTATCTGCTGTCAAAGTCTGTGTTTCTATGTTTCTATGTTTCTTGTTACATAAGGCATTAGGCTCTCCCTCTGATCCTAGGCATTAAAAACAGCTTCCTAATACCTGCTCTAAATCTATTAGGGATGTTAAATCTCAGTATTTCTGTATGCATCTTCAGACTAACCTCAACTCCACAAGTAAATTTTGGAAGGTTATCCACTCCCATTCTGATTCATCCACCCAATCTTCCATGCCTAGCCTAATCTCTGGAGGTTCACGTAGTTCTGACTCTGGGGTTTTTGCCTCTGTGTGTAATAACTTTTCACTTCATGTGTTTCTTACATTCTTCCTTTTCCTCTTCTACTCCTCCCTGTTCCACATCTTCTTCCTTCTCAACAGACACCTTCATGCTTTATTTCTCTATACAGTCACTCTTTCTGACACTCTCTCTTCTTTATTGTACTTAATCCCCTCCAAAGGTTTCAGCCCTGATGGGTTTAACCCAAAACTGCTCACTCTCTCTGCACCTTCGTATGCTCTTATTGCTGTATCATGGCTCTGGAAGAAGCCCAAAGTCCTCCCTTAGCACAAAGGTGAAGATCTGACCTCTCCTGATAACCACCTCCCATCTCCCTTCATCCAACATTTTCTAAGATACAAGAGTACTTTGTTTTACTCGGCTCTCTTCCTTCCTAATTTTCTCTGGTTACCTCTCTCAGTACCAATGTGACTTCTGGAAACACAACTCTGCTGTTTCTTCTTTTCTCAGAGTGACTTACTCAGTTTTTACAGGAATGGATCAAGTACATCTGTTGTGTCGGCCCTGTTTCCCCATGCTGTTCAGTGAACTACATGAGGTCTTCATATTGACAGATACATCACAGCCAGCTGGTAGAGTGAGTAAATCCTGGGTAGCTCCCTGCAACAAATCATTTAATTGTCTGTGGTACCATCTAATTGCTTCAGTGATTTTTCAGGGTTACTGTTCATGTTTAACCTGGCTTATGAGCATATCATTAGTTGGCTTACTGTATTAAAAGTGTACACGTGCTCTGCTAACCTTGCTTTTACAGGGAGTTCCATGGAATTTGCTGAAGGCCAGACCCTGGTGGTAAGTCTAAAGGGTGTGTGCATATTATTAATGCTAATTGCTGACTGTGTGTTACCTGCTGCCAGAAGTACAGGGTCACTAGGTGGGTTTGTGGGATGTTATAGCTTCCCAGAGGGCTATACCAGACTAGGTAGATACTCCACTATTGTTACTCGGGGTGGAGGCACCTTAATATCGAATCCAGGCCCCTCAACCTGTAGATAGAAATACAGAAAAGGGTTGTAACTCTAGGGATAATGCCACTTAGGGGTTACATCTTGGAGGCATCACTGGGATTAGTGCCCCCTTGTGGCTAAGATACAAAATTGCACTTAATTGTTACATTAGCGCCCCCTAGTGGCCACGTAGCAAAATTGTAGTAAGGCTCCACCTGAAACCCACTGTTTTTATGGGTAATTACCTGTGGTCCGCTATCAGTGGGGACAATATTACTATCCCTGATTCTGACTCCTCCTCCTCTAAAGCAATGGCTGTGCATCAGTTAGTTAGATGGTGTATGGGGCATTAAATTGACTCCCAGAATGCCTTGTTATTACTAAATATACACCTGGGCACTAGTAAAGATGCTATTGAGGGGGCACTTTCAAAAATTAAATGCCTGTGGAAGGCTGTAGTGGTAAGCTGACAAGCTAACTTGACTGCCTAAATTTTGATGGCTTCAGTGGAATGTAGCAACCCAGTGGACAGTGCTAAAGTGCCTTAAACTACTTCTGTTGATGTATCCCCTGCTGCCTGGAGGGTGGTAACTAAGGATAGTGAGGATCCCCCAGAACCAGAATCCCCACCCTTATCTGAGAATTTGGAGGAGAAGCTTACCAAATTGTTACTGGAAGAGTACCAAACCCTCGGGGACTTTAAAAAATTATTTCTGTCTCCTGAGGATACTTTGCTTTCAACACCTGCATCTGTTCTGACACCTATGGTGGTAATTTCAGTCAGACATGATTATTGCCACAAGCTAAAAGTGTTCTCTGGCACCTTGCCACACCTTATAGGGAGGATGATTGGGAGACATGGATAGACTATGTTGCTCTGCTAGTGCGAGACTGGGTGTGTCCTGAAGTGGAGAAGTGGCAAAGGTTGAGTGAAATCCTCTGAGGACCTGCACTGGATATCATCCTAGCATCGAGGTCCACCAATCTCAATGCCTCTGCACAAGAGTATTTGGAATCCCTAAGAACTATTATTGGTGCCCTGGAGGATGCTGAAGACCTTATGTGGAAGTTCAGGGGCATCCGGCAACAGCGGGGGGAGACCTTGTCTGTGTACCCGATCAGATTAGAGAAGGCCCTTCAAAGAGCATTTAAGAGTGAAGGTGTGGCCTCAAGTGAGCCAAATTGAATCAGGTTGGACCAGATTCTGGGTCTATCAAGTATTCCAGTCTTCTATTGCTCAAATTAAGACTGGGAGACCATAAAGAAGATCCTCCCTCTTACATCCCCTTAATGCAAGAAGTACATGAGGCAGAAAAGGAGGAAGAAGACTCCCAGGATCCCTGCATGGCCATAGCTACTGCAGCCCCTACCCTTGTTAGAGGGTCAACCACTGATGGCCCTGAGTTCCATGAGTTACTTAAGGAAATCAGAGAGCTGAAAACTTGTGTCACCCCTAAGGGCATCATTGATAAAGACTCAGATACCACTCAGAATGCATCTGCTATGAGATTGGGGATACACACGCAGGTGCCCCCTGTAGATGGCAGCCCAAAGATTGAACTAAGTGAATTGACTGATATGGTAAGAGAATTAATGGACTGTAGTGTGCAGTCTCCAGCCTGGTGAAGAGAATGAGAAGCCGAACCAAGACCCTCTACTGTAACGTCGCAGCTGAAGCAGACCAGAGATGGTACATTTTGCTTTAATTGATGGTCACAATAAGAGGGGATGCCAATCCCAAAAGGATACAAACAATGTGAGAGACAGACTGCTTGCAGAAAGGAACTCGAGGCAATGTAGTGCCAGGGGAGCCCCGACTTCATTTTGACACAATTCATTTGTGGCCAAGTAGTTTGTTCCAGCTCCTGCAAATACTCCACTGGTTTGGGAAAATATTGTGGGACCCTCCATTGAGACTACTGTATGTATTGATGCTATCCCAACCCAAGCCATGTTAGACAGTGGGTCCAAGGTCACAATAATATTCAAAGATTGGTATGACCAGTACCTGTCTGACAATCCTCTACAACCCTTTGAAGGACTGCATGTCTCGGCTCAAGTCAACCATTCCTGCACCAGAGAATGTTCTTTAGTGAGCAACTGTCTTTGGAGATCCAGCCCCTGTGCAGAGACAACTCACAGGTTACAGACACCTCGAGTGAAAGGCTGTGAAGTGGAGGTGTGTCGTGTCGGTCCTGTTTCCCCATGCTCTTTAGTGAATTACATGAGGTCTCCATATCACCAGATCCAACACAGCCATATAGTAGAATGAGTAAATCCAGGGTAGCTCCTGCAACAAATTATGTAATTGTCTGTAGTACATCTAATTGCTTCAGTGATTTTCTGTGTTACAAGAGATTGGGTCAACCGGCCATGATTACAAATAATCAAAGCTCTATTGTGCATGCTGTGTTTTCTTTCCATCAATGGCCCCAACAACAGATACAATGACAGACACCCCTGGGCAATGCCTCCGGCTAGCCAATATAAAAACCTGGGTGTATACCTGTACCAAACCGACAACACTGTTGTTGATGTTAGGCATAGCGACATGCCCAACGTTGACAGACAAAATTTCGCCTGTCCGGTATTGCTGTTTTTCTTTTCAGTGGATGCAGGGTCAGAGGTTTTTTTGTATGTTTATTTTATTATCTCCTCTCAGACTGGCCCCCTTCCTCTGACCCTCCCAGCCCCATCACCCTGATGTCTACTGGTAATCACCTCTTGCTTGAGGTGCCAGCTAGCTGGATGCTGCACCTGTGATGAGTTATAATCATCCCACTGATCCACAGTATTTCCATCCTCCAGTTTTGTTTCCCACCTCCAAGTGTCGGACAAGTGTGCAATGACTACAGTGGCCAAGCCTTGCACGCTTCTGCATGTGTCATGCTAGGCAGCTGCTTCATCTCTGTCCCCCATCTGTGGAATCAGTGTGCCAGACTCCAGCAGCCACAAGGGGCCAGGCATGTGCCGATCTCCAGTACCACCCCTCCCCAGGAGAGGAAAGCTGTCCTCTAGATGCTCAATCTGCTCCCTCCCCGGCAGACCCCTGGCAACCTGATCTCACCACGAACATGGTTTGCCTGCATGGCAGGAGGTAAGGTATTGCTGCCTCAGCCCTCCATACCATCAGGCTGGCTAGGGGTCAGAGTTGATTTTGAGGGGGGATGAAAGATGATAAAAGGACAAAATTTCGCACTCAGGTCTCTCACCGCAACAATCTCAAAACCTGTCGAGGTTGTCGCTGTGGAGGATTTCACTGTGCGGATTTCACTTTTTCAGTCAGTACACCCATCCTGGGTACTTGCAAGACTGATTATTTGGGACTAGAAGTGCATGGAAAGTAATCTGAATTTAAACAGAACAGTAATCATTCATCTAGATTCATGCCTCTTCCTTGTTCACGATTCCCTAAATAAATCTGATTTACTGTTCACGTTTAACCATGTTTATGAGCATATTATTAGTTGGGTTACCATATAAAACATGCATACCTGCTCTGCTAACCCACTATTGTTACTCTGGGTGGAGGCACCTTAATATCAAATCAAGGCCCCTCAACCTGTGGCTAGAAATACAGACAAGGTTTGTAACTCTAGGGATAGTGCTGCCTTGGGGTTACACATCAGTACTTCAGCTATCTTTATAGACCTTGCTACAGTTCTGATTCTGTTGACCACACACTCTCCTGTTTGACAGATTGAAGCTGGTGGGTCTCTTTGTCCCACCTGTGAATTGGTCCTGCTCCAGTGTCTCTGACCATCACCAATTAGTTTGCCTCAGTGGTAGGGAAAATGATGGAATCACTTCTGAAAGAAAGAATTGTTGAGAACCTAGAGACCAGTGGGGCACAGGACCCAAGGCAGCATGGATTCATAGCAGGAAGGTCATATCAGATGAAGCAGTAATAGAGTTCTTTTACTGGGTAGCCAAAGTAATAAACCGGGGGGGGGGGGGCTGTGGACATGGCCTACCTAGACTTTAGCAAGGAATTTCACAGCACCACACAAAAGATTAAAAAACAAATTAGCCAGCCTGGGAGTTGATTCCAGGGTGGTAGCTTGGGTAAAAAATTGGCTGGACAACAGGACATAGAAGGTAATAGTAAACAGAGTCCACTCTGAAGAAAGGGGGGTTACTAGCGGGGTACCACAGGTTTCAGTACTGGGTCCAGTTGTTTTTAATGTCTTTATAAATGACATTACAGAGGTATTGGGAGGAAAAGTATGCCTCTTTGCAGACAACACAAAGATCTAAAACAGGGTTGATAAATGGGGGGGTGTGGAAAGGATGAGAAAGGACTTGGCAAGGAATGGTCAAAAGTATGGCAGCTTTGATTCACTGCAAAGAAGTGCAAAGTAATGCACCTGGGAAACCATAACCCAGGGAAGAGTACACAATGGGGTTGGGGTACTAACCTCAACAAAAATGGAAAGGTACCTGGGGTAATCATATCACATGACCTAAAGCTAAGCAAGCAATGTGAGAAGGCAGTAAGAGGGCTAGGGGAATACTGGGATATATATGAAGAGGCATCACCAGTAGAAAACAGGATGTTGTTACCCCTTTGTAGGGACAGTTGGTAAGACCCTATCTGGAGTACTGCATGCAGTTCTGGAGACCCATCTTGGGAGGACATAGTCAGGATGGAGGCAGTCCAGAGGAGGGCAACTAAAATGTTGTAGGGTCTGCACCAGAAGCCATATGAAGTGAGGCTAAAGGAGCTTAATATGATACCCTCGAGGAAAGGAGGGAGAGAGGGGACATGATAGAAACTTTTAAGTACCTTAAAGGAATCAACAAAGTCCAGGAGGGTAGCATCTTTCAGAAAAAGAGATGTGCAAGAACAAGAAGGCACAATCTGAAAATAGAGGGGGGATGGCTTGGGACAACGTGAGGATGCATTTGTTCATGGAGAGGGTTGTGGATGCATTGAACAGCCTTTCTGAGGAGGTAGTGGGGTCAAAAACAGTGTGGAAATTCAAGAATGCATGGTGCAGATATAAGACAATTCTGGTGAGGGGTAGGAAGAAGTAGGCTGTTGGTTAACAAGGATCTGCAGCTTATCCAATCCGTAGGGAAATGGGCAGACTGGGTGGGCCAAGCGGTCCTTATCTGCCGTCAAAGTTTATGTTTCTATGTAATTCAGATTGGTGGTTCTGTTTCTCTCACTCTCCATTGACAGACTGGAGTTCCACATTTCCATTCTTGGTACCAGGGGTCTGGTACAAGGGACCTGGAGTAGTCATATCAGATGACCATAAGTTTGGCAAGCAATGTGAGAAGGCAGTAAGGAGAGCTGGTGGGGATATTGGGATGCCTAGGGAGAGGCATCACCAGCAGAAAACAAGAAGTTGTTATCCCTTTTGTACAGACAATTGGTGAGACCCCATCTGGAGTTCTGCACCAAGTTCTGGAGACCCATCTCCACATGGACATAGACAGGATGGAGGCTGTCCAGAGGACAGCAACTAAAATGGTGCAGGGTCTGCACCAGAAGACATACAAAGAGAGATTAAAGAAGCTTAATATGTATACACTCAAGGAGAGGATGGAGAGGGGGGACATTATAGAAACTTTCAAGTACATCAAGGGGAATCAACAGAGTACAAGAGGGTAGCATCTTTCAGAAAAAAGGATGTGCAAGAACTAGGGGGCACAATTTGAAGATACAGGAGGGATGGCTTAGAGGTTATGTGAGGAAGTATTTTTTCACGGAGAGGGTTGTGGATGCATTGAACAGCCTTTCTGAGGAGGTAGTGGAGTCAAAAACAGTGGGGGAATTCAAGAATGCATGGGACAGGCATAAGGCAATTCTAGTGGGGGGTAGAAGGAAGTAGGCTGTTGGTTACCTAGGATCTGCAGCCTATGCATTAGGTAGGGAAATGGGCAGACTGGGTGGGCCAAGCAGTCTTTATCTGCCGTCAAATTCTATATTTCTATGTTTCTACCATTCCTTTCTCCTCTCTCTTAATGACCTTCCTTTCATCTGTGTCACTCCCAAAACAACACATGCATGCTGATGGCATAGTCCTCTATGCTTCTGGCCACTACACAATGGAGCATAAATCACTGATTCAACAAGATTTTGATAATGTTTAATGCTGGTACTTCTCTGAGTTCTACTTAGTGCTAAAAACAGTGTTCATGTCCTTTGGTACTAGACAAAACTAGCTAGGCTTCCCTCCTACCCCTCTTTCCCCATTCTTGATGGCTTCCCTTTAGAGGATGTCCCCTCTTTTAAGTATAGCACCAGCTGTATGGCATGATTAATGTCCCAGTTCCTCTCTACATATTATTAACATTCTTAAGAAATTACATCCTAAACTTAGAGCCCTTAAGTGGAATAAGAATTACCTTCCACCCACAGTCCACCAGAAAACTTGTAAAAATTAGCTTGCCAGTGGTTGATTATGTTTATGTGGTCTATCCAGCTATTCTAATTAAATATGGCCAGGTTGTATCTTCTCTTCCATTTTTTCTTCTGCTTTCCCTAATACTCCCCTCCTCACACCAATCACTGTCTTCTCTATCAGTCCCTCTCTGAGCCATCCTTTGACTCCTGTTTTCTACTTCCCTCTGCTTCCTTTATTGCTAGTTTCTGGTTTTCTTTTTTTCCTTCCTACCTTAGCTGTCTTCTATCCTATTTACCTCCTTCCACCCACTCCCTGTTTCTCTGCCTCTCACAGTCATTTTGTTCCTGCCTGTCGTACTTCTTCTGGACAATCTGCATTCTCATTCCAACACCCTTCAGTTAGGGGAAATCATCCAGCCTCCTCCCTCTCTTGTCTAGCTTTCAAATCCTCTCTCCAAAACCTTCTCTCCTTCTCATGCACTTCCCCCTAATCCTTAACCTACTCTTTAGCAGTCTCTGATGTTGTACTCCTATATATCTTTGACATCCACAACTTAATATGTATTTGGCATTACATGTTTGCCCTTTTTGGCTGGCAAGCTTCTGTTTTTGGCCAACACTATTCTCCTGTATTTAATTGAGTTTTGCCCCAGAGCTGTATTGTTCTATTATCATTTTGTGTATTGTACTGTACTCATTTTGTATATACTGTATTCAAACCTATACCAGACGTAGAAAGACTCATGCCTTTAAACTTCTCCTTGCTGCCCTAAGGAAAATTGTGCTCCTTCTACTCCTATGCTCAGGTGACGGTGAACTTAACCCTGGCCCTATGAAAGTGCTCTCATCTCCTTCTGAACTCACAACTTTGAAAGGAATTAGCTTCTTGCATACCAATGTGTGCAGTCTTTTAAAGAAGATTGATTCAGTCCAGGCTTGGATTATTCATACTGCACCAGACGTACTTGTGCTTTCGGAAACATGGCTCCGGGCATCCACCCCAGACAGAGAGGTAAACATCCCTAACTACCTCCTCTTCAGAACCGACAGGGGGACCGGGGAGGAGGAATAGCCATTTATGTTAAAAACAAATTCTCAGTATCTATATTAGATGCTACCTCCCTTGCCTGTGGATTTGAATGCCTGTCTCTTAAAATCGAGCTTTCTCCATAGGTGGCGTTCTACATCATAGGCTGCTATAGACCTCCAGCAGCAGGACCACAACTTCTGACACACCTGTCATCCCACCTGGATACTACCTCAATGGAAACAATCATACTAGGTGACCTTAACTATGATTGGCTGACTAAGGTCTCGTTACCCCTAAAACAATTCTGCAACTCTCATGGGCTCACTCAACTTATTACTGAGCCTACTCACATCAACAAAAAAAAATCCAATGAGAAGCACCCTCTTGGATGTTCTCCTTGTTAACAGACCTCATTCCTTTTCCTATGCTGGTATCCTCGTAGCGGACGTTAGTGACCACTGCTTTATTGGTGGCATAAGAACTGTTACCAAACCTCTATCTACATCAAAGTTTTCCACTAAAATGTACAGACGAAACTTTGATCCTATTGCATACTTCAATGATCTAAAAAACTCTTTGCTATGGCAGTGTTTCTACCTGGCTAAGTCAGTGAGCGATGCCTATGACGTTCTTCATGAAATCATATCCAGCGTCCTAAACAGCCATGCTTCTCTGGTTAAAGCATGAATAAAAGCCAGAACCTGTCATTGGTTCTCACCAGATCTGAAAGCTGCCTTACTCAAAAGAGAGTACCTCTGGAAAAAGACTCATAAATCTCATGCTGATGCAGACTAGTGTCTCTTCAGGGCTTCTAGCAACGTCTGTACTAAGTTGGTCAGAGAGGCCAAAGCCAACTTTTATCAAACCGAGTTACTCTCTGTGTCAAACTGCCCTACCAAGTTCTGGTCCACCATAAAATAGCTATCTGGCCAGTCTCCAGGAAGCGCGCTTCCTTCCAAAATTACCACTGATAATATTATCATTAACGATAAATTAGAGATACTGCAGGCTTTCAACAATCACTTTGCCACTGCTGGTCTGGCGTTTGATAATGCACCTGTAAGTTGCATTCTTCCTCAGACCAACACCCAGCCTTCAGAACCAAGTAGCAATAACATGGATTTCTCCTTTTCACGTACCACCATAAAAGAAGTTGAAGATCTTCTTCTATGACTAGATACTAAAAAAAGTGCTGGGGCCGACTCCTTTGACCCATGTTTCTTGAAAATAGTATACCATATACTTGCTACACCTATAACACACCTATTCAATCTGTCCCTAGCACAAGGCTCCATCCCCAAGGCATGGAAAACTGCTCATGTAATTCCCCTGTTTAAAGCAGGAGACCCCTGTGACCTAAATAGCTAGAGACCAATCTCCCTTCTTCCCATACTTTCAAAACTTCTGGAAAAAATTGTGGATACACAGCTGAGATCTTTCTTAGACAATGCTAGACTACTCAACCCATTGCAGTCTGGCTTTAGAGCTAAGCATAGTACAATTACAGCACTGGCAAAAGTTACTAATGATTGGCAACAGGACCTAGACAACAAAAAATTTGTTTGTGCTGTGTTTCTGGACCTCAGTAAGGCGTTCAACACAGGGTGGGACAAATAGGGTCACCAGGTCACCAAATGCGACCTATTTCCCCATTCTGCCCACTTACTTTTGACTAAAAGTTGCCATTCGGGCAAGTAACACTTGTGGAAGCAGCGCAGCGGGCATGCACCTTTTTTTTTTTATTTCATTCCCAAGTGCAGCCGTCCTTGCACATGCGCAGTATTTCTTTTTTTCCCCCACTGCGCATGTGCAGATTAGTCTCCGAGTCCGCAGCCATGCAAGCATGATCCGGAATTGCAGTGCACCACCAGTATGCTGAATCTGGAGAGAGCAAGCTATGGCGTTTTTCTTGGAGTGTGCGCAAGTCGACTCAAGAGGGGATGGACTCGTGCCCAGAATAGATCACAAGGTATGACCTAGCAGGCGTTCACGTGTGTGTGCTGTTGGGTATAAATGCTGTGAACGCTGCTGCCCGCCATTTCGTTGACTGTTTGTGAGGGAGAGGACACAGAGCATTCTTGTGTACTACTAGTACATTGCGATTGCATCTTAGAACTTAAGAATTTAAATCAAAAGCCCTTTTAAGGGCTTAAGTTGGAAACGCCCACAATTGTTCACTGGGGAAGGGGGTAATATGTTAGTGAGGGAGAAGAGAGCATTCTTTGTGTACTACATTGCGATTGCATTGCATCTTAGAATTTAGAAATTAAATCAAAAAGCCCTTTTAAGGGCTTGGAAACATCTACAATTGTTCACTGTGGGGAGAGGGGTAATATTTCTGTCGAAAGTGGGAAAAACATTAAACTGGCATTTGGCAATTTAAACTGTATGATGATGTGCTGCTGAAGTAAGGGGGCAGGGACTTGCTTTGCTTGCTTCTGAGGGAGAAAAATCCATTGTGTGCTGGTTTTACTAATGCTGACTTGAAGTGCTGCATAAAAAGCACTCAGAGTTGAGACTAGTGAGAGAGACCATTTTAAAGAACAACTGCATTAATTCAGGCAATAGGCATTGCAAGAAAAGTTAAGAAAGTTAACTCAAAGTAGTAGACCTTGTGTGTGCTTACTGAAAAAGGGGAGCTTAAGTTGCTTGATAGTCCAGGTGGGAGGGCAAAGCTACTTATCTGTGTGTGTGCCACAGTCTATTTGGGCATCTTGTCCTGGGATTTTGTCAGGCTTTGTTGGGTGGGACCGGCAGGATGGGACCACTCACTGATAGAACAAAAAAAATTAAAAAATACAAGCTTGCTACAATAATAAGTCCAGACTACCACTTGTGTGCATATTATTGGCAAAGTCTGTTTTGACAGTCCACCTGTCTCGTCGTCCAGTGTTGTAGTGGTTGTGATTGTGTTTGTGTCAGGTTGTGTGTTTTCAGGATGGGGTTGGGGGACCAAAAAATACAAAATTAAAGATTGCCACAATTAATGAAACACCCATATTAGTACTACCTGTCCTGTGTGCATATCATTGACTGAGTCTTTTGTTGTTTGGCTATCCACCTGTCTCGTCCAGTCCTCTTGAGGTTGTGTCAGGCTTTTTTGGGGGGACCAATTTAAAACAAAAAAAAAAATTAAAGCTTGCCACAATTAATGAAACGCCCATACTAGTACCGCCTGTGTGCATATCACTGACTGCGTCTTTTGTTGTTTGGCTATCCACCTGTCTCGTCCAGTCCTCTTGAGGTTGTGTCAGGCTTTTTGGGGACCAATTTAAAACAAAAAATTAAAGCTTGCCACAATTAATGAAACACCCATACTAGTACTACCTGTGTGCATATCACTGACTGCGTCTTTTGTTGTTTGGCTATCCACCTGTCTCGTCCAGTCCTCTTGAGGTTGTGTCAGGCTTTTTTGAGGAGACCAATTTAAAACAAAAAAAAAAATTAAAACTTGCCACAATTAATGAAAAAGGCATAGCTATTAGACTCTGTGTGCAAAAATATTAGTGACAGCCTCTGGTTGTGTACTAAAAATATCAGTCCATCCAAGACAAGTCCATCAGTCTCACTCACAGTCACAGCTACAGCCTGAGCCAGTCCTCCTGGTTGTGTCAGGTTCAGGCAGGCATCCAAAAACTGTCTGCTGCTGTGCTGCTGCCATTACTGGCAACCAATCATTGTTTTTCATACTGTTTTGGGATTGGAGTAATAAAAATGTCTGGAAAAAAGAAACAAAAACAACAACCTAATTTGTTTTCCTTTGGCTTTATTAAACCCAGTCTATGTGCTGTGGAAGTATTACATAACAAAACCATTCGAGTTATCAGTAACACTGACAGTAACATTGTCGATGTTGCTGATGAGGAGGAACATGTGAAATTAAATCCTCCAGTTGGTAACGCTGCTGCTGCTGTTTGTTCTATTTCTGGACTCGGGGGCAGCCAGGGCGATGGCCACGACCATATTGACAGACCATCAGTAATGGTTACTGATATTGTTCAGGTTCCTAGTGTTTCTGCTACTTCTAGTAGTGTTTCCGCTGCAGATAGTTCATCTTCCTCAAGCTCTCTGCCCAGAATAAATCCTACCAACAGGAAAAAAGATTCAGTGAAACGCAAATTCAGGGTTGAACGGTCATGGGAATTTGACTGGCTTCAGTATGAGAAGCAAAGCAACACTATGAGCTGCAAGGTGTGTAGGAAGCAACCCCATCTGGCAGATCATACATCTGTGTTTTTTGTTGGTAACAGTACTTTTAAAATGGAGTCTATAAAAATTCATGATGCAAGCAGTTCCCATGTTAATTGCATTCTGGCTGAAAGGGCTCATTAGGCACCTGAATCCACACCTATGGCTTTTTGTTTTCAAAAGATGAATGTTGCAATGAGAGAATCCATGCGGTGTCTTTTTAATGTTGCCTACTTTCTGGCATCAAGGGATAGGCCATTTTGGGACTTTCCGTTTCATACCTCACTGTTACGCAAATGTAATATAAAAGTGATTGAACAATACACAAATCACAAGAGGTGCAGTGAGTTTGTGCATCATATTGCAGCAGTAATATGCAGAAATACAACTGAAGTGATAAAAAAATCTCCTGCTGTTGGACTGTTAATAGACGGAAGCACTGACAGAAGTGTGAGGGAATTTGTGAATGTGTTCATCAGTTATGTTGGTGAAGATGGTACTCCAAATATCTCCTTTATTGGTACCGAGCTACTAGGGAAAGCAGATGCCGATGGATACATTGCAGCATTAGATTCACTCTTTAACAAACTTAACATCCCCTTGTGGAAAACTCTTCCATGGATTTCTGGGATGGCCACTGATGGTGCATCACTCATGCGAGGTCAACGTGGCGGAGTCACGGCAAAGTTACAAAATGGTGGCCTGCCTTGGTTAATTGCTACACACTGCATTGCACATCTTTTACAACTGGCCATTCTGGATGCCCAAAAACATATGCCAGAAGTTCATGAAAATGAAAATGGCTTGCGGGCCCCATATTCATTTTATCATTCTTCTCACCGAAGAATGAGAGCCTTGGAGGAGACAGCTAACACCCATTTCATTGAATTGAAAAAACTGGTCAGCATTTTCACAGTGCGCTGGGTCAGTTCACACCGCAGTGCTGTGTCAGCTCTACTCCACAACCTGCCAGCAGTAATTGCACACTTAGAGAATACTGCAACACAGCACAGTGGGACTTCTGATACAGACAGCGCTAAAGGACATTTGAACTTTGTAAAAAACCAAAAAAAATGTGGTTCTTGGCCTTTCAACAAGATTATTTATCTATTCTTGGAAAGCTTTCTCAAAATTTCTAAAAAGAGGGTCTTCTTCTTACTCAGGTACAGCCACGGGTAGACAGCTGCATTTCAGAGCTCATGAAGTTGAAGACCAAGGCGGGCCCTGCTGAGGCACAGTTTTTAGAGTATGCCCGTTCAGAGGGCAGTCTCCTTGCTGGTGGTATGGATGGCAGCAGCACTCCTCAAGCTCCTCCACCAGGCATGACTCAAAATGCTAGTGAACATCATGTAGTACAGAAAAATAGGAATAAAAAGCAAAAAAGAACCAGGCAGGCCATTGCTTCAGACCAAGCAGCCAAGGAGATTGTTTCCAATGAAAATGCCCGCACACTGATCAAGGAGAAAATATGCAACAGTGTGACTGTATTCTTATGTGACAGATTTGAGCCCATGTGGCAGTCAGAAGACTACAAACGATTTTCAGTATTTGGCACAACTGTTTGGCCTTCTCCTGATGACCCTCTCTTTCTAAATTTTGGTCAGGAATCCATCACAGGGCTTTGCCAGATGTACATGCCATTCCTGAAAAAGCAATATGGTTCAGGGCAACTTTTATCTGATCCAGAGCTGGAGGACGCTGAACTTGAAAGGGAAATTACACAAAAAGTTTTGGAAGAGTGACAAGATTTCAAAAATGCTGTAAAAAATCAAAATACAGAGCATGTATTAAGAAAGGTTCACCAAAATTTAAAGAGATTTGGTCTGTTACGGTTGTTGATCACAATTTTTCAGGTAATGCCAGTGAGTACAGCGGCTTGTGAAAGGGGATTTAGTGCTCATAATAGGATTAAAACAATATCTCGTAGCAATTTTATTGATAGCACTATGGACGATTTGCTGATGATCAGTTTAAATGGACCAACAATAGCGGACTTTAATCCAGACCCATCAAGTGATCACTGGTACTCATCAACACCAGAATATCGGCATCTTTCTGGTCATAAAGTCACACATCCAGAATCAGATGTAATGGACTTGGAAGCAGAAATAGATGAGGAGGAGACTGAGTTGGACTCGAGGAGTTGAGTTCAAAGGACACAGACAGTGGTTGCATTAGAGTGGGATGTGGGAGGTGGACCGATTTTGAAGAAGACAGTAACAGCAATATAAATACTGTTAGCAATCTGTCAGCCATAGTTTTTAGGAAGCATTTACTTATTTTCTGCCCTTGCCCTCAAAATCTAATTTTAGTGATGATGACCCTACACAGTGGTGGATTGGGGATGATATCAGCATAGCAGCTGGCAGCAGCACATGTCTGGCCATGTAATGAAAAAAAAGTCACAAAAAAGTACCCCCCCAAAAAAAAGAACACCCAAAACAATAACAGAATCACAACATCTGAAAGGTTTTATTGGTTTATTTAACAAGTCAACAACAACAACAAAAAAACGCAGTGTACACTTAGCACTAGGAGAGGACTTGTTTTCACTTGTAAATCAGCAGGTTCTGGTCAGTCAGTTAGACAGGCAGGACTTTCAATTTGTACTTTATAAATTCTCCCTCCTGAGTATACTTGATGCTGTTCTGGCAGGCTAATTCTCATCAGAATCTCTGGTAAACACTTTTCCAAATGTAGGTTAATAGACAATTCCTCATCTGAAAGGCAAGTTAAAAAAATGGCTACCATATTTTATAGGCTAGCGGCCGAAAAACAACTGGCCACCTAAAAATATTTTTGGCCACCAGATTTTGAGGTATGGTGGCCAAACTGGCCACCAGGTCAAAAAGTGATTTGTCCCACCCTGGTTCAACACTGTCGACCACTGCCTGCTCCTCTCCATCTTAAAATCTATAGGCATTGGCTCAACCGCACTGGGATGGTTCCAAGACTACCTTTCTGATAGACAGCAACAAATTAAGGCTGATGGAGAGATTTCTCCACTTAAACCGATAAAAAGAGGTGTCCCCCAGGGCTCCATACTGGGCCCATTACTGTTTGCCATTTATATCAACAGCTTGGATGCAGGCATCAAAGATGCCAGTATTCACTTGTTTGCTGACAACACGGTGCTCTACTTAAGCCGGGAATCTCCTGAAGCTGCCTGCAATGAGTTACAAGCTGACTTTAATACTCTGCAGTACCAGCTCCTTAGCAAAAAGTTACTACTAAATGCAAAAAAAAACAAGGCCATTCTTTTCTCACCATCAGGCCCAGGGGCTTACTCTGCTGTCTCTAGTCCATTACCATCAATCTCTACTCTATTAGGAGAAAATCTTGAATTTGTGACTAAATTCAAATACCTTGGTATTTGGCTAGACAACAAACTCTCTTTTGTGGAACACACAGAAGAACTGCTGAAAAAACTGAGGCAGAAGCTTGGTCTTTTTTTCAGAATTAAATGCCTCTTGACCACAGACGCAAAAAGACAGCTTATCCAGTCTACGTTCCTTTCTTTAATTGACTACGCCGACTTCATTTATGGCCATTGCCCCACCTCATATCTTGCAAAACTGAATGTATTATATCATAGAGCAGTGAGATTTATAACTGGCCTCCCGTACTTCACACATCACTGCTCTTTACACGCAGCCATAGGGTGGTACTCCCTTCAATACAGGTGATATAGAAATGCAGCCCTATGGACACTCCGAGCCCTCACCAACAAACTCTCACAATATGTTGTTGACTGTCTCCCTCTTAGTCCTATTAGGAACTATGCCTTAAGAAGTCAATCGCTGATTTCTTTGAATGTCCCAAGGGCCAACACTCGCCTTGGAAGGGCTGCCATAAACTATGCCCTGCCTACTCTCTGGAATAGGATACAAAAATCATTGAGACTTAGTGCACCTGTCAGTCCTGCCTTCTTTAAGACCCTCTATGACAAAACATTTGCTGAAATCTGCAATTGCTTCTATTGCTCCTAGCAGCTTGACTATTGTTCCTCTCTTCTTCAACACTAGTCCCAGCTGCTTATCCAAATCAGCCCTTGCCACTACTACTCCCCCCTCCTCTGCCCCACTTGCCCTTAGCACCCTCTGCATCCCTCTTATTCACCACCCCCTTCTGCCGCATTTATCTAAGGCTTACACACTGTTATGCTCACCTCCATAGCTTAGGAATTTCCATCCAGGCCTGTAACGTGTTTCTGCTGGACAGGAATATAAATAGTCTTTCTTTTTTTCTTCTATGGTTTGTATATGACATCCATATACATCCTGCTCCTATGGGAACTGTATGTGTGTGTATATATATATATATATATATATATATATATATATATATATAAACATTTGGGTTGTGTTATGTATATCTTTCTTGTACATGTGACTTGGAATGTAAATACTCTGCTCCTATCAGTATTGTAAACATGTTGTTCCTTTTGTATTATGTATATTTATATGTAACTGTACAATTTTCCCTGCCAACAGCAGGTCCACCTTGTAAATGAGCTTGCTCAATGGTGATTGCCTGGATAAATAAAGATTTGATTGATTGATTGATATTATACCAGTTAAGTAAGCAAAAATCCTCAATAGGGTGTATAGGGTAATGGTGATTTAATGCACAGCTAGGTGCATTGTGAGGCAGCCTCGTGTCCTCACAGCACCCTGTCCCTGCCTTAAATTCCCATCACCCCATTCCCTGGAGTGGGTTATTGCACTTGTAACATGGCTTATGTTTAAACAATAAATAATATGCAGAAAGCTGTGTTTTCACTGTTTAAATAGCAACAAAGGCACTGCACCCTGCCACCTTGCGAAATAGTCCTTAACAAATAATGCATAGTGCATTGTTCTTATGCACATAGAAATGTCACAGATACACTACTGAGAGGATCTGTGACATTTCTTGAGCATGATACTGTGTGGCACATTGCCTGCTACAGTTACTTTGCACCCCTTCTCCCAAAATCCAGTGTTTTATAATCATAACACAGGCACCCATTTGGAACTTGGCAGAAACTTTACTGGCAAGCACAGGCACTGCTCTCTCTCTCTTTCTGTCTCTCTCTTTTGCTCTCTCACTGGCTCACATGCACATTGCTGTCAATACTGGAAAGTAGGGGACACATGTCACAGCTCTGATTCTCCTGCTCCTTGCATGGCTCTGGGCATGGGGTGGCAGGCTCTGACTCTCGCCTTTCAGCAATGTCTGTGTCCCTCTCACTTATCCACTCTCTTTTGCAACTTGCAACCTCAGACAATCTGTGGGGAACCTGCTCCATATTTCTCTTTCTCTTCTTACAGCTGTCACAACTCCTGACTGCTCTGCCTTTTCCCCCCATTTACTAGTGACCTGTGTCTCCCTCATCACAATGGCATCTGCTTACATGGCACTGTAAACAATAACTATGCATCCATTTCTCTCTCTCTCCATCTCGCCCTCTCTCCCTGATCACACAACCACTCGACTGCAAGGAGTTACAATGCTCATTCTGGGGCACAACACACTGCTTACTCTACCACAGGGGTTCAGCAGGCGGGTCACTCTTCCACTCACTCTCCCATTTGCAGTACAAACAGTAATGGACACCGATCTGCTTTCCTCACAGATGAAAACAATGTCTTCAGTACTTCTTTCTCTTTGCCAGTCTGGGCACTGTCACTGTTTCCTTCTCTGTTGTAAATGGTGGAATGGGGGCTCTGTCAGTGGGATACCTACTGCACTCCCTAGTGGCAAGCCGCAATCTACAGGCTGCAATCAGCAGAAGCTGACTCTGGGCCATCACAACATTCTATGGTGTCCCAGCTCTACGCTGCTTGGGTGGGGGACAGGGATTACAGCAGCAGCTGGGTGAGGTATTCAGGCTCTCGGGGGATTGTGACACACAGATACAGTGAGACAGCAGATGAACCATGGACATTGCCACAAAAACAGAATTTTGCATGACTCCTTCTGTGTAACTGTACATTAAAAAGGGGATTGAATGCATGGATCCACAGATGCAGTCAACCGAATCAGATGTCTCGCTACACACAAACCATGTTATAAAGACCTGTATTTGATTTCCTCATTTGTGGAATTTTATGAATTGCATTATTGCACTTATTATTTATGTTGTAACAATGTTTCCACTGTCTCCCTCTCCCCTGGGTCACACCTGGTAAAGAGCCTTGGGACAGTGAGCCTTTCTCAGTTACCAAGTTTCAATAAATAAACTACTATTAGACAATTAAGATAAGACAAAGATTTATTTACTCAGTTAATCTAACATATTAAAAGATATTGTTTTATTTATTTTGTTTAATTGAATGTATATTTCCTGTTTATGTTAACTGTATAGAACTACTGTACCTCAGTTAGTACTGATACAGTACGTGCACCACCCAAAAAGCCTTATGATGTAATGTAGTGTAATGCTTTTCCATTTTAAATTCCTTATGTAGTAGTATTTTATTTGTTCAACCTTCAGGTCATTACAAATTAACATAATAAAATCCACAGATTACATATCATAAACTCACATACAATAAAGAAATCCACATATAATTTACTTATAAATACTTAAAACAGACACATATTTATTGCACTATTCAGTTAGTAATCCCAGTGAAAACCCACCCTAATCCAATTAGCAGTTTTTCTTTTTTTATAAATCCAGTTAATGTATGTTGCCATCTCTGTGGCAATAAATTCCAGAGGTGGATTTGTTAAAATTCTTAATACCTCTTTTTTCCAGTAACTGATCTGTCTGACATTATGGGGACACTATTTTATTACGTAACTCTGCATACTTTGGGAAGTACAATATCAGATGTTCTAATGTTTCCAGGCATTTCATACGACAATTACTATTTAGGTCCTGAAATTCTGTTTTGTCCTTTGCTTATAAATATTGTCTATATTTAGATGGATATAACTCTAATCTAAACTTTGTAAATAAAAATCTTAGTTTTTTATCCATTAGCAAGGATAAATATGGTTCCTTGATATGATTTATTTTATTTTCTGCATATCATTGATAGATTTTTAATGACCTGACTTTCTCTATATCTTCATTACCTGAAACATTAAGCAATTTATTTTTAATCAACTGATTATATTTATTTTAGATTTTTATTCCCTTCTGTTGATCATTGCATAAATGATTTAACTCTATGTGACTGAGAATATTAATTATTTGATTTAACCATGGTGAGGGTAATCCTTGAGATACCCAACTTGCTTTCTCATTCAAATATTTGGAGGCCAGTCTATTTGGTTCAAGATTGGAGCATTTTATCCAGTACCTTATCTTTGTTAAATATACTAAATACTTAATTTGTGTTCTTCCTAATTCAGCCCTTACAACAACCACTGGAGTAGAGCAAGGTACTCCCAATATATTTTTGCATAAATTATTAAATGGTGTCTCCAGTTTTACCACATTATCATCAAGCCACACTTCAATGGCATACAAAACAATTGGATTTAATTTCATTTCTGCTGCTTTAAGAATTGCATTAACACTATACCCTCCAAATCTTGCATTAAATCTCAATAATCCATTCTTACTTTGTATTAATCTATGCAATGTATATGTCCTTTGCTTTGTAAATTTGCCATTACTAGAAATCTGTAAACCAAGATATCTGTATCCTGATACTAATTGGAGTGGAGTATCATTAATAAACCATTTAAATTTTGTCAATTTCTTTCCTATTATCATTATTAGGGGGTTGTCCATATTTATTATTAACTAATTATTTTTACAATATAATTGAAGTTGCTTTAATTGTCTACCTATTCCTATAGGGGAAAGTGAAATGAGAACCAGGTCATCAGCATACATGAGAATTGTTACCAAAGTACCAGCCACTGCAGGTGTGTGGCTGGAAATAGAAACAAGTTTTTCTGGAAAATCATTTATGAATAAATTGAATAGTGTTAGAGTTAGGATACAGCCTTGTTTCACTCCTTGATTTGTTGAAAAAGCCTCTGTTAAATTTCCAGCCAGATCATAGCATATATATGTCTTATTTTCAGAGTATAATTGTATTATTATCCTTAATATGGTTTGGTTCAACTTCATATCTTTAAGTTTTTGCCATAATGAACACCTATTCACCCTATCAAAAGCTCCCTGAAAATCTATGAATGTAACATAGATAGGGATTATTTTTCTTATAATACTTCTCAATGATATGTGTTAATATGGAACACTGGTACACAGTAGAATAATTTTTCCTAAATCCTGCTTAGTAATCATTCAATATATTTGAGTCAGACAGCCAAATTTGTATTCTACCCAATAAAATTCTTGTAAAGATTTTACTCAGACTATCCAGCAGACTAATCGGCCTACAATTCTCCGGTAATTCTGGATTTTCTTTCTTATGTAATGGTATTATTATATTATACTTTCATGATTTGGGATATTATTGCTCTCAATTATTTTATTAAATAATAGTGCTAATAAATTGCTCCACCACTCCTGCTTTATTTTATGAAGAAAAGAGGGAACTCGATCCACACCTGGTGTTTTATTTAATTTGGTAGCTGATATTGCCCAGGAAACTCCATGAGGTGTTATATTCATTGCAGATTGTGCCTCATTCAACTGTGTTAAAAAACGTTCTTGCTTTTCCTCCTCAGTCCCTTGCCAGAATAATTTCTGGTAATATGCAGTCCAGTTTGCTGCTGGAATGTGTGCTGTAATATTCTGGGCAACATTTCCCATCCCCTTTGCAACTTTAATCCAAAAACCTTTTATATCCCTGTTTTCTATTGTTTGTAACATAGACTTCCACTGCTCTTGAATGAACATATCATATTTTTTAGTTAGAAGACATTTGTATTCCTTCCTTTGATTATTGAGGTACTGCATATTTTCAATTGTCCTGTTTTCTTGTACATGCTTGATTATTTTATTAAGATACTTTTTAAATTGTTGACATTCCGTATGGTACCAGGAATGGCCCTGTCTATGTTTAAATTGTTTATATAATAAAGGTAATAACTTATCTGTAATAACCTGTATTAAGTTCTGAATCTGTTACTGTTTTTTCTTCTGTAATATTTTCTGCAATCATTTGAATTTCCAGAGGGTTTAATATTGTCCTAATATCTATGTCCAACTTCACTGAATATTGGATCCGCCTTTGATTGATAATCTGTATCTCTGCAGAGTCTTCCCTCTGTATCCCCATACTCCCATCTACCTGTAATTCTACTTTTAATGGATAATGATCACTTTCAGGGCTTATTACCACCTCAACATTGTTTATATTATAATACTGCCAAGGTAAAATACAAATATAATCTATCGCACTTGCACTTTTCCCACTCAGATATGTAAAATAGGAAGTATTCTTTCCCTTTGTACTACATTTAGTGTAATTAAACCATATTTCTCCAGAATCCTAAACAGATTCCTCCCCTGAATATTAATTTTTTCTACCCTTAGTGTAACTATGATATTTTCAAGTACCCTTCAACAATTTCATCGTGGATTGGCCCAATCTGCCATTAAATACCACATCAACATCACATTACCACCTGGGTATTTATTCATGACAATCACCAGGTGAGAGTCTGATTCCCCCCATAGTACATTTGAGAATTGTTTTGTATTTACTGGTGGACAATACACATTAATAAATATATATATATATTCGTCTTGATCCATCTCAACTACAATTATTATAATATTGTCTGAGATAAGTTCTGTTGCTTTAATTTTAACAATCTCTGTTATTTTAATGAATGTTACTTGTCCCCTGAAGGCCTGCCATATTTTTTATTTGTATGGGCTTTCACTTCAAAAGAAGTGAAGCCATTTAAATGCAACCCTTCTATTGCCCAAGCCTCTTGTAAACAAATTATAATATTTGCTGAAAGGAACTTATTTACATTTTCATCCATCAATTTTTAGAAACAGCAGAAATGTTCCAAGACATAATGGAAATCTGTATTTTATGCACTCCAACACATCTTCCTGTTCTTCAGTGTTTACCTCATGCAATCATTCTTGTGCTTCCTGTGTAAAAATCTGAAACCTATTCTGTACTGTCACACCATATTCTATTTGCTAATTAAAATCATAATTTTCCCATGATCTCCCTGGGATTGATCTCTGGGAGTTTCCATATTATTCTACTTCCTCACATGAATATATCCATATACCAATTTCATCAGTTTTTCTAGCTGCTTTTAATATCAACTGCTGTAATATTTGATCCCTAATAGCAAAATGTATTTGTCCTTGTTTTGTATAACCAATTTCTCTATGTGCCCATTTAACACCCAGTTTTCCCAATCTAATCCCCAGAACTTCAAAAATTATATAACATACGTTCTCCATGAGTTGGGATTCAGTTTCATTTGCAAAGTGGTCAACCCCATGGATTGATAAAACATATTGTTTTTCTTCCACAACCTGAGTTTGTGAGCAGCATTCCTGCAATGCCAGAGATAATTCTACTTCTGTGAAAAAACACACTTTCTGGTGTGTCTTTGAACTCCTTTTTCAGTATTTGTTCCACATCCATAACCACTCTGAGTTCAATCTTTCCCTTTATTTGCTTCTGTTTCCCAAGCCATGTTGCAATTTTATCTGATAACAATATTAACAGATTGAAACAGCCCTCTGTCTCAAGTTTTATAACTAAAATTATGTTGTTTCTTCTTTTTGGGATCTCATAAATATATTCCAGTACCTGTATGGCCATATCACACAGTATTTCTTTTTCTGAAAGATCAGTGATATCTATCCCTGAGCAGACTATCGTGGCTTCAGTTCCTGAAAGCCATATTCCTGGGTTAGTTTGATAGGGGTATTCCCAGTTTTGGGACTGTATAATACTTGTATTGCCTCTGCCAGTATTATTGGCAGTACTGTCCCTAATGTTATTTGTTTTTTCACTAAAGTCCGCATTTATTGACATCTCTAAACTGTGTGGCTTTTTCTCTGCTATATTATCTGTTCTTTTTCTCCTAATTTCTTTGTTTCTCTTTTCCCTTTTTTCCTTTCAAGTTTTTATATTTTTAATCATGCTGGTGTTCTGATGGCTTTCCCCCCTCTTGTATTATTTGGGCATTTTTCACCTCCCCTTCTTTGATCTTTTCTAATTCTTTAAGGTTCTTTTCCTCTTTTTCCTTCTTTTTCTGCAATTTCTTTCCCTCACTATAGAACCCCACTCTGGTAAAAGGGGATTTTCTTGCTCCCCCTGTTTACTCATTTGTCCTATTACCATGGAATCTTCCTCAGAGCCCATCTCTTTTTTAAATAATTCTCTAAATTAATTTCTTATCAGGGCTTCCTCATATGCCATTGTAGATTTAAAAGAGGTCACCTCATCTTGTAAAATGTGTAAATGCTCTAACAAGAGGATATTAGCCATGTGCGGATCTTTAAGGTCTGTTAATAACCTTGGTGTAAAAAGTGTTTGATAATCCATTATCTTTTCTGAATCTTCTTTAACACCATGAATTATACTTTTGTAATTTATTTCAGATAAATCAGTGTCCTGTGCTTGTTGTTTAGAATGAGCCTCCAAGGACAACATTGAATAATCTAACTTTGTTGTAGATTCTGGGAATGGTTCCTACTCAAATTCAGTTGAATTATGTAGGGAAATTTCATCCCTCAATTTACACTTTACCTTTTCCATTTTCACAGAATCTCTAGTTAGTCTATCTGACACAGGTATCGAATTCTCCTTCCCCTGATTTACCAATTCTAAACAATCCTGAATGATTTTCTTTCTTTCTTTCTTCCTTTCTCTGTTTTAACCAACTTCTGAGATTCTTTCTGGGCGTCTTTCTGAAATTCTTTATGAAGACTGAATGTATATGTACATAAAAATCTATCCAAAGTAACCAACTTTCTCTTTCTCCCTATAGCCTAGTTAACTCTTTTACTGTCCTTTTGTATGTATTTTTCCCTTCCTTCCCCTTTTTTACCTATGCTTGTAATATTTCCAGGTATGCCTTGAATGGTATAACTAATCTGGGAGTCACTCTGTTCTCCTTGTTTTTTGCATTTTGCTTCCATATTGTTTTTTCCCTTTAGACTTTTGCTGAGGCTGTTTGCTCTTTTTTATTTGTAATTTCTGAGATCCCCCATTATTATTGTTCCCTACATGCCTTATATTGTCTCTAGTCACTACAACCATTTTCCAATAATTATTGTCACCAACTTAACACAGCAACTAAATTTGCTTAAAAGTCTAGATAATCAAGGCAATATATAATTAGGTAATTAAACAGTTAACTGCTAATAGACAAAAAGGCAAACGGAATTACAGTGGACTGATTTAAATAAACAACTGCTATAAAGTTTGTCAGCTCCTATATGGTAGTCCAACTCTTTAGATCTTCTCTCAGCTGTTTGTCTTATTGCACCCTATTCCTCTGTTTCTCATTTAATTCGACACGTTTGTCAGTATAAATATTGTTCACAGTTCTTGTAAAAATGTGTTGATATGTATCTTAGTCCACTTAGTTCTCTTCCCCAACTTCGAAAACCCCAATCACAGACACTTCATAATTCCGATCAAATCCAATCAAATCCAAAGATGGGTTTCCAGGATAGGTTTCCAAGATAGATTGCTAATAGTTAGTCCCTTTTAAAATGTACTGGTACTTCTTAATACCGTGCACTTTGTCCACTGGAATAAATTAAAATAAACAGATCAAGGTAGTAAAAAAGAAGATGTGGACAAAGATAATTTAAATACTACCTAAATATACTCAGCTTACTTAAAATCACTTTCAAAATGTCTTAATTTTTTTAGGACAATAACACAGGGAATACCTTGCATCTTAATATAAAAGGATAGAAACAAATATAAATAAATAAAAATTGCTCACAACAGTTACTAAATGCCACACTGCAGTTCCATAGAGCTTAAAAAAAAATAAAGAGGATTTTAAGAATGTTCTCCTTACTTTCCCAGTTATACTCGGATAACATTCCTGGAGCGTAATGTGGCTTTTTAATTCACTGTCCACACAAGCTCTTAGCCTTTATAGTGCTTTGTTCTCTATCTCTCTCCCGCTTCATTTTAACCAAGCTAGATTTTATTTTTAACTGCTGTAGTGGTTTCCTCAAAATCTCCAATGTTGTCCATTATTGCTTACTCAACTATGAGGGGGATACAGGCCCAGCTAACCAAGCTCCAGATAAAAAAGACAAATAATTTCACATAAGGGTCTGCCATGCAAAACACTGGCTCAGCTCAAGTTGAAAACAAACTTGGTGTAAGCAGCAGAAAAACGGATCTCAAGAAAGCAATTTGTAAAACACTCTCTTTGTAAAAATGAGATCTACCCCAATCTTTCCCTCTACTATATTCAGACCTCTGGGCTGCATGCACAGAGAAAATGGTGCTTGAGGGAAAGCATGCGCTTTATGCTCCAGGATCATGTGAAAAAATGAACCAATAGAGGGGTATACTTCCTAGTTTCCAATTTTCCCCAAGTTTTCCTCAACATTTTTAAAACTTTTAAATTCCCAATTTATCCATTTATTTATTTATATAACTACGTTTATGCCCATACAATGCTCATGTAACTTTATATATGCTATATTTAAATTGCTATAAACTGAACTTTTTCTCCGCATGAATAGCGCAAATGGTATAACAATAGCAGCTTATGTCAAATCAAAAAACATAAGTTCTTATAAAGTATTATTTTATTCCAGTGGTTTTGTAATAATATTCCCGATGGAAGCAGAAAGGAGCAAATAATGCTAGCCAAGGGAAACCCTCAGCTTTCCTATTAGACTGCTTCTCTCATTTCCACCATCCTCATAGTTTGGTGTTCTGGGCCGATAAGCCCTCGCAGGCTCCTCTGGTTCTCCTAATCTCTCAGCAGGCTTCTCGGCTTTCAAACTCCATGCTGCTTGAAGGAGAGGCCCACAGGCCTTAAAATATCACTCCAAAAGCCTTTAATGAGCCCAAACACTTGGACGGACTGGAAAGGTCAGTGAATCATAAAACAATAAATATATGGTGGCAACGGTTGCATACCTTTTATAAGACTTTTTAATGCTTTTCACTGACTCCTGCTACTGATACTCCTCCTCAGTACCTTGGTGCCCTCAAATTCCTTATGTGTTTGTGCCATCTACTCAGAAATCAAGGATAGTAGGTAACTGTTCGCTGACTGTATCTTTTTGTGAGTTTATTGCATGATTTTTTTCCTTTTTTATCTTTGTTTTGTTATGGCTTATTACATATATGCATATGAATATAATTATTCAGAAACTTAATAAACAAAAAGTATAAAAACAAGCAAAAAAAATTAAAAGGGCAGTAACAAGCACAGCTATTCTGCCATGATCTTTAACTGTTGTGCTCTACAGTGATGGAAAGCTAGTAATTTGTGATGGCACTGAGTCCATGTATGTCAGCAAGGCCATGCTGATACATGTGCCACCCAAAACAAAAACTGTGCAGTATGTCAATGCAGTGGCACTGCCCTGGGCATACTCTGTGGATGTCTGTGTGTAAGTGATATGCTGTATAGACAGGTCACATGGACAATCCCAAAAGGCAACAGCAAGCTAATTATATGGATGACTGCAAGTATGGTGTCACCCAACATGCCATGATCTGCACCCCATTACTGCATGCTATGAAATGGTGTAACCTATTGAGAATGAGGCACACCTCAGTTGGATGAGGCATCCCCCTCTCATATCAATGCAATCAACTATGCACAAATATCCTGCATACCACACTGTATGAAGTGTGTGTGAAGGACATTACAAAGCAACTACAGTGCACATGTCCAATGTACTGTAGTCAGTGACAAATTCAGAGCAATTAACAGAGACATGCACATGTGACTCATGTGCGTTCATAGTGTACTGCATGTGTAGCAATTCTTGGGATGCAACATACCTATAAGGACACACATATGCCATATGATGTATGTGTATTGACTACACATGACACATGTAGCAGCATCAGCAAGAGTGTGACCATACACTAGACTGTGGATCCAGAAGCACCATGATGTGTGTGAGTGGATTTAAATGTAATACAATAATCATATAATCCCCACTGGACCAGCATGTAAATGATGTGATGCGAGACTAGTGGTGTGCAAAGCTGAATAAATTCACTTTGTGAATTAATTAGTAAATTCATCACAATTCACAAAGTTAATCTGCCTGGCAAAGTACCAATTCACAGTATAGGGATAACTCTGAAAATTGCTAATTTGGAAATTTTGACAGTGAAGTGGGCCCACAGGCGAAGATTGTAATGTACTTTGGTATTGGAGGTCGCATGGTACCAAAATGAGCTGAATTCCATAAAGAGTCTGTGTTCAGTGCAGTCTTCCCAGAGAAAGGAAAGAAGTGTGTCTGATTGTCTAAGCGAAAAACCTTTAAAGTCTGTCTCAGAGCTTGTTTCAAATCAAAGGATTTACAGATTGTTCTAGAGCACCTTGTGTTGCTAGATGTGTGATTTGTTTGTTTCTGTTTTTGCTGCTTATTTAGTTTAGAGCAGTGGTTTTGTTTTGTCTGTAGTGAGACACTGCTGTGGTGGAGGGAAGGTCCATTCAGTTTGGAAGGCAGTTCAGAAAGATCAGAAGCCTTTCAGACAGAGTAGCAGGACATTTGTCATATTTTTTCCTCAGCCTTTTTTGTTTCTTGTTTTTGGTCTATACTCTGTGATTTCTTATTTTACTGTATTTCAGTAACTTAATTTGGTGTGTTTAAATAAAGTATTTTGTCAGTCTCTTTCTGTATTAGTTTTAATTATTTAGTTCTTACAGTGATGGTGTTCCATCATTTTGTTATATTAATTTGCTAATTATCACTGTCACAGAGAAAAAGCTAGAAGGGGAAGCAAACATATTCAATTCAGTGCTTTACAGTAACTGATAATTGCTATTTTTCTTTTAAACTTAGATTGTGGGCTTTTAGTGACACTGTAATTTCTTTGCTGTCTTTACTTAGAATTGTTTTTGGGCTGTTGAAAATTAAAAACATAGTGGTGGTGTATTTCTTTGCTGTCTTTAATTGCTGCAAATATCCGCCCCCTTCCTCCAACTCTTAATTATATACCCTGTTAAATCTAATTAACAGGAGCTAAACACAGGGGATAGTAAGGGGTGTGAAGTAGGAGGGGCATAAGGGGAAGAAGCCCACCCTCAGCATGACAAGTGTTTTGACTCATTTATTTATTTATTGGTTTATTTTCTTTTTTTTTTTTAAAGTATCTGAGTATCAGTGGCAGGATTTTTAGGACAGTAAATTAATAAAAAGGGAACTAGGAGAGCTTCAGTAACAGACAAGTAGTGGAATCGCAGTATAATTGCAGTATAATGTGGGGAGTGGTGCAATGCAGTGGCTGTGGGGCAGCCATATTCAGGCAGACCTTCTGGACACTGAGGTGCTGCTCTATCTACATGCATCCTCTGTGGACTGTGAGATGAGGTAGCCAGACTCAGAGCAGAAGTAAACTGGGTTAGAAGTACCATCACCCCTACCTAGAGACCACTCAGTCCAATGCAACTGCCTCAAAGGATGCTGAGAACGAGGAGCACTTGGATTACAGTGGGCTCAGGGAGGGTTAGAGTGGTTAGACAGAGGCACATCCCAGATCCTATTCCACTCAAGAACTCATAAGCCACACTGGCAAATGGGGACAACCAAATAGAGGTACTCAGAGAAGTTGAAGGAAAGGATGTGGAGGTTAGGCAAAGAGGTGACCTCAGTGGGGACAGCAGTGGACCCCAGAGGAGGAGAAAGCAAATCCTGGTGGGGGACTCCATCATAAGAGGGATCCAGCTAGGAACACAGGAGGTGGAGGACAGGGAGGTGAGGTGCCTACCAGGTGCCACGGCATGGAGGTATGGAAGGAAGATCCTGAGGATCACTGGGAAGGCAAGATGGGAGGGTGAGCTGGATGTCATTATCCACCTAGGTACTAATGACCTGGCAAATGGGGAGCCAAAGGAAGTTCAGGAAGAGTTTAGGAAATTGGGGAGGGGTCTCAAGCAAGTAGCTACTGCTGTCACTTTCTCAGAAGTACTACCTGTGAGAGGCAAGGAAGAGCATAGGGTGCATGCACCAGGAACTTTAACTCATGGTTGAAGAACTGGTGCTGTGAGGAAGGGCTTGGATTCATTGGTGACTGGGGACACCCCTGGAGGGATGGAGGTTTGCTCAAGCCTGACGGCCTGCATCCATCCTGGAGGGGAATCCAAGCACTCAATTATAAGTTTAAATGCTTCATTGACAAGCATTTAAACTAGTAAAGTGGGTGGAAAGCCAGCAAGGAAGGTACCTACTTGCTCACCCCCCACAGCTAGCAGTGGAACCAGTGAACTGGAGGAGTGGCTGTCTCTACAAAGCAGTGTGCAAAAGATGGAGATTAGCACCCAAGAGGTGGATAGGCAGAAAAGAGGCAAAATTCAGCAGATGGGCAGACAGCAAGGAGAACCAGGGATAAAGGACAGCCAAGGAAGGGGCTGGAGTAGAACAGCAAAACAGCCTAGGGAGGTCAAATCATGGAAAGCCATGTGTGCCAATGCCAGGAGCTTTAGCAACAAGATGGAAGATCTGGAGGCTGTCATGGTGCAGTCAGATCTGGACATTGTGGCCATCACTGAAACCTGGTGTAATGATAACCACAACTGGGAGATGGCCATTATACCTGGGTACAACATATTCAGAAGAGACAGGGCAGGTAGGAAGAGAGGAGGAGTGGCACTGTATGTGAAAAATGGCATAAGGGCCACAGATATCCAGGAGGAACAAAATGGGGGAGAGATACTGTGGGTTAAGCTGGAAAGGAAAATGGGGCCAGCCATCCGAACAGGTGTGGTCTATAGACCACCAGCCCAGGAGGAAGAAACAGATAGGGAGCTGATGTTAGCCATCCAAAGGATGGCAGAAAAGGGTGAGGTAGTACTGGATGGAGACTTCAGTATTCCAGACATGGACTGGAGCATCCCAGCAGCAGCATCAACTAGGAGCAGATTTATCCTGGACTCCCTTCAGGGTGCCTTCCTCAAGCAACTGGTCATGAAACCAACTCAGCAGAAGGCAATACTGGACCTTCTGCTCACAAACAGGGACAGTGTGATGGGGGTTACAGTGAGGGAGCAACTGGGGAACAGTGACCACCAGTCATTGTGGCTTGAAATCACAGAAAGAGCAGAACAAAACCACACAAAAACACATATCCTGGATTTTAGGGGGGCAGACTTTGGGAAAATGGGGAGATACTTGAAAGAGGCATTAAGGGGAATGGGTCAGGAATCAGGGGTTGAGGAACAGTGGGCAGTATTTAAAATGGGGATTACAAGAGCAACAGAATTATGCATTAAGCAGGTTAGCAAGAGGAAAAGGAAGAGGAAGAGGATACCATTATGGTTTTCCAAAGAGGTAGTAAAGAAAGTGAAAGCCAAAAAGATTGCATTCAGGCAATACAAAAAGACACAGGCAGAAGGGGATATGGAGAAGTACTAGGAGAAGCAAAGGGAGGCAGGGAGGTCAGTAAGGGAAGCCAAATCTCAGACAGAAGAACACATTGCAAAATCAGTGGGTAGACAAGACAAAACCTTTTACAGGTACATAAGTGAAAAAAGAAAGGCAAAGGGAGGGATAGTGAGACTGAAGGGGGAGGATGGGGGCCACATGGAGGATGACAACAGAAAAACTGACATATTGAACAGGTATTTCTGCTCTGTCTTTACTGAGGAAGAGGAGGGTAATGGTTCTGAATGGAGTACAAGGGGTGAAAATGGTGCAGAAATTGACACAAGTCCCTTTACACAAGAAAGGGTCCCGAAGGAACTGGAAGTAATAAGAGTTGATAAAGCAATGGGGCCAGATGGGGTGCACCCCAGGGTCCTTAAAGAACTAAGAGGTGGTGGCTGAACCTCTGGCTATCCTGTTTAGCCTATCACTGGAAACAGGGGAGGTACCCAAAGACTAGGGACAGCAGATGAATCAATCAATCAATCAAATCTTTATTTATTCAGGTGGACATCATTGAGCAAAGCTCATTTACAAGATGGACCTGATAAGGTCAAGGTTCAATGGTTGGTACATTAGCAGATATATACAAAACACTTGTAATTAAACAGATACAGTAATATAAACATATATACAATAATCCAAGGACAGAGGTTGATTAAACCTAACAGGACAAGGTAGGATACAAGAAAAACACACTAGAAGAATCCAGTATGTACAAATCCCAGTAGAGGAGTCAAAGCAAGCACGTAACATAAGGTACCCAGAATTACAGGCTCCCTTGTACAAAAGTGGGAACAAAGAGAAAGCAGGGAACTACAGACTAGTCAATCTCACCTCGGTAGTGGGGAAGATCATGGAAGCACTACTGAAGGAGAGATTGGTGGAACATCTGGTTGTCAATGGACTACAGGACCCAAAGCAGCATGGTTTCACCAGGGGGAGGTCATGTCAGACCAACCTCATTGAATTTTTTGACTGGGTGACTAGAGAGGTGGATCATGGGAGGGCAGTAGACATGGCTTATCTGGACTTCAGCAAGGCCTTTGACGCTGTGCCACGTAGAAGAATATTACACAAACTGGGGAATATGGGTGTGGGCAGGACAGTAGTGTGGTGGGTTGGTAGCTGCCTGGGTGGCAGGACACAGAGGGTGGTGATAAATGTGGCGGTCACTCCACAGAGGTAAAAGTGACCAGTGGGGTACCACAGGGATCAGTGCTGGGACCAGTCCTATTCAACATCTTCATCAGTGACATTGCGCAGGACCTAGAAGGCAGAATTTCACTGTTCACTGATGACACAAACCTCTATAACAGAGTAGACACAACAGAGGGTGTAGACAGAATGAGAAGGGACCTGTAGAAACTTGAAGAATGGTCAGGGGTTTGGCAGTTGAAATTCAATGCAAAGAAGTGCAAGATAATGCATATGGGGCACAAAAGCCCTGGCACAATATATCAGTTGGAGGTGAGGATATAGCATGCACCAAACAGGAAAGGGATCTTGGGGTTATCATCTCTGATAACGTCAAGGTAGGGAAACAGTGTGACAAGGTAGCAGGTAAAGCAAATAGGATGCTGGGATGCATAGGCAGGGGCATCACCAGCAGGAAAAGGGAAGTCATAATTCCACTATAGAAGACACTAGTGAGGTCCCACCTGGAGTACAGTGTACAGTTCTGGAGACCTTGCCTATGTAAGGACATAGACAGGATAGAGAAGGTTCAGAGGAGGGCAACAAAGATGGTGCATGGATTGCATCACAAGTCCTATGAGGACAGGTTGAAGGAACTGAATATGTACTCCCTGGAGGAGAGGAGGGACAGAGGGGATATGATAGAGACATACAAGTATCTTACAGGGAGGAACAGGGTGCAGGAAAACACTATTTTTAAGTGAAAAGATGTTCCAGGACTAGAGGACATGGGATGAAGTTGAGGGAGGACAATTCAGAGGAAACATGAGAAAGAATTCTTCACAGAATGGGTGGTGGATAAGTGGAACACCCTGCCAGAGGAAGTGGTGGGGACTGAAACAATCACAGGATTTAAGAATGCATGGGATAGACATAAAGGAATTCTGGAGGTCAGGGGTTAGGGGCAACAGACTTCTAGGAAAACATAAACTGAACTTACAAGCTCAAATGGGCAGACTGGGTGGTCCATAGGCCCTTATCTGCTGACACTGTCTATGTATCTATGTATCTATATGTGTCATGTTAATCACTGCCATATTAAAAAGTTTCATCTTAATCACTGTCACATTAAAAAAAAACTTGGGAGTGGTTTTATTAGCTACTAGTAGATCAGAATCTTTTTTTTCTTATTTTTGAGATCAATCACTCTGCTAACTTCTCAGGGGAGAGGATATCTGTTTCTGCCAGTTAGTTGTACTTCAGGCTATTTTTTATCACAATATTATATATTACACTGGTGCGGTAACACCACTATAGTTAGGGTTCAGCAGTCACTTACATACTAAAGTCAAAAGTTTGGGCATTAATAACTTTGGACCTGTTCAACAGATTTGCCTGACATTTGGTACACTCAGTGGGGCAAGGTAGATCTCTTGATTTGTCAAACTGTGTTTCAGTTAGACTTATGGTCTTTGTGTACGAAAGTACTTAAAAATGCAAAATTATCCATTTTTGGAGACAGCTTTGGGGATTTTGGACGTGGCCCTGCACGATCATTGTATGGCATGCCACTCTGTGAGATGGTTCGTTTGAAAGAGCTTTGGTGGCTGAACATGCCGCTTTTCATTTGGTGAACAAATATTAAGGCATTCAAAAGTTGTGCCAGTTTTAAGTTCCCATTAAAAGTCAAAGGGAAAATTTATATGTATGATTTGCGAACAAAAAATGGGGTTCTGGCCATCTGGTCCCACCTGGCAATAAAAGAATTTGCAACCTCGCAGTGCAAGAATCATTGTCCCCAAGAATTTTCAAAATTCTTTGATCCACAATTTTGTTTCTAGTTTTCTGATCGGAAAAACAGAAATGTCTTGGCTCAGGGGCCACACCTAAAATAAAACTTGGATGAGTTTTACTCAGGGGCTCTGATCTATCCAGCCATGCCTTTGGTTTCATCCAAATCGGTCAAAAAATAGGGTTATTAGCTTTTAAAATATTTATTTGTGGCTCATTAATGATCTTTGATCGTGAGACTGCTAATTCTTTGATCGCGAGATTCTTTGATCGTGATCTTGCATCACGACTTGTTTTCACAAATATCTCAGCTCAGGGGTGGGCTAGGGACACAAATTAGGGTAGGTTTTGATCAAGGGTCACTTACATACTTGTATTTACCTGATGTTCATGTATGTACCTTGTAATGTACCTTGTAATCTCCTGGGTCGCTCCTGAAAATAGGCACTTGGCTGCCTAGTGTGCTTACCTGGTTAACAAAAGCAAATAAATAAATAAGGGGCTTTGTTCTATCAAGGCATGCTGTTGGTTTGGTTCTGATTGGTGGAAAAAACTTGTTTCACCATTTCTTTTTCTTTGGTCATTAGGAGCGTTGATCGCGATCGTGCATCGCAAGTGAGGGATGAGATGGTCAGATTAAAAAAATCAATTTTCTCAGCTATGGGGTGTCCTAGGAAGACAAATGAGAGTGGGTTTTACTCAGTGGGCTTTGTTCTGACAAACCATGGCAGTGGTTTACCACAATTCATTGATTTTTTTTAAATTACAAAAGTTTTTATTCTTTGGTCATGACCCTGCAGATTCTTTGATTGTGAGCCTGCAAATTCTTTGATTGTGAGATTCTTTGATCGTGATCATGCATCATGAGGGCAGGACAAGATGGCCGGATTAAAAAATAAATTTTCTCAGCCCAGGGGTGACCTAGGAAGTCAAATGAGAGTGGGTTTTGCTCAGGGGGCTTCGTTCTGTTGAGCCATGGTGGTGGTTTACTGCAATTCTTTCAATGTTTTAAATTACAAAAGTTTTAATTCTTTGTTCGTGAGTGGTTGCCAAGAAAGAGGAGTGGTTGGACCACAGTGGGCTCAGGGAGGGTGAGGGTGGTGGAACAGAGGCACATCCCCTCCAGTTGTACCTCTCCATAATTCCTATGCCATTCTGGAAATGTGTGGTTCCTCTATGGAGGCACCCACAGCGGAGACCAAGGAGGATGCTGCAAACCTTCACAAAGGAGACCCACAGGAGGGTGGCATGGGACCCCACAGGGGAAGGAAACAACTCCTGGTGGGGGACTCCATTGTTAGGAAGGTAGAACTGGGGGAGGAAAGGGAGAGAGAGGTAAGGTGCCTGCGTGGTGCCATGGCATCAATCAATCAATCAATCAAAATCTTTATTTAATCAGGCGAACATCATTGAGCGTAGCTCATTTACAAGATGGACCTGAGTGGTCAAGAAGTGCAAGTATTATTACATAGACAAGAATAACATAAACAGTAGTACAATGACATAAAGTGCTAATATATAACAATTTACATATATACAAGGCACATTAAAACCATTTAACCTGTAAGAAAAGGAGGCAATGGGTATAGCAGGCATAATATATAAATTATAGGTCCTAATTGGCTTTTATGAGAGTATATCAGGTGACTGGAAAAGAAGTAGAACTAGCATAATGGAACACGAAAAGGTGGGGTAGGTAGGGTCAGGGATTAGGGCCTTGTGAAAGCAATTGCAGAGTTCTGGGAATAGGGTGGAGAATAATCTTTGAAGGATGTTAAAGGTAAGAGGCTATTTAGCTTCATGGTTTTTGGAGTGAGTTCCATGCAACTGCTAGTGAGTAGCAGATAGCGGCCCTCCCAAACTGGGTGCAGGCATTGGGGACCTTTAGAATGATAAGTTTGCTGATCCTGTTGTATGGCCTAGAAGTAATTTGGGTAAACAGTCTGTGATATAGGTGGGTAGTTTGCCTGATAAAGCTTTGAATATCCAAATTGCAGCATTCCTATTTCTTCTGTGTTGTAATGATGTCCAGTTAACTGCCTTATAAAGGGAGCAGTGATGGGTGCTGGAGGAAGGTCAGTAATAAATCTGATGGACCTGTGATATAGGGTGTCCAGCTTATTTAAGAGGGGAGTGAACAATGGCCATAGAGAAAGTCAGCATAGTCAATGAGGGATAGGAATGATGCCTGGATTAATCTTTTTGAGTCTCTGTTGAGGTAGTGCTTTATTCTAAAAATAGACCAAGCCTTTGTCTCAGTTTTTTAGTAGCTCCTCAATATGGACAGAATAGTCAAGCTTGTTATCAATCCAGACTCCAAGGTATTTGAAGTTATCAACAAATTCCAGCTTCTCTCCAAGTAAGGTGGATAGTTATAGGGTGGTGGGTGATGGGGTAGTGGCAGAGCAACTCTTTGTGGCAAAGAACATAGCTTTTGTTTTTTTGGCATTTAGAAGTAGCTTTTTATCCAGCAGATTGTGTTGCAGGATGGAGAATTCAGATTGTAGCAGTTCACAAGCTTTAGGTAATGAAGGATTGCTGACGATATAATACAGTATCATCAGCAAACAGATGAATGTTGGATTGAGTGAGGTTGGCATCAATATTATTAATATAAATGGCAAGAGGATGGGGCCAAGAATAGAGCCTTGCGGTACACCTCTTAGCAGTGGTTTTAAGGTGGATAGGTAATTTACATTTTTTACCAGTTGTGACCTATCTGATAGGTAGCACTTGAACCAGTTGAGTGAGGGAGAATCCAGCCCTAGTGAGCCCAGGAAGGTGATTAATGATTCATGATCCACTGTGTCAAATGCTTTACTCAAATTCAGGAACACAGCACAGGTACTGTTCTTCTTATCCATGGCAATCTGCCAATTGTTGGTTACTTTGGCTAGGGCCGAAATGGTGCTATGCCTTGATCTAAATCCTGATTGTGCTGAATTTAGGAGGTTATTGTTATCCAGGTAGTCCCTTAATTGTGAGTTTACTAACTTTTCGAGTATCTTGGATAGTACTGATAGGATGGAAATGGGCCTGTAATTATTGTAATTATTTGGCATGGAGGGACAGGGAGCTAATCCTTAGGATCGCAGGAGCAGCTGCACAGGGGAGGGAGCTGCATGTCATTGTCCATGTAGGGACAAATTACCTGGCTAAGAAAGGGATCAGAGCAGTGCAGGAAGCATTTGTAGAGATGAGGAGGGGCCTTAGACAAGTAGCATGCATGGTAACCTTCTTGGAGGTGCTGCCTGTCTACGGCACAGGTGAGGCTAGAGTGCTCCACACCATGGGATTCAATCAGTGGTTGAAAAACTGGTGCAGAGCTCAGGGATTTGGCTTCATTGGGGACTGGGGGCAACCTGAAGGGATGCAGGTCTATACTGATGTGATGGTCTGCATCTGTCCAGGAGGGGAACCAGAATCCTAGGTGATAGGTTTAAATGCTTCATTGGCAAGCATTTAAACTAGCCAAGGGGGGAGGCACTGGAGAGGAGCAGGCAAATCCTAGCCCCCCAAAAAAATTCAGGGTACTAAGTGAGGTAGACACCAACATAGAGATGTTAATAGGGAGAAGGGCAGGGGTAAATGGAGAAAATGACAAATGCAATAAGGACAGAGATGGGGCAAAAAGGGGTAAGGCCATCAAGAAATGGAGGGTAATGAATACCAACGCCCATAGTCTGGGCAACAAGCTTCCTGAACTGGTGGCCTTGATGGAAGAGGGATGCCTGGAAATTGTAGCAGTCACAGAAACATGGTACACAGAGAACCATGACTGGGATGTTAACATACCAGGGTACACAACCTACAGGAGAGACAGGGAAGGGAGAAGAGGGGGTGGAGTAGTTCTCTATGTAAGGGAAGGGATAAAAGCAACTGAACAAAAGAGTAAACAGGGAGGAGAAGAGACACTGTGGGTCACCTTAGAGACTGGAAATGGCACCACAATCTGCATGGGGGTTGTATACAGACTCCCATCTCAGGGGGAGGGAATGGACAAGGATATGATAGAAGCCATACTTAGGATGACGGAGAAAGGGGAGATACTGTTGATGGGGGACCTTATTATACCAGATGTTAACTGGAGCACATTTGCTGCAGCCACATCCAAAACAGGGCAATTCTCAATGCCCTTCAGGTGGCATGTCTCAGACAGCTAGTTTTGGAACCTACTCATGAGGGAGCAATCTTAGACCTCATACTCTCAAATGGGGACAGTGAGATGATCTCAGATCTAGAAGTGGGTAGCCATTTGGGAACAAGTGACCACCAAACAGTGTGGTTCATGATAAACTCAGCTGCAGAGTCAAGCCATACAAAAGTGAAAGTTCTGGACTTCAGGAGGGATGACTTTGGCAAGATGGGAGAGTGCGTTAGAAAAGCACTAGCAAACAGGCTAGAAGGAGGGGTCGAGCAACAATGGGGAAATATAAAAATTGCCATCACAGAGGCAACAAGCCTTTGTGTGAAGCAAATAAACAAATCAAAATGAAAGAAAAACCCTCTATGGTTCTCAAAAGAGGTGGTGGTGAAGGTTAGGGAGAAACAGATAGCATTTAGGAAGCATAAGGAAACACAGAAGGAGCAGGACAGAGAACTGTACCAGTTAAGGCAGAAGGAAGCAGGGAGGGTAGTCAGAATAGCAAAGGCACAAACTGAGGAAAAGATAGCCAACTCAGTTAAGAAGAGGGATACAATATTTTATAGATGTATCAGGGAGCATAGAAAGACAAAGGGAGGGATAGTGAGGCTGAATAGAATGGACAGTGGGTGGGCAGAGAACGACAGTGAAAAAGCAGAGATACTGAACAAATACTTCTCTTCCGTATTCACAAAAGAGGAGGGGGAAGTGCCTAATCCAATTAACAGAAGCACTCTGGATAGGGGGGTCAGTCCCAGTCCTTTCACAGAAGAAAGGGTTCTGAAAGAACTCCTAAAACTGAAGGCGGACAAAGCAATGGGGCCAGATGGAATTCACCCCAGAATTCTAAAAGAATTAAGGAGAGAATTAGTGACACCACTGACTACCCTTTTTAATAAACCATGGGAGGATGGTGTGGTACCTGAAGACTGGAAGAAGGTGGATGTGATTCCCCTTCACAAAAGTGGGAGCAAGACAGAGGCAGGAAACTACAGACCTGTCAGTTTGACCTCTGTGGTAGGGAAAGTAATGGATTCACTTCTGAAGGAAAGAATTGTTGAGTATCTAGAGGCCAGTGGGGCACAGCGCCCAAGACAGCATGGGTTCACAGCGGGAAGGTCATGTCAGACAAATCTAATTGATTTCTTTGACTGGCTGACCAAAGGAGTAGACCAGGGAGGGGCTGTGGACATGGCCTACCTAGGCTTTAGCAAGGCATTTGACACAGTCCCACACAAAAGATTAATAGTCAAATTAACCAGCCTGGGAGTAGGTCCCAGGGTGGTAGCCTGAGTAAAACATTGGCTGGACAACAGGACACAGAAGGTAATTGTAAATGGAGTTCACTCTGAAGAAAGAGGGTTACTAGTGGGGTACCCGCGGGGTTCAGTACTGGGCCCAGTCCTTTTTAATGTATTTATAAGTGACATTGCAGAGGGACTGGAAGGAAAAGTATGCCTCTTTGCAGATGACACAAAGATCTGCAACAGGGTTGATACACAAGGAGGCATGGAAAGGATGAGAAGGGACTTGGCAAGGTTAGAGGAATGGTCAGTAGTATAGCAGCTTGGATTCAAAGCAAAAAAGTACAAAATAATGCACCTGGGAAACAAAAACCCAGGGGAAGATTACACAATGGGGGGGTAGTAACAACAACAAAAATGAAAAGAAACCTGGGGGTAACCATATCAGATGGCCTTAAGGTTGGAAAGCAATGTGAGAAGGCAGTAGGGAGGGCTGGGGGGATACTGGGATGTATAGGGAGAGACATCACCAGGAGAAAACAGGAAGTTGTTATCCCCCTGTACAGACAGTTGGTGAGACCCCATCTGGAGTACTGCATCCAGTTTTGGAGACCCCATCTCCACAAGGTCATAGACAGAATGGAGGCAGTTCAGAGGAGGGCAACTAAAATGGTGCCGGGTCTGCAGGAGAAGCCATACGAGGAGATACTAAAGGAGTTTAAGATGTATACCCTTGAGGAAAGGAGGGAGAGGGGGGACATGATAGAAATGTTTAAGTATCTCAGTGGAATCAACAAAGCCAAGAGGGTAGCATAGAAACATAGAAACATAGACTTTGATGGCAGATAAGGACCGCTAGGCCCATCTAGTCTGCCCATTTCCCTACCTACAGGATAGGCTGCAGATCCTAGTTAACCAACAGCCTATATCTTCCTGCCCCCCACAAGAATTGCCTTATGTCTGTCCCATGCATTCTTGAATTCTCCACAGTTTTAGACCCCACAACTTCCTCAGGAAGGCTGTTCCATGCATCTACTACCTCTCTGTGAAATAATACTTCTCACATTGCCCCTGAACCGCCTCTACTTATCTTTTAAATTGTGTCCCCTTGTTCTTGCAAGTCTCTTTTCTGAAAGATGCTACCCTCTTGGACTTTGTTGATTCCTTGAGGTACTTGAAGTTTCTATCATGTCCCCCTCTCCTTCTTTCCTCAGGGTATACATATTAAGCTCCTTTAGTCTCTCCTCATACAGCTTCTCTTGCAAACCCTGCACCATTTTAGTTGCCCTCCTCTGGACTGCCTCTATCCTGTCTATGTCCTTGCGGAGATGGGATCTCCAGAACTGACACAGTATTCCAGATGGGGTCTCACCAACTGTCTGTACAGAGGGATAAACAACTTCCTTTTTCTGCTGCTGATGCCTCTCCTATACATCCCAGTATACCCCTGCCCTCCCTACTGCCTTCTCACATTGCTTGCTAACCTTAAGGTCATCTGATATGATTACCCCAGGTCCCTTTCCTGTTTTGTTGTTGTTACTACCTCCCACCCATTGTGTATTCTTCCCTGGGTTCTTGTTTCCCAGGTGCATTATTTTGCACTTTTGCATTGAATCCTTAGCTGCCATACGTCTGACCATTCCTCCAACCTTGCCAAGTCCTTCATCCTTTCCACGCCTCCTTGTGTATCAACACCTCGTTGCATCTTGTGTCATCTGCAAAAGGCATACTTTTCCTTCCAGTCCCTCTGCAATGCCACTGATGAAGACATTAAAAGGACTGGACCCTACATTGAACCCTGCGGTACCCCACTGGTAACCGCCTCTTCTTCAGAATGGACTCCATTTACAATTACCTTCTGTGTCCTGTTGTCCAGCCAATGTTTTATCTAGGCTACCACCCTGGGACCCACTCCCAGGCTGGTTAATTTGACTAATAATCTTTTGTGTGGACTGCATCAAATTCCTTGCTAAAGTCTAGGTAGGCCATGTCCACAGCCCCTCCTGGTCTACTACTTTGGTCACCCAGTCAAAGAAATCTATTAGATTCGTCTGACATGACCTTCCTGCTGTGAACCCATGCTGCCTTGGATCCTGTGCTCCACTGACCTCTAGGTACTCAATTATTCTTTCCTTCAGAAGTGACTCCATCACTTTCCCTACCACAGAGGTCAGACTGACAGGTCTGTAGTTTCCTGCCTCTGTCTTGGTCCCACTTTGTGAAGGAATCACATCCGCCTTCCTCCAGTCCTCGGGTACCACACCATCCTCCCATGATTTATTAAAAGAGTAGTCAGTGGTTTCACTAGTTCCTTCCTTAATTCTTTTGAATTCTGGGGTGAATTCCATCAGGACCCATTGCTTTGTCCACCTTCAGTTTTAGGAGTTCTTGCAGAACCCTTTCTTCTGTAAAAGAACTGGGATCGACCCCCTATCAAAGTGCTTCTGTTAATTGGATTAGGCACTTCCCCTCTCTTTTGTGAATACTGAGCAGAAATATTCATTCAGTATTCCTGCTTTTCACTGTCCCCTCTGCCCACCCACGTTCATTCTATTCAGCCTCACTATCCCTCCCTTTGTCTTTCTACCTTGCTGATGTACCTATAAAGGTTTTATCCCCTTCTTAACTGAGTTGGCTATCTTTTCCTCAGTTTGGGCCTTTGCTATTCTGACTTCCTCCCTGCTTCTTTCTGCCTTAACTGGTACAGCTGTCTGTCCTGCTTCTTCTGTGTTTCCTTATACTTCCGGAATGCTATCTTTTTCTTCCTGACTTTCACAGCCACCTCTCTTGAGAACCATAGTGGCTTTTTCTTTCGTTTTGATTTGTTTATTTGCTTCACACAAAGGCTTGTTGCCTCTGTGATGGCAGTTTTGATAATTCCCCATTGTTGCTCCACACCTCATTCTAGCCTGTTTGCTAGAGCTTTTCTGAGGCACTGTCCCATCTTGCCAAAGTCAGCCCTCCTAAAGTCCAGTACCCTCACTTTTGTATGGGTTGACTCTGTAGCTGAGTTTAACGTGAACCACACTGTTTGATGGTCACTTGTCCCCAGATGGCAACCCACTTCTAGATCTGAGATCCTCTCACTGCCCCCGTTTGAGAGTACAAGGTCTAAGATTGCTCCCTCACGAGTGGGCTCTGAAACTAGCTGTCTAATGCGGCCACCCGTGAGGGCGCCAAGAATGGCCCTGTTTTGGATGTGGCTGCAGCAAATGTGCTCCAGTTAACATCTGGCATATTCAGGTCTCCCATCAACAGTATCTCCCTTTCTCTGCCATTCTAAGAATGCCTTCCATCATATCCTTGTCCATTCCTTCCCTGACATGGGGGTCTGTACACAACCCCTGTGCGGATTGTGTTGCCCTTTCCAGTCTCCAGGTGACCCACAGTGCCTCCTCTCCTCCCTGTTTACTCTTTTGTTCAGTTGCTTTTATCCCTTCCTTTACATAGAGAGCTACTCCTCCCCCTCTTCTTCCCTGCCTGTCTCTCCTGTAAGTTATGTACCCTGGTATGTTAACATCCCAGTCATGGTTCTCTGTGTACCATGTTTCTGTGACTGCTACAATATCCAGGCATCCCTCTTCCATTAAGGCCACCAGCTCAGGGAGCTTGTTGCCCAGACTACGGGCATTGGTACTCATTACCCTCCATTTCCTGATGGCCTTACCCCCTTTTGCCCCATCCCTGTCCTTCTTGCCTTTGTCGCTTTCTCCATTTACCCCTGCCCTTCTCCCTATTGACACCTCCATGTTGGTGTTTGCCACACTTACTACCATGATTGTTTGGGGGCTAGGATTTTCCTGCTCCTTTCCAGTGCTCTCCCCTTGGCTAGTTTAAAAGCTTGCCAATGAAGCATTTAAACCTATCACCTAGGATCCTGGTTCCCTCCCGGACAGATGCAGCCCATCATGCCAGTATAGGCTTGTTTACCCAAGTGGACCCCCAGTCCCAATGAAGCCAAATCCCTGAGATCCACACCAGTTTTTCAACCACTGATTGAATCCCATGGTACGGAGCACCCTAGCCTCTCCTATGCCATAGATGGGTAGCACCTCTGAAAAGGTTACCGTGCGTGCTACTTGACTAAGGCCCCTCCCCAATTCCACAAACTCTTCCTGCACTTCTCTAATCCCTTTCTTAGCCAGGTCATTTGTCCCTAGGTGGACAATGACATCCAGCTCCCTCTCCTGTGCAGCTGCTCCGGCAATCCTGAGGATTCTCTCCCTGTCCCTCCAAGCCATGGCGCCAGGCATGCACCTTACCTCCCTCTCCCCTTCCTTGCCCAGTTCTACCTTCCTAACAATGGAGTCCCCCACCAGGAGTTGTTTCCTTCCCCTGCAGGGTCCCCTGCCACCCTCCTGTGGGTCTCCTTTGTGGAGGTTCCCAGCATCCTCCTTGGTCTCCACTGTAGGTGCCTCCATAGAGGAACCACACTTTGCCAGAATGGCATAGGAATTGTGGAGAGGTACAACTTGAGGGATGTGCCTCTGTTCCAGCATCTTTCAGAAAAAGTGATGTGCAAGAACAAATGACACAATTTGAAGATTGGAGGGGGGGGGACGGCTCAGGGGCAATGTGAGAAAGTATTTTTTCACAGAGAGGGTGGTGGATGCATGAAACAGCCTTCCTGAGGAGGTTGTGGGGTCTAAAACTGTGGAAGAATTCAAGAATGCATGGTACAGACATAAGGCAATTTTGGTGGGGGTAGGAAGAAACAGGCTGTTGGTTAAATAGGATCTGCAGCTTATCCTCTAGGTAGGAAAATCGGCAGACTAGGTGGGCCAAGCGGTCCTTATCTGCCACCAAAGTCTATGTTTCTATGTTTCTAGCCTGAAAATTCTTTGATCACGAGCCAGCAAATTCTTTGATTGTGAGATTCTTTAATCACCATCTTTGAGCGTGAGGGCAAGGCAAGATGGACAGATTTTTTATAATGGAATAGATAGGGAAATATTACCAATGTTTAACATTGAATATCTTGGAAACGGTTTGGTCTTTTTACTTGAAATTTGGAGGGTATTTACGGCATGTCTGGTGCATGTAAATTACAGTGATTACATGTCAGGAAATTTTTTTGCCAGAGATATGGCGTGGTGCTATTTACATTCTGCAGACAACGTTTTGCATGTGGTGGTGCCTTGAAATTGATAAGATACCTAGCCTTAGTGTCATGGATGTAGTTTCCAGTTGTGTGTGTTAAAAGTCAACAGGTGTGAAACTGTGCCAGTCTGACAAATGAACATTTCAAACTGTGACATGTTATATCTCAGAGACGGTTTGGTCTTTTCACTTGAAATTTGGAGAGTGTTGATGGAACGTCCAGTAGATGTGAATTGCTGTTTACATGTCAGACAATTTATTTTTTGGGGAGAGATTGTATGGCACAGTTAATATTTTGCAGACAGCATTTTCTATTGTTCTAGTACATTAATATTTGTTTAGTGGCTGGTTGTGCTGTTGTCACTGTACTTTTTAGTCATCAGCTGTGTAATGTGGCCCAATACTTACAAGTTGGTGGGAGCGTGGGGCCAGAATGGCCCCTCGCTCCCACCAACTTGCGCAATTTTCTACTTTTCTATTCTTTATTAAAAAGTAAGGAAATTCTATGCAAAAAACTTAATTAATGCATCAGTTAGGTTATTCTACAGTGAAAAAGTGAGGAAATTTAACATTAGGGTTCCTTCCTTGCACCCCACCCCACCCTGGCCTCACCAACAGGCACGGGCTATGGTTGGTGTCATCTGACCTAGTCTAACCCCATTCTCCTACACTGCACCACCTCAGCTTGTTTACATATGGGATGGGGTGAGAGTTAGGGCCGATGACCCCAAAGCACAGCCCAATGCCTGTGGTGAGGCCAGGGTGGGGGTGGGGTGCAAGGGGTGGGAAACCTAATGTCAAATTTCTCACTTTTCACTGTAGAATAACCCTAACTGATGCATTAATGAAGTTTTTTGCATAGAATATATATACTATATATATATATATATATATATATATATATACATATATATGTATATATATATATATAAACAGTACATATATATGTGCATATATATATATGTGTATATATATATATATATATATATATATATATATTGAGACTAGATACACTACTAAAGGGAGAGGTGCAAATGAGTTAATAAAGATGTAAAGAGTTCTACGGGTCAAAAAGGCATTGCAGCTAAAATAAATTACATCTCCAGCAGAATCTTGTATGGGCTGTATGTCAGTACTAGCATGGGTGTAGGCAGGCATACTCCAAGCACTCCATGGTGTTCAATTTTATTTAAGGGGGTAGCAAATAGGCTCTGAACTGCTTCCCTTTTCCATGAAAACTAACAAAGAAAATACTGAACCTTTCTGTAATTTTATTCATAGGAGTCAAAACTAGAAGGACTGGTCACTAACACTCTCTTTGCATCCCAAGGACGATACAACTTTACAGGCTTTGGGCTGGCATGTGGGTGTCTTAGGGAACAAAGCATGGCATTTGTATTTACCTATGCATGACAACAACTATTGTCATGAGACACAAAAGTTGTATTTACTGTGCCAAATAAGGCAACAAACACGGTCCTGCTGTACATTTGTATATTGGCTGGCTACACCCGGGGGGGGATAGCTCACCCTAGCAAGGGGGGGACAGCAGTGAGTCCACTTGGTGTGTAGATCTGAAATCCCTGGCTACATCCCTAAGTACTAGTAGCAAAGGAGTAGTTGGCGGTAGAGGCAATGGCTTTAAAGAGGCCATATTTTCTCTGCCTTTTCTGTGACATCCATGTTGGTGGGAGCTGGTGGAGGAAGTGACCAGAGGAGCAGTACAAGAGGTAACATAATTTGTTTGGTTTTTTTTGCACGTTTTGCATTTTTTTATTGGAGAACCAGAAAGATATGTACAAAAGGTACAGTGGTGTGAAAAAGTATTTGCCCCCTTCCTGATTTTCTCTATTATTGCATATTTGTCACGCTGGATGTTTTCAGGTCTTTAGACAAAATGTAATATTAGATAAAGGGAATCTGAATGAACAAATAACACTTGTTTTTTTTTACTTATTTCATTTATTTAATGAAAAAAGTTAACCAACACCAACTGGCACTGTGTGAAAAATGGTGCCCCCTAGTTAAAATTAGCAATTAAAGGGATAATTAGAGTCAGCTGATTGAACACAGCCAGGCTTGATTACAGCCAGCAGTGCTCAATATAAACCTCACTTATTTTGATCCTTACCAGCAGAGTCACGTTGCCAGCACAAAGATTCAACAAGCACATTATGCCACGATCAAAGGAAGTTCCTGAAAAGATCAGAAAAAGTTGTTGCTATCTATCAGTCTGGAAAGGGTTACAAAGCGATTTCTAAGGCTCTGGGACTCCATCGAACCACAGTGAGAGCCATAATTTCAAATGGAGAACACTTGGACAGTAGTGAATCTTCCCAGGAGTGGACGGCCTGCCAAAATTACTCCAAGGGCAGCGTAAATCATCCAGGAAGTCTCAAAGGATCCTAAAACAACATCCAAAGAACTGCAGGCTTCTCTTGCCTCAGCTAAGGTCAGTGTTCATGACTCCACAATCAGAAAGAGACTGGGCAAAATGGGCTTCATGGGAGAGTAGCAAAGCGGAAACCACTGCTAACCAAGAAGAACATAAATGCTCGTCTCTCATTTGCCAAAAGCACCTGGATGATCCACAAGCCTTTTGGAAAATGTTCTATGGACAGATGAGTCCAAAGTGGAACTTTTGGACGACATGGAGCCTATAATGTCTGGCGTAAGCAAACACAGCATTCCACAGTAAGAACATCATACCAACAGTCAAACATGGTGGTGGTAGTGTGATGGTGTGGGGATGCTTCTGCCTCAGGACCTGGACAACTTGCCATAATTGAGGAACCATGAATTCTGCTCTGTACCAGAAAATTCTTAAGGAGAATGTCCGGTCATCCGTCCATCAGCTGAAGCTGAAGCATAGTTGGGTCATGCAGCAAGACAATGATCCAAAACACAAAAGCAAGTCCACATCAGAATGGCTGAAAAGAAGTAAAATTAAAGTTTTAGGTAGCCTAGTCAAAGTCTAGACCTAAACCCAATAGAGATGCTGTGTCCAGGACCTGAAACGAGCAGTTCATGCTCGAAAACCTACCAATGTTACTGAATTAAAGCAGTTCTGCGAGGAAGAGTGAGCTAAAATTCCTCCACAGCGATGTGAAAGACTGATATTGAATTATAGGAAGCGTTTGGTTGCAGTCATTGCAGCTAAAGGTGGCGTAACCAGTTATTAAGTGTAAGGGGGCAATTACTTTTTCACACAGTGCCAGTTGGTGTTGGTTAACTTTTTTCATTAAATAAATGAAATAAGTAAAAAAAAACAAGTGTTATTTGTTCACTCATGTTCCCTTTATCTAATATTACATTTTGTCTAAAGACCTGAAAACATCCAGTGTGACAAATATGCAATAATAGAGAAAATCAGGAAGGGGGCAAATACTTTTTCACGCCACTGTATAAACCACAGTGAAGTTCTTTATCTAGTCACATCTGTACACTGACATCTTAAAAAATATGTATTCTTTAGAGCAATCTTTTTCAGATAAAGAAAGCATCTCTATTCCAGTTTGTGACCTTACATACAGGACATATAAACCTTTTCATAAATTATTTATATTCAAAAATGTTTCCTAATATTAAGTGCAATATCTAAAAATGACTTCCTCCCCTCTTTAGTAGGCATTATTTTTTTTCTCATCAGCTTCTTTCCAATATTTTTATATTAATAATTTTGTAATCATTAATGCTGTTGCTATCAGTGTTAGTTATGTCTTTAAATAGCTAAATCTGTCCTTGACTTCTATTATCAAAAAAAGTGTGAATTGGTAATAAGAAGGCACCTCTCCCTTCAGAATCTGCTTCAAAATATCAAATGTTCTTTTCTACCAGTTCACTTTTAATGGATAACTGCAAAAGCAATATAAAAAATATACTTCCAAGCAGCTACATTGCCAACATTTTTGAGAATTCAATAAACCCATATTAAACAACATGGCTGGCATATAATATGATCTGTTTAATATCTTACATTAAATTGTCTTATTCTGTGAACTTTTATAATTGTTAATCAATAAGAGCATATTGTCCCGGATTCCCCCCTTTTCCCTCACAAAAAGACAGAGACCATTGTTTGTTGTTGTGCTCAGACTGGCAATTAATTTATTTATATATCATAATTTCATTTTCCAATTTATCATCTTTAATTATTATATCTCTCACAATTTCATTTATTTCCATCCATATATCAATCTCTGATCATCCCTTTTTCTTCCTCTTTTTGCTCCCCCCGGGTAAATCCTGGGTGCCTTCTTCTTCTCCTTTCTGTTAGGTATGGTGAAAACCGAGACAGCTTTTTCTTCAGCTTCTTCCTCTTTTGTCTTATTCCTTTTCTTTCCCCTCCCCTCCCCTTTTTTCCCCCACTAGCGGTCTCAGCTTACGTTAGATAGCCGGCTTCCCCTTCACTTAGGGTATTGTTCCCCCATACCTCAGGGAAACCTCTTTCCAATCCTTCTCTTCTGCCTTTTTTTTTTTTGGTGTTCCTACCCTTCTGTTCATCTTTCTCCTGGCCCTATCCACAGCTCTATGGCAGTGCTCATGTTTCCAAACCCTCCTTGGTATCATAAATGACCAGGCAAGGCATACCTTAGGCCACCACTGCTTTATTGTCTCTAAGTCCCTTTTTATCTACATGTATGTGTCTACCCATGGCTTGCCCCCAAGGTCATTACCCCTTAAATGTATAATAATTAAGTCTGGACTGGGTCGCTGCTCCTTCAGCTCTTTCAAGGTGGGAAGCAGTTGTGCCCATGTCATCCTTCGGCTGTCACGCCATATCAATTTACATTGTTTCACCTCCTGTTAACGTTGCTTTCCCCCAGCCTTTTTCTCCACTCTCCTTTCTGCCCCAATAAATATCAGAGTGGCCGCAGATCTAGACTCTATGTTCCTCCCTCTTCCTATAGGATTTAAACAGAATAAATATTGTATATGGTCTTAGTTTCTTACTATAAAATCACCTCTCTCCTGCCCCCCCCCCCCGTGGCTCTATATCTGTAACAAAAAACATAGGTGATACGTTAATCTCCACACTGCAGTGTTTGAATGTATCTTTTATAACTGGCCGACTGCCAGCGCCCCTTCTCCAAAATATTATTCACCATCTCACCTGCCGCTGCCCACTGTGAGGCAGCCCCTATCCATAAGGAATAGGAAGAATAATTAATCAGATCCTCCCCCAAGAATTGCATGCCTTTCTTGAGCAATGCTGTGACTTGATAACTTGTGACTCTACTTCCATCACCATGCAGAAATAATCTCCCTGTCCTATTCCCATGCTCTACAGTGAAAGCCCACAAAGCCTGCACTGGGCACACTGCACCCTCTACATGTTTCTTTTAGTGTCACCATGCAACCCTGTCCCCTTTGATCCATCTTTGACCTCTTAATCATGAGCTGTATCTTCTTCATCCCCTAGTTTATATCGTCCCATTCTAATCCCCCTTTCCATGGCCTACCACCTCACTCACTCTCATGGCCCTTGCAAACATTACCACATAAATCGTGTGAAATAACTGGGCCTCAGCCTATGATCTGCATATTGCTGGTAAAACACCCTTCATTTTTGCCAGCCACTGTTCCCCTATTGGTCTTCTACTATCCACTGCCCCTTGTCTTAATCTACCCCATCCCTGCATCACTCTTCCAATGAACATTGATTTTGTTGGGTCCTTCCATCCTTTTAGACTGCAGATCACACTAATCCCTGACACATAGACCCCCATTGTAGTGTGGGCTGTTCCTTTTTGCCATTGTTTTATGGTGAACTTCCCCAATTGTTCTTCTGTGAGCGGCCCACTTACCTCCCTGTGGTGTGTTGCCTGAATGTTTGAAACACTCGCCAGGCCCCATCGTAGGCCCTCAGAATCTGTGGTGCCCATGAACTGCAGAACAACATGTCTGTTCCTGATTGCCAACGTCCCATATGTTCGTTGGTATGGGCGGTTTTTTTTTTTTTTTTTGCTCCTCCACTGTTGGCACCAACCTCCAGAAATGATCCAGCTGCAGACGGGAAAGGCTGTCAGCTAGGGTATCATGTACCCCTCAATAGTCCTACAGGTGAAGTTCAGGTGCCCCAGTACCTGCTGTATTTGTTTTAGCTGTATACGTCTCCTGCTGGTATGTACTAGGATCAATTATTTTAGTTTCTCTACTTTTTGGGCCAGCCGTCGGGATATTTCCCTTGGGGCATCTATTTCAATACCTAGGAATTCTAGCACCCTGCAGGGCCCCTCTGTTTTTCCTGGTGCCAGTGGCACCCTTAATTCCTTGCATAGCTTTTGAATTTTGACCAACCTTTTTTTTTTTTGTTTTTTTTTGCATCTCCTTTTTACCACTACCAATGAAAAGGAAATCCTCCAAATAGTGAATAACTGTTCTATGACTGGTTTCCTCTAGATATATCCACTGCCACTGCTAACAAGTACTAAATGCTTCAAATGTTGCACATGCGATTGAAAATCCTATGGGCATGGCTTTGTCAAAATAGTACTGCCCCCCAACTTTTAAACTCAAAAGATCCCAGTCTTCTCTCCTGGCTGGCAGCAACCTAAATGCGGATTCGATATCCATCTTTGCCATCCATGCATCCTTAGTCGCCCGGATTATCCGAACTGCATCTCCCAATGTTGAATATGTTACCCTACTATACTCCTCCCCGATAAATCATTCACCGAATCCCCTTCTGGAAAGGATAGGTGGTGAATTACCCTTTACTCTCCTTCCTGTTTCTTGGGTACCAAACCTAATGGCGAGATCCTCATGTTCTGTAATGGGAGGGTATCAAATGGGCCTTCTACTCTTCCTGCTACCTCTCCCTTCTCTATCTTTTGCTTTAACATCTCTTCCATCCCTCTTACCGACCCCAGGTTGCGTGCCTCTCTTGCTTGTCTGGGCCCATCACACTGCCATGAAAAACCTGTGCAAAACCTTTTGATCATCCCTGCCACTTTTTTGTTCGGATATCTGCCCAACGAACCTCTCCATGCCTCTATCCTGATGGGGGTTCTGGCTATCCGAACATGCCTCCTGTCTTCTCTTCCTTTTTCCTCCCCGGTCCCTGTCTTTCACTCAGTGTCTGGCTTTTCCAATCAGTGACTCTGACTTCCTCTGCTCAAGTTCCCCTTTCCCCTCCCTTCCCTGTTCCATGCCTGCCCTTTAAACCCGTGTTCTTCACAAAAAAACTGCTGACCTGAAACCTGACCCCCGGATCCTTATGCTCCCTGGGCCCATGTTGTTCTGCATCTGTTTGCCGGGTTCGTTCCCCCGCATTCTGAACATGCGTGCTGAAAATGACATTGGGGCCATGCACAAAAAATCCTATTGTATGGCCCACCAGTACCTCTGGGGCACAACACCTTTCCTCCCCCATTCTCCCTCGGGTGTGGACTGATCCATGATGAAATCTGTCCATAAATCTAGCTACTTTGTATCCCATCTCACAACCCCGTATGTTGCCAGTCTCTGCCAAAAAATTCATCATAGTATATCCATCCCACCCCTCCTTTTGCTTTTGCCCACCTTATTATTAGGGAGTATGTGATGAGCAGGATGCCCAATTCTGGCCTTTTTTCTAATACGATGGCTGAGAAAGTGGCAAAACTTACATACTACCCATCCTAAGTCTTCCCTTTTGTGAATTTTTCTTCCTCCTTCTTCCCTAAAAATACTACCACTGCTGCCATTTCACTCTTTCCTATGTTCTCCAATTCCTCATACTTTGCTGCCGCTTCCTGGCTCATCAATGCAAATATATCCACATACTCTCCTTTCCATATCTTTTCCTTTCTGGCCAGTGGAACGTGTTCACCTACCCTCATCCAAGGGGCATCTATCTCCCTTGTTCCTTTTCTTTCTTTCTGTATACCTCCCTCTTTCCCTTTCGGTACCTCTTTCTCCGTCCTGATCTCAGCTAGGGCTGACTCCATTTTCCCTAGGCCTCTTGTCCCAAGTGCCGACACAATTTGACTAATATACTCTTTTATACCATCACCCACTGCTCTGGGTGCATTACCTGGGTCCTTGTCCGAGCTTTGTTGCCTGCCATCCTCCTGGTGCCCCGTTACGGCACCCAGTGGTTGAGGGGTGGGTGCACCATTAGCTGCTGAGGGGGAACCACAGTGTTTGGGAGATCCGGTCCGCGTTCCCCCGGGGGGATCCCGACTTGGTCTTGGGGAGGTACTGGCAGTACCAGGTCACTAGGGTGCAGAGGTACTGGATCGGCTACCTTGGTGGGTCCCACTGCCATTGGCTGTACCCTGGTGGGACTGCGTGGCCCTTCGGCCAGCCGCTTCCCTCTGCCCCCTTTTTTCCCTTTCCTCTTCTCCCCGGGTCTCCCTGGTTCCTCCCCTTCCACCAGCTCCCACGTCCTGTTGGCTTTTCCTGCCAACTCGACTATAGCCCTGCAAGCGTATTCCTTTGAGGGGCTGCTCTTCTTAGTGCCATATCTTTCATCGTCTCACACTGCAAAGACAACTGAAGAGAAGAAAACAAGATTCTGTTGTTATCATATGTATACATCATGCCCTTGTGTGGCCATCCTACATTGCACTCATACCACAGGCCCCCTCCAGCTGACCAACCTCGGTCCCCTGCTCGCCCCGACCTTCATTCCCTTTCTCTCCCCCCATTACCTGACAGGCCCCCTGTCTCATCACCAGTCCCACTCTTGTGGACCTCAGGCTTATCGCGCCCTCCACGCAATTCGGGTGCCTTTTCCCATGTGCTCTCAGTCCACAGCCTCCCTTTTATATTTTTTTTTTGTGTGTGTGTTTGAGACCCCTTCGGGCCTGTCCGTTAACCTTGTTATGCCTGGCCCCACTGGCCTCAGCTGGCTACTGGCCAGCCCATGGTTCAAAATCCTGTCCGCCTCCTCATGATGCCCTTGCCCAGCCCCACAGGCCTCAGCTGGCTACCGGCCAGCACGTGGTTCCAAAATCCCTGTCCACCTCCTCGTGATGCCCTTCCCAGCCTGTCTTTTGGTCTTGTCCCCCTCAGCCCATGCTCTTTTGGCTTGCAAGCTGATCCCAGACTTCCGCTTTATGGGCCCTGCCCCCTTTTGGCCTCCTGCCCTTGTGGCTGTCACTGCTGTCTTCCTTGTTTCTGCCCCTTTCTTCCCCTGCAGCTCTGGTCCTCCCCCCCCTTTTCCTGTACCTTCCTCCCCAGTGCGCGTTGTCCAGGCTCCCCCCTTTTGGTTGGGCGTCATCGCCTGCCTCCCGTTTTCCCCAAGCAACCTGTGTCCCGGACCGCGTGGTCCTGTGGTGTGTGAAATCATTCCGTATGCCTCACGGACTACTCCTTGCAGGCCCCCTCTTTTCTGAACTCTCGAGGTCTCCCCCTACCATGCCTTCCTCTGCCTGCTGTCTTCTAGACCCCCAACCTCTCCCGTAGCTTGCTCCCCTTCCATCGTGGCCTACGTGCGGTGTGTGATGTTACGCCCACGTGGCCATCCGCATCCACCCTTGCTCGATATTCATGCTAGGCCCCACTGCTCGGGCCTCCTCCACATGCCTTCTCTCTTCGGTGCTCCAAACCCCATCGGGCCACCAGCTGCATGCCCCAGGGTACCCTGCTTTCTATGATCCCCTGCTGCTTTTTCCTGGCCATTACCTCCTGGTTTCTCTTTTTTACAACTCCCCTTTTCTTCTGAGGCCGTCCCGCCAGGCCCCTTAACATGTTTTCCTCTGTTCCCTGCTCCGAATTGTCACCACTGTCAAAAATCAACTGCACAAACCCCTGTACTTCAGCACCCTACCCCCTATTTTTGCCACAGAGCGCTTGCACCCACCGTTAAAGTCCACCTCTTTGCTTTTCCGTAATAAAACTGATACCGCTGCTATATGCCTCACTCCACGAAACCACCATTGCTGCCTGTGCCAATAACCTCAAGTTCCTACTGTTACCAGCCTGCCTTTCCCCCCTGCTGACTGTACCTCAAGCTCAGAAATACAACACAGATGCACACAAACCTGGAATATGCAGCCATTTACCATGCTTTAAAACAAACTTTTTTTTTACTTCAACACTGTCTTTTTACCTCTGCACTGCACTGCCCTTCCAGTGCTATGTTAATACAATGACTGAGTCTAGCACCAGTTCCAGTCCACCATTAATTTTCAAGGCCCCCATGGAGTCCTTAGTCAAACCAGCCTCCTAAACAATCAGTTTTTTTTTAATTAACCCAGCTTTTAAACTGAAAGGCCCTTCCCTTGGCCCAACGCACTTTACCACAAACCTCCCCCATTTAAACCCATTCACCTCGCGATTTGAAGGCCAGAGAAGACCAACACAGTAAAACTTCAAAACTCTGCTTCTAACTAACATCAAAATTTCAAAATTTACTCGAGCCCCTTATATGGAGCACTATAACACAGCAACGCACTCTTAAATCACTTATCCTACCAAGGCTCGCTCACCTCTGAAAAGCCACTTACATACCCAACAACAGCATTCACCCAGAAGCAGCATTCAGGTTTAGTACTCTTCTTCTATATTAAAAGCAGGAGCAGAACTGAAACTTGCTCTGATGGCAAATCCAAACAATCACTTTTTTTTGTTGTTTAAATTGCTGCCTCATGGCTAAACAATGCTGTTTGTTTCTTACCTGATTTCCTAGTGCACAAACCTCTTGCTCAAACAATCAAGATACCAATCTGACATGCTGCAGTTTCTTTGTAAATCAAAACTCCAGCAAAAGTGGCTGAACCACTCTTGTGTTACCCATTATGTACCTCCACTTGCCCCTCCCCTTCCTGCTGCTTGGCCATTGTTCTATCGCTTGGCCCTGCCCTACCTTCCTCCTTCCCTTCTGAGCACACCATCTTGATGAAAAGGGAAGGGGTGCACCAGGACAACCTGGTCTGCCCCTTAAAGGGCAAACTCTATTGTCCCATTGCCTGCTTATTTTTTTTTCACTGAAATATAGTTTCCATGTTGTGTTAAGCTTATTGTAACATTCCTTATTTAGTACAACTAGCTCTCCAAGTAACTAAGCAAATAAATATTTTTTATTGTGTTCCAATAATCTTGTTATGCTCTCTTTGAACACTATTTGTGATGGTGGTGCTCCTTCCCATCTGTCATACGACATTTCATGTACATCTCTAAGCTGAACGTACGTACAATATTCATTCTCATGAAAATTGTATCCATGTTTTAGCATTCTGATCATTGTTTAAATGAGTTTGTATTGCTTAGATGTCTCTATCAATTAATTCCTTTATTTGCCCAAGTTTGAAATTTAAAAGTTCTACATTCAATTGTGAATAAAGGGTTGTTCCATATATTATTATAAGGACTCACATGGGCCTTTATCTTTTTTATATTTGAGGTATTTTTTGCATTATTTTGAATTATACCACTATATATATATATTTTGTTTAGTACAGACCGAGTGTAGTCAGTAAATTACTTTTTTTTATCATACTACAAGATCCTGGTGTAGTCCTTCAGTGTGGTGGTAAGTGCTCGACTACTATGTGTGTATATCTATACCTACACAGATATTAAATTATACAGATATTATATATATGTTTTTTTAGTTCTTTTTCTCCCTGACCACCAATCTGCATACCTCTACATCCAGGCATCCCTTCTGAGGTTGTCCAGCCACCATCCCAAGGACTCCCCTGCTCCTCATTCTGGCCTGCGGCATGCCCCCATGGCTTGCCCCCTGTGACGGGGAGGTGGAGAGCCCCCCTCTCAAGCTCTCACACCAGACCAGGATCCAGTTAAGCCACACATCCTCGGCGCCAAGCTAGCTCCTCCAGGAATGGCCATCATGCCACCACGACTGGTGCCCATATTTTCCATGTTCTCCCTTCCCATGACGTCTGCAGCATGCAATGATGCCAAGGGAGAGGAGAGCGCACGCTACTGCATGCACCCCTTCCCAGTGTCTGCTGCAGCATGTCCCCCAAGTCTGCCTGTGACCTGCCATCATCCCCAGCCACTACTAGAGGCCACTAGGACACCAGGACAACCCACCCCTCCCCGGAGAAGGAGAGCAGTCCTAGAGATGCTCACTACTTCTCCTCCTGCTTTACCCTGGATGACCCAGGCTTGTTCCCAAACCTGGGTCGCCGGTGTGGTGCGAAGTGTGGTGTCCAGCACCTCAACCCTCAGCACCACTGGGCCGGTCATACAGAAATTATATTATAGTACATTATATTACATTATGTTATATTATATTACATTATATTTGGAAGCACCGAAACACATCGATTAGATTGATTTCTTTTTTCCTTTTTATGTATTTTAGTAATGCATCAATAAAAGTTGTACACGAGAAAGGGTCCTGAAGGAACTGGAAGTAATAAGAGTTGATAAAGCAATGGGGCCAGATGGGGTGCACCCCAGGGTCCTTAAAGAACTAAGAGAGGTGGTGGCTGAACCTCTGGCTATCCTGTTTAGCCAATAACTGGAAACAGGGGAGGTACTCAAAGACTGGAGGACAGCAGATGTACTCCCCTTATACAAAAGTGGGAACAAAGAGGAAGCAGGGAACTACTGACCAGTCAGCCTCACCTCAGTAGTGGGAAAGATCATGGAAGCACTACTGAAGGAGAGATTGGTGGAACATCTGGTTGTCAATGGACTACAGGACCCAAGGCAGAATGGTTTCACCAGGGGGAGGTCATGTCAGACCAACCTCATTGAATTTTTTGACTGGGTGACTAGGGAGGTGGATCAGGGGAGGGCAGTGGACATGCCCTATCTGGACTTCAGCAAGGCCTTTGACACTGTGCCACATAGAAGACTAATACACAAACTGGGGAATATGGGTGTGGGCAGGACAGTAGTGTGGTGGGTAGGTAACTGGCTGGGTGGCAGGACACAGAGGGTGGTGGTAAATGGCTGTCACTCCACAGAGGGAAGAGTGACCAGTGGAGTACCACAGGGATCAGTGCTGGGACTGGTCCTATTCAACATCTTCATCAGTGACATTGCGCAGGATCTAGAAGGCAGAATTTCACTGTTCACTGATGACACAAAGCTCTGTAACAGAGTAGACACACCAGAGGGTAGACAGAATGAGAAGGGACCTGCAGAAACTTGAAGAATGGTCAGGGGTTTGGCAGTTGAAATTCAATGCAAAGAAGTGCAAGATAATGCATATGGGGTACAAAACCCTGGCACAATATATCAGTTGGGGGTGAGGATATAGCATGCACCAAGCAGGAAAGGGATCTTGGGGTTGTCATCTCTGATGACCTCAAGGTAGAAACAGTGTGACAAGGCATCAGGTAAATCAAATAGGATGCTGGGATGCATAGGCAGGGGCATCACCAGCAGGAAAAGGGAGGTCATAATTCACAGGCTAAGACACTAGTGAGGCCCCCACCTGGAGTACAGTGTACAGTTCTGAGACCATACCTACGTAAGGGACATAGACAGGGTAGAGAAGGTTCAGAGGAGGGCAACAAAGATAGTGCATGGATTGCATAACAAGTCCTATGAAGACAGGTTGAAGGAACTGAACATGTACTCCCTGGAGGAGAGGAGGTAGAGAGGGATATGATAGACATACAAGTATCTTACAGGGAGGAACAGGGTGCAGGAAAACACTATTTTAAGCGAAAAAGATGTTCCAGGACTAGAGGGCATGGGATGAAGTTGGAGGGAGGACGATTCAGAGGAAACATGAGAAAGAATTTTTCACAGAACGGTGGTGGACAAGTGGAACACCTGCCAGAGGAAGTGGTGGGGGCTGGAAACAATCACGGATTTAAGAATGCATGGGATAGACATAAAGGAATTCTAGAGGTCAGGGGTAAGGGGAAACAGACTTCTAGGAAAACAAACTGAACTTACAAGCTCAAATGGGCAGACTGGGTGGGCCATAGGCCCTTATCTGCCGACACTGTCTATGTATCTATGTATCTATGTATCTATGTACCAGCATCTGAAGCAAAGGCCCATTGTATTACTTTTTTTTTATCTGAAAAGGCAAATAATAATCTTTTACATCTGAACATGCTAATCCACATTTTTCCTTGAGAGACAGAGTTTTTGGCATGCTATTCTTGGTTTTCCTTTGTCCCAAATAAAATCTTCTATTGCCTGATTTATTATCTTAAAACCTCTTTTAGTAATCTCACTTATAAAAGATTGTAGTGTATATGAAATTAAATGTAATATATTCATTTTGATTAGCTGGATCTTACCCCATAATGACATTGTCAGCGTGCTCAGTATTGTAAGTTTATCTTGTACTGTTAAATCAGAAAATTATAATTCAGATGATATAAATCCTTTATCGGTAATGCAAAACGTATTCCTAAATAGTTCATGCAATGATTACTACTTTTAGGTGGAAAAAAGTCTGAATTGCCTGTGTTGTGGAACTTTTAGTTGCCAGCACTTCCAATTTTCCTTCATTTAGATGATAGAAACATAGAATTTGACAGCAGATAAGGACCGCTTGACCCACCCAGTCTGCCCATTTCCCTACCTACTGGACTACTGGATAAGCTGCAGATCCTAGTTAACCAGCAGCCTACTTCTTCCTACCCACCCCCCAGATGCCTTATGACTATCCCATGCATGCTTGAATTCCACCACTGATTTTGACTCCACAACCTCCTCCGGAAGGCCGCTCCATGCATCTACAACCTCTCTGAAAAATACTCCTTAAATTACCTCTGAGCCGCCCTCCTCTATCTTCAAATTGTGCCCTCTTGTTCTTGCACACCTCTTTTTTTGAAAGATGCTACCCTCTTGGACTTTGTTGATTCCCTTGAGGTACTTGAAAGTTTCTATCATGTCCCCCCTCTCCCTCCTTTCCTCGAGGCTACATATTAAGCTCCTTAAGTCTCTCTTCATATGTCATATGATAACATGATATTTTAGAGTAATTACCTCTTTCATTCTGTCTACTGAGTTGGTTAACAGCAGTAATAGGTCATCAGCATAAGCATTTACAGTTAAGGTTTGTTTCCCTACTGGGATTCCATGTATTTTATTAGTTGCCCTAATTTAAAATAAAATAAAAAAACCTTCCATGCATTCTATAAAATAAAGATGGTTACAGTGGGCAGCCTTGACTTACCCCTCTACTTATTAAAAACGTATTTGTAAATGTCCCATTCAATTTCAGTCTGGCTGTATGTATGTATACAATGCTGAAATCATTTTAATAAATGTCTTTGGGATAACAAAATAGCTCAAAACTCCTATAATACATTTCCATTCTATCAAGTTAAAAAGTGCTATGGTATCCATACTCTTCATAGTTGCCTGTTCTAAAATAAGTCATACTTTATGCATTATTTCATGTATAATTATTCCTTGTAAAAAGCTATTTTGGTCTTTGTGTATTATCTTATTGATATAATGTATTAATCTGTTGTTTAATAATTTGGTACACATTTTATAATCTGTGTTTAAAATGGATATTGGTCTGTAGTTCTCCACTTTCTTTTCATCCTTATGTGGCTTGGGTAATAAAGTGATAAATGCCTCTAGAAAAGAGTTTACATCTGGGAGGGTATTAGAGCGACTGAGATGTAAGGAATGCGGGGAGGAGGCAGAGGTACTGTGGGTTGCTCTTAAAATGGAAAATGGCACTGCTGTTCACAACAGTGTAATATACAGACCTCCAGCACAGCAGGAGGAGGTGAACAGGGTTCTACTGGAATCCATCCACACAATGGCAGCTAAAGGGGAGGTGCTGCTGGTAGGTGATTTCAATCTGCAAGATGTGGATTGGAGAATCCCATCTGCTGCTTCAACTTGGAGTAGGAACATCCTGTACTGTGTGCAGATGGGCAGGCCTCAGGCAGCTAGTGCTAGAGCCCACCAAGCAGGGTGCCATTTTGGACCTGATACTCACCAATGAGGACAGAATTGAGAAACATAGAATTTGAAGGCAGATAAGGACCACTTGGCCCACCCAGTCTGCCCACTTCCCTACCTAATGGATAAGCTGCAGATCCTAGTTAACCAGCAGCCTTTCGCTCCCTACCCCACCCCCTAGAATTGCCTTATGACTGTCCCATGCATGATTGAATTCCACCACTGTTTTTGACCTCACAGCCTCCTCTGAAGGCCGCTCCATCCACAACCCTCTGTGAAAAATACTCCAATATTCTCTGAGCCGTCTCCATCTTCAAATTCAGCCCCTTGTTCTTGCACACCTCTTTTTTCAGGTTGGGCAAACACCTTTTTTCTAGTGATCATCACATGGTGTGATTCAGCATGAGTACAGTGGCAGATTCAAGCCACACAAAGGTGAGGGTCCTGGATTTCAGGATGACAGATTTTACTAAGATGGGAATAGGACATGTCTCAAACATGCCCTGGCAGGGAGGGACAAAGGGGGAGGAGCAGTAGGCCCATTGAAAGGAGCCATAGTGGAGGTGACAAACTTTTGCATTAGTCAAGTAAACAAGGGCATGAGAAAGAGAAAGCCACTATGGTTCTTTAAAGAAGTGGCCGGGAAGATAAGGAGAAAAAGATGGCTTTCAGAAAATACATGGAAACACAACAGGAGGAGGACCGGGTAGTGTACCTGGATAACAGAGGGAGGCAAGCAATGCAGTCAGAAGCGCAAAGGCACAAACAGAAGAAAAAAACAGAAGAAGAGGTAAATAAAAGGTGACAAGTCATTTTATAGGTACATTAGTGAAAAGAGAAAAAAACAAAGGTGTGACGTTAAGGCTTAAAGGGAAAGAAGGAGTGTGTGTGGAAGGGGACCTAGAAAAAGCATAAGTACAGAACAAATATTTTCATTCTGTATTCACAAAAGAAGGAGAAGGTGAGGGACCACAGCTAGGCAACATGAACAAATATGGGAGAGAGGTGGGCACCAGTCCATTTATGGAAGACAGAATCCTAAAAAACCTCACAAAACTGAAAGCGAACAAGGCAATGAGACTGGATGGGATACATCCTAGAATATTAAAGGAACTACGGGAGGTGCTGGTACCACCACTATCAGCTCTGTTCAACAAATCACTCAATACAGGAGTGGTTCTTGAGCACTGGATGAGGGCAAATGTAGTCCCTCTTCACAAAAGTCACAGTAGGGAGGAGGCTAGCACTATTGACCAGTCAGCCTCACCTCAATAGTGGGAAATATTATGGAATCACTACTTAAAGAAAGGATTGTGAAACACCTTGAATACAGCAGAGCACAGGATCTGAGACAACATGAATTCACAGCGGGGAAGGTCGGCACTAGGACGAAAAGTCACCGGCTATAAAGCCGCAGATAATAAGTTGCGGTTTATAGGTCACCCGGACATACATTGCCGGAGTAAATATCGACGAAAATGTTGCCAAGATGGTAAGCAGTGATGTAATTTATAATCTTCACCAACTTACTGCCAGCAACATGTTTTAACTTCAATCTGCAGCTTTGCTTATTTTTAGTTTAAATTACTCCGCAATTTACGATGCCACACCACTGAAATGAAAGTACCTGACCAGTAAGGATGGAGATCAAATTACTTAAGTTGGTACATCACATAATCAATCAATCATTCATTCTAATTTTATTTGTCTCACCTGTGTGGTTTCAATTTAAGTTCACAATGCACTATGTTGGTATATTTAGTCGACATGGAGTTCATCCAAAGTCAGAAAGGCAAGCCAAAGCTTGCTCTTGATAATTTCCTATACACAAAGGAAAAGGATGGTAAGATTATTTGGCGTTGTGAGATGCAAAGCTGCCGGTCAAGGCTGCACACTGTTGGAGATGCAATTTCTAAGGTTCCAACAGAACACAACCATGTCCCTATATATAACAAGGTTTCCGTAGATGTGTCTAGAGCAAGCATCGAGCGCCATACGAGAGAGAGACTGAGGAGCCAACAGGCAACATTGTTTCAACCCATTTCAAGCACAAGCACTGTCCCATTTCCCCAAGCGCAAGTACTGTACCATCACTAAGCTGCATCATATGTGATGGCCATGTAGAGTATAACAATTAAAGTTTTTAGCCCTTTTCAAGCACAAGCACAAGTACTGTACTATCACTAAGCTGCAGCATTTTTCTTAAATTGTACTCCTTTAAACCCGTTTCAAGCACTGTACCATTACTAAGCTGCAGTGTACAACTACCAACTCTCATTTCCACGAGCGTGGGCGACATTTGGTCTGCTATCATATGAGATATGCAACATTTAATCAACTTTATTTGTCCACTCGGCTTTTTAACTGCAATATTCTCTCCATGACATTTTGTCCAGGGACAAAACATCCGCATTCAGTAAGGTCATGTCAAACAAATCTAATTGATTTCTTTAGGTGACTAAGGTAGTGGATCGGGGTGGGTGTGGTGGATGTGGCCTACCTGGATTTCAGAAAGGCCTTATTTATTTATATATTTATTTATTTGTTTATTTGTTTGTTTATTTATTTATTGAGATATCAGAATTACAAACCTTTGAGTCAGGGACTCCTTTGCAAAGGCTCCACATCATGGAAGCACAAAATAAGAGAAATGGGCAATACAATGAAAGGTATTACAAATGAATGTGGAAGGTAAAACAACCCAGGGTCAAGTATGGTCCAAAAGTAATGAGCAATACATTGAACGTTATTTCATCTGAATGCGGAGGGTAAAGCAACCCTGAGTCAAACATGGTATACAGGTTTCAAGCAAATCAAGCTATTGTATACATTTAAATTTCAAGGATGACACAAGGTTTCCTAAGCTAATAAAACAGTTACTTAAGATAAGTCAGGAGAAGATGGAAGGTTTGATACCTTTTATTGGACCAACAAGTGCCTTGTACAAAGATGGAATTATACACAAGCTTTTGGGGCCACACAGGTCCCTTCTTCAGGTGAATAGCAAAACTGAGCAACAAGCAGTACTTACGTCCACTGTGGAGCAATTAAAAATAGGAAGCTAAGTAGGAAGGTGATAAAGGGGACTAGAGATCAAAGTCTAAGATGCAAAAAATTAAAACATGAGAAGAACTGGGGAGGGGGCATAGTAGGAACAGGTCAGTGGGAGATCAAAGGAAGCTAAAGGGAAGACAAAAGCATGCAGATAGGATCTGAGATCAGAGGCTGGCTGAAACAGTAGAGTGGACAGGAGATGCCTAATACATGTAAGGAAATCAAGAAATTAGGAGAAACAAAAGAACAAAGGCCTAGATAAACAGAGGTGTAAAAACAAGGGGAAGTAGGTGGGGCTGAGCTCAGGAGTTAAAAGGAGAGGCAGGTAGGATGTGAGGTATAGGTAAAAAAATAGAACTGGCAGAACTCAGAGGAAAAAATATAATAGAATGATACAGAACCAAAGTGTGATGAATACAGACATGATTTAGTACACAATAAAAAAGAATTACACTTTTCCATAATGGGTCATGAAACTGATGTCCCAATTCAGTCCAGAAATGTTAGATTTAAATTGTTTTATATATTTTAATTCCCATGTCCTTCCGTCCTGTGTGTTTCTGAAGTTGCCTCCTAGTATCAAGACAGATAAATCCAGGAGAGAGTGATCTGTTTGTGAAAAATGGTTTCCTACTGAAGTGCTGATAATCTGGTTTACTATAGGGTGACAGTGGTGATTCATCCTTTTTTTCAGTGGTTGGCTAGTTTCCGTAATATAGCAACCATTTGTGCACTTCTTGCATTGAATTAGGTAAACCACATTGATGGATTGACATATGAAGGATCCACTAATTTGTATTATGTCATTCTGGCTTGTCTTAATGGTGGCCTGTGCGCATGTGTGGGTGCAGGTCTTACATCTTGCCATGTTGCATAGTGTTGTCCCTCTTGTTTTCTGGCTATTTTGGTCTGCTGGGAGTTTATTATGAATCATTACATTCGAGAGGCTGGGGGGCTGCTTATAGACAATGACAGGTGGTTCGGGGAAGATATCTTTCAGTGTTTCATTTTCTCTGAGCATGGGTTGTAGCTCTTTGACAATTTGCTGAAGGGGTAAGATAAGGCACAATACTTCAGAAGAATCAATCAGAGTAGAGGGAGAGGAAAGAGAGGGGGCAGAAGGCACAAACGTTTGGCTTGGCACACCAGTGAAAGAGGGGTGACTATGTGAGTGGACAGCTCAGGGGCAGTCACAGGTACTGGCAGTGAGAAGTTGCTCTCTGAGTTTGAATTTGAAATGACCAAGGTTCTGGACAGATGAGGTATCAGGGAGTAGATCATTTAGCCAGTGTGGAGCCATGTAGTGGAAGGCACGTCGTCCCAAGGATGTTCTGCAGAACAGCACAAGCAATGTGGCTTTGGCTGAGCCTCTAGTACTCCTCATGGATGGTGCATGTTGAATGAGGTTAAGGTGCCCAGTGGGGGGCTAACTATTGACAATCTTCCTGGCAAGGAGGCAGGTGTGGTATTTTAGCCAGCCCTCAAAGTTGAGCCAGTTGGAAAGCTGGTAAAGTTACAGGTGTGAGTCATCCTATCACACCCTGTGACAAGGTGACAGGCCCTATTCAGAGTGACCTTAATTCTGCAAAGTGCAGAATTGTTAGCCACCCCATTGAAGATGATCCCATTATCCAATAGGGAAAGGACAGAGGAATCAACCACTAGACGGAGGGCTGCAAGAGGCATACAATGCTTGTTCCTGTAAAGGAGACCAATTCTGGCATTTGTGGCAGAGTTAAGATGATGGATATGTTCATGGCAGTTTAGTGAGGAGTCAAGGGTAACACTCAGATATTTAAAGGAAGTCACTTGTTCTAGCTGTGAGTTTTGACAGTTAAGTATGCACAATGGAGTGCCCCTGTAGTTGTTTTGAGGATGAGCGAAGTCCATAGACTTTGTTTTTTGTAATTTAACACCAGTTTATTGGTGGAGAACCATGTTTCAGTTTCAGAGAAAAGACTATGGAGGGCAAGCTGAAGGGGGGGGGTCATGGTGACTACAGAAGATAACTGCATCATCTGAGTATAGAAGCATTTGGCCAGAACATGCTTTTGGGAGAGAATTTAGCAAGAGGCCAAAGAGAAGTGGCCCTAGTATGGATCCCTGGGGGACACCAGAATGAACTGGCAAGCTATTAGATAGAATGGATTGAGTGGATCCTTAGATACTGTTCCACACAGAAAACCAGTGAATAAGGTGGTAAACTGGATTAGGAACTGGTTGAGTGATAGAAGACAGAGGATCATGGTAAATGGTGTTCAATCTGAGGCAAGAAGGGTGACCAGCAGAGTCACAAGGATCAGTTCTGGGCCAGTCCTGTTTCATGTCTTCATATGTGACATTAAGGAGGGGCTGGAGTGGAAGGTGTGCCTCTTTGTGGATGACACTAAGATCTGCAACAGGGTGGACTCTCCAGGATGGATTGAAAAAATGAAGAGGGACCAAGGTAAACTGGAAGAATGGTCTAGAGTGTTGTAGCTGAGATTCAATGCAAAAAAAGTGCATAATCATGTATTTGGGGTGCTAGGACCCAGGTCAGGATGACATGATGGTGGGTTGGGGGGGAGAAACTGATTGTCACCAAGAAGGAAAGGGATATGGGGGTAATCATAACTGATAACATAAAGGTGACAAAATAATGAGCAAGATTCACGAACATCGGGGAAGGTCCCGCAGCTGTGGGAAAACCTCGATGCTAGTGGGTTGCCACTTGCAAATCTGTAGGTCGCCCACAGCTGTGGATATTCACTAAGGTGGAGCCAGAGTACGACTGGTGCCACAGATTACGGCAGCTTGTGGGTGCTGCGGGAGGCTACTATGGCCAGTGGGTCATGCTGTAACACCCTCTGCAACTACTGTGGCTGTGGATCGGCCACTCTGCAGCAATTACGAAGTGCAACTGGGGTTGTGAAGTGGGACTTAGTCCCAAAACACTTCATGAATCCTGCCCACTGTGTCAAGGCTGTGGGGAGAGCCAGTAGGATGCTTGGGTACATAAGGAGAGGTATCACAAGCAGAAGGAAGGAGGTGGTGATGCCACTGTACAGATCATTGATGAGGCCTCATCTGGAATACTGTACCCTGTTCTGGAGGCCACATCAACCTAAGGGATAGAATGTAATAATGGTGAATAAAGAATGGTGACCACAATAATGGCAACGGCATTTCAACTAACATAAGAATGGCAACAGTAAAGTTCAGCACATGGATTAATGGCAATAATTGCTTCCCCACTCCCTGAAGTGCTACAACCTATTATATTAGTAAGGAGGTGCAGGTTAAAAAAGCCCCTTGTAACGGGGGGGTTGCATGGGGTGAAGCCCCTCCACAGAAAACAATTGTCACCGTTAATGCATGTGCAGAAATTTCCCATCGCCATTCTTACAATCGCCAAAATGCCATCTCTGTTACTGTGGTCACCACTTTTTACACGCTGTTTTCACATGGAACCTTTTAAGGAGATAGACAGCATAGAGGCAGTTCAAAGAAGGGCAACAGAGATGGGTCAGTGCCTGCACCAAACATCATATGAGGAGAGACTGGGAGACCTCAATGTGCATACCCTGGAGAAGAGGAGAGATGGGGAGATATGATAGAAACCTAAGAAATCTAAAAAACATAAACAGGGTACCGAAAGGTAGCGTCTTCCAGAAAAGGAGATGTCCAGAATTGAGAGGGTTAGAAGGAGGTAAACTAAGGGATAGCATGAGGAAGTATTTCTTAACAGAAAAAGTGGTGGATGTGTGGAATAGACTCCCTTCAGAGGTCATGGGGGAAAACACAGTGGGAGAATTCAAGTATGCATGGGATAGGCATAGGGAAACCCTAGCAATACTGTATGAATGAGACGATAAAGTCAAACATCAACTAGAGTATATGGCTTTTACAGTAGGCAGGGAAAATAGGCAGACTGGATGGGTCTAGCAGTCCTTATCTGCCATCAGTTTCTATGTTTCTAGTTTGCTATCTGACCTGTACCTTGAATTTCCAAAAATAATTCCTGTATGTGTGGGAGTAATTCTGTTTTAAATTTTAAATAAACTTCAACTGTAAAGACGTGTGGTCCATGTGTTTTTTTCTTTCACCATAGATGCCATGGCCCCCTCAATCTCTCTTATGCGTATTACCTTATCAAACAATAAATAATCTTCCTCAGTCATTTTATTTGTAATGACTTTTGTGATCGCAAATTCTCTCACTGTAAGTATTACCTGAGCAACCACTCCCGTCGTCACGGGGCAAAAACCACACCACTGGGTTTTGTCTTAATGTCGCTTTATTTGATCAAACACACATGCATGTGGGACTTCTACAACGGAGAAGTTCTCCGATTACAATTTACAGCAGCTTTTTATAAGCTAGATTTTGCACTTCTTATCTTGAAAAATACCAACATTTCAGTATAAGCCAATCATAAGACAGCATAACAAGTTTTCAGCAATGTAACAGAAAAAAGAAAAACAAGTTTATGTATGAGGTACTTTTCCACTACTTATTCCATTTCTTTCCCAACACTGCTTGATACATATGCCTGGGTCAAGCTGACCTGAGAGAGACAATGAGTTTTACTCACACCATAGCAACGTACAGCTTGCCTTCAATGCCACTACGTGCTGTTATTTTATATTTTGCCCAGGCATGCTCTTATCTTTATATTTTGTCCAAGCCCATTATTTAGGCTGGTACAACCAGTTCTGCTCAGTTTTATCTATTTTCTGTTTTTACAAATGTACCTCAAGTAACCTTAGTACAAATTCTATAACCCTAAAAAAAACATGAACTCAGAAATTTCTACTACATTCATTATGACTTTGTTACAGCATGGCTTTCAAAGCAAGCATAGCTTCAAGGCATTTAATAGCAAATATAGCTTTAGGATATATAAAAATTCCCTCACACTCTCCCCCCTTTTGATATTATGTATTAAATAACCGATTTTTTTTTACTTTTTTTTACTTTATATTTTGGCCACAATTTGGCTTGTTTTGTAATGGAAACACCCCCTTTAGTTTAATGGGGGTTTTTTTGTTTGGGTTGTAGCAAGGGGGCAGGTGGGTGGCGTCCCGTGACACCATTGTGTTGCACAGGCATTGTAGGAGAAGTTTGATTAGGACAGTCAGTAGCCAGAGTGCCAATATGACCACTTACAAGTATTGTTACCCAATGGAGAAGAGTAGCACCCTAGTCACCAACTACGCTTGTAAGCCATGACCATGGGTCCTATATTTATGTGTAGCGAGTTTAGAAAAAAATACAAGGCTGGAATTTGTGCATATTTTGGCCACGGCCTTATTTTATGCTTTTAGCTATTTTTTTTTTTTTTTTTTTATTGTATGGAATTTTACAATTAACCCTTTTAAAGTATTACACGCACACATATTAAATGACATAGTGGTATTTTTTACTTGCAGCCTTTTGCTACTAGATATACTAATTTACATGTTGGCATTATTTAGTTATTTACTAACCATTTTTACCTTTTACTAGCCCTTTAGCAATTTACACTAGCCATTTTACACCTTTTTATTTTTTTAGTTTTATGGTTAGCCAACTACACATTGTTGATAAAAGTTTGGTCACTGATTACTAAAACCTTGGCTACTGACCACTGTTAATAATTTTTACCCTGAAGATAGGAAGCCCCTGAGGGACTTGAACATTTACAAAAATTGAACATAAATGTAAAGATATTAGTTAATAACTGAAGGTTAAAAAAAACAAAACTAAACATTTTTACTTTTAGACTGTTAGACTAGGTGAATAGGTATATGATTTAAAACTGGTTGCCAGCATACAGATAGTTAAGGCATTTATAAACAGCATTTTGTTCTGGAGTTGGTACAGGGGTGGTTACAGACGGAACACAGATTGTGAGTTTGTAAAACATAATACAGAATTGAGGGATGTCAACACCACAATTGAAATATGTGAAAAAATGCTAACATGTGACACCACATATAACACAATATAACATAACAATTTTGTTGATGAAAAAGAGTTTATGGAATTTACTTTGAGAGTGAATAAGGTAGATGCAACCTTGTGTTGAGGTGTGGCACACCCTGGGAGCTTGATTGAAGAATTTGTTGATAATGTCTTTTGACAGATAAGTCTTTATAAAACATAACAGTCTATGAAATGAACAGTTTATAAGTTTATATAAGTATCCACAGGTTGATGTAGTTACAGTACAGATGAAATGTTATTTGCAGAATGGTGGTAACCCCACAAGGCATATGGGGCAATGCAGACAGTAATTTAAAAACAAAACACCAGCATAGTAGAAAAGTTAGTGTTTATTTTGCTGGCTGGCTGATTAGTAGACACACTGGCCAGGGGTGAATTGAGTCTTTTTAATGGAGTAGTCACACACACACACACACTGGCATGGCATTTGTTTTGTTGTAGTTGATTACACCCTAGCATAAAGATTAACAGTTTATAAAAAGGTAACAATTGACAATAAACTATTAAGAACACAGTCCATAACAGAGCAATAGGGTTGTAGAAAGTACCAGCCATGTTTGGAACAAGCGGCAGTGAAGAAAATGGATGTATTGCTTGAAGGTCAATTGAAGCAGAATCTTTTTGCTGGAGTTAGGGGAGTGCCCCTTTTTTAGACTTAACTTTATAGTAAGCAGAAACAATAAGCTTGATTGCAGAGTCTGAACTGACTGGACCTTTTTTAGTTGATTTAAAGTTTTACAAATAGGTGTAATTTTGCTGAAAACATTACACTTGCAGAGGTTACTGCTGTTGAATGTGGAGATCTTATGTGTGCCACACTGTGGAAACCTGCAAACTTGCAAAGTGTGTTAGACACTGAGTTAAAAACACATAAATAACAATTTTTTAAACCATTTACTTTTTGTTTTGTAAAGAGTGGTGTGACAGAGCCTAAATTTTGGCAATTAGAAAAATAAAAAATTAAAATGGGACATTAACTGCACACCTGGGGGTGCAGACCGAAGTTTAATTATACCATTTGACCATTTGTAAATTATGACAATGTTATGGTTACCTTTTGCTTTTAAATCACAGAAGCAGTTATGACAGTGATGAACATTATTTCCCTGTCTGTTGCAAGCAGGCCTGACTGAGACCTGAGTTATAAACTTTTGTAATGTTACAATACATAGATACATAGATACATAGACAGTGTCGGCAGATAAGGGCCTATGGCCCACCCAGTCTGCCCATTTGAGCTTGTAAGTTTAGTTTGTTTTTTTAGAAGTATGTTTAGTTTTACCCCTGACTTTTAGAATTTTTTTATGTCTATTTTATGCATTTTTAAATCTCATGATTGTTTTAGCCCCCACCACTTTTTTTGGCAGGGTGCTTCACCTGTCTACCACCCGTTTTGTGAAGAAATTATTTTTTACGTTTTTTTTGAATTGTCCTCCCTCCAATTTTATTTTATGCCCTTTAGTCCTGGAACATTTTTTTTGCTAAAAAATTGTGTTTTTTTCAAAGTGAGCTTGGCTTTCTTTAATAGTAGCTTTGTTTTTTTCTTGGTGTAGTTCTTTAAAAAAGTAAGAACATGCCTTCTATTTCTTTCTTTTTTTGTTGTAAGAGTACACTAATTATCATGTAAAGCCATTACCTCTGGGTTTTTGTCTTCTATTCTTGTTTTAATCTTTTTATCAAGTCTTTACCTGCTGCCTCGCTGTATAGAAGACAATTTATTTTTCTTTTAAATCACTGCCTGTCAACCTATACAATTATTATTCTCTGTAGCATCTCTTTTACATTTTCATATCCTTCCCATAAATATTTTTTTCCTCCTATCTGATTTTCTAAAAATTTAATTTGTTCCCCTGACTTTTGAAATTTTGAGCTTTGCTTTTTATTTCTCCAGCTTACTTCTGTTGTTACATTGTCCTTTATTGTTGCCTTAAAGGCTTACCATGTATTCATTTTTGTGCATATTTCCTCTTCATTGTTGTGCCAAAGATGTTATATTGTTTATTTTATTACCGCACAAAATTGTTTGTCAAGTAATAATTAATTATTCACTTTCCGTATTCAGTAACTTAGAATGTTTTTTTTTTTTAATTGAAAGAACTGGAAAACAGGATTGTGATCTGAAATATAGGTGGGCCCTATATTTATTTTAAACAACTCTGTTGCCATTACCAAGCTCCTTGACAATAATATATAGTCTCTTACTGAGCATGGTTTATAAATATCAGATTGAAATGTATATTCTCTAAGAAAAGTGTTCATTTTATTTCTGTCCATAAATTTATCAGAGAATTGGTTTCCAGAAATTCTAGCTCTATATTTATCCCATCCTGAAGGGGTCTTAGATGTTTCCATATGCAGATCTATTATATTATTAAAATCTTCTCCTATCTGTATTTCATCTGCCTTCCAGCTACTTAATTTTTCAGAAACTTCTGCTAGAAAGGGTATCCGGTCAATATCACGTGTGAATTACAACACAGTGAAACCTGCATGGAGGAAGTGGTGTGAGTGAAAATAGCTACAGGAAAACTATAGTGTGGACATTACAGTGCTATAATGTAGCTGTTTTCATTCACGCCAACCACTCTAAGTTCATGGCTATCTGCTAGGCACACCATACTGCCAGTATGGCTCAGATGTTAGAGTGACAATTCCTGAAAGGCAGTGCATGTCAAGCTGACTGGGGTTTGAGTCTCAGCCCTGCATTCTGCACGTGTTTTTTATTTGTTTTTGCCATGACACCCACCCCTTGCTGGTCCCCCACAAACTTTGCCCCAAAAGACTAAATCTGCCCTATCCCAACCCCTCTGAGTTGCACCCACCCCCAGAATTGAATATATATAAAAAGAGGGTATGGGAGATCAAAGCCCTCCAATGAAAATTATTGAAGAAAGAATAGACTTGACATAGGAGATGTCTATCCAGTGGACTTCACTCACTCCAGTACTTGTGTCTCTGTAGCTCCCAGGTTCTTTTGGTGCTATCTGTTTTGCTTTAGCTAATATTGCATGTCACTATGTTGTTTCACAATGTTTTCCTTGCACAGTTATGTACTGTGCTCTTATGTATATGCTGTCTTCTTGACTAGTCCCACTAAAAAGTTATTATATCTTTTGAAGAGTGCATACAGGAAACCTATAATTAAATATTTGCCTTGTATGTATGTTTGTAATAATATTTTTCTACATCCCTATCTTTCTTTGTTTCTAAAACTTTAGTTTGGCATTTCTATCAGTATTGCTATTCCTCTGCTTTACTTTTTTCTGAGTAAAATACTGAACCCACCCAACTTCATTTTAATTAAATTAAATATTTGCCTTGTATGTATGTATGTTTATATTAATATAATTCTACCCTCCTCATCTTTGTTTCTAAAACTTTAATTTGGCATTTTTTATTTATCAGTATTGCTACTCCTCTGCTTTTGTTATTTCCTCCTGAGTCAAATACTGAACCCACCCAACTTCATTTTAATTATTTCTTTTTCTGGTAAATATGTTTCCTGTAATTATGCCACATTTGCCTTTTGTTCTGCCAAGTATTGCAAAATACTGTATCTCTTCATGGGTGAATTAACTCATTGTACCCAATAGCTCCGTAAGAAGTCCAAAATATCCTTTGATACTCCTGATACAAAATGGTATAATGACTTAATGCCATTTAAATTCCAAGGTATTATTTTTAGGTTCTTAGTCATAGTCTGCATAAGTATTTACAGTAACCATTTTGTAATGGAGCCATTTATTTGATAATAGCGTCTCATTCTCTTTTTGAGTCTCCTTTGTACCCCTATATATAAACCCATTACTTAAATCTGCAATGCTCTCATCAATGATGCTCCCTTCTCCCCTGATTCTACCCTCCCTCTTACCACCCTTATACCAATGACCCATATCTGGCATTTCCCTTACACATACTTGAGACTGAAGGCAGTATGCAGCAACTCCCCCCCATCCTTCCCACATGGGTTCCATATACCATTTCTCCATTATTATCTGGAGATAGACTATAAAAGAGAGAGGGTTAAAAAGTTAGGGAAAATGTCAGAACAAATGTAAAGAATGGAGAGGAGGAAAGGGAAAAGGGGAATTACTTCGTTATGCAACATTGTCCTTTATAGAATAATCAATTTTCTTTGTTCTAGAAAAGTTGCAGTAATCTCAATTTCAGTTCATGCTCTGCTTACTCTTATGAATTGTAGAATACGATATGATTATTCTGCCACATGTTGTGCTTAGCAGGCTAAATAACTGCTAATTCTATTTTTTTCTGTCCGTAATGTCTGTTGCAACGTTGTACAGTATATTATTTCCTTGTTTCACATAGTTCTGATACAAGTCTTGTTTAATAGTGATTGCATATTCCTTGTATTTAAATCCTTTATGTGCAATTTGTGCCTGAATCAATCTGAATTTATCTTCACTGTGTAGATGTTTTACCAGTACCTTACTTTGAACAATCAAATTTGGTGCCTTTTTTGGCCATATTCAGAATATTTCTGCTAGAGTATTAAGAGAGTTTGTGATCTCCCACTCCTCCAGTATGCCATATATTCTGATGTTTTTATGTCATTCTCTGTTTTCTTGTTCACCAAAATTAGTTTTAAGCAGTGTTGCAGCCAAATTTAATTTTGCACGTGAAATTCTGGCAAAATCACAAATTTTGCTGTGTGAAACGTTTTGCAAAATTCACGCATTTTGCTCTTGAATTTCACTGGTGTGAAATGTGAAATTCCACCGTTGAAATTCTGCATTTCTGAAGCAAAATGCAGAATTGCACCCATGAGTGGTGGAATTTCACCAAATTTTGCTGCAACACTAGTTCTAAGTTGCCATTGTGACAAGGATGTGTTTAACATGAGAGGCAGGTGGTGTGGCACAGTAAATTTATGAAGTCACTGTTGCTTAAACAGTCAAACCACTAGTAGCAAAGGGCCCAGACTTATCTTCATTGTCACCTATTGCCACTTGCACCACTGCAACAGGCATTGTTAAAGTGGCTGCAGGATCAGAGTGTACCCAGTTCTGCCAGCAGTCACACAGTAAAATGTAGTCACACAAAGTGCTGGAACAACCCCAATCCATCCTCCAGTGGACTCACTTATGAGCCTCCATAAATGTCTCCATTCAGACATAACCCTACCATGGATCATTTAAGTCTGTTTATAGTGTGGGCACTAGGACACTGCTGGCTCCCCTCTACACCACACTTACAGGTACTGACATAATCCAAGCACACCAGTACCAAAAAGCAGGAAGATGCTGAAGCCCTGCATTGCAAATTATCCTTTCTCTGGTTCCAAAAGGCTGCAGCATGAAAGTGGCATGCAGAACTCATGAGTGAGTAATAGATGACTTTGGGGCCCTTTTGCACCATAAACATTTGAAGTGTCACCCCATCGCATGTGGAAAGAAGCTGAGGAATAGGAGAATGGGGTGACAGTTAGGACCGATGATCCCAATCCACACCCCGATTCCAGTTAGGGGGGTGGGCTGGAGGGGTGCAAAGGGGGTTTCAACCCTAACATTGAATTTCCTCTCTTTTGTCACTGTGGAACAACTCTAACTGATGCATTAAATGGAGTTTTTTGGCTCTAATCTCCCTTCTTTTTGAGAATGATAATGAGAAATAGTGAATGTAATGCAGTGGCGGGAGCACGGGGGTGATGTCTTGTCGCATTGTAACATTGTGCTCGCAAACGCAAATCGTAATGCGCATGGTGGCACAAAGTGAAACAGAAAGAGGAACAGTACTGTAGACAGAAATGTTAAAAACAACAGAAACACAACCGCAAATGAAAACGCAAAGGGTAACACACATGGTGGCATAAACGTGAATGGTAAGTGAAACGGGTACAGAACCACAAGCAGAAATGGTAATGGTAAGAGCAATGTAAGTGCACAGGCTGGTTTTCCCCAAAAGCTGTATAGAGAAAGACAGTGAGTAGAAAGATTATATGCAAAATAATGACTTTTGGAACACAAAAATCAGTAGTTGTAATAGTAAATTGCTCATATCTCAGTAACCATACTACATAGAAAAAAATTTAAAAGTCAAATGTATTATCACTTTCCTGGCTAGTTATATACATTGGGGGCTATAATATTTTGACAAAATTGCCATATCTCGCACTGTTTTCAAGATATGGGCCCTCAAAGGCGCGGTGAATGCCGTAATGTTATCCTATGGGAAAAAAACAGAAGTTTGGACTGCCATAACTTTTGAACAGTTTAATATTTTTTCACGAAATCTTCAAAAGGCACATTGGGGACCCTGGCCACATGTTCCCTGAAGATTTTGGTCCAGTAACGCAAACCGTGCGACCTGTAGGCGTAACCGTAGAATTCCATAAAAAGCATAAACACACGTGCAGATCATGCTTAATAACTCCACAGCCGTGTATCCGACTGGTACAAAACTTGGCAGATCCTAAGGTGTATGGGTCTTAATGAACTATGCCAAATTTCAGGCAAATCTGTCAAATGGTTGCAAAGTTATTAAGGAGCAAAATTTTGGGTTTAACATGTAAATGGCTCCTCAACCCTAACTATGGTAGCACTACCGTGCTACCATAATATATATATATATATATATATATATATATATATAACATATATACGTACATATATATATATATATATGGTCTGTTTCAGGATGGGGGAGCGGGTTGGGACAGTACTTGCTGAGTTGGGGGGTGGGGTCGGCCACTAGGCCACCAGGGAATAATATTTAACTAAAATATGTGTCAGTGAACTTCTGGCCATGGAGGTGATCAGAAGGTTGTGCCAGAGGCATGCTCTGTTTCAGGATGGGGGAGGAAGCGAGCTGGGACAGCTGTCATGGTAGGGGGCGTGAGGGGTCACTAGATCAGCAGAGAATATTTTAGAAAATATACTGGGATAGGGGCCTGATCAGGGATGGGGCTATGCCACAGGTAAAATTGACATGCCCAGCGAAAGATTTCATGAAATGCATGAATTTTCTGCACTTGTTTGTGGGGTGAAATGTCAATTTCGCATAACACTAGTTTTAAGTAGAGTTTGTTCTTTTCGGAAAGTCTTAACCTGTTGTACTACTAGAGTTACAATGTCCTTCAGTGTTGAATGCATTGAGTCTAACTCATCTATCCTTTTAGAATCTTTCAACTGATTCTTTTTTTTATTTACATATTATTGGATTTCAATAACAGAGATAATCACGAAAATCTCTTAATCAATGACAGGGTACAGACAAACAAATAAATCGGTCAAATGAGTGAACACTATAAAAAGTTACCATAGTTCAGAATCAGTACAATAAGCAGAAATATTAAAACTAAAGCAAAGACAAAGTAAAGAAATTCATAACTTCAATGACATAGGTTATTATAAAAAGTGAAATAAAACCCAAGCCAACAGCTGCCGGGGGTGGGGACACAAGCCAGGGACATGGCCCTTGGTAGGAATCTCCCCTCATTAAAGGACTAGAAGAGTGAAAGGACTGGGTCAACATTTATAAAATAAGCTTCTAAAATAACCAAAATTAAACACTGGGCCAAATGAGAAAAGTAGAGAAAACAAAAACAAGACAAAAGAAAACAAAAGAAAAAAAAGGGAGGGAAAGGCGAAAAGGGGGGAGGGGGAAGGGAAAGAGAACATCCTTCTCTCCCTCTCCCTATGGAACAAAGGAAGGTGAAACTGCCAATTGAAAGGTCATTCAGGGTCCCCACATCTCTTGACAAATAGCTTCTTTATTCAGAGACCTATAAAGGTCCTGTCAAGGCCATTAATAAAATTAACTATCTGAAACCAGTCATCTCTGTCAGGCACCTGAACTTTATGCCAAAATCTAGATATTGTTTTCTTGCACACAAAATTAAAATCAAAAAGAGCTTCTTAAGGTGATGGGAAGATTGAGTGGAGTAACTGGGGGTATCTGTAACAGAAGTATTTAGAAATTTAGACTAAAGAAATAATTAAAAATCTGGTTAAGGCCATCCAAAAGTTTTCTAAAAGGACACTAAAGCTGGGCAAGTTCCAAAAACATGTGAATGGTGTGCAAGATGTTCCCCGCACTCATGCCAACAACTGGCCACCTGCGAACCTTTATAATTCACAACTCAAGCAGGCATTAGAAAGCATCTATTTCAGCATTTCTAGGAGAAGACCCATAAATTAGATAATGAAGAAGCAGTGAAATTAACGCTGAGATTTCCTATTCCTCCCAAGTACACAAGTCGGCAGTTTCCGACACCCACAGGTAATAAACCAAATGGGAGGAACCAGATTTAAGTTCCCTTATTTTCAAATGGAGAGTACCTATTAAATGTTCTTGTTCTACACCTTATTGGGCTGCAATTAAGGTCACCACTCCAGAGGAACCTAACCGATCTGGAAGCGATGCTATAAAAGATAAAGTTTGCAGAAACAAGCTAAGTTGCATGTATTTATAATGATCCATAGGGGCAAACCATACCTAGCATGAAGTGCTTCAAAGCTCAACCAGCCACGATCATCAAATAACTGGTGTTAAAACTCCAGCCCCAGTTTTGCCCATCTAGAAAGAATGATATCGGACTTATAAAAAGGATTCTGGTAATCTCATGCAAGAGAAGTCACCAGAAACCTATCTGAAGCAACAAGGGACTTCACATAATTATACCAAACTCTAAAAATTTCACCTGAAAAATAAAAAAAGTGGGATAATGGTATCCTATGTTTTAAAGAGGCATAGCAGATCTGACCTATATCATACACATTATTCAATGCCCAATCAGTATCATTCCAATAGGCATGATAGGCAGAACTTATCCACCAGCACAAGATGCATAAGGGAGAAGTGAGAGCATACCATGCAATATTAGAAAGGCCTAAGCCACCATGAGCCGGAGACAAATACAATGAAGAGTCTTGTATCCTGGCATTTTTTCCATTCCAAACAAAATTCATCCTTGCCATTCCTTAGGATAAAAATGAGATGGACTGACAGGAAGTGTTTGAAGAAAAAAAGAATGCTTGGCAGGATGATCATATGGATGGTTTTAATTCAGTTAATAAAAGGCAATGGTAATGTAGACCAAGCTGTTAAATTCATCCTGATCAGGGTAGTAAGGGGTTCAAAGTTCATTAGATCAATACGGTCCAAAAACCAAGGAATTTCAATTCCAAGATATTTTATATGATTGTTGTCCCACCATAAAGGGGAAAGATGTAGGGTATCCCTAGGAGGGGAATAATAATAAGCTATAACTTCAGTCTTGGACCTGTTTAAATGGAACCATGATAAGGTTTTGAAATATGCCAATAAACAAGAAAGTGCTCTAAGAGAAAGAATAGGATTGGTTAATGTAAGTAAAATATTTTCCACAAACAAAGCTACTCTATAATCTCTTCCCCCTAATGGAATCCCCTCAATGCAATGGGAAAGATGTATATGTGCAGCCAATGGCTCCACATAAAGAGAAAACAACAATAGGGAAAGAAGGCATCCTTGACGAGTACCTTTCATTAACCTAAATAAGGCTGATAAACCAAAATGTACTTTAACAAAGCAGTTGAATGTGAGGAAATGTTTTTTAGCATAAGGATAAAGGCTGTTGGGAACCCATAGCAATGTAAGGCGAACCACAAAAAAGACAATAAACTCAGTTGAAGGCCTTCTCTGCATACAAGTTGGCCAGGACCAGGGGACAGATCACTTTGTAACATATTCTTCAGCCAAGGAGAAGCTCTCCAGGGGCTCTCTGCCCCACAGACGCAGGCTCTTGGACACCGAGCGGTTGGTGCTTCCACAGCCGCCACCCGAGACCTCAAGCCCGGACTCTACTCACTCAAGCTGAGGACAAGTTCTCCAGGGGCTCCCTGCCCCACAGGCACAGGCTCTCAGCCACTGGGTGGTCAGCGCTTCTACAGCCGCCACCCAAGACCTCAAGCCTGGAATATCCTCGCTCAAGGTACAGCAAAAGCGACTTACCAATCAGAACATGAGCACTCTCTGGCACAGGCCTCCAATTGGCTCCTGAAGACTGCTTCTGTATTTCTTTGAAAATTCAGTAAAAACTTAACTTGCTTATTGAACCTTGCACAAAAAAGCTATATTTACTTGTTGCCAGATTGTTAAATTTAAATTTCCCACTGTTTAGAGTTATAAGGACCAAGAAATTATGTGATTAAGCTCCTTTCTGAAACTCTGTGTGTGCACCAGACTTTAAGCCCCAAGGGAATACACATCCCTTTGTCCTGCTGATTTGGCTATCCTGCTGGTGCAGACAGTCCTTTGTCCATGGCCAGCATTTAAACTTGTCTTTTCTCTCTCCCCAGCTGAGAACAAGCTCTTCGGAGGCTCCCTGCCCCACAGGTGAAGACTCTCGAACACCAAGCGGTTAGCACTTCCACAGCCACTGCCCGAGACCTCAAGCCTGGACTCTCCTCGCTCAAGGTATGGCAACAGCCACTAACCAGTTGGAATGTGAGTGCTCTCTAGCACTGGCCTCTGAATGGTTCCTGCAGACTGCTTCTGTATTTCTTTGAAAATACAGCAAAAACTTAACTTGCTTACTGAACCTTGTTGCCAGATTGTTAAAGTTAAACTTCACGCTGTTTAGAGTGTTAAGGACCAAGAAATTATGTGATTAAGCTCCTTTCTGAAACTTTGTGTGTGCACCAGGCTTTATAATAATAATAATAATAATAAACTTTGGCCCAGATATTCAAAAGGGTTGCACCATGCACAATAGGGTTGCTCCAGCGCAACTCCAAAAATGCACCATTCTGCAATATTCAGCAGGAGGCAGATAGGCCCCCAAACCATGCTGAGCAAGAGCGCAATGATAATGAATGCATGTGCAACTGAAGGGGGAGGAACGATGCATAAATGGTGCAGTGCAATATTCAACAACATGTGCCATGTGCAATAGGGGAGCAAGCAGAAGTTGAGCGATAGCGGAAATGAGCCAAAATAAAAAGGAACAAGGGAGAGGTACAAGAACGCTACAGGGAAGGCACATGTTGCTGAACTATAGCCAGACAAACAGGGCAGGACAGACACACAGGGCAGGACAGAGAAAGCGCACCCTGAAACCACAGGCACAGGGAAGGTGTGGGGAGCCACAGCCAAACCACAGTGCAGAAGGGGGAAGTGCCACACAGCACTGAGGCCACCAGAGGAAGGTGTTCCCAGTGCTGGGGAAGTAGCAGCCAGGACAGTGGGGGGAACACAGAAACAGCTGCTGGGGGGGGACACAAGCCAGGGACATGGCCAGTGCCACCATCCATATGGAGGCAGTAATGAGGGGGGTGAGAAGTCAGGTGGCAGGAGGGCACGGCTGTGGAAGGGCCTGTCGGTGGTATGCCCCCAACAGGCAGTACCGAGCCCGCACCAGCTTCGAACTGTACACCGATACCGAGATTGTGGGCCAGTACCACCTGAACCAGGCAATTCTGAGGCAGCTCTGTGAGCTGTGCAGTGACGTGATGCAGGCACCCACACAATGGGGCCATGCTCTGTCAGTGGAGACAAAAGTGACAGCTTGCATGTGCCTGCCCACCATGGGTACCTTCCAGAGACCAACAAGGAACACCACAGGCATAACCCAGTCAGCTGCATCACACCACCTCACCCAATTCCTCAGCGCACTGTTGCCACATGCTGCGGAGTACATCCATTTCCCCAGCACACTGGCGGAGTGCACAGCAAACATACAGGAGTTCCACAGGGTAGCATGTATGCCTGGCATGCTAGAGGCAATAGACTGCACCCATGTGGCCATCCGCACACCACCTGGCCCTGAAGGTGCCACATATATCAATCGGAAGGGCTATGCAAGCATCAACTGCCAGGTGGTGTGCGATGCCAGGGGGTGCATAATCAATGTCTGTGCCACGCACCCTGGGGAAGCACATGATGCATTCATCTGGCACCAGTCAGCACTGTGCCACAGATTCGAGAGTGGGGACATCCCCACTGGCCACTTAGTGGGTGATTATGCAAACCACGTGGAAAAACATAGAGCTTGGGAGGGGCATAGTCAGAGATGACATGGGTAGTAGCCTAGATGGCCCAAGGCAGGGTGATGCTGATCACCAAACTAACCTCCACCCTCTACATACAGGTGACAGTGGATACCCACTCTGTCCCTGGCTGCTCACACCATACTGGCAGCCCACGACCCCATCACAGCAATGCTACAATGAGGCACATGCCACCACATGCAATATCATCGAGCAGATGTTCGGGATGCTGAAGGCATGTTTCCATTGCCCAGACACGTCTGGCGGTGCCCTGCAGTACAGCCCCTCAAAGGCGTGTGGGCTATTCCTGGCCTGTTGCATCCTGCACAACATAGCCAACCACTGTGGGATAGCCGTAAAGGTCGAAGAAGGTGACAGCGATGGGGATGATGAGGACGTTGGTGAAGATGGTGATTGGCTGCCCCCCCTTGGGCAACGGGACCCCCAACTGATTCGACTGGCACAGCTGCACTGGGACACCATCGCAGAGGAGCACTTCAGCCAACCCAGGTAAGTCATGGGGCCAAGTGCAACCACCAGTGGTAAAGGCACAACCCACAAACACGCATGGATAAACACCAGGGGTGCATGCTGTCAAGGGAAGTGGCCGAGCATGGAATCGCACACACTGCCAGGGACGGGCACAGTCTAACATGACACATGGTCACACACACACATACACCTCACAAGACATGCGCAAAGGGTAGGAGGCACACCGATCCAGACCACCACCCCTAGCCACACACACGTCCACAAACCACTACGCCCAGTGCCTGTCATTGTGCATGTGTCAGATGCTGGGCACCATTGCACAGTTGTGTACAGCACAATGCAGGCATCATAATGCACATGCCACAGCAAACAGCAGCTAGGAGGGTGGGCAGATGGAATGTGTCTGTACGTGCAGGGCTGGGTGCCCCACCCGTGCATTGCACGCCGAACAACACAATGCACACAGGGCAGCATCAGACAATAGCCGTGCTGGAAGAAAGGTCAGTCACATGCCACAGTGCCATGGCCACCACGAATGTGTGGGTGGCCCCGCTGACACCTGCCAGCAGTGACAGGCTGACCAATGGCCTCATGGGGGTGGCACCAACAGTTCCCCAGGGGTTCCACTGCATGAATGCAACCATGCTTGCATAGGGGTCTGCTGCACACTGAACATGCCTGCACCAGGCATGCTCGGGATGCGCACAGCTGAACCCGGTGTCGACAAGGAGGGTGTCACACGCCGCCGGGAATGGGGCTGGACATTGCACATCACGGTGTCTGGAGACTAATGGCCAAATAACTGTGTGCCCATTGTGGCCATGACAGCTGCGATTGCCTGTGTCTGCATGTCAATGGCAGTGGCCACATCCTCCCGCAACTGGTCCATCCCTGCCAGGAGCAGAGTGGTGTCTCTGCTGCGCCGCTCCTCTGCCTGGGGCAGAGCCGCACTGAGTGCATCCACCGCTGTCACAAGCCACATCTGCTGATTGACTGATGCTTGCAGTATGTGGGTGTGCTCATCTAAGAGGTCATCTGCCTGATTGGCATGCTGGCCCTCATGGTGTTCGCAGCCCTAATGGTCATCACCCCTTGAGGGTGGGTGCTGCACACCAGGGCCAGGCCTGGGCATGTCCACAGGTGGTGCACTGATGCCGCCCCAACACTGTACCCTCATGGTCATTGGCAGACTGCTGATACTGCCTCTCTGGCTGCCGCTCTCCAGGGCTCAATGGTGCCACTGCAGTGGCCACAACAGCCCTACTGTCCTGGACACACACCAGTGCTGCCCCACAGGTGCAGACAGGCACAGACTGGGACTGATGTCACGCAGGCCTCCATGGCGGCACCACCCACAGCCATGGCTGTGATGTCACCTGCTGTGTGGCCATCCCATGGCCCACATGTCTCACTGCCCATGACGTTAGTTCCGTCATCATCGGTGATGGATCTGGCACCAGCCTGAGTCTCAGCATGCTCGCATACAAGGACGCTGGCATGCTGGGACATGGGCAGGGCCTCCTCCGCACCTGCTCTACCAACATCAGTCCAGACATCCAGGTGGGCCCACTGTTGCACTGACCCCCCCATATGCCTGTGGAGGTGGACAGGCCCTCCTCCATCTCCATGCTACCGCCCTCAGTGGAGAAGCCCACCACCGCTGACCCATGTAGATGCTCAGGAGCTGTAAGGGAAAAACAGTAGCATTAATGTATGTGACCTACCCTGTCCCCCCCTCATTGACAGATCATTACCTACCATGCAGTGATGGGCTACCACCTATCTGGAATCCATCACCTGGAACACCCTCAATGGTGCAAGGCTGCATGCTGGCAGCAACCAGCTCTTCCTGTGGGGTCAGGCATTGCACCTCCGGCTGTCCCCCACCAGTCGCAGACTGTGCTGCCCTGATGGCAGCCACCTTCTCTTTAATTCTCTGCCTGTCCATGCCCATCTTCTTTTTGCACTCCTGCATGGAAGGCTGGTGGCTGCCATGCAGGTTGACAGCTCATGCCACCTTCTACCATGCAGCAGCGTGGGCCTGTGGTGTTCCCTGGCATCTGCTGAGCAGTGGCTCCTAGTCGAGGTAGACCTCAAACAGGGCATCTGTCTCTGTCTTTGTGAAGTTTGGCCTCCTCTTCCTCCCACGTCTCTGTTCCTCTTCCTCCATCTCACGATCGGTCATGATTCCTCCTGTGAGAATGACAGGTGTTACCTGTGACTGTGCAGTCCCATGCATGTCCCAAACACCACAGTCCACACTCCCAAACAGCATGCAACTCACCGCAATAGACTGCAGTAATTGACTATGGCCAGTGCAGCCCAATGTCGCATTTTTATAGCGCAACCCATGCAAATGAGGCAAGGTGCATTTTTAAGTGGATGCAAATGCAGTGACTGCACCATTGAATGGTTGATTAGCTGATTTGCATATGCCAGCTGAATATCGCGCTGTTGCACTTTGCGCAATTGTGTTGAACATGCTGAGCCAAGGGTGAAGTTCTGTGACATGCGCAGTGCACACCTAACTGTGCATGCCTGGGTTGATGATCCAGGTGCCTGACGTGCTGAGCGTGGGAGGCAATGCAGGGCATGGCCACCATTGTGACAGTGGCGCTACAGCACTGTTCACATATATGGTGCTGTGGCACTGGGGGCACCGCAGGCGCACTGGGGCAACAGCACTGTAGGCCACTATAGGAGGTGGCACACAGGCACCTAATCGCGCTACATGCATTGGGTTCCAATTGCGCTGTGACTGTCTGTGCTCCAGAGACCCTTGACCCTGTGCCTGACCTTTGCCCCCTAGGTGCCATGCGTCAGGCATGTTCGGTTACAGTGTGATAGGGAATGGCAGAGCTGTACATGGCAGGACCGCGCTGCCGAGCGCCATTTTGAATCCACCACACTGATGAGATGGCATGGAGGCGAGTAGTAATGTGGAGCCAAGTTGAGCTAGCCAACCTGGTGGTAATAGTAGAGCTCCATGCTGGGGCTTTGTATGGAGAGGCACCCCTGGACAGGACCAGGAGTGCGGTGTGGTAGGAGGCTGATGCCATGGAGGAGGCCACCAGTATGGGGGCGCATGGTGGAGCAGTCTCACCACCATTACGGGGGCCTGAGGCACAGGCAACCAGACCTGCTTGCCCGCCTGTGGGCACATGCCAGAAGGGGCACGGTGCCACGGCCAGGTAGGTGCCACATCTATACACTATTATCGTCCATACGGGTATCATGGTTGCATGTGTCCGGCACATGGGGGGCGTCCAGTGTTAGCAGTGGTGGTGGTGGTATCAGGGTGTGGGGTGGATGGGTATGGAATTGCACACACATGGGGGCGGAGGATTTTGCTACCAGATTGTACTGATTTTCCTCTCTCCATGTTTGCACCTTAGGGCCCGAAGAATGCAGGCAGGCCAGGAAGCGGAGGCACCACCTGGAGGAGCATCAGGGCAGGAGGGATAATGGCGGTCAGCGGCGTGTGGACTAGCCTGATGATGGTGAGTGCCTTACATACATGATTACTATTGCATGCTGTATAACTGGGCAGGCAGCAGGGCATGGCCACCATCCATTGTCACCACTGCCATGCACACAACTTGTTACAGTCAGCACTCTCCAGTGGCACTGCATGTCTGGGAGTGCATCCATGGTGGTCCATGCATGCACCGGGCACATGGCTGTGACACTGCCTTCACACCGCATAGCCAAATCACTGTACAGCCATGGTAGTGCTGTGCAGAACATGGGCGGTGGGTGTGTGCAGTGGTCCACATGGCTATGGCTGCCTGGGTAGGCAGGTCTTGTGGATACGGTCACTGTGGGTGGTCGCACACCATCACAGGGGAGTGGCACATGGCTGTATGCCATGCACAATGGGTGGGCTGCAGAGGGCTGGACAGTCACACTTATTGACTCTGCTCCCTCATCCTAGGTGGATGGCGACTCCAGGCACTAGAAAGGAGTGTGCGGGAGCTGGTCCAGGTGGCAAGGGTGACACTGGAGCTGTTACAGAGTATCCACCACCATGGGGTGAGAAGGAGGAGGAGGAGGAGGACCGGCAGATGTAGGCACCATGTGGAGGAGGACCAGGGCACACATTGAGGACTCCATGCCCCTACTACCACCTTCCCCCCTTTGACCCACCCTTACTCCCCTTCCTCCCTCTCCCATATATTCACCCCTGCCCCTTACCCACCCCCACCTGTTATGTGGCCCTTCCCCCCTCTTGTAAATAGGTTTTGTTACTTATTTTAAATATAAGCATTTTGTTATGACAGCTGTGGTGGTCTCTGATTTGCAGTGGGCTACAGGTGCTCAGCTGCAGTGGTGTGTATGGCATCAGGGGTGGTGCACATATGGGCATATGTGTGTGTGTGTGTGCAGAGGTGAACTGCCTATGGTGTGGGTAGGAGGATCAGTCACTGTCTGTGGTTTGTGTGTTGTACTCTGTGCACTGGATGCCTGTGTGCAGTGGTCCAAAGGGCCTGCACTGTGTGCATGGCACCCCTGTCAGACTGTCCATGGCCTGTGCAGCTGACACCCTTGCATGTCTGTGATATGCATGGTCTGCTGATGTGTCAGTGGTGGCTGTCCATGCTGGATAACAACAGTACCCGGCACAATGCCAGGTTGTCTTCCATCACCAGTATGGTGCACTTCTGCCTCCGGTGGCACTGTGACCTCCGCTGTTGTTGTCCCCCCTCCATGCTGTCGCTTGTGTCTGTTGCAGGGGATGTGCTCCAGTGTCTGTCACCTGTGCTCTGGTGGCATGCTGGTGGCATACAGATTCATGGTGCCTGCGCAGGGTGGCTGGCACACCTGTGCAATGTAGGGGTGCTGGCCATGTGTACACGTCAGCCGTGGCCACACACCAGTGGCTTGGTTGACCTGCTACTGTGTCCCTGTGTTGGTGTGCACTTGCGTATGGGTGGGTGTTTGTCCATGCACTGTGTTGCATCCTGTGTGGTGCATGCTTCCATGCTACACTGTGCGTGTCTGTGCTGGCTGCTGTGGCTAGTGCTGGGACAGGATGTGTCCTTGGGAGGGTGTGCAGGGTGCTGTACCGCGGGAGGTGGGGTCTGGGGTATGCCCTGTCGCATGTGAGGTACCTCGTGTGGCAACGCATGGTCAGTCTCTCAGCTGTACCTTGAGGGGGATGTGCAGGGTGGCACTGAGTATGCTATTGTTGCACTGCTGTCTGCTGCCGCCCACAGCAGGGTGCACATGGTGGGGATGCCTTGCATGGCTCCATGGTGCACAGGATTGCATTGTCACAGTGGGGGTGGTGGTATGCATAGGGTGTCCTGCACTGTTGGGCACTACTCCTGGGAAGGGTGTGTGGTGATTGTGGTGCAGGGTGTGCTCTTCATTGGTGGGATGGGGTGCCACAGGGTGGTCGGCCCTCCTTGTGTGCTAGTCACAGCTTGCCAGGGGGTTTGCTGGGGCACCATGGCCCGGCTGTGGGTTGGTTGCTGGTATCCATGGGCCGGTGGTTATTCCAGCTCTCCCCCGGTTGTGCAGTGCGTGGGGTGTGGGGGATGATGTCTGTTCTGCTGTGTGCTCCTCTGCCCATCTGTGGCATGGGTGGCAGGCCCCTGCATCCCTGGTTGTGCTGTTGCAATGCTGCCCTGCTGCAGGGGGCATCCCTGGTTGTGTTATGGTGCATCTGGACTGCTCCACTGAGCATTTCTTGTTGTGTTGTGGTGCATCAGATATGCTCAGCTTCACATCCCTAGTTGTGCTATGGTGCAAGTGGTGCGATATTCAGTCGTCTGCCATAGGCGCATCTTGGCCTGCGTAGTTTTTGAATATCGCGCTTCTTGCACTTGGGCGCAGTAGACTTGCACTTGCTCCTGCTGTTGCGCACTTTTTGGGTGCAGTTTGAATATCCAGGCCTTTATTTAATATAGGCCCTTTTGAATATCAAGGCACTGCACAAATAGATAAAATTCTGGAAATACAATAAATACCAGTAAAATCAAAGAAATTCAGGGAAGGCTTTACCCCATAAAAAGGTCTTCAATGCCTGCTTAAAGCACCCCACTGTCCTGCACTCCCATAGCTGACAGGGCAGAGAATTCCAGAGGGTAGGGGCAACAAACCCAAAGGCACGGGCCCCAGATGACTTTAGACTAACCCTCAGAATCTCCAGCAACCCCTCGTCAGCTGAGTGGAGCTGTCACAAAGGGGTGTAAGGAACCAGAAGCTCTTTCAAGTAGTCAGAACCCTGTCCATGTAGGGCTTTGTAAGTTAATAAACCAACCTTAAAGGTGATCCGCCACTGAACAGTGCAGATCGCACAGCACTGGGGTAATATGAGATCACCTAGTTACTCCAGTCAATAAATGTGCAGTAGTGTTCTGCACTAGCTGCAGGCAGTGGATGTCAACCCCAGGAAACCCCAGGTAAAGAGAGTTACAGTAGTCAAGGCGTGAGGTCACAAAGGCATGGACCAAAACAGGCAGGTCACTGGCTGGAATGAGATGCCTGATCCTAGTAATGTTTCTAAGAGGGTAAAGGCCAGCTTGATGACTGCCAACACCTGATAACGAAGGGTCAGCCCATCATCAAGCACCACTCCCAGGTCACGCACCCGCTCAGAGGTAAGAATCTGAGCCCCCCAGAACTAAACCAGAGGGGAGATCAGTCCTCAACCCATCTGTCCTGTGACGCGGGTCCACCACCAAAACCTTGGTCTTTCCTGCATCCAACTTTAAGCCGCTAGAACTCATCCAATCTTGGATTTCCATGAGGTAGCAGTTCAGTACCAAGACAGCACTAACTTGGTCAGGAGCAAAAGACAGGTAGAACTGGGAATCTTCAGTGTAGCTGTGAAACCTCAGCCCATACCATCTTACAATGTCTCCAAGGGGCAGCATGTACACTACAAATAACATGGGAGACAGCACCGAGCCCTGGGGTACCCCACAAGGCAGAGAGAAAGACTCAGAAGAAAATACTCCCAAGACAATTCTTTGAGTTCTACCAGTGAGGAAAGATGTAAACCATCTGAGTACTGTCCCCGACAGCCCACAGATGGACCTCAGGTGCTCGAGCAGGACCCCATGATCCACAGCGTCAAAAGCCAATGACAAATCAAGGAGTACAAAGGTGGAATGGTTTCTCCAATATCTCACCATCAGAAGATCATTGAGCACCCAAACCAGAGCTGTCTCAATACTATGCCTCTTACTAAAACCTGATTGGAGAGGTTCGTATAAATTATGGATGGTTAAATGGTTCTCCAGTTGAGCTGCCACAACTTTCACGATAATCTTTCCCAAAAAAGGAAGGTTCGAGATAGGTCTGTAATTCACTAGATTCTCTGGGTCCAAAGAAGCTTTCTTCAGGAGGGGTTTCATCACCGCTTCCTTCAGAGAGCTAGGGAACTCACCTGATTCCAAAGAGCACTGGACAATCCCAGCTAAGACCGGGCCGATGACGTTACTAAAACCCAAAATCAGGGAAGTAGGGCCGGGATCTACACTACAGCATGTGGGATGCATCCCCTGAACAAACCTCATAGTATCAATGAACTCCTGCAGATCAAAGGTACTCCAGGAAACACTGGGCTCTGTGACCGAGCACCGACCAACAGCATCCCCCATAGAGCAAGGCTGACGGAACTCCTGCCTGATGTCAGCCACTTTATTCACAAACAATTGAATGATCTCATCACACTCTATTTGTGAAAAAGCTTGACAGAACTGCAGACAGGCTGGGTTGCACAACCTGTCCACAGTTCGGAAGAGTTGAGCTGTTTAGTTCCATGTGACAGCAATTTCCCTGGACAGGAATTCTGCCTTCTTACAGAAATCACTGATTGATAGAGTTTATAATACTCTAACAAAATGAGGTGGTCGGCATCCAAGGCAGACCTCCGCCAATGACGCTATAACCTACACCCCAACCTCCGCAATTCCCTCAGAGACCCATCAAACCATGGGGCCCTGGGGTGAAGCAGAAGGGGGTGAATGTAGACAGGAGCAATCAGATCAAGAGCTGAGGAAATGGCCCTGTTATAAGCCATGACTAACAGCTCGGGATCTGTGCTGATCTTACCAAACAGCGAGAAGTCAATCACCGCTGCCAGGTCTTCAGGGACCACATCCCGCAAAGGGCAATAACTGACCATCTCCATGGGGGTCAACCTACCCAGGGGGGCCGAAAAATTGAACCTAACATTGCAATGATTGGACCAACCGACCAGTTTCACTACCAAGTCAGAGGCCTTGATCCCCAGGAGAAAGACGAAATCAAGAGAGTGACCACCATTGTGAGTAACTGAGGAAACAACCTGTGTGAAGCCCAGTGATGTCATCACCTGGAGGAAGTGTTGCCCAAAAAGCGAGGATTCATGGTCGACCCAAGCATTGAAGTCACCCAGAACCACCAGTCTGGGTGACTCCAATGCCATGTCAGCGGTGAAGTCTGCTACTTCCTGCAGGAACAGCTTCTCATTACCTGGTGGACAGTAAATGAGTGCTATCCTGCACCCCACACCAGTTACCACAGTACACTCAAATGGTGTGGCCTCCTCAACCGGTACCCCAGTTGGGCCCAATTTGGTCTTGAAACAGAACGCAACCCCCCTTCCCCTGCGATCCAATCTCGGGCGATATATAACCGAGTACCTGGAGAGAATAGCTGCCTCTAAAATTTGGGCAGCATTCCCATCTAACCAGGTCTTGGTAATGCAAACCAGATCCACTGTTCCGACAAGATCTGCAATAAGAGCATTCTTGTTCCTAATGGATCTGGCATTGCATAACAGCGCCTGAGTTGGATGATGTTGGCGAGCCATCCCAGGTACTTGCCCTCCCAAAGAGGAGATGCTCTTGAGCATGGGGACCAGACAAGGATCACCATGTTCCAGGCACCATTTCACCCCAGGGCATCTTCTGGTCCTAACCTCCCCAATGGGAGAGCGCCACTCATTTGAACTCCACTGTCCGCACCCCCTGCCCACCCCTACAAGCAATCCCGATGGCCTGACAGTGCTGATAGATATGAACAGGCAGGGGGGAAGAGAACGGGCGGAGGGCATGGAGGACGGAGGCCGAATAGCACAGGACGGAGGGGCAAGTAAGCACATTCCACCAATTATCACAAAAAACAATGGGAAAAACACAAAACTCCAAAAACAAATGAACTCAATAACATAAAAAACCTAATTTAAAACCCAAAATCAACAATCCAAAAAGGATTTGAACAAGCACAGCACTAAGTAATTTTAATTATTAGTGTCCAATAAAATATGTTATAATGTCTTTTGCCAAGTCCTCTAGAGTTTAAACAAGGGAAGCTCTCACCTAACCCTTGCAAAAATGTCCAAGAAATGACCATCTCACTGCCACAAAAGTTGAAGTTGATTGTTAAAAGCCACCAAGGCTCTCTCACTGCCTCTGAAATAAAATGGTTACAGTACCCAAGCTGTTGACCCCCACTACCTCTCACGTAGTGGGATAAGGGTCCATAAAAAGAAGAAGTCAAAATAGTCTCTGAAACAAAAAGTAATAGTAATCACTGAGCAGATTGACCCCCTGCCTCTCACATAGTGGGGGAAGAATTTACAGAGAAAAGAAAATCAAATAGTCTCTAAACACAAAATAATAATCACAGAGTAGGTCACAGTAGCAGTATCAATTGCATTACAAAATCTCAAAGGTTCCAGAAGCCGCCTCTCAATTGTTAAAAGAAGGAGGATCCAAAATGAGCCACAGTAGGTCAAAAGACACAATCATTCCTCAGTTCAGGGGTTATACAAAAGAAAAGACACTCTCACCACCCAAAAGGGGAGGAAAGTCAATCCACCATGCAGATACAGTTCAGCCAGAAATGGCCGTTTAGGACCGCAGAGTTCCACAGGTTATCCAAGGACAGGATAAAATAGGACGACTTAATCCAATAAAACAGTCCCCCACTAAACAGCGTCTCATCCCAAAAAACAAGGGCATTTGCAACTGGGAGTGAGCAATACCAGAACAACAAAGGGAGCCCTACCTGCACTGCATAGGGTAAATCTCACTCCTGGCCAACCGTGACCCGCAACTGCAGATACCCTCAAAGACAGGCCACCAGGTCCACATCCTAGGCATCTTAGGAGAGCCTTACTCCCCCTCTGACTCTCCGGAGGCTAGGAGAGGCAACTCCCGCTCACTCCCAGGTGACACAGAGATAATACCCCCGGTGCCAAAGGTGAACTCCCCAACCCAGCACCACTCCCAGGTCCCACAAGTCTTTACTGAAGAAAAATAACCTCAATGCAACACGGTACCAACTGACTCCTGTGCCGTAGTTCCTCCAAAAATTGCGCACAGATCAGAAGTTCACCAAGGTTCACCAAATCCCGAAGGTGACTGCAAAGTCTGAAAGCCGAATTCCGTCAGGGGAAACAACTGCCCAAAGTGCAGATCTGCTTCTTCTTCTTCCTTTTGCCTACCACGTCCTTGTCAACAGAGGCATTACATCGAAAAAAATGCAGAAGTGCCGCTAAATGACACTAAAAGCCACATGAAGCGCTTTAAACACAAAAGCGGCCGAAACAAGGATTAAAACAAAAAGTAAAACAAAACATGAACACGAATGAAAACAAAACTCTTAAAACAAATAAAAGTAACTAATGAAAGCGGCAGCTCTAGTTAGCTCCCAAAAGGCTGACCCAGCATGGTTGCCATCGTAGACAAAGGTCCAAGGGAATACACATCCCTTTATCCTGCTGATTTGGCTCTCCTGCTGGTGCAGACAGTCCTTTGTCCATGGCCAGCATTTAAACTTGTCCTTTTCTCTCTCTCCCCAGCTGAGGACAAGCTCTCCAGGGGCTCCCTGCCCCACAGGTGACCGTGAAGACTCTCGGACACTGGGCGGTCGGCGCTTCTACAGCCACCACCCAAGACCTCAAGCCTGGACTCTCCTCACTCAAGGTATGGCAAAAGCCGCTAACCATTCAGAACATGAGCACTCTCTGACACTGGCCTCTGATTGGCTCCTGCAGACTGCTTTTATATTTCTTTGAAAATTCAGCAAAAACTTCACTTGCTTACTGAACCTTGCACAAAAAAGCTATATTTACTTGTTGCTAGATTGATAAAGTTAAACTTCCCACTGTTTAGAGTGTTAAGGACCAAGAAATTATGTGATTAAGCTCCTTTCTGAAACTTTGTGTGTGCGCCAGACTTTAGGTGCCAAGGGAATACACATCCCTTTGTCCTGCTGATTTGGCTCTCCTGCTGGTGCAGACAGTCCTTTGTCCATGGCCAGCATTTAAACTTGTCCTTTTCCCTCTCTCCCCAGCTGAGGACAAGCTCTCCAGGGGCTCCCTGCCCCACAGGCGCAGGCTCTTGGACACTGGGCAGTCAGCCCTTCCACAGCCGCCACCCGAGACCTCAAGCTCAGACTCTCCTCACTCAAGGTACGGCAAAAGCCACTAACCAATCAGAACATGAGCGCTCTCTGGCACTGGCCTCTGATTGGCTCCTGCAGACTGCTTCTGTATTTCTTTGAAAATTCAGCAAAAACTTAACTTGCCCACTGAACCTTGCACAAAAAAGCTGTATTTACTTGTTGCCAGATTGTTAAAGTTAAATTTCCTACTGTTTAGAGTGTTAAGTACCAATAAATTATGTGATTAAGCTCCTTTCTGATGTTTGTGTGTGCGCCACACTTTAGGCACCAAGGGAATACAAATCCCTTTGTCCTGCTGATTTGGCTCTCCTGCTGGTGCAGATGGTCCATTGTCCACGGCCAGCATTTAAACTTGTTTTCCCTCTCTCCCCAGCCAAGGACAAGCTCTCCAGGGGCTTCCTGTTCCACAGGCACAGGCTCTCAGACACTGGGCAGTTGGCGCTTCCATAACCGCCACCCGAGACCTCAAGCCCGGGCTCTCCTCACTCAAGGTATGGCAAAAGCCGCTAATTTCATGCCCACCCACCCATCCCTACCCCTCCACTTATTAAATATGCTGTTACCCCCCACTCCCAAAGGCATGCCCAGGAAGTCTTTCATTGACAGCTCCAATTTTTTGGTTGTCCAATTAGAACCGCTCCCAAGACAGCCAGCCGCTGACATTAGGTGCCTCCTGACACTGTTGTTGAGGTTCCCTTGCCTCCAAACTGTACTTAACATTACCTCCTATTACGTCTTGAGTATGGGGGGTCTGGATAGCACCTTATGAGGGGCTATTCACTAATATCTCTACTGATTATCCTCTGTTGGGTGTAGATGCCATTTTACCCTCAGAAGCTTGTGCAAGCAAAGGCTGACCCCTTAAAGTTTTGTTCTCTGAACATTGACTTGCCCCCTAGTTATTTATGTGCCATACAAATAGTACTACTGTGTGAGTACAACCGGGGTACCCATCATGATGGTACCCGTATTAAGCTGCCTCCTCAAGTTAGTCCTACTGTTCCATATTGTATTAGCCACCCCCTGCACATCTCGATCAGGGTATTGCTTCACCTAGCATTAGGGCGGTACACCCTTAGGGGTGGTGACAGGCTTACCCAACATGCCAAGAATCATAGGCATATCAGGGCCAGGCTTCTCAAACTAACTATTGATGCCTTAACAAAGCTGCTACTTCTGCTACTGATATGCTTGGGTAACATCGAATTAAACCCTAGTCCCATCTCTCCCCTCTCTTCTCTGTCATACACAGCCACTCTTAAAGGGATGAGTTTCTGGCATGTCAATGTCTGTAGCCTCCTAAAAAAGTTCTCTATGATACAGACGTGGATCAGTCTTACTCAACCTGATATCCTGGTAGTATCTGAATCCTGGCTTAGGCCAGCCTCCCAGGATAGAGAGCTCAGCATCCCCTTCTACCACTTATTTGGAACTGATAGACTTACTGGGGAGGTGGAGTGGCAATATACATCAAGAAAAGGTTCACAGCGTCCCGCATGGATTCAACTTCTGTTAAAAATGAGTTTGAAACTCTGACACTTAAGATTGAATTATCTAATTCATTGGCCATCAGAGTGATTGGTTCTTATTGACCCCCATCTGCAGGAATGCTACTCCTATCACATCTTGGTTCTGTCATTGAGAAAGAGAATCTTGAAACAATTATACTTGAGGACTGTAATTTTGACTGGCTCTCCAAGACTGCTTCACCCCTAAACACTTTTTGTGATGCTCGTGGGTTAGTGCAGCTAATTCAAGAACCTACATCTTCTAATAAAAGGAACCCTTGTAACAGTTCATTATTAGATGTTTTATTAGTTGATAAGCCACATCTTTTCACGAATGCTGGAACCTTCTTCGCTAACGTCAGTGACTATTGTTTCATTGCTGCAGTTAGGTCGCTACATCACACAGGTCCTTCAGCTAAATTCATCACAAAAAGGAGATGGCGCAACTTCAATGTGGCCACCTATACATATGAACTGGGACACTAGCCACGTTGGCAAGACTTCTACCTAGCCACCACGGTCAACACGGTGTATGATATCTTCAATTAAATTCTGGTAGGAGCCCTGGATGTACATGAACCAATGGTAAAACTCAGAGTAAAAAACAAAACTTGTCACTGGTTCACACCTGAACTGAAAACCACCTTGCTAGGTAGGGATAAACTACGGAAAAAGGGGTGGCAGACAAAGCTGGATTCAGATTGGTGTCACATTAGGAAGGCATGCAATGCATGTACAAAAATGGTCAGAGATGCCAAGGCATCATTCTATCTTAGGGAGTTGGACTCTACTGCAAAGTGCTCCTCTAAATTCTGGAGGACAATCAAGGATATGTCCAGTCATACCCCAGGTAACTCCGTGACACCAAAAATCACATCCAATGGGAAAACTATATGTGACAAACAAGGGATCTTAGAAACATTCAATAATCATTTTGCCACAGCTGGTCTAGCCTTTGACAATTCCCCTGCAGCCCTGGTCTGCTCCCAGCTAAGTGCCCCTTGCATAGACTCTATTGCCCTGGTACCCAGCTTCTCATTCCAACCTGTATTATTGAAGGAAGTTGAAGATCTAATACTTTGGTTGGATGTTAAGAAGAGTGCTGGAGCAGATTCATTGGATCCCTACTTTATAAAAATCGCTGATCAGGTCCTTGCTGTTCTTATCACCCATCTATTTAATTTATCACTGTCCCAAGGGTCCCTTCCTATGATATGGAAAACTGCCCATGTCATCCCGTTGTTTAAATCTGAGGATACCTGCGACCTTAACAACTATAGACCGATTTTCTTACTGCCAATTTTGTCAAAGCTTCTGGGAAAGGTTGTCAGCAATCAACTTAGAGCCTATCTGGAAGTTAATAATTTACTAAACCCTATGCAATCGTGCTTTAGGACTAAACATAGCACTATTTCTACCCTTGCCAAAGTAATAAATGACTGGTACAGTGATCTAGACAAAAAAAAGCTTTGTGCAATATTTCAAGACCTTAGCAAGGCTTTTGATACTGTGGACTATAGCCTGCTGATCTCCACTCTGAAGAGCAAAGGCCTTGAATCAGCATCCTTGCACTGGTTCATGGAGTACCTGGTAGGGTGTCAGCAACAAATCAAAGCTGAGGGGGAGTTATCCCCACTCAAACCTCTTCTGAGGGGAGTGCCACGATGATCCACACTAGGACCACTGCTCTTTGCTATCTATGTAAATAATATTGATGTGAGCATCAACAAGGCAAAAATACACCTATTCGCTAACGACACAGTGGTATACATAAGTTGTCTGACTGCTGAAGCTGTCTGTGCAGACCTACAGGAAGAATTTGACCTGCTTCAGACCCAGCTCCTCCACAAAAAACTTCTTTTAAATGCAAAAAGGACAAAGGCAATGCTGTTCTCACCCTGTAGCCGTGTGACATACCCTGCCAGCTCTTGAGCACTGCCTCTGATCTCCACAATCCTGGGAGAGAAATTGGAATTTATAACAAAAGCTTTAAATACTTAGGAGTGTGGTTAGACCAGAACCTCTCTTTTTCTGAGCATGTTGAAGCCCTGGTAAAGAACTTAAGGCAGAGAGTGGGTCTATTCTATAGAATTAGCCAGTTCCTCACTTGTGATGCCAAACTGCGACTAGTCCAAATTACTTTTCTTTCCCTAATTGACTATGGAGATTTCCTATATAGTCACTGTCCCAAAGCCTCACTTATCAAGTTGGATATGCTTTATCATAGGGCCATCAGGTTCACTACCAGTCTTCCCATCTCTACCATCACTGCTTATTGTACAAAGCTGTAGAATGGTCCTCGCTCACATTCAGGCTCGAAAGAAATGCAGTCCTTTGGACCTACAGAGCCATTTTAAAAAGGCTCCTACATTATATTTCTGAATGTCTTCCCCTAGGTGAGTTGGAACTGTACGACTTAAGAAGTGCCTCCTATATCTCCCTATGCATCCCTAAAGCTTCCACCCGCTATGGTAGAATGGCCTTTAGTTGCATGTTGCCATCCTTGTGGAACAACATGCAAAAACTACTGAAACTAAGCTACCTCAGAAGTATTAATGCTTTCAAGTCATTATATGCTCGAGGTGTGTGTGAACCATGCAACTGTTTCCCTGGCTTCTAATCGCTAATCGCTGTTAGCTTGCTCCCCGAGACTAGCCTTAGCCATTAATGATTTTACCCCAGGCTAATTAGTGCATGTTTTTACTAATCCTTATGTACTTATTACTTTCCAGTCCCTGTACCCCTTTTGCTAGACACAGGCAAGTCTTACAGGGGGCATCTGCACCTAAAGCGTAAAATCTCTAGCTCCCAGGTGGCTGCACCTTCACAAGCTGCCATCTGAAACCATTCACCCAGATTCATCTCTAGCAAAGCACCACTAAAGCCACCAACCAATCGGATTGTGAGCACCTTCCGGCCCTTGCTCCCGATTGGCTTCTGCAGTTTACTTCAGCGATCCTTCTTATTCCTGCAAAATCGAATGGTCTGCATGTCCTCTGCTAAAATAGCTGTAACCACCACTTTCCCTGACAGATGGAATCCTCTTCCTTATGGCTTATAGTGCAATTCTTGGGAACATGAGTGATTATGCTCCTTTTATGAACCATTGCCTGAGATTGGCCCTAGGCACCAAGCATATTGATTACCTTCCCTGCCTTGCGACCTTCCTGGGGCCCAATGGTCCACTGGACATGGACAGCCAGCGCTAGCACCTAGATTTGGAAAATATGTGCAGTAGGCACTGTCCCATCCGTTGCCTCAATACCTCACTCACACCTTCTATTAGCAAGTCGAAGTACAGCCGTCTCCCAGTCCTAATGTAAGAGCTCCCTGGGGCTGCTGTTGATAATGCCTGGCAGGCTGTTTGCTCCCATTCTGACCTAACCATTCCTGTTTTATTCCTTTTTGTGAACTGTGTCAACAGAAAAGCTGTTTTCACTTATTTTGTCTGACTGTTATGAAGCGATACCAAGGTCTCGCTTGTGTTTTCTTCGGGAAAATTCCTGTGTTAATATCCATCTCTGAATCTCTGTGGTCTAGCCTGTTCCCTCTATTCTATACTGTTCACTGTGTCTTATTGATGATCTCAAACTAACTGTTATGATATGTACATCTGTGTGTCTTGATTTGCACTCCTACGTTTTATTCACATTGTAAATATAGTTGTTTGTACTATAATCTGGATTATTCAGGTCCATCTTGTAAATGAGCTTGCTCAATGATGTTCACCTGGATAAATAAAGATTTGATTGACTGATTGATTGATTGATATTCTCAAAGAAGGAAAGTTCCATGAACATTATTGCGAACTTGCCTTTTGCGCATAAAACCAGCCTGGTCCTGGTCCACCAAGGACAGGAGAAGACCCTTGAGCCTGGCAGCATAGATCGACATAAAGGATTTATAATTTGAGTTTAACATTGATATAGGACTATATGACTCCACCCTGGTAGAATTCTTACCCAGTTTCAGCAAAGCAGCAATAGTTGCATAGCTTCATGATGGAGGTAAGTGGTCACCTTTTTGAACCTCTCTCATTGCCGAAGTAAAGGGCACAAACTAGATTGAAGTTGCTGTACTTTATAAAAATCTGATGAAAATCCATCTATTCTGAGACTTTTCCCAGTGCTAGTCCATGATATGGCCCTTTGAAGTTCACCTAGACAAATAGGTTGCAACAATGTTTCTGCCCGAGAAGAGAATAATTGTGGGAGTTTAGCCTTGCCAAAAAATAATTACTCCTATCCATGGGAATAGGCCCATCCTTCTGCAAGTAGAGAGGGAGATAATATGAATGGAAAAAACACAAAATAGCATCTGACTGATCAAGCACCTTCCCAGTGGAGGGATCTCAAACTTTAAAAACCATAGCTGAGGCCCGATAGGATCTAAGACACCATGCTAAATATTGAGCCCCTTTAGCCCCATCTAAGTGAAAACATTATCTAAGGTAACCCCAGGCTATTTTTAGTTTTCTGGTTCAGGTACTTCTGAAGCTCCACCTTCACCAATTGTAATCTCAGATGAGCCATTTTATCCCCACCATTAGGGCCAACTGGAGTGTGCGTAAGTCATTATGCAACTGTTGCAGCATCCATTCTTGTTCTTTATACTAAGCTGAAGCATATGATATAAATTTGCCCCATAACACAGCCTTTAGAGCATCATAAAGTGTACAGAAAGAAATCCCCACAAGATCATTATCTTGTAAATATAACTTAATCTGATCATCCAATTCAGCCATTAAAGATTGATCCCGTAAATAAATCAAATGTAATCACCAAAAGGGACTCCTAATGACTTAGGCGTGACTGAGATTAACTAGAATCAGTGAATTATCAGAATGATGAAGCAGGCTGAGTTCTATACAACTACCCCCCCCCCAATTCTGAGCAGTAATAAAAGAATAATCCAATCAAGCTGAACTGCCATGATGAGCCGAGTAATGCAAAAAGCCCTCCTAATTAGGATGAAAACTATGCCAGACATCAATCAGACCCAAATATTGAATTGTACGACTGAAAAACATTGATGCATTCAAGTGGCGAAAAGCCTTAGACACCGAAGCATCAAGATCAGGATTAAGGGTCAGATACAAATCTCCACCCCATAGAAGTCTATCCTTTGAATTCAAAGTTAAAAGAGAAAAAAACTTTACAAAAACTGCCTTTTTTGTAGTGAAGGGGGGAGATATGTGTTGACTAGCGTGGTCTCTTGACCATTCAATAATCCCATAACCAAAATAAACCAACCCTTCAGATCCACTATAGTAGAGTGGGATTCAAAATGGAGCCCTTTATGACCTAAGATAAGAACACCACAACATCTCCCCAAAGGGTGAGATGCATGGAAAACATAAGCGAATCCGAGTTAAAAAGATTTCTCATGCTCCTGAGGTGTTAGGTGGGTTTCCTGAAAAAAGATAAATTCTGCTTGTTGTTGATGACAATATTGTAACAATCTATCTGGTTTAGATACCTGTATACCATTTACATTAAAATAAATAATCTTCATAACATAAAAAAAAATAGGAATAGCAAAACAGAGACCCCCTAGCAAAGAATCTGCTAGACCAATCCCAAAACTGGGGGTAACGTGGATGCCTGAAACAAAAAAAAAAGGGCCCTGTGGTGACCAACCAGCCAAAAGGTAAAGAAGAGAAAAATCACATTTCTTCTAAGCAAGGGACTAAAAAAATAAAGAAAAATTAAATGAAAGCCCAGTGCCCACCAAGCCTCACAAAACCCCAATGAAAAAGGAAGTAACATAAAATGAAAAATACCCTAAACCAGATCCCACAATGAAGTGTAAATTCTAACAGAGAGACTCCTGGTCCTACTGCAAGCAACAGCTGGCATAATATTAAGAAACAGTAAATAAGAACATTCTTGCACACAGTACTAAAGCGGCAACTTTGCAAATAAACAAAAAACATACCAATAATCGATGTTAAGACAGAACAACTATTACCAAGTTTTCACCAAAAGATATCTGAAAGGTAATAATCTTTTAGTAAAATATGCACCCCCTTTAATACAATCCACCAAGAATCATCTCTTAAACCATTAGCAACAAGGAAAAAACTATGAACACCCGTAAACCAGCAAATGCCAACAGGACAATAAAACTACCACAAACCACTAGGCTACTGGAAGGAATACAAACCGGGGCCAAAAAAGTAACATGAACTCTCCTGGAAATAGTCATATAAATACAAAAGCCCCATTAAAAAGAGGGATAGCTCAGAACCTGCCCAGGACAGAAAAAAAACAGTACCAGTAAAGCACTTCCCCAAAAAAGAGGAATTAAAAGTCAGTACCAACCCCATAGAACATGGCCAAAACCCACCCAATACACCAAACCAGAGCCAGTTTAAGAAAAAACTCCTATGAATAATAGCTAATGAAGTATCATAGGAGCTTCCAAGGCAGGGAGCTAATTCTAGAAAGTAGTTCCTAGGTAGCACTGTGCAAATATAAGAACTACAGGGGGAAATGCGATGGTAAAAATTACCCCCAGGTTCATGAAGAACCATCAAAAAAATCCCATTGAGATGCTAGTCCAGCATTACTCTGCCAAAGCAGACAAGAAATGAAAGACATCTAAAAAAAAAAAAGATCTTCATTCCCAAACATAGCTCAAGTCTCACCCCAAATGAAAAAATACTCCCCATCCCTCCCAACGCCCTCAATTAAAAAATAGAGGCAAAACCTTGGATATAAGGCTGCAAACGATACCCCCCATTGAAACTATCAAGGTAAGAGCAATATATGTCTGCATAATGATCCCTCACATCCCCCATGAGCAAAAAAAAAAAAAAACAGGAAAGAAAAAGAAAACAGCAGGGAAACCCCAAGGCTAAGAGAAAGACCCATAAGCCTTCCCAAAACACAAAACTTTCCATGACAAAAGGAAAATGTAAAAACTTACAGTTATCTCTCATGGTCAATGTAGCATGGTTGTATCCTGACCCCATCATGTCCAAACAGTGGCCTTGATCCAGAGACAGCTGTTCCATAGATTCCAGAGAGAAATGCCCTCATATTAAAGAATGTGTCTGGCATCTCCATCTGCAAAGAAGAAATAAGGCTACTCAAAAATAGAGTTCTCAACAAGAAAAAATAATACGGAGGTAAGAAAAGGAGAGATAAAACAAAAAGGTAACAGGGACAATACAAGTACAAAAGAAAAGAATATTGGTGCAGAAAGAAGGAAAACAACTAAGAACACGGTTGAAAAAGAAAAAGCACTGAAACCTGAATAAAAAAAAGAAAAAAAAAACAGGACAGTGGGGGATCGTAAATAAAAACAAAGGAAGAAAGATAAACTACATCAGAAAACAGGGGGAAGTGGGTGGGGAGAGGAACCAGGAGAGAGAGAAGAAAAAAAAACATCAACAGATTGAGGGGAAGAAAGTATGAAAGACCATAAGAATCTGGGAAGTAAAGCAGCAATGCCACGCAATCCAGTATATCAGTCCAGTGTGAACAATGAAGAAGTACCTCAGCTACCCCAAATGGGCATGCCAGTCCTTGATGCAAAATCCTGTAAGCCAGAGATGAAAAACTCCAACCTATGTATATCATCCCAATGATAGGCTTGAAGCAGAGCACAGATCTCTTGCAAAGAGGCTTCCATCATCCTTTTTTTGCTAGAAGGAGAGGCCCGAGACTATTGTTCTTTTTGTAAAGGTCTCTTTTCTCAGGCCTCCGAAACATCCATGGATTCATCCAGTGGTAACAATTTTCTGGTTAACAGTTCCTGAGATGCAGTTTACAGAGCTTCAAACTGCTTAGTGCCTTCTGGAAAATGGATCCTCAATCTAGCTGGATATGGAGTGGCAAATTTCAATTTATGCACCGAAGAGTCATCAAAATTGGGGCACAGGCTCTATGTTGTGCCTGAACAACTGGGGAGTAATCATTGTCAAAAGAAATATGGACTCCTTTATAAGTTAAAGTGCTGCTCCTCAATGCCCGAATCAGCAAATCTTGCTTGACCACATAATTGTAAAGACAGAACATAAATCTTGGTCTCTGATCCGAAGAGGCTGGTTTCTGAGCCAATGACCAATGGGCCCTCTTGATAGACAAGGAAATCAAAATGGAGACAACTAAAATAGATGCCAAAAAGACTGAAGAACTGGAAACATGCCTCCTGTATCCTCTTCTCCCTCAGGCACTCAATAGATCCTAATGTTATTTCTGCAGGAAGGATTCTCAGTGTCTTCACAGCACTCCGAAAAAGTCTGGCAGTCCTGTATCATCTCACCCACCACCCACTCCAGCCAGTCAACCTGAGTATCCATACTTGTAGCCTGAGTAGTGAGATCAGTTACCTTAATTTCCAGAGTGGCAATGGCTGAATGAAGCCGCTCCAGAACAATACAGATTTACACCCAAAATTCTTTTGGCTCCTGCAAAATCACCAAAATGGCAGAATCAGGAGGAGATTTTCTGGCTCCCCACATTTGGCCATAGTTTCTAGCTCAGACCGTTGTGGTGTCGCAGTTGGCAGCTTCAGAGGGAAACTGAGATGACAGCAAGTTGGTTTGACTTTTTAGTTTACACATGCAGAAAACAATAGCCTCCAAAAAGAACAAAGATAAAGTTATCCAGTAGATACACTTGAATTAGAGGCTGTTTCAGCTGTGGGGCAGAGAACAGCAAGACTGTGCTGCCATTCTTGTTGGGAGTGGAACTGGAAGTCTTCTTTCACTTTTTTCTTGATTTTAGTTACAGCATCCTGATGATCCTTTATCTTCTGTGGCAATTGACTTACTTGACTAACATCATTTTGAATGTTTTTAGTGTATTCTATCAAGGTTTTGGCCCACAATGGTGGTTCTAGTGATTTTCCCTCTTCTGAATTTTGCTGCTACCTCAGTGTACCTTATTTACTGTTAATTATGCTGTAATAAATGGATACACTATTTTATTAGTATGCAAATGCATACAAAAAATGCCATAATACCATTTTTCCAGAAGTGAGAATAGCATCATTGAAAATTGATAATACTATCTTCTGAGCAGGTAATGCTATCATTCAGTGCACTGAACAATACTATTATCACTCAACTAAAGTAGTGCAAGTGGATTCATAGCAGGAAGGTCATGTCAAACGAATCTAATAGATTTTTTTGATTGGGTGACTAGGGAGCTAAATAAGGAAGGGGCAGTAGATGTTGCCTACCTAGAATTCAACAAAGCCTTCAACTCTATCCTACATAGAAGGCTGAGTAACAAGATTGGTAGTCTGGGGGCATGGGCGACAAGGAGCTGAACTGGGTTAGGAACTGGTTAACAGACAGGAGACAGAGGGTGGTGGTAAATGGAGTACAATCTGGGGATAAGGGGGTGACCAGTGGAGTACCACATGGATCAGTACTAGGACCAGTCCTGTTCAATGTCTTCATTAGTGACATTGCAGAGGGGCTAGAAGGAAAAGTCTGCCTGTTAGCAGATGACACCAAGATTTGCAACAGGGTGGATACTCCAGAAGGGGTGCAGAAAATGAAGACGGACCTGGAGAAGTCAGAAAGATGGACAGAAATGTGGCAACTGAGGTTCAGTGCAAAAAGTACAAAATAATGCACCTGGGTAGAAGGAACCCTAGGGAGAGCTACAGGTTAGGGGGAGGAACTGTCACCAAAGAGGAAAGGGACCTAGGGGTTATCATCTCTGATGACCTTAAGGTATCGAAGCAGTGTACAAAAGCAGCAGGAAGGGCCAGTGGCATGCTGAGGCGCATAGGCAGGGATATCACTAGTAGGAGGTGTGAGGTGGTGATGACATTGTATAAAACATTGGTAAGGCCTCACCTGGAGTACTGTGTGCAGTTCTGGAGGCCACTCCTGTGCAAGGACATAGATAAGGTGGCCACTATCCAGAAAAGGGCAACAAAGATGGTGCAGGGCTTGCACTACAAAACATATGAGGAGATACTAAGGGACCTCAATATGTACTCACTTGAGGAGAGGAGAGGAGAGGAGACAGTGGGGGGACAAGATTGAAACTTTCAAGTACCTCAAGGACATGAACAAGGTGCAGGTGGGGGACCTTTTCCAATGTAAAAAAAGTACTAGAACAATGGGGCACAATATGAAATAGGAAGGGGGTAGATTAAGAGGTAATGTGAGGAAGTTTTTCTACAGAGAAAGAGTAGCCAATGCTTGGAATAGTCAGCCACTGGAGATAGTGCGAGCAAGCACAGTGGAGGGGTTTAAGCATGCCTGGGACAGGTGCAAGGGAAGCCTGAGAGGGGAGGGAGTGATGAAAAGCCATTGATCACATAGGGTCAGTGGCCCCATACAATGTATTGGGCCTACGGGCAGACTAGATGAGCCTAGCGGTCCTTATCTGCTGACAATTTCTATGTTTCTATATTTCCTTTCCCTCATTGTCCCTCTTTTTTATTCTGCTCTTTGATTTCTGTTTAATATTGGTGGTTATAGTTCAATTTTCCTTAGAGCTGTCCTTTAGTTCCTGTCCTTTTCTTCCCCTGTCCCCCTCTCTCCTAAACACAGGTGAGAAGTTTACTTTTTAGCACTTCTTCAAAGTGCTCAGAATAGTGAAAAGAAATTGATGCAGACGTAAGCTTAGTTCAAAATTACATACACTCCAACTCACTTTACTTGCCCCTGTAAAGTGTAGTTTATGCTCTGCTGGTTTTCTTCTCTCTGGCCACTAAAGCACTGAGTACCTTCGAAAACATTCTAGTAGGACCCAGTTCAATTGTGCTTACTTAATATTCCAGGTCTGCATCCTTTTACAATATGCTCCATGGTCTTCTGTCCATGTTCTGTTGTCCCTCTGCACCATCTGTTTCTGTTTTCTTAATTTGCTGACAACTTCAAACGATATTGAAAACTGTGTTATCTGTTTGTCGGCAGTTCGGGGATCAATTCACACTGCTGCAACTTTTCTTTGGATGCTTGCCATGAACATGGTTTCATCAGGAGTAACTTGTCGAGATTTGTTCCTACAGGTATGTTTAATCCACTCTTTTAAACTACAAAATTCATCTTTCCTAATGCTGTATCCTTTTATTGTTGCATCTGTGTGACTTTCCTCTCCAACAGCAGCCATTCGAGGAGACCTGAGGAGAACAGTCGACTTGCTAGCTGCCACACATGCCTCCAGTTGCAGCCTCTGCCCCCAAGAGGTAACATAATCTTAAAATCTCTGACACAGGCCAGTGGTCAAGGAGAAGGTAGTTGGTATCCCTATGACTGCTGCTGCTGGTGGTGGCACCGAGCTTGATCTTTATGACAGTTTCCTATTCCCCAAAGAGACCATGGAGCTTGGACATAAGACTCAGCCTGAATAAGGAGATCTGACTGTAGCACAGTCAGAAATGACTAAATGTTAAAATCTGAGTCGGACTCACAATAATGAGAGGGAGAGAGAGCTTAGTGAAAGTGATGATGAGGGTAGCCAGCTCGGTGGCACTGAGGGTTGATGCACTGGATGCCACATCTCATGCCACACCAGTGACCTGGGTTTGGGAATGAGCTCGGGCCATTGGAGGCTGGTGGAGAGGGAGAGGACTGACCGACCGATGGACAGCACTCTTCTCCAGGGAGGGAGGGGTTGTGCTACCACCGAATGATTGCTGCCAGGTGGAGGCTTGGGGAAAGTGCCAGTCTGCAAGGGCACACATAAAGGAGGGTGCTGTGGGACTTCCACAGACATATGTGCACTTCCACACCCGGACATCTGGCATGTGTGCCCCAGCAGTGGGGATTGGGGAAGAAAAATAAGAAAAAAATCTCCGGCTGCAGGATGAAGCCCAACTGTTCAAAGGCTCTGCTTCTAGGCTGGGCAGAAAGGTACGCCCCAATAATTCCAGGCCGTTGGGGCTGGGAGGGTCAGTCAGAAGGGGGCACTGGAGGATAAGGAGCATAAATATAATAAGTAAAAAAAAAAAAAAAAAAAGAAAGAGATGAGGAGGAGGCCAGAGCTCAGAAAGAGGAGGAGCTCAGCAGCTGTAGGGATGATGATATGGATATCCTATGGTAACCCAAAAAGAAAAACAGGAAGGGCAATACTGGTGAAGATGAAGGGGTTTGCCTACCTCCATCTCATCCAATTACCAAAATTCCCCAATACTGCACACATTGTTCCTCTTACTGATGAGCCCATTACATGTCAGTCACACAGTGCTGAAATTCATAAAGCATCCAAAAACACCCATTTCCACCTCTACCCCTCCTCTGTCCCACTTCCACCATCTTGTAAAATCAAGGGGTACCAAATACACACACACACACACACACACACACACACACACACTTAAAGTACAGGCATCTGTTACACTGGACTCAACATCAGAAAGAAGCTGGTGCTGGACACCCTCTCCCCCATCATCATCACCACTAGTCATGGCATTCAGAACTGGCAGAAAAATAGCCCAGGTGGAAAGAGGGGAGAGTGAAGAGGACAACAGAGAGGAGGATGAGTTTGTGAGACTGCCTAGTAGTGGTCACAGCAGCAGTGGTGGGTTGAGTAGCACCACACAGAGGCACCAAACCACTAATGCCACACACCAGTAATGCCTTTGCAGAAAACACCCCAAATTACTGCTTTCACTAGATCTGCACATATGAATCCCCAAGAGTCAAATACTATCACATCAAGAATGCTGCCATGACAAGTAAAGCAGTTTTGTAACCCAGTACCCAGAAAAGTCCATCCTACCCTGCATGGCATGTTTGAGTGTCAGTCCAAATATCTACCCAGTCATATTACTACACATGAACTAAATGCAGCAACAGCTGAAATGCTGGCAATTGCTCTATTGTGGTATACCACGAACAGGGCAACCGTGATTGGGCAATTACAAAATGGGCGACTCAATCACGGCACCTCTGTAAATGGCTACATAACAGAGGAATAAGCAGATACTGGATTGGGCAAGGTATGCAACAGGATATACGCGTGTATACATGCAAGCAGAGGGGAGGAAGAGGAGGAAAGATATGTGGGATGGGGTGTGGTGGTCACGCACAATAATTAATTTCCTGCTGCATTCAGCATCACCATACGTACATCTCAGTATGGCTATCTGAACCAGTGGCAAACAGCTGGTAGCTCCTTTCAGTGTATTACAGCATACTGAGCACAGGTACCTGCGGTAATATTTGACTCTGGTTTGAGGGAAAATTGTGTCAAGTCGAATTGCAGTGGTAGCAACATTCCAGGAATTCACCAGCATGCCACACTGACAAAGAAGAATGTAACAGGATCACACAGGGGCTTGAAAATGCTGGAATTGCTCCTGACTGAGGCTCATGAGTTGTTGTAACCCCACTTACTGAAAGTGGGTTTCATTGTGAGTAATAGTATCTCCAATGTAGTGAAATGCATAAGCGATGGGGGGAGGGTTTCAGAGTGTCTTAATCTAAGTGTGCAGGAGTGTTTAACATATCCTGATATCAAGTCCATGTTGTCTGTGACCTATCATATCAGTGCTCATTTTGCCTCTTCAGGAAAGCCCAATGACCAGCTCAGGCACCTACAGATACAGAGCAAACTGCCCTAGCTTGTAAAAAGCTGGAAGTCATTTGGAGGTGGAACTCAGTACGGGATCGAGTGCTTGTATGAACAGTATAAAGTCATCTCTGAATATCTGCTGCTACATACATGTTCTGACAGTGCTAGAGTATCCACGTCTCTGACAACAGACCTGTAGTGACTAATGGATGGCCTGACATTTCAGATTTCAGATTTCTTAATTGTTCTTCCAAAATGTGTTTAACATTTTGGACATTACAAGCATCAGAATACAAACAAGGGTAAAAAATGTAAAAAGTGATCACATGCAAGAATGATAGTTAATACATTCAGTTAATGAGTCTAACAAGATCTTTTAGAGTATGCCTTTTTCTTATAGAAACATAGACATATAGAATTTGACGGCAGATAAGGATCACTTGGCCCACCTAGTCTGCCCATTTTCCTACCTAACAGATAAGCTGCAGATCCTAGTTAAGCAACAGCTTACTTCCTCCTACCCCTCACTAGGACTGCCTTATGTCTGCCCCATGCATTCTTGAATTCCCCCATTGTCCTTGACTCCACGACCTCCTCAGGGAGGCTGTTCATGCATCCACAACCCTCTCCGTGAAAAAATACTTCCTCACATTATCTCTGAGCTGCCCCCATCTTCAAATAATGCTCCCTTGTTCTTGCACATCTCTTTTTCTGAAAGATGCTACCCTCTTGGACTTTGTTGATTCCCTTGAGGTACTTGAAAGTTTCTATCATGTCCCCTCTCTCCCTTCTTTCCCCAAGGGTATACATATTAAGCTCCTTTAGTCTTTCTTCGTATGTCTTCTGGTGCAGACCCTGCACCATTTTGGTTGCCCTTCTCTGGACAGCCTCCACTCTGTCTATGTCTTTGCGGAGATGGGGTCTCCAGAACTGCACACAGTACTCCAGGTGGGGTATCATCAACTGTCTGGACAGAGGGATAACAACTTCCTGTTTTCTACTATAGATGCCTCTCCCTATGCATCCCAGTATCCCCCCAGCCTTTCTTACTGCCTTCTCACATTGCTTGCCCACCTTTAGGTCATCTGATATAATCACCCCCAGGTCTGTTTCCATTTTTACTGTTGTCAGTATCTCACCCCCCCATTGTGTACTCTTCCCCTGGGTTTTTGTTTCCCAGGTGCATTGCCTTGCACTTCTTTGCATTGCATCTGAGCTGCCATACATTTGACCATTCCTCCAACCTTGCCAAGTCCCTTCTCATCCTTTCCACTCTATCTTGTGTATAATCCCTGTTGCAGATCTTTGTGTCATCTGCAAAGAGACAAACATTTCCTTCCAGTTCCTCTGCAATGTCACTTATAAAGACATTAAAAAGGACTGGTCCCAGTACTGAACCCTGTGGTACCCCGCTATTAACCCTCCTTTCTTCACTGTGGACTCCATTTACTACTACCCTTTGCGTCCTGTTGTCTAGCCAATTTTTTATCCAGGCTATGACCTTGGGACCCACTCCAAGGCTGGCTAACTTGTGTATTAATCTTTTGTGTGGGACTGTATCAAATGCCTTGCTAAAATCTAAGTAGGCCATGTCCACAGTCCCTCCCCGGTCTACTACTTTGGTCAACCAGTCAAAAAAATCTATTAGACTCATCTGACACGACCTTCCCATCGTGAATCCATGCTGTCTTGTGTCCTGTGCCCCACTGGCCTCTAGGTACTCAACAATTCTTTCCTTCAGAAGTGATTCCATCATTTTCCCTATCACTGAGGTCAAACTAATTGGTCTGTAGTTTCCTGCCTCTGTCCTGCTCCCACTTTTGTGAAGAGGAATCACATCCACCCTCCTCCAGTCTTCAGGTATCACCCCATCCTCCCATGATTTGTTAAAGAGAGTAGTCAGTGGTGTCACTAGTTCTACCCTTAGTTCTTTTGGAATTCTTGGGTGAATCCCATCAGGCCCCATTGCTTTGTCCACCTTCAATTTTATTAGTTCTTTCAGAACCCTTTCTTCTGTAAATGGACTGGTATCAATCCCCGTCTTCAGAGTGTTTCTCTTGTTTGGTTTAGGTACCTCCTCCTCCTCTTCTTCCTTTGTGAATACTGAGCTGAATTATTCATTGAGTATTCCTACTTTTTCACTGTGACCCTCTACCCACATTCCCTCCCCTTTATTAAGCCTCAGTATCCCTCCTTTGGTCTTTCTTCACTCCCTAATGTATCTATAAAAGGTCTTATCCCCCTTCTTAACAGACTTGGCTATCCTTTCCTCGGTTTGGGCCTTTGCAATTCTGACTGCCTTCCCAGCCTCTTTCTGCTTTAATTGATAAAGTTATCTGTCATGCTCCTCCTGTATTTACTTATATTTCCTGAATGCTATTCTTTTCTCCTTAACCTTCCCTGCCACCTCTTTTGAGAACCATAGCATTTTTTCCTTCATTGTGTTTTGTTGATTTGCTTTACACAAAGGCTCGTTGCCTCTGTGATGGCTGTTTTGATTATTCCCCATTGTTCCTCCACCCCTCCTTCTTGCCTGTTTGCTAGTGCTTTTCTGAGGCACTCTCTCATTTTCCCAAAGTCAGCCCTCCTAAAGTCCAGTACTCTTACCTTTGTATGGCTTGATTGTATGGCTGTGTTTATCGTGAACCACACTGTTTAGTGGTCGCTTGTTCCCAGATGGCTAGCCACTTCTAAATCTGAGATTCTTTCTCCATCCCCATTTGAGAGTACCAAATCTATAACTGCTCCCTCCCGAGTGGGTTCCAATACTAGCTGTCTGAGGCATGCCCCTTGTAGGGCATCAAGAATGACCCTACTCTTGGATGTGCCTGCAGCAAAGGTGCTCCAGTTAACATCTGGCATATTCAGGTCCCCCATCAACAATATCTCCCCTTTTTCTGCCATTCTAAGGATGCCTTCTATCATTTCCTTGTCCATTACCTCCCCCTGAGATGGGGGTCTGTATACAACTCCCATGCAGATTGTAGTGCCATTTCCTGTCTCCAGGGTGACCCAGAGTGCCTCGTCTGCTCCATTTACTCTTTAGTTCTGTTACTTTGATCCCTTCCTTTACATAGAGAGCTACTCCTCCTCCTCTTTTACCCTCCCTGTCGCTCCTGTAGATTGTGTATCGTGGTGTGTTGACATCCCAGTCTTGGTTCTCTGTGTACTATGTTTCTGTGACTGCCACAATATCCAGGCAACCGTCTTCCATCAAGGCCACTAGTTCAGGGAGCTTGTTACATAGATAATGGGCATTGGTACTCATCACCCTTCACTTTTTTATGGCCTTACCCCTTTTAGCCCATTCCTGTCCTTACTGCTTTTGCCTTTTTTTACATTTACCTCTGTCCTGCTCCCTAATGACTTCTCTACCTTGGTGTTTACCTCACTAATTACTGTGTTTTGTGGGGGGAGGCTGGTATTTCCCTGGTCCTTTTCAGTGCCTCCCCTTTGGCTAATTTAAATACTTGCCAATGAAGCATTTAAATCTTTCACCTAGGATCCTGGTTCCCCCCCTGGACAGACGTAGATCATCACACCAGTATAGGTCTGCATCCCTCCAGGTTACTCCCCTGTCCCGAATGAAGCCAAAACCCTAAGCTCCACACCAGTTTTTCAACCATTCATTGAATTCCTTGGTGAGGAGTAACCTAGCATCACCCTTGCCCTAGACAGGCAGCACCTCCGAGAAGGTTACCATATGCGCTACTTGTCTAAGGCCCCTCCCCAACTCTACAAACTCCTCCTGCACTGCTCTGATCCCATTCCTAGCCAGGTCATTTGTCCCTAGGTGGAAAATGACATCTATCTCCCTCCCTCGTGCAGCTGCTCTCACAATCCTGAGGATTCGCTTCCTGTCCCTCCAAGCCGTGGTGCCAGGCAGGCACCTTACCTCCCTCTCCCCTTCCTCCCCCATTTCTACCCCCCTAATGATTGAGTCCCCTACCAGGAGTTGTTTTCTTCCCCTGTGGGGTCCCATGCCACCCTCCTATGGGTCTCCTTTGTGATGATTCCCAGCATCCTGCTTGGTCTCCACTGCAGCTGCCTCCATAGAGGAACCACTATCCACCAGAAGAGCGTATGAACTGTGGAGAGGTACAGCTGGAGGGATGCAACTCTGTTCCACCACCCTCTCCCTTCCCGAGCCCACCCTGGTCCAGCCTCTCCTCTTTCTTGGCAACCTCTAAGGAAGTGGCATTGGCACTGATGGTCCCTGGGTGTGGGAGGAGGTTTCACAAATCCTAGCCAGGTCAGCCTGGAGACGAGCAACCTCCTCCCTCAGGCCAGAGAGGTGTCTGCAAATAGGGCAGCATCGCAGCCTCCAGAATGTCTCCTAGAACACTGCTGCCCCACAACCATTGCACTGCACCACTCCTATCATGTCTTATTTTGTGTTCCCTCTCCTGTTTCTCTGTATACTTACTCTCTCCTCTCCTTACAACTCTCACCCTTCCTGTTCTGGGAAAGCAACTTCCTATATTCTTCAGTAGCCTCCTTCTTCCTTGCTCAGTGTCAGACCACCACCAGCTGGGGGGGAGAGTGAGCAACTTTTTTCCTTTAGGGTTGACAAAACCAATGTTTCTCTATGATCCTTCCCTTCATACTGCCAAACAGGAAGATCCTGTTGTCAGTCAAATCTGGTGGCTATAAAAGTAAAACTGGCTTAGGTTGGGATGGAGGGCAATTAGTAAGAAAAAAGTCTAGCAACAGGAAGTTGTAATTTGAGTCACCTGCTTTTAAATTGTCTAAGCCACACCCCCAATTAAGCTCTCTCATCTCCTACTGGTTTAGCAAAGTAAGTTGATACAGTACCCTTCCCAGCACAGAACATACACTGACTTTCTTTTCTTTTTTTTAACCCTAAATAAGACCCCCTCTACTTCTAATAAAGTATCTGCCTGCTTAATCTCAACAGACACTGACTCCTGCCAAGACAGAAGTTAAATTAATAAGAAAGTGGTAGCTTCTTTTAGTTAGCTGCTTTCTGCTTTACAAGCAAGGTTAGCAACAGGAAGTTGTAATTAGAGTTACCTGCTTTTATATTGTCTAAGCCACACCCCCAACTAAGCTCTCTCTCCTCCTACTGGTCTACCAAAGTAAGTCAATACAGTACCCTTCCCAGCAAAGAACACACACTGACTTTCTTTCTTTTCTTTTTTTTAACCCTAAATAAGACCCCTTCCATTCTAACAAAGTATCTGTCTGCTTAATCTCAACAGACACTGACTCCTGCTGAGATAGAAGTTAAATTAATAAGAAAATGGTAGCTTCTTTTAGTTAGCTGCTTTCTGCTCTACAAGCAAGGCTAGCAACAGGAAGTTGTAATTTGAGTCACCTGCTTTTATATTGTCTAAGCCACACTCCCAATTAAGCTCTCTCTCCTCCTACTGGTTTACAAAAGTAAGCTGATACAGTACCTGTCCCAAGCACAGAACACACACTGACTTTCTTTTCTTTTTTTAACCCTAAATAAGACCCCTTCTGCTTCTAATAAAGTATCTGTCTGCTTAATCTCAACAGACACTGACTCCTGCCGAGATAGATGTTAACTTAATGAGAAAATTGTAGCTTCTTTTAGTTAGCTGTTTTCTGCACTGCAAGCAAGGCTAGCAACAGGAAGTTGTAATTTGAGTCAAGTGGTTTTATATTGTTTTATATTGTCTAAGCCACACCCCCAATTAAGCTCTCTCTCTTCCTACTGGTTTAGCAAAGTAAGTTGATACAGTACCCTTCCCAGCACAGAACACGCACTGACTTTCTTTCTCTTCTTTTCCTTTTTAACCCTAAATAAGGCTCCTACTTCTAATAAAGTATCTGTCTGCTTAATCTCAACAGATACTGACTCCTGCCAAGATAGAAGTTAAATTAATAAGAAAATGGTATCTTCTTTTAGTTAGGTGCTTTCTGCCATACAAGCAAGGCTAGCAACAGGAAGTTGTAATTTGAGTCACCTGCTTTTATATTGTCTAAGCCACACACCCAATTAAGCTCTCTCTCCTCCTACTGGTTTAGCAATGTAAATTGATACAGTACCATTCCCAGCACAGAACACACACTGATTTTCTTTCTTTTCTTTTTTTAACCCTAAATAATACCCCTTCTACTTCTAGTAAAGTATCTGTCTGCTTAATCTCAACAGACACTGACTCCTGCCGAGATAGATGTTAACTTAATAAGAAAATGGTAGCTTCTTTTAGTTAGCTGCTTTCTGCTCTGCAAGCAAGGCTAGCAACAGGAAGTTGTAATTTGAGTCACCTGGTTTTATATTGTTTTATATTGTCTAAGCCACACCCCCAATTAAGCTCTCTCTCCTCTTACTGGTTTAGCAATGTAAATTGATACAGTACCCTTCCCAGCACAGAACATACACTGATTTTCTTTCTTTTCTTTTTTTAACCCTAAATAAGACCCCTTCTACTTCTAGTAAAGTATCTGTCTGCTTAATCTCAACTGACACTGACTCCTGCCAAGATAGAAGTTAAATTAATAAGAAAATGGTATCTTCTTTTCGTTAGGTGCTTTCTGCCATACAAGCAAGGCTAGCAACAGGAAGTTGTAATTTGAGTCACCTGCTTTCATATTGTCTAAGCCACACACCCAATTAAGCTCTCTCTCCTCCTACTGGTTGAGCAAAGTACATTGATACAGTACCCTTCCCAGCACAGAACACACACTGACTTTCTTTCTTTCCTTTCCTTTTTTAACCCTAAATAAGACCCCTTCTACTTCTAATAAGGTATCTGTCAGCTTAATCTCAACAGACACTGACTCCTGCCAAGATAGAAGTTAAATTAATAAGAAAATGGTAGCTTCTTTTTGTTAGCTGCTTTCTGCTCTACAAGCAAGGCTAGCAACAGGAAGTTGTAATTTGAATCACCTGCTTTTATATTGACTAAGCCATACCCCCAATTAAGCTTTGTCTCCTCCTACTGGTTTAGCAAGGTAAGTTGATACAGTACCCTTCCCAGCACAGAACACATACTGACTTTCTTTCTTTTCTTTTTTCGACCCTAAATAAGACCCCTTCTACTTCTAATAAACTATCTGTCTTCTTAATCTCAACAGACACTGACTTCTGCCGAGATATAAGTTAAATTAATAAGAAAATGGTAGCTTCTTTTAGTTGGCTGCTTTGTGCTCTACAAGCAAGGCTAGCAGCATGAGGTTGTAATTTGAGTCACCTGCTTTTATATTGTCTAAGCCACACCCCCAACTAAGCTCTCTCTCCTCCTACTGGTTTAGCAAAGTAAGTTGATACAGTGCCCTCCTCAGCACAGAACAGACACTGACTTTCTTTTATTTTCTTTTTAAGCCTAAATAAGACCCCTTCTACGTCTAATAAAGTGTCTGTCTGCTTAATCTCAACAGACACAATTAAGCTCTCTCTCTCTCTCCTTCTACTGGTTTAGTAAAGTAAGTTGATATAGTACCCTTCCCAGCACTGAACAGACACTAACATTCTTTCTTTTCTTTTTTAACCCTAAATAAGACCCCTTCTGCTTCTAATAAAGTATCTATCTGCTTAATCTCAACAGACACTGACTCTTGCTGAGATAGAAGTTAAAGAAATAAGAAAATGGTAGCTTCTTTTAGTCAGCTGCTTTCTGCTCTACAAGCAAGGCTAGCAACAGGAAGTTGTAATTTGAGTCACCTGCTTTTATATTGTCTAAGCCACACCCCCAACTAAGCTCTCTCTTCTCCTACTGGTTTAGCAAAGTAAGTTGATACAGTACCCTTCCCAGCACAGAACACACCCATCTGCCCTCTGAGTCCGAAGTTGTCTTAGTCAGGGTCCATGGAAGGGATTTGTGCAGGAGAATGATTACCCTGCATTTCCTGGAGGGGGCATTAGAGTGGACCTGCTGTCCTACCCAGTCCTTTAGCATATATTTATAGTCTTCCCCTATCAATTTAGTCTCCTGTAGGAAGGCTATTTTGGAGTGAGTGCACTTCAGGTATGTCAATACCTTTTTGCGCTTCAGTGGTGAATTTAAACCTCAGACATTCCAAGTGTGGAATGCTATTTCTTACATTATGCCTTGCTTATAAGATAGTTGACTGGAAAAATGATACCACAAACCAAATCACTACAGTGAGATATTTTCCCTCACTAGGTTGGAGGTTGTATTGATAGCCACTGGCCACTGACACTGGCTTAACAGACAGTTACAAACTCTATTATATGGGATCACACAGCCCTGTATTCCCTTGGAGTTAACCAGTTACACTATACAGATCAAACTACTTTCCTGTAGCTTCTAATCCAGCAGCATCATTTAACGTAACCTATTAAATAAAATAACAATTTGAGAACTGAGGAAGGACTTAACCAGCTGGGTTTCCAACAAAAGGTATGTCCAATCTCTTCTGTGGGGCATGAGTAGAGGAAGGGAAATCCATTATCAGATGAGCAATGCGAAGCTTGTTATGTATTGTCACACTAACACTCAAAATAAGCAACACAATGATTCAATTCAAACAGAGCAGAATGCACCCCTGCCTATAGCAAAATGAGGTTTAACTGGCCATCGATTCCTCTAAGTTAACCCAGGGAACAATGGAAAGTCTGGGATGCTAATCAGGGGCCGACCTAACCTAGGCCTTGCAACAAAGAGCATCCATTTAACCTGGGTGGAAGCATTCACCCATAAGGGGGAGCCTATCAACTTCTTCATGGGAAGTCTTCTGCAGAAAGTGACTCCCTTCTTGAAGAAGGTAACTTCCACCCATCTAGTAACAAATTCAACAATATTAACAGGGTAGCCCAACATTTTGTAAAACTCCAGAAGAAGTGCCTCTTGGGGGGGAGATCCATTAACCGATCTACCCATCACATGGATAAAGAGCATGGACACTGCAATTCGCATCCCCATTCCTGCGAGTCTCTTCCCATTACCTCTTCATACACCCAAAATGTTCCCCAAGACACAGCCTGGTTAACTTATCTGATACTCGGCATCTGATCAACTTGGGTGAATGTCTTGAGGAGGCGCCAGCAGCTCCAGAGCAGTAGATGTGAGATTGTGGCCTGTAGGAGAACCCAGAGCCACGGTGTGCCAGTCCTAGCCCTGTGCAGATAGGGCATTCTCTGATGTTGAGGCCCAGGAACTAGTGTCTTCAGCCAGTGCTGTAGATGAGGGGTCGGGCGTAGCATCCATTTCCTCTTGAAAATCAGTGTCAGGGTGATCTTGAAGAGGGGAGTATCTACTTTTAGCAAAGTATAGGCTCGTGTACTGAATTTCTTCAGAGGCTCAATCTCGGCCCTGTGGGTGATCTCATTTAGCATGTGATGATTTTGGGGGTCTCTTCTGGATCTTGGAGTTGCAGGAGTCCCGTTTGATCAGTTCAGCTGCTAGAGGGGGAAGATTTTTTACAGAGGATTGGTCATCTCGGGGTATTTCAGAGTTTAGCTGGTGTGTGGATTGATTGACTGATGGCCAAGTGTTATCAATAAATGCCATAGCAGCTTCCGGGGTGTTGAATTGCTGAGAAGTGCCATTAACTGTTATCTTTAGGGAGGCAGGATAGCGTAAGGAAAAAGGGATCCGTAGATCATGTCGTTTCCAATAGGTCTCCGTAAAAGCCTTCCTTTTATTCACCAGTTCGGTGGAGTAGTTTTGAAAAATCATAATCTGGTGTTCTCTCCACCATAGCTGCCCCAGTTCCCTAGCCCTGGCCTGGATTGCTTCCTTTTCAGCAAAGTTTAGAATCCGTGCAATGATGGACCTCGGTCTGTCCTCCTGCACAGGTTTGGGTTGTAGAGAATGATGAGCACGCTCAATAGTGATTCTAGTGGACAGTGGCAGTTTAAGGATTTCAGGCAGCACTTAATGGAGAAAAGAGAGAGCTTTCCCTCCTTCAAAGCCTTCGGAGAACCTGAGAAGCCGTATATTATTACAGCGGCTTCTATTTTCTAGATCGTCAATTTTTTCTTGAAGTTTTCTGATTTGTGCCACTTGATTTCGCATTGTGGCACAGTGACCCCGTAGGATATCCTCTTGGTTCATCACCTTCTGCTCTGTCCTTTCAATTCTGGCATCTAATAGCTGTATCGAGTTCACTGAGGTATTTGCTGCCAGTGTTAGAGTGTCGATACTAGTAATAATCGACGAAAACATTTCCCTGATAGAGGGTTCTTCATCCCCTTTAACTGACTGCTCCATGATGCCTCGAGTGTCCAATCCAGCCAGCGCACTGAAGGAGATAACTTTACAGTCCTGCCGTGGAGGTCTCCCAGATTTTAACTCTGTATAAAGGGAGACTTCCGATTGCCAATAAAGATAGAAAAGTTCAGTGGGGATCGAGACAAGAGAGGTAAAGTCAGGTACTTAGCTCCAGGTTTTCAGCGCTCGCAAACTACGCCTCCATCTTGGAAAATGGTTAGCCACGCCCCCCTGAGAACTTTATAAATCTTGATGTCTTTGTGAGAACTTTTATGATGACTTTAAATGTATTGAATATTTAAAAAGAGGACAGGAAATAATATGCAATGAGCAAATTGGTCGCTTGGTAAATGCTTTATACCTGGGCATTTCAACAAGGATTTTTTTACTGTTCAGTGCTTTACACCTGGGCATTTCAATGTACAGCTATGGCTCACACACTGCCTACAGGATGCTGTGGTATTATGAAAAACAAAACAGAAAAATGTTGATTTCTGTCTTGTCGTTAGTCTCTCTTCCTCTAAATCTCAGAGTCGCTAGTCCCCATACAGGAGTGCTGTTCCTGAGAAATGAATGCCCCACAACATGTTGAGTCTTATTTCTAATAGTACATGATCGCTGACTTCCTTTCCCTCTTTTTTCTACATGCACTTCATGTTAGTATCCAAACTGTTGGGGTGCCATGCTCCATTCTAAGTGCCATGTACTGATTAAGAAAAAAATTCTGTAGGAATACATGAAAAAGCTCTATTCCCAGGTCAGACCTTTACCGCTACTGAAGAGCAAGAATGAAAGTAAGTGCTAATTGAGATGAATGCAAGAGTAGGTCAGGCTAATAGATCCCAAAAAGAGTTCAGCAATTAACTTAAAAATAAAACTTTAACCCTTTTTAAACAAAGATAACTGAAACTTGTTGGTGCTTCGATTTTAGCATAATGCATGGTAATTTACATAGTTATTATGAAAAAGTAGAAACCAATCGAAGAAAGAATCATGCCAGCACAAACCATTGATGTTATATTTCATTAGGTAACTTTATTACAAACTTCCTAAGTAAAGTAAATAACATCCATATCTGACCATTAATCACACAAGAATTTTATATATGTAAACAATAAAAATTCAGACAGTTGGTATCAGTGATTGGCCATCCAACTACACATGATCATGTAAGTCACATACTGTAGCACACCATTACTACCATTATCATTTTTTCTGTTGATAATGTATGGTGTGCTGACTTCTCCCTCTGTATCTCGGTGTCACTTGTCCCCATACAGGAGTGCTGTTAATGAGAGATTCATGCCCCATAACATGATGAGTGTTATTCCTAATAATATAATATCCCCATACAGGAGTACTGTTCCTGAGAGATTAATGCCCCATAACATGTTGAGTGTTATTCCTCATAACACATGATCACTGACTTCCTTTCCTTCTTTTTTCTACATGCACTTTATGTTGGTATCCAAACTGTTGGGGTGCCATGCTCCATTCTAAGAGCCTGTTCAAATTCTTTATTTTTTTAAATCGTTGCATGGTGTTATTTTTGGAGGGGGGTGCAGGCTAATTACAATGATGATAACAATACAGAAATGAAAAAAGAAAGTAAGTCTGACAATATAAGTGGGTCTTTAAAAAGTCTGGTTGTATTTTTTGTTTTACTATGAAATGTACTGATTCAGAAAAAAATTCAGTGGGAATAAATGAAAAAACTCTATTTCCAGGTCAGACCATTACCGTTACTGAAGAGCAAGAATGAAAGTGAGTGCGAATTGAGATGAATACAAGAGTAGGTCAGGCTAATAGATCCCAAAAAGAGTTCAGCAATTAACTTAAAAATAAAACATTAACACTTTTTAAGCAAAGATAACTTAATCTTGTTGGTGGTTCAATTTTAGCACAATGCATGATAATTTACATAGTTATTAAGAAAAAGTGGAAACCAATTAAAGAAAGAAAGTATCATGCCAGCACAAACCATTGCTGTAAAGTAAATAACATCCATATCTGACCATTAATCACACTATGAATTTGATATATGTAAACAATTAAAATTCAGACAGTTGGTATCAGCGATTGGCCATCCAACTAGAAATGATCATGTAAGTCACATACTGTAGTACACCATTACTCCCTTTATCATTTTTTTCTGTTGATAATTTATGGTGTGCTGATTCCTCCCTCTGTATCTCAGTGTCACTTGTCCCCATACAGGAGTGCTGTTCCTGAGAGATTCATGCCCCATAACATGTTGAGTGTTGTTTATAAAAACATATGATCACTGACTTCCTTTTCCTCTTTTTTCTACATGCACTTTATGTTGGTTACAAAACTGTTGGGGTGCCGTGCTCCATTCTAAGTGTCTGTTCAAATCCTGTTTTTGTGAATCAATGCATGTTATTTGGAGGCGGGGCAGGCAGGCTAATTACAATGACTGCAACAATGTAGAAAAGGAAAAAGAAAGTCTTACAATGTAAGTCGCTCTCTGTAAAGTTTCAGTGCATTTTTTCCCTTGCCAATGAGTACTGAAGTCGTGATCAGTTCTATTTGACTTTTCTGTTGAGTGATTCCTTACAGCCTCGCTTTGTTAATTGACAAGCAAAGTCAAATTCATTTGATTTATTAATGTCCTCAGTTAACCTGTAGTATCATTAGTAATCTTGTTTATTCATACGGTAAATTTAAGAAGTATACCGTTTGGTACTACTTTGAAATATCAGCAGTTCATATTTGAATCATTATCAATTCAAATATTTATGTTACAAAACATCAAAAAACATTACACAGCTAGTGAAATTCCATGTTAGCATTCAAGTCTGCCTCAAGAGAAGCTGTAAAAAGTTCATAATACTAATGCACTGAACATAATACAAATATAGTACCTTGCAAAATCAAATGGTCATTTCACTAAGCGCAGTTTCCATGTATGCTCGGAAATGTGAGCATTCTTAATATTCCCACTACAGATTTTCAGCATTGCCATCTCTTCACACCTCCCTATGGATGGTACAGCTGTCATTTTTCACATTCTGTCCGATCTGAGTTTTCGTACATGTGGTGCAAAATGGCACTGTCGCTCTTGGAACTCAATGTTCTGGCCACATTGACAAAATCACACTGCCACTCTGCATGAGAAGAGGTCCCAAATGCTTTGATGAGGTGGGGTCAGAAAAGGCCATGTTGACAATTTGTACTGTAAATACCAACAAATGCCCTAGGCATTAGGGTTTCTAACCATAATGTCCTACCCTGTACAGATGGACAGGCATCGGGGTGTGCCTTTCGATTGCCAACTGTACTGCTCATGCCATCCCACCACCCCCCATCCACTGAGAGGTATCAAGGTGTGCCTTGGACTGTTCTGCCCCAGACCTCACCTCATTCCCCTATGCTGCACTCATTTCAGCATATGTCCTTATGGAATGGGATGACTGTAAAGTCAAAAACCCTAAGGCACACCTCAACATGTGTCGCTGTCTGCAGAATAGGGTGAGGTGACATTGCATGACCCTCATGGGTGACGACCCAAACAGTAACCCCAATGCCTGTCCATCTCTACAGGATGAAGGTGGGATTCCCTTGAACTTCAACACTTCACTGCCATTCCTATTCTGCATCTCTCTAACTCCTGCATTCCTAATGCTAATACCTGCAAGCAAACATTCGGCATTGACAAATGCTTGTTTATTATGACGTTGCATTGTTATTCTGCCTTAATGCAAAGTAAGGTGGAATGACAACAATATAGGCAGCCACCACACACATCACATGGCTTACAGTACTGTAAGTCACATGCTTTAGTCAGGCAGGAAGGAAGTGAGTCATACAAGGAGATACTTTCACTTTCTCCTTTGCAGAGGTAGAGAGGAAGAATTTTGTGTAGGAGAAGAAAGTTTGTGTTAACAAGTTTCTTTCTTGAGCAAATTCCAAAAACCCAAAAGCTTTTTTAAAAGCTAATTCTTTAGGGGTTTTTTTGTACTGTTTTGTCAGTTCTTTTTGGTGACCAATTTCTTTGTTTTATAAGGTGTGTGTGTGTGTGTGTGTAAGACTGTGTGTGTGCCTGTGTTGTGTGACTGTGTGTGAAGTCGCTTGAGGCATCAGAGAGGGAAGGAGTGTTTTTTTGTGTGTGATGGACCAGGAACAGTATTTGGCCCATGGCCAGAGTGGAGTGTGCATGCGTGGGGGTCATAGCAGGGTGGCGTTGGACCACTCCAGACTCTTTGGTCCTGCCTCCCCCCTCTGGAAGTAGCAGCACCACAAGTGCCACCACCACATCCAACAAGTCCACCACTGCCACCATCACCACCACCACCAGTAGCAGCTGCAGGAGCTCCAGAAGCACCACCTCCACAGCAGCAGGTGATGCCCCAGGTGCATGACCATGCTGCCAGCGATGCATCTTCCCCTCCTGTGCCTGGTCCCCCCCCACAGCTCCCCAGTTTGGCAGTTTTTCAACTGTGTTGTGGGGGACAACAGCCTTGTGGTGTGCCTGCTTTGTGGTGTGCAGCTGCACAATGGCACCCAGGGAACACATCTGGGGACTGGGGACCAGTGCACATTTATGTTGAACCACCACAAGATGGAGTTGCAGGCTGCCACTGAATGAGCCAGGCCTCCATCTGCTGGCCCTTCTGTGCCAGTGGAAGGGGGTGCTGCTGTTGTGCATTGACACAGCAGGAGGAGGGTCACAGCAGCAGCAGCAGCTCCACCACTACCACCCCCACCACTGCCACCAGCACCACCTTCACCACCACCTCCACTACCTGGTGTCCCCCTACACCAGTGGACCCCATGATGCCTGCAACTCAGGCAGACATAGCACTTTTGTGGTCTGCAGTGGAAGAAAATAACCAGAGGGTGAGTGCTGTCCAGCAGCAGGTGGAGCAGATAGAGCAACACCAGTTACAGACTGTGTCAATGCTCCATCTGCTGTTGGAACATCAGGGATCCCCCATTAGCTTTTTTTTTTCAGCACACCTTCCCCTCCACTGCTGTAGTGTTTTGTCTTTTGTTTATGTTTAATAACAGACAGAGGGAAGGCCACAGTATTAGTTTAAAATGAAGCAGTTAGCAACAGGAGGTCCTGCCCCCTACGAGGCTTACCCTCCGGTTAAGCTGTTAAAGTATGTTGCGGCATTTTTCTCGCTCCCCAACATACTTTATTTTAATAAAGAAAAGTCAATGACCTGGAAGTATAGCGGACACTATTGGGGCTCCATTATGTGTAAAGGTGTAACAGCGATGCACCATGCACTTCAATACAAAAGTATTGAAGTGCATGGTGCATCGCCGCTGCACCTTTGCACATAATGGAGCCCCATAGCATCCACCATACTTCCAGATCGCTGACTTCTTTATTAAAATAAAGTATGTTGCAGTGCAATTAAAACACTGCAACATACTTAAAAGGCTTAACCAGAAGGTAAGCCTTGCAGGGAGCAGGAGCTCCTGTTGCCGACTGTTTCCCTTTAAATATATACATACACATACAGACATACCTGCTCCTCATTGCCCTGTTATTATAATACAGTGCCTCAGTAATGTTTCCTTTCTGTTGTGGAGTGGTTTTGGAAAAGTAGGTGTGAGCAGTGCAAGTGTGATTTTTTTAAATTGCATTTGTGCAGTCAGTGTTTGTGTGTGTGTGTGTGTGTGTGTGTGTGTGTGTGTGTGTGTGTGTGTGACATCAAACATTGTCCAGCTTCTTGCAAACATATATATGTTGACTTGTTGAAGTGTTTATGGTATAAAGAATAGAGATAAGAATATATAACATACATTTTATTGTCACCATCATCATCAGTGGACTAAGTGATATTATATTTTTTCAGAGGTGTATGGCCAGAGGGCACCTTAGTCACATACTGCACACATAACTTTTAGGAGAGCATGAATTTTTGTGCTATGATCTCTGCAAAGTTGTATGTGCACTGTGAGTGACTGAGGTGCACAGAGACCCGATACCTCTGAAAAAATATCATATCACTTACTGTGCTGGTGCTGATGGTACAAATAAAATATACGTCATATATTCTTTCTTATCTTTATTCTTTACGTGCTGCAACAAGTCACACCATACTGTATATATGTTTGCATGAAGCTGGACAATGTCTGCACACACAGGAAAGAACACTGACGGCACACATGCAGTTTAGCACAACATACTTGCACTGATCAGTCCTGCTTTTTGCGAAACACTTCACGAGTCCTGACACAAAGTAAACATTACTGAGGCTCCAGAAATATTTCTTTTTTGAAATAGACATTATGGCAGCAGTACAACAATCTGGTGAAAATTTTGACCTATACTTTTTTATGCTATTTTACATTGCCACTTTACTTACCTGCTGACTTGTATGATACCATTCTTTCCAGTATTTGAGTCTGCTTTAGTACTTTTTTTCATGTCTGAAATAATAAAAGGAGCACTCATTTTAATACAGTGTGGACCAGGTCTTCATCAGTATTTTCCTCTGTTTTTCCACATCAGTTATTTATATATTACGTCTATATATTACGTCTGTTGTAAAATTAAGAATTATGCAGCAGGCAGTGTTTTATGACCTTATAGAACAATATCTGTTTAAAAACAGCTGGAAATAGTGATGCAAACCTGGTCAGATCCATATTAAAAGGTGTGCTCCTTTTATTTTTTCAGACATGAGATAAAGTAGTAAAGCAGACACATAGGGTGTGATATTCAAAAGGGTTGCGCCATGCGCAATAGGGTTGCGCCAGCTCAAGTCCAAAATTGTGCCATTCTGTGATATTCAGCAGGAGGCAGTTGCACCCCAGAACACATGCTGAGCAACAGCGCAATGCTAATGAAGGTATGTGCAACTGAAGGGGGGTGGAACCATGCATAAAGTGCGCAATGCAATATTCAAAGGCTTGCGCAATGCGCAACAGTGGATCAGGCAGAAGTTGCGCCACAGTGGAAATGAGCCAAAATAAAAAGGCTCAAGGAAGAGGCACAAGAACATGACAGGGAAGCCACACGAGGCAGGGAGACAGAGCAGGCCAGAGCAATAAACAGTGCAGGCCAGGGAGTGCACAGGACAGAAGAGGGGCAAGGGAAGGTGTGTGGGGCCACAGAGTGCAGAGGCCAGGAGGTGTACCCGGTGCAGTGGAGGTAGGAGTCAGGACAGCGGGGGTAACAGATCAACAACAGCCAGGGGGGAGCACAAGCCAGGGAGATGGACAGTGCCAGCTTCCACATGGAAGCTGTAATGAGGGGGGTGAGAAGGCATGCTGCAGGGGGATGTGGCCATGGAAGGGCCCGTCGGTGGTACGCCCCCAACAGGCAGTACCGTGCCCACATCAGCTTTGAGCTGTATTCAGATGTAGAGATTGTGGGCCAGTACCACCTGAACAGGGCAATACTGAGGCAGCTCTGTGAGCTGTGCAGTGATGTGATGCAGGCACCCTCACGATGGAGTCATGCTCTGTCAGTGGAGACAAAGGTAACAGCCTACATGTGCTTGCTCACCACAGGTACCTTCCAGAGACCAATAGGGGACACCACAGGCATAACACAGTCGGCCACATCACGCATCCTCACCCAATTCCTCAGTGCACTGCTGCCACATGCTGCGTAGTACATCCATTTCCCCAGCACCGCGGCAGAGTGTACAGCAAACATACAGGAGTTCCACAGGGTAGCACGTATGTCTGGCGTGTTAGGGGCGATAGACTGCACCCATGTGGCCATTCACACGCCACCTAGCCCCGATGGGGCTGCCAATCATAATCAGAAGGGGTTTTCCAGTGTGAACTGCCAGGTGGTGTGTGATGCCAGTGGGTGCATCATCAATGTCTGTGCCACGCACCCTGGTGAAGCACACGATTCATTCATATGGTACCAATCAGCACTGTGCCATCGATTCGAGAGTGGGGACATCCCCACAGGAAATCTAGTGGGTGAGTATGCATGTAGGATTGGCAAATCGGGGGCATGGGTGGGTAAGCCACAGGTGCCATGGGAGTGGCACACAGGGTTAGGGGCAATATGAGCCTGAACATGACACTAACCTCCACTATCTCCACACAGGTGACAGTGGATACCCACTCTGTCCCTGGCTGCTCACACCCTACCGGCGGCCCATGACCCCATTGCAGCAACGCTTCAATGAGGCACACGCCGCCACACGCAACATTATCGAGCGGGTGTTTGGGATGCCGAAGGCACGCTTCTGATGCCTAGACACCTCTGGCGGTGCCCTACAGTATAACCCCTCAAAGGCCTGTGGGATATTCCTGACCTGTTGTATCCTGCACAACATGGCCAAAAACTGTGGGATAGCCGTACAGGTCGAGGAGGGGGACAGCGATGGGGACGCTGGTGACACCGGTGATGATGGGGATGAGCAGCCCCCCCGGGACGGCGTGACCCCCGACTGATCCGGCTGGCCCAGCTGCACCGGGACACCATCACAGAGGAGCACTTCGCCCATCACAGGTAAGCCATGGGGCCATGTGCAACCAACAGTGGCTAGGGCACAACCCACATACACAAAGGGAAACACACCAGGGGTGCATGACGGCAAGGGAAGTGGCAGGGCACAGAAGCACACACACACAACCAGGGAAGGGTGAACAGTAACATGCCACATGGACACACACACACACACACACACACACAACAGGCACAAAGTGCACAGGGGTCAGGTGCACAACAAAGCAGGAACACAGTCACTAAAAATACACACATCCACAGGCCACCACCACCACCACCACCTGTACTGTCCATGTGCATGTGTCGGATGCTGGGTACCCTTGCACTTTGGTGTACAGTGCAATGCAGGCATCATCATGCACACGCACCTGTGGACAGCAGTCGGGAGGGTGTGCAGGTGGTCCGTGTGTTAGTGTGTAGGGCAGGGCACCCACTGGTGCACTGCCCACTAAAACACACATTGCACACAGGGCAGCACCAGACAGGGCCTGTACTGGGAGACAGCTCAGTCATGCGGCACAGTGCCACGGCCACCTCGGATGCATGGGCGGCCCCACTGAGACCCAGCAGCATGGGTAGGCTGAGCATGGGCCACATGGGGTGACACTGATGGACCACCAGGAGTCCCACTGCGTGAATGCTACCTTGTCCACATAGGGGTCTGCAGCATACTGAACATACCTGCACCAGGGGTGCTTGGGATGCCCACATCCGAACCTGGCATCGACAGGATGGGTGTTGCACGATGCCGGGAATGGGGAGTGGATAGCGTACTGCATGGTGTGAGCGGCACAGGGGCACCTGACTGTGTGCCCAATGTGGCCATGACACCGACCACTGCCTGTGTCAGCCTGTCGATGGCGGCGGTCACATCCACCCGCAAATGGCCAATCCGGGACAGGATCCTCTCGGTGTTCCTGCTATGCCACTCCATAGCCACACACAGTGCCTCCACGGATGTTGCAGCCCGCATCTGCTGCTGTACTGATGCCTGCAGCAGGTGGTGTGCTCATCTAAGAGGTCGTCTGCCACATTGACAACCTGTCCCTCAGGGTCTGGAAGGGCCTGATGTACAGCACTCCTTGAGGGTGGGCACTGCTCATCAGGACCTGATATGGGCATGTCCACAGGCTGTGCACCTACATCACCGCTGAGCCCTGTACCCCCAGTCCCGGTGGGTGACTGCTGCTGCCCCTCCATCTGCTGTGCACATGGGATCAGTGGTTCCACTGCTGTGGCTGCAACAGTGCCAGTGACCGGCACAACCACCGGTGCTGCCCCACTGGTGCTGACAGGCACAGCCTGGGACTGTGCTGACATGCTGACACACACGTCGGAACCAGCTAGATCCATGGGCGTGAGCTGTCCTGCTGTGTGTCCATTCTGTGACACACACATTTCAATGCCCATAGTGGTCAGTGCATCATCAATGGTGCAGGTCTGTGCCACAGCCACAGCTGCAGCGTGCTGGCATGCTTGCATGCCAGACCACTGGGACACAGGAAGGGCACTCCCCACACCTGTCTCAACATCAGTGAAGGTAGCCGGGTGTGCACACTGCCGCAGTGCACGCCGGCAATCTGCAGAGGTGGATGGTCCCTCCTCCAACTCCAGGTGGCTGTCCGCAGTGGACAGGCCCTCCACTGCTGACCCCTGCAGATGCACAGGATCTGTAGCAGAAAGGAAGGACATGTTAGTGCATGTGAACTAACTTCCCCCCCGACCATGACATACCATGCAGTGATGGGCTACCACCTGTCTGGAAGCCACCTCCAGGAACATCCTCAATGGCACTGCGCTGCATGCTTGCAGTGAGCATGTCCTCCACTGGGGTCAGCTGCACCATCTCCAGCTGTCCCCGCCTGTTGCAGCATGTGCCACCCTGATGGCTGCAACCTTCTCCTTCACCCTCCTCCTGTCGGTCCCAATCTTCTTTTTACACTCCTGCACAGATCTCTGGTGGCTGCCGTGCAGGTTGATGGCACGTGCCACCCCCTCCCATGCAGCAGCATGGGCCTGAGAGGTGCCCCGCCATCCACTGAGAAGTGACTCCTCAGCCAGGTAGGCCTCAAACAGTGCCTCTGTCTCTGCCTTTGTAAAGTTGGGCCTCCTCTTCCACCCACCATCATCCTCCTCACCCAGTCCTCGATCGGTCATTTCACAGCCTGTATGGGTGAGAGTGGTCACCTGGGGCTGTGCAGTACACAGCAACTCTCTGGGGCCATGGTCCAGAACAGCACAATGCATGCAACTCACCTATCAACTGCAGTAACCGAATATGGCCACTGCAGAACAGTGTTGCACATTTATAGTGCAATGCATGCAAATTAGGACTGGAGCAACTTTAATGAGATGCACATCGTGCTGCTGCGCCATTGAATGGCTGATCAGATGATTTGCATATGACGGCTGAATATTGCGCTGTTGCGCTTTGCGCAATACGGTTGAACCAGCTGAGCCAATGGCGCAGTTCTGTGACTGCGTAGTACACCGCACTGCGCATGCCCAGGTAGCTTACGCAGGCATCTGCCGTGCTAATGATGTGCTGTGTGCGATAGGCAATTCAGGACAAGGCCACCATTGTGCCAGTGGCGCTACAGTGATGGTCACCACATGGCGCTGTGGCACAACTGCGCAATAGTCCACTGTGGCAATGGCACACAGGTGACCAATCGCACTGGACATGTAGATGTCTGATGGCGCTGTGCGTGGCCTTGTGCCAGAGACCCATGACCATGTGCCTGACCTTTGCCCCCTTGGCACTGTATGTATGGCATGTCTGCAGCTCTATCGCGCTGTTCAGTAACAGCACGATAGGGACTCGCGGCACTATATGAACAGCACGATAGGGACTAACAGAGTTGTATTGCGCAACAATTCCACGTGGGGTTGCCACGCTGTGGAGCGCCATATTGCCTACTATATACATGCAGGGATGGCACACAGGAGAGTCCCACAATGGAGTGCAGTGGAACTTGCCAACCTAGTGGCCATAGTGGAGCCTCACCATGGCCCACTGTTTGGGGATGAACCCCTGAACATGGTGAGAACTCATGTATGGCAGCAGGTGGCCACTGCCCTGGAGGAGGCCACTGGCTGGCAGCAGTCGGCAGAGCAGTGCAGGCACCGGTACGGTGACCTGCGGAGGAGGGAGCAGGCACTACTGGCATGACTTTGTTCACGTGCCAGGAGGGGTGTGGTGCCTCGGCCAGGTGGGTGAGCCGTCTATGCACCTGTATTGTCCGTATGGGTAACACTGTGTATTGTGACCAGCACATGGGGGAGGGTTGGTCTATGGTTGGCTGTGGCGGTATTTACAGGATATGTGATGTATGGGTCTGGCTGGGTGGGCGGGCACACTCATTAGGGCAGGGGGATGTCTGCTTTGGGATTTCACTGATGTGTTTCTCACCTTTTGTTTCCCACAGGCATGGCAGAGTGGAGGAGGGCCCAGGCTGAGGCGCAGCGGTGGCTGTGCATGGTGTTGGTGGTGACGAGCCACGACAGCAGCAGCAGCAGTATGATGAGGGTGAGTGTCATGACATCATGAATGCTATTGTATGCTGTAGAGGGGCAGGGCATGGCCACCATCCATGGACAACACTGCCATGCACGCGACATGTGACAGTCAGCACTGTCCAGTGGCACTGCATGTCTGGGAGTGCATCAATGGTGGTCCATGCATGCACTGGGTACATGGCTGTGGCACTGCCTTCCCACAGTGTAGCCACATCACTATACAGCCTTGGTTGTGCTGTGCTGGACATGGGTGGTGTGTGTGTGCAGTGGCACACATGGCTGTTGCTGCCTGGTTGGGCATGTCTTGTGCACGGTCACTGTGGGTGGGTGCACTCCATCACAGGAGCGGGGCACTTGGCTGTATGCCATGCATGTTGGGTGGGCTTCAGGGATATGGACAGTCACAGCCATTGATTCTGATCCCTTGTCCTAGGTATCCGAATCCTGTGGAGGTCGGTCCACCAGCTCATTCAGGAGGCCGTGGATTCCCTCGACATCCTGAGGGACCTGCAGTGCCATGGCATCAGGTGCAGGAGGAGGCCTCGGGACCAGCAGCAGCTGGATGACGAGCGGGCTGGCAGGCAGTAGCTGCCCATCACCTCCCCCCTTTACCCATCCCTCACACCCTGCCTTCCCTCTCCCAGTTGTTCACCCTGCCCCTTACCCACCCCTACCTTGTACCGCATTCCCCACCCTTGTATTGTATATATTTGTATATAGTTCTGTTTGCTCATATTGTTGTTGTTCATATATTAATTAGAAAAATATATATTTTTTTATGAATACTGTGGTGGTCTCTGATTTGCAGCTGGCTATAGGTGCTCAGCTGCAGTGGTGTGCATGGCATCTGGGGTGGTATTGTCCTGGGTATGTGTGTGTGTGCGTGGGGAGGTGTCTCTGGTGTGGGAGTGGCTTTCAGTCAGTCTTGCCGTGTGCTGCCACCCACTGCTGAGTGCTCATGGTGGGTCTGGCTTGTATGGTTCTGTGGTACACGAGGTTGCAGTATGACGGGGGGGATGCATGGGGATTCCTGCAGTGACAGTCACTGCTCATGGGTGGTGTCTTGGGGTCACAGTGCAGGGTGTGCTGTGCACAAGGGGGGGCTGATGTGCACTGGGGTTGTCCGCTCCCTTTGTGTGGCAGTCTCAGCTTGCCAGTGGGTGTGCTGGGGTAACATGGCCCAGCTGTGCTTTGTTGGCTTGTCCCCATGGGCTGGTGGATATTCCGTCCCTCCCCCACTTATGCTGTGCTTGGGGTGTGGGGGTGCATTGTTAGTTCTGCAGTGTGTTCCTGTGCCCATCTGTGGCATGGGTGGTGGGCCCCTGCCTACCTCCCTGGTTGTGCAGTTCCATTGCTCTGCTGCTGGGGGGCTCTCTGCTTGCGCTATGGTGCCTCTGGACTGCTCAGCTGGGCTGGCCTTGTTGTGCTATAGCGCATCATATCTGCTCAGCTTCCCCTTTCCTGGTTGCGCTTTGGCACAGGTTGTGTGATATTCAGACGTTGGCTGGTTGGGCAATTTGCCTTGTTCCATGTTTGAATATTGCGTCTATTGCGCATGTGCACAATGGACTTGTGCTTGCTCCTGCTATTGTGCACATTTTGGGCGCAGTTTGAACATCTGGCCCATATTGTGAAAAGAAGGGTATCATACAAGTCAGGAGGTAACTAGTGGCTGGCAATCTAAAATACTATAAAAATGTATAGGTCAAAATGTTCACCACATTGTTGCACTGCTTCTTTAAATTATAATTTAATTATGACATTATGTGCTCACAATCACAACACACAAAATGCAACTGTCTTGTGTCCAGAAAATTCCAAAGTGCTGATGTCTCCCCCTCTGTCCCCCACCTTGTAGAAGGAGCAGCCCTCGAGGTCCAGGGAGCGGAGGGGCTCCGAGCCACCAGCTGGTCGGCGGCGCCTGTGCAGCCGACCAAGGGTTCCAGGAGGCCGGGAGAAGCAGGCAGAAAGAAGGCGCAGCACTCGAGGTCCAGAGAGCGGAGGGGCTCCGAGCTGCCAGCGGGTCGGCAGCACCTGTACAGCCGACCAAGGGTTCCAGGAGGCCGGGAGAAGCAGGCAGAAAGGTACGGGCAAGCCGCAAACCAATCGGAAAGCGACCGCAGTCTGTGCCTTGCTTCCGATTGGTGCGCCTTCCCCATAGACTTAAACTGGGGTTTGCTGCACTATTCTGGCCGGGATTTCTGCTATTCTTTAAATTATTTGTAATTCCTCATAAAAAGTGCTGTTTTCTCTTACTTTGTGCCTGATTTATGGGCTGTTTTTCTGTATTTTAAAATAAGTGTTACAGTCTTTTGAAATGCTGTGTGGCTAGGCGCTTAGGCGCCTAACCCCCATACCCTCCCAGTCTATTGTTGTGCAAATCTTAAGTTTAGCACCTTATTGCAGATTACTGCAATAAAGGTACCTTGCTGACTGCCTTCTCCTCTGTCCCCACCTTGTAGAAGGCGCAGCCCTCGAGGGTCCAGGGGAGTGGGAGGGCTCCGAGCCGCTGGTCGTGGCCTGTGCAGCAGGCAGGGGTTCAGGAGGCCGGAGAAGCAGGCGAAAGGTACTGGCAAAAGCCAAAATTTTTTCCCCGCCTCTCCCCCCTCCTGGTTGATTCCTTTTATACACTTTCTCCCGCCATCTCTTAATCCACGCCCACATCCCTTTCCCTTCCTCCCTTAACCCATACCTAACCTCCACAATGCTACTTTGCTTCCTTTTGCTCCTGAGCCTCGCATCTCATCCAATCCCTTATGATATTAATGTTATGCCCAGTGTCAAGATAAATAACTCAGTTAATACGACCTTCCCACTTCTGACATCCAAAATGGCCAACCACGGATTCCTTATTCACCCCGAACCACGTTTACAATGCAACCTCTGGGATATCCCACATAAGGCCACCCTAACAATTCAGCACAGCCCTGGCACCTTACTTGTATCATGGCTTTTTATTAACCCACTATGCCTGTCCATTAAATTATTATGCTATGATAAAATTCGCACCTATATACCAGGACCATCACTCATCTCACAGCAGGCACCCAGGATTAGGAGGAAACGCTCTGACCACTCACTATCCCTGTCCCTTGGTGCCCTCCTCAAATTAATCTTCTACTTTCTGATCTGTTTTGGTACCATTGAAATAAATCCTGGCCTCATTGAAAGTTTATTTTCCCTTGCTGATCTATCCTCTATAAATGGCCTAAGCTTCCTACACTTCAATGCCTGCAGCCTCTTAAAAAAATTCTCCGTAATACAGGCCTGGGTGGCACATACCTTGCCTGACTTTCTGGTCATCTCTGAATCTTGGCTCAGACCTTCGACCAAAGACAGTGTTGTAAACCTTACCAACTATCAGCTCTTCAGAGCAGATCGCCCTTCCAGGGGTGGTGGGGTGGCCATATACATTAAGGACACCATCTCTGCTACCTGCCTCATCAACACATCCGAACCAAAGGAATTTGAATGTTTGTCAATCAAAATATCCCTTCCTAACTTGTCTTCATTTAAATTGATTGGCTGCTATAGGCCCCCCTCAGCAGGCCTCAAATTACTATCTCACCTGGGGTCAATAACCAATCTAGGCCCTGAAGATACCATCATCCTTGGTGATTTGAATTTAAACTGGCTATCTAATGCATCTGCACCATTGGTAACCTTTTGTGACACCTATGGCTTTACACAGCTAATTAAAGACCCAACCAGGGTTAACCTAAAAATTCTAGCAACAGCTCACTCCTGGATATTATGCTGGTAAACAAGCCTCACTTATACGCATGCAGGAGTACTACCGAATGATGTAAGTGACCATTGTCCCATAGCTGGCATAAGATTTTCACTCAAACCACCCAACCCTGCTGAATTTGTCCTCAAAGGTCAAAAGAAGTTCAACATACCAGGATACCTCCATGGCCTGAGTAACACAATATATTGGCAAGATTTCTACCTTACAACCTCAGTGGAAACAGCTCTCCAGATCTTAAAGGACATTATCACTAATGCTCTCAATATTCATGCAGCATTCACCAATATCAGAACTAAAGCAAGGTCCTGCCCCTGGTTCACCACTGATCTTAAAACAGCCTTGCTAGCCAGAGACAAACTGTGGAAAAAGGCAAGAAAAACTAAGGATTCCAGAGACTGGCTAAATTTCAGAAAAGCAAGAAATTCATGTACAACACAAATAAGATCTGCCAAAGCTGCCTATTATAGAGCTGAATTGGATGCCTCCTATAATAACCCAACCAGGCTCTGGGGAACTATAAAGGGTATCTTGGGCCAAAACTCTACTCCTGCCTTAACCTGCAAACTGCTACTAAATAACACAGAAATTACAGACAAACAAGAAATCCTAAATACCTTCAATGACCACTTCACCACAGCTGGACTAGCATTTGACTCTTCACCTGTAAATCTCCTGAGATCTTCCTTGAACCTTCAATCCACCGTGCGTCAAAGGCTACATCAACCTTCTCCTTCAACCCAATATCCTTGAAGAAGTGGAAGATCTTCTCTCCAATTTAGATACTTCAAAAGTGCAGGTACAGACTCCTGGACCCCTACTTCCTCAAGATTGCATCTCAAGTCTTATCTGCCCCCCTCACTCATCTCTTCAATCTTTCCCTCACCACTGGATCCATTCCCTCCACTTGGAAAACAGCTCAAGTAGTTCCTTTACTCAAATCTGGTGATCCCATGGCCCTCAATAATTACAGGCCCATTTCCATCCTATCAGTTCTATCAAGATGCTCGAAAAGTTAGTAAACTCACAATTAAGGGACTACCTGGATAACAATAACCTCTAAATACAGCACAATTAGGATTTAGATCAAGGCGTGCACCATTTCGGCCCTAGCCAAAGTAACCAACGACTGGCAGATTGCTATGGATAAGAAGAACAGTACCTGTGCTGTGTTCCTGGATTTGAGCAAAGCATTTGACACAGTGGATCATGAATCATTAATCACCTCCCTTGGCTCACTAGGGTTGGATTCCCCTTCACTCAATTGGTTCAAGTGCTATCTATCAGATAGGTCACAACTGGTAAAAATGGAAACTACCTATCCACCTTAAAACCACTGTTAAGGAGGTGTACATGAGAGCTCTATTCTTGGCCCCATCCTCTTTACCATCTATATTAATAATATTGATGCTAACCTCACTCAATCCAACATCCATCTGTTTGCTGATGATACTGTATTATATGTTAGCAATCCTTCATTATCTAAAGCCTGTGAACTGCTACAATCTGAATTTTCCATCCTACAACACAACCTACTGGATAAAACTACTTCTAAATGCCAAAAAACAAAAGCTATGTTCTTTACCTCAAAGAGTTGCTCTGCCACTACCCCACCATCCACCACCTACAACTAACCACCTTACTTGGAAGAAGCTGGAATTCGTTGATAACTTCAAATACCTTGGAGTCTGGATTGATAACAAGCTTGACTATTCTGTCCATATTGAGGAGCTACTAAAGAAACTGAGACAAAGGCTTGGTTTATTTTTTAGAATAAAGCACTACCTCAACAGAGACTCCAAAAAAAGATTAATCCAGGCTTCATTCCTATCCCTCATTGACTATGCTGACTTTCTGTATGGACATTGTTCACTCCCCCTCTTAAATAAACTGGACACCCTATACCACAGGTCCATCAGATTCATTACTGACCTTCCCTTCAGCACCCATCATTGCTCCCTTTATAAGGCAGTTAACTGGACATCATTACAACACAGAAGAAATAGGAATGCTGCAATTTGGATATTCAAAGCCTTATCAGGCAAGCTACCTACCTATATCTCAGACTGTTTTACTCAAATTACTTCTAGGCCATACAACCTAAGGATCAGCAAAATTATCATTCTTAAGGTCCCCAATGTCTGCACCCAGTTTGGGAGGGCTGCTATCAGCTACCCACTAGCAATTGTTTGGAATTCACTCAAAAAACCATGAAGCTAAATAACCTCCTACCCTTAATGTCCTTCAAAGATTATTCACCACCCTATTCCCAGAACTCTGCAACTGCTTCCCACAAGGCCCAAACCCGGCCCTTCCTACCCCCCTTTTTTTTGTTTTCGTGTTCCTATATGCTGGTAAACTCCGTTTTCAGTCCCAAGATTCACCCTCAAAATGCCTGCTAGGTCCTATAATCTACATATTACTCCTGATGTGCCCATTGCCTTCTGTCTCACAGATTAAAAGTTTTAATGTGCCTTGTACATATGTATATTGTTATATATTAGCACTTATGTCATTGTATTACTGTTTATGTTACCCCTGTCATTGTATTACTGTTTATGCTACCCTTGTCAACGTAATAACACTTGCACTTCTTGACCACTCAGGTCCATCTTGTAAATGAGCTATGCTCAATGATGTTCGCCTGATTAAATAAAGATTTTGATTGATTGATTGATTGATTGATTGATTGATGAAGTGAAATGGGAGTGGTACACCACTTACAAACTCCCCTATAATTTATTGTGCAGTCACTCATGCATGCAGTGGTCACACAGCATCCCCAGAATTTTTCTTCATCCCCAAAATGCAACTGTCTTGTGTCCAGAAAAATCCCCAAGTGCTGATGAAGTGAAATGGGAGCGGTACACCACATGCAAAGTCCCACAGAATTTATTGAGCAGTCACTCATGCATGCAGTGGTCACACAGAGTCCAGAGAATTTTTCTGCATCCCCAAAATGCAACTGTCTTGTGTCCAGAGAAGTAACATACTATGATGATGATGTCATGACCATGATGCACAGTGTCTTGCCAAACCATATGAAGAAGGGATAACATGATTTGAATCCATTCAGTGTTCCATCAGAAATGATGACTGTGATGGAGAACTGTTGCTGGTCCAAAGGGTGCTGCAATTCCTGCGAATGTATGCCATGTGATCACCGCAACCAGATGGAAGTGTTCTCTTTGTGTGTACACCAATAGCAGCCTTGGTGACTTGATATATATAATATATATATATATATATATATATATATATATATATATATATGTATATATATATATATATATATATATATATACACAGTATGTCTTTTCTAGGTGGGGGTTGATATATAAACATGTACTCATTGTATTGTTTTATATCACAGGTCACATACTGCTGTTATGCACATTGCAGTGCTTGATGAGACATTTTGGCATTTACATTGGAAATGGAATACTCTCAAGCCAATGAAGGTAAGTATATTTTTTTTTGTGGGGGGGAGCATATTTGCAAGTAGGTCTCATTAATGGTTTATCATTTGGTTACTTCTTCACTGATTTCACCTACATCCTTCTCCAGTCTGGTAATGAATGGTCATGCTCATCAACTGAAATGCCTTCTGCTTGTTGCATGTCTGCCCCAGCCCTGGGGGGGAGCATGATGTTGAAGAAGTTCTTTGGATAAGGTAATTATGACACAACAAAGCATTTGGAAGTTTCCTAAAAAAGAGAAATGAAGGACCTATTACAACTTGATTGCAGCAGTAAGCCATTATGTTTAAGCTGTGGCTATTCCACCACGGGTATCTGGATTAACATGGATAGTGAGCTGTCCCTCTGCAATCATCAGATCACAATTTTGTTTAGTACCAGGCTGTGTTACAAATACACTGTGTCACTGTCTCTTTTTTAAAACCACGTCTTGTAAAGTAACATGACCTGGGTCCAACTTTTTCAACACTGTCATGGCTCCACTGCTGCAAATTTGGAATACAGTGCACATCTGTTGCAGAAATAATTTTTGTGATGTACATGTCACCTAGTTTATGATTCATCAGCCAGATTTGTTGCACTCTTATAAAACAAAAAGGAACAGATGAAATAAAATTGATATACTTACCAGTATGGATTGGAAATGGATATCCCATAGCTTCCTGTAGATAGTCCTGCTGCTGCCATTGATACAGACCTTCAGTGAAGGACAGTCATTTGCTGTTAACCTGTAAAAAAACAAATAAGTTGACCATATGTGTTTGACCATTGCAGCTCAGAAAAGCAACACAAAACAAAACACACAGCCAAAGGAAGTTGAGTAGCATGAAAAATATTAGTACACATGCTCACTTTATAGTTTTAATAGTAAGAAGCCTTGCGCCTGTGGCTAATGGATGTGGTCTCCTGTTCGACTCCCTTTGCCTTGGCATGGTCAATGTAATGGAAAAACATTGTCACATTGGCACTGGTGGTGGGTGGTGGTGGTCATTGCTGCGGCACATGATGACATTCCCTCTCACATCTTCCTGCATCTGGTGGTGGTGGCAGTGGCGAACAGCGGTCTTATGGTGGTGGTAGTCGGGGGGGGGACACACGGTCACATTCCCTATGGTTGCAATGGTGAACAACAGTCTTATGGTGGTGGTAGTCTGGGGGGACACACAGTCATATTCCCTATGGTGGCAGTTTTGAACAGCTTTCTTATGGTGGTGGTACTCCAGGGGGACACATGGTCACATTCCCTATGGTGGCAGTGGTGAACAGTGGTCTTATGGCGGTGGTAGTCCGGGTGCCAGGATGTACTGTGCTCTGTGTTATAAATGTGACGTGACATATGGAATTTGAGTCACTATGAGTGGGACAGTGATTTAACTTTATGAAAAAGAAACCATACATCATACAAGACATGTGGCAGCCTTTTAACCCACCTAAGTTAAAACCTGCCAACATTAACCTCATTATCATTCATCATCATTCATCATTATCCTCATAAAGAAAGCTGCACTCACAGTCTTCTATTTCTGAATTCTGAGCATGGGGAAATTCTTTCTCCATTGTGTTATCATCTATGTCAGTGGTAGGCTGCTTCATGCTGTCATTGCCATCAGAATGGTCCCTTTCTTCAACATCAGCAAAACCATGAGTATGCCGGGGTATGAATACTGAGGTTGCAGTCTAAGCTGGTATGTGCCTCTCATTCATTCATTTTTATGAATGTTAGCAAACTGACATTTGCAGGAGAGAGGTTTGTATGATGATCCTGAGCTATTGCACCTGCTGAGCTGAATACCCTCTTGACACTCACACTGCAGGGTGGGCATGTCAGGTACTTCAGTGCCACAGTGGTCAGCTCTGGCCATTCATTGATCTTTCCACTCCAGTATAAAAGGGGATCATCAGTGATTAACAAATGCCTTTTTTCAGACACATATGACTCAACCATTCGCTATGCTGCTCTAAGTCAAGTGGTAGATACATCATCCGCTTCTCTGGAATCATTTATGTCACAAATCTCCACTTGGGACAAAGCCTCCCAAAGTGGGTTAACGCCAGCCACCTTTGATGACAGACCACCTGGAACTGCAGTCCCCTTCCTCTTACAGGATATGCTTTATACTACTCCTCCAGGTTCACTTTCAGCCTAATTTTACTGCTTAGGTTTTCTGACCTTGGCACAAGACTTCTGTGCCCCATGAACCAAGTGCACCAGTTGCCCACTAACAGTTTTTGCCTGTTGAGGCCCGCCCTCCAGTACTGAGGCAATTCCACATTTGTATCGTTGGTCCAGCATTGTTGCTATTGCAAAGTTGTCACTATGCTGAATGCTCTAGATGTGATGATTCTGGTCGAATACTGTCAGCATGGGTTTCAGCAACGCACTACTATCACTGTCTCTGGCAACATAAAGGCTATGCTGTACATTCACCAATGTCTGCCTCAGCACCTGCAGCAGTGGAATTGATTGGCTAATGGAGGCAGGCTCACCACTCACTGCCTGTGTGGCATGTTCAAATTGCCTCAAGATTATTATTACAGAGTCCATGAAGCACCACGGTTCAGTTGTCATAGACATGGAGGCCCCAGAACTGTCATGGCTAGTGTGCATGACAAGATATTCTGATATGGCTTTGTACTGTTCATACAACCTCTCTGCCATGTATAAAATGGAGTTCCACCTGGTGACAACTTCCAGCTTCAAGCGGTGCTGCAGGAGGCTGTTTAGGATCTGCAACTGCCGAAGCTGGTCACGGGCCTTTGCAGAGCGTGAAATGTGAGAACAGATACGGCGTGCAACTGTCAGCATTTCCTTTATATCAGGGTGTTGCAGAAACTCCTGCACCACAAGATTTAAACAGTGGGCCGTGCATGGAACCCAAAAAAGCCACCATTCGTGATGTATTTCACCACATTTGACCCATTGTCACTTGCTATGGACCCAGCTGTCAGGGACAGAGGGTTCAGCCACCTGTCAATTTCAGTCAGTACCAGGTTCAACATGTTTTCACCAGTGTGTGAAGAGGTTACATTGTGCATATCAATCATTGCATGCTGTTGAATTCCTGGAAGATTGCTACCATGACACTCCACCTTACTACACTGAGTATTCACACTACCAAGAGAACAAACAACCCCCAGCACCTGCATCCATTGTGCAGTTATACACAAATATGAACTCCCCACTGTTTTGCCACTTGTGCACATATCCATGCTTAAATGGATGAATGGAGAGGAGGAATGTTGAAGGGCATGTCTTACTGAGTCGGACACAGTATGGTACAACTCAGGGACAGCACAGGTTGAAAAGTATGTCCTAGTTGGGACTTTCCATTTTGGACAGGCACATGTAGAAAACTGCAGGAACCCAGAATTCTCCACAAAAGAGAAGAGCAAAAGATCAATTGCCAGCGTTTCAGCTACAGCAGCATTAAGTTCACCTGACACTGTCTGATTGAGTGGGTAGTTCAGCTTATGCACAGAAACACTCTGTAATGTGGGCTGACTTAAACATTTTACACGAGATGTGATGATAAATGGTTCTGCTCTGTGAATAACAGGTTGTTGTGGAGTGTGGAAGTGTGATGAAGACAGTTGCACAGGTTATGACAAACCCAGAAATGCAGTTATTTTCCCAGATTTACCAACAGGGGTTGATGTACCACTTATGCTAGACATACTGCATTGACCACCACCACCACCAAAACTGCTACTCTCACCACCTATGGACAAGACTTCAAAATCATTCTGCACTTCCATCTCATCATGCCTGTAGTAATCCTCTGCTGTTATTTCATCACTGCTGCACACATTTCATTTTCTACTTGATGCTACAGTCACAGAAGGGGATAACATGTTCATTATGGTTGATGATGAGGGTGAATGCCTCCACTGTAGTACAGGTATTAGCTGCCATCTTGTGCTGGGTCCACAGTGCCATGTGCCTATTCTTAAGATGTGCATGCTGTTCCCCTGTGCCCAGATGGCTCCCCGTTTTACCTCAACTCACATGCACCTGGCAAACCTGGCAGATAGCAACTGACTCATCATTTGCATCTTCCACAAAAAAAATCCCAAACAAGGGATTTTGATGCTCTAGTTTTGACATGTCCCCCCGATGCTGCTTATTGGACTCTGTTTTTTAAGCCATGAAGTGGGGGGTGTGCTACATGATTTTTCAGGCAGCACACACTTGGACTGCAGCTGACCACCATGACTACCTATCATTATTACTGGGTCATCATCATCAAGTGAAACTGGTAAATCACAACTTTTTATGGGAAGGGGGAATGCAAACAGACCCAGACACAGCCACCTTGTGTTTATTTTTCTCCGGTTCCCAACAGGGGTCACTGACCTCATATTCATTAACATCATCCACATCTTCTGCTTGGATGCTGGCATATGGACTGCATGTTGCAACCACAGCAACATCATCAGCAGCAGCACCACCATCACCTAAAACTTTGTCACCACACTATGAATCACTGCATGGCAAACGCATGACCTGAACCGCAGTGGAAGAAATGCCACTTTATATGCTACAGTTGACATGATGATCAAAATCCTCACGTTCAGTTACTGGGATGTTACTGGGGATTATGACATCATCTACACTGTCACTCACTCACTCACTGCCACTGCTTCACACTCCACTATATTTTTGGACATGGTAAACTGGTCAGAAGTGGAACTTGAATCAGTAATACTCAAACCACCACCAGCAACTGCACTAACACTACCAGCTGGGACAACATCATCTCTTCCAACTATGAGTGAAGCTACTGATTGTGCTGTAAAAAACATTGAAGGAGAAATACCTTTCCTCACATCAGCAATGCACTTCTGCGACTGTATACTACTACCACGCCCACAGACAATCTTACCACTGGCAGCAATGCCATGGCAAGAAACAGCTTTGCTTGCACATCTCTTTGCAGGCATTTTGGGGGATCAACAGGAATATTCTAAACAAACTTAGATTTTGGAATGTTAACTCTGGGTGGGGGCTGGGGGGGTGACGCTGGATGTGAAGCCAAAAAAAACAACTGTGGCTTCAACAACAGATACAGAAGAAAAGTCACAACAACTTCAGCAACACCTTAACTAACCAGTGGTGTTCTCAAGACACAAACAATCTAATCTGGAAAAGAATACCTTTTGCCAGTGGGGAGGCGGGAGCACTGACTGCAGATTACGGCAGTGCAAAACCAAGAAAAGATACCACGGTGGCAGTACAAAATCACGCAGCTGCAATGGATAGCAGGTTCACACTGCTGCACCTGCAATTACACTGTGGCACAATAAAAGGTGTATTATTTGATGTCACGTCATGCACCGCACTCACACATTCAATTTGTCTACAAGTAATGCGTAGCAAATTTAAAACTTTGGTAATATACAACGTATTTTAAATGACATCACTGCTGCACCAGGTCCAGATCACAACACACAATCAGCAAAAAAAGTCAACAATTACTGAAAATATTACTGCGCGTACATTAACACAGTCATTTATACAAGAAAAATATAACCAAAAAACAAAGAACTCCCTATTTCTTCAACTTAAATCTACCTACACCAGATACACCCCTTCCCCAAAGCACACTTCCACTGTCTCTCAGTATACAGACTGAATGTTGTGCATTAACATTCAAAATCCACACACAAACAATAAACTCTCAATGATATTTATTTATTTAGTTTTTGTTAACCAGATACTTACACTAGACAGCATAGCTGCCTATTTTCAGGTACGACCTGGGAGATTACAACAAAGACAACAGTAGATTAGAAAACATCATGGGAACAAGTAGAAGTCAGACATAGTACACTTATACAAAATTTTCAGCAATGACAGTACATTTGCAGGAATCTATATTTAGTAACAAAACAGAAAAATAAGTGCAAATAACTACCAGTCATAAGTCATACAACTAGTGAGTAAGTGCTAGAAGAGAGTAAATAACAAGATTTCCAGGGTGGTTTGAGAGTAGTAGAGGTTGGAGCCAGTAAGCAACTTGGAGGAACCAGTAAAGGAGTGGGTAGATAGAGGACAGGAGCAGGATTCATAGCTTAGAAGAGCCATATGAAGCTCCTGTTTCAAGCTACGTGGAGAAGGGGAGATTCTTAGACTCAGTGGAAGGGAGTTCCATAATTTAGGGGCCCAGCTAAAGAAAGCATTCTCCCCCATTTTGGTTTTACATCTCGGTTGGTCAAGAAGAGATTTGTCAGCTGACCTCAGTCGGTAGGCAGAAGTCACGGGTTTGAGCAGTAGAACCAGTTTTTCAGGTATCTGGGAGGAGATTATATTCTTTATAAAACAGTAGGAAGTAAACTGTCGGGAGGTTGAGGAGGTAAACCATCCCAGACTGGAGTATAGAGTGCATCGGTTAGTATGTTTGGGGAAAGACAAAGCAAAACGGCAAATGCTGTTGTAGCAGACATTCCACTTATGGAGGAGCCCTCCAGTAGTTGCCAGAAAGGCTATTAACCCATACGCCAATTTGGGTCTCAGGATCCCCTGTGCAATGGCCATCCTCGCCGTGGATGTTAGGCTATGTCTCACCTTATATGCCAGTCCAAGTTGAATATTGCCAGATTTAATGACTGAGGCTAGGTGCAGGTCAAAATCCAAGGCTGGATCAAGGGTTACTCCTAGGTATTTAAAAGAGGTAACTGTGTTAAGGGAAGAGCCATCAAGTGCTCTGATACTTAATGGTTGGGTGCAGGACTGAATTTTTGAACCTGAAATGAAGAGCATGGTCACCGTTTTATTTTTATTTAAGACAAGCTTGTTTTGCAATAGACAGCTCTGGAAAGTATTTATGTTACTATTGAGATTCAGGTTGATATCTGAGAGGTTTGAGGAGCATGAGTAAAGAACAAGATCATCTGCATATAGCAGACCTGAGCAAGCACCAGTGAGTGGTGGGATGTCATTTATGAAGACTGTAAACAGTAGAGGACCAAGAATCGAACCCTGGGGCACTCCGATCCAAGTAGGAGCAAGAGGGGACTTAGCATCTCTGATCTGGACAAATTGTTGCCGCTTTGAAAGGTAATTTTGGAACCAGACAGTGACAGAGGGTGAGAAGCCTAGGGATGACAACTTTGATAGGAGCAGCGGGTGGTCAACTAAATCAAACGCTTTTGTAAGATCAATAAAAGTAGCGCTAGTGAGCGAGCCTTTGTCCATAGCGAGTCTGACATCATTTGTAAACTGTATGAGAGCAGTGGACGTACTGTGCCCACGTCGGAAACCATGTTGGTCAGGGGTGAGGAGTTTGAAGGAGTGCAAGTAATTCGAGACCTGGGTAGCAACAATTTTCTCCAGTATTTTGGAGAGGGTGAAGAGGATGGCAATAGGGTTGTAGTTATCCAGGTTAGTGGTGTCCCCCTTTTTGTAGACCGGTACAACTCAAGCAATCTTCCAGAGGAAAGGGACATGTCCTGTAAGAAGAGACAGGTTGAAAAGTCTAGTCACTGGAAAGACTATAGACGGTGCAACGGTTCTTCGAAATGTTGGTAAGAGCCCATCTGCCCCTGCTGATCCAGCAGGAGAGATGGACTTAAGTAAGTGTAAGATTTCACTCTCAGAGACTGGGCAAAGGGTGAAAGATGGGTTGGAAGGTTTAAGGTTATCCTGCAGAGTGACAAGTAAAGGCGCAGGAGGTGCAGTATAGGAGGAGGAGAGGTCAGTGAATCTGGAGTTGGCGAGCCTCAGCGATAGTGAGCAGATTATTGCAAATGCAACCATCCACAACTATATCAGAGATCATATTGCATTTGTTTTTCCCTATGATGGTGTTAACATGACTCCAAAAACCACGAGAGTCACTGACAGAGGTACTAAGGAGCTGACGGTAGTAATTGCCCTTAGCAGATCTGATGGCAACCTTGCATAGGTTTCGGAGTCTTCTGTACTCTGCCCAGTCTGATGGGGACTGGGTTAGCTTAGCTGTGTTCCAGGCTTTATCCCTCTTTTTGAGAGAGGACAGGAGTGAAGAAATTAACCTGAGGGTAGCAGATCCCCAGAAACGGCGCCTTTTTACTGGAATATATTTGTCCTGAAGGTTCAAAAGTGTGGTAGGGAGGTATTGAGCAGCACATTCCATATTGCAAGTATTATATAGAGGTGCCTAGTCCATGTTCTGTAGCTTCAAGATTAGGGCTCCCTTATCCATTTTTGAAAAATTCCTGAAAAGAATTTCTCTGGGGGTGGTTTAGGGGCCCCTAGCCTTCCAAACACAGTAAACTGGGGTGTGGTCACTACTGAGTCTGGCAAAACTCCAACAGCACTGATCCTCTCAGGCCTGTTGGAGATGACCCAGTCTAGAAGAGACTGGAGACTGCTGTTACTAGCCTGTCTGGTCAGGAGAGTGACCAGTTGAGACAGGTGTAACCTGCTGCGTTCAGCAGCATAGAGATTAGAGTTTTTCCCTAGCCAATCCAGGTTGAGGTCCCCCATAACAACGAGCTCTTGTCTACCCTATAGTGAGGAAAGATGGTCAATCACCTTAGGCATGTTAGTCCATTTTTAAGAGGGTTATAGATGCACACTACATTTAGCTTCTTAGTGAGATCTAAGGTAATAACTATATGAATAGTTTCACATAGACCGGTAGTGTTGACTGGGAGGACAGTAATGTCAAGGTCCTGTCTGGTATAAAACAAAACACCACTATCCTTTTTAGCATTTGGACGATCACATCTGTGAAGATTGTATCCATTGATCCTACATAACGAATCTGGTATATGGGGTTTTAACCAAGCCTTGGTTAGACCTAAGACATCAGGGGAGTTGTGAGCAATCCAGGCTTCGAGCTGTGCAAAATTCGCTGACAGACTTCTAATGTTCATATGTGCAAACCTAAGCCCCTTTTCTGTGAACCATTAAGATGGGTTCTTGGGAGCGATGCCATCAGGAAGGCCTGGGTTAGGTTCAATATCACCAGAGAGAGAGAGATGGCATAGGGTTACCCAGGTCTCAAGGAGAGATGTTTGGAGTTTGCCCTCAAGTGGCATATAAAAAGAGGAATGGCTTAGGTAGCCAGCTATACTAGCAAATGGGATAAGCTTTAGGAGCCAGGTTCAGGGATAGAGGTATTACCCCTAATAATTAGGTATGAGAAAAAAATAGCTGCAGTCCTCGGCTTTATTTGAGTAGCCAGTGTCAGTAGATGGCTGGCAGAGAAGATCTACTGAGAGTTGGAGGGTTAGCAGAAGGGAAAATACTCCTACAAAGCTGCAGTGAAGTGAGATCACCCTCACAGTGTACACTGGTAAGGAAAAGAAGGGAATGTAGAACTAGGGAAAAAGACAGAAAGCAGCAAATTCAGGAATGGAGACAGGACTGAAGCAAATGTGCAGTTGACTTCGGGAGTGAGGCAGTAACTAAGTCCAAGGATGAAACTATCCAGCAGGCAGAGATATAGAGCTGCAACCAGAAACATTATAAAGGCTTTTGCTAAGTGTGGAGATATTCACCAGGTTTCTGAGGCTATCCAACAATGAAATTCACAAACTAGCTGCCTTGAGATCCTCACCCCAAAAGAAATGGCCCAATCACTGAGGGGAAAAAAGAATATCCACCTCCAAGGAACAAGCATTTAATAAGACATGGGGGGGAGGGAGAAAATTTGACTTCAGTGTCTCTCACAGAAAAACAGGCTAGGAACACACAATTAAATCAGAAACAACACCATAAAATCTGAGATTGCATTGCACACAGAAATGCCATAAATACCAGGGAGCTGCAATGCCAGGCACAAATTCAGTTTACATCTCGGCTGGACAGAGGCACATTTAAGTCAGTCTGTACATGGTTTTTTGCTATCTCCTCTGGTCTGCAATAGTGCAGAGGTAAGCTGAGGTAGAAATTCAGCCACAGCTTGGAAGGCAGGGAGCCACTTAGAAAAGGTGACAGAATTCAAAGCTAGGCTGCCTGAGGACTTGAAATGGAACCTGCTGGTTACAATACCTTGCTGGCTTTGAGGTGGGCTGGTGAGGTCCAAAGAGCCATGGGGAGTGCTGCGGTGACCCCAACAGGGGAGACTAGGAGCCTAGGAAGAGAAGAGGGGTAGAAGATTATATTTAGTCAGGGGACAGAAGAAGGAGGTGGGGACAAACAGTCAGACTGAGCAATTACTGGGAGGGATGGACAGAAGTGATTAGCTTGGCAGGGAGGGGTACTACTGAAAGTAGGGGGGAGGGGACAGGAATCAGCAGTACAGATGAGAAAGGAAATCCCACACCAAGAGCAGAAAGCCAGTAGATTTTAAGAAATAAAAATCCTACCCTAAATTATTCCTTAAACAGTTAATTGGTGAGCAGTCAGCCAGTATATTCTAAGGCCCAGATATTCAAAAGAGTTGCGCCATGTGCAATAGGGTTGCTCCAGCGCAAGTCCGAAAATGCGCCATTTTACGATATTCAGCGGGAGGCAGATGCACCCCCAAATCATGCTGAGCAAGAGCGCAATTATAATGAATGCATGTGCAACTGAAGGGGGAGGAACCATGCATAAATGGTCCAGTGTGATATTCAACAACATGCGCTATGTGCAATAGGGGAGCAAGCGGAAGTTGCGCAATAGCGGAAATGAGCCAAAATTAAAAGGAACAAGGGAGAGGCACATGAACGCTACAGGGAAGGCACATGTGGCTGACCGCTAGGCAGACACACAGGGCAGGAGGGACATACAGGGCAGGACAGGGAAAGGGCACCCTGAACACACAGGCACAGAGAAGGTGTGGGGAGCCATAGCCACAGCCAGTGCAGAAGGGGGAAGTGCCACACAGCACTGAGGCCACCACAGGAAGGTGTTCCCAGTGCAGGGGAAGTAGCAGCCAGGACAGTGGGGGGGGGACACAGAAACAGCTGCCGGGGGAGGAAACAAGCCAGGGACATGGCCAGTGCCACCATCCAGATGGAGGCAGTAATGAGGGTGAGGCAGGCAGCAGGGGGCCGCGCTGCCTTGGAAGGGCCGTCGGTGGTATGCCCGAACAGGCGATGCCGAGCCCACACCAGCTTTGAGCTGTACAGCCCGTGCTGGGATTGTGGCCGGTACCGCCTGAATCAGGCAATTCTGAGGTGGCTCTGTGAGCTGTGCAATGATGTGATGCAGCACTCCACACGACGGAGCCATGCTCTGTCAGTGGAGACTAAAGTGACAGCTTGCATGTGCTTGCTCACCACGGGTACCTTCCAGAGACCAACAGGGGACACCACAGGCATAACCCAGTCAGCCGCGTCATGCCACCTCACCCAATTCCTCAGTTCACTGCTGCCACATGCTGTGGAGTACCTCCATTTCCCCAGCACATTGGCAGAGCGCACAGCAAACATACAGGAGTTCCACAGGGTAGCAAGTATGCCTGGCATGCTAGGGGCAATAGACTGCACCCATGTGGCTATCCACACACCACCTGGCCCAAGGGAGCCACATATATCAATCAGAAGGGCTGTGCAAGCATCAACTGCCAGGTGGTGTGCGATGCCAGGGGGCGCATAATCAATGTCTGTGCCACGCACCCTTGGGGAGGACATGATGCCTTCATCTGGCACCAGTTGGCACTGTGCCACAGATTTGAGAGTGGGGACATCCCCAATGGCCACTTAGTGGGTGAGTATGCAAACCACGCGGAAAAACATAGAGCTTGGGAGGGGCATGGTCAGAGGTGACATGGGTAGTGGCCACATGGCCCAAGGCAGGGTGACGCTGATCACCAAACTAATCTCCACCCTCTACACACTGGTGACAGTGGATACCCACTCTGTCCCTGGCTGCCCACACCATACCGGTGGCCCACGACCCCATCGCAGAAACGCTATAATGAGGCACATGCCACCACACGCAATGTCATCGAGTGGGTGTTCGGGATGCTGAAGGCACGTTTCCGTTGCCTGGACACCTCCAGCGGTGCCCTACAGTACAGCTCCTCAAAGGCCTGTGGGCTATTCCTGGCCTGTTGCATCCTGCACAACATGGCCAACGTCTGTGGGATAGCTGTACAGGTCGAAGAGGGGGACAGCGATGGGGACGATGAGGACACTGGGGACGATGGTGATGGGCAGCCCCCCCTTGGGCAACGGGACCCTCGACTGCCCGCTGGCACAGCTGCACCAGGACACCATCACAGAGGAGCACTTTAGCCAACCCAGGTAAGTCAGGGGGCCATGTGCAACCACCAGTGGCAAAGGTACAACTCACAAACATGCATGGACACACATCAGGGGTGCATGCTGTCATGGGAAGTGGCCGAGCATGGAACCGCACACACCGCCAGGGTTGGGCGAGGTCTAACACGGCACGCGGTCATACACACACACACACACACACACACACACACACACCTCACAAGACATGCACAAAGGGTAGGAGGCACGCCAACCCAGACCACCACCCCTAGCCACACACACATCCACAGACCAGCACACCCACTGCCTGTCATTGTGCATGTGTCAGACACTGGGCACCATTGCACAGTGGCATACAGCACAACGCAGGCATCATCATCATGCACATGCCACAGTGGACAGCAGCCAGGAGGGTGTGCAGATGGAACGTGTGTGTGTGTGTGTGCAGGGCCAGGTACCCCACGCATGCATTGCCCACTGAACGACACAATGCACACAGGGCAGCATCAGACAGTAGCCATGCTGGGAGACAGGTCAGTCACACGACACAGTGCCACGGCTGCCATGGAGGCATGGGTGGCCCTGCTGAGACCCATCAGCAGTGACAGGCTGACCACTGGCCTCATGGGGTGGCACCGACGGTCTTCCAGGGGTTCCACTGCGTGAACGTGACTGTGTTCGCACAGGGTCTGCAGCACACGAACATGCTCGCGCCGGCATGCTTGGGATGCCCACAGCTGAACCTGGTGTCTACAAAGATGGTGTCGCACGACGCCAGGAACGGGGTGGACATTGCACTGCATGGTGTCTGCATGGCATGGGCAATAAGTGTGTGCCCATTGTGGCCATGACAGCTGTGAATGCCTGTGTCTGCCTGTCAATGGCAGCAGTCACATCCTCCCGCAACTGGTCCATCCCTGCCAGGAACACAGCAGCCCACTGTAGCCCTGACCTCCGTATTCCTGTGGAGGTGAACGGACCCTCCTCCATCTCCATGATACTGGTCTTAGTGGAGAAGCCCACCACCACTGACCCATGTAGATACTCAGGAGCTGTAAGGGAAAAAAAGTAGCATTACTGCATGTGACCTACCCTGTTCCCCCTCAATAGACAGACCATGACCTACCATACAGTGACGGGCTACCACCCGTCTGGAATCCACCGCCCGAAACACCCTCAATGGCACAATGCTGCATGCTGCCAGCAACCCACTCTTCCTTTGGGGTCAGGCGTTGCACCTCCAGCTGTCCCCCACCGGTCGCAGACCGTGCTGCCCTGATGGCAGCCACCTTCTCTTTAATTCTCTGCCTGTCCATGCCCATCTTCCTTTTGCATTCCTGCATGGAGCGCTGGTGGCTGCCAACCTCAAATAGGGCATCTGTCTCGGCCTTTGTAAAGTTTGGCCTCCTCTTCCTCCCACAACTCTGTTACTCTTCCTCCACCACACACTCGGTCATGAGTCATCCTGTGAGAATGACAGGTGTTACCTGTGACTGTGCAGTCCCATGCATGTCCCAAACGCCACAGTCCACAATCCCAAACAGCATGCAACCCACCGCAATAGACTGCAGTAACTGACTATGGCCAGTACAGCCCAATGTCATGTTTTTATAGCGCAACCAATGCAAATGAGGCGAGGCACATCTTTAAGTGGTTGCAAATGCAGTGACTGCACCATTGAATGGCTGATTAGGTGATTTGCATATGCCGGCTGAATATCATGCTGTTGCACTTTGCGCAAGTGTGTTGAACGTGCTGAGCCAAGGGTGCAGTTCTGTGACATGTGCAGTACACACCTAACTGCGCATGCCCAGGTTGATGACGCAGGCACCTGCCGTACTGCTGACATGCTGTGCATGGGAGGTAATGCAGGGCACGGCCACCATTGTGCCAGTGGCACTACATTGCTGTTCACATATATGGCGCTGTGGCACTGGGAGTCGAGGTGCACTGGGGCAACAGCACTGTAGGCCGCCACAGGAGGTGGCACACAGGCACCCAATCGTGCTAAATGCATTGGGTTCCCATTTACGCTGTGGCTGTCCATGCGCCAGAGACCCTTGACCTCTGCCTACCTTTGCCCCCTAGGCGCCTTGTGTCAGGTACGGTGCACTCATTGCACTGTTCAGTGACAGCACAATAGGAATGGCAGCACTGTATCAAGACAGCATCTGCACATGGCAGGACTGTGCTGCCAGGTGCCATTTTGATTCAACCAGAGAGCAGAGATGGCGAGAGGCGTAGCAATCATTTGGAACCAGGTTGAGCTTGCCAACCTGGTGGCTATAGTTGAGCCCATGCTGGGGCTTTGTATGGGAGGCACCCTGACAGGGTCAGGAGTGTGGTCTAGCAGGAGGTGGTCGACGCCTGGAGGAGGCCACTGGTATGGGGTGAACGGGCGGAGCAGTGTCACCATTGTTATGGGGACCTGAGGCACAGGGACCTGATCTGCTTGCCCGCCCGCGGCACGCCAGGAGGGCATGGTGCCAGCCAGAGGTAGGTGCAACATCCATACACTATTATCATCCATATGGGTATCACAGTTGCATGTGTCCGGCACATGGGGCCATCCGTGTTGGCCGTGGTGGTATGGGTGGGGTGGATGGGTATGGTCTGTGGGATTGCACACACATGGGGGGCAGGGGACTTTGCTACCGGATTGTACTGATGTTCATCTCCATGTTTGCACCTTAGGGCCAGAAGAATGCCGTAGAACCAGGACCGGAGGTGCCACATGGAGGAACAGCGGGCCAGGAGGGATAATGGTGGTCCGCGGCGCGTGGACCAGCCTGATGATGGTGAGTGCCTTACATCCATGATTACTATTGCATGCTGTATAACTGGGCAGGCAGTGGGGCATGGCCACCATCCATTGACACCACTGCCATGCATGCAACTTGTTACAGTCAGCACTGTCCAGTGGCACTGCATGTCTGGGAGTGCGCCAATGGTGGTCCATGCATGCACTGGGCACATGGCTGTGGCACTGCCTTCACACCGCATAGCTAAGTCACTGTACAGCCATGGTGGTGCTGCCAGGACATGGGCGGTGGTGTGTAGTGGTCACATGGCTGTGGCTGCCTGGGTGGGCAGGTCTTGTGGACACGGTCACTGTGGGTGGTCGCATACCATCACAGGGGTGTGGCACATGGCTGTATGCCATGCACAGTGGGTGGGCTGTAGGGGGCTGGATAGTCACACTTATTGACTCTGCTTCCTCATCCTAGGTGGACGGCGACTCCAGGACATTCAGCGGAGTCTAGGTGAGCTGCTCCAGGTGGTGAGGGAGACCTTGAATCTCCTTCAAAGGATCCACCACCACGGGGTAAGGAGGAGACGGAGAAGCAGACATTGGCACCATGATGAGGAGGACCAGGGTGCCCGTTGATGTCCCCATGCCCAGACTACCACCTTCCCCCCTTTGACCCACCCTCACACCCCTTCTTCCCTCTCCCATACGTTCACCCCTACCCTCACTCCACCCCCACCTGTTATGTGGCCCTTCCCCTCTTGTAAATAATTGTGTATAGTTTTTGCTACGCCTTTTAAATATATGCATTTTGTTATGACAACTGTGGCGGTCTCTGATTTGCATGGCTGCTACAGGTGCTCACCTGCAGTGGTGTGATGGCGTCAGTGGTGGCACGCATGGGCGGTGTGTGTGTGTGTGTGTGTGTGTGTGTGTGTGTGTGCAGAGTGAACCGCCCATGGTGTGGGCAGGGGATCAGTCACTGTCTGTGGTTTGTGTGTTGTACTCTGTGCACTGGATGCCTGTGTGCAGTGGTCCACGGGCCTGCACTGTGTGCATGGCACCCTGTCAGACCATCCATGGCCTGTGCAACTGACACCCTTGCATGTCTGTGATATGCACGGTCTGCTGGCATGTCAGTGGTGGCTGTCCATGCTGGATAACAACTGTACCCAGCACAATGCCAGGTTGTCTGCCATCACTAGTATGGTGTACATCTGCCCGGTGGCACTGTGGCCTCGCTGTTGTTGCCCTCCATGCTGTCACTTCGCGCCTGTTGCAGGAATGTGCTCCAGTGTCTGTTACTTGTGCTCCAGCAGCATGCTGGTGGCATACAGCTTTATGATGCCTCACGCAGGGTGGCTGGCACACCTGTGCAATGTAGGTGCTGGCCATGTGTACACATCTGCCGTGGCCACACCAGTGGCTTGGTTGACCTCTACTGTGTCCCTGTGTTGGTGTGCCCTTGGGTATAGGTGGGTGATTGTCCATGCACTGTGTTGCATCCTGTGTGGTGCATGCCTCCATGCTACACTGTGCATGTCTGTGCTGGCTGTTGTGGCCAGTGCTGAGATGGGATGTGTCCTTGGGAGGGTGTGCAGGGTGCTGTACCACTAGAGGTGGGGTCTGGGGGCATGCCCTGTCGCATGTGGGGTACCTCGTGTGCTGGTCGGGCTCTCAGCTGTACCTCGGGGGGGACGTGCAGGGAGCCAATGTGTATGCATCTGTTGCATCGCTGTCCGCTGCTGCCCACTGCAGGGTGCTCATGGTGGGGCTGCCTTGCATGGATCCATGGTGCACAGGATTGCATTGTCACAGTGGGGGTGGTGGCATGCATGGGGTGTCCTGCACTGTTGGGCACTACTCCTGGGAAGGGTGTATGGGGATCATGGTGCAGTGTGTGCTCTGCATTGGTGGGATGGTGTGGTGCAGGGTGGTCGGCCCTCCTTGTGTGCCGGTCACAGCTTGCCAGGGGGTGTGCTGGGGCACCATGGCCCGACTGTGGGTTGGTTGCTGGTATCCATGGGCCAGTGATTATTTCAGCTCTCCCCCAGTTGTGCAGTGCATGGGGTGTGGGGACGATGTCTGTTCTGCTGTGTGTTCCTCTGCCCATCTGTGGCATGGGTGGTGGGCCCCTGAATCCCTGGTTGTGCTGTTGCATTGCTTCCTTGCTGCGGGGCATCCCGGTTGCACTATGGCGCATCTGGACTGCTCCGCTGAGCATCCCTTGTTGCGCTATGGTGCATCAGATATGCTCAGCTTCACATCCTTAGTTGCACTCATGGTGCAGGTGGTGTGATATTCAGTCATCAGCTGTAGACGCATCTTGGCCTGAGCAGTTTTGAATATTGTGCTTCTTACATGGAGCGAGTGGACTTGCGCTTGTTCCTGCTGTGCGCACTTTTGGGCACAGTTTGAATATCTGGGCCTAAGAGTTTAAATCTTTCCTTATTAATTATAGAATCATCAGAAAATACAATTAATTACTAAATGCACAATAGAAAATACAGCAGCACTTAAATGAAATGATTTTAAATTTGACTTTAGTGTCTCTCACAGAAAAGCACAGATATGAGCACAGGAGGGTTTCCACAACCAATGAACTAAAGTTTCAGCAAAAATTACTCAAAAGGCTTTTTATCAGCTTTTACAAGGTCTGAATCACAGAGAGCTCTCAGAGCAGACTGTCTCCACAGTTTCCTACACACACTACCCCAAACTGAGGCTGTGCAGAGCAATCTAGAGCACATGTGACCTGAAATCCCATGAATCAATGCAAAATTCACCTTTGGAGCTTAAAAACAAGGTGAAGTGAGGCAAAGTACTTTGTTTTCAATGCACTTCGCCTTAAAATTTGGTGGAGTAGTGGTTTGGGAAAGCAGAGTAATGTGAAATCATTGTCTTCAATGGACTTTGCGTTACCCATTATAACACAAAGTACTCTTCTTTGCGTTGCAGTGCACCCCACAAATTCACCATCACTCTGCGAATCACTCTGTGGAGCAAACTGAGGCCACTTTGCCCATCTCTAGTTCTTATATCAGAAGGTTATGCTAAATACCAAGTATGCTGAAAGTCTTGTATAACCAGTACCATTTTTTATGTTGCATATTGCTTATTTATTAGCATTATTTACTGAAATTTGTTTTGTTTTATTGATTTCTGTGATTTTCTGAAAGAATTTTGTTGATGTTTACAGTTACTGTGCTTGATATTTATGCTAATGTTAAATATTTAGAATTATTGTATAGGTGTGAATAAAATGCATATAATTACTGGCCACAATTTTTTCCCATAGACAAACCGAGTTATAATTTGCGTTATAACTAGCTCAGCTAGTTATAATAGCAAACCCTCCCACTCTCTCAGACAAGGCTGAGACACAAAAGACCTCAGAGCGCACGATAACAACATGGTCACTCACGGTTTCGCAGTCTGTGTGTCCTGTCAGGTTGAGCGCTGTCCTCTTCATAGCATATAGTCGCCTTCTAAAAATAAAAAAAAAGGCTTTCAGCAGTAGCGACAGCGACAGAACAACAAAGTACTTCAAGTATGGAAACCAGGTTTGAGATTGTAGATAGCGCTATAAAAGAAGCATTCACAATAGAGCAGGACAATAAAAATACCAAAAGAAAAACAGACAGTGACATCCTCCTGTTCCACAAATTCCTCACAGAAGCATCACTACAAAATGACTTTACCACCTTCAGTGCTGAAGAGCTAGATACACACATAGCTAACTTCATTTACTGTTTAAAACGTCACGATGGTTCTGAATATGAACCAGGAACAATCCGTGGCATAATCGCCAGCATAGATAGGCACCTAGCAGCCCATAAGTATCCCCACAGTATATTTAAAGGGCTAGCAACCGATTTCATTCAAACCAGAAAAACACTTGCTGCAAAACAAAAACAGCTAAAGCGTCTAGGCAAAGGAAACAGGCCATTAAAAGCTTCACCTCTCACAGAGGAAGATATTGAATTACTTTACAACTCAGGCACCTTATTACTACACACAGCCAACTGAATCTCCTCAATTTCTTATTTTCAACATTTAGTCTACACCCGTGACTTATAACAAAGGAACAGTACGACCTGCAGTGGGGTGACATTACTGAGGAACAGACACAGAAGGCAACACCTTTCGAATACAATGAAAGACAAACTAAAACTAGAACTGGAAAACCCTAGAAACATAAGTCCACTGAAGCCCCGAATATATAAAATAAACAAAATCCAGAAAGAGACACCATAGCAGCTTTCCGTCTCTACAAAAGCTAACAGACCACCGAAATGCAGGTAAAGACTTTCCATTCTACGTAGCCCCAAACATAAATAAAAAACTCCCTCTGGTTCCAAAACACGACTGTAGGACTCAACAAACTAAGAGCCATGATGACAACAATGAAACTTCAGTTTGGAATTCCACACTGCAAACGAATTACTAATCACTCTACCCGAAAAACCACGATACAGAGACTTTTAGACTGTAGCATGGCTCCCACTGAACTACAACAAATATCAGGCCACAGAAATGTTCAATCAATAAATAATTATTCAGTACTCTCAGAAGCCAAACAACGCAAAGTAAGTGAGCTGCTCACATTTTCCAAATGTGAAACAGAACAGTCATGTACCTCCAGCAAAGATCTACACCACGCTGCCACTTCAGAACTCCAGAACACAGCCGAGCAGCCTTTCTCCAACAGACTACAAGCCATCTTTGGTCCACACTGCACCTTCAACGAGGCAGTCTCAATAAGATATACAATGCTCCAGAAAGCGAAGCAGAAACACGCCTTCAATAGAAGAATTCCAACGACGACAGCTAGAGGTAACCAAGCATACACACACTTTTAAGACACTCCCTAACCCACGCTAATCTAACGCTGTCCTCTTCTCTTCTCAGACAATACGATAAGAAGATCTCCACAGGAACCAAATGACAATGACCAGGAACACCTCTTTGAACCAGACTGCATAACAAAATACACAGTTTGAACTTTTAGTTAAAAAGTTGTAAACGTTCTCAATTGTTATCTGCTGTGAGGTTTAAATTACTTGTAGAAAGATCTGGTAAGTAGGGGAGTGCTTAGCTAGAAGGAAGCTACATTTAAAGACTGCCTTAGAAAGATTCTGCTAATAGCTGGGCAGAAGACACCAGAGAAAGGACTGCTGTGTGACTGAACTTCTGCTGGGACTATATTGCCCTCCTTCCCTCCCTCCACCCAAAGCTAGTTCTATTTTTATAGGCACAGGTTTGACTGACAACAGGAACTTCCTGTTTAGGGGCAGGAAGTGAGTGATCACAGAACCACCAAGGACCCACCATCCTAGAAGGGCAAAGTAGCTCTCCGGCCCCCTCTAGCTGCTGGAGGTCTGCCTCTGAACAAGTAAGTGGTCTACTGAGAAATATAGGATATTCTTTGTCCCAGAACAGGACAATCAGGAGCTTAAAGGCACACAGGCAGAAAGTAAGGAGAGAGAGAAAAACAGAGGAAAGAGTAAGGATTGCAAACAGTTAAGGGCCAGAAATAAGACATGATTGGAGGTGCAGTGCAGTGGCTGTGGAGCAGCAGTCTTCCGGGAGATGTTCTGGAGGATGCGGTGTTGTCCCATCTGCAGGCACCTCTCTGGGCTGAGGGAGGAGGTTGCTCATCTCCAGGCTGAGTTGGCCAGGATTTGTGGGACCTCCTCTTCCATCCAGGGACCACCAGTGCCACTGCCGTTGCCTCAGAGGTTGCCAAGAAGAGGGCGGTTGGACAACAGTGGGCTCAGGGAGGGTGAGGGTGGTGGAACAGCAGCATCCCTCCAGCTGTACCTCTCCACACCCCATGCCATTCTGGCAAAGTATGGTTCATCTATGGAGGCACCCACAGTGGAGACCAAGGAGGATGCTGGGAACCTCCACAAAGGAGACCCACAGGAGGGTGGCAGGGGACCGAGCAGGGGAAGGAAACAACTCCTGGTGGGGGACTCCATTGTTAGGAAGGTAGAACTGGGCAAGGAAGGGGAGAGGGAGGTAAGGTGCCTGCCTGGTGCCATGGCTTGGAGGGACAGAGGCGAATCCTCAGGATTGCCGGAGCAGCTGCACAGGGGACAGAGCTGGATGTCATTGTCCACCTAGGGACAAATGACCTGGCTAAGAAAGGGATTAGAGAAGTGCAGGAAGAGTTTGTGGAATTGGGGAGGGGCCTTGGTCAAGTAGCACGCACGGTAACCTTCTCGGAGGTGCTACCCATCTGTGGCATAGGAGAGGCTAGGTGTTCCGTACTGGTGATTCAATCAGTGGTTGAAAACTGGTGTGGAGCTCAGGATTTGGCTTCATTGGGGACTGGGGGTCCACCTGGAGTGATGCAAGCCTATACTGGCATGATGGGCTGCATCTGTCCAGGAGGGGAACCAGGATCCTAGGTGATAGGTTTAAATGCTTCATTGGCAAGCTTTTAAACTAGCCAAGGGGAGGCACTGGAAAGGAGCAGGAAAATCCTAGCCCCCAAACAATCATGGTAGTAAGTGTGGCAAACACCAACATGGAGGTGTCGATAGGAGAAGGGCTGGGGTAAATGGAGAAAGTGACAAAGGCAAGAAGGACAGGGATGGGGCAAAGGGGGTAAGGCCATCAGGAAATGGAGGGTAATGAGTACCAATGCTCGTAGTCTGGGCAACAAGCTCCCTGAGCTGGTGGCCTTAATGGAAGAGGGATGCCTGGATATCGTAGCAGTCACAGAAACATAGTACACAGAGAACCATGACTGGGATGTTAACATACCAGGGTACATAACTTACAGGAGAGACAGGCAGGGAGAAGAGGGAGGGAGTAGCTCTCTATGTAAAGGAAGGAATAAAAGCAACTGAACAAAAGAGTAAACAGGAGAGGAGGCACTGTGGGTCACCTTGGAGACTGGAAAGGGCACCACAATCCCACAGGGTTGTGTACAGACCCCCATGTCAGGGGAAGGAATGGACAAGGATATGATGGAAGGCATTCTTAGAATGGCAGAGAAAGGGAGATACTGTTGATGGGAGACCTGAATATGCCAGATGTTAACTGAGCACATTTGCTGCAGCCACATCCAAAAGCAGGGCCATTCTTGATGCCCTACAGGTGGCAGGCATTAGACAGCTAGTTTCCAGAACCCACTCGTGAGGGAGCAATCTTAGACCTTGTACTCTCAAATGGGGCAGTGAGAGGATCTCAGATCTAGAGTGGGTTGCCATCTGGGGACAAGTGACCATCAAACAGTGTGGTTCACGTTAAACTCAGCTATAGAGTCAAGCCATACAAAAGTGAGGGTACTGGACTTTAAGAGGGCTGACTTGGCAAGATGGGAGAGTGCCTCAGAAAAGCACTAGCAAACAGGCTAGAAGGAGGTGTGCAGCAACAATGGGAATTATCAAAACTGCCATCACAGAGGCAACAAGCCTTTGTGAAGCAAATAAACAAATCAAAATGAAGAAAAAGCCACTATGGTTCTCAAGAGAGGTGGCTGTGAAAGTCAGGAAGAAAAAGATAGCATTCTGGAAGTATAAGGAAACACAGAAGGAGCAGGACAGAGAGCTGTACCAGTTAAGGCAGAAAGAAGCAGGGAGGGAAGTCAGAATAGCAAAGGCCCAAACTGAGGAAAAGATAGCCAACTCAGTTAAGAAGGGGGATAAAACCTTTTATAGGTACCTCAGCGAGCATAGAAAGACAAAGGGAGGGATAGTGAGGCTGAATAGAATGAACGGTGGGTGGGCAGAGGGGGACAGTGAAAAAGCAGGAATACTGAACGAATATTTCTGCTCAGTATTCACAAAAGAGGAGGGGGAAGTGCCTAATCCAATTAACAGAAGCACTCTTGATAGGGGGGTCGATCCCAGTCCTTTCACAGAAGAAAGGGTTCTGCAAGAACTCCTAAAACTGAAGGTGGACAAAGCAATGGGTCCTGATGAATTCACCCAATTCTAAAAGAATTAAGGAAGGAACTAGTGAAACCACTGGCTACTCTTTTAATAAATCATGGGAGGATGGTGTGGTACCCAAGGACTGGAAGAAGGCGGATGTGATTCCCTTCACAAAGACAAAAGGCAGGAAACTACAGACCTGTCAGTCTGACCTCTGTGGTAGGGAAAGTGATGGAGTCACTTCTGAAGGAAAGAATAGTTGAGTACCTAGAGGCTAGTGGGCACAGGACCCAAGACAGCATGGGTTCACAGCGGGAAGGTCATGTCAGATGAATCTAATAGATTTCTTTGACTGGGTGACCAAAGTAGTAGACCAGGAAGGGCTGTGGACATGGTCTACCTAGACTTTACAAGAGGCATTTGGCACAGTCCCACAAAAGATTATTAGTCAAATTAACCAGCCTGGGAGGGGGTCCCAGGGTGGTAGCCTGGGTAAAACATTGGCTGGATAACAGGACACAGAAGGTAATTGTAAATGGAGTCCACTCTGAAGAAAGGGCGGTTACCAGTGGGGTACTGCATGGTTCAGTATTGGGTCCAGTCCTTTTTAATGTCTTCATCAGTGACATTGCAGAGGGACTGGAAGGAAAAGTATGCTTTTTTGCAGATGACACAAAGATCTGCAACAGGGTTGATATACAAGAAGGCGTGGAAAGGATGAAAAGGGACTTGGCAAGGTTGGAGGAATGGTCAGATGTATGGCAGCTAGGATTCAATGCAAAAAAAGTGCAAAATAATGCACCGGGAAACAAGAACCCAGGGAAGAATACACAATGGGTAGGGAGGTAGTAACAACAAAACAGGAAAGGGACCTGGGGTAATCATATAAGATGACCTTAAGGTTGCTAAGCAATGTGAGAGAGGCAGTAGGGAGGCGGGGTATACTGGGATGTAGGGAGAGGCATCAGCAGAAAACAGGAAGTTGTTATCCCTCTGTACAGACAGTTGGTGAGACCCCATCTAGAATACTGTCTCCAGTTCTGGAGACCCCATCTCCGCAAGGACATAGACAGGATAGAGGCAGTCCAGAGGAGGGCAACTAAAATGGTGCAGGGTCTGCAAGAGAAGCCGTGATGAGAGAGACTAAAGGAGCTTATATTACACCCTTGAGGAAAGAAGGAGAGGGGGGACATGATAGAAACTTCAAGTACCTCAAGGAATCAACAAAGTCCAAGAGGGTAGCATCTTTCAGAAAAAGAGACTTGCAAGAACAAGGGACACAATTTAAAGATAGAAGGAGGGCGGTTCAGGGGCAATGTGAGGGAATTATTTCACAGAGAGGTAGTGGATGCATGGAACAGCCTTCCTGAGGAAGTTGTGGGGTCTAAAACCATGGGAGAATTCAAGAATGCATGGGACAGACATAAGGCAATTCTTGTGGGGGCAAGGAAGATATAGGCTGTTGGTTAACTAGGATCTGCGGCCTATCCTGTAGGTAGGGAAATGGGCAATTAGAAATTAGCGGTCCTTATCTGCCGTCAAAGTCTATGTTTCTATGTTTCTATGTTTCACTTCTGAAGCTTTCACGGTTCCAACTTAATCTCATTCAAGAACTGTAAGTTAAAAAAAGTTAAAATACTGATAAATGTTCTAAACTTTACAATTGTTCATGTTTCTTTGGCAAACATAAAAAAAATTAAAAAAACACAAAGAATTAAAAAATTAAATGTAATACAACAGAAATAAATATTTACTTATTGCACAACTGTCTTACTCAGTTCTTTGCAAATACAATACATTACAGTTGAAAAAATTGTGACCAACAATTATAAAAAATAAAATGTCATGCAATGGTTATTCATGAGAATTTTACACACACCCTCCGTTGGAATGCCTAAATAAAACCCGGGCCGCCCGCCCCGGGTTTATGGCATCCACACCTCGGGTGTGTAAAATTCTCAATAACCATCTTCCCACATTATTTTCACATATTTTTCCATATTTATAAGTGTGGAAGAATTCTTATTATCATTATCAATCTGAGAGCATTGGTAATGTGCATATGTGAATTTTATAATTATATTTTAGTAATTTATGAAATAATTTTGGGGAAAGACACAATGTAAATCCAAGTGCTGCATTATAAAAAGTGATATTATAGCCTTTGTTCCGATATCTTTGGATCATCAAAGATGTCAAAACAAAGGCTATATCACTTTTTATAATGAAGCACTTGGATTCACCTCGGGCCTTTCCCCTCAAAAAAATATTTAATAAATTACAAAAAATAGTTATAAAATTCAAATATGATATTACACTCATGCTCCAGGTTCGCAATAATGGCAATAAGACTACTTCCACACTTATAAATACGAAAAATATATGTATTTTATTGAAACCTATACCAACCCTGTTGTGTGTGTCATTTTAATCCCTGTGGTGTTTTATTTTTTCATATTAGAACAGACTTTGCCTAACTGTCTTAATGGCAAAGTCACCAGCAAAGTCACTGGTAAACTTAACAGGCAAATTTACAAACAGATGGAAAAGATGTGTGGATTGCTCTGCTGAGGGGAACTTGATAACTTCACAAGCGGATTAAAGCTTTGCAACATCTCTACATGTGAGTCTCACACAAGAGAGATATAAAAACACATGCATGTGCCATGCAGTATGCTTCTGTGGCACTGCCACAGACAGTCGGATATGTACATGTATAAAGTATGCTGTACTTGCTCACTGAATTAACAGTATGTGCTGTGAAACACAATATGGAATGATACATCAACATTTTCTATTCACACAAGCAAAATAGCAGTGCATCACTTTAGCCTGTGTGGTACCTGTTGAACACTATGCCATCAGGTCAATGAGGCTTGCCTTCCTCCTGCAGCACAGTTCATCCATCTGTTCTAACTCTGTTGTGTTGTCCTTTTGTGGCCAGTGGTATGAGACACCCTTCTGGCCACAACCTCCCAAACTGTGTCCAACTTTGCTTTTGTTGTATGTTTGCTGTCATCCCAGAACAGTCTTTTGTCTTTCTTTGTGACCTTGATCACCAGGATAGTTATCCATATCTCCTTGCTGGTGAACCAAGGATCCCTCTGCCTGCCTTCATTTGTGCCCCTTACTGGCTTGTCAGTCATAATCTGAGCAGTGAGCACAGACTGCAACTGCTGGATAATGCCATATTCAAGAGGATTCCTTCATTTACTGTTGTGCATGAAAAGCAAGTGTTTATCAATAAGTACCATAGGTCATGTATAGTGTTTACAAACAACTGTATGTTTGTGGAGCAATCTTGTGTACGATCAATTGCCCACACCCACTATGTCAAGTTGTAAATACTACCATGTGGGTTCAACATTAACAGGATGTTCTCCCAAGTCAGCATTGTCTACAGTGACTGTATCCCTTACAGAGATATAGGTATGCTGTGTACATGCAGAATGCATGCCACATGCTTAATTGTGCAATGTTTGTATACAGTTCGCAAACACAAAATGATCCTAAGCGAACCATGTCTAAAAAGCAGATCAGGTTCACATACTGCAAGCTTGACATGTGCATAGCAGGTAAGCAGGTGTGAACATCTAAAACTTACATCAGGTTTGCGTGTTGCATGCTTGACATAAGTGCAGCAGTTAAGCTGGTGTGAACATCATTTAAACATCACATCAGTTTCACATGCTGCACGTTTGCCATGTGTGCAGCAGCTTAGCTGGAGCAAATCTCATATAAGAAAACACATCAGTTTCTATTTCTTATATTACATCTAGCAATTAGAGTCATTACAATACATTTTTATTTGGAGTCCCATAAAAATTAGGTAAACTCATTAATTCTGCTTTTGCAAGTTGTTTAATGGCTTTTAATTTTTGTCATTAAATTGCCATTAATTTGTAAAGTATTGTTTGCTTACTGCATTAAATGCTTAGGATATAGCCAGTAAACATCCTCCATTCCAGATGTATGAAAAGGGACCTCTGTGCTGTGAAGTCTATCCTTTTTGTTTTGGACCATGCAAATCCCTTATGTATATTTAGTGCTACAAATGTGTTTCTCCATTACTGTTTCATCTCACTTACTTTCTCTTTGTCATTCTGTATTGAGCATATTCACTATGGCCATGCTCAGCACTCCTTGTGCTGAGTAGGATCTTGAAAGCATGCAACATACCTCACATTTTTTCACTGAAATGAGGGCTATAGTTTATACACTCAAAATGAAGGACAATGAGGGACACTAACCCGTACCATGATCAGGACACATCATGAAACATGGAGCTACAGTACCTCAGAACACAGTGGAAACCATTGCATTAGCACCTGAGAATAAATTTCTACCTTAAGCAGCGGTGCCATTTAGGTACCTCAGAGGCAGTTGCCCCCCCCATATTTTGCCTAGGTTGTTCTTATGGTGTGGCAATAATGGCATTAAATTTGAATTAATCTTTGCACAATAAGTGCCCACCTGGTCTGTGTTTGTGCTCAGGCTGCAGGTACTCTCCAGACTTGACTGTGTCTGTATTGTGTTGTCCACTCTCTCCACCTATTAGCAGCAGCACAATAACAGGTGATGTGGATGAGCTCCAGCCAAGAAGAAGTGCATGAGTCTTGCAAGTGTGACACTGTCTTTCCTGCCACAGAGTAGGCAGGCTGAACACTACAGCTTGGGGGAGTTGGTGAGCACTGAACTCTCAATAGCAGTGCTGTGGCAGCATATTTTTGTTGGTTTACTTTTAGTCAGTCTCCATCTCCCCTGGTGGCTGAAGGGGCAGAGGGTGAGTTGGAAGCTAACTCAAGACTAAACCCTACTTACTGTACTAGTCTCGCCATGCAAAAAAATAAACAGCACAGACCCCCACAGCAACAAGCTAGGCTTAGCAGCAGTGGTGACAGTGGTGTGGGTGGCCTTCATAGGTCTTGATAAGCGACAGCAGCAACCAAGCAAGACGCAAGCAACCCAGGTTGGGTGGGTTCAGTTGGTGAGGTGACTTGGTTGTGGACCATGTTGGGGACCTATGATGGTTGGTTCTAGCATCCAGCTTCTGGTGGAAGGAGCGAGAGGAGGAGCAGACTGAAAACTGGGCTGGTGGCACACTCTACCAGGCTGCAGATTCTGGCCACATGGCAGGGTAAGTAAAAGTAAATAATTTGTATTACATGGGGAATTGGGAAAGGAGGAAGGACTGAAATATTGATGTGTTTTTCATGTTTCTTCACCTTTGGGTGGCTTCATGATCCATAGGGGATGAATATTAAATGGAATGGAGTCAGGGAGAAAAATTGGGACAACGTTCTTTTTTTTTGGGGGGGGAGCTTCTGCCAGGAAAAAAATTGGTTAGTAACCGGGTGGTTTTAAGCCCAAATCTGATGCACTGCTCTGGTTTATATACATATGAATCTTATACATTTGAATTTTTCCTGATTTTCTTATCACTTTTCAGTCAAAACAAATAAGTTGCACCTTTTAGAGATGTTATAGACATTCTAGAGCTGTCCCTTGCATTCATGCGCAGTTGAGCGGTATGGTATGCACAGACTATCAGAGCGCCACTATAGTCAGGTTTATGCCTCCCCCTTCTCAGTGAAGCTGACCTCCACATCCCCACGCTCAGGCACATTATGATAAAGGGCAAAGGAGACTGCAGGAGTTTTCCCCTTGGAATGAATGGGGTATTTTTTATTACTATTTTATACATTATTGATGGAGAGTTGTAAAGTAATGAAGGCCACCGCTCAACTAACAAGGGCCTTGTTAGTAGAACAGTGGCCTTCATTATTCTCCAACTCACCACCATAACATATAAAATAGTAATAAAAATAACTCCATTCATTTTGAAGGGGGTATGTCCCAGCACTCTGACCTATGGACATCATCTCTTAAAGACTCCTGCCTCTGGCTCCCTAGTACTCAAGTAAGAGACTTTTTACTTATATCTATACTTGGCGGGTTGTCTGTAGCAGCATGGCTGTACCCCCACACTACAGTGTGTGTGCATGGGGGGACTGGCCATGTGGGTGTGTGTCATGTTATTGCTACTTTTGTGTTTGCACCTTAAAGTCTGTTTGCATGGAAGCCAGGGGTCAACCTTAACCTTTTTTTGCACTAGCCTGCCAGGTTAATGAACCAGAAATTGCATTAGCCCACAGAAGTTTGCAGTAGCCTGCAGTCAGTATGGTTAACAGTGATTTCTTCAACGAAAGGCAAATAAAATTGCATTTGTCCTGCCAACAGTCTGGACACCTACCAATTTTGCACTGTGCCTTTAACTGAAAACTGCATATACACTGTCTCAGCATCTGTGACTGAAGATCCAGTGGTTCTGTCACTAATGACTGAAATGAACTTTGTTCCCATAACTTTTTCTAGTAGTGCCATGTGTTCAACCTCAGCTACATAGTAAATAAAGTTGCTGAACTGATAGCTAGCCCTTTCATATCATCAAGGCTGCACTCCACATGAAGTCTGTGAAAGGACTTCCTTTCTTAGCAATTGCATGGCATGTGTGAAACAGTTTATCCAGACGATTAACCGTTGCCTCATTCATGTTCTTCAGCATTCCCTCTACATTACCTGTCCTTGGAGCAGCAGTGCGGGCATCCTCCTTTTCCTTTACCCTAGCATGAGCTTCACTGATATTATGGGATGAGACAGGAGTCAAGCTGAAAGTTATCTGTACTGAAATGAAAATTATTGTTATTGCCCACCTTACCCAACTCTGTTTCATGTTTGATACACAAGTGGCAGAACATCAGATCTTCTGCACCATCATACCCCCACCAGTCATATTTTTCTAGCCAACATTGCTGGAACCAACGGCTTCGCTTTTGTTTCTTCAGTTGTTGTGGGGGTAGGAAGAAATGGGCTGTTGGTTAACTAGGATCTGCAGCTTGTCCAGTAGGTAGGGAAATGGGCAGACTAGGTGGGCTAAGCGGTTCTTCTCTGCTGTCAAAGTCTGTGTTTCTATGTTTTCGTGCTCATGATCTTTTATTTGCTTGTCTTCATCAGCATACTTTCTATTAATGTCAGCTGGGTTACTGACTTCTTTAATATAGTTCCACATTTTCAGATTTGTAGTTAATAAAATTGTGTCATGAAAGTGTGTATGTCTTTTTCTTCCCTTTTTCCTTCCTTTTCCCACCCTGGCTACAGATCCCATAAATGCTTGATTGTCCCAGTTCTATTAAAAAATGTTCACCAAAAAAAGTAAGGATAAATTCAACAGCATCAACTGATACTATTATTTATTTATTTTTGTTCTTTTGCAACCAGGTAACTCCTGTTGGGCACAAGACCCATTTACAGGAGTGGCCCAGGAACATGAGGCGGTTAAGTGACTTGCTTAGGGTCACACAGTATGCAAGTGGAGGCTGTGGGAATTTAAATCCAGATCTGCTGGAGGTACAAAGCCCATTCACAATCTGTTGCTCTCTCTGTTAAATACTCTCCAGTTTTCCTTTCCATGACAGTTATGTGTTCTGATATGCTTTGACCACCTTTTTGATAATTAAACTATCAGTACTTGTGGTATCCTCAATACTACATTGTGTTCCCTTTATCTCATCAGCTACTGCACTTTCTTTTCAAATAACTAAGACATCACATTCCACAATTTCAGACACACCATTCCTTGCTGTTTATTCCAATATTCCATTCCAATGTAAAGGTGTAGCTAATATCATGGAATCTTCAGGTTGGTAATGTAAAAAATGAGAGCAACAGCTGCTGAAGACATAGGAGAGAAATAAAACAGTGACAAAGGCAATACAAATGTGAAAACTAATTTGAAAAAGTGGGTCTAAAATGTGAAAATATAGGAAAAACCAAAAGGAACCAATTACAGCATATAAGGGTGTAAAAAATGTTTCCCATCATGGCAGTAAATGACCATACTTAAAATTCAGAGTTGAAAAGATTAGGTTGATTTACTGCTAGTGGTCTTAATGGCCATACTTTACACCTCATAGACAGACTGGTTTTACAAGCAAAGGCCTGTGACTAGTGACATCAGATTTTTTTTTGTAACGCGGACATGCATGCAACAGTGAATGATTTGACACAATCAGTTTTAATACCATCTGAGCACTCAACATGGCCTAAAAACTGGACTACATTTAATCAAAACCAGATGACCGGATAAAGACCCTAAAAACCGGATTATCCAATCTACAATTGGACAGGTGGCAACCCTAGAACTGTGCAGCTCCTGGACACAGTCACAAATCTGCCTGCCATGAGTATTGAACTAAACAAGGATAGGAAAAGGAGAATGGCTCTTTACCAGCAAAAAATAAAAGCAATAGTATAAAATGAAACAGTTTGTAAAGGCACTACACACCAACATCTATTTTTTTCATTTCACTAATGCTAAGGCAGCACATAGTTAAACTTCCATGAAAAGGACCTGGCTTTAAATTAAATAAGTTATATTTATGTATTTATTTTTTTGTTTATTTATTTGATACCCGGGTTGAGAATGGAACTGCAGCTTTCCACAGGAGGAATTGCACTAGCCCATCTGGGGAAGTAACAGAGACTCTGCACTAGCCCGCGGCAATCTGCGCTAATACCCGGGCTAGTAAATGAATGTTATCGTCAACCCCTGATGGAAGCATTCAAAACTATGAAGAGAAGATAGTAGGAGTACAGGCCAGACAGAAGTAAGTACATGGTTTTGTGGGTAAGTTTGTGTATTGAGGATGGGAAAAAAACACTTGTGTTTCCATTGGTAGGTGTGCTATAGTTCAACTGTGAAACTGAGATGAGTAAGAGAAGAAAACTGAGAAGCATAACACTGGCTACAAGCATGCCGCATGCATGCAGATGTAGTCAGATACAGTATGTACTGAAGCTCAGGTGAGTCATATGTGTGCAGACAGTATGGCTTAGTGGTTAAAGTCACTGAACTGCAAAGCCAGGAGACTTAGAGGCATGAAAACCTGGGTTTGAATCTCATCAATCCCCACTTGTGTATGGTGTGATCCTGAGCAAGTCACTTAACTTTTACATGTGCAGTTATCAGTGACCACTTGCTTTTTGCATGCATGCCACGTGCATGCTGTCTTTCACGGTTTAACATAAAAATCATGGTTTCCACACTTGCTTGCTGCACGCATGCCATGTGCACACAATCAGTTCCAATTTAACATTTAAATCATACTTGCAGCACTCAAACCACATGGGTAATTTTATGTGTGTAGCACGAAAACATTTCAAATAATTATTTCTGGAAGGGATGATAACATAACTGTGTGCCATGATATGTAGATAATGAATGTCTTCAGTTTTGCAAGCATAAAAACATGCGCAGAAACAAAATAACACTTAGTAGTGGTGTCAGTGCTGGGCACTAAACAGTGCACATTGGTACATAACATGCAAATTATCATATTTGTCATTCAAGGCACTAGTATACCATTAGCGTTTCATTATGCGCTCATTACTGCCTCATTATTTAAAGACACACCCCTTACAGATGAATCCTCACAGCTGAAGCTGCTGTGTGGAGCACCCATACTGCAGTTCAGATTTCAGACCGGGCAGTGATTTCGCTCCATGCAGCATACTGTGCAGTATGTTGGCTGACTGGCAAAATTTGAGTTATACTAGTTGTCTCCTCATTTCTCAGTGTAATAACATTAACAGGCATTCCTCATCCTGTTTTGTAGGATGTCAAACTTGGATAGAAACAAAGAAACAGAATAAGCCAGCAAATAAGGTCTACTTGGCCCACCCAGTCTGCCCATTTTTACTGCTTATAGTATCATCACAGATCCTACTTGATCTTTGGTCCATTCACCCAAACCCCTTTCCCTAAGAGTCCCTTATACCTGTCCCATGCCTCCTTAAACCCTATCACTGTTTTCACCCCCACCACCTCTGCTGAAAGACTATTCCTGGAATCTAGTACTCTTTCTGTGAAGAAATACTCCTTACATCTCTTGTAAATCTACCCCCCAGCTTCTTATCATGCCCCCTTGTCCCTGAGCACCTTTTTTTCTGAAATATGCTTTCTTTTTGTACCTTATTTACCCCGAGGTATTTAAAGGTCTCTATCATATGCCCTCTTTTCCTACAGGGTGACACATTTAGGTCCTTAAGTCTCACTTTGTAGGGCTCTTGATGCAGACCCTGCACCATTCTAGTTGCCTTCCTCTGGACAGCCTTCACTCCATCTATGTCCTTCAGAAGATGTGATCTCCAGAACTAGACATAGTACTCAAGGTGGGGTTTTACTAATGACCTATACAGAGGCAATACCACCTCCCTCTTTTTTATGCACCCCAGTATCCCACTAGCCCTCCCAACTGCCATGTCACACTGCCTGCCACTTCTAGGTCATCCAATATGATTACCTCCAGGTCTCTTTGCTGCTTGGTGGTCATCAGTACCATGCCTCCCATTTTGTACTCTGACCCTAAGTTTCTGTGTCCCAAGTGCATCACTTTGCACTTTTTTGAGTTGAAACCCAGCTGCCATACTGTTGACCACTCCTTGAGTTTTCTCAGATCTCTGCTCATCCTTTCCATCCCCAGAGTGTCCACACTACTGCAGATTTTGGTGTCATCTGTAAAGCAAAAGACCTTCCCTTCTGGTTCAGCTGCACTATCACTTATAAAGATGTTAAAGAGAACTGGTCCCACCACTGATCCCTGAGGCACCCTACTGGTCACTCTTCTTTCCTCTAAGTGAACTCCATTTACAAACTCCTCTGCCACCTATCCCCTAACCAATTTCTTACCCAGTTTACCACCTTTGGACCCACTCTTAAGTTACCCGGCTTGCTTATAGTACTAACCTACTGTGTGGAACAGTGTTGAAAGCCTTATTGAAATCTAGGTAGGTCATATCCTCTGCCAGACCTGGCCTAATTACTTGGTCACCCTGTCAAAGAAATCTATCAGATTCATTTAATATGACATCCCCCTGTGAATCCATGCTGCCTCAGATCCTGTAATCCATTGAATTCAAGATATTCCACAATCCTTTCCTTCAGCAGTGGCTCCATTAACTTTCGCATCACCTATGTCAGGCTTACTGGCCTATAATTGCCAGCCTCTTCCGTGCTACCACTTTTGTGGAGTGAGACTACTTCTGTCCTCCAGTCTTCTGGAACCAATCCAGTTTCCAATGAGCTGTTAAATAGAACTGTCAGAGGTGCAGCCAGTATCTCCTGAGCTCTCTCCATATCCTTGGATGCACTCCACCTGGTCCCATTGCTTTATCTTCTTTCAGATTAGCGAGTCCCTTTAAGATGCTCTTCTCTGAAAATAAATTAGTGTCCACCCCCTCCTTCCAATGTCTTTGTTTCTTTTTTGTGGTCCCTCCCCTTCCCCTTCCTCTGTGAATGCTAGGGCTGGGTGGATATCTGATCCAATAAATGGAACTGGTCAGATTTTTACACTTTCTGACCCAATCCGACCTGATCAGATACTGCTGTGTATAGCGGGTTGGGTAGTTGGTGATTCGGAAGGTACTGTGGTGCACGCAGGGGGAAGGGGGATTTGTATTCTGCTACTTATGCCTCCAGGAACAGTGAAGTCTACTAATAGCAGACGTGCTTAATTGTCAGTTGCACTCTCTAACAGCTCAGTCTGTTCCAACCAATTTAAGTGCACCCGAAGTGAAAGGCTTCAGTTTCCATGCATTCATACCTCTTACTGGTTTTTAAACATGTTAAAAAATTATTCTGGTCTGAGGTCAAGAGACAGACAGAACTGAGTGATGAGAGGGATAAGAGAAAAACTAAATCTGAGTCTTTGGTTACTTGCCAATCAATAAGTCTTATTTCAGGGAGCTACAGTAGTGTGCCAGAGGTTTCAGCAGGAGTGGGAGCTCAAGAGAAGTGCTACTGAACACATCAGCTGCAGGACACACACCCTGTATACTCTCTGAGAAAAAGCTACTACTATCCATCCCGATGCAAAACCGGATCCGATCAGATAGTAGCCACAGGGCATCCAGATCCAATATCTGGGTATATTTTGCTATCTGCCCATCCCTAAAACACTGAACAAAAGTATTTGATAAAGATGTCTGACTCTTCTTGTTCCCTCTGCACAGTTCCCCCCATCTCTTTTTAATCTTACAATACCACCCCTAGTCTTCCAAGTTTCACTTACATACCTAAAAAATGTTTTGACTCCCTACATCACTGCCTGAGCTATTCTCTCTTCCATTGGTGCCTTTGCACTCCTTACTGCTCTCCCTGCTTCCCTCTGTTTCATCTGATATTCTCCATATCCTCCTCCTACTGTGTCTCCTTCTACCTTCTGAATGCTACACTTTTAGCCTTTATTTTTTCTGCCTCCTCTTTTGAGAACCATAGCAGGCTCTTTTCCTCTTGCTTTTGCTCACTTGCTTGATGCAGAGGTGTGTTGCCTTCCCCATGGCCCTTTTTAGCTTCATCCACTGTTACTCCACCCCACCCAAGTCATTGCCCTGATGGGTGATCCTTGAGGCATTCAGCCACCTTTTTGGAATCTGCCCTCCTAAAGTCCAGGGCCTTCATCCTTGTGTGGCTCAGTTTTGCAGCCATCCTTGTATTGAACCATGCTATATGTGATTGCTGTTCCCCTGGTGGCCTCCTACCTTGATGTCTGCAACACTGTCCCTATTAGTGAGTACCAGGTCCAGTATTGCTCCATTAGCAGTGGGTTCACTGAATAGTTAACTGATGAATGCCTCCTTCAGGGAGCCCAGGATGTCTCTGCTTCTAGCTGAAGCCACATTTGAGAAGTTCCAATCTCATCCACCAGATTGAAGTACCCAATCAGCAGCACATTCCCCATTTCTGCCATCTTGCCAGTAACTTCCACCACTACCTTATGTAAACCTCCTCCTGTGCTGGAGGTCTTTAGATAATGCCAGGTTGAGCAGGGACTTCAATCTCTGTCTCTAGGGTGACCCACAGTACCTCTGCTCCACCTGTGTTCTCTGTATCTTTATTGCTTCATGCCTTCCCTCACATAAAGCACCACACTCCCACCTTTCCTTGTCAACCTGTTCCTCCTAAGCAGAGTATAGCCTGATATGGACAGGTCCTAATCATGACTTTTAGTGCACAATGACTCAGTAATGGCCACAGTATCCTGGTCAACCTCTGCTGTTATGGCCTCTAGGTCCAGAATCATGTTTCCTAGACTTCTGGTATTTGAACATATGACCTTCCAGATTTTGTTACCACTCTGTTTAATACCTCCTTCTTTTGTTTTTTGGCCTCACTACTTTCCCACTCTCTTTTTTTAATGCTTCCATTCCACTGTCATTAGGTTTGCTTGGTTCATTAGTCTGCTACTCATTGAACAGCCATCATTGTCATTGACATTCCCGGGTCGCACCTGAAAATAGGCACTTGGCTGTCTAGTGTGCTTACCTGGTTAACAAAAGCAAATAAATAAATAAATAATCTGCACTATGTTTATACCTAAACGTTTGTCACTGTTTAATGCACTTACTGACTTATCTCCTTGCACTTTGTATTGTTTTGTTACTATGCTCCTATGTACAGACTTCATTATATGCACATATTGTATTCCTATTCTCTGCTGTCAATCTGCATTATGTAATCCAATTGTACTGCACTTTATGTTGTACTTTGTTATGCTACTATTTTCTATAAATTGCTCCCAATTTCCCATCCCCTCAGGACTAGTGCTGTGCAGAATGTGGAATTCCACCAGCAGAATTAGTGCAGAATTACCATTCTACCGGTGAAATTTCCACTGGAATTTCGCTTGTTCAGCTGCAGAATTCCACTACTGAGATCCGCAGAATAATATTCTGTGAAACAGTAATTTTTCTGCAGAAAATTATTCTGCAACAATTTCGGAAAATATTGAGATCAGGAATAATATTCTGTGGAACAGCGATTTTTCCATGGAAAATAATTCTGCAACTATTTTATGCTGCAGAATTCACCATTCCGTTTCTGGCAGAATTCAGTGGAATTTGGCAACATTTTGATTATTCCACAGAATTTAGTTTAGCTGGAATTTGAAAATTCCACACAGCAGTACCCAGGACACATCTGGAAATGAACTATTTGAGCTCAGCATATTTTTCCTGGTGAAACATTTTAATAAATAAAATCCCTCCTTCATTTCTACTGCCCTGCTTCCTTTGTTAATTTAAACCATGGGGGATTCCACTCCCTTTGGGTTCTCCCTACTTTCTACTTCAGCCTGTGGGGTAGACAGTTACTGCCTCCCACTTTCTTCCACCATCCCCCTCGGCTAGTTTAAATGTTCATAGTTACATAGTAGATGTCATCAGAAGACCCTTGGTCCATCCAGTCTGCCCCTATTCTTCCTTCCAAAGTACAGATTCCATTTGATATGTGCTCTTACCTCAATCCCATTCTTGACTCCACCAGTCCCCTGTGTCTGTTTCATGCATGCTTGAATGTATCCACGGTGCTTGCTCCTACCACCTTCTCTGGTAACCTGTTTCAAGGCTCCACCACTCTTTCAGTGAAGAAAAACTTCCTCACATTGCCTCTGAGTCTCCCTCCTTCCAGTCTTATATCGTGACTCCTTGCCCTTGTGCATCTCTTTTTCTGTGGAAAGCTACTCTCCTGCACTTTGTTTATACCCTTGACGTATTTGAATGCCTCTAACATGCCCCCCTATCATCATCATCTACAGTGAGTACATGTTTAACTCCCTGAGACTCTCCTCATAGATTTTCTGATGCATGCCCCGGACCATCTTGGTAGCCCTTCTCTGCACTCTCTCCAGTTGTTTAATTTCCTTCTTGAGATACAGCCTCCAAAACTGGACACAGTATTTGAGGTGAGACCTCACCAGCGATCTATACAGTGGCAATATTACCTCCCTCTTCCTACTTGTCATACCCCTCCCTATGCAACCCAGTATCCTATTTGCCTTCCCTACTGTTCTTCCACTGACTTGCCACCTTGAGGTCATTAGTTACGATGATCCGTAGATCCCTTTCCTAATTAGATGTTGCAACATCCTCTCCCAAGTTGGTATGTTGCTCTTGGGTTCTTGTGCCCCATATGCATGATTTTACACTTTTTGGCATTGAATCCTAGCTGCCATGCCTTTGACCATTCCTCCAGTCTTAATAGGTCCCTCCTTATTTTGGGTGCCATCTCTCATGTGTCAACCCTGTTGCAGATCTTTGTGTCATCTGGGAACAGGCATACCTTCCCTTCCAGACCCTCTGCTATGTCCCCCAATAAATACATAAACAGTAAGAACCCCAGAACTGGAGCTCATGCACCCATTTGTCACTCTCACCTCTTCTAATCTTACCCCATTTACTGCTACCCTCTGGCTTCTGTCACTCAGCCAGTTTTTGCACCCACCGGACAACTTTTTCTCCCACCCTGAGACTGCTCAGGTTATTTATTAATCTCCTATGTGGAACAGTGTCAAAGGCCTTCCAAATGTCCAGGTATGTCATGTTAACTGCCCCTCCCTTGATCTAGTGCCCTTGTCACCTCATTGAATAACTCAATCAGGTTAGTTTGTCATGATTCCCCCCCCCCCATGAACCCATGCTGTCTATGATCACACAACCCATTTTTAGTCAGGTTTTCTGCTGTCCTTTCCTTTATCAATTTCTCCATAATCTTCCCCACCACTGACGTCAGACTTACTGGTCTGTTATTCCCTGCCTTCTCCCTATTGCCACTCTTGTGAATTGGCACCACATCAGCCCTCCTCCAGTCCCTCAGCACCACTCCGGTCTGCATGATTGACTGAATAGAGCTGCAGTGGAGCAGTGAGTACCCCTCAGTTCTCTAGTATCCTTGGGTGTACCCTATCTTTCCCCATCACCTTATTTACATTTAAAGTTTTAAGGTCCTTCAGTACCTTCCCCTCTGGAAAGAGGCTTGTATCAACTCTCCGTTCTCTATTTCCCTTAATCATAATCTGAGGTCCATTACCCCCTTCCCCCGTGTGAATACTGAACAAAAATACTTGTCCAGTATGTGTGACTTTTTCTGGTCCTCCTTCACACTTACACACACTTTCATCAAAGATACATCTAAACTGCCTGAGGAGGACTGCAATTCCCTTTCTAGATAGATGCAGGCCATTACCCCTGTAAAGGTCCTTATTTCCCCAGCTGGATCCCCAGTCCCTAGTGTAGCTGAACCCTCCTCTCTGCACTATTCCTTCAACCATGAGTTGAAGGTCTTGTGCAGAGATCCTCTCTCCCCACCATCATAGACAGGCAGCACCTCAACAAAAGCTACTAAGAATGCTACCTAAGACCCCTTCCCAGCTCCATAAACTCCCCTGCATGATCCCTTCACATCCCTAGCCAGGTTATTAGTACCCAGGTGAACAATTACATTCACCTCTGCCTGCCATTCTGCTGCCCTAGTGATCCTCTGGATCCCCTTCAAGTAGGCACCTAACCTCCCTCTCCCCATTTCCTAGTTCCAAACCTTTGCCAAGATCAAATAACAGACACAGGATTTTACTCTACAAAACAGTCTAGAAACTTTTTGAACAAACTCCCATATGAGTTAAAGATGGTTAGCAATGTAAACATGTTTAAAAAGCAGTTGGTCTACACCTGGAAACAAACTGTCATTGTTATAGATAATTTTGTATGGTATTGTCTTTCTGTATTGTCTTTAATTTTTGTATAATATTTGTAACACAGGACATTGTTGTAAATGGGAATACAATTTGAATCCTGTATAAAAATAAACTTTTATCAAATCAAATCAAAAAATCGGTATGCCCTCCTTACGGCAACACCAACCCAGTGAACTACAATCCTGTTGTCAAAATCGATACTTTGCCTACAGGTCGCTCTGTTGGTGTGCCCGAGACAGGGGCACACTGTCTCCCAGTCCTGCACACCTGCCCCAAAGTAACTCCGACTGGAGTTAAGAATCCATAAGTCAGGGTGGCGGGGGCCAGAGCCCCCCACAGGGGAGGTTTGGAAAGGACCAGGAGACTTGAAGGAATCACGATGACTGCAACTTGCAGTTGACATGATCCCTGTTGCTGTGATGCTGGTCGACATAAAGCATGTCGAACCAGCATGGTAAGACCCAAAAATCTATCTCCCTCACAATCGAGTTTCCCACCAGAAGTGGCTTCCTCCATCTCTGGGCTCTCTTATTTATTTATTTAGTTATTTATTTATTTATAGATTTATTTATTGAGTAGTCAAAATTACAACCTTTGAGCTAAAAACTCACTTACAAAGGATCCTTGTCATAAAGGGAGGGGAATACATGAGTTTGGAAGTCAATAGCAGCTAAATAGGCATTGTCAAAAGCATCATAATGTGATCAGTAGCAATCAGTAACATTGGTAATAGTAACACAACATAGGTAACAATGGCAAAAGCAACACATAAACAAAGCATGGGTACAGGGTCATGGTAATACAGCACACACAGCAAGGCAGACAATAAATTGCATAAGTCAAATTAGGTACTAGTTGGAGAAAATCAGAAGTTGAAGCTAAACAGGAACTTGTAGGGAAGAACAGGCTCTGGCTGAACATCTTTCCTGATATATAAATTGGTTACTAGGCTACATCCAGGAGTAAGCATAGCTGTGGTAAACAGTTGGGGTAGTGGGAACTAATCAGGAATAGGTAGCAGAAGAGGAATCAGAGGAGAGGAATGGAGGTTAGGGTCATGGGTAGGGAGAGTATGGAATAGTGAATTGATGGCTAACAGGAGTTGATGAAGGGAGTAGGAGGTGCATGGTAGGTAGGCCAGTAAGGCAGGTGCAGAGTGAGGAGCTTCAGGCACTCTATTTTCTGTCCATCGGCCAGTTTGCTACCCAGTTGAGCAACTTCTGACCCACCCCAAGCCTACCCAGCTTATTAATCAATCTTCTCCGTGGAACACTATTGAAAGTTTTGCTGAAGTTAAGGTAGGCGACATCAGCTGCACCCCCTCGGTCCACCACGCAGGTTACCCAGTCAAAGAAATCTATGAGATTAGTTTGACAGGACCTTCCTATTGTAAAACCATGCTGTCTTGGATCACTGTGCCCTCCAACCCCTCTGCAATATCACATATAGATGTTGAACAGCAGGGATCCCAGCACCAACCCTTGGGAACCTTGATTGTTCCTCCACCTCCTTCTCTGACAGAAAATCAGAATCTCCGTCTGCATCCTACCCTCCAACCAGTTGCGGACCCACCCAATAACCATTTTCCCTAGTCCCAGACACTTCATTTTGTGCACGAGCCTACCATGCGATACCTTATCAAAGGCCCTACTGAATTCTAGGTAGACTATGTCCACCGACCCCCCCCCGATCCACCACCCTCATGACCTCATCAAAGAACGCTATCAGATTTGTCTGGCATTATCTGCCCTTGGTGAATCCATGCTGTCTTGGGTCGAGCAGGCCACTTGCCTCCAGGTAGTCTGTGATTCTGCCCTTTAGCAACTTCTCCATGAGCTTGTCGACCACCGATGTCAGACTCACTGGATTGTAATTACTCAAGTCCTGCCTTCCCCTTCCTTGTGCAGGGGAAGTGCATCCGCCTCCTTCCAATCCCTCTAGACTACCCCTGTCCACAAGGACTCATTGAACAGATAGGTCAATGGAGCCGTCAGCTCCTCACTCATCTCCCACAACACCCTAGGGTGAATCCCATCTGGTCCCATGGCCTTGTCTGCCCTTAGGCCCTTTAGCTTCTTTGAGATCTCCTCTTCCTGGAATGGTCCCACATCCACCCCTACCCCCTGTCTTCCTACTGGACCATTACCTGCCTCCCCCTCTCCTTCCCCCCTTGTAAATATCGCACTGAAATAGCAGTTCAGCAAATTAGCCTTCTTCCTATCCCCTCTACCTTTTCCCCTGTCTCAGCTCACAGGCCAGGTATCCCAGTCCCCCTTTCCTCCGCTGTCTTATATACCTAAAAGGTCTTGTCCCACTCTTGACCCCTTGGCAATACTCTCCTCTGTTCTCACTTTTGCCTATCAGACCATCCTCCTGGCTTCCTTCTGCTTATCCTTGTAAGCCTTGTGGTCCTGCTTACTTTGTGTAGTTTTGCGCTGCCTAAATGCCCTTCTCTTAGCTCTGATGCTTTCCCCACTTCCTACTAAACCACAGTGGGCCACCTTTTTCTCCTGCTCTTGCTCACATTCTTTGAACAGTGGTCTGTGGCCCCCATGATTACCCTTAATCTTAGCCAAATAACTTCCACCCCTACATTCCCCCACCCCTCAGTGCCCGCTCTAGTATACTCCTCATTTTTCCAAAATCAGCCTGTCCAAAATCCAGCACCTTCACCTTAGTTTGGTGGCACAGGGCCGATGCACGATCGTGAACCACACTGTGTTGTGGACACTACTACCAAGGCTGTCACCTACTGTTACTACATCTACCCTGTACCATTTGTAAGCACCAGATCCAGTATCGCACCCCTCCCTGGTAGGCTCTTTATCAGCTGACTTAGGTGGCTATCTGTAGGGGGTCAACTATTGCTCTGCTTCTGGATGAGAATGCAGGACAGTGATTGCCACCACATCTGGCAAGTTGAGATCCCCTTCAGCAGCACTTCCCTTCTCTGCCATCCTAAGTTTCTCCTCGACCATCTGACTGTCCACCTCTATAGTTTGCCCTGGTGGTCTGTAAACAACTCGCATTCATGCCACCTCACCCTTCCACATGACCAGTGAGACCAGTAGGGCCTCAGTGTCTCCCCACCTGCCCTGTGCTTGCTACGCCTGGATCCCTCCTCACATAGAGTGCTATGCCCCCCCATGCCTGCCAACCCTGTCCTTCCTAAATAGCGATATCCTGGGATGTTAATGTCCCATTCCTGCCAGTCATGAAACTAGGTCTCCATGATTCCCAGCATGTCCAGCTCCTCCTCTGTCATGATCGCCACCAGGTCTTGGATCTTGTTTCCCAAGCTCCTGGCGTTTGTGCACATGCCCTCCAGTTATCGTTTCTCTAGCCCCCACCTTCCCTTTGAAATGGACTTTTGCCTCACATGTGCGGCTAATCTGGTTCCCCGGCACTCTTTCCTCTTGTGGGGAACAGCTGTCCTCTGCCAAGTGCACTACTAGGTGACACTTGCATATCCTCCCTATCAGTTTAAATTATACTGTTCTCTAAAGAATTCCTCCATTTTGCCTTTCAGCACCACCTTGTCCTGACTATTTAGGTGCAGCATATCCGGGGCAAAGAGGCTATCATCCTGCCAGAGCGACCCCCACTGATCCATTACCCCATAACCCATAGTCAGTCTTACTGAGGTAAGACTGACTGGTCTTTAGTTCCCTGCCTCCTTCCTGCTGCCACTCTTGCGGAGTGGGATCACATGAGCCCTTCTCCAGTCTTCTGGGACCTCTCCTGTGTTCAGAGACTCACTAAACAGTTCTGCTAATGGCTCTGCTAGTTTGACCCTTAGCTCCTTTAGTACCCTGGGATGTATGCCATCAGGTCCCATTGCCTTGTCCACCCTGAGCTTATCGGCTCTTGTAGGATCTTGTCTTTTGTGAAGGGACTTGTACACCTCCCTCCCCTGTGTCCCTGATGCTGAACTGTGGGCCTGCCTTCCTTCTCCTCAGTAAATACTTAGCAGAAGTATCTATTTAGGACAGATACTTCCATGGTCCTCCTCCACACACTCCCCTTTATCCCCTTTGATCTTAGCAATACCCTAAATCTACTCTGTTCTGTGTATGCTGTACAGTCATAGCAGAATTGTTGTTACTGGACAACCATGTGCTTCCCTGTCCTGTGTTGCATTGAACAGTCATAGCAGAACACTGTTGTAACTGTCTTAGAATTTGAGGCTTTTGTTTCTTGGATGGAAAGCACCAGTACATGCCTGAGGTATAAGTATATGATTGAGAGAACACAGATCACTTATCTGGATTTCTGTATATATAGAAATAATGAGGGGGTATTTGAACTACTTTATTTCAGAAGGCCACAGATAGAATAGCCATTGAGATATGAAAGTTGCCACCCCCACCATGTTCATTTTAATATACCGAAAGGACAATTGGTGCATACACTAAGAAATTGTACTAAACAAGAACATTATAAGCAGAAGAGAGTAGTTCAAATTAAAAGATTTGTAGAGCATGGCTGTAGCATCCATAGCATAGCCACGGCTATCAATAAAGTAGATGGTATGGATAGAAATGTTGTCTTACAGTGTGGTAGTATGACCAGGGATAAGGAACAGGTACTTAGTTGCCCTTTTGTTACCACTTATTCCAGTAGAGCAAGCAGTGTAAAAGAAGTTATAACTAGAAACTAGTCCATATTAGAACTTGAACCTAGTTTGGCAGAAATTGTTAAAGTAGGGCCCAAGGTTGTGTTTAGACACACTAAAAATATTAAAGACCTGATTATTAGGAATATTGTACCAGGCCCAGAATCTTTAAAACAACTTACATTAGCCCCTCCATTGTTGGGTACACATAGGTGTGGAAAATGCATCTATTGTAAGTATATTTGTACCTGTACATTTTTTGTTCACCCCATAACCAAAAAACATATAGAAATTGAAAGCTGTATCACCTGTGATAGTACTGAGGTGGTGTATATGTTACAATGTGAATGTGGGTCGTATTATGTGGGTAGAACTGTTAGATCTTTAAAACTAGGATGGGTGAGCATGTCTGAGCTGTTAAAAAGGGAGATGAGAGTTATGCAATAGTGAAACATTTAAAAGCAAAACCTGGGGGAGGACACAGGTTTCAGTTTTTTTGGCATCGAAGTGGTTAAACTTGGTTCAAGGGGTGGTGATATTACAAAATTGATTGGACAAAGGGAGAGCTATTGGATTTTTTAATTGGGTGCTAGAAGCCATCAGGTCTCAATGACAGCATTGATTTAACAGCATTTTTGAAAAAGTTTAGATGCTAAACTACCTCTCTCCCCCTTTTTACCTTACTGAAGCCTGTGTCCGATGTGGAAAAAAGTTCAAATATTAAAAAAGATTCTGGGGTTGTTTTTTTCAGTATATATTTCTGAAATCAGGATATAGTACATGTGTTAAGTTCCCCTTAGTATGTATAGACTGCATTTAAACAGGTCAGTTCTCTGTACAGCCTGCATGTATTTATATGGTGTCCCATTTTGTAAGTGATCACTTGCCTTCATTATTTAAGTGTGTGCCTGGGTCATGATTTGATGCTGTCGGGGAATGCTAAACTAACACACATGACTAATTATAATTTTTAGTAAGTGTGTTAGCACCCTTAGTTAATACATTGATTGAAATAAATAAACAATTTTTTTAAAAAAATCTGTTCAAATATGCCCTTCAGGCACAGATTTAGCACTGACATTGATCCATGTTAATTGCTGGCATTAAGAGATATGTGATAATGTTTGGCCTCAGTTAAAACGTGCAGTAACAATTAATTGCATAATATATTAATTGATGTTATTTGATTTTGTATTTAAACACTGGTTTGAGGGAGTGTGATGTACCCTGATGAAGACCAGCAGTATGCTGAGTGAAACGTAAGTCTTGTTCCGCTGTGGCTCAGGCTGTGCTACCCTAGCCATTGTTTTTTAGGCCATCCATAAATTATTTGTGACACTATATATTTTGGTGTCTGGTGCATATCTGGTCGATGGGTGCTTACCTACTTTCATTGACTTCCTTGGCGTTACTTTGAAAAATACCATTGTTTATGTTCCTGGTGCTTCTGTATCTGCTCTGCAACAGTTGTTTTTTTTTTTTGTAACTGGATAGCCATGTGCATCCCAGTTCTGTGTGTAGTATTGAACAGTCATGGCAGAACATTGTTGTAACTGGACAGACATGTATATACCTGTCCTGAGTGTAGTACTGAGCAGTCATAGCAGAACATTGTTGCAACTGGTCTGCTATCACACTGGTCCTCATTGTTAATAAATATATGTTGTGGTGAATGTGCATACATTGTTCCACACATTAGGAAGGGAGCTTTTCCAGAAAGGAGGTGAACAAGAAATAGATGGTGCAATATGCAGCTGAAGGAGAGGAAGTCTAGGAGGGATATGAGGAGATATTTCTTCACTGATAGGGTGGTACATGAAAAAATCTCTCAGCAGCTATGGTGGGGCAAAAACTGTGATAGGTTTCAAGCATGCATGGGATAGTTAAAAAGGAAAACTGGTATCAAAGTGGCAGGGGGAAGGTGACTGGAGATCAGGTAGGGCCTGCGGTGGCAGAATAGGCAGGGAAACGAGAGACAGACTGGGTTGGCCAAGCAGTCCTTATCTGCTGAAAAATGTTGTATTTTTATATTTCATTATAGGTGTATGCAACATGTATGCCACTGGTCATCATGCCACTTGTATGGTAACACCACTGTTGTGGTAACAGTAAACTGCACTGTATACACCCTTGCGGATTCCACTGTTCCTGCAGAGTTATTTATCGATTGATTGTTTATTTATTTAAAAATTAGTAACCAGGAACGGCACACCGAGTCAAGGCTTGTTTCAGATGCAACCTGGGGAGATGAAACAGAGGAGTAGAATACAGAAATAATTCAAGGAAAACAAATTCAGTTGCAGTCATAAACTAAAAGTTTAATAATGAGCAAGCAGGTGTTGTGGTCAACTCATGGCAAATGGACCTAAAATAGCTCACTGGGTGGTATACTGTACTCAGAAGACAATAGCTACATTAACTGCATGGTGCCTGTAAAAGGTGACAGTGCCATGGCAGAGCAGATAAACAGGAAGTTTCACTTTGCAGGTAGGAGCCAAAATGATGAGTGTATGTGTGTGTGTGGTGGGAGGATTAACAGAAATAAAGGTCAGCAAAGGAGAAGGATCAGGTGGGATTGCCAGAAGCAGAAAGGAGCAGTGAAAAGCCATACTTCTAAGAGTAGGGTGTGAGGGGAGAGGTGGATGGATGAGGGAAGCTAGTTCCAGAGGGATGGATGTGATAGAAGGAGACTGCCCACCAGAGGAGTGAGAGTGGGAAAGGGGAAGGTACAGTAATTCCTGGAGCAGAAAGTAGGAGGAGAAGGCTATGAGAGAGAATATTGAGGCTACATAAGAGAGGAGGACCCAAATCAGTATTTTAGATAAGAAGTGCACAGTGGGACTGGCTACATGAGGAGAGAGGGAGGATGGAGGGAGAGGAGTAGAGGAAGCAGCGATGAGTACAGAAGGATCAGTTCATAACAGATTGACAGAAAGCATTTGCAGAGGTTATCCATTCTGGGCGTACACCAGTAATGTTGATGTGATATTGAATAGGTTGTGGATGAAGATATAGCTAGTGACCTACAGTACAGGAAACAATTATTCTAGATTAGGTGTATTTCCCACACCATCCAAGACAGCATGGGCACAATCCAACAGGGTCTCAGGATAGGAGAATCATGATGCCCACACAGGGTGGTACTGATGCCAGGGACAGTGAGACTGCACATGTCCACACTAGTGCATCACAGGATGCATGTGCAGACACTAGCCAATTGGTATTCCTCATCACAGCAGGAAAGCACCTCACATTGGTCACTGACAACCGATACTACAACCTTCCTAGTTACTTCATAAGCAGAAATACTCCCACCAGAGCCAGAAGTAGAATGAGTGTGGCATTACTGCAAGCACTCAACAAGTTCAACACATGTTGTATACCATAGGAAGGAAAACAGAGATTAGTCCCATCAAGCAATGAAGTAACAGAATGGTGCTGCAGTTAAGGTAAGACATTTGCACCATGAAGTTGCTGAGTAGGGGCAGCAGACTTCTTAACATATGAACATACGAATGTGCCAGCAGAAACAGACCACCCAGTCTCTAAGTTCGCTTGAGTGTGCAGCTAGCACCTCAGCTTCCAGGCTGCCCACCCCTCCTTTGTCATCCTACTGCCACCTCCACCTCCCCACCTTCACTCCCGTTCCCTGTCCCATGCCCTTTTAAAGCTGTTCACAGATTTACATGATACCACCCATTCTAGTAGTACATTCCATTTGCTATCACCCTCTCTGTGAAATAGGGTCTCCTCATTTCTTCCTAAATCATCCCCTCTATTCTTAGCCCTTGCCCTTGTGTCCCTCCCCCTCCTTAGCTTAAAGACCCCATCTGTCCCATCCTTATTGATTCTCCTCAGATACTTGAATGTCTCTGTTATGTCCCCCCTGTCCCCTCTGTCATCCAGGGAGTACATATTCAGGTCTCCCAGTCTGCTCTCATAGTCTCTCCCTTCCATTCCACATATCATCTTCATTGCCCTCCTCTGCATCCCCTCCAGTAGCCTGATATCATGCTTCAGGTATGGTCTTCAAAACTGCACACAATACTCCAAGTGTGGACTTACCAGTGACCTGTAGAGGGGCAAGATCACCTCTCTTCACCTGGATGAAACCCCCCTCGCTATACACCCCAGCATTTTGTTTGCTTTTGCAGCCACTCTGCTGCACTGCACAGTATTGTTCATGGTCCCTGTTACCATTACCCATAGGTCCTTCTCCTCCTCAGTGATCCCCAGCTGAACCCCCCAGCCAGTATTGTTTCCTTGGGTTCTTCACCCTGAAGTACATAACCTTACACTTCTTTGCATTGAACCCCAGCTGCTACCTTCTCTGACTTCATCTAGCTTGCTTAGGTCCCCTAAGCAAGCTAGAGGAGCGTAACTGAATAACTGAATTGTGAGGCTGTTGAGAAGGTTATGAGATTCTGAGAGCACAACTACATGCAACCCATGAGTTGGTATATACAGTCCAGAAAATGCAACATGGTGTCAGATGATAACATGTTCCCAGGAAGAGAACAGTGCAGCCATGGAATCAAGGTGGTATCCACGGCATATATTGCTGATGCTGTTGTGTTGATTACATTATGCATTGTAGAAACATAGAAGCTGATTGCACAAAGAGACCTATTGTCTGCAGGGTTTATTCCCATGCTAGCCAGCCCCATGCTTCCTGCCTTGCTGCTACGCCTCTGAGTGACTATTAAGCCTTTAACTCTGTCCTGACTGTGTTGGAGGCTTTTAATGGTCTTGGCACCCACCACTTCAGCTGCATATTTTCCGTGGCTCAGCCAGTCACTCTATAAAAAATAACTTCCTTTTTACGTTCCTCCTAAATTTCCCTCCCACCCACTTACACTCCTGTCCCTGTGTTCTAGATTTGTTTTTTTTGTTGAGTAGTTCCTCACAGTTTACCTTGTTCATTCTTTTCAGGAGCCTGAGGGTCTGTAAGGTGGAAAGGGAGAAAACGCAGCTTTTAGGATGTACAAGAAGACTTAAATGGAGGCAGACAGGGATTTATAGCTAGGAAAACAGAGTGAGAGGGTAAAGACAGCAAATGCTGTAACTAACTGATAAAAGGATCACCCAGGAGGTAGAGAATGGGGATGAGACCTTTTTCAGGTACATGAATGAGAAGAGGAATGCAGTGAGTGATATAGTAGAGATCAGGAAACCAGGAAGGGTTTTAATGTGCAGAGGAAGACAAGGAATACACTACAATTTTAAATGAATACTTCTGCTCAGCCTTCACAGTTGGGGGTGGGTTGGGCAGGCTGTCCAGCATTAACAGGCACTGGCAAGTAGATATAAGTCCATTTACAGAAGAAAGAGTCTCCTGGGGTTGGAAGCCTTTAAGGAAAACAAGGCGATGGGAATGGACAGGATTAACCCAAGGATTGTTAGGAACTGAGCATAGTGCTAGTCCCTCCTCTGGCAACACATTTAGCATCCCATTGGAAATGGGTAGTTCCAGAAGAATGCAGGAGGGCTGATTTGGTTGTCTCGGCACAAGAACGCAGCAGGCAGGAGACCAGCAATTACAAACCAGTCAGTCTCACATCAATGGTGGGAAAGTTAATGGAGTCACTGCCGAAGGAGAGACTGATGGAGTAAATGGAGGTACATGGGCAGCAGAACCACTGGCAGCATGGCTTCACAAGGAAGGTCATGTCATACAAAGCTCATAAATTTCTTTGACAAGGTAACTAGGAAGGTGAATCAGCAGAGTGCAATGGATGTGGCCTATCTGGATGTCAGTAAGGCCTCTGATACTGTACCACACAGACAGGATGATAATGAAAAATAGCAGCCTGGGGTTGCTGAAGAAGGTGATTAGCCGGGTATCTAACAGGTTGAAAGATAGGAGGCAAAGGGTAGAGGTAAATGGCAGTCACTCAAAGTACAAGAGAGTAACCAGTTGAGTATCACAGAGACTGGTACTGGGTCATGTCCTCCTCAGTGTCTTCATAAGTGGCATTGCTGTGGAATTGGAGGGGAAGGTGTGTCTCTTTGCAGATGACATAAAAATCTGTAACAGAGTGGACACCCAAGAGGGGGTGGAGAAATGCAAAGGGATCAGAGGGAACTAGATGAATGGTCTAGGGAGTGGCAGCTGGGTTTCAGTGTCAAAAAGCACAAAGTCAAGCACCTAGAGTGGGGGAACCTGGGGATATGTATAAGATGGGAAAGGTATTTAAGAGGGACCTTGGGGTGATCATATTTGATGATCATGGTGCCAGGGTAGTGCAATAGGGTGGTAGGCAAAGTGAAGCTGATGCTGGGGTACATAGGGAGGGGGATCTCTAGCAGGAGGAGGGAGGTGGTGTTGCCTCTATATCACTCACTTGAGAAACCCCACCCAGAGTACTGTGTCCGGTACTGGAGGCTGCACCTCCACAAGGACATGGACAGAATGGAAGCAGTTTAGAGGTAGGCTACTAAAGTGGTGTGGGGGTTGCATGAGAAAACATACAAGGAGAGACTGTGCAACATCAACATGTACTCCCTAGAGGAGAGGAGAGTGAAAGGGGACATGACTGAGACTTATAAGTACTTCATAGGGGTGAACTAGGTACAGGAGGGGAGACTCCTTTTATAGGATGAGGAGCACCACAGCATGGGGCATGGAATGAAATGTGGGAGGGGTGTTTAAGAGGAATGTGAGGAAACATTTCTTTACAGAAATGGTGATGGACACCTGGAACAGCCTGCCAGAAGATGTGGAAGGAGCAAAGACTGCTGGGAGCTTCAAACAAGTGACGGACAGGCACATTGGTATAATAACTAGAGGAAAGGGAGAAGGGAGGGACACCTGTGACAAAATAGAGTCCAGGGTGTAGAGGTAGGTAGAGAAAATAGGGCAGACTAGATGGCCTACTGATCCTTTTCTGCTGACACATTCTATGTTTTATCATATCGCCCTTCTCCCTTCTGGCCTCCAGCGAGTACATGTTAAGTGCCCTAAACTGATCACCATAGGAGCTGTCATGCAAACCATATGAATCATCTTGTTTACGCCACTGTATGCTGCACCATCTCCAACTTGTCTGTGTCTTTCCTCAATTGAGGGCTTCAGAACTGGGCACAGTACTCCAGGTGTGGCCTTACCAGTAATCTACAGAGGTAATAATTCCCTTTTTTTCCCTGATACCAAATCCCCTCCCAATACACCCCAACATCCTGATTGCATTGCTGTAGGCCTTGTTACATAGGCTAGACTATTAATTAAAAACTTTTGATGACACTTTACCAGCAGACAGTTGTATCTAATCATGATGGACATGCATGGAAAGCACCACAGCTTGGTTGTGGTCATGCAGCAACACTAGCACTATGGACACCAGTCCCTGCCATGTGGCCTAAGCTCAGGCCTTCTTCACACATAACATCTGCACAGGAAGCACTAGAGTCAGGGGATCAATCATGGTCAGCACCCATGATAACCATGCAGGCACACCATTCTACCTCAGTGCAGGACTTTTTCACTGCACTCGCAATGTTGGACACATGTCAGAGGTCATTAGAGTGATGTACATGATCCCAGGACAACATGAACACATGTGGCCATGTCTGTCAGGGTACTGTGTTGTTATAGCATTGCTTATTTTGTGCATGTATCTTTGGCAGTACTGTAAGTGAGGCCTATGTACCATTGCAGACCAAGTACTGCACGTATGACAGGCAGGTACCCCAGGCAACACCCACCTACACCCCTGGACAGAGACATGTCATATGGCATGCTCCCATTGCTCTATTGATTGACACATGTTCAGGCTAAGCCCCACAAGTGGGTTGAGCTGCAAGGCATGAACCAGTGGACTCATGCAGGCATCCAGTTACATGCCTATATCTCCCGGCATACTACATCCCCTTTACTCATACAGCAGCAGATTGTGGGATAGGTTCAGTCATCCCAGGACAGACACATACTGTCGGGGACTTACCAGTGTCCACCATGCACACAGTCCTCAAGGTATGGTCAGAGGGCTGGGGAGTAGTAGGGTGGGATGACAGCACTGTGGCCACCTGTCTTTGTTGCTGCTTGAGGGGGAGATATATAGGTTATGGGGTCCTTGCTTGCACAGCCTGTGCCCCCATACCGGGCACTCTACTGAGCAGTGTATGGTGCAGAGTCTAGCACCACCACCCTGTTCTGTGTCTACTCACCCAGCTCGATCCACATGAACAGAGCCTTGAACAGACAGAGAATCTGGTGTGGTAGGGCCAGCGTGTGTAGAAGTAGTAGTAGTAGCTTTATTTATAAGACACCCTTCCCAAAATGGTTCAGGGCACCGTACAGAGTAATTCAAATAATAAATTATGTAAAAAACATCATAAATGACAAAACCAAAATACAGTATGTACTGAATGAAAAAGATAAACAGGGATATTATTAGTTGTAAGAAGTCTACTTGCTGTGTATATGTGGTGCATAAGCTTTGGGCATTGGAACCATTATGCCTAAACACTGATCATACTGTATCTTCCATGCAAGTCATTATACAGTACATGTGTGACTGTGGGGTCTGTGTAACATACATGTGTATAGTCAAGCCCGCCAGGATGAAGCACAGTGTCACAGGTGTACTGCATGACAAGTAGGGATTAACTCCCATTGAAACTGTATTGTTTGCTGCAGTAAGTCTACTGCAAAATTCTGCAGTGCTGGCGCCTCATCCTGCTGGGCACCACTGTACATCTAGATTTTGCTGCTACAGTAACAGTACTTTTTATGTGGCATGCTATTTTGTCCAGTACAGGTTTTCATGTATGACAGATCTGTAACTTTGTTTCCATCTGTTGTATTACCGAGGCATTCATTTAACTTTATCACTGCTACATTATATGTGTGCAATGCTGCTATGTGCTGTTTGGGATATTCATGACTTAGCTTCTTTCAGATAAACTCTGCTCTATCAGGTATGCTCTTGCATCCCAGGAGTGCCTGGCCCTATGGTGGTCTCACCATCTGTACACTTTCAGTTGGGCTTCATTTTGGTTTGCCATTCTCTCTCCACTGCATCACCCTCTTGAGTATGCATTGGTATCCTATATCAGGCTGCAGACACTGGCCACAGTACTGTTGTCATGAGCCAGGGGTATGGGATAAGTACTATCATCTGTATATGGAAGAGAATGATGCATGGACTTAGAATTGTGATTTGGGGAGGTGTGGGGTGTGGTCAGGTTGAGGTGGTGTGCAAAGGTGTGGTGTGGGTAGGTGGTGTGATCAGCTGGCAGGGGCATAATGGGTGTGACAGTGTATTGGGGAGAGTTATTCATATACTCACCAACAATCACCATTTGCTCAGTTTTACACATCTGGCAAGTGAGTAGAGATGCAGCGAATTATAAATCCACCCGTGAAGTGGACACAAAGTGACCACTTCACATCCGTGGAGCACAATGTGAAGTGGACCTCATAAAGTGCTCACTTCGCGTTATCATTACCATGCCACTTCGTGTTCTCATTATGCCTTAACGCGAAGTAAGGTGAAGTGAGAAGAAAATAGGCACATCACATGGCCTGCAGTAGTGTAAGTCACATGCTTTAGCCAGGCAGGAAGGAAGTGAGTCAGAGAAGTAGTTTCACTTTCTTTGCATTCGTACAGGAAGAAAGCCAAATTGTGAGAGGAGAGGATTTTGCTTGGCTCTCGGAGTCGTTTCTTGTTACAACTATTTCAAACAGCTTTTTTAAAAGCTATTTTATTTAGTGTTTGTATTGTGTTAGTGTCTTCTTGGTTAGTGAATTTTTTTGTATAAGTTTTGTTTTTGTTTTGTGTGTGTGACTGTGTGTGTGTGTGTGTGTGTGTGTGTGTGTGTGTGTGTGTGTACTGTGTGTGTGTGTGTGTGTGTGTGTGTGTGTGTGTGTCATCCTGTGGACCCAGGAGGATGGAGGGTCAGGTTGGAGTCGGGGAAGGTGAGTCGCTGGCATGTGGGAGCGTTAGGAGGGAGGAGTGGACCCGTGGGGGTGGTGGTCGATTATGTTGGACCGCCCAGACTCCTGGCCAGTGTTGCTTCCCCACGAAGCAACAGGAGCAGCAGCAACAGCAGCACCAATGCCACCAGTGGCTGTTGCTCATCCACTTCTCCACCACCACCACTAGCAGAAGCTGTTGGGGCTCCAGCAGCAACCCTCAACCACCTCCACAGCCAAGGAGGTGGCCCTGACAATTGTGGGTGGTGGTAGGACCTGTGCCCACCAAGTGCATACTGTGTCTGGTCGCCCCACAGCTCTCCAGTGTGGGAGTTTCTAATGTGTGTGGGGAGACAGCACAGTGGTGCAGTGCCATGTGTGTGGTGCTGGTGCACCGTGGTCTCCCGGCACACATTTGGGGACTGGTGCCAGTGCACCCACATGATAAATCACCACAGGGCAGAGTGGCAGGCTGCCACAGAAGGGGCTATGCGGCTCACCTGCTGGCCCTTCCGTGGCAGTGGCCAAAGGTGCAGCTGGGTGGGAGATGCCCTCGCAGCAGTCAACACTGCAGCAGGAGGAGGAGGGCTACATCAGGTGCTCCACCACCACCACCACCACCACAGCCACCAGCACCACCCTGTCCACCACCAGCCCACTACCTGGATTACTCACTGCAGTGGACCCCGCACAGTCCCTGTTAGCCAGTCCGACCCTCTCCAGTTGTGGGTAGCACTGGAGGAAAACCACAAGTGTTTAATTAATTTGGTGCAGCAGGTTACCAGAGTGGAAGGACAGCAGCTTAAAATACTTTCAGTGCTGCACCTGCTGCTGGACCACCACGACATCCCACAGCCATAGTAAGTCCAGGTATTGTTTTCTGCCCTCCCACACCACCCCCGACCGCACCCTACTACTGTGTTGTACTTTTGTTGTGTGTTTTTGCTTGTTATTATTAAATCATACATTTTCCTTCCAGGGGAATCTTTCTTGCACCACATAGTGCAATACATTTTGAAAACAATGCGTAAATGCATTACAGTGAGTCATGTGACAGAGGCATTAACATTCTGAAAATCTGCCCACATTCTGCCTCCCTTCTCAGCAACATTAGTACATGATGGCAGGGAGAGTGCGTGTGAGTGCTCCATTCCTTACAGTGAATATTGGAATGTGCAGGTTTGCGAATGTTTCTTTGTGTTAATGGTCAGTTTGTTGTGAAATGGGTGGTCACGTTTCCAGTAAGAAGAGCCTTGGTAGTGGAAACATCCCACATTTCACAACAAAGTGAACCTTCTAACATTAGGAAACATTGCTGGGGATAGCTGCTGGACATTCAGTATAGTGGAGCATGCACCTGCGCTCCCCCTGCCATCACGTCTTAACGTTGCTGAGAAAGTGTGGCACAATGTGGGTTGCTTTTCAGATTGTTAATTCCTCCATCATGTGACTCACTGTAATGAAATTAAGGGTGGTTTTCATAGACATATATTGCACTCTGTGGAGCAAGAAGTATTCCAGTGGTAGTAATGCCCCCACATGTTAGTTTATGTGCATCACCATAACTATGTAATGTGGTGACCATCTGTAAAGCAGCAGTGCAACAATCTGTTTATAACTCTGACCTATATTTTTTAATGCTATGTTACAACTTCCTTTACTTACATCCTGACTGACTGGAATGATACGACAATTTGCAGTAGTTGAGTGTGCTGTGCTACCTTTTTTCATGTATGAAATAATGAAAGGAGCATGCCTTTTAAATTGGTGCTGCTGACAGTGAGTGTGTCTTTGTCATTGTTTTCCTTTGCTTTTCTCCATCACATCAAGTAGTTGTCATATATAAATTATGTTGTTAACTAGCAGTTATGCATCAGTCAGTGTTTCATATGATACCACGGAACAATAGTTATTGTAAAGCAGCTGCAAAAATACAAAGCAATATTGGAAGATGTGCTCATTTTGTTTTTATACATGAAAAAGTAGGAGTAAGAGAAGCAGAAATAAATTGTGAGAAGAATCGTATCATTTAAGTCACTGATGGTTTCATGACGTAAGTAGTGGTTGCTGTGGCAATTTAAAGTAGCATAAAATGTAGAGTTCAAAACCGTGAGGACATTCTTGCAATGCTGCTTTAATTGTAAAAATGTCACTATGACATCATGACTATGAGCTCACAGCAACAATCACAGAACACACAAAAGTGGCACAAAGTCCCAGATTTTTCTGCAGGCCCAGAATGCGCCCTTCTTGTGTGCAGAAAATTGACAAGTGGTAACGGCGGAAAGAGACTGTTTCAGCACATACAAGTCCCCTAATTAATGTCGGACTAGTCATGCATGCAGTGGTGGCACAGAGTCCCCAGATTTTTCTGCAGGCCCACAATGTGTCCTCTTGTGTGCAGAAAATTGACAAGTGGTAACATGATCATCTCAACTGGATTGAAAGGTGCCCTTTGGATGTACACTAATAGTAGCCTTGGTGAGTAGAGATACACACATATATATATATATATATATATACTGTATGGGTGGGATATTCAAAAGGGTTGTGCAATGCGCAATAGGGTTGCACTCTCGCGCAAGTCTGAAAATGTGCCATTCTGCAATATTCAGCAGGAGGCAGTTGCACCACTGAAAACATGCTGAGCAACAGCGCATGCTAATTAAAGCATGTGCAACCAAGGGGGTGGAACCATGCATAAAGTGTGCAGTGTGATATCTGGCGTTGGCTAATGCGCAACAGTGGATCAGGGCGAAAGTTGCGCCATAGTGGAAATGAGCCAAAATAAAAAGGATCAAGGAAGAGGCACATGAACACTACAGGGAAGCCAGATGAGGCAGGGAGACAGACAAGGCCAGAGGGAGAAAGAGTGCAGGCCAGGGAGAGAGGTGGAAAGAATAGGGGCAAGGGAAGGTGTGTGGGGCCACAGAGTGCAGAGGCCAGTAGGTGTACCCGGTGCAGTGGAGGTAGCAGTCAGGACAGCGGGGGGAACAAAGCAACAACAGCTGAGGGGGGGACACAAGCCAGGGACATGGACAGTGCCAGCTTCCACATGGAAGCTGTAATGAGGGGGGTGAAAAGGCATGCTGCAGGTGGACATGGCCGTGGAAGGGCCCGTCGGCGGTACGCCCCCAACAGGCAGTACCGAGCCCGCATCAGCTTTGAGCTCTACTCAGATGTCGAGATTGTGGGCCGGTACCACCTGAACAGGGCAATACTGAGGCGGCTCTATGAGCTGTGCAGTGATGTGATGCAGGCACCCTCACGACGGAGTCACGCCTGTCAGTGGAGACAAAGGTAACAGCCTGCATGTGCTTGTCACACAGGTAATGTTCCAGAGACCAACAGGGACACCACAGGCATAACACAGTTGGCCACATCATGCATTCTCACCCAATTCCTCAGTGCACTGCTGCCGCATGCTGCGGAGTACATCCATTTCCCCTGCACCGCGGCGGAGCACACAGCAAACATACAGGAGTTCCACAGGGTAGCACCTATGCCTGGCATGCTAGGGGTGATAGACTGTGCACCCATGTGGCCATCTGCATGACACCTGGCCCCAATGGAGCTGCCTATAGGAATCGGAAGGGTTATGCCACTGTCAACTGCCAGGTGGTGTGTGATGCCAGTGGGCGCATCATCAATGTCTGTGCCATGCACCCTGGCAGAGCACACGATTCATTCATATGGTACCAGTCAGCACTGTGCCATCAATTCGAGAGTGGGGACATCCCCACAGGACATCTAGTGGGTGAGTATGCATGTAGGACTGGCAAATCGGGGGCAAGGGTGTGTAAGCCACAGGTGCCATGGGTGTGGCACACAGGGTTAGGGGCAATATGAGCCTGAACAAGACACTAACCTCCACTATCTCCACACAGGTGACTTTGGATACCCACTCCGTCCCTGGCTGCTCACACCCTACCGGCGGCCCACGACCCCATCGCAGCAACGCTTCAATGAGGCACATGCCGCCACATGCAATATCATTGAGCGGGTGTTTGGGATGCTGAAGGTGCACTTCCTTGCCTAGACACCTCCGGCGGTGCCCTACAGTATAGCCCCTCAAAGGCCTGTGGGATATTCCTGGCCTGTTGCATCCTGCACAACATGGCCAAAGACTGTGGGATTGCCATACAGGACGAAGAGGGGGACAGCAATGGGGATGACGGTGACGCCGGTGATGATGGGGATGGGCAGCCCTTGGACGATGTGACCCTCAACTGATCCGGCTGGCCCAGCTGCACCGGGACACCATCACAGAGGAGCACTTCACCCAACACAGGTAAGTCATGGGGCCATGTGCAACCAACAGTGGCTAGGGCACAACCCACATACACACAGGGAAACACACCAGGGATGCATGATGGCAAGGGAAGTGGCAGGGCACAGAAGCACACACATAAAACCAGGGAGGGGTGAACAGTAACACGCCACATGGACACACACACACACACACACAATAGGCACAAAGTGCACAGGGGTCAGGTGCACAACAGAGCAGGAACACAGACACTAAAACACACATGTCCACAGGCCACCATGTCCACTGACTGTCCATGTAACGTGTGTACCAGATGCTGGGCACCTTCGCACTTGATTGGCCAGTACAATGCAGGCATCATCATATACACGCACCTGTGGACAGCAGTCGGGAGGTGTGCAGGTGGTCCGTGTGTCTGTGGGCGGGGCACCCACTGGTGCACTGCCCACTGAAACACACATTGCACACAGGCAGCACCAGACAGGACCCACACTGGGAGACAGCTCAGTCTTATGGCACAGTGCCATGCAGGCCATCTCGGATGTGGCAGCCCCGCCGAGACCCAGCAGCACTGGCAGGCTGAGCACGGGCCTCATCGGGTGGCACCGATAGACCACCAGGGGTTCCACTGCACAAACGCGACCTTGCCCGCACAGGGGTCTGAGCACATCGAACATACCTGCAGCAGGGGTGCTCGGGATGCCCATCGCTGAACCCAGCGTCAACAGGGTGGGTGTTGCATGACATCGAGAATGGGGAGTGGATAGCGTACTGCATGGTGTGAGCGGCACAGGGGCACCTGACTGTGTGCCCAATGTGGCCATGACAGCGACCAATGGTCACATCCATCCGCAAATGGTCAATCCGTGACAGGATCCTCTCGTTATCCCTGCTGTGTCGCACCAGAGCCACACACAGTGCCTCCACGGACATTGCAACCTGCATCTGCTGCTGTACTGAAGCTTGCAGCAGGCGGGTGTGTTCGTCAAAGAGGTCGTCTGCCACATCGGCAACCTGTCCCTCAGGGTATGGAAGGGTCTGATGTACAGCACCCCTTGAGGGTGGGCACTGCTCACCAGGACCAGGTATGGGCAAGTCCACAGGTGGTGCACCTACATCACCGCTGAACCCTGTACCCCCAGTCCCGGTGGGTGACTGCTGCTGCTGCCCCTCTGCCTGCTGTGCCCAAGGGATCAGTTGTTCCGCTGCTGTGGCGCAGCAGTGCCAGTGACCTGCACAGCCACCGGTGCTTCCCCACCGGTGCTGACAGGCACAGCCTGGGACTGTGCTGACGTGCTGGCACACACGTCGGAACCAGCTAGGTCCATGGGCGTGAGCTGTCCTGCTGTGTGTCCATTCTGTGACACACACATGTCAATCCCCATGGTGGTCATTGCGTCATCAATGGTGCAGGTCTGTGCCACAGCCACAGCCACAGCATGCTGGCATGCTTGCATGCCAGACTGCTGAGACACAGGAAGGGCACCCCCCACACCTGTCTCAACGACATCAGTGATGGTAGCCAGTCGTGCACACTGGTGCAGTGCACACCGGCAACCTGTGGAGGTGGATGATCCCTCCTCCAACTCTGGATGGCTGTCCACAGTGGACTGGCCCTCCACCGCTGACCCTTGCAGATGCACAGGATCTGTAACAGAAAGGAAGGACACGTTAGTGCATGTGATCTACCTTCCCCCCCGACCATGACATACCATGCAGTGATGGGCTACCACCTGTCTGGAAGCCACCTCCAGGAACGCCCTCAATGGCACTGCACTGCATGCTTGCAGTGAGCCTTTCCTCTGCCAGAGTCAGCTGCACCACCTCCGGCTGGCCCCCGCCTGTTGCAGCACGTGCCGCCCTGATGGCTGCCACCTTCTCCTTCACCCTCCTCCTGTCGGTTCCCATCTTCTTTTTAAACTCCTGCACAGAGCGCTGGTGGCTGCTGTGCAGGTTGATGGCACGTGCCACCCCCTCCCATGCAGCAGCACGGGCCTGAGGGGTGCCCCGCCGCCAACTGAGAAGTGGCTCTTCATCCAGGTAGGCCTCGAAGAGTGCCTCCATCTCAGCCTTTGTAAAGTTAGGCCTCCTCTTCCGCCCACCATCATCCTCCTCACCCAGTCCTTGCTCGGTCATTTCACAGCCTGTATGGGTGAGAGTGGTCACCTGTGACTGTGCAGGACACAGCAATTCCCTGAGGCCATAGTCCAGAACATCACAATGCATGCAACTCACCTATCAACTGCAGTAACCGAATATGGCCACTGCAGAACAGTGTTGCATATTTATAGTACAATCCATGTAAATTAGGTGTGGAGCAACTTTAAGCAAATTGCGCTGCTGCGCCATTGAATTGCTGATCGGATGATTTGCATATGATGGCTGAATATCGCGCTTTTGCGCTTTGCGCAATACTGTTGAACGTGCTGAGCCAATGGCGCAGTTCTGTGACTGCGTAGTACACCACACTGTGCATGCTCAGGTAGCTTACGCAGGCGTCTACCGCACTTATGATGTGCTGTGCGCAGTAGGAAATTCAGAGTATGGCCACCATTGTGCCAGTGGTGCTACAGTGATGGGCACTACATGGTGCTGTGGCACAACTGCGTAATAGTTCACTGTGGCAATGGCACAGGCGACCAGTGCGTAAGACGATAGACATCTGATGGCGCTGTAGCGGCCATGTGCCGGGAGACCCATGACCCTGTGCCCGACCTTTGCCCCTTGGCGCTGTACGTATGGCATGTCTCGTAGCTCTTATCGCGTGTTCGTGACAGCGCTGGTAGGACTGGGCGGCTGAAATCGACAGCACGATAGGGAATAGCAGCATTGTATTGCACAGCAATTCATGTACAGCGCCATCATGGAGCGCCATATTGCCTACTTTATACATCCAGAGATGGCACGAGAAGAGTCCCCCAGTGAGTGCCCTCGAGTTGGCTAACTGCCGTGGCTGCCAGGAGCCTCACTATGGCCCACTATATGGGGAGGTTCCTAGACAGGGCCAGGACACAAGGTGGCAACAGGTGGCCACTGAGCTGGAGGCGCTACTGGCTTACGGAGGTCTGGCGGAACAGTGCAGGCACCGCATGGTGACCCATGGAGGAGGGAGCCGGTGCTACTTGGCATGTCTGTGTCATGTCATGAGGTTTGTGGTGCCTCAGCCAGGTGGTGATCCATCTATGCACCTGTATGGTCCATAAGGGTAATACTGTCTATTGTGTCCAGCACATGGAGGAGGGTTGGTCTAGGGTGGCTGTGTCTGTTAACAGGATATGTGATGTATGGGTCTGGCTGGGTGGCAGTACACTCATTGGGGCAGGGGAATATGCTTTGGGATTGTACTGATGTGTTTCTCACCTTGTTTCTACAGGCATGGCGGAGCTGGAGGAGGGCCACGGCTGAAGAGCAGGAGTGGTGCAGCTATGCCTAGCATGGTGGTGGAGAACCATGACAGCAGCAGCAGCCCGATGAGGGTTAGTGCCGACAACATATTGTTATTGCATGGCGTGTGACAGGGTGGGGGGTAGTATGGCCACCATCCATGGACACCACTGCCATGCATGCGACATGTGCTAGTCCGCACTGTCCAGTGGCACTGCATGTCTGGAGTGTGCCAATGGTGGTCCATGCATGCACTGGGCACATGGCTGTGGCACTGCCTGCCCACCGCTGCAGGCTACCTTTGCACGGCTTGCCAGCTGTGCTGACATGGGTATTGTGCAGTGGCACAGTGGCTGTTGCTGCCTGGTTGGGCGTCTTGTCACACGGTCACTGTGGGTGGGTGCAGTCCATCACATGATGGGCACGGCTGTATGCCATGTATGATGGTGGTTCAGGATATGGACAGTCACACCTATTGGACTCTGATCCTTTGTCCTAGGTGTCCAGATATTACGCTGATAGAGAGGTCCATGCAGCAGCTGTTGCAGGTAGCAATTGATCGCCTGCCATCCTGCAGGACCCTACAGCAGCATGGGCTGAAGGAGTATGGAGGCCCCGGACCAGCACCAGGCAGCAGGGGCAGGCTGAAGACAGTAGCTGCCCATCACCTCCCCCTTTAACTATCCTCACACTTCACCTTCCTCACCCAGTTGTTCACCCCTGCCCTTACCCTTCCCTACCTTGTACCTGCATTCTCACCCTGTTTTGTGCTATATGTATATAGTTCTTGTTGTTCTTCTTCTATTGTTGTTCTTTGTAATACAGATATTTTGATATGGAATACTGTGGTGGTCTCTGATTTGCAGTGGTTATAGGTGCTCAGCTGCAGTGGTGTGCATGGTATCTGGGGTGGTATAGTCTTGGGTATGTGTGTGTGTGTGCGTGGGAGGTGTCTCTGGTGTGGGAGTGGTTTTCAGTCAGTATCTGTAGTGTGTGTTGTTCCTGTGCATTGCATTGCTGCGTGCAGTGTTCCATGGTGCCTGCTCTGTGTCCATTGTGCCCTGTCAAGTTGTCCTTGGCCTGTAGCTCACACCTCTGCTGTCTGTGGCCTGCCAGGTCTGCTGCCTTGTCAGTGGGTGCTGTCCCTGCAGGTCATCGTCCTGTGACCATCCGATGTTGGGTTGCCACCTGTCACCGGTGGGGTGCATGTTTGCTCTCGGTGACACTGTGGCTCCACAGTGGCTGTCCCACTCCATGCTGTGTCTTGTGTGTGTGTGTAGCAGGGGCAGTGCAGCACTGTCTGTGACCTTGTGCTCCAGGCGATGCTGGTGGCGTCACAGGGCCGCACATATACACAGGGTGGGTGTCACCCCTGTGCCATGGTGGATTGCAGGCTGTGTGTGCACATTTACATGTGCCCACACTGGGGGCGGTGCTACCACTACTGCTCCCTGTGTTGGTGTCCCGAGGGTATGGGTGTGTGTTTGCCCCTCGCACTGTGTTGAATCCTGTGCGCTTGCATGCTTCCACGCACCACTGGTGAGTGTCTGTGCTGGCTGCTGTGGTTCGGTGGTTGCACTGTGACACCTGTCTACTGTCAGGGTGCTGTGTCAATGGCAGTGGTGTCAGGGCACGCTCTTTCCATGTGGGGTACCACTTGTGTCAACACATGTCTACGTGTCTCAGCTGTGCCTCAGTACAGCGTTGGCACCTGTGTCTGCCATTGTTGCATTGCCTGTAGCTGCCACCCACTGCTGAGTGCTCATGGTGGGTCTGGCTTGTATGGTTCTGTGGTATGTGGGTTGCTGTGACGGGGGTTGCATGGGATTCCTGCAGTGATGGTCACTGCTCTGGGGGTGTCTTGGGGTCACAGTGCAGGATGTGCTGTGCACGGGGCTGCTACACTGGGGTGGTCCGCCCCCTTGTGTGGCAGTCTCAAGCTTAGTAGGGTGTGCTGGGGCAACATGGCCCGGCTGTGCTTGTTTGCTTATCCCCATGGGCGTTGGATATTCCGTCCATCCCCAGTTATGCTGTGCTTGGGTGTGGGGTGCATTGTCAGTTCTGCAGTGTGTTCCTGTGCCCATCTGTGGCATGGGTGGTGGCCCCTGCCTACCTCCTGGTTGTGCAGTTCCATTGCTCTGCTGCTGGGGCTCCTGCTTGCACTATGGCACCTCTGGACTGCTCAGCTGGGGCTGCCCTTGTTGTGCTATAAGCGCTTCATATCTGCTCAGCTTCCCTTCCTGGTTGTGCAATTTGGCTTGCTCCATGTTTGAATATCACATCTATTGCACATGTGCATAATGGACTTATGCTTGCTCCTGCTATTGCACACATTTTGGGCACAGTTTGAATATCCCACCCTATATATATAGATAGATATATGGTTGTGTATTTTGTAGGTGATGATGGGGGGGGTTGAACTTGACATGGACATGTACACATGCTATTGTTCTGCATCACACAGGTGACTCTGTCTTCAAACTGTTGCTGTGCATCGTCCAGTGCTCAATGAGAATTTTTTGCACTTAAATGGAAATGGATAACTCTCAAGCACATGAAGGTAAGTATTTCTTTGGGGGGGTTGGGGGAACCATATTTTCAGTTTCGTCTGTAATGGTTTCTTATTTTTTTACTTCTTCACAGATTTCATCAGCATCCTTCTGGAGTCCGGTTGTTAATGATGGTCATGGTCATCTAATTAAATGACTTCTGCATGTTGCATGTGTGCCAAAGCTCGGATCGGGGGAGGGGTGCGCCTGATGTTGAAGAACTTTTTTGGATAAGGACACTTTGACAGAACAACAAAGTATCGTAAATTTTCAAAAAATAAATGAATGACTTCTTAAAAGTTACAACTTCATTGTTATGTGTCCCTCCCTGGTTCTCAAATCTCAGTCCCTATTGTCAAGTTACATTTCAGAGACACATCTTGTCAACTACTAAGACAACCTGTTGTGTGCAATATTTGCAGCAGTCTTTACAAAGCAATGAAACAGATGAAATAAAATATTCATACTTACCAGAATGGATTTCACATAGATATTACATCGGCTCCTCTCTGTACGGTATAGCTACAGCATCTTTCCCAACAAGTAATAGCGATGGAGCCTGTTTTTGTTCTCCTGTAAAAGAAACAAAAGAAGTGTACTATATGTCTTTTGCCACTGCGGCTCTGAAAAGCTACAGAAAACAAAACAGACAACTTAAGGAAGTGAGGCAGCATAACAGACATGAGTGCACATACTCACTTTATAGTTTAAATATTAAGAAGCTGGTGGTGGTGATGGTGGTGCACTGGTGGACTGGTGGTCCGTGGGGGGTAGACAGACTCATGGTGGCAGCAGAGTTAGATAACATCAGTCCTGGTGGTGGTGGTGGTCCGTGGGAGGCAGACAGACTCATGGTGGCAGCAGACTTGGATAACATCAGTTCTGGTGGTGGTTGTGGTGGTCTGTGGGGGGCAGACAGACTCATGGGTGGCAGCAGACTTGGATCAACATCAGTCCTGGTGGTGGTGGTGGTCCATGGGGGTGACAGACTCATGATGGCAGCAGACTTGGATAACATCAGTCCCGTGGTGGTGGTGGTCCTAGGGGCAGACAGACTCATGGTGGCACAGACTTGGATAACATCAGTCCCAGTGGTGGTGGTGGTGGTGGTCTTTGGGGCAGACAGACTCATGGTGGCAGCAGACTTGGATAACATCAGTCCGGTGATGGTGGTGGTGGTCCGTGGGGGGCAGACAGACTCATGGTGGCAGCAGACTTGGATGACATCAGTCCCGGTGGTGGTGATCCGGGGTGGGCAGACAGACTCATGGTGGCAGCAGACTTGGATAACATCAGTCCCAGTGGTGGTGGTCTGGGGTGGGGGGGCACACTGCCTTTTAAATACTACAGTTAAAACCTGCCACACTAACCAAATCATCATCCTCATAAAGAAAACTGCCCTCACAGTCATCGATGTCTGAAGTCTGACCACTGGGAAATTCTTTCTGCATTGTGTCATCATCTACGTCAGTGGTGAACCGCTTCAGGCAGCCACTGCCAGTGCTACCAGGTTGCTCCATTTCTACATCAGCAAGACTGCCATGACTAGGCTGGGGTACAAATACCGAGGTTGTAGTCTGCGCTGGTATGTGCCTCTCATTCATTTTAATGAATGTTAGTAAACTTACATTTGCAGGAGACAGGTTTGTCCGACGATCCCTGACTATTGCACCTGCTGAGCTGAAGATCCTCTCAACACTTACACTGGAGGGTTGGCATGTGAGGTACTTCAGTGCCACTGCAGTTAGCTCTGGCCATTCACTGACCTTTCTGCTCCACTACAAAAGAGGATCTTCACTTATTGTCAGATGCCTGTTTTCAGACAAATATGACTCAACCATTCTCTGTGCCGCACTAAGTCCAGTTGTTGATGCATCAGCCTGTTCCCCGGAATCATTGATTTCACAAATACCCACTTGGAACAAAGCCTCCCAAAGTGGGTTGATGCCAACCACTTTGGATGACAGACCACCAGGAACTACAGTCCTCTTACCCTTGCATGATATGCTTGCTGGTCCTCCAGCTACACCTTCAGCTGGATTAAGCTGCTGAGGTTTGCAAACCTTGGCACGTGACTTCTGTTCCCCATGAACCAAGTGAACCAGTTGACCACTGATATTTTTTACCTGTTCAGGTCCTCCCTCCAGTACTGATACAATTCCACACTTGTATCGTGGGTCCAGCATTGTTACCATGGCAAAGATGTCACTACGCTGAATGCTCACAATGTGATGATTCTGGTCGAATACTGTCAGCATGTGTTGCAGAAACATACTGCTACCATCATCTCCAGCAACATCAAGGCTATGCTGTACATTCACCAATGTCTGCCTCAGCACCCACAGCAGTGGAATTGATTGGTTAATGGAAGCAGACTCGCCACTCACTGCCTGTGTGGCATGTTCAAAAGGCCGCAAAATTATTACAGAGTCCATGAGGCGCCAATGTTCAGTTGTCATACACATGGAGGCCCCAGAACTGTCATGGCTAGTGTGCATAACAAGATATTCTGTGATGGCTTTGTATTGTTCAGACAACCTCTCTGCCATGTATAACATGGCGTTCCTTCAGGTGACAACTTCCAGCTTCAAGCGGTGCTGAGGCAGGCTGTTTTGTATCTGCAACTGCCGCAGTTGGTCACGGGCCTTTCCAGATCTTGAAAAGTGAAAGCAGATATGTTGTGCAATAGTCAGCATTTCCTTTATGTCAGGGTGCTGCAGAAACTCCTGAACCACAAGATTTAAACAGTGGGCTATGCAAGGAACACAAAGAAAAACACAATTCATGATGCATTTTGCCACATTTGACCCATTGTCTTATTATGAACCCAGCTCTAGGGACAGAGGGTTTAGCCATCTGTCAATTTCAGTCATTACCATGTCAACATGTTTTTCACCAGTGTATGAACAGGTCACATCATGCGATTACTGTTGCATGCTGGGAAATTCAGGAAGACTGCCTACGCGATAATCCACCTTCCTGCACTGATTATTCACACTACCAGCATCACAACAACCCCGCATTGCGCCCAGTGTGCAGTTATACAGATATGAACTCCCCGCTGTTTTGACACTTGTCCATATATCCATACCTTAAATGGATGAAAGGAGAGGAGGAATGTTGAAGGGCATGCCTTACTGAGTCTAAGACAGTGCGGAACAACTCGGAACAGCACGGGTTGCTATAGCACGCCTCCTGAAGGGATGACTTCCATTTTGGACAGGCACGGGCAGCAAACTGCCATAAGCTATAATTCTCCACATAGGAGAAGGGCAAAAGATCGATTGCCAGCATTTCTGCGACAGCAGCATTAAGTTCACGTGACACTGTATGATTGGTGGGGTGCTTCAGCTTATGCACAAAAACACTCTGTAATGTGGGCTGACTTAAATGTTTTACACTGGGTTCATTGTTGGTCACAAATGGTTATGCTCTGTGATGAATGGCATTTTCAGGGGTGGAGTGTGGACATTTGATGAAGACGGTTATATTGGTGGTGATGATGACAAACCCAGAAATTATGTTATTTTTCCAGATTTGCTAACCGGGTTGATGTACCACTTGCACTAGACATACTGCATTCACCACCACCACCACCACAAAAACTGCTACTCTCACCAGCATTGGACATTTCAAAGTCATTATGGTCCTCCACCTCATCATGCCTGCAATAATCCTCTGCTCTTATTACCGCACTACTGCACACGTTTAATTTCCTACTGGGCTTAACAGTCATAGAAGGGGATAACATGCTGGCTATGGTTGCCAGTGATACGGATAAACGCCCCAGTCTGGTATTAGCTGCCAGCTTGTGCTGGGTCCACAGAGCCAAGTGCCTGTTCTTAAGATGCGTATGCTGTCCTTCTGTCCCAAGATGGCTCACCTTTTTACCTTGACTCACACACACATGGCAAACCTGGCAGATTGCAACTGAATCATCATTTGCATCTTGAACAGAAAAATCACAAACAAGGGCAGTGATGCTCTGCTTTATTACGTCCATGATGATGTGCTTATTTAAGTCTGTTATTTTAAGCACTGAAGTGGGGGGGGTATGTGATGTTTCTGGCACTGCACACCTGGACTGCAACTGACCACTATGACTACCTATCATATTGATTACTGGGTCCATCATCATCATCATCCACTAAAACCAGTAATCACAAGTTTTATGGGGGGGGGGATTCCTGCAAACAGATTCAGACACAGCCATTTAATTTATTTTCCAGTTCCCAACTGGGGTCAATTACATCATCATCATATTCATCAACGTCACTGTCACATACATCCACATCTTCTGCTTGGATACAAACATGTGCACTGCATGTTGCAAAAACAGCAACATCATCATCATCAGCATCATCACATTCATCATCAGCATCTACACCATCATCACCTGATATTTTTTCACCACACTGTGAATCACTGCATGGAAAATGCATGACGTTAAGTGCCACGGTGGATGGAATATCACATTGTATGCTATTGTTGACATGAACATCAGAATCAGGTTCAGTTAATGGGATGTTACTGGGAAGTATGACATCATCTATGCTGTCACTCACTTGCACTGCTTCACACTCAATATGTTTGGATACGGTACACTGGTCGGAATTAGAACTTGACGCAACAATGCTAATACTATCTCCACCACCACTAACACCAGTAACACTAACACCACCGGCTGGGAAAACATCATCTCCTCCAACTGTCAGTGAAGCTACTGATTGGGCTGTAGAAAACATTGCAGGAGAAATACCTTTCCTCACATCAGCAATGCACTTCTCCATCCGCGTACTACTACCACACCCAAAGACCTCTTACTGCCAACATTATCATGACCAGAAACAGCTTTACTTGCACGTTTCTTTGCAGGCATTTTTGGGAATCAACCACAAATATTATTACCAAATTCAGATTTTGATATGTTCACTTTCTGACTGGAGGGTTGCTGGCTGGATGTGAAGAAAAATAAACAACTGTGGCTTCAGCAACAGATAAGAGACTACTGTGTTGTGACACTGTCATGGAATTAAAACAACTTCAGTAACCAGTGGTGCTGATGGGGTCACCAAAACAATCCAGTCTGGTAAAAAATACCTTTTCAACGTGGGGTGGGGGGGGGCACTGAATACAGACAATGCTGATTTTTACGGCACTACAAGCAGCAAAACTAAGAACAGAGAACACGACCGCAGTACAAAATCAGGCAGCTGCAGTGGATAGCAGGTTCACACTGCTGCGCTTAGTTGCACTTACACTAATCTGTGTCACAAATTTTAAAAGGTGTATTATATTTGATGCATGCAACACTGCACACACAACACAGAACACTTTGTGTACAATGCTGAATAAGAAATGTGATGCAAATGCAAAAGTTCAGTGTACTCAGTGGCATGTAATGTAAATTTGTAATTTAAACAACCTGACCTTACGAAATGCTGCACCACATTCACCCAACAAACAGCAAGAAAATTTGTACTATTACTGACAATTTTACTATGTGTACAGTAACACAGTCAGTTATATAACAAAAATATAGCCAAAACACAAAGAAATCACTAGTTCTCTGACTTAAATCTACCTAGACACAGATGTGCCCTCCCCACATAGCACACTCCACTGTCTTTCACCCACACACTCAATGTTGAAAATGTACATTCAAAATCCACACACAAACAAAAGCAGCCGATGATGTGAGCACAGGAGGGTTTCCTACAATCGATGAACTTCAGTTGGATCCACCCAAAAAAAGCAAAAATGCTTTTTGAACAGCTTTTAAAAGATTCCTACAGACAGCTATCAGAGCACACTGTCTCCTACTCCTTCCTACTCATACTACCCCGAACTGAGGCTGTGCAGATCAATATAGAGCCCTTGTGACCTGAACTCCCATGAATCACTGCAAAATCTGCCTTCAGAGCTGAAAAATAAGGCAAAGTGAGGCGAAGTGAACTGCCACCAATGTACTTCACCTTAAATTTGAAAGAGTAGTGACCAGTGGAGGCAAAGTAATGCGAAGTCGCTGTCTCCAATGCACTTTGCATTCCTGATTATAATGCGAAGTACTCCGCTTCGTGTTGTGAAGCACTCCGCTAATCCACCTGTGGTCTGCGCAATGCTTCATGGAGCAGATTGAGCCCACTTTGCCCACCACTACAAGTGAGGAAGTGTGCCAGATGAAGGTATCATAGGCCCTGGGAACCTGACCATTACATTTGTAATGCTGTAGTCTGCATTTCACACCACCTGGCAATTGGCTGAGTGGCAGCCCTTGTAGTTGACAAAGGTATCCCTCTCCCTGCCAGCTGGCTCTGTAGTTGCAATGCAATCGCAGTAAATGGCACCAAAGACATCTGAAAATTGAACACACCAGTAGAATACTCGCATTGTCGCATCTCTCTGTTCTTATGATATGAGGAATGATACCTCCTAATCAGATAATTTAGAAACAGGGATAAGAGGTGGGACATTGCTGGTCTTGTGAGGTCTGTGGTGTCCCTGACTAGTATTTGGAATGTACACAAAACGTGGTCTCAACAGCTACAGGAACGCTCCAACACAAGTATTCGTGGAGGTCTTGAAAAAGTGTCAGTGGGCATGAAACATTGACATTTTGTTATCATGGGGTGCTATCTCTGCATTTTTATGCTCTGTAATAAACTTTTTTTTATATAGATGAATAAGTGTGGTGGAGTGTTCCTGTAGCCATTGTTTGGCGAGGCTCCGGTGGTCCTTTCTCCTGAGTTGTGTTGTTGTTTGTTTCTAGTATTTGGAATATGCCTGTGAAGAGAGGGCACAGTCAGGCTGTGACTTTCAACTCCACTGACAATGACCGACTCCATTGTGTGGGGCCCTGGAGGTCCTCCAGGAGAAAGTCATGTAATTCTAGGAGGCAGCTACAGTCCAGACTTTGCCCATTCACAATCTACTTGGCAGGCAACTCCAGGAAGGTGTGCTTGTTTGAAACACCCAGTTGGGGTATAGGGATGTGTAACATGCTGGTGCTGTCATATGGCACGTAAGTTGTCTGACTCCTCAATGTCATGCAGCATCTCTAGCAGCAGTACAAACTGGGACATGAGTTCTTTTTTCCTTTTGTGCCTACCTATTTGCTTATCGAACATACTGAAGTTCATGGGTGCTAATTTAAAACATGTTCTCCCTTTATGTTGTTTGGTTTGTCATTTGTGCCTTTACATTTGTTTCCAGTATGTGACTGTAGCTAGAGATGCAGTGAATTTAAATTCCACTGGTGAAGTAGCTGATTTTACCACGTGGAGTAATCTGCAAAATTTCCTTGCATTAGGTGGAATTTCACCTCCCTCAGGAAAAATTCTGCCTTCTACAGTGAAATTTCAGCTTTGGCATCTGAAATTTTACCTTCTGCAGTGAAATTTTGCTTTCTGTGGAGTGAAACGTCACTGCAGAAGGTGGAATTTCACGTGGAAGGCAAACTTTGCCATTTGCAGGCAAAATGTTGTCATTCCGATGGGCGAAATTTCACCATTCTGCCAGGCAAAATTTCATATTTCGAGCTGCAAAACAGGCAAAATTTGTGGATTACTCCATGCCAAAGTTTTCTCACTTCACCTACCACTAACTGCAGCATGTTCTCATGTCTCCACCCTTCATTGCCAAGTGGTTTGCACTACTGGTTTGTGCTGCTCATAGTCTTGTTTAACGTATGTGTGCTGTTCGTATTGTCCCAATATGGCAACTGGGCACAGCTCCCTGGTTTCCCCTTGCTATACCTGTTTGTGTTGCACTCACACCATTCGCAGATATATAAATTGGTCCAATATGCTGACTGTAATGTTTTATGATACTTTCCATCTTTATTTGAATAGGCAGATAAACAGTATAGGAGGAAGAAAACTAAACAATTGCTTAGCTTCATTGCTTTGCCAGGGAAGGGGGTTACGTTCTGCCCTTCTTTGACAAACCAAGGTTTCTTTTAAATGAGCAATAGAATAGCAGTCCATGCATTTGAAAAAATTGTTTTCCTTTTTGTTTCAGGAACATGGGAGAAGCAGACAGAACTTAAGCATAAGTTCAATTAGTTTGTCTGCTGTTTCTCAGCAGTAGTGTGCAGTTTGTTTATTAACACATGAAATTAATTTTGAATTTCTCTATTGAGTCACTCTATTATTTCTTGTGGAATACTGTTCCAGACTGTCACTACCTTTTGTATAAACCCTGCTTTCTTTTTTCCGGCTTGAAAATGTCCTCCTTTAATTAATAATCATGTCCTCTTGTATTAAAACTATATTCTCTACATTTAAGATTGTAATATTTATTTAATCCTGGCTTATTTAATGCATTGAAGACTAGAATAAACTCCACAATCCTTTTGTTTTCTAGTTTGTAAAGTCCCAACTCAGAAAGCCTTTCATTATAAAACCAATCCTGTAACCCAGTTATTTTGCAGGGGCCACTTCTTAAAATGTCCCCAACTTTTCTTTTACAACAAGCACTGGGTGGCATTTCATAAAAGGTACTGCAATGACATGTTTTATCTAGTTGAAAAATCATACAAGTTAGAGATATCACACAGGAAGGTAGTGCTCATTATCTTTTATGGTGTATCTTATCTGGGTAAAGTTTTTTAAAACCACATACAGAAGTTACCACCAGTCAAGTATGTTTATCTATTCTTAATTTTTCCATTTCCAATACAAAGCTGTACTTTACCATTAACCTGATGCAAATGCACTCTTGATGTAGTAAATTACATTAACTGTCTTTGCATAAATTGCCCTTGTAATGCACTCCTTAATGTTCACATAAAGTATGTAACTACCTGTATAACTGACTTACTGTACAATGTATTGCTATCTGTATGTACAACTTATTTATTTATTACACAGTATCAGAATTACAGTCCTTTGAGTCAGTGATTCATTTACAAAGGCTCCATGTCAATACGAACATATGAAATTTGCCAGCAGATAAAGGCCTAGAGGTCTATCAAGTCTGCTTGAATGTGCAGCTAGCACTCCTTATTCCGCAGCTGCCCCTCCCTTCCACCCTTCCCCTTCATTAATCCTCCCCCTTGTCCTGTCCCATCCTCATTTGAAGCAGTCCACTGTTCTACTGCATACCACTTCTGCAGGTAATGCATTCCACCCAGCCACCACCCTCTCTGTAAAAAAGTGTCTCCTCATCTCTCTCCTGAACCTTCCTCACTCCAGTCTCATATCATGGCCCCTGGTGGCCCTCCCCTTCCTTACTTTGAACAGCCCCTCTGTACCCGTCTTGTTTATTCCTTTCATGTATTTAAAGGTTTCAATCATGTCACCCCTGTCTCTCCTCTCCTCCAGTGAGTACATGTTCAACTCCTTCAACCTCTTCCTGTATGATAAGTCCCCCAGCCCCTTGATCATCTTTGTCACTCTGCGCTGCACCCCCTCCAGTAACTTAATGTCCCTCTTCAGATACGGACGCCAGTACTGCATGCAGTACTCCAGGTGTGGTCTAACTAATGACCTATACAGTGGCAGAATCACCTCTTCCCTCCTCGAGGATATACCCCTTGCAATACAACCCAGGATTTTGTTGGCCTTTGCAGCTGTCTTCCTACATTGTGCCGAGTTGTTCATTGACCCTGTAATGAGCACACCCAGATCCTTCTCCTCCTCTGTCTGGGCTAGCTGCACTCCCCCTAGCTGGTAACTCCTCCTTGGGTTCTTCATCCCAAAATGCAGCACCTTGCACTTTCGGCATTAAACCCCAGTTGCCAGGTGTCTGACCAGGTTTCAAGCTTTGCCAGATCATCCTGCAACCCTTGCCATCCCCCTAGGTCATCCACCACTGCGCCAACCTTGGTATCATCAGCAAACAGACTGATCTTGCTCTTGATGTCCCATGATATGTCTGCAATAAATATCCCAAACAACACTGGTCCCAACACCAAGCCCTGTGGAACATCGCTCGTCACTGCCCTTGGGTGTGAGAGCTCCCCCCACCACCACCCTCTGTTGCCTTCCCTGCAGCCAGTTTCCTACCCATCTCACCAGCTTTACACCCACCCCTGTGCCTACTAACTTCCTTCCTAGCCTTCCATGTGGCACTGAGTCGAATACCTTACTGAAGTCTGGATACAGGACATCCACTGCATGGTCCCTGTCCAGCTGCCTAGTTACCCAGTCATAGAACTCGACCAGGTTGGTTTGGCAGGATCTACCACATATGAAGCCATGCTGTCTGCTGTCCTGTAGTCCTTTGGCCTCTAGGAGGGCCACCAGCCTCTCCTGTAGGATAGTCTCCATTAGCTTACCCATGATGGATGTGAGGCTCACTGGTCTGTAGTTTCCTGGTTCATCCTTGGGGCCACTCTTGTGGAGGGGCACCACATGAGCCATCCTCCAGTCCTGAGGTACACACCTCGAATGTAGTGAGGCATTAAATAGGTCTGCCAAAGGTCCTGCAAGGACCTCTGCCAGCTCCTTCAGTACCCTGGGGTGGGTGCCATCTGGGCCTGGTGCCTTGTCCACCCTCAGTGCCTTCAAACCCTCTCGAACTCTGCTCTCCATGATTTCCCCATCTGTCACCACTTCCCCCCCTGCTTCTGCCATTTCTCCTACCTTGGGTGTCACCCCCCTCTTCTCTTTAGTAAATTAATTTAGAAATTCCACTACTTCTCAGTGCAGTTTAACCCCTGCAAGGTATATAGTTTTTTAAACCAATGATGGAAATGAGAAAGGAAAATGTGGGCCTTGCAGGATTTGAACTCCATTGCCTCTGGTATGCCGTTCCAGCGCCTAACCATTAAGCTACAGGCCCACTGGTTACAAGCGTCTGAAGAACTTCCTATTTCACAGTCACACATTCCTTTCTCTCTAGTGTTGCTTAATCTGCAACCAGAAACCAATTTAGAAATTCCACTACTTCTCAGTGCAGTTTAACCCCTGCAAGGTATATAGTTTTTTAAACCAATGATGGAAATGAGAAAGGAAAATGTGGACGCACCGGGATTTGAACTCCGTACCTCTGGTATGCCGTTCCAGCGCTCTAACCATTAAGCTACAGGCCCACTGGTTACAGCATCCCAAGAACTTCCTATTTCACAGTCACACATTCCTTTCTCTCTAGTGTTGCTTAATCTGCAACCAGAAACCAATTTAGAAATTCCACTACTTCTCAGTGCAGTTTAACCCCTGCAAGGTATATAGTTTTTTAAACCAATGATGGAAATGAGAAAGGAAAATGTGTCCTATTTCACAGTCACACATTCCTTTCTCTCTAGTGTTGCTTAATTTTTTTAAAAACTATATACCTTGTAGGGGTTAAACTGCACTGAGAAGTAGTGGAATTTCTAAATTGGTTTCTGGTTGCAGATTAAGCAACACTAGAGAGAAAGGAATGTGTGACTGTGAAATAGGAAGTTCTTCGGACGCTGTAACCAGTGGGCCTGTAGCTTAATGGTTAGAGCGCTGGAATGGCATACCAGAGGTCCGGAGTTCAAATCCCGGAGCGTCCACATTTTCCTTTCTCATTTCCATCATTGGTTTAAAAAACTTTAGTAAATGAGAAACATAGGTTACAAGACACACAATAAGCACTGAATAAGGTTAAAAACAGCATACAGTACTCATTATGCAATTTGATGAAAAGAAAAAACAGCAGGTAAGGCGGGAAAAGGCCTTATGTTTGAACACTGTTTTGTATTGTTTATCTGTAAATAATTTCAGGTCACCTCTGAAAATGTCACTTGTGTTCCATTGGGCCTACCTAGTCACCAAGTACCAGTAAATAAAGAAATAAAAAGAACAATCTTATACCATTAATTTATTGCATTTATTTAACATTTTTAACTAGAAAAGAAAAAGCATTATCTTTCCTGAGTGCACTGGGCAGCAGAACAGAGTAGCTCCATAAACATATTACACAAATAAGAAAGTACATGTGTACATTTACACACTATATCAACATATAAGCTATACAGCCTAAAAGGTGTCAGCGTGGCTCAGTTGGTTAGCATCCACCTCTGGACCAGAAGGTCATGGGTTTTCGTCCTACACTGGGATTGGACTTGCCTTTAAATCACTGATATCCTAGCACAGTATTGAGGAGTGCTGTACTGCTGGAGTTGTACCATCCTTCAGATAAGATGTTAAACCAAAGTCCCTTCTGCCCATCCTGGTGGGTGTCCAGGTGGAAGTAAAAAGAACCCAGGGCACTCTTCGCAAAGAGCAGGGAACATTCCAGGTGTCCTGGTCAATATTCCCTTCTACAACTGTTCATGCAATTATCCAGGCTGTGTGTGGGTGATGATGTGCGATATGACCGCCACCACACATTCAGTCATTTCACTACCAATCTAGCATTGCTTGTAAAGAGCTTTGGGATACTGGGTTTGAAAAGCACTATATAAATGCTGATTCTTCTTCTTCTAAATTAAAAAAATCCAGTTTCTGTGAAGCAGCAGTGCAGCAAAATATGTCAACAAATTTGACCCACAGGTTTTTTTTCAACTGTAACATATTCAAGATTTCTAGTTTCATTTACTGTTAAAATTGTCAAGTTATAGCAATATTTAGTTATATTATAAATGTTTTAAATTATTTTTTTCTCAACAAAAAAGATGGCTTCTTCATTTAACTTAGAAAAAGCACTGTAAGCTGATGAAAGCTTAGGGTAAAAAATTAACATGAATAACATTCACTAAAAGTACCACCAGCAGCTTAATCTGGTTCAAGGTCACTTGGCATTCATCCGTATCCCCTCCCTGGTTCTTGCCTGAAAATAGGCAGAATTTATCTAGTGCACTTACCCGCCAACAAAAACTAACTAAATAAATAAATAAAACCTAGAAAAGCAAATCTAACATGTGCTAATATTGTTATTAACCGAAGCTGGAAACTAGGATTTTGGGAAAACAAATGACACTCCTCCTGCCTTAAAATAAAAAAATGCAGCAGCTGCAGTGGTGTCTTCCACAGCTAGGTAGTCAACACTCTGTAAAATATGATACTACAGCTATTGATATTGAGAAAGAAAACAAGTATTTGTAGCTATGCTTAATAAAACCTACTTGTTTTCCTGTTATGCAACACATGAGTGGCTATTTCTGCATCCTTGTAGCATAAAATATTTTGTGTTTCACTGACTTGGTTCGGTGAAGCAGTACATTCTACCAATTGGTGTGTAACTGATCAGAGCAGAAAACTATAGGCACCCCAGAATTAGGAGTTATGCCATTTAGCTCACAGGACTTGACATTGTTGGCCATTAGAGCAGTTTGCCACACAAGTACAGTGCACGTATGTGTTTTTGCACATAATTATCAGAGGCACATTTGGGTCAGTGCAGCTTGACTGGTGTGAAGAAGTCAGGATCTGTACACCCAGATCACAAGCCTCATTTCTAAACATTGTCCCAGCTTGTGTATACCTCCTTGGTCAAACTTTATTTTGGGAGTTCCTCTTCTTACTTACAAGCCATGAGTGCAATGGTAGAACTAAATAGTTTGAGATTGTGCAGTCTTGCCTAATCTTCCAAGAGTCCTATCCAATTTGTCAACTTGTGCCATTGTTTAGTCACCAAACAGAGTCATGATCTAGACATTTTTAATGCAAAATACACTGTGCAGTAGGCATGGATACTGTGCTTGCATAAGGTGTTTGATGTTCACATACCACACAGTGTCTATATGTTTAGCTCACACTGCATTTATTTTTATTTATTTATTTATTTATTTGCTTTTGGTAATCGGGTAAGTGCACTAGGCATACGGATGCCTATTTCAGGCATGACCCAGGAGAACATAATTTAGACATGCCTAATTATATATGTGACGCAGCACATGAAAAGCAGCACAGTTCAGAGTCAATCAAAAACTCCGGGTATGGGGAGACATATTCTGCAACAGACAGGAGTAAGTTTAAAATGGTATGATGCAGTTACAAAACAGTTTTAAATTTGATGTCTGACACTAAATTAATATTGAGTGAAAATTAAGACAATTTTCTACCATATGGATTATAAAACACCAAGCCCCCCCCCCCCCCGACACACACACAGTTCTTTTGCAGCCTGCTGCTCAGAGTCAAAGCTGGAGTTCAGAGCTGCCAGGATAAGGACATCAGTGAATGACACTACTGACCAGTTTCTACTCTAAGGTTGGAGGACAGGGCTATGGTCAGTGTGGATGCAGGAGGTGGTGACATCATGGATTTTTTTTTTTAATTTAGTATGCTTTTAGTTGCCAGCTGTCCTTACCATCCTCCTGTCCTGGAACACCTGCCTTGCTCCCCAGTCATTGTACCCCTGCAGATGCCCCCTGGTTTACCCCCCCAGGGTGGGTCCATGGCACCAAGCAAGCCCATCTACAACTGGAGAAGGTGTTGGCAAACCGACATTGCTTCCCTTGCTTCCCCAGGGTGGGGTTCAGGGCTTGGTGGCCTTCTGGGGCCGTAATTGTTTGGCAGGGGGGCAGGGAGCTATAGAGGCCTGGTGTTTGGTGGCTTCATTAATCTCTGCCAGTGGACTTTTTCTGAGTTGTTCCCAGGGATGGGGATGTGCAATGATGTCCAGTGTCTGCCCTGCCCCCTTGACATGCTGGCACCAGTCACCTGTGTTTCCCCCAGCCTCCACCAGGGTTCCCTCAGGCACTGGATACTGTACCCCACCATCCCCCAGAGAAGGAGAGCAGTCCATGGGATCCTCAATCTTTCTCTCCCGACCAGCCCTCTGACTCCCCGGGTCCATTCCTGGACCTGGGTCATCGGCGTCACAAGCGGAAATCCAAACGCTGTGCCAGCGGGATGGTGACATCATGGAATTCTGACCAATAAGTAAGTTGCAACATGGGCATCAGGAGGCAATTGGATGAGTTGTATCATTTCAGTAAATAACAATAATCCATAAATTCCATGCTTATGAAGCGTTACCCCTGGTTGGAAGAGAAAGAATTTAATAAAGATTTATTTTCTGAGATAAATCAAATGCAGTAAGTAATAACATTTCTGCTCTCTCTATATTATTTTACTGGGTAACAATACAAAATGGTGTCAACAAAGCTAATATTTTTAGCAAAGGAATGTCTTGGGGCAGACTGGCAGGACCCTTTGTATCGTTGGCCTTTGTGGCACCACCCCTGTTGGTGTTGGGAGGAGTCCCCTTCAATTGGCAATCATGGGCAGACAGGGTTGTGAGGAGGATAGGAGACTTATTCTCTTCCCCTATGGGCTATCCTAAATCCTTCCAGGAGCTCCAGCAACAGTATTCCTTCCCTTCTTCCTATCACTGGCGGTATCTGCAGCTGCAACACATGTTGCAGTCATTCCTGTGTGGGACTCTGACCTTCCTTTCTCAGACCAGGTGGGATGAGGTTTTTGGGATGCACAATATGGCTATGGCTTCTTAACCCCCCCCCCCAAAAAAAAAACTGGGTTTTGTGTATAGGGCACTCTCAAAGTTTAAGACATTGAATACGAACACGCTTCAACAGAAATGGGAATGCATGTTAGGCTACTCTTTAAGTCAGCCAGAGTGGAAGACCGTATGGACCAATGGGTATACAAAAGGGAAAGACACGGCAGGGAGACTTATGCAGTTGAATACCTACGGTTATGGTATCGTACCCCAGTGGTGTTATAGTGGATGAATCAGCTCCACCATTCCAGGTGCTGGAGGTGTGATCTAGAGGAGGGCATGTTATTACATATTTTGTGGGGTTGCTGCAAACTAGCCACCTGGTGGAAGGATTTACTTGGGGTAATGGAATGTATTTTGGGGGCTAGGGTGGAACCAAATGCACCCCTGCTAGTACTTGGTAACACACTTTTGTTAACCCATGTGGATAGTCACCAGAAGTCATGGTTCATGATGCCATCATGGAAGCCAAATACCTGATATTACACCACTGGCATTCAAGTGAGGTCCCTACTCGAGACCAGTGGATAAATTTGATGTTGAAGGTAGCTGGGTTTGAGAGCTTACATTATATAGCAGCTTAAAAATATGAGAATTTTACTGAGTTTGGACACTATTCTTAACTTATTTGGGAATCTCTTTTCCTGCAGTGCGGGTTTGGATACCTCCTCGCACAATTCCTGGGAGGACAAATGGTCCTTAGGTTCAATCCTTAGGGCCCTGGTACCCTTTTCCATGATGATGTCTGACAAGGGCTTTTAGTGCCCCCCTAATGTTGGGCTTGATCTCCTCCATACCCTTCATTGACACCCGATCTTCTTGTTTTATTCTGTTTTGTCCATTTGTTTTGTTGGTAATGTGAAGGAGGGGGGATGTTCCTAGCACTATCTTTGTTTTGGTCTGATGGCTTTGCTGTGGCTAAGTAGGAGGATTTACATTGTAGGAGGTATAAAGTAATGCTGTGTTGGTGTTCTTAGTTTTTCAACATGCTTTGCCACTATGTTTGATTTGTATTAAACCTGCTTGCTAGCAACGTCTTGCTCCTGGTTAGATAGACACCCATCAGACTTTATTACCATTCTTATCTTGTTATTGTTTCTAAGTTATACTGTTTTCTTTGTTAGTGTTATCTGTACCTACTCTGATACACTTTGGTGCTCATAGATTGTATTTCCGAGGGGCGTTTGCTCCAGCCAGGCATCTTGTGGAAACCTGTATGTCTTTTATTATAGATCTGTGTTGTAAAATGTTAGTTAAATTATAAATAAAAAAAACAGAGCTGATATTTTAAGTAAGAGACAACACATAACTTGATGTGAGCTTTGCTTAAAATACCATGGCTATTGGTGTTTTAAAGGTTTCAGTACTTATCTTCTGGTTACAATTTGGAGTATAGCTGCTCAATTATATAACTAACTCATTGTTACTATTTTGTTAAAGCATCACATTGATTCATTGGCCTCTTGCTCTGAACTCATAAGAGTTAAAAACAAATAATGTATTCTAATGGACATTTGAGACTCTCAGCTTTTCATCAGTATGTAACATTTCTTTCTAGCTCTTATGACTTAGTAGAAAACAATCCCTGAATCAACACTATTTCTATAAAAAACACAGAAAGAAAATAGCAAGGAGTTAAACAATATCCCTTGTATATCCACTGTATAATATTTCATTTAGATGGATAAAATGGATTAATATAGAAGTTAAGCCTTTGGCCTTTAATATACTATTTCATAAAGGAGTACATTCTATACAGAACACTATAAAAGCAACAGTGCATTCTGTGTTTATTTTTACACATCCAGGCTGTGTGCTTCTAAGTAAACCACAATAGCAAAGCATGAGTGGTTTGTAAAGCAGGAAACACTAGGGGTTGGGGAGTGTGAAAAAAAGAGTATTCTTCTTTTTAATAATTGCTGCCTTTAAAACTAAAGGTGCAGGGCTGAGCTTTGTAGATTGTTGCAAAAGTAAAACTGAGTTCTGCAACAGCCCTGTGTTTAATGTATCATGGGAGAGGAGACAGCTGTGACAAACTCCGCAATACATGGGTTGTAATATGGGCTCATGTATTTTATATACTGTATAGAATAAAGTATAGGGTGGTGTGTGTAAAAAGAATGTTACACACACTCGAGGTGTTGGATACCACATAAACCCTGAGAGCAAAGCTTGAGGGGGTTATTTAAGCATCCAAACCTGAGAGTGTGTGTGAAAGTCGAGTTTTACACACTACCCCATATTTTATTTTATATAATTGCTGGGTTTTGCTCTCTGGCCACAGCAATTATATAAACTAAGAAATCAATGTGGTGCAGGCTTAAGTCCGCTTGGCTGTTAAGCGTGGTCCAAGGACCGTTCTGGTTGTTGCTTGCTTAGGTTTTTTTTTCCTTTTTTGTGTGAGGTTGTTTTCTTAATAAGGCAGCAGCTGCTCCAGTATTTTTTAAAAAAAGAAATAACCTACCACCCAGTCACAGTAACGGTGCAGTGTTAAGAAGGCAGAGCAGCAAATCAGTGCAGCTAGAGCAAAGATCATGGAAGAACTGCGACGGGCGCGTGCGCAGAGTGAGGGAAACCCATGTTTGCCATTATAAACACTCCTTTATAAAGGCAAATTACATGATGGGTTTCTCTATGGTAGAAAGAGAAACCCATTATTTATAGAGTTTTAAAGCATTCAATTTTAGTATTTTACGCTAAGCTGTAATTATAAGTACAGTATTTGTCCAATGAATCTTAAAACAATATATTTCACAACAAATCTTTATTTAATCATGTAGACTATTGACGCTGACTATTTTCCCTAATACAGTACTAATATTTTTCATTAGCTTTTTGGCTAATGGTAATGATGACATGGAACTGCGATGTTCCTTCCTCCTTCTACAGGGATAAGAATAAACATTTTTTCTTATTTGTTCTCTTAAAGAATGGAGGCCATAGATGAGTTTATTTATTATCTTGTGAAGCACAGAAGGATTAGGGGAGTGAGAAGAAGGGAGGAGGGATGCATGCCATACTGTTAGAGGCATTAGATGTGGATATACTGTATATACTTGAACATTTTATAGATTATCATTTAAGGGTTGTAGCAGAACCAAAATAAAAAAAAAAAGTTTAATCTATTCAAATGTTTTATGTCATGCATTTCTTAATGTATTTTACAGTATTTGTATATTTAAGGTGTGCCAGGGTAACACACCAATATTGTTCTTACTCTAAGCTTTCACTTAAAAAGAACTGAGTTACTTGCCCGTCCATCTCCACTGTTATCTCCTTTCAAATGAATTATCTTTAGTAAGGGATATGTTTGTTTTTTACAAGGGAAAGAAATGCATTTTGAAGGGCTGCTGTCTACCCCCTTAGGCTTCAAAGTTTCTCTAGTTTAAAAAAAATGGTATGATAGATAACATTCGATAGACGTTGTTGATGTAACTTGTAATTTGATTCTAATAATTTTTTTCTTTTTAGAAGTGAAAAATAGACTAGGCACCATACAGGTGTTACCATACAAAAACATGTTTATAGTCTTTGATCAACTCATACCGTATCTTTTCTGGACTTGCGAACACTCCAACACAGTCTGGTCAATCAAAATGCAGTTAGTGGAGGACAGACTAGTGCATCATGAATGACTACACTGTTTGGAGGTGCTCCTACTGTTCAGGAAGTGTGCAATAAGAGTATTGTAGATCAGTAATTTGAAACAAATCAAAATATGGGTATAATTACACCATTATATTTCGTACCGTTTATAGTACTCCACAGTCAAAACCAGTGGGTATTCCTCCTCCTCCATTTTATAGGTTGATTCACGATCCAATCAAATCAAAGTGGGCGAGGGGATGCCTCTGTGCTCATCAGAATATCTCCAGTTCTCTTTGTGCATCAAGGTAGGTTGGTCACGTTCCTAACTGGTCCCAACAACTTTCTTTTATCACAGGTACAGTCCTAAGTTTATTTTGCCTTTCATCTTAAAGCTAATGGCCTGGTAGCCAGTATAGGATCTATACTAACCTTTCTGCCTAACGACCTCTCTCTAACTGCTGCGTCTCAATGTGCTATGGGAAATATTTGGTTATTGTTCATATAGTATTATGGAAACAAAAGCACTAGAATTTAAATAACCTCTATCAGGTCGGGTACCCTCTCCAGTAGTGGGATCCATACCCAGAACCTCCGAGCAGGAGGAGCAAAGTGGCACCAAACTACAAAAAAAAAAATAGGAGGTTTTTAAATTAATGACCAGAGGTTCACAGGCTATGGTAGCAGGCATTCCCCTCCAGCAGCGGGTCCTGTGGCTCCACTTCTCCTATTCATGCCACATACAACTGTTTAGAGCTGGGGTCCTTCCTGTAGTGACCCTTTCTCTGCATCAGTTCTGAAAAGTGCACAGCTTGCCCAATGAGCTAGTGGAGGCCTCTTCTGTGGTGACCTCCACACCTCTAATGCACTCCCCTCCCTGCTGCAGTCCCAATTCAGAGACATAAAACGCTCCCTCACAGTTACACAAAGTGCTGGAAATCTCCTTACCTACTGAATGCAGTTTTCAGCTGTGCCATGCTCAGCAGCAGGGCAAAATTAATCCAGAGACCCTCAGTGTGTTACATACATGCCTTGGGAGCCAAGGGTACAAGTCTTTCAATACCTGGTGGAGGAAATTTTTTTTTTCCCAATTTGTGCAGTGATGGGCTTGGATCACTCCCATGCAACCCCAGCCCACTGAACATAACCCCAAAAGCACATCAGTGGTGGAGGCCACTCCAGCAGCAACCTCCTCACAGACTGCCAGCCAACCAGACTCAAAGGGGCACAGGATGAGGGATTCCTGTAGCCCCTCACCTGACCATAATGAGCAGAGTACAATGGAAAGTGGCCACAAGTGCCTACCTGGCTATGGAATGCTGCTGCAGCTCTGTCCATTTTCTCAGCTGAGAGCAAGAAGGAAAAGTAGCTAGATTCCATCTCGCTGGGTTCTCTCCAACTCAAGCGCAACTTCATGCCATTTTAGGGATCCTCTCTTCAATCCCTTTGTCTCGAGGGGCAATAAATCCAGGTACTCCACCTCCCAAGACAGCCCCAGCTGTCTTCTTCTCTCCCTCGGCCCGATTCTACAAGCCCCATGATGTCACATGGCTCTCACAAGAGCTGAGCTCACAGACACAGAGGAGCATTAGATTCTCGCGCATAGTCAGGTGAGAAGACGGTACCATACTGAAGGACTTGGGCACAACATACAGTGCCCCCAAACCTTGCATTTTATCGCAAGATCTTCATGCCACTATCTTACCTGGGTATTTTTTTCCAGCCAAAAGAAAGTCTTTTATCAAAAATTACAGGGGCAGTCGACATGACAGTGCAGAAAAGCAATTGTGAGGCACTATGAGGAGAGTTTTGTGGCTGGCTGTCTCAAATAGACCTTATCTCATAAAAACAATCAGACTCTGGCCCACCCACCGGGGTTGACCCCCAAAAACATGGGGGAGCTGGAGGAGGGCACTGCAGACCAGTCTGCCACAATGGGCCAGAGGGTGCACATTGACAACCTCATTACAAGGGTGAAAGCAGACTTCAGAATTTCGCTACACCCTGAACAACCACCCACACCAGAGTCCTCCCTTTACCTCCATGGGATAGTCAGAAGAAACAAGTCCATTCTCCCAGGTGCAAAACACCTGATACACTCCTACAGAAAGGAGTACCAGGTGAACATGAGAAGCATGGTCCATAGGTTGCACACCCTGCCCCAAGATTGATGTGACTAGTGGGTGAAGACCGCACTGTCCCCAGCTACCCAAATGCACAACCTCTCCAGTTAATAGTACAGTGCATCTCAAAGACCCAATGAATAAAAAGATCAATGAGCTCCTCAGGAAAATTCATGAGGTATCAGGCATATTGCACCCGGCCGACTCAGCAGTGAGGACAAACGTAGAGCACTCCACAGACGGCTTGACACATCCACCAAAAATGGCCCAGAGGACTATTCCTGGGCTGATGTGGCACAGTGTGCCATACAACCAGTAACACACTGTACATGATACGTCCTCAGACAGTTTTCAAGTATGAAACATGAGGAACTGTACAAGAAGACATAGCAAGCAGGGCATTGTGGCTCCAACTCTGACAAGAGGACAGACAATCCAGAATGCCTTGATAAAGCCCACACTCAAACAGGGAATGTCATTTGGGGGGAGGCCTAACACCATACCTCGTAAATGGGGAGGGTAAATCAAGCACAGAGGGACAAAGGTGTGTACCTGCCCTCGGGCAATTTGCACCCCAAAGTAAGTTCCTTAAACACAAAGCACAGTCCTGCAGCCACCCCACATCCAGACAATGGCACCAGAAACCCAGTTTTTTTCAGTACAGGACCTATATCAGCAAAGACATGGATAACACAGGCAGCCTCTATGCCAAATCACAGGCCAAATTTCAGACCCCAAGGCGACAAAACAACTGAGGGCTCACAGGCATGCTCAACCTCACAGTTGGCAGGGGGACTATGGTGCCCTATGCAATACCAGGCCATGCCAACGTCAGCATAGGGGTGCAGGACATGGAGACAAAGGTTATCCAATCGAGTTCACTGGCAAACTGACACAATGCGGACCCCTTGTTTCCCCAATACCAAAGTGCCCAAACAAAATACAATGGAGTCAATACAGACTTACTCAGCAATGGGGCCAGCATGACCATACCTACAGAGGAACAGGATACAGGAGTCCATTCCTTACTGTTTGGGGGCCTGAAAGAGAACTGGGGCCACCAGTACTACTCCTCAAATATCTAATCCAGCTTGGGGGCATACATAAAAAAAAATTATTTCAAAAGGGAAACCCTGCAGTCGACATTACTCCCCATATGGTCTTCACATCATCTACACATCAGTTTTCGACATTCAGGGGCAACACTTCCAGTACCCATGCCTACTATTTGGCCTGGCATCAGCACCCCAAGCATTCACCAAGACTCCGGTGGTATTAGCATCCCACCTAAGGAAGTAGGGGGGTACATTGGCTCATAAGGGCAAGGGCAGCCGAGTGAGCACACCTCAACACACATCTGGCAACCATCTGTCTATGACAGCACGGGTGGTTAGGCAAGACAACGAAGAGCCAACTATCCCCATCCCACTCCACATCATCTGTAAGCTGGTATCAGGACTAATCAACAGACCCAAAGGAGCACTGCGGGACTATCTCCAAGTCCTGGGTCATGGCAGCAGTAAGGGATCGTGGGCCATGCTACGCATGCGCATACCCCAGAGATTCCTGATAGGGTCATGGAACTAAACATTACAGGACTACAAAGCCTGGATCACACCACCTGTGTGAGTACTTGCCAGCCTCAGATGGTGAACACTGCAAAGCAATATACAGCGAGGGAAAGCATTGACACACCCGTCCCCAGAAGTGATTAACATGGCTGCAAGACTGTCAGGTTGGGGACCAATGTACAAACACTGGGTCCCCCACGATGCAGTCAGAATCCTCACTACCAATAAACTTGCTGGAGATGAGAACTGTGCACCTAGCACTGTTGTCTTTCTTCACAGTCCTCCTACAGCAAAGCGGTTCTGTCTCGGTACGGCGACCAAGTAACCTTCACATTCCTAGTCAGGCAAGGAGGCAACAGAAGCAAAGCCATGACAAAAAGTCACCACAACTTCCCCACTGGGTAGATTGAAACCTACAATCCATGACAGCAATATGTATCGCATGACCATCCAACACAGAGGCAGACTGGCTGAGCAGAGTCACCATCAACCAGACAGAGTGGAGACTCAACCAACACATTTTTCAGAAGCTATAGGCAAAATGGGCCCTTTCCAAGCAGATCTGATGGCTTCACACCAGAACATGCAGTAACCAAATTACCACTCCAGGTCCATAGACACAAGGGCATTGGGAGTACACACTCTTTCAGCACCATGACACTTCAGATGAGTCTATGTATTCATCATCCCTTTTTAATGATAACCACGGTCCTTCACAAACCCAGATGCATGGGGACATTAGTAGTAAGTGGTGCGACCAATTGGCCCAAGATGCCATGCTGTTCACCCATTCTAGCAGTGGCAGTGAGCCCACCCATGACCCTACCCCAGTGGCTGGATCTGCTGTCCCAAGCCCCACTTCTCCACACAAAACTATCCAGCCTGACTCTCACTGTGATGTCCTGGCTGTTGAAGGGAACAGACTGCTGATCCTAGGCTATCAGATAAGGATGGTGAATCACTGGTTACAGTCCGGGTAGACAATCAACTAACAAAATATACCACAGACACTGGCAAACCTCTTGCAAAGGGTGCAAGAAGAAGGAAACTGCACCAGCCATGTCAGAATTATCACAAAGTCTGGATTTGTTAAATGAAGGGGTAACTAGGGACCTAAGCCCAGCATCACACAGGGTTCAGGACTCAGCAATTCCTCCCCCATAAGGGGCCCCTTGCCAGGAGTAGGGCACATAGGCTCACACCTATGCATATTCAGGTTACTTAAGACTGTAACATTAGTATCACAAACAGTCAGATAGAGATGCACTCCAGGGCACCTCAATACAGGGCTAGATGCCCTACAGTTACACACCCACCGACACTCTTCCCTCACTGGTGTACAATAAAGACAACCTTCCTGGTAGCAATCTGCTCCACTAGGAGGATAGGTGAGACACAGATCTTATCATGTAGGGACCCCTTCATAACGTGTCTCAATAATAAGGTACTTCTTAGAAAGATATGTCCTTCCTGCCCAAGGTGGTGACAGCATATCACAGGGACCAAGAAGTTCTACTACCCTATATAGAGGTAGATGACACCACAGACACAACACCACCTCACCCAAGTGATGTGGGCCATCAACAAAGGATACACCTCAGCAAGACAAATGACCTACGCATGGCAGACAGGCCCTTTGTACTGTTCACAGGACATAAAATTGGACAGGCAGCTTCTAAAGACACCATCACTACATGGATTATACAGACCATTACTGACACCTACAGGGCGACAGGGCAAGACCCACCTCAAGGGGGTCAACACACTTCACCAGGGTGATTGCTGCCTCCTGGGCCGAGAGGGAAAATATGTCACTACCAGACATTTACTGGGCAGCCACCTGGTCATCATTACATACATTAACCATACATTTTTGGCTAGATGTGGCGTCCGACGAAAGGACAACATAAAAATAAATAAATAAACAACACGGGACTGAGGACTGGAATTCAGCCCATATAACAGAGCACTAATCTGCCTTCACTTCACCCTCCCAAGAGTAAACATTTTCTTTATACATACTGCTACTGAGGTCCCACAGGTTTTGACTGTGGAATATCATAAAGGGTATGAAATATAATGAGATTTACTCACCTGGTAAAGGTGATTGTATGAGTACCCTTTATAGTACTCCGCAGCCCCACCTGAGGTGCAGATTACTCTGCAGGTTGGGTCAACAAAGAGATTAACCTTATGACAACTGAAGTAACGGGTCACATTAATACAGTCTATCATTACTTAAGAGTATAAGCATATGACATTCAGCATTACATGAAAGCAAATGATGATTGCATGCCCATGACATATACTGAGACTATTGCAATACAAGAAGTGTGAGTACTGAGCTACTCCTAAATAAGTTTGTACTATCTCATTCACTATAGCAAGGGCTACCAGGCGTTATTCAGAGAGACCATCACTTTAAGAAAGGGATCATCCCTTCTTGTGATTTCTCATTTACTGTCTCTCATTTCCAGACTTGTATGTTTTTTTTATGTCTTTTCATAGTATTGCTAAGGAAGATTCACACTGGAGATATTCTGATGAGCACAGAGGTATGTCCTCTCCCACTTTGATTTGATTGGATTGTGCATCAACCTATAGGATGGACGAGGAATACCCACTGGTTTTGACTGCAGAGTACTATAAAGGGTACTCATACAATCACCTTTACCGGGTGAGTAAATCCCATTCGCATATATTTCAGTTCTACAGTTAAAGCTGCTTATAATGGGCACATTTATGTGTTGCTTTTTTCTCCAACAAAAGCAGCTGTCTGGAGTCCTGGACAAAGCAAAATGTGACTTAAACATTGACTGACCTGTAAGTCCCAAAAAGCTGACCAATGACTACTTTCTCTTTGCAGATACAGTGTTGTACAATACAGTACCTCTGATCTGATGGCTCCACTTCCACTTCCAGACCAGAAATTTCACTGTCATTTACAACCCAACTCTTGCGTTACAATAGTTCCATCAGTTGGTCTTGATGACTCACTAACCAAACTGTTTTTTAAAAAAAACCTTGAGGGCTGTAAGTTTATCACTGGCTCCACTTCAGTTCACCCATTGCCACTCACAACCTGACTCCTGCATTAGCTCCACCAATTGGTCTTGAGGGTCCACAAAAAGCATTGCTTTAAAAGAAAAACTCAAGAACTACCAGCCTTTTGGCCTCCAGGACCCACTAGCAGTAGGAATAAAAACAAAATCCTTCAGGGCTAAAGTAAGTGAACAGCATGCTAAAAAGAAGAAGCCCTTTGGGGGCTTGGACTAGAAGACCTGCAAGCAGTGGGTTGTAAAGCAAAGCAGTGTTCCGCTTTGATTCCAGTGCTGTGAGGGGGGTTGGTTGAAATAGCAGCAGCAGGGATTTCTCATGTAACAAGCAACTGGGGTTTCAATCAAATTTAGTCCACCAGCCCAGAAGTGGTTTGCAGATTACTAATGCCCCATTAGTGCCTCATCAGCAATGTGAATGATAGGCTGATTACTGAGCAGGATAGGGAGATCAGCACCTTGTTATATAGCCAGCCGCTATAGTACGTTGTATCAGGTAGGATTATAATTGGGCCCTATGGCAGCGAGTTTTCAAAAGCTAAATTCATCTTACTAAGCAGATGTCTAGCTTAAAGTTGCACAGTATAAGTGGTGCATACTGTACTAAAAAAAGACAAATAAAACAGCCACTAACATCAATTTAGTTTTAGAGAAGATTAGCAATCATAAAATGTGGGTTTTCAGCTTCAAATAATACGATGCTAAAGTACTGACAGTATCCCTTTAAATGAAAGCTTGGAATCAGGGCAATATGTTTCCCTGACACACTTTATATTATTGATCTTTGAAAGTTTTATTGATACTTGTAAGCAAGCAATAATACCCAACAGGGTGGGCGTTATTGGGCAATACCGGACCACTCAGGGGTGTAATGAGGCCCGACGCTGCAGGCAGAGAGACTTATAGCCCCTTGGTGGTCTGGTATTGCCCATACAGCCCACCCTGGAGGATATTATTGTACTGAGAAAATGGGCTACCTGTGATATTTTTAGGTGGTATTTTAAAAAGTTACCCCCAAAAATTCCAAACAAACAAACCCCAAAAATAACAAGGAAGTTGGTAATAAAGTAGTTCCTCTGAGTTTTTGTGCTGTTCCATCTGCTGTTGAGCCATTAACAACCCCCCCCCCGCACCACCACATCTAGAACATGGTATGGAGTTTCTGTTTCAGTCCCCCCAATGTCTTGACATTATTGCTGTGGCAGTAAAAAATGTTTCATGTTGTTACAGCAAGACTGGATGCTCGGACTGGATGATGGGAGAATGCATTCCTATTGCGAGCTCAGGTCAGTGGACAATGAGTCAGTAGTGTGAGAATGACCTTATTTGACCCTGTACAAAGCAAGAAGTGATCAGAACTATCACTGCTGCTTGTTCTGGGGATTTTTGCCTCATTTTTTTTTCTAATTTCCCAGTCCTCACTGCCTGCCCTGAGGACCGGGAGTATGAAGAAGAGCGCCATTCAGTGGAGCGAGTGTACTGTAACCAGAGCAACAAACAACAACAGCCATGCCAGTGCCGTTTGGTGAAGCAATCTGATTAATGCTGGAACCAGAGGAGCAAACAACAACAGCTCTGCTAGCAAACACAGGTACTAATATTCAGGAATGAAATCTCTGGAAGGGGAGGGTCTGTAGTACTTTGTTGCTGAGAAGAGTTTTTCTTTTGGGTTTGTAACGGGAAGGGCTGTTGCGGGGGTCTGGCACGCTCGCTCTGAACTGGCATGCTCGATCTATTACTCTGTCGGTGAGTGGAAAGAAAGAACAAGAACAACTAAAAAAATACATATATATACTTTCATTTCATGTCTTTTTATTTATATATTTTTGGGGTTTACTGGGTATTGACAGTCTCTGACATATTGCATGAATGGGGGGGGCTCTCATTAGCTCTCTCGCTAAGCGAGTGTAAAAAAATGGTGGCAATTTCAAATGGAGATGAAGTGTTTTACTCAATTAGGAGTCAAGGTAGGTACTAAGATACTACAGTGGTTAAAGGGCAGTATAGGCTGGCACTTTTTATTTCTTGGTCGTCTATTGAAAGTTAATGTACCCCCCTGGCAGGGGTTCCAGCCAATCAGGGACCAGGAAATAAACAGTCCATTTTCTAAAATATATTATAGCAATCCATTAAAGATTAAATGCAAATATATTTTAAAACGTAATCCTTTTTGCTAGTACAAGGACAATCAGGCCTTGTGTATTCCAAATAAATTGCAGGAATTGTAATATTTTATGTATAAATGCAATTTTATTGCCTATCTTATTTGATGCCTTTACAGAATGTCCCTCAGACTTTTTCAGACCAGTTGGTGGAATCTTGGGTGAGCAGTGAGGTCAATTAAGTAAGCAATAATGCCCAACAGGGTGGGCAATATTGGGCAATACCGGACCGCCCAGGGGCATAATGAGGCCCGACACCATAGGCGGAGGGCCTTATAGCCCCTGGAAGGTCCAGTATTGCCCATACTGCCCACCCTGGATATTATTGCGCTTAGAAAATGGGGTACATGTATCATTTTTTATTGGATTACAAAAACATTTAAGTAATCTTGTAAAAAATGTCTGAAAATGCCTTTTTGGTCCTTTTTTGTTAAAGTAGTCCCTTGTAGTGTTGGAATAGTGGCTTCACTAGTGGTCAGTAGGGGGAGCTGCTATATTTCATTAAAATTATTATTTACCACTCATGGCTAGTGTTGCTTCGTGTTTTTTTTTTCTTTTGTTTATTTGCAGTTTCTGAGATCTTCTGATTTTCTCTCTGCCTGCCCCAGGGATTTGAAGCAGCAGTGCATACATTCAAAAGTAAACAAGTTCCCCCCCTCCAAACATTTCTCGGCCCTAGCCCTGCTTTGTGTCTTTTTTTTTTTGTTAATTTACAGTTTCCCAATCCTCGCTGCCTGCCCTGAGGACCAGGAACAAATCAGACTGTTTCTGGTTTTTATTTTTGGTCCCCACTACCTGCCCTGTGTTGTTTTACGAGTTCCCAGTCCTGTCTTCGATGAGGGCCAGGAGTATGCAGAGGATTGCCATTTTGGCCAGTCAGTCATGATGCTGTACCCAGGTACCAAAGTGGAGGACCCTCTGAGCCAGCCGACAAGAACATGAATATGGCTGCATCAGTAAGTGGGGTCTGTGTGCTGTGTGTTTATTGGGAAGGGGATCTGTGTACTTTGGCATTTTTTTTTTCAATAAGAGTTGGGGAGAACTCGGGAATGATACAGTTGTGGAGGAATGTATCAGGGAACTCAACTGGCACATTCACTCGTTCGCTTGATAAAAAGCAGAAAAAAAGGTTGTTTTGTTATTACAGGCACCATTTTGTGTAGAGACTCGGGCACGAGAACAGGGACAGGAGACTGATACTGTTAAGCGCAGTTTAATTAGGTGACTGGAAGTGTAGTGACTGCTATTTCATGGTGTTGGGGGGCAGGGGGGAGAGAGGAGACCTATTCACTCGCTAACTGTTTAAAAAAATGGCGGCAGTTTGAATCATGTGCCCAGTGCTTCAACCAATAAGGAAGCAGGCTGGGCATAATGATACTTGGTTAGGCATGAGGCAGGTTTGGTCTGGCACTTTTTATTTGCTGGGCGTCTATTGAAAGTTAATGTACCTCCCTGGCAGGGGTACTAGCCAATAACAGCCCAGCAAATAAAAAGCCCATTTTCTAAGCAAGAATTATATCATTTTCATCAAGGTCCTGGCAGCTTAATATACACACCATAGATCAGATAATGATATGGCACAAAGCATCAGCCACTTCAAACAGTAGTAAATTTACTATTAAGACATTAAATATCTAGCAATTTCACATGCTAATCAGTAAAAAGTTGGGGACAGTATTAAACAAGGGAAGGGGTGCCAAACATGCTCAAGTCATGTAATTTTTCCCCCATTTTCCTTAAATGTAATTGCATTTTACTTCACCCCATTTGCTTAGTGTAGTGTATACATATGGGTATGTATGTATATTGTAGTGGGAAGTAGAAGGAACGCCATTAGGGCTGTAGTTCATGCATATTATAGATATTTGTAGTCCTATGTATGTATAGTTCCTGTCATGCCCAGTGGGCTTTTCTTTGTGTCCAACAGTGTGTGACCAGTATCACCTGAGTAGGATTAAAGATGGTCGTTGAACTGATGTGCCGTGTTTGAGTCTGTCTATCTAGGGCAAAAGAATGGTACGGTGGTGACAAGAATTACAAGACAAATATCCCCCACATTTGTCTGAATGGTTCGGTAAGCTAATGCATATTCCTTAAGTGCACGCGTATCCTCCCTTCTGCATCACATTGGTCCATTGGACTGCTAATCCCCCCAAAAAAGTGAAGCTATTTTAAGCACCCTTAACCTGCCAGCTGCAGTGTCTTGCTTAAACCAGTGACTGAGTTGTTTGGCTCAGGCTGCTTGGGCTTTCTGTGGCTATTAACCTTCTGGAAGCTTCCATGCTTCTAACCTCAGCTAGTATCCTATTTCAGGTAATTATGTTTAAATTTTTGTGTGTTCTTTTACCTAGCAGTAGTTGCTGAAGCTAGTCCTTACTACAGAAGCAGAATAAGAGAGAGGGAAACACATTTATGTTGTGAGTTTAAAGGTTGGTGTACAGACTGAGATTAGAAGCAGGGGCTAAGAGGTAAGTACATCAGGTTACACTAGAGTTATTGGAAACAGTAGTTTAGATGGTTAGAGCAGATAGGGTAGCAACAGGCAGACAAGAAAGGGAATGATACTGGGAGTGATGCAGTGCAGTGGCTGTGGGGCAGCAGAGTTCAGAAGAACCTTCTGGACTCTGCAATGCTGCCATATCTGCAGGCACCTCTCTGTGACTGGGACAAAGCTATACCAGGGTATACTTCATTCAGGAGGGACAGGGAGGGTAAAAAGGGAGGAGGGTAGGTCTATATATCAAGGAGGGTATAAAGGTGACAGAGGTGCAAAGAATGCAGGGGGAGGCAGAGGCACTATGGGTCAACCTGCAGGCAGGCAATGGCATATCCATTTGCACAGGAGTAATATACAGACCACCAGCACAAAGGGAGGAAATGGGCAGGGATCTACTGGAATCCATCCATGTGAAGGCCGCCAAAGGAGAGGAGTTACTGATGGGTGACTTCAACCTGCCAGAAGTGGATTGGGGCACCCAAATGGCTGCAACAGCCAGGGGCAGAGACATCCTAGACTCCCTGCAAGGGGCATGCCTCAAATACTGTAGTTGATGCTTGAGCCATAGAAACATAACATAGAAACATAGAAGCTGACGGCAGATAAGGACCGCAAGGCCCATCCAGTCTGCCCATTTCTTTTTCTACCTTATAAATGTGCCATCGGCCTTTGCTCTGTCAGTGGTCTATCTATTCATACTCATCTGTATTGCTCCCTTATGCCTACCCCATGCCTGTTTGAAGCCCTGCACTGTATTCATAGCCACCACTTCCTGAGGTAGGCCGTTCCATGCATCCACCACCCTTTCTGTGAAAAAGTATTTCCTCACATTCCCCCTTAATCGGCCTCCCTCTAATCTCATGCTGTGTCCTCTTGTCCTGATATTTTTCTTATATTTAAACATGTTAGACTCTTTCACTTTGTAAATGCCTTTAAGATGTTTGAATGTCTCGATCATATCACCTCTCTCCCTCCTTTGCTCAAGGGTATACATATTGAGCTCGGTTAATCTGTCCTCATATGTCTTCTGATGCAGTCCCTGCACCATTTTGGTTGCCTGTCTCTGGACTGCCTCAATTTGATTAATGTCCTTTTGAAGGTGTGGCCTCCAGTACTGCATGCAGTACTCCAGATGGGGCCTACCCAGTGACTTGTAAAGAGGGATTATTACCTCTCTCTTACGACTTGTGATACCCCTACTTATACACCCTAACATCCCCCTAGCCTTACCTACTGCTTTAGAGGTCTGCTTGGATGATTTCAGGTCATCAGTGATGATGATGCCCAAGTCTCTTTCTTCTTTGTGACTGCTAGCAACTCCTCCCAGCCTATAGGTGGCTTCATAGGGTTCTCTTCCTATGTGCATGATCTTGCACTTTTGCATTAATCCCAGTCGCCACTCTTCTGACCATTTTGCTAGTTTATCCAGATCTCTCTCATTCTGCCCACCCCATCTGGATCATCTACTCTGTTGCAGATCTTGGTGTCATCTGCAAACAGACAAGCCTTACCCTCTAGTCCATCTGCAAGGTCACTAATGAAGATATTGAAGAGGACTGGCCCCAGGACTGATCCCTGAGGTACCCCACTTGTGACTTGCATCTCTTCTGACTGTACACCATTTACCACCACTCTCTGTTTTCTGCCGCCAACCAGTTTGTCACCCAGTTGACTAACTTCTGACCCAGCCCGAGCCTACCCAGCTTATTTATCAATCTTCTATGTGGAACAGTGTCAAAAGCTTTGCTGAAGTCAAGGTAGGCGACATCAACTGCTCCCCCTTGGTCCACCACTCTGGTTACCCAGTCAAAGAAATCTATGAGATTAGTTTGGCAGGACCTTCCTTTTGTAAACCCATGCTGCCTTGGATCCTGTGCCCCTATGGATTCCAGGTGTTGCACTATCCTCTCCTTAAGGAGGCTCCATAATCTTGCCACTACTGAGGTAAGACTGACTGGTCTGTAGTTCCCTGCCTCCTCCCTGCTACCACTTTTGTGGGCGGGATCACATGAGCCCTTCTCCAGTCTTCTGGGACCTCTCCTGTGCTCAGAGACTCACTAAACAGTTCTGCTAATGGCTCTGCTAGTTCCACCTTAGCTCCTTAAGTACCCTGGGATGTATGCCATCAGGTCCCATTGCCTTATCCACCCTGAGCTTAGTGAGCTCTTGTAGGACCCTTTCTTTTGTGAAGGGAGTAGTGCTCACCTCCCTCCCCTGTGTCCATGGTGCTGAGCTGTGGGCCCTGCCCTACCTTCTCTTCAGTAAATACTGAGCAAAAGTATCTATTTAGGATAGATGCTTTTACAGGGTCCTCCTCCTCACATGTCCCCTTTTCTCCATTGAGCTTAGCAATACCCCTTCTGGACTTTCTCCTTTCACTAATGTATCTATAGAAAGTCTTGTCACCTTCTTTTACTGTTCGTGCTAGTGTTTCCTCAGTTTGGGACTTTGCCTGCCTTACTGCCTTCCCTTAGGGCAGTTTGGTATGCCTCCCTATCTTCATCCCGCTGTGTTCCCTTATATTTCCTGAAGGCCAGCCTTTTGGCTCTGACCTTTTCTGCTACTGTATTTGAGAACCCAAGTGGTTTCCTTCTTCTTTTGCACTTCATTTTCTGTCTAACACAATGGGATGTTGCTTTAAGTATTGCATCCTTAATGCTTGCCCACTTTGCCTGTATCCCCTCATCTGTGTTTCTTTTTGCCAGGGCTAGCTTAACTCTGTTGGCCATCTTATCAAAGTCAGCTCCTCTGAAGTCCCATATTTTTGCCTTGGAATGGGATGATTTAGATGTAGTAGCCAAATTGAACCATACCATGTGATGGTCACTGGCCCCCAGGTGTCCTTCTACCTGGAGATCTGTGATCCCTTCCCTGCTAGATCTAGGATAGCCCTGTCTCTTGTGGGTTGTTGTACCAGTTGTTTGAGGCCCTCCCCTGCAGGGAATCCACCATGTGTCTAGTTCTGGTAGATGTTCCTGCTGGTATTGACCAATCTGTATCCGGCATGTTGAAGTCTCCCATTATCAGACCTCCCCTTTAGCTGTCATGTTTTGTATATTAGAAGATATTAGATCTTCTAACAGTAATGTGTCTATGTCTTCCCCCTGGTCTGGGGGCCTGTAGACAACCCCGGTTCTTATGGCTGTCCCATTTCCTGTTTCCAGCGTGACCCACAGTTCTTCTGGCTCCTTATGTGTATTCTGAATTTCTGTAGCTTTGATATTTTCATTGACATACAGGCACCCCCCCCCTTTTGCACCTCAGTTTCTTCTGAACAATACATAGCCAGGTACTGAAGTCTCCAAGTGTGGTTACTGGTAAACCACGTCTCACTAATTGCTGCTATGTCCAGTTTAGCCTCTGACATTATTGCCTGCAGGTCTGGGATCTTATTTCCCAGGCTGTGAGCATTTGTGTACATGATTTTCCATTGGCCAGATTTCGGTGTGTTAGTTGTTGGGTGAGGTTTGGCATTTCCCCTGTGAGTCGTATGGGAGACGGACCTTTTTTCTTACCTGGTGATGCAAATGAACTGCAAACATGCTGAATCCCTGTTTGACCACTAGCTGAGGGGGGAGGAAGTGATTTTGGACCTGGTACTAACCAACTGGGACAGAATTATGGATGTCAGAGTAGGTGAACACCTCGGGTCCAGTGACCATCGCACAGTGTGGTTTAATGTGAGAACTACAACAGGGACATGCCACATGAAGGTGAAGGTTCTGGACTTCAGGAGGGCAGACTTCATTAGGATGGGGGTATGTCTCAGGGATGCCCTAGATCATGGGTGTAGGCAGGCATACTCCAAGCACTCCATGGTGTGCAGGTTTAGATAAGGGGGGTAGCAAATAGATTCTGCACTACATCCTTTTACCATGACATCTAACAAAGAAACCACTTAATCTTTCCGTAATGTCATTCATAGGAGTCGAACCTAGATGGACTGGTCTCTAATACTCTCTTTGCATCCCAAAGACATTACAACTTTACAGGCTCCTGGCTGGTATGTGGGTGCCTTAGGGAACAATGTATGGGATTTGTATTTACCCATGCATGGCAACAACCACTGTCATGTGATGCAAATGTTGTAGTTATTGTGCAAAATGAGGCTTCATATATGGTCCTGTACATTTGGGTAATGTCTGGCTACACCCGGGTGGGGGTAGCTCACCCAAATGGGGGGGGGTAGCCGTGAGTCCACTTGGTGTGCAGTTCTGAGATCCCTGGCTACACCTCTGCCCTAGATGGGGGAGATAAATGGGGAGGGGAAGGGAGTCAAGGGACATTGGGCCCATCTAAAAGGAGCCATAGTGGAGGCAACAAACCTTTGTACTTGGCAAATAGACAGAGTCAAAAGGCAAAGAAAACCATTATGGTTCTCACAGCAGGTGACAGGAAAAGTAAAGGCAAAAAAGTTAGCTTTCAGGAAATATAAAAAGACTCAAAAGGAGGAGGACAGTGCAGTGTACCTAAAAGGCAGAGGAAGGTAGGGATGGTGTCAAGGCAAAGACAGAGGAAAATATAGCAAAAGGAGTTAAAGAGCAGTTTACACCATTTCCAAAATTTGTACTGGTACTCCTACACACCTCCCGAAATTTGTAATTGTACTTGTACCCCTGAACTCCTCCTGAAATCTACTTCTACTCTTATGCCCCTCCCAAAATGTGTACTTGTACTCCTGCATGCCTCCCAAAATATGTACCTCTACCCCTGCATCCCTCCCAAACTTTGTAGTCGCAGCCCCGCATCCCTCTCAAAATTTGTACTTGTACCTCTGCCCATACCCATATTTGTAATTGTACCCCTGTACCCCTCTTGAAATTTCTGCTTCTACTTCTACCACTGTGTTCCTCCCAAAATTGGTACTTGTACCCCTGCATCCCTCCCAAAACTGGTACTTGTACTCCTGTATCCCTCCCAAAATTGGTATTCGTACCCCTGCAACCCTCACAAAAATTGTACTTGTACCCCTGCACCCAACCTGAAATTTAGACTTGTACCCCTGCACTTGTCCCAGAATTTATACTTGTACCCCTGCACCCCTCCCAAAATTTGTACTTGCACGGATCCATTACTAGTCATTGACAAAACTTTTGTCGAATTACCAGACAGCGAAACCAGCTGGTCGACTGCATTTTGCAGTCAGCTGTCGGTTTTGGACAGAAAAGAGTGTTTTCTTTGGGGGGCTTTTCCCCTGAACCCCCCACATGGGAGGGCTGTGCCCCCCCACTCCCCCCATTTAGGATTCTCAGCTCTGAGTTGGAGTTGATTTGGGGGGGTGCAGGACCCCCGACAGACAGTGCCAGGTTCCAGCAGGTTCCCTATAGCAACGTGGTGCTGTAGTCGCTGTAGGGGACCTCACTGTTGAAAAGTCACTAAACGTGCGGTATACCTACTTGCACCACAGCGCCCCTACCCAAACTTGTACTTCTACCCCTGCACCCCTCCCAAAATGAGTACTTGTATGCCTGCACCCCTCCCAAAATTTGTACTTGTTCCCCTGCACTACTCCCAAAATTTCCACTTGCTTCCCTTCACACCTTCTGAAATTTGTAACTCCCTGCACCCCTCCCAAAATCGGTACTTCTATCCCTGTAACCCTCCCAAAATTGTACTTGCACTCCTGTACCCTTCTCAAAATATATACCTGTATCCCTTCACCCCTCCAGAAATTTGTACTTGCGCCCCTTCCACAATTTCTACTTACACCCCTGCTGAGATAGGCATCCCTCCCAAACTTCACATTCTCACACCTCTTATACTGTATGAAGGGCTGAGGTTAGTGCTATGTGGAATGCAGAATTCCACCAGTGGAACTGGCACAGAATGATCATTCTGCTGGTTGAATTTCCACCGAAATTTCACTGGTCCTTCTGCAGAATTCTGCCTATTGTGATCTGCAGAATAATATTCTGCAGAACAGCATTTTTCTGCAGAAAATTATTCTGCAACAGTTTTCATGGAAAATATTGAGGTCTGCAGAATACAGCATTTTTTCTGCAGAAAATGATTCCTTAACTATTTTCTTCTGTGGAATTCCACTGTTCAGTTTCTGGTGCAATTTGGTGGAATTTTGTCGAAATTTTGAAAATTCCACACAGCACTTGCTGAGGTGCAGACTGGGATTAGTGCTTGAAGTAAGCAATAAGACACAATGGAGTGTGCACTGAACAGATATTACCATACACCTATGGGTATAGTGAGGAATGAAGAAACAGGCTGAATGCCTTCAGTCCCCAGACATGAAGTAATATCTGTTCAATGTACTCCCTTTAGTGATATCCCACTCTTGTATATGGGGGTAATAGCCGCTACCTTCCAAGTGGATGGGAAATGGCCAAAGCAAAGGGAGTGATTAAGGCGGATAGTGAGAGGGGAAGCAGAACATCCAGAACCTTGCGAAGCAGTCAAAGATCTAGTGAGTCATTACTGTGGCTGGAGCCAGTAAAAGCTTTTTGGAAGAAGAGTTTAGCTTCCTGCACCGAGAGTGCACAGAAATAGAAGGGGACGTGAGTGAGGGAGAAGGTGGGGAGGGGGGACAGGGTCAAAGAATTTGGGGGGCAGTACCGAGCTAAGGTCTGAGAAGGTAGTATTGAGAGTATTAGCAATGCACTGTGGGTCAGAGGAGATGGTGCCATTGTTGTTGATATGGGATGGGGGTGGGGACCAGGATTTACCATTGAAACATAGAAACATAGAATTTGATGGCAGATAAGGACCGCTTGGCCCATCTAGTCTGCCCATTTTCCTACCTGATGGATAAGCTGCAGATTCTAGTTAATCAACCGCTTACTTCCTACTACCCCCCACTCGAAATGACTTATGCCTGTCCCATTCATTCTTGAATTCTCCCACTGTTCCTGACTCCACAACCTCCTAAGGAAGGCTGTTCCATGCATCCACAACCCTCTCTGTGAAAAAATACTTTCTAACATTACCTATGAGCCATCCCACTCTATCTTCAAATTGTGCCCCCTTGTTCTTGTACATCTCTTCTCCTGAAAGATGCTACCCTCTTGTACTTTGTTAGTTCCATTGAGAAACTTGAAAGTTTCTATCATGTCTCCCCTCTCCCTCCTTTCCTCAAGGGTATACATATTAAGCTGCTTTAGTCTTTCCTCATATGTCTTCTGGTGCAGACCCTGCACCATGTTGGTTACCCTCCTCTGAACAGCCTCCACTCTGTCTATGTCTTTGCGGAGATGTGGTCTCCCAGAATTGTATGAAGTACTTCAGATGGGGTCTCACCAACTGTCTGTACAGAGGGATAACAAGTTCCTGTTTTCTACTGTTGATGCCTCTCCCTATGCACCCCAGTATCCCCCAGCCCTCCTTACTGCCTTCTCACATTGCTTGCCCACCTTTAGGTCATCTGATATACTGTAATTACTCCTAGGTCTCTTTCAATTTTTGTTGTTGTTATTAACTCACCCTTTATTGTGTATTCTTCCCCTGGGTTTTTTGTTTCCCAGATGCATTATCTTGCACTTCTTTGCATTGAATCTGAGCTGCCACATGTTTGACTATTTCTCCAACCCTGACAAGTCCCTTTTCATCTATTCCATCCCACCTTGTGTATCAACCCTGTTGCAGATCTTTGTGTCATCTGCAAAGAGACATACCTTTCCTTCCAGGTGCTCTCCAATGTCACTTATAAAGACATTAAAGAGGACCGTTCCTGGTACCAACCCCTGTGGTACCCCGCTAGTTACCCTCCTTTCATCACTGTGGACTCTGTTTACTTATACCCTTTGCATCCTGTTGTCCAGCCAGTTTTTTATCCAGGCTACCACCTTGGGACCCGCTCCAAGGCTGTCTAACTTGTATTAATCCTTTGTGTGAGACTGTGTCAAATGCCTTGCTAAAATCTAGGTAGGCCATATCCACAGCCCTTCCCTGGTCTACTACTTTGGTCACCCAGTCAAAGAAATCTATTAGGTTCATCTGGCATGACCTTTCTGCTGTGAAACCATGCTGCCTTGGGTCCTGTGCCCCACTGGCCTCTAGATACTCAACAATTCTTTCCTTCAGAAGTGATTCCATCATTTTCCCTACCACTGAGGTCAAACTAATTGGTCTGTAGTTTACTGCCTCTATCCTGCTCCCACATTTGTGAAGTGGAATCACATTTTCCCTCCTCTGTCCTCAGGTAGCACCCCATCCTCCCATGATTTGTTAAAGAAAGTAGTCAGTGGTGTTACTAGTTCTACCCTTAGTTCTTTTAGAATTCATGGGTGAATCCCATCAGGCCCCATTGCTTTGTCCACCCTCAGTATCAGAGTTCTTTCAAAACCCTTTCTTCTGTGAATGGACTGGTATTGAACACCCCCATTCAGAGTTTCTGTCTTGTTTGGTTTAGGTACCTCCTCCTCCTCTTCTGTTGTGAATACCGAGCAGAAATATTCGTTCAGTATCCCTGCTTTTTCACTGTCACCCTCAGCCCACATTCCCTCCCCTTTATTAAGTCTCTGTATCCCTCCCTTGATATTTTTTCGCTCCCTAATGTACCTATAAAAAATGTTATCCCCCTTCTTAACAGAGTTGGCTATCTTCTCCTCAGTTTGTGCCTTTGATATTCTGACTACCTTCCCTGCCTCCTTCTGCTTTAACTGATAAAGTTCTCTGTCCTGCTTCTTCTGTGTTTCCTTATATTCCTGAATGCTGTCCTTTTCTACTTAACCTTCCCTTCCACCTCTTTTGAGAACCATAGTGCTTTTTCCTTCATTTTGTTTTGTTGATTTGCTTCACACAAAGGCTTGTTGCCTCCGCGATGGCTGTTTTGAATATTCCCTGTCATTCCTCCATCCCTTCTTCTTACCCGTTTGCTAGTGCTTTTCTGAGGCACTCTCTCATTTTCCCAAATTCAGCCTTCCTAAAGTCCAATATTCTTGTTTATGTATGGCTTGACTCTATGGCTGTGCTTATTGTGAACCACACTGTTTGGTGGTCACTTGTTCCCAGATGGCTACCCACTTCTAAATCTGAGATCCTTTCTCCTTCCCCATTTGAGAGTACCAGGTCTAAGATTGCTCCCTCCTGAGTGGGTTCCAACACTAGCTCTCTGAGGCATGCCCCTGGAAGGCATCAAGAATGACACTGCTCTTGGATGTGCCTGCAGCAAAGGTACTTCAGTTAACATCTGGCATATTCAGGTCCCCCATCAACAATATCTCCCCTTTTTCTGCCATTTTAAGGACACCTTCTATCATTTCCTTGTCCATTTCCTCCCTCTGAGATGAAGGTCTATACACAACCCCCATGTGGATTGTGGTATCATTTTCTGTCTCCAGGGTGACCCATAGTGATTCATCAACTTCTTGTTTGCTCTTTAGTTCTGTTGCTTTACTCCCTTCCCTTATAGAGCTTCTCCTCCTCCTCCTCCTCTTTTACCCACCCTGTCCCTCCTGTAAATTGTGTATCCTGGTATGCTGACATCCCAGTTATGGTTCTCTGTGTACCATGTTTCAGTGACTGCCACAATATCCAGGCATCCCTCTTCCATCAAGGCCACTAGTTCAGGGACCTTGTTACACAGACTGCAGGCATTGGTACTCATCACCTTCCATTTTTGTATGGCCTTTCCCCTTTTAGCCCCAACCCTGTCCTTACTGCCTTTTTCTGCATTTGCTCCTGTCCTGCTCTCTACTGACTTCTCTACCTTGGTGTTTACCTCTCTAACTACTGTGTTTTGTTGGGGAAGGCTGGTATTTCCCTTCTTCTTTTCAGTGCCTCCCCCCTTGGCTAGTTTAAATACTTGCCAATGAAGCATTTAAACCTATCACCTAGGATCCTGGATCCCCCCCGATAGATGCAGACCATCGTGCCAGTATAGGCCTGCATCCTTCCAGGTGGCTCCCCAGTCCCCAGTGAAGCCAAACCCCTGAGCTCCACACCAGTTTTTCAACCACTCATTGAATCCCATGGTGCGAAATACCCTAACATCTTCCTTGCCATAGGCAGGCAGCACCTCCGAGAAGGCCGAACTCCTTTATATTGTCAAAAAATTTGCAAGCAGAACCCCAAGAGGAAGTCAGTGTGGACTTGTAGAAGTCAGCTTTAGCTTTGCAAATAGCCCAGGTGCATTTATTATGAGCCACTAGGTAGAGTTAACTATCGGGGCAAGCCACACTCGAGGGCTTTCTGCCAGAGATTATCCCTCTGGTGCATTAGATTTAGTAGGGATTGTGTGATCCAGGGGGGTGTTAGTGTTTTTGACAGTATATTTGGCAAGGGGAGAGAATAAGTCACAGGCCTCATTAAAAGAGTGGAGGAAATAAGTGAGAGCTGTGTCAATATCAGGCACTAGGTTGATTGGGGACCAGTCCCAGCAAGACAGGTAGGATTTTAGCTGCTCTAGATTACCTGGTTTGATGCAGTGCTGGAAGGTGGTTTGGGGGGGTCTGCTTTTGGGCTGTGCCAGACCAGGAGCAGATTTATTTTATTTATTTATTTAGACAGCAGTTTGGAAAACCTTTGAACCATCGGCTCATTTACAAAGGTACCTTGTCACAGTAAGACAAACGAAAATACACAGTATAACAGTAATTTAAGACAGCAATAAGTACATAGATACAAACAAGCTGGTACAGGTAGGATTGATGCAAACAATACCAGAGTTATGTTGTCCTTAAGCAGTTTAGTAGTAAGCTTTGTCATAAGTATTGAGTACGGCTTTGACTAGTGGCAATTACAGCTTCGGGTGTTAACAAGGTGGTTCCGTAAGGACGTTTTGAAGCACAATATAGTTGGAGCTTCGGAGATGGAGGGGAGCAGCATGTTGAACCAGGAGGGGGCCCTAAAGCTGAAGGCTCTTTGGCCGTGAGAAGTCCTAGCTCTAGGGATAACAAGAGAGGTTTTCCCAGAGGTCTGAGTATGAACTAGTGGGACAGAGTGGCAGATGGTGGTGGTCAGTCCTGGTGGGGATAGCCCAAGGAGGGTCTTTTTTGTAAGGGTACAGGTCAGATATTTGAGGTGCTCGGCAAGATCAAGTATCAGTGCTTTAGCATACAGTAGATAGGTGTGTGTTAGCCTAGGTGCCCCAGTAATTAACCTGCAGGCCTTAGTCAGAATAGTGCGAATTTTATGGAGCGCGGTCTGATCAGAAGCACCATACACCGGCAGTCCATAGTCCACTAGGGACAGGATAGAGGAGGTGACTGCAAGTCAAAGAGCCTCCGGGGGGAGGCAGTGTTTGTACCAATGTAAGATGCCCAATCGGATATTAGTGGCAGTGGCTAGGGCAGCGTTGTGTCCATGGAAGGAGAGAGAGGGGTCAAAATGGCTCCCTAGGTATTTATAGGAGCAAACTTGTTCGAGTGGAAAAGAGGACCCAGAGTGAATGAGGAGTTTGAAGTTGCAGGACTTGTTTTGAGGATGAGTGAAGAACATGGTTTTTGTTTTTTTAAGATTTATCACCAGTCTATGTTCCTTGAACCAGCCCTCGGCTTCAGCGAAGGACTTCTGCAGTGAGTCCTGGAGGGCAATAGGGTTACGACTTGAGGCAAAGATGACCGCATCATCAGCGTACAATAATATGTTCCCAGAGCAAGAGCATGGAAGGGTGTTAAGGTAAAGGGAGAAGAGTAAGGGGCCCAGAATGGAGCCCTGGGGAACCCCAGAAAAGATGGGACAGATGTCTGAGTAGGTCCCATTAATTTTTACACACTGTGAGTGGTCAGACAGATAACTGGTGCACCAGGAGACAAGCCCAGCAGCAAAACCAGAGAGACTAAGGGCATCAAGAATGAGGGGGTGGGAGACAGTGTTGAAAGCTTTAGAGAGGTCTATGAAGACCACACCAGCCAGAGAACCAGTGTCTAAGGAGGAGTGGAGAAAGTTGGAGAACTCTAGGAGGGCTGTGCTGGTACTATGGCCCACTCAGAAACCATGCTGCTCAGGACAGAGGACATTGTAGGTAGAGAGGTAGTCAGAGATTTGAGAGGCCACCACTTTTTCCAAGGCCTTGGAGAGAGGAGAGAGAATGGAGATTGGCCGATAGTTTCCAGCCACAGACCTATCACCACCTTTAAAGATAGGGGTGACAGTGGCAATTTTCCAGGCAGTTGGAACCTTCCCCGGCAAAGAGAGTGGTTGATGAGGCACGTGATTGGGGTAAGGACTGTGTCTAAGACCAGCGTAAGGATACACGGATCCAGGGTGTCACTGCCCATACTATTATTCTTGAGGGCAGTGACAAGGTGCGGCCTAAGTTCTTGGGCAGAAACACAGCAGAGGAGAAAATAAGGGTGAGAAAGATTTACGGCAGGCGCTGGGGGAGGAGGGTCAAAAAATTAGTAGGGAGGACAGTGCTAAGGTCAGTGAATGAGGTGTTGAGGTGGTTGGCTATAAGGGCTGGGTCTGAGGAGATCACGCCATTAATGTTGATCTGGGAGGGTGGGGGGAGTGTGCACTCCCATTTAACTGTTTAATGTTATCCCAGAAGGTTCTGGGGTTCCCCCATGAGGCAGTGAGTGAGGACCGATAGTGCTCAGACTTGGCCTTTCTGATGGCCCGAGTGCACTTGTTTCGGGCAGCAGCACATAACTGCCTGTCACTGGGCCAGCCAGTCTCAATCGCATGGTGCCATAGGTTGTCCCTATGTTTGAGTTGGTGGATCAAAGCTGGGGTTACCCAAGGGGCATTCTGCCTTTTAGAACGGCGGGTCGACATTGGGGCAAAGATATCACAGGCATTATTAAAAGTCCAGGTAAAGAAGGAGAGGGCTGTGTCAATGTCAAGAGTTGCCCGAATAGGAGACCAGTCAATTTGGGACAGAAGTTCCTTAAGTTTTATCAGTCCACCAGGTATTAGGCGTCGCCAGCATGTGGACTGTGCTATGGGTTTGGGGACTGAGGATGACCAGTGGAATAGAATGGGGAGTGATCACTGACAGAGTCTGGGAGGACTTGTACATTGTGGATCTGATTAGGGCGGTTGATGAGTACTACATCAAGCAGGGTACTGGAGCCTCCCTTGGGGTTAGTCCTAGTAGGGTGAGCAACTAGTTGCGTTAAGTCTATTGCAGAAAAGGAGTCATGGGTAGAGGAGGAAGGGCTGAGCCAGTTGACATTTAAGTCACCCACCAGAATTTGGTCAGCGGAAGGAGGTAGTGAGGAAAGGTATTCTGTAAGAGAGGCAATGGCCTGCATTTGGTCCCTGGTGGGCACGTATGCAGTAGTCAGATAAAGGGGTCCCTTTAAAGGGTCAGGGGTTAGTTTCAGCGTAAGAGCCTGGGTCCTGGAGTCAAGGATGGGAGCAGGCAGGGCTAGTACAGGGAGAGATTCCTTGACATAAATAGTGCAGCTGCCGCCCCGTCTCCCAACACGGTCAGACCGAAAGACGGTGAAACCAGAAAGGGAGACTAGGGAGTCAGGGGAGGATTTTGACAGCCAAGTCTCAACCCGAGCGATGACATCAGGGTTAATTGATGTGACCAGGCATTGTAGTGAGTCAAACTTTTTTAGGAGGCTACAGATATTCATGGAGACCATGTATAGGCCTGCGGTACTAGTCGGGGAGCTCCTGGGAACCGGGTCAGGGTTTGGATGAATGTTCCCTGACAGGAGTAGTAGCATGACTAACACCCTGGCTGGGAGATGGTGAAAGGTTTTCCTATGATTGACATGAGAGGAGAGGAGGGATGGGGAAGTTAAGGGAGCAGGGGGTGGGCAGGGTGGTACAGGAAGGGAAAGCAAGAATAAGAAGACACCCAAATGTGCCTGAGGTGAGGAGGAAGCTAGGGGGAGGGCAGGGAGGACCGAGACACACAGAGGTCCCAAGGGGCATGACAGCAGGCTCAGGAGCTTGGGGAGGGAGGGGTGCTAGGGCACAGTGCAGAGTAGCAGATGGGTAAGTGGGCAAGTGCACTGCTAATGGAGATAGGCACAGGCAGAGCGTGAGGCAGGGCCAATACATTGTGGTGAGCATGATCCAAGGGAAGTAGTACTGTACAGGTAGGAGTAGGAAGTAGCGAGGGAACATAGATCCTTCCAGTGGCCAGCAGGTATAACCTGCAAATGGGAAAGTGGGGAGATAGGTTCTGGGCAACAGGACGTGATGTCACAGGATGTGATGTCATGGGGGTGGATCCTTAAATTGACCGCTGCCCCTGGGTGGGTGGTTGGTTGGGGTGAGCAGGGCAGACGACGTGAAGCGTCGTCGGGCTAGCACTCCCCTGCAGGCGTCCAGACAAAGAGAAGAGGCTCTCTTTACCTCGAAAGTAATCAGGCTGGAAATTCGGCTTCCTCAGCTCCTCAGGTGAGCTGCTTGTGTTGCTTGTGTTGCTTGTTCATCCCGAGTGCCTGCCGCGGTTGGCAGTGAGCTTGGGGGGGCCAGCCTATGTAGTGGAGAAAACAAAGCCTCTCATTACTATGCAGCGGGAGAAATATTGCGACTTACACAAAGGGGCTCCACTCTAAACAAACAGGGCTATTCCAAAATGGGGTCACAATAGGACCCAGCTATCCTAATACCTTCAGTTCCAAGCACAATTAGATTCAATACCACAATATTAAACAAGTCTGCTCAGTATTAGCTGCTTAGTTTATCTGGCTTTAAGGTATACTCAGCGAGGCAACTTGAGGGCACTCAGTGTTTCCCTAACTTTACACTTCAGCATTAGAAGCACAAAGAAAAGTAAAAAAAAAACAAGCTCACCCAGTGGTGAACAGGGAACAAAGGTCATAAAATATAAATGTTCATCAGGAAGCATCCCCCTGCAGGCGTCCAGACGAAGAGAAGAGGCCCTCTTTGCCTTGAAAGTAATCAGGCTGGAAATTCGGCTTCCTCAGCTCCACAGGTGAGCTGCTTGTGTTGCTTGTTCATCCCGAGTGCCTGCCACGGTCGGCAGTGAGCTTGGGGGGGGCGGCCTCGAAGGTAATCAGGCTGGAAATTCGGCTTCCTCAGCTCTTCAGGTGAGCTGCTTGTGTTGCTTGTGTTGCTTGTTCATCCTGAGTGCCTGCCGCGGTCAGCAGTGAGCTTGGGGGGCAGCTGGCCTCGAAAGTAATCAGGCTGGAAATTCGGTTTCCTCAGCCCCTCAGGTGAGCTGCTTGTGTTGCTTGTTCATCCCAAGTGCCTGCCACAGTCGGCAGTGAACTTGGGGGGGCCGGTCTCGAAAGTAATCAGGCTGGAAATTCGGCTTCCTCAGCTCCTCAGGTGAGCTGCTTGTGTTGCTTGTGTTACTTGTTCGTCCCGAGTGCCTGCCGCAGTCAGCAGTGAGCTTGGGGGGGGGCCGGCCTCGAAGGTAATCAGGCTGGAAATTCGGCTTCCTCAGCTCCTCAGGTGAGCTGCTTGTGTTGATTATGGGGGAGCGATCATTAAGGATATTGGGAAGGTCTGTGTTGTCAGAAATTTTGTGGGGACAATTGGTTAGGATGATGTCCAAAAGAGAGGTGGAGCCATTGGAAGGGTTGATCCGGGTGGGGTGGGTGACCAGTTGGGTGAGATCTAGGGCAGCAATAGAGTCTTTGGACTGGGAGGCAGAAATGGAGAGCCAATTAATGTTGAGGTCACCCAGTGTAATTTGTTCAGATTTTGGGGAGAGCAGGGAGAGGTGGCCAAGTAAAGACTGGAGGGCTAGTTTCTAGTGGTGAGGGGGAATGTAGGTGGCAGTATTAAATAAAGGGGCCCTGGAGATACCAGGAAAGACTTTATTAGTAAGGGCTTGTGCCCCATGGGCAAGTTGCAGGGTAGGAAGGGCGTGAATGCAGAGGGAATCACTGAGGTAAATGGCACAACAACCCCCGGTTTCCAACTCTATTTTCTCGAAACAGGATATACCCAGGGAGGGTGACAAAGGAGTCAGGAGTGACTTTTGAAAGCCAGGTCTCGACTATATCCAGGACATCAGGTTGGTGTTGGGTAATCCAACCTTGGAGCCCATCAGATTTTTTTAAGAGGCTGCAGACATTCATTGTGGCAATATGAATCTTAAGAGTGGGGGTGTGTGTGTAGGGGATGGGTAAGGGAGGGTCCTGGGTTGGGGTGGATATTACCTGACATCAGGAGGAGAAGAGATAATATTCTAAGGAGTGCCAGATGGGCCTGCAGTGGGACGAGGTGGAGGCAAAGGGGCAAGAACATTCAGTAGGGTGAACAGGGATGAGAAGCGTGCAAAGGATGGGGAACGACAGGTTGAGGTGAGACTGAGGGGAAGCATGGGAGTAGGGAATTGAGAGATACATGGTTATCAGGAAGGCTGGGGAGGGGGTGGTGGTAGTGGGAGATAGGTGCAGATAAGGAGTGGAGACATATGGGAAAAAGGTTTGGTGCTCTGGGTGTGAGAATGATGGGGAGTGGGTGATGGGGTGAGTCAGATAAGGAGAAGAAGTGTCAAAGAGGCAAGGGTGGTGAGCTGCTGGGCTGGGCAGAGAAGAGGCATGGCTTGGGTAACTTTGATGGTAGAGCAGCAGAGGCTACATGGGGATAGTAAAAACTTCTAGTGATGGGGCAGTCAGGATGGCCCAGTGGTAGGGTCATGGACTGTGGTGGGGAGGGTACAAGGTTCAAATTCTGGGGGGTGGAGCCAGAGAAAGGGCAAGTAAGCAAGGTGAAAGTGTAGCAGAGAGAGGTGGTAGTGGTGCAGTGAGCATTAGTGATGCTTAGTGGTCAGAGAGAGCAATAGAAAAAAAGGGGGGCAAGAGAGGTGATGGGAAAACGAGGGGAGGTGGGAGAGGATCAGCTAGAGTGGATGAGAGTGGAAGAAGAGCAGGGTGCTGCCACCTAGTGGTGATTACAGATAACCTACTAAGGGTGAAATCAGTGCCGTAGGAAGGCATTTTGGTGCCCTGGGCAAGAGTCTAAGTTTGCGCCCCCCAAGAAAAGAGCCGGTGGTCTTGGGGCCGCAAGGCCCCCAGAAGCTCTGAGGGGTTTGCATGCTCTGTGGTGAGTTTTTGGGCCTTTTTCAAAGAAAAAACATACTTTTGTTACAGTTCCCTGTCCCTGATTTCAGGGAGGGAATATTTTGCTCCCATAGAATATGAGTTATGGGAGACTCTGAGTGGGTGGTATAGAGTGTGCCGCCACAATTGTTGTGGATGAGTGGCTGACCAAGAATGCCATCAACCACCCACCCTATATGTATTCTGAAATATATTGTGAGAGATTGCTACATAAAGCATGGGGGTCTGGGGCTGCAAGGCCCCCAGAAGCTCTGAGGGGTTAACATATTCTGTGGTGATTTTTGGGGCTTTTCTTGAAGAAAAAACATACTTTTGTTACAGTTCCCTACCCCTGATTTCAGGGAATATTTTGCCCCCACGGAAAATGAGACATGAGAGACTCTGACTGGGTGGTATACAGAATGTGCCACCCCAATTGTTGTGGACATTTGTGTGACCAACAATGCCATCAACCACCCACCCACCCTATACGCATTTCTGAAATGTACTGTGAAAGATTGCTACACAAAGCATAGGGCTAGGGGTCCTCTAGGCCCACTGAAGCTCTTGGAGGGAGACAGTTACATGCTGTAGCCTGATTTGGTAGTTGTGGGTAATCTACTACTGAATCACTCCCCTACTGAACCAAAACACACTTGTGTTACATGTTCTTCTGAATTGAGTATCCGTAGCAACCCCTGATTTCAGATTTGTTTTCATCATGGAATTAGAATAAACTGTGTTGTAAAGTGGCCAAATGAGAACCAGTGGTATTTAAATGAAAATCACAGTTTGCTAACAGAGGATTCTGCATTAGAAAGTAATGCAGATGTCGATGCCAGTTCAGTACTCCAACAATTGATAAATATATGAAATGTGAGAATCGAAAAATCTATACAACACACAGGAACAGTTACACAGCAATACAAGATGTGCTGGAGCTTGATTAAACAAAAGCCCCCACACACACACAGCACAGGCCACTGAGTACTAAACCAAAAACCTGAAGGCAATCAGGACAGGAAACCCGGTAACTGACAAGAGCTGATGGATGCTATATTTTCATGCAAATATGTTATTTGAATCTGAATCACATATCCACAGTAGTCAAATACAGCTTACACATTTCACAGTTGTCTGTCTGGTCTATGTGTGAACCTTTCTTGCCTTCAAAGAGGCAAATTCGTCAATGACTTTGTCAAAGTTAATGGCACTGGCTACAACATTTTCAATAGATAGTATAGCAAGATTTGACAGTCTTTCTTGTCCCATAGATGATATTTTTTTTTTTTAGTTGTTTAACTAGGAACAGCACATTAAGCTGAGAGCTTTTTTACAGGAGCGACCTGGGAGCACAAGGAAGTTAAGTGACTTGCTCAGGGTCACACAGTATGCAAGTAGAAGCTGTGGTATTCAAACCCAGGTCTGGTCTGCTGGATTTCACCAGATTTGCAGCTCAGAGCCTTAGACCACTGGACTATACTGCCTCCTGAATAGGTTTTGATCAGCTTCAGTTTGCTGAAACTACGTTCGCAAGAAGCAACAGTTACAGGAAGCGTCAAGAAGAGTCGGAGAACAATTTCAATGTTTGGATAGGAAGTACTCAAAGACCATTTGTGAATGAGCTTCAACAAGCTGAGGGGTGTGGCATTAGTAAAATTGGGCAGTACTGAAGCTGCCTGAAATTTGAAGCTCTCTACCTCATATACTATTTCACAAGCATCTAGGTCCTTAGAATATTTCATTGCTAGATCTGCTGCACATTTCTTTAACTCGCTAACTTCCATTGTTGAGAAAGATAGCCCTGTAAGGAAGTTAAAGTCAACAGCCACTTCAGACAATGCCTCATACTGCCACTGAATCTGGGAAGTGAGGGTGTCTAGAACATTGTTGAACTGCATTTTGAAATCCTGCTCAGCAGAAATCAAGTGCCCTTCATCTTCAACGTTCTCATCAGCCATCATTTTCCCTTTCTTTTCTTTTTCTGTGAATTCTGCATTCAGTGACATCTGTTCAGCAAGTTCTGCTGCATGTTGTACAACATCATGTATTCCATCATCGCGAATGTGCTGCAGTGCATCCCTTAATCCACTGATATGTTTTGAGGTACTATCGACAGGCAATCCCTTACATTGCAACAGTTGGTTTACTCATTCAATCAGGTTCAGTATTTTGTCCCACATTGCTAAGGTACAAAGAAATTTGAAATCTATCTGCTTGATTAGGCTCTGGGCTGTTGATACTGTGTCGGCTTTGGTTGCATCTTCACTTATTCGGTACAAAGCCTTTAAGACATCAGGTATTTGAAGATGAAGGAAGTGAACTGCACAAAACTTTGAAGACCATCTTGTTTCAGTGTGACCCTTCAGAGTGACCTTTACTGCTTGGGACAGCACCTCCCAGCGGCTTGTTGAAGCTACAAAGAATGTAAACAATCTCTGCACTGTGCCAAAAAATGATACCATGTCCACTGATACACTCGCAGCATGGACCCCAACTAATTAAGAGAATGAGCTGCACATGGGACAAATCTAGCATGTTCATTCACTTGTGCTATCCGGGCTTGCACACCACGATACTTTCCTGCCATATTAGTGCCGTTTTCATACCCTTGGCCATGATGATTAGCTATATCTAAGCCATCATCACTTAATTTCTTTTCAATTTCTGCAGCTAGCCCACTTCCTGTCTTTTCATGTGAGATGATGAAATCAATGAAATTTTCCTCAACAGTACAATCATTATCCTGTATCCTCACATACCGAATGATTTGAGACATCTGCTCCTTGTGAGCCACATCTGGCGTACAGTTAAGCATAATAGAGAAATATTTTGCCTCCTTAATTTTTGCGATTATTTCACGTCTCACAGTGGAACCCAGCAAGTTAATAAACTCGTTCTGAATTGTAGGAGAAAAATAAGTGGCAGACCCCTTCTTATGGTTGGCAATGTGCCCTGCAAGCTCCGGATTATAGTGACTTATCAGTTCTAGCAAATTAAGGAAAATTCCAGAATGTGTGTCAATTATCTCTGTGGACCCCTGAGAGCCAAGTTGTTCTTCTTGCGAAAGAATAGCATCAGAATAATTTTCAGAATGGTACGCCACTTTTCTTTTTCTGAGGCAATTGACCTTTGCAGTTGATCATCTATTGTGGCCCCTGTCTTCAAGCACATTTCAAAATTCTTCCAATGTAAATAACTGTTGCGGTGTTCATGGGAGTTTTCATGATCTGGAATTCTGGGATTTAAATGTCTTCAGTCACAAAATCCTTTTTTTTGGATTTGCTAGACTCGATGTAGTGGATGATTTTTTTGCAAACTGCATGCATGGGGAAGCAATAGATAGTTTTCTTGGTCTCAACATATTAGCCATGTGCATTCCACAGTCTCTCCATTGGGAAGAATTTTTGTGAACCAATCCCGATAAAAGCGCCTGCCATTATCAGACACTGAGAAACTAAAATCAGCATTTTTCTTTTGTTCAGGGCCATGTTCCACCAAGCAACATCTAACTTTGTCAGTCATGTCAGGCCATGATGTTGGGTCATTAAAATTAAGTTGGAGTACTGAACTGGCTACAGCATCTACATTACTTCCTAATGCAGGATCCTCTGTATAATTTTCAAAGCTGCACGCAGAAGGTGTCGGCTGGCAATCATCATCATCATCATCTTCTTTTTCTTCAACTACTTCTTCTTCTGTAATATTGTCCTCAACATCTGTCTTAGTAGGGGTAGGCTCATCGATGTCAATTGGTGTTGCTACTGATGGAGTCACAGAACTTCCTTCCTGCTGCTTAGACTTAGTAAGCCAATGTTGCCACTGCTGGGAGAGTTTTTGATTTTCTTCTTCTCTTGCTTTCCTCAGTTTTCTAAACTTTTCCCCTAATGGTTTCTTCAGTGGCATCTTCAAGAATCAGGCATTCCTTTACACAATACTGAAGAGAGAAGTGTACAGTATAATATGTGTACTTGTATTTAACTTCGAAACATCCCAGTCAATGTCCTATCCAACTTCCGGTTTGTGTAATCAATAAGGCACAACAGGGTGTGGGTTACTGGGAGTTTACCCATGCCTTGTGTGGTGTGTCACGAGGCGCAGCTGAGTGACTTAACCATAACCACAGAAAAAGTGGGACAGGTTATTGACTGGGGTGTTCTGAAGTTAAGTACGTCTATTTACCCAGTCATGTGAGAGAATGCTGAAGATCTTAGAAGGCAGTTTTCATGCAAGATATATATATATATATATATATATATATACACACACATATTTTAATTGTTAGAGTTTGCTAACCGGGTTAGGCCTACTCGGCACAAGTGCCTCATTTCGTGGTGACCTGGGAACACTGGGCAGTTAAATGACTTGCTGCTGAGAATAAGAGTCACACAGTATACAAGTGGAGGTTGTGGTCATCAAACCCAGGCTGCTGGATGACAACAAGGTCATAATTCACAGCTCATTACTCTAAACTCTACGCTATACAGCCAGCCCCCAGCCTAAAGTTGTTTGACTGGCTTGGCTGTTAGGATCAGCCTTACATTAATCATCATGTACAGCCTGATTGCCATGGCATTTTGATTCTTCCTGAGTTTTAGCATTCCATCCTGTCACTGCTGACTGACTGGAATGCTGCACTCTGACTTTGAGCCAACATTCCTAAACTGTTGGTGGAAGAACTTTTTTCTCAAATATCTCTCTGTTTAAATTATATAAACAGTTGTTATTATTGTTAGATCAACTTTTAAGAAAAAAGTTCTTCTATGAACAGTTTTTGAATGCTGGCTTAAAATCACAATGCAGCATTACCAGTCACTTTCTAACTCTAGGCTACAGAAAACATTCATAACCATAAACCATACTTGTTACAGTTTTCTTTTTGAATACATTTTTATAATAGCAATAAGGCTCTCACAGGAGTTAGACTAACATCCAATTAATTACAACCTGGGGCAAAATGTCCCTGGGCCACCCGTCTTGTTGTGCCACATATTACATCAACATCCCAGACCCTAGATAGTGGTTACTGACTATTAATCTAACCTCTGGGAGTGCCTTATTGCTTATTATACAATGGCAAGGTAATTTCCTGGATGCTGATTGACTAATGAGCCCCAGACACAGTGATGATATTACACTATAACATCACTGTATCTAGGTCAGACACAAAGGTAACCGCACTGCACAAAAGGATCCCTCCCTCTAACTGTCCCGTACCCGTCACAGCTCGCCTTTCCATCTACAACCACATCCTCACTGCCCAGCCTGCGACTAAAACCTTAGACTGTGACGATCTGACTGCTCGTCCGTTAACCGAGCACCATAAAACGGCAAATGTTCTCTCCCCCTTCACCCCGTTACTCTGCCTACAACTTTTAAAAAAAAAACTCGTACCTCCAACTGCCGTTACATGCTGCTTAGTGCTTCACATACCACACTAGAGGCGTAACTGAGCTCAGCCACCACCCGGCCGCCAAACATCATTTTTACTAAAAAAAAAAGCGTACCAAATAAAAAAAAAAGTCATCATCGTAACGAAAACGAAACTGCTTTTCCTTCTCCCTTTGAACACCAAGATTGTGACAACTGAGGAAACGACTGCAGAAACAACACAGAAGATACATACATCCCTAGCAAAGCATCATTATGTAGAGAACAGCTCCACCTACTGGTAGAAAGCTATAATGGACTTTTTTCTTCAAACATGTGCCTCCACACAGGAAAAATGAAGAAAAAGAAGCCCAAAAGTTGTTTTTCTCCTTTTTTTCTAAAAAAAAAAAAATGAGCCATTGTATAATAGCAATAAGGCACTCCAGGGATGTGTGTTATTGTGTAATAACGTCACTCCTGGGGTGGTGGAAGCACTCGGCTTTGCCTCGTGCTTCAACCCACCCCAGGAGTGACGTTATTGCACGATAACACACACCCTGTCATGCCTTATTGCTTAAGTAACTTATTGCCATGCTTTCCAACCACCATTGCTACGGTACTGCCCCTACCTCCCCTACTCCCGCCCCTACCCCAACCCAGACAGTCAGACAAACTACCAGTCAATGCTACAGAAATGCGATACACCTGTCACTCAATTTAAAAACACATTGACTTACATTTAATAAGACTGACTGTTGAAAGTGACTCCTCGCATGGCCTCTGGTGACTGCTGCTACTTATGTAGGACAGGAACTCTCTGATCTGTTGGTGATGGTCTGGAGTCCACACTCAAGTTCGGGCCTACAAATGAAAGTTCACATTTAAATTAAGTACATAATTTATTGCTATTTTCACTCAAGAGCAAAGCAGCTCCTTACACACATAGAGAAAGGAAGTACTAGTCATGGTTTCCATCGCTGGTGTTTCTTTGGTAACCATGAAAAATAACCCTGGCTCCATATTACTTCCTTTACCAGCTTTCAAGGGTGAAGCTGAGCTGACAGTGGGTTCTGCCACAATTGATCAAAAATGTATATTTCAAAGGGCACCTTATCTTAAACTCCAAATTTAAACTGAGTTATTAAATAGAGGCTAATGCCTGATGTACAGGTGATAACCACGGTGTAATTACCTCAAGTGGCTGCTAGGGCATCAGTAAAACTGGCTTGAGAGCACAGCTCGAGAGGTTTGCCATTGCCCTAGCAAGCACAAGAGGTGATTATACTGTGGTTATCACCTGTACATCAGGCATTGACATTTAGAGGGTATAGGACTCAATATGAGAAGTTACCCCACCCCGAACACAATTAATGTAGCCTTACCTTATTAATGAATCTGCACTATAGCCACATAAATGTGTACGAAAACTATTTATTATGATACAAGATTGAACTACAGCAGGACAAAATAGCACCAGAGTTAAGATCTATATCAGACATGGTGATTGATAGACTCAGCAACAGCAACGTGTGACAATTGGAATTATGTTGTTTGAATGGCAAGCCCTTATTGTCCCAATTTCTGCAAGTTTATGTGTTGCTATGGTATCGATGTGATGTCAAGAGGTTGTTCACCCCCTCTTGAGTATGTCACATCGATACCATGACAATAATAGGAGTGTAAGAAGATAACACAAAATCATCAAATTCCAAATGTAAAAACCCATTACCTTACCTTATGAGACTCAGCTGAGTCGCATCGTTCTTGTCCACTCCAAGAGTCGTCTGCAGAGACTGCACTCAATTTCAACACTGGCTATAAAATGAAAGTCCACACATTACATTAAGCAGTAGTGTAGTACAGTAGATAATCAGCTACAGTCATACATATCTATTATTTTTTCACTGAAAAGGATAGCCCCTCCTTAGACACATTACAGAGTACATTTCAGATTACCTAAAGCCTAAAGGTGGGCATGCATGTTACAAGTAATTCGGAAATAGGGAGAGTGAGTGGAGGAGGGATGCTGGAATATGGGTGCCAGTCAGTAGAACAAAGAGGGGCTGTGGATATGGCCTACCTAGACTAGCAGTCCCACACTGTCACAAAAAATGATTAATAAACAAGAAAGCCAGCCTGGGAGTGCATCCCATGATGGTAACCTGGGTAAACAATTGCCAGGGAATGAGCAACAGGACATAGGAATGGGTAACAGTAATCAACAAATGGAGTCCATGCAGAAGAAAGTGGGAGGTTACTAGTCATGTACCTTAGGGTTGGAATCGGTCTTCTTTACTGTCTTTAAGTGGCAGTGCACTGCAGAGGGACTGGGAGGAAACGTATGCCTCTTTGCAGACAACACAAACAAAAGATTACCTAAATGTAGACAAGCAATTTGAGAAGGCAGTTATGAGCCAGGGCTTGTGGATTCTCTCATGCATAGGGAAAGGCATCGCTAGTATAAAACAGGGGGTTGTCATCCCGGCCTCTGTACAGACAATTTGTGAGACCCCATCTGAGTACTGCTAAATGGTGCAAGAGTCTAACATGATGATGTTTCAATATAAAAAAATAGCCGGACAACAGGACACACCATGAGATTAGAGGAGGCTGATTAATGGGTATTGTTTGTGAGGAACTTCTTTTTCACAGAAAGGGTGGTCACGGTGGATGCATAGAATAGTATGGTCGGGCCTGCCTCAGGAAGTGGTGGATATGAATAAGTGCAGGGCTTCAAACAGGCATGGGATAGGGTAGGCATAAGTGAGCAATACAGATGAGTATGAATAGATAGGCCACCATTGACAGAGTAAAGGTCTATGGCATATTCATAAGGTAGAAAAGAATGGGCAGAGTAGATGGGCATTTGAGGTCCTTATCTTCCATCAACTCTGTTTCTATGTCAGTTATATAGCTGTTTATCACCAGCCTACAGGATAGCAGCGTTGATCGCTCCCAGTTCTGATTGGGTGGGAGTGAGTCAGTCAGTTCCTCCCTCGCAGACAAAACCGAGGGGCCCACCCAACCCAAGTACAGTACCACTAGTACTACCACTGGTGCTGCTACCCTTTAGGCTGATGCCTGATGATAGCAATCAGATAACTGACATAGAAACAAAGAGTTGATGGTAGATAAGGACCGCAAGGGCCCATCTATCTAGTCTGCCCATTGTAATTACTCTGGAGTCAGGTGACACCACACTACACTGAACTGACTACTGGACTGGCTGGTTCTCTGTGACTGGGGCAGATAGCCTGCCGCGTCCAGTGACAGCTAAGCTATACAATACAACTGCATAGTTTATTCTGCTGTACTGTCCGCTCAACTACCAGAGTCTAAAGTAGTTGAATTTGAAATCGTGTAGACCCACTCTCAAAGGGAAGGGCATTTGTATTACATCAGCAAGGAAATTACAGAGTGCACAGTGGGGGGGGGGGATGTTGTGTGCCAGTTCTGTGCTTGTGCAGTGCTTACATAATACAGACAGTGCTTCTGTGCTTGTGGCAATTATTTTTAGACTACTGCCCTCCTGCCTGGCTAGCCTTAAAGCCTTGCATGCCAAAGCCTATTAATTATATTACTTTATTATTAAGTTTAAGCTTTTCCTGACTTGACTGTCTGTAGCAAATAGCGATCATTCCTTCCCCCCCCTTAAAATGCACTGGCACTGCACTTGCATCACCCACCCTCGCAGATGACTTAGAACTCTGTACTGTCCAGTCCAGTCTCAGCCTATCTGCCATGACTTGGAAGCTGGCCCCCGCTCTCACATATTCCAAAAAGACCCAGAGAGCTGAGAGACAGGACAGGGCATGGGTGGAACAGGCTCCCAGTCAGTCATTGCTCCTGCCTGGTGTGGGGCTGCCATGCCACTGCAACCTGAATTAAGTTGTGCATTATGTGCAAGTCTGGAGGGGACTCAGGGAGGTGGTGGGATGCAAGCCTGGCTTTCCACGGACTACCCTTTTTAATAAATCATGGGAGGATAGTGTGGAACCTGAGGACTGGAGGAGGGTGGATGTGATTCCCCTTCACAAAAGTGTGAGCAAGACAGAGCAGTGGCAGAAAACTACAGACCTGTCAGTTTGACCTCAGTGGTAGGAAATGATGGAATCACTGCTGAAGGAAAGAATTGTTGAGTACCTAGAGGCCAGTGTCTGTGGGGACAGGACCCGAGGCAGCATGGATTCACAGCAGGAAGGTCATGTCAGACAAATCTAATTGATTTCTTACTGGGTGGCCAAAGTAGTAGTCCAGGGAGGGGATGTTGACACAGCCTACCTAGAATTTAGCAAGGCATTCACAGTCCCGCACAAAAGACAAACAAATTAGCCAGCCTGGGAGTGGGTGCCAGGGTGGCAGCACCTGGGTAAAATACTGGCTGGACAACAGGACACAGCGGGTAATAGTAAATGGAGTCCGTCCACATAGTGAAGAAAGCAGGAATACTAGTGGTAGTAGTGGGGTACCGCAGGGTTCACTACTGGGGCCGGTCCTTTTTAATGTCTTTAAAAGTGACATTACAGAAAGCCTAGAAGGGAAAGTATGTACCTATGCAGATGACACTAAGATCTCATCTGCAACAGGGTTGAAATGCAAGGTGGGGTGGAAAGGAATTGAAAATTGACTTGGCAAGGTTGGAGGAATGGTCAAATCAATGTATGGCAGCTTAGATTCAACTCAAAGAAATTCAACATTTTAACACTGTTTTGAGCTTCTTAGGCAAATATTTGATTAAGTGTTCCACATTTTGCCCATTTGTTCCACATTTTGACAGGCAGTGTTCCACATTTCGAGGATAAAAGGTTAAGAGGTATGTCTACGACTACAGCAATGAAGTCATGAAGAAAAGAACAAGTGTACTGTATTCCCTTACAGTAGCAAGATTGTCCCCCATCAGAAAACTCAACTCTGATTCCAAGCCACTTCTTTTGTGAAAGTACTCTACCCCTGTGAGAATGGCATGGGCTAAGTGTACAGCTACCTACCACAGCATACCTCTGAACCTCCTCCTGCCTCATAAATCAGGGACAAGATTAAAAAAAAATAAGGAACAAAGGACCAAAATCAGGGACACATCTTCAAAATTAAAGATATCCACCAAGAATATGGGGCTTAGTGCGGAAATGCATTTTCTAAGGAAGAACACATCTGTAACTTCAATGCTTGACCTTGTTTAGTGCTTACAGTCCCCACTGTTTAGCCACAAGACATTAATTTTAGGAGGGACAGAGTAATATTTTGAGGCAAAATCAGGGACATTTGAGAGGTAAGTGTACGTGTGTTTGGGGGCTCTACTAGCTCTAGTACATAATTCCATCTCTTTTAATTGCTCTGCCCAAAAGTTACAATCATAGCCATTTACTACTGATCTGAAATCATTTGTAATGACGTGTGCGTCATTCATCCTAAAATTTAACCCACAGAAAGTTAAAGGAATTTGTTTAAATACATATACCAAATTAAATAAACAAGTAAGCACTTGCAGGCCCAATGATGCTGTTGTCTATTATTGCTGTATGTAACAGGCAGTGGAATGGCTGAAAACGAGGGTTCTTGTTTCTGGTTTTCAGCTGTTCCACTGACTGTTACAGTACTAGTCTGTAATAATGCCAGGTGTGTTGTTTTTAGGGTGTTTTGCAGGCACAGGGACATTTGGTGACTTTCTCATAGTCACACAAACAGCAAACAAGTCGTGGATGTCTGGCGCTGCACACATGACCAGCAAGAACTGATCAAAGCTGACAGTGTCCCTTTAAAAAAATCATACAGGACAGGATCTTCAGAACTTCAGAAGGGTCCATCTGAGATCATCTGCCTCCTGCCCTGATTTTCAACAGCATCTGAATTTAATTTGTTAGTAGAACTTTAGAAGAAAAAATATCATAGCAGCAGCAGCTGTGGCAAGTTGGGATGTGTTGTTCAGTCAGACAAGTGCACTCAGCACTGCAGTTGGTTTAATGCTGTGAAATAGGTTCCTAAGTGTTGGGGGAGGCAAGCAGGTATGAATAGCTTCTGTATTAAACCTGTTTCATATTGCAGTGCCCCTCCCAAAATAAAATACGGTGCACCATGTCGTGGAAGATTTCTACTCATAGCAGCCTCCATGCAATTTCCAAAATTCCCATGGACAGGTGTAGCCAGGATTTTGGAATGATGGTCTTGCACCAAAGAAATCCCATTAATTTATCTAGTCCAAGGGTTCAAAACGTATTCATTTATTTTTTTATATGAAAACGTAATAGAAGTAGTATGGGAATTCTGGGAACCCAGGAAACACCCCCTTGGCTACGCTTATGGCTGTTTTTTAAAACTGTGGTTTGCAATTTCATTACTTGTAAACCAAACATATGTTAATGTCTGTAAGAAGTGGCCCATTCCATTCTTGTTAAGTTGGGGTTGGGGGTACACAAATAAATGTGCTTGGCTATTGTTACTCTGGAGTTGGGATTTAGTAATCTGTGGTTATAGCAATTAAGTCCTAGGCATGATCCTGTTTTTTTTTTTTTTATTAATTCAAAAGTGCTGCAGTTCTCTGCTCTGCATTTCATAACACAATGGCCAAACAGTACATTTTCTCTAGTTTGGACATGAATTCATTATGAGCTATGGGAGCCCTGCGTTTGAAATCAACCCTCCCAAAAAAAAACTTATTTTCTGTCACTGGAAGGCATCTCAACTACTGGAATTATTCTCCATCTCCCTCAGGCTCACCACAATCTATGTAACACAGTGAGAGAGAGTCGGCATGGCAGCCTCAACATGATCGCGGCGGGAATGGGAGGAGGAGGACTCGGGAGGGCTCAACTAGAGCCAGGCAGGCAGTCAGACTCAGAGGGGCACAAGCAAGCAAAAACCAAAAAAATGTGGGAAAAGAATTGTTACTCAGAGTCAGAGAACTAAGTCAGAATGAAAGCCAGGAAGGAACCGACCACGGGCTGCACCATCAACATAGGGCATGCCATCATCATACTGACCGGTGTGATCGGCGCACCACTACGCAGTACGCACTGCCACATTACAATTTGAATTTACATTAATTGAAAATTATTTTTACAATTTTCCTTCTTTTTTTTTATGCTGCTGGCACCAGGCAGCCCCCCTGCTCCGCTCCTCTCCCAGCAACGCCCCAGGCCCAGCCCACTCGGCTCTAGTCTAAACAACAGCACAGAGCATGCTAGTTCTTAATCTTTTCTGTCTCTCCGAGTCCTCAGGCTCCAGCTCCTCTATGATGATGCCACTGACTAAATTTATGTAATTTAAATTAAATTGCCACTCACTGGACTGTCTTTCTCTTGCTCTCTATATTTCTGTAAAACTGTCTGTACTCTCTCTATGCTGTCTCTCGTCTCTTAACTCGCTCGGCTCGCTCTCCTATCTCACCAACTCTGAGACTTCCGCATCCCTTCCTTTAAATACTGTCTGTCTGTTTTAGTACCATGTGACTTTTCTCCAGACAGAGACAGCAGACCATGTGACACCCCCGGGATGCGCTCTGCTGGCAGAAGTTAGAAGTTTTTTTTGTACTTTTTTTTTTTTTTTTTTAGTACTGAGGTTGCAACTTGCGCCTCTTGGATGTATGCGCCTGGGGCAGGTGCACCACTCGCCCCACCCTTTCTACAGTACTGGGCGAAATTAACACTTAGAAAACACTTGCAGGGGTCATATGACCAGGGGTGGTCCCTAAATTCAGAGATGCCTCTGGGTGGGATGGTGGCTGGGGAGGGCAGGGCAGTCGATGTGCAGCATTGATGGCCTAACACCCCCTCAAGCATGCTGTGCAGAATGAAGGAATTACCTTTAGGATCCCTTTCAGTCCTTGCTTTCCCCGGGTGATGTGCGATGCAGGTGGCTGGAGTACACTGGGGATGGGGGTCCCGAGGGCCTAATGTAGGGAAATAGTAAGTAAGTAAAATTTTATTTATAGGAGGTGCCCTTTCATTGCTCAGAGCGCCTTTACAATGTAATTGCAGAGAGTTCAATAAAACATCTTAAAATACAAACCATAATCCACTTAAACAACACAGAAGTCCTAAAATGTTATGTTCCCATAACAATAAGCTCAATTAGTATGCAGTGGGAGAGACAAGTCCAAGGTGGAGCCCAGTGCGCATGCAAGGGCTAGAACTGCAGGGGAGGTTACTGAGAACAATGGAGCTCCGAAAGAACACTGGAGAGATGCCACAACCATGTGGTAGGCCTCAGGCTGTGATCCCTCAATAGAGCAGGTAAGAAATTAGCAGTTGCCTAATACAAAATACCCCCGCTAATGCAAGTCCCTTCCAAATGACTTCCTGGGAGAGCAAAAACAGTATGCATACAATCTAGGCACACAGAATGATGTAACAATCAGGGCTGAATAGTGTACTGTCCAGAATACTAGAGACCCAGAAACAACAGTGTTGACTAAGACAGTGAGAGTCTACAGAAAATCACACCAGCAGCACTGAAGAGCGGATAAGCTAGGCAGAGTCAGGCAAACACTGTTGCAGGTCTTAAGGAAACTCCAGGTTCCACAAAATACAAGCTGAAATCTGAGGATCTGTGGCTGAGCAGAAAACAATCATGTATAAAGAGCTATATGTTGTTTGCATTTCCTGATGAAGGAAATTATATACCACGCTTCCCTGGTGGTTGAAGGCAACCAGCTGTACCTCATGCCTCACAACCCACCTGGGGCATGCAGCAATTTAGCATTGCCACACACCCTGATATGGGGTATTGCTTGATTACAATTTACAGTGTGATCTTATGGGAATTATATATTGCACTTACCAGATGGCTGAAGGCATTCGACTGCGTCTCATGTCCAACATGCAACCTGATGCATTCGGTAGATTAGCATTACTGCACATCCTGTCATGTGTTATTCCTTACTTACATTTTACAATGTGGTCCTATGCAACTTTTTTTTACCACACTTTCTAGGTGATGTGCAAGTGTGCTTGTGTATCAATGGCTATAGAACACCCGGACCATGAGGATGGATATCTCTTGTGTCATGTGGAAAGAGCTGTATGTTGTTTGTCTTACCTGATGATGGATGTCTGTGGTTCCTTCTGTTGCCTTGCCACCTTTGCCTGTTAAGGGGGGAAAGCGGAGTTAGAATTGAAAACCTTAGTGTTGTATTTCCCTACTTTTGTTGCTTTAATAGCAATCCTAACTGAAGCAATAATGGAGATTTTTTTGCAATGAATATTATCTCTTGCTTTCTCTCTCTCTCTCTCTCTATATATACTGTATATATATATATATATATATATATATATATATATAGAAAAAACTCCATTTAGTGCATCAGTTTGGGTTGTTCCACAGTGACAAAAGCGAGGAAATTCGGTGTTAGGGTTGAACACCCCACTTGGACCACTCCAGCCCACCTCCTGAACCAGCATTGGGGTGCGCGTTGGGGTCATTGGCCCTAACTTTCACCCCATCACATGTGTAAAGAAGCTGAGGAATAGGAGAATGGGGCAAGAGTTAGGACCGATGACCCCAACGTGCACCCTGATGCCGGTTGGGGGGGTGGGCTGGAGGGGTCCAAGTGGGGTTTTAACCCTAACACCGAATTTCCACACTTTTGTCACTGTGGAAGAACTCCAACTGATGCATTCAACAGAGTTTTTTGCCTCTAATTTTCCTTCTTTTTGAGAATGACGATGAGAAATAGTGAAAGTAATGCAGCAGCGGGAGCATGGGGCCCTTTGGGCCCCACACTCCTGCCACATGATGTGCGCAGGGGCACAGTACCACAATTGTAAAGGTGAATGGTAATGGTAACAGCAACAATTGCAGCAAAGGAAACAGAAATGCAAAAGGAAATGCAAGCGCATATGGAAATACAAACCATAATGCGTATGGGCACAGTAACACAATTGCAAATGCAAATGGTAACAGTAACAGCAACAAAGACGCAAAATGAAAGAGAAATGGTAAAGCAAAATAAAGGGCTGCCATAAACACAAATGGCAATGCACACGGGGATGCAAACTGAAATGCAAACACAAACAGTAGGGGAAATGCAAATGGTAACAGTAACGCAAATGCAAGCGCAAACAAGAACGCAAAGAGTAACGGACATGGTGGCGCACATGGGAACAGAAATGCCAACGGGTATGTAAAATCAAGTGGAAACAGTAACTGTAACATTAACAGAAGTGCATACCCTGTTTTTCCCCAACAGCTGCATAGAGAAACACAGTGTGCACAAAGAACGTATGCATAACAATGGGCCTCGGAGCAGAAAATGAGCTGTTGGAATACTAAATTGCTTATATCTCAGGAACTGTATGACGTGGAAATAAAATTTAAATGTCACATAAATCATGCACTTCCTGGCTATGTTTTTGTATATGCGTAGCCACAGGCTATGCATAGTCATGACGAAAATTCCGTATCTCGCATCGTTTTTGAGATATGAGCCCTGAAAGGCACAGCATACACCACCATGTTAGTCTGTGGGAAAAAAATGCCAATTTTGGAGTACTGTAACTTGGCAGCCATGCAATATTTTGTCACCAAACCACCAAAAGGCACATCTGTGAGATGTTGGCTGCTTACTTTCCAAATTTCAAGCCAAAAGACCAAACAGTTCTTTAGTAGCACAGTGACAAAGAACCAGTGTTCTATTGGCCATAGTCTGAAAAAGTACTGTCGAAGTTTGCCAAAGCTTTCACAAATTCATTGGACAGTGTCACAAGTGTGACACTACTTTGTGAAAGTACTTTTTCTAGAAATTTGAAAAACATATTTCTGGGGTATTTTACCCCCAAAATAAAGACATGCCTAGTATCCTCAGGGTCCGACTAGGTGAGTACAAAAAAATTAGGTTGCTAGAGGGTCCCAAATTTAAATGGCAACTATTTTTCTGATCACCAACTGAAAACAAAAATGGCAGATTTGCAAAAGTAAAAGGGCCATTTGTGAAAGTAAAAACTGTATTTGAGACACTTTTGAACTTTTCCCATTGACTTATAATGGGAACTTGTTTTTTGAATAACTTCTGAACCATTTAATATTTTTTCACAAAATCTTCGAAAGGCACACCAGGCACCCTGGCCACATGATCCCTGAAGTTTTCGGACCACTCACACAAACCATGCGGCCTGTAGGCACGAGCAAAGAATTCACCTGAAGGCGTAAAAGTGAGCAGAGATCTGACTTAATAAGCATGGAGCTGTATATCCAACCAGTACAAAAGTTGGCAGACCCCAAGATGTATGGTTCTTGATCGTGCTTTCCAAATTTTAGGCAAATCCATTGAACACTGGCAAGGTTATTAAGGTGCAAAGTCTGAACCTTTAACCTTAAAAGGGCTCCTCAACCCTAACTATGGTAACAATACCGTGCTACCATAATTTATATATATATCTTCTTTGCAAAAAACTGCATTAATGCAACAGTTAGCATTTCTTACAGTAAGAAAAGTGAGGAAATTTGCCATTAGGGTTACCACCCCTTATACCCCACGACCACCATGCCCCCATCAACTGTTATCGGGGTGTGCATTGGGGTCATCGGTCCTAACTCTCACCCGTTCCATGTGTAAATAAGCTGAGATGATGAGTACAGGAGAATTGGGGGAGAGTTAGGACCGACGACCCCAACACACATCCAGCTGCCTGTTGGTGGGGGCGTGGTGGTCGTGGGGTACAAGGTGTGGTAACCCTATCAGCAAATTTCCTTGCTTTTGTCACTAAAAAAAAACTAACTGTTGCATAATGCAGTTTTTTTGCAAAGAATTTCCTTACTTTTTTGAGAAAGCATAGTAAAGTACAATGTCACGCAAGTTGATGGGCGCCCCGCACTCCCACCAACTTGCAAATGTCTGCCTAACATAACAGTACAAGTACTTAATATCATATGTATTGGTGGGAGCGCTTATTGGTGGCAGTGCGGAGCCTCCAAATTTTCATTCATTGGAGTGGCATAATTCTGCACCTGTTTACATTTTACACACCTAACCGCTGAAAAGTACCTCCGTGGCAGTAAGGCTAGCTAGTCTATAAATTTCAAGCCACTACCACTATGCAGAATGCTATCCACAAAATGTAAATTGCATCATGCAATATCTCTGCAGCACATTGATTTTCTGGCACCTAAACACCATAATCCACATTTACAGGACATCCACTCAATGCCCTCCAAATTTCAAGTTAAAAGACCAAACCATTTCCAAGATATTTAATTTTAAAGTTTGAGATTTTCATTCATCGGAGTGGCATAATTCTGCACCTGTTTACATTTTACACACATAACAACTGAAAAGTACCTCCGTGGCAGTAAGGCTAGCTACCCTATAAATTTCAAACCACTACCACAATGCAAAATGCTATCCACAAAACGTAAACTATGCCACACAATATCTCCACAGCAAATTAATTTTCCAACACCTAAACACCATACTTTATATCTACAGAACATCCCCTCAAAACCCTTCACATTTCAAGTTAAAAGACCAAACCGTTTCTGAGATATTTAATTTTAACGTTTTTTCACCTTTAAAAAGTATTTGATCGTGAGAATCGGCCATGACCTCGTGTTCAAAGATCATCTTTGATTGGTAGGGGGACACCTGGTCATGAAATTTGGGCTATCTGGTCCCTCCTAGAGACATCTGGTCCAGCAAAAATCTGTCCATCTCATTCCACGTTCATGAACGAAGCTCGCAATCAAAGAAATCTCACAACAAAAAAATTTGCAGGCTTGCGATCAAAGAATTTAAAAACATTAAAACTCCATTTTTTTACACAAGTGGCATGTTCCTTGACCCAAGCTCTTTCTATGCGCCAAGATGCAGACCAGCATGCCACATGGTGGCTGCACAGCGCCATGGACAAAATCTGAAAAAATGCCCTCAAAACTGGCAAAACATGCATTTTTCAGTGATTCACTGCACAAAACCATAGGTCTGACCACAACACAATTTGGCAAATCAAGAGATCTGCCATGTCCCACTGTGCATGCCAAATTTCATGCAAATCTGTTTAATGGGTCCAAAGTTATTAACACAACAAATTTCAAGTTCAACATTAAAGTGCCTTCATAACCCTAACCATAGGAGTGCAACTGTGTCCCATAATATATATATATATATATATATATATATATATATATATATATATATATATTTATAGTCATTGCAAAAACTACATTAATGCATCAGTTAAGATTTTTTATTAAAGTATAAAGCTGGGAAACTCGATGTTATCTTACCAACCCTACCACTCCACCCCCACCCTCCACACACCAACAGGCATCAGGGAGTGCCTTGGAATCATCAGCCCTAATGCTTATCCCATTCCATGTGTAAACAAGATGAGATGGTTCAGTATAGGAGAATGGGGTGAGAGTTAGGCCCAATGACTCCAAGGTACACCCTGATGCCTGTTGGTGTGGGGAGTGGGGGTGGGGTGTTAGGGTTGGTAACCCTAATGTTGAATTTCCAAGCATTTTACGCTCTAATGAAAACCCTAACTAATGCATTAGTGTAGGGTTTTTTTTCAATGAATTTCCCTCCTTTTTGAGAAAAGTGTAATGTAACTGCTATGTGATTATGAGAGTGCAGGCTCTCCAGGCCCTGTGCTCCACTCACACTAACCATTGTTGTATAATGATATGCATAAGTGGGTGCATGGGCCCTCTGGGCCCTGCACTCCCACTTCCACACATGTACAGACACACCGCAGCCTCATAGACATGAAAAGTAACTCTTGTAACACTAGTTTGGCAATATGTCAGTAACCATAGCAACTGCGGAAAAAATTCCACTGCAGTTGTAATCATGACTTCAAAACCTCCATGGGTGCTATCTAAAGGTGGACCTCACTGCGGAGAGCGAAAAATCCATATTGCGAATCTTATTCAAGATACAAGTGCCGAAAGGCATCATGGTCATCACAATTCAACATACGCACATAACCCAGGAATTTTTAGAATTTTGTTCACCCAATTTTCAACATGGCATTTTTGGGACCCCACCTCATGAACAATTCACTGTAATTGTGTTAATCTGTTCCAAAAGTTGATTTTGCACAGCAAATGCACCATTGTGTGCCACAGGTGCAAAATTATGTTTTGAGCAGGATGTGAAAAATGACAGTTGTATACTGTTCATGAGGACATGTGGAAAAGGGTAATGTTGAAAATCTGGAGGGAAAATAAGAAAAATTGACAAAAGTTATTAGTGCGCATAGAAACTGCACAATGCACGTTTGTAACGTGGCCATTTTGGGGAATATTTGAACCAATTTGTCAACATGAGCTTTTTGGGAAATCCCTTCTTGAACTCTGGTACTGTGATTTTGTTAATCAATCCCTAAAGTTGGTATCATACATTGACATGCCATTCTGCACCAGAGGTGTGAAAACACATGTAAGGCAGGCTATGAGAAATGACAGCTGTACTGTTCATGAGGAGGTGTGAAAAAATGGCAATGTTGAAAATCTGGAGTGAAAATATAAAAAATTGGCAAAGTCATGAGTGTATGTAGAAACTGTGCAATGCATGCTTGTAACACAGCTATTTTCAATGTGGGATTTTTTGGACCTTTTGGTCATTTTGTTAATCAGTCCCAAAAGGTGATTTTGTATCCTGAAAGGTGATTCTGTGCAGTCACCATGAAATCACCTTTCAGGATTGCATAATGAGATGACAGTGGCATTGTTCATGATATGTAGTCCTAAAATGCCTATGTTGAAAACCTGGTGAGAAAATATCAAAAAATGACTGAGATATCCACATTTAAATTCTTTGCTTGTATCAGAATCATATGAAGTAGAATCCTAGTTCATATCGTCCTACAAAGTAAGATCCTTCGTCGTATGACGCCAATACAAACACACATTTTAAGGGCATTTTCTGAACAGTAAAGAGCAGATTGCACGGAAGCTCTGTGCAGTCAATAGCTAGGATGGAGAAGCACTAGAAAAAATAATACACCTGACAGTTACAGTTACTTATTTCTTTTTATACAAAAATAATAAAAAACTTTAATAGATGACATGTATTTGAAGGTAATATGTTAGTTACTAGTTACTTTCAAATAAATGTAATCAGTTACAGTTAAGTAGTACTTTTGTATAAAACGACATCAGTAATTGTAACTGTAAGGTGTATTACTTTTTCCAGTACTTCTCCAACCTTGCTAGTGACTGCACGGAGTTTTCTGGAACAAGTTTCCAAAAGTAATAGAACGTAATAGAAAAAGTAACTTATCCAACACTGACCGAGGGGGTCACAATAAGCAAGTTACATGTGTAGGCTCCTCCCCAGAATATCATTCTGGGAGGTTTCCAAATTTGAATTTCAGGCAAACTGGAAACAAGGTGGTGGCCATACAAAACAGGAATTTCCTCACACAATGCAGAATTCCTCTTTCGTATCAATCAGCTATATTGAAGTGCCTACTGTGCATGCTCAGAAATTTTTTTTTTTTCAAATTTTTATATTGCAATAACTTAAACATGGCTTATTGTTTTTTTTTTTTCACCAGATCAGTAAAAGACACATCTGTGGGGTAGTCCCTTTCTGTCCTGAAAATTTCATACCAAACAAACAAACCCTCTGGGCTGTAGGCAAGTTTAAAGAAAAATTCCAGTAAAGTCAAAGGGCAAAAACATGTTTTTTTCACCTCTCCGTATCTTGGAGACCGTACATGCGACCAGAACGAAACTTGCCACATCAAGAGAGCTACACCACAGGACAGCACATACCAAATTTCATGCAAAATCTGTTCAATGTTTGCAAAGTTATTAAAGTGCAAAAGTTTCAGTTTAACATTGAAGTGCCTACTCAACTATAACTATAGGGGTGTGACTGTGCCCCTATCAAACATGAGATATGCAGAGGAAACAAGTGTAATAAATGATTTATCTGCACAAGAGCAGTTTGACCTATGGTAACCTCATGAGTGGCATAAGCCACAAGTGAGGTGCCAGAGTGCAGATAAATCATTTATTACACAAATTTTCCATTGCATATTCCCTTTATGCAATTCTTTTGTTCTTGCTTTTGGAAGGGCATTTGTTAGTCAAAAAAGTGGATAAAAATTACATTTTCTGCCATTTTTTGCTGATTACAGAAAATTAAAAGTAATCTAGAAATTAAACACCTCTCATGTTGCACATATTTGTATGCTGAACAACTTTTGTGCTCAAAGAACCATACTGTAATTTTTTGTTTTTAAGTTATTTGCATTTGTTTGATGAATGGAATTTTCTGCTGTTTTTTGCTAATTATGAAAAAACTAAAAAGTATCTATAAATGATGAAATATCACTAATTTTGTAGGTATTTCTGTGCTGAATAAACTTTGTGCTTACAGTACTATGCTATCGTTTTTCATTTTAGAGTTATTTACATTTGTTTGCTGACAAAATGAAAAAAAGAATTTTATGCAGCTGTTTTGCTAATTATCAAAAAATCTGAAAGGTATCAATTAATGAAACACCACTCATTTGGTAGATATGTCTGTGCTGTACAACTTCTATGCTCACGGTACCATGCTATCATTTTTCATTTTAAAGTTATTTGCATTTGAATATGGTTAATACTGCTACTGAGGCCGAACATTCTAACTGTCACAAGCACTGTATAGATAAATGTCTGATGACATAAGCACTGTGTGGATAAATGGCTGATGACACAAGCACTGTATAGATAAATGGCTGATGACATAAGCACCATATGCAGAAATAAATTTATACACACAGTTACTCAGATAAATTGATGTATCACACTCTGTTTACCTCCATGCCTATTGCACACACACACACACACACACACACACACACACACATACATATATCTACTATTATTATCAGAATTTCTGATAAAATAATCCTTCTGCCAAGTATAGTATGATGTCAATGTCAGCTCATTGGCATCATTGACAATTGTTGGCAGTGAGTAGCCCTCCCCCCCAATACACTGCTGTAAGTGTAAAAGACTTAAGACCTATGTAAGGGTAAAAGGCTGGGTCCTGTAAGTGTTAAAGTGTGCTTTTTTTTTATTTGTTTTAGTTTTTTCTAAAAAGATGCTTGTTTGATCTGAGGACACAGAATTGAGCAGCCCCTCCCCTTTCTGTGAAATAATCAGTGTCATTGTTGAGTGAGCAGAACTATTTGGTTCTCACAGGCGCCTTCCACAACATAACTGAGTAAGTGATAGTAGAAATGTATATCTAAAATAAAAACAAACTAGAAATTTATTTTTGTTTCAAAAGTGCAGAAACAAGAGAGACCAGAGACTGAGAGAGTGGGTGCAGGAATGCTGTGAGACTGGCTACTGGATTGAAAGTGTAAACCATGGAACAAGTGGCTGACACAGCATTACCGACAGAGATGGCCTTGTAAGTGGTATTGAATTTAACCACAAGTAAACTGACCTGGCAGGGCTGGGGATGACTTTTCTTTTACACATCTGTGTTTTTGGATGAAAGGGGAAAAAAAGAGTAAAGTAAGCAGCATTAGAGTTTCTCTTATCGGTCGCCTCTGGTCAGCATAAGGCCAGGATACCGCAGGACCCCGATGGGGTGTTGTGGTCCACCATTATCAGGTTATCCAGCAAGGACAGTGGCACGAGATGGGGTCTGCCACAGGCTCCTTGGCCTCATGACCTCCCCAGCAGCTACATTAGCCAGTCAGGCACACAACAGGGTTGGTCCAGGATTAAGGGCAGGTGTTGGGGAGACCTGAAGGGGCAGGTATCCTCCCAGCTGCACATGCTGCTCATAATGTGCGTGCATAAAGTAATTAATGCATGGCTGTGGCTATTTCCTCCAAGGCCTGTGCTGGTGTGGTTATTCTATGAAAGGGTTAGTGGAGGGCTACCAGAACAATGGAGAAGCTGCAAGGAACTGCAGCAGCGGGCAAAATTGTCTGGGGCCCTCCCTCCCTCCCAGGACCAGGAGTTAGGGAGAAGGTGCCTCCTTCTGGGATGGGGAACAGGTCCTGGTAACACCCTAGGAGGAGGTACCACCAAGACTGCCCACAGGGTGGTGGCATCTGGAGGAGGGTGGAGGAAGAGGTTAAATAAAGCTGAGGCCAGCAGCTCCCTCTTTCTTCCTTTTCCTCAGATTCCCACCCCACCCACCCTCATAAAAGCAGGGTATGGTGGCCGGGTCAGGTAGGACCCCCTTGTGACCCAATACGGGTGACCACATTATGGGTCGGGGAGTGAGTTTTCCTGGTTTTTCCCACAAGGAATGTTTTTGCTGTGTTTTTCTCCTCCCCAAGTGGGTTATAAAATTTATACAGTTGGGGATAAAGAAAAGGAGAGAGAGTTAAAAAGAGTTTTAATAACAGAATACAACAAACTGTTATAGCCATGTGAGGCAGCTAGGGAAGATCACAGACCAGTGGTACTAGGGAAGAAGGGGGGATGAGTCAAATTCTTCCAAAGGTCTTCTTGCCTCTAGTCTGCATGAGGCCAGGGGACCACAAGACCCAGACCTGGATGGGGGGGTCGCAGTCTACCCTCATCAGGTTATCCTGCAAGGAAACGGGCGCAGGACAGGGGGTGGCCATAGGCTTCCTTGGCCACATGACCTCAACAGGAGCTACATCAGCTAGTCAGGCACACACCAGGGTTGGACAAGGATAGAGCGCAGGTGTGGGTGAAGCCTGAAGAGGTTGCATATCCTCTCAGCTGTGTGTGCTGCTCATAATGTGCATGCATAAAGCAATAAATGCATGGCTACAGCCATTACCTTCAAGACCTGTGTTTGTGTGGTTAATCCAGGGAAGGGGTAGTAGAGGGCTACAAGAACAATACATTTGAGAAGAGGTACAGGTGCAATAGTACCCCTTTTGTGAGTGCTTTGTGACGTCAGCAAAGGGAGTGAATCTGAAAAGAATAAATTAGGAGGGAGCTGTAGTAGCTGCATTCAGAACTGGAATGGGAGCACAGGAAAACAAAGTTACATTTTAAGTTTGAGAGTTTTTTTTGGGGGGGGGTTATACAGTGCTCAAATGGTTGGTGATCAAACTGGGAAACTTGCCAGATATTTACCATTTTGTTTTACTGGTGTAAGTCCATTAATAAAAGCTCCACCAGAAAACTGGTAGTAAAGACTGATTTTTGACAATTTGATATACTGTGTGTACTAAGCTGACAGAACCTGGAGGAAAATAATGTCATTGTTGCTTGAATGACTTCAGTACCAATCTAAGATTCAACTGGTTGGTTTGAAAAAGTCTGGGAGATTTTTTTGTAAAATCAGCAAATAAGAGAGGCAACAAAATGTCATTCATACAGAACTAATTGCAGTTTCTTAACTTTATTTGTAACAAATGAAGTCTAGTTGTCCTCATTTTGGGAGGGGGGGGACTGTATATTTTTTTAAAGCTTTACATTAGATCTGAAATAATCTTTATTAATAAAACTTTGAAAACTGATCCTGCACATATGTAATTTGTACGAGGGTGATATGTCAGTACCGCCCTAACCTTAAGCTTTCATTGAAAAAAAATTACTCATATTGCCCATATCGGCACAGAGCTAAGTCTGTGTAAGAGGCCTACCCCCACGATCATGCACTATTTGTCCTCCACCCTTCATGCCCTCCGTCCTTTCTTCCCTCCCCCATTACAGCTATCGGCAAACCAACTCTGTAGAGTGCTTGGTATTGCTCATAGGGGAGGGAAGGGAAGGGAAGGAGGCTAGGGAGTGTGAACAGTGGAGGCTGAATGAGCAGGGCCATCGTATTTAGGTAGTGAGACCCAGAAGACACCCTGGGGCCAAATGGAATCTGGTGCATGGTCTTCCATGCCTAGTTTCCATACCCAAGGGTACCATTGGTGGGCAGGTAGCCTCAGCAGCTCCAGAGGCCTGTCCTACCTGAGTGGTGCTATGTAATGCCAGATCCATTAAAAATAAGACTGCAGTCATTGCAGATCTTGTTGGATCTATGGATCTGGCATGCATTACTGAGACCTGGCCGGATGAGACTGCAGGCCCCATATTATTCTGGCTGGGTACTCACTGTTGCACTGCCCAAGGTTGGACCACGGGGGGGGGGGTCACAGTCTGTTTCAAGACCGAGCTGGGCCTCACGAGTGTGCCAGTTGGAGAGACTGAGTCATTTGAGTGTACCGTAGTGGCGGGTGTGGGCTGTAGGATCATCCTCATTCATTTACCGTCCACCAGGTGATGAGAAGAGTTTCCTGCAGGAAGCTGCAGACTTCGTCATCGACATGTCATTTGAGTCACCCAGGCTGATGGTCCTAAGCAACTTCAACGCCTGGGTTGATGACGAACTCTCACAATTTGGACAACACTTCCTTCAGTTGATGACATCTTTGGGCCTCACACAGGTTGTTACTTCTGCCACTCATAAAGGCGGTCACTCCCTTGACTTAGCCTTTCTCCTGGGGATCGATGCCTTCAATTTGGGGGTGAAACCAGTCAGATGGTCCAATCACTACACCGTGGGGTTCAGTTTTTGCACCCCCCTTCGTAGGCCTACCCCTGTGGAGATGGTCAGGTACCACCCTTTGCGAGATATAAGCTCGGACGGCCTGACGGCAGTGCTTGACATATCAGAGTTCTCTGGAGTGAGCAGTGACCCAGATGCCTTGGTACTGGCTTATAATAAGGCCATTTTCTCAGCTCTGGATATCATTGCTCCACTCCATGTTCTTCCTCTCCCCTTTCGCCCTCAGTCCCCATGGTTTAATGGGACTTTGAGGGAGATGCAGTGACAAGGATGAAGATTAGAATATTGTTGGTGGAGATCTGCCCTTGATGCCGACCATCATAGATTGATGGAACATTACCAAGTCTATCATTCTGCAATCTCCCTTAAGGGGGCAGAGTTCCTGTCCAGGGAGATTGTGGCTGCTCAGAACCGACCAGCCCAGTTCTTTCGAACTGTAGACAGACTGTGCAATCCAGCCTGCCTGCAGATTCAAACAGCCTTTTCACAAGTAGAGTTTGAAGAGCTTGCTTACTTCTTTGTGGCTAAGGTTACCAACATCAGGGTAGCACTCCTACCTGCACCTTCTATGAGAGAAGCTATGGATCGGCACTTGGTCACCAACCCCAAGTTCTCCTGGAGTTCCTTTGCCCGACCAGAGCTCATTGATGTCATGCAGATTGTCCAGGGTATGCGTCCTACATGCTGTAGTTTGGATCCGGGTCCGACTTCCCTGATTAAGAGTTGCTGGGATACCATTGGTCAGGTCCTAGCATAGATAGGCTGGTGCTCCTTGGAGATGGGTGAGTTTCCTAGCCCCCTGAAAGAGGCAGTGGTGATGCCCCTCTTGAAGAAAGCTTCTTTTGACGAGACTGCCATGCGAACTACAGACCTATCTCTAACTTTCTCTTTGTGGGGAAGGTGATTGAGAAAGTAGTGGCAATACAGCTGGAGAACCATTTGACCATCCATGACATCTATGAACCATTCCAGTCTGGTTTTCGAAAGAGGCATAATACAGAGACTGCGCTAGTTTGGGTGCTCAATGATCTACTGATGGCGAGAGATCGGAAGAACTGCTCCATCTTGGTTCTTCTTGATCTCTCTTCAGCATTTGACACTGTGGACCATGGGGTTCTTCTCAAATGCCTGACATTCATCTGTGGCCTGTCTAGTACAGTCCTTAGGTGGTTTAGATCTTTCCTCACTGGCAGACCCAGAGGGTGGTGCTGGGGATTAATTCCTCAGGCCCAGTCTCTCTGTCAAGTGGGATACCTCAGGGTTCGGTGTTGTCCCACATGTTGTTCATCATGTATATGCTGCCCCTTGGAGACATTATAAGAAGGTATGTGCTGAGGTTTCACTGCTTTGCTGATGATAACCAGCTCTACTTATCTTTTGCACCCGACCAGGATAGAGCTTTCTCAACATTCAACAACTGCCTCACTCAAATTCAGAACTGAATGGATTCGAGTTGGATGAGGTTGAACTTGGAGAAGACGGAGGTGTTGGTTGTGGACCTGGGTTGCCGGATAGAGGGGAGGGGAGCTGGTTTACCTTCAGGACTTTTTCTTGGTGGTTCCCAGCTCCCCACATCTGAACAGGTGCGAAATCTGGGGGTGATTTTTGATGACGGGCTGACACTGCGATTGCAGGTGTCAGTGGTCGTCAAATCTTCCTTTTACCATCTGAGGAACATCTCCAGGATTAAGCACCTTGTTCCATCCAGTGATCTGTCAACTTTGGTCCATGCCTTTGTGACCTTGTGCCTTGATTATTGTAACTCCCTTTATCTAGGGCAACCAGGGGTTGGTATCTACCACTTGAAGATAGTGCAGAATGCTGCGGCCCGTTATTGACGGGTACTCTCCGTACCAGTCATATTTCCCCCATGCTGCATGAACTGCACAGGCTGCCAGTACTGTGGTAGATCACCTTTAAAGTTGGACTTCTGACATATAAAGCCCTACATGGACTTGGCCTGGACTGCCTGAAAGAGCTTCTGGTACCTTACTGCCCTAGGCAATCACCCTCGCTCGGTGGACGAGGGGTTGCTAGAGAATCTAAGGGTTTCATTAAAATCTTCCGGGGCCCATGCTTTTATGTACGTGGCCCCGACTCTTTGGAATTCTCTACCCTATCCACTTCGAGAGTGAGCATCCGTGGAGGAATTTAAACAGGCCCTGAAAACCCATTTGTGGTATCAAGCGTATATGACTTGATGTTTTTATTTCTTTTATTGTTTTTATGAACTAGTATTTATTGTATGTGTGTTTTATTATATTGTTGATGTAAAGCACCTTGATTTTTAAAAAGGTGCGGTATAAATAAATATTATTATTATTATTAAGTCAAGTTATGCTGCCCTGACATGGACCTGTGCGGTACACAACCCATAGAGATTTGTGCCCAGCAACTGGATAGCACTGGGAGCTGCAGTGCAGTATTCAGCCACAGAATGGAAAGGAGTCTATTGGGCATGCAATGCACTAAAAGGCCATATGTATGCCCATTATGGGCTCGTTTGCATGGGAAGCAGTGGCAGGTTCATGCCCATTCTCTGGTAGCCTGCCATATAACTCGTGGTGCTCACTGGTGCCCCTACCCCCCATTTCCTCTAGGATAATTAATTTCTTTGTGTCCAGTGGCATTCCCACCCTCTGCTCCCAGTCCCAATGCCAGGCACATATTCCCTGCTGTCTAGTGGCACCGCTCACTTTCTGATCCCAGTCCTGATGGCACACAAGGTATTCCCTGGTGTCTAGTGGCAATCCCCATTCTCTAATCCCCTTATCCATGCACAAGACCATATTGCCTGATGTCTAGCAGAACCTCACCCCCTGATTACCCATCCTGTAGTGATGCAGATCACTCTAGGTGTGTAGTGGCAACTTCCACCCCCCAATCACCCATACCATAGTGATGCAGGCTGCCCTTGGTGTATTGCAGAAACCACCATCCCCTAAACATCCATCCCTGACATGCATATGGATGGCCTGGTGTCCAGTGGTCCCCCTCACCTGCAGTCATCCACCCCTCTATGACTGCAAATGTTCTGATGGTTTGTGGACCCCCTTCCAGCCACCCATCCTGTATTATACCTTTCCTCCCTGGTGTTCAGTGGCATCCCCTCCAAACTCATGGCCCAGGTACCCAAGCATATCCTTGGCATCCAGTGGAACCCTTCAGTGACCACTGGTTGCCTCATAGACCAGTGCACAGTGGCAGTTCCACAGGCTTCTGGCCAGCCCACCCACACCCAGCACACCATTATGCCAACCCCCCTGTACCTGTGCTGACGGTTATGTGTGGTCGGCCTGTTGCCTCACAGGTCAGTGCACAGTAGCAGTTCCACAAGCCTCTGATCAGCCTGATCACACCCAGCACACCACTTTGCTATGCCCTCTGCACCTGTGCTGACAGGGCCATGTGGGAGGGCTGTGATGAATGAATGGCACAGTCCTCCTCTCACATCTGTGGTTGCCAACTGTATGGAGGGACAGTTGCTTACTCTCTGCCTCTCCATATGTTGTCTGGCTGCAGAGATGAGAGGAGGGCTGTCCTGGTCATCATCATGGGCCCCCCAACATGGCCCTGCCAGCACAGATACGGGGCAGTTGGCATGATGATGTGCTAGGTGTGGTTGGGACAGACAGGGACCCACAAAACAGCTACTATGCACAGGACTGTGATGTGACCAGCAGTCGTGGGGCGTCCACTGGATGCCAGGGATAGGCTGTGTACCTGGGCCCTGAGTTTAGGGGTGTTGCCACTGGACACCAATGAGGCAGGATACTATATGGGCCAGGCAGCTGGAAGGAGCATTAGGCTACCCACTAGAGCCACTGTGATTGCTCAGGGATGGGTGCTCAGCAGGAGAGGAGGACCATTGCACATGAGGACATACCTACACATGTTGGAGATGGGTGTTTCAGGGGTGGGGGTTGCTGCTACACACCAAGGCTGCCTGCATCACTATTGTATGGGTAATGGAGGGGTGAGAGTTGCTGCTACACAACATGAATAGCCTGAATCACTGTGGTATGGGTGATCAAGGCTGGGGGCCGCTAGAGACAGGGCATAAGAGTGTGTGCATGGGTCTGGGGATTTGAGAGTTGGGGGCTGCCATGTGATAGTAGGGAATACATGTACAGCATCAGGACTAGGATTTCAGGGTGGTGGGTGCTACTAGACACCAGGAAATATGTGTCTGGTTTTGGGACTGGGATCAGAGGGTGGAGAGTGACACTAGACACTAGGGAATATGTGTCTGGCATTGACAATGGGATTGGAGGGTGGGGTGCCCCTTGGACATGCAGAGAATATATGTCTGGCATTAGGATGGGAATCAGAGGAGGGAGTACCACTAGGTACCAGGGACTTCAGTAACACTGAAGGGACAGGCATTCAAAGATGGGGAATTGCTGCTAAACACCAAGGATGGCCTGTATCACTACAGAATAGGTGACTGATGGGGAGTGCCACTAGATACCAGGCACTCTGTGGCACATCACAGGATGGGTACTGAGAGGGTGGGGGGCCACTACTTATCAAGGTGCAATCCGCCCGTCACCTGATGGGCACATGGAGTGGAATAGGGGTGAATAGCTACATTATAGCCATCGTTCCACCAGGACCATGTAACCCATTAAAACTAGGTATTCAAAGGTTGTAAATAGTGCCCCTTTGGGTACCATTTACTGTCAGTGCAAACCATTTAATTTGACACTGCATCCGTATGCGTGGGGGACCCTCTCATTTACATGGGTGCAGTTTTATGTTAGCACTTAGGAACTAACAGGGTTAGCCTACACTGTGGGGGGTCTCTGAATATAGAGCCCACCCACACACCAAGAAAAAACCCAGTTAATGCAGTCAAACACGCATTAGCACCCACGCTAACTTTTGAATATGTGGCCCCAGCTGTCTAAATTAACTAGCAATGAGTTTAAAGCATGATGTCTAAAGATGATAAAGCTTATTATACAATGGCAAGAAAGAATCTAGGACTGTGATTGGTCAGTTTGGGCCTGGACCTGTGGTGTTATCCCAACATAATGCCATGGATCTAGTCTCAGCACTATGAATCTCCTGACTGATTGCATTGCATTTGCTGGATTTTCATTTTGTTGCATTTGTTGGATCTTCTCTTAAGAAACAAAAATACTTTTCCACACTAACAAAAACATTCTTTAACATATTTGTTTTTAATTGTATATGTAACAACAAGCCATTGTATAATAGGAATAATGCACTCCAGGGTGTGTGTCATGCTGGGATAATGCAATGTGCTGGGGCATTGGATGCACTCGGCTTGAAGCCTCTTGCCCAGCTCCCCCAGGAGTGGTATTATCCCAGCATGACACACACCCTGGAGTGCATTATTCCTTTAGCAGATAACAATGTATTGTGACTCATTTTGCATATCACTTTTTTGTTCCAACTTTGCATAATTAAAGTTTTATTTATACAACATGTGTTGGTCTCTTTTCAGTAAAATAAAAGATATATCTCATTAACCACATGTGAGACATCACTTATATCTTCACAGCTGAGTATGTCACAAAAGGTTCAGAATTAATTTAGAATGTTTGGCCTCAGTAGCAGTACTAACCATATTCAAACGCAAATAATTTAAAAACAAAAAATGATAGCATTGTACTGTGAGGATGAATGCTGCTCAGCACAAAAAGATCTACAAAATGAGTTGTGTTTCATCTATAGCTACCTTTTAGTTTTTTATAATTAACAAAAAACAGCAGAAAATGTATTTTCTTTTCACTTTTGTGATAAACAAATGTGAATAACTTTAAAACGAAAAATGATAGCATGGTTCGGTGATCATGAAATTTGTTCAGCACAAAATGAGTAGTGTTTCATTTATAGCTACCTTTCAGGTTTTTTTATAATTAGCAAAAAACACCACACAATCCAGTTTTATTTCACTTTTTGCAACAAACAAATGCAAATAACTCTAAAAAAAGAGAAACCCACAATTGTTGTATAAATTGAATATGACATGGGTGACAGAGAAATAGTAGAAATAACTCCACTTGCTGTCATTGAACTATAGATATCCCACTTGTGGCTTCGCCACTCATGGGATATCAAGAGCTCAATCACAGCTCATGGAGATATTTCTGCTATCTCACTCTCACACATGTCATATCCCATATATATTACCTTTACATACAAATCTAGGCCTTTAAATGCATAATTTTAAACAAAACAGCCAAAGAGTAACTCATTAAGCAATGGGCTATGATTTCACTGGGATTAAAGTGTTATGTGAACTGTACTGTAGTAAGGAGATCATTTGAAGATGCAGGTGATGTTCATTAAAGGATGACCACATCCTTTTTCTAGTCTATATCTTGGATGCCTGCTTTCGTGGTCTATTAAGTTTGGGATTCACATTTTCCTTTATTATATTTTTGCAGTATTCCATGTTGTACATTTTTCTTATTTACAATTGTGCTGGTAGTAATCAATGTAATCTCTTATGGATATTTAATCAGCTGCAAAATAGAACAAGCATTTGTCAATGCCGAATGTTTGCATGCTGGTTTTGACATTGTTAGTGTGAATGAGTATAGAGTTATGTAGGTGTAAGTATTTCAGTGGCCCTATCAGAATTAATGAGAGATTTTCCTGGGGGACCCTCAATTCTGTCTCATCTTAAAAGTATAATATTTTACAACATCTTGCAAAAAGTAGTCTGACAGGGAGCAGGCAACTGCTTAATTACAGAAAATCCAGCTACTTGCAAATTGGACTTTGTGCAGTGCAGCACAATTGTTAATGGTCAGTTTCTGTGATTGCATTCTGTCCCTGGTTTGGGGAAGGGGGAAGAGAGCTCAGGAAATGCAAATATCACAGGCAGAGCACAGAAAAGAAGCAGAACAATTAAATTTCTCCAGCACCCATAAATACAGTATGCTTTATAAGAAGCTTGGTTTCTGACTGAAATAATATGTAACACTAAGTATTGAAAGCTGCAAGAAGGTTGGTAAGTATGTTACAGTGTTGCACATTGTTTCTGTAAGGAACTGATAAAAGGTCAACCGATTGTTTAGTGACAAAGTTACAACTCCTGGTAACAGTGTAGCATAATTTTTATGTAACAATAGAGGAAAGACACAGGGAATTTTTTTTTTAAGCACCGACTCTGATGTGCTACAGTTTCACTCCGAAAAGCTATCATGGATTCCTGTTGTGTTTTCAGATTTCTGTTTCTTACTTGTGTTACATTCAGATTAATAAAACAAGCAAGTAAAATGCGTGTGCATGTTTTATTATTTATACAATAGGGGTGAGCTATATTTCTCACTGATAAAAACATGTATTAGTACCACAGTGAGATAAATGCAGACCCAGGCTAACACAGTGATGATTAATGCCATTTATACATACTGTGCCTACCTCATCAGCATTTATTCTCACTGTGGTGATGTCACACAGAAGCCCATTAAGACTCTCTCAGTGTTGAAACTTGTTTTACCTTATTAAGTAACTAATTAAGCTCACCTGTATGTGAAGCATTTGAAGTACCAGTAGCACATTTAGTACATGCATTCTCAGCGACAGCCACATTTTCAACAGAGCTTTGAACTGCACATTATGAAAAAAAAAAGAAAAACAAATAGAACTAAATAATACAATCATGAACAACAAAACTACAAAATATGATTTTATAGAGCCAAACTATGTTAAATAAACAAACAAATGATCTCTACAAAAGAAAACACAATCAACTAATCTGTAAGAAGAGGTATTCCTATCTTGTTCACAGTTCGAAACTGATCAAGAACCACTTCTGGAACCAAGCACATCAAGAGACATTTATCGTACACAGAAAACTGAAGACGTCCTACATTTGAAATTGAAAACAAATGAGCTAAATACTACATCAATAGATGATTTCATAAAATGTACCAAAAACAAAACCACATGGAGAAAAAGGGAAGCAGATGTTCAACACTCCCAAAACAACCTACTAGAAAAGCACAACATAACAGACCTGATACATAATATTCTGGCAAACAATTTAAACATACTACTATGCCATTACTTCATGTTATCCATCTGGAAAGACGGTTCTGAATATGAGCCACCAACACTACGTTCAAAATTCCAATCAATCGAAAGATATCTAAAAGAAATGGATTGTTCAGAATCACTATCCACATCATCCACCTTTATGAACAGCAGACAAGTAATTAGTTTCAAACAAAAACTCCTTAAAGACAAAGGCAAAGGAAACGACCAAAATGCCGCTGATGAGTTGACAGATAGCATCGTATCTCAGCTGTATCGATCAAACATATTAGGTCTCAGTAGCACACAATCTCTGACAAACACAATGTGGCTAACAGTAACAATGTTCTTTGGCCTAAGATGCAACACAGAGACTCACAACATGAAATGGGGTGATGCAAAATTATGTAACGATGAGAAAAATACACAATATTTAGAGTACCACCGAGAGCGGCAAACGAAAACACGCACTGGTGAAAACCCAAAAGACATCCCTATGATTAAGCCAAGGGCATATGAAATACCAAAGAAAAAAATGCCCAGTGAATAACTATATTATTTTTTGTGCCAAACGACCTGAAAAGACATGCTAAGACAATGCCCCATTCTTCCTAGCCATAAATCACCCCTATAAAACTCATAAAGGCATCCACTAGTTCAAAAATCAACCTTTGGGAGTGAACACAATTAGTAAACTCTTGAGCAACAGAGAACCTTGCCAAAAAATGAATATTTCGTACCCCTCCAGCAGAAGGGAAGAATGTCAGCCATCAACATCAAAAACAAGTGTATACGATAAAGACGTCACTGTACACCAAAGAACGTTGAACGATACAGTATCTGGTTGCTTCAGTAATCCCGCAATAACACCAATGAACAACACTTTTAATACAGTACAAGGTACTATGCAGCAGCAGCTCAAACAAACATAAATGTAACTGTTTTGTAAAGAATGTAACAGATTAACTTAGCATATCTCTTATTCTGTTTCCCTACAGGGCCTCAGTATCAAGCTCCCCCTCCCCACAAAAGAGCACGAATACTGGATATCGATTCTGACAGTGACCGAAGAGTACCAAAGAACTGCAAATAAATACTTACATTGAGTAACGTCTCAACAATATCAAGAAAGATGAACAAATATCCTAAGATATGAAACAGTTGTGACAAAAACATTCTGTTCAACTTACAGATCCCCATGAATAATGTTCTTTACCTTGTGAAGTCGCCAAACACAACTTTTTAAAAAAACATCCGGTGAAGTAAACCGGAGCAGGTGAAATAAACTGGAGACGGTGAAGTTAACCATACAGTATCACACTAAGCACTGTGCAAACCAAAATATAAATAAACATTACTTTCAAATAATAACAAAGCTTTCCCAAAACCCATAAAGAGGAGTAAAAATAAACTCCAACCTGAAACCTGCCACTCACACTCCCAGAATAATCACCACCCACTACAAACAAACTAACCAATGACAAATGACAACAACATGACAGACAGAAACACCAACCAATAACAACACACACCCACACATCAAGCACCTCAGTAACCTATAGGCACACATGAAATTAACATCCACAACTATTCCATTCACAAAACCTCATAACAGCTGCGGAACAACATGGAAACAGAAAATAACACCATTACATCACAAACAAAGCATGACAACACAAATAAATAACTAAATAGCCTATTGTATAAATCGCACACATGATGGCCAGATCATGTGATATGTGCAATATCTTCACTCATGAACAGTGACCTCTGGATACTCTCACTCGTGCCTTCGGCACTTGTGAGTATCCAGAGGTCACTGTTCACTCATGAAGATATTTCACATATCACACTCCTGCCCATCATGTATCCGCTATTTATCAAAAAAAATTGCAATTGCTGAAACTCTTACTGATTTATCAAATAGTATGCTGTGTTAAAGCATTAGTCTGGCTATGTGTGTAAATGGTGAAGGATGGCTGATATACATTGAAACACATTGTATGGCACCCATCTTAGCTTACATGACTTGGACACAGGGCAACGAGCTGCAGATTTGACTGTGTATCTTCACACCTGTGAGTGTTCGCTACTATGATACATTCAAGTTGTGATAAGTATGGTGGATGGGGGGGTTAAGGGTAAGGAATGGGGTGTGCAGAGTGACTTCCCACAATCTCCCACATGCATACTGTGTGACTGTGAGCAAGTCACAAGGAACAAGGAGGCGCTACTTCACTGAAAGTGAGGTGGAGCCCTAGAATGCGCTGCCCATGGAGTTGGTGGCTGCTGCTACTGTGGAGGGGTGCAAGAAAGGTTGAGAGAAGTACAGAGGGAGGGTGCATCCCAGAGCCTCACTAGGAAATGAGGAACCTTGTAGGGAGGGAGGGGGGCTATGGTGCCCTGGGAAGGCACTGACCATTGAGCAGACTCGATAGACCATAGGGCCTAATCTACTGGCTTGGTGATATGTTAGTAAGTCACATAACCTCCCAGTGCTCTCAGGCTGCCCATGAAAACAGGCAGTAATGACTAGTGGGCCTTACCTGATTAACAAAGAATTACATAAATAAAGAAAATAAAGACAGAGACTAGGATATTCAAAGGGGTTGCGCATGGCACAACAGTGTTGTGCCATGCACAACCCACTGATGCAACCCGGCACAATATTCAAAAGGGGATGTTGTGCTGCACAATTCCCAATGTGCTGGGGCACACCAGTAATGTATGCGGCACAAGTGTGGGGGGATGTGCTCATGCATATGTGGCACATCCCAATATTCAGCCCAGGATGTGCGGTGTATATGCAGGCACATACCTGCCTTGCACTGCATGGGGGGGTGCAAAGATCTGCCCAAAAAGAACTGAAGCAAGGACTGGCCACCCACAGGTGAGCTGCCATATTGCTGTGCGCAACACAGCAGCCGCCTGCTGTAGGTGGCCATCCAACCTCCCAAAACACAAGCCGGGCATCACCCCCCCATGCCCCATCACAGGCTTTGTAGTTATGGTAAGTCCCTGGTGGTCCAGTGGACCCTACCCCTTTGCCCGATCATGGGTGTAGTTCAAATATATATATCCCTGGTGGTCCGGTGGACCACTCCCAAGCACAATCACGGTCTTTGTAAAAAATTATAATCCCTGGTAGTCTAGCGGACTGAAATTCAGCTCAACTGGGCTTTGTAATAATATAAATCCCTGGTGGTCTGTTTAATTGAAACCAGTTTGACCAGGGCTTTTGACATCTCAAGGGCCCTCGTTGTGCAGTGCCCCTGGTGGTCCAGCGAGCCTTTCCCTCCTACTTCATTTCAGATCTGCCACTTCTTCTCTCAAGTCAAGCTGCGGGCGCAGCCTCTACCCGAAGCTGCCGGCTGCCCCGCCAACTGACAGTATACAGTATAGCTAGCATGCCCTTGGTTCAGTGAGGTGATACACAGTCCCGATATGTGAATGGACCCAACTATATCAGGACTGTGTAGTACAGTATGAAATTGCATGCCCATTGGCCCACACTGTGGACCAATGGGCGTACAGCTGTACTGTATGCTGTCAGTTGGAGGGCGGCCGGGCGGCTTGCGGGTGGGGAGCTGCCACCCACCGCTGACCAGGGGGGTGGGGTGACGGGTCTGAGTGGGCAGGTGGGAAGGAGGGTACCTCTGAACCACCAGGGTTTTTTCATTTACAGAGCCCATGATCGGGCTTGGGAGTGGGCCCACTGGACCACCAGGGATACATTTATTATTACAAAGCCTGTGATCAGGCTGATTTCAGTCCACTGGACCATCAGGGATTATATTATTATTACAAAGCCCATGATCGGGCTGGTTTCAGTCCACTGGACCACCAGGGATTATATTATTATTACAAAACCCACGGTCGGGCTGGATACGTTCCACTGGACCACCAGGGATAATTCTATTTTTACATAGCCCATGATTGGGCATTGAGGCACTTTGCCACCGAGGGGAAGGGGGCATCGGATATCGACGGCTGCAGCCTGGCAGGGCGCCAGGTGCAAGTCAATGGGAATCAGCACACCTGCATGCAAATGGGAACATAATGACATGCAAATGGCCCCATTTGCATACCCACCACTGAATATTGCGGTTCCTGCACCTAGTGCAACCATACTTCCGCTGGTGCATCCCCCTGCTCCTCACTTGCCACTTGCGCTGGCGCAGTGCCATTGCACCATGCACAATGCAGCGGCCACTGGCCATATTCAGTGGTGCTGTGCCATGGCACAGCACTGTTGAATATCACCCAGGTCACACCATGGTGCAGCCCAGTTGCGCTGCACCTAGGCTTGTGCCCCAGCCTGGCACAGTCTCAATATCCCACCCCGAATGTTTAGAAGTTATGCATGATCAGAAAATGACTTTTGTGCCTTGGTTAAATGCAGGGTAGTTTGAAAGGAACCAACTTGCATTGGAGTTCAGCTCCCATGTGGGCTGTGCTCTATACATGGGCACTGCACTATTGCCACAATGCTGTGTAAGTGTAAACACTGTTCACAGTAATTGCACTTTGACCCCCCACCACCACACAACAAGAAATCTGTCCACACACATTGGGGAAGTGTATTCATTACTTGTTATAAACTACATCATACAATTTGCACACTAGTGAGAATTTGATTTTGTTTTTCATGCCTCAGTGTCCGGCTCCCCATATGATGCACAGGGGAAATGCCGGACCTTGCCCAACAACTAACACACCGAAATCTGGCCAATGGAAAATCATGTACACAAATGCTTGCAGTTTGGGAAACAAGATCCCAGACCCACAGGCAATAACGGCAGAGGCTAAACTGGACATAGTAGCAATTAGCAAGATGTGGTTTACAAGTAGCCACACTTGGGAGACTGCAGTACCTGGCTATGTACTGTTCAGAAGAGACTGAGTTGCAAAAAGTTGGGGGGAGTTGCCCTGTATCTTAATGAAAATATCAAAGCTACAGCAATTCAGAGTACACATAAGGAGCCAGAAGAACTGTGGGTCACCCAGGAAACAGAAATGAGACAGCCATATGAACTGGGGTTGTCTACATGCCTCCAGAATGGGGGAGGACATAGACACATTACTGTTAGAAGATATACAAAACATTATGTTATTGGGAGACTTCAACATGCCACATACAGATTGGTCAATACCAGCAGGAACATCTGCCAGAACTAGACACATGGTGGATTCCCTGCAGGAGGAAGGCCTCAAATAAATGGTACAACAACCAACAAGAGACAGGGCTATCCTAGATCTAGCACTGACTAACAGGGAAAGGATCACAGCTCTGCAGGTAGAAGATCACCTGGGGATCAATGACTATCACATGGTATGGTTCAATTTGGCCACTAGAACTAAATCATCCCATTTCAAGGCAAAAATATGGGACTTCAGAGAAGCTGACTTTGATAAGATGGCCAACAGAGTTAGGATAGCCCTGGCAAAAAGAAATGCAGGTGAGGGGGTACTGGCAAAGTGGGCAAGCATTAAGGATGCAATACCTGAACCAACATCCTATTGCGTTAGAGAGAAAAGGAAGTGCAAAAGAAGAAGAAAATCACTTAGGTTCTTAAAAGCAGAAGCAGAAAAGGTCAGAGCCAAAACGCTGGCCTTCAGGAAATATAAGGGAACACAGCGAGATGAAGATAGGGAGGCATACCAAACTTCCCTAAAGGAAGCAGGGAAGGTAGTAAGGCAGACAAAGGTCCAAACCGAAGAAACACTAGCACAAACAGTAAAATAAGGTGACAAGACTTTCTATAGCTACTGTATATTAGTGAAAGGAGAAAGTCCAGAGAGGGTATTACCAATATCAAAGGGGAAAAGGGGGCATGTGAGGAGGAGGGCCATATAAAAGCATCTATCCTAAATAGATACTTCTACTCAGTATTTACTGAAAAGAAGATAGAGCAGGGCCCACAGCTCAGTACCATGGACATGGGGGGAGGGAGGTGTGCACTAGTCCCTTCACAAAAGAAAGGGTCCTACAAGAGCTTGCTAAGCTCAGGGTGGACAAGGCAATGGGACCTGATGGCATACATCCCAGGGTACTTAAGGAGCTAAGGGTGGAACTAGCAGAGCCATTATCAGAACTGTTTAGTGATTCTCTGAGCACAGGAGAGGTCCCAGAAGACTGGAGAAGGGCTCATGTGATCCAGCTCCACAAGAGTGGTAGCAGGGAGGAGGCAGGGAACTACAGACCAGCCAGTCTTACCTCAGTAGTGTGCAAGATTATGGAGGCACTACTTAAGGAAAGGATAGTGCAACACCTGGAATCCATAGGGGCACAGGATCCAAGACAGCATTGGATAACAAAAGGAAGGTTCTGTCAAACTAATCTTGTAGATTCCTTTGATTGGGTAACCAGAGTGGTGGACTAAGGGGGAGCGGTTGATGTCAGCTACTTTGACTTCAGCAAAGCTTTCAATACTGTTCCACATAGAAAATTGATTAATAAGCTGGGTAGGCTCAGGGTGGGTCAGAAGTTAGTCAACTGGGTGACAAACTGGTTGATGGGCAGATAACAGAGAGTGGTGGGAAATGGTATATAGTCAGAAGAGATGCAAGTCACAAGTGGGGTACCTCAGGGATCAGTCCTGGGATCAGTCCTTTTCAATATCTTCATCAGTGACATTGCAGATGGACTGCAGGGTAAGGTTTGTCCGTTTGCAGATGACACCAAGATCTGCAACAGAGTAGAAGATCCAGATGGGGTGGTCAGAATAAGAAGAGATCTGTATAAACTAGCAAAATGGTTGAAAGAGTGGCAACTGGGGTTTAATGCAAAGACGTGCAAGATCATGCACATAGGGAAGTGAAACCCTAAAGCCACCTACAGGCTGGGAGGGGAGTTGCTGGCAGTGACAACGGAAGAAAGAGACTTGGGTATCATCATCACCGATGACCTGAAATCATCCAAGCAGACCACTAAAGCAGTAGGTAAGGCTAGGGGATGTCGGGGTATATTAGTAGGGGTATCACAAGTCGGAAGAGGGAGGTAATAATCCCTCATTACAAGACACTGGTTAGGCCCCATCTGGAGTACTGTGTGCAGTACTGGAGGCCACACCTTCACAAGGACATTAACTAAATTGAAGCAGTCCAGAGACAGGCAACCAAAATGGTGCAGGGTCTGTATCAGAAAACATATGAGGACAGATTAACGGAGCTCAATATGTATACCCTAGAGCAAAGGAGGGAGAGAGGTGATACGATCAAAACATTCAAACACCATAAGGGTGTTAACAAGGTGAAAGAGTCTAACATGTTTCAATATAAGAAAAATAGGAGGACAAGAGGACACAGCATGAGATTAGAGGGAGACTGATTAAGGGGTAATGTGAGGAAGTTATTTTTCACAGAAAGGGTGGTAGATGCATGGAACGGCCTACCTCAGGAAGTGGTGGATATGAATACAGTGCAGGACTTCAAACAGGCATGGGACAGGCATACGGGAGCAATACAGATGAGTATGAATAGATAGGCCAATGACAGAGCTATGGCCAATGGCACATTCATAAGGTAGAAAAAGGAATGGGCAGACTGAATGTGCCTTGTCTATGTTTCTGTGTGTGTGTGTGTGTGTGTGTGTGTGTGTGTGTGTGTGTGTGTGTGTGTGTGTACAATGGCCTAGGGACTGCTGGTAAAAGATTAGTATAATTGTGTTATCTAGATTGAGAAGGGGAGAGAGAGAGAGAGAAAGAGAGACTATGTAGGGACTGAAGTCAAATTACATACACACCAACAACTTGAATCAAACTTTGCTGTCTTTTTCAAACCTTGGTGTGTATGAGTGTAAAGTACAGAGCAATGGCAGGCTACCACCCCCCCCAACAAAAAGAAAGATGAGAAAGAGAGAGATAGAGGTAGTACTAGGGGACAACAAAATGTTACAGTCACATAAATCCTACAAAATGATCTATTTGCTTTTCCAGGCCTCACTGTGGCTATGCTTACAGGGCAGTAAAATAATATTGAAAGGAATATTGGACTTCTATCATCCAGGTCAGAGAAAGAGAGAAGGGCAATGGGTGTGTGTGTGTGTGTGTGTGTGTGTGTGTTGTGTGTGTGTTATAGAACACAGAACCAGGCTAGATAGAGGGAGACAACAGGTGTCCCTAGAAAGTGTTACACGAGGTCCCTGCACCCTTATTGGTACCCCCAGAGGTACACATAGACAGCTAGTATTTAGGCATATGTTATACGTAAGGAATAAGACATGACGAGGTGTGGTTTATGGCTTGATAAGAGCACGCCCCAGGTGCGTAATGAGGCACGAGGCGCTTGTGCCGAGTGACTTTAGCACCTGGGAAGTGCTCTTATCATGCCATAAACCACTCGGAGTGTCTTATTCCACTTATAAATGGGCCCCAAAGACCTCAGTGAAATAATGCATACACACAGTGTATGTAAAAAAAAAAAGAGTAAATAAAAGAGGTCAGTAGAAAATAATAAAAAATAGTCCCTGTAATTGTGTTTGAGTGGAGCTCCAGCTGCCCACACTCCTACTCCTGCCATCTTTGACTGCATTGACTGCATTCCCAGCTACCTACACACCTGATCCTGACATAAATGTTAAAGTATGTATTCAAAAAAGTATCTGGATGTTCCTACCATTTCCACAGGGTGTGAGGGAAGGAGGTTCATCAATGCTGGTAGCATAATGTGGCATGAGCGAAAGGGCAGTACAGTAACATGATGATATGCCACTCATTTAAAGTAAGGTAGTCGTGTTTGAAAAACTAAAATTTGTCTCTTTTGCTTAGCTTTACTTGTTTTCTTTGGAAAACCTCCGTAAGTCAAAACCAAGAGGGAACGAGTCCACAGTTCAGAGAACTATGCGAGTCACAGCGAAGTGTCCATGGCAATACATCTTCACGCTTGCCTCAGTACTGCCCGCTCCTCTTTCTACTGTCGCTAGCTGTGTGTGTTAAAACAAATCAGGAAAAGGTTAGAAAATAATACAGACCAGATAGTTCAAAAACTCTGGCACTGTAAATTTGAAAGGGGTGGTTACGGACCTGACTGTGTACTGAGTGAAATGGCAGGGATGACTGGAGAAACAGCATCCGTGGCTAAGAGACAAAAATTATGGTTAGATCGGTTTTATAATGATGTTTTTTTTCAGTTTGTTACCTGTAAGTTGCAGTATTTTCATGTTTGCAGCTCAATGATGAGGGAACCGCAACTCGAGTTTTGCAGTCGCCTTTTACACATCAAGCGGGTCGGCTTCACACTCTGATGTTCATGACTTGGGTACAAGTGGGACAGTGATACCTCAGGTTATAGGGCTTTCCCAGTAGTATGAAGTGCCGGTTGGCAAATTATGGGCTGATAAGGACACGGGTACAATGGTCATTTAGCCAATCAGATTGGAGAAAATGTTTTGCCCATTTTATAATAAAATATAGAGCTAAGGGCATCTACTGTATAAGAGTAGATGTCAGGATATGTATGCATATTATTGTCGTACACTTTACTTTCTAATATATACCTGTATTTCTTGCTTACAAAATGTTAGAACATCTGTGTCCTTGTAAGATTATGATATACGAGTTGGCATTGCCATCTTCTGATGATTTGTATTATTACACTGCTATATGTAAACTGTACTTCTTTGTCTTTACAAAGTGATGACTACTACAAAATTGTATAATGTTATCTTGGACTGAAGAGCCACCTCTAATTTAGCCAATAGGGCTCATCTCTATAACTAGAAATGTTTCTGTCTTACAGTCACTATGGTAATTATCATAGGTATATAATGTAAGACATTACGTCTTCTGCCTCGGAGACCCCAAGAGACACGGAGAATCCTTGAGGTGTAGGGGAACACTTAGCACTGGCTCCCAGTTCGTATTGGTAAGTACTGCTTAGGGCAACTGTGATTATCCTTTTGGTAGTAATAAACATGCTTTATTACTCTTATGCAATGTGTCTGTGATTCCTTGCATGCCCATTATTGCCAAGAATTTGAGAGTGAGGTTTAGACCTCCTGACAATTGGTGACCATGTGCAGGCAATATATGGTGTTTGCAAAGTTTCACTTGTTGCTTACAACTTTTCCCTTCCCAACAGGGACTATAGGAGAGCATTCCCGCATCACCTGTCCCATTCTACGAGTGCTTTGTAATAACTTGCAAAGTCTGGCTGCTTATTGGGTGTGGTTGATGCCGACTCAACCCACCCCATAGCAGTTTTGAATTGCAAGCCTACAAGTGCACAGTAGCCCAACTGTGAACAAGTGCACCTGTTGTGGATCGATACACAGCATGGTGCCTTTTCATGGTTTAATTTTTGTTCCCTCCCACACAATGGCCACAGTATCAAATATCTGCACAGAACTGAAACTCGGTGTTTCAAACTTCCTTGCCTCCCATGGAGGATGGGCTGACTTCGCACAGGACACAAGTCAATCTGAAAACCCTGTACTGGGGATTTCAACTCAGTACTCAGAGATGAGACAAACAGCCAGATAGCGAGAAGCTAAAGGGCTGTTGGTTGCGGCTGTCTAGCTGCTCTGGAAGCCTTCAAAGTGAGGTTTCAAACCCTGGAAATGCAAATCTCATCTCTTAAGCAGCAGATGAGGTTGCAGGAAACTGAATGTGTGAGACGTGAGCAGGATTTGGAGTCTGAGCTCCAAACACTGTGAAATGAAAAAGATTCCCTTTTGCATCATTTTGCACAGGCAGGCGAGCAAGAACTTTGTATGTTGAAGCAGGCGTGTGAAAGTTTGAGACAGGATAAGGAGCAGGCTTTACAAATGAATGACTTGTTAAGTAGAGTGAATGAACAGTTGAGTGAGGACTTGGGCGTGATACAGGATGAGATAAACCAGGTACAGTACATAATGACTTAGAAGTGGCTACTAGGGGCAATTGCAAATTGAGCACCGTGTACAGAGTATTACAAAAACAGATGCAGGATGAGGTGGATGTGAATGTTGCAAATGTGAGTCATGCAGAATGTGAATCCTAGATGGCGAAACTGTGCCATCAGTGAGAGGTGTTGGCTGGACATGTCAAGGCTATGGCAGGCATGGCCCCTGCCTTGACAATGTCATCTGAAGGGGAGGTATCAGATGATGACATCTCACAGTACTACACCCAGTCACACCCCTACTATGTCCCAGACACCCCACCTCGCCATTCACAACATGGCGGACACCCATCACATGACACTCATGTCATACGTCTTCAGCGTCATGAGGCAAATCATGGGTGATGCCAAAATGGTGACCCCCATGATGGGGGGGGAGCAGGCCCAGGCCTAGTCCTGATAGCACCACCGGTAGCTGTTACTAATGTGGAAGAAAGGTAGGAGATAGAGACGATGATCAAAACTGCAATAAGCACCGTGCCCATCTCTGAAAGAAATAAACGGGTTCTCAAGACCCAAATTAGGCAGCTTCTACACGAGGCTGGGACACAGGATGGTATGGTTCAGTCAGTGGCAACAGCCGTGGCCCAGGCAGCTCTGGATGGTGCCTGAGGCAACCTATCTCCACCTGATCGGGCCAATAATCCCCTTCAAATGGCCTATTCTGTTCAGCAAATGTCTGACAGCATTGGTCATATTAGCCCGTCTAACAACCTCAGTTGCCACTTGGAAAAGGTGCGTGCTAAATGCGAAATGATTAGTCTCGCTGCAGACTACCAGGTCCAGCTCCAATGCCAGAGCATTGACCCTGGACTGTGGGCAAAAATCCCGATACCATCCATCAGGATGGACATGCCACCTTTGATGAAGTAGCAGCTGAGCTCATTTCTGCACAAAGCCCAGGTGTAGTAGGAGTGATGCTCACGTACCCTGTAAAACAGAATGTGAAAGAAAGTCCAGCGGCTTTCCACCAGAGGCTCTGGATGGCCTACCGAGCAGGGAAGCATCTTGTACAAGAAGCTACAGATGTAGACCTTATCGAATATAAGACCCTGTTCCTTAGGAACATGATCCTTGCAGTAAGAGAGAAGGTACAGCCAACCACCTATCCCACCACAGAGAGGTTTGCCGACATTCTTCAGGAAACCGCGAGAGTTTATCAACTCTACATTCATGACCTGGACTCCGGTTCCAAGAAAGTAGCTGTAGTGGAAACTACTCCAGAGACCACGACACACTATACAGTGGAGGGGCAGGCCCAAGAGGAAACAGCCCCTCCCCACAGACAACCAACACCCCTAGCAGGTCCAACAACAGCAACAATCCTGGGGTGGGAACCGGAACTACCACAAAAACAAGAAACACCATAAGAATAATAAGGGTAAACAACAAAGATCAGGGCCTTCGTATAGGGAAATAGCCGATGAGAATCGGAAATTCTGAGAACTACTCTGGCAAGTGCGCTCTGTAGTGGATACTGTTCCTGTTCGGGCCTTTGCAGCCATACAACCGGGACAGCAGGCCTCAACAGCCCGCAGGGACACCAGTAGTACAGGCCCTCAGGCCCATACAGGCCTGACCCCAGAAGCTTCTCCCTATATAGCATCAGTGCAACATGGTGAAGTGGTTCAAATGAACCAGGCCCACACTCTCCTGCACAAGCTTGCCCATGCTTCCACTTGTACAGATTGACAATTACACACCCCAGTCCGTATTGTAAACAAACTGGTCTTGGATACAAACAGAAGACCCTGCACCGAGGTTGGGATCGGTGGCCATCTACTAACAATACTATTGGATACAGGTGCGGCTGTGTCTGTATTACACAATGACCACCCAGACACATCCCCTTGGTCCACTGGATGAGGACCAATATGTCTGGTGTAGATGGAACTAGGTTGCCGGCATACTGCTCCCTGACGCTACCTGTGGCCCTGGGACACCTGAAGGCCTAGCACACCTTTCAGCTGATGGTACTGCATGATCACCCTAGTATAATCGGAATTGACTTTCTGGAACCACACGGCTGTGTGGTAGACCTAGCCAACATGTTACTGATACAAATTCAGGGACAATATCACACCATTATAATCCCTGACTCACATGTGGTTGCAAACGAAATCTGCAAATGACAGAATATGACATCATAGATTTGTTCAAGAACCACAAGCTTTTCCCAAAGCTCTTTCCCATTCTACAAAGGCATCTGGAGTCATTTGCCACCAACAAGCATGACTGTGGCAGAATGCACACTGTGATTGAAGTGACAGGCCCAGCACATAAGAGGCAACGTCAATACCCCTTTCCACCTGAGGCCTTGCCTTCTCTTAGAGAAACAGTTAAATCACTTCTCAAGCAAGGTGTGATCAGGATATGTGTTTCCACTGCCAATTCCCCAGTGCGGTCTGTGAAAAAATCCACAGGTGCCTGGAGACTTACTATTGACTACAGGAGACTGAACCAGGTCACCCCAGTTGTGCCCCAATTGTGGCATCAGCACCTGATGTGCTGTGATTACTGACCGCTGACCAGAAATGGTTCAGTGCCCTGGATAGCTCCAATGTTTTTTGGTCATTGCCATTGGCCCGCAAGAGTCAATATAAGTTTGCCTTCACCTTTGAGGGCAGGCTGTACATGGGGACCTGCTTACCACAGAGATTCCATAACAGCCCCTCCCTGTTCGATTTACACATGATAGACACCTTTGAGGGTTCCTCTACACCCCAGTGTCTCTTGCAGTATGTGGATGACCTGTTGCTGGCAACAACCACACAGGAACAACATCTGGATTTCTTGGACAAGCTACTGACCCTCATTCAGAGGGCAGGCCTCAAATGTAATCCTGCAAAAGCACAACTATGTCAGAAAGAGTTACTCTTTCTGGGCCTGAGAATAACTGACCAAGGCCGAAGCCCTACCTGGAAGAAGATACAAGGATTGCAAGACTTGTCCCTGCCCACTAGCGTGGCCACTTTTAGGAGATTTCTAGGAATGGTAAACTAGTCTAGAGATTTTATTTGTGATTTTGCTCAGAAGACTGCTCCTCTGTATGAATTACTACAAAAAGGATGTGTCCTGGAATTGGGGTCCCATTCACACCAAGGCTGTGACGTCACTGAAACAAGCCTTGGCCTCAGCTCCAGCTCTGGTCAACCCCAATCCAGCTTTGCCATTCTATCTGGAGTGTGCCACCTCTGATATTGCTATGATGGCAGTGTTGGCCCAGAAGGTCCATGGCACCTTGAGACCCATTGCATATGAATCACAGCTCTTGACTCCAGTAGAACAGAAGTACAGCCCTTGTGAAAAGAACCTTCTGGCTACCTACTGGGTGGTCAAGCACTTTCTGTATATCATTGAGTACTCTCCTCTGATCATCAACACGAACCCTACCCCAACTACCTTTTTGCTATCAGACAGAGTGTAGGATGGGTCAGTCTCCAACATGAGACTGACACACTGGTCCATCCTTCTCCAGGATAGAGATATCAAGGTCCACCCAACCAAATTGCCATCCATGCTGGCATATGGTCTCCTTTTCCAAGGAGAACCCCATGACTATACACTGCAGCCACCTGATCTTCGAGATCCAGGTCCTTTCCTCCCTGCTACACCACAGCTACTCGAGAACACTTCACTGTGTTGTGTCTTTACAGACAGCTCAGCTTTCTATTACCAGGGAGAACAGATTGCAGGGATGAGCATATTAGTTATTTACCCTTATGGTAACACTGTTAAAATTTCTAAGCGTTGCAGTCTGGCATCATCATAGTATGCTGAGATGGCAGTGGTGGCCTGTGCCTTTAAGTTAATCCAGCATGGAACCAAGGACACAATCATCTTTACAGACTCTAACTGGGTTTGTTGTTCTCTTACAGAATTTCTTCCTTTCTGGCAGAAGAATTCCTTCCTCTCCTCTGATGGCAGCCCAGTGAAACACAAGCAACTGGCAATATATATTCATTCACTGACACAAACGTTTGCACACAAATTCTATGTACACAAGGTCAAAGCTCACTCCATACACAACCCCTATCATGCCTTCAATGACACAGCCTACATCCTTGCAAAGGAAGGGGCCTGGGGGGGCACCTGGATGATGGACCATCCAGAGGCCAGAGCGGCCATACACAGCAGAAGTCAGGAAGAAACCTGAACCATTTTCCCCTTTGGACCTGTAAGCAGCCCAGCACGCTGACTCTGAGCTCAAAGATGTGTTCAGATTCTTTGACAAGGGTACTGAGAAGAATCTCCCTACCCATAACCCCTACCGAAGGCATGAAGGTAAATTGCACCTTTCCCGTGATGACAAGCTCATCTGGTATCAGCCAGATGACACCCTCACCAAGTTGTGTGTAGTTTCCCATCAACTTAGGCCCAAATTTCCACACCAAGTGCATGACACCCCACTGGCGGGCACCAGGGAGTAGAAAATACCCTCCAAAGGCTTAAGCCCACCACGTGGTGGCCTGGTGTCACCAAAGATGTCAAACAGTACATAGATAACTGCCTTGGTTGTGCACAAAACAACCCCATCCCTACCAAACAAAATGCCAAACCACTACCACAAAGGCATTCTGACCCTTGGCATGCCATACAGATTGATAGTCTTAGTCTCTTGACCAATACCAGCAGAAATAACAAGTATGCTCTTGTGGTAACCGATCTCTTCTCTAAGTGGGTTGAGGCTTTCCCCACTAAGGCATGTACTGCTAAAACCACTTCCAAAATCCTGGTGGAACAGATTTTCTCCAGGTGGGGCCTACCTCTCGAGGTAGACTCAGACAAAGGAACCAGTTTTACAGGTAAGTTGATGAAAGAAGCACTTGAACTCCTTGGAGTTCATCAGAAGTTCCACATACTTTACCACCCTCAATCTTCAATTCAAGTAGAAACAGCCAAAAGGTAGATTAAGCAAATGCTTTCCAAATTCACTGAGGATAATCCCAAGACTTGGGATTCCCTATTGCCATTACTCCTTATGGCAATCAGGGGCACACCCTCAGCCACCATCCAGTTGACACCCTTTGAGGTGATGACTGGTAGACAGATGAGATTAACTGAGCACCTGTTGTTTGACCTGCACACCCCTACTGCAGACCATGTATCTGTAGACTAATATGTGGAAAAACTCAGACACAACCTCGTACACACTCATGTGTCTGCTGCCAACTGCATGGGCAAAGCCCAGCAACAGTCCAAACTACAGTTTGACAAACACGCACAAGAAGTGGATTGGCAAGATGGGGGTCAGGTAATGGTTCTCAGATTTGCACATCCCACACACTCCTTCTCCAATAAGTGGGAAGGACCCTACCCCATTGACAACAAGCTCAGTCTGGCAGTCTATCAGGCTAGACTCATGCAGAACAACAAATTGACTGACAAGTGGTTACGTGCAAACCAGCTGAAACTGTGTAAAGGTGTATAATTACTTTTCCTCACCCCATTGGGGGAATAGTACTAACTTACTAATGCTTGGTTTTCCTTTTCCGTTACATTGACAAGATGGCTATCTTGTTCTACTTTCTCCTCATCTCAGGAGTTATCCCCTGCATCCAAGGCACGGTAAAGCACCTCCTTCCTCACCTCGATCCTCCAGCATTTCAAGAGAGAATTGTCATCAATATACCCAACAATTTGATTACTGTCCAGGAAGGTTACAATGCCTACCTTACTGCCTCAGTTGTTCCTCCTGATAAATCTACTCTACAAATTGAGTGGCAAACCATGTCACAAAGACAAATTCTCCCTGTGGCCAAGCTTTCCAAGGGAACTTTCCATGGTTGGCCCAACGCAAAATTATCCCCCAATGGCTCTCTGTCCTTGATCCAGACTGCTCTTAGACATTCTGGTTTATACAATATTACTGCCTTAATTGATCCCTCATATTGTAATTCCTTGTCTAAAGACTCTACCAGGAAATTTTGTGCTCTACACAACATGGTCTCTGCTGCCATGTACCTTTCTGTGTTACCCCCTACTGATAAACAGCTTTTGGAATGTCCATAACATACCCCTGGTCCTCGCAGTGGTCTAACAGCCACTGCCTTACCTGGTACACTTATTAACAACTTGCAATTTATGAAAATACCTGTTTTGTTTAACTGGATTTACTGAAATATAAAAGAATTTGGTATGTGTCATACTACTAACACTTCATTGTTTTATAGCACTTTATTACTTGATAACTTAGCAGCTTTTCAAATCTGTACTCAAGACCCTATGGCTGGGGTACATACCACCAAGCATAGAGGCAATTTCAGGAAAAACTTAATCCTGATGATCAAAGTCATAAATGTAACACACGTAAAGTTGACAGTTCTGATGTCACTGGTGCCATAGGCACTGTTACAGGTATTTTTGGTACAGCCATGTCTATTTGAAATGAAGCCGACATTGCTGCTATCAAATCACATTCACAGAAATTCCAAACTGGTTTGGTCAATGATATTATACCCCCCTTATTATATAGTGTGGATGGCCTTAGGAAGAAAGATACACTGTATACAACATGCACGATATTGCTAAGGCATTTTCAGATTTAAAGATAAGATTAACGCTCTCATTGCACAGAACAATGAAGAAGCAGATAAACAATATATTGCCCATGAGATACTGTGTTGGCTCATACATTATCACTATCATCAATAATATTTTCCGTGATCTGGAATCCGGAAGGATCCCTGATATTATATATGATAGACGTATCTCTAAATAGTATTGTCCTCACTGCAAATCTTCCAGCTGTATTTCAATGTGTATGCTACAGACTTTAACTATTCCACTTTCCACAGCTAGAAATTTGGGTTTTGTGACCAAACACCCTAACACTGGTCCATGTTTTACTTCTAAGAAATGTTCCATTAAAGATACCATGTTTGTTTCTTTTACTGTCTCTTTACCACATTTTGATCCTACTACAGCTTTGTTCAATTAACTAGCATTTGTACACTCCATTGGGCATCTTGATGAAGACATCTACAGAGATTGCCTTGACTTGCAACCTCTCTTGGTCTTCAATTCTCTTCTGGATGCCTGGGTCACCCCCACATGGACTGCTGTGTGAAGAAAGGGTATATTTATTTGTGTCGCTGAGACGTATTTGATGTTATTAAACCTGTATGTGGCTATTCCCCAGACAGTATTGATTGGTCCTTTTCCATGGATGATGACATCAGCACTAATGACACAGACTTCCAGGAATCAACATTGGCTCCAGACACTTCCAAGCTCTACCAGTCTTACCAGGAGGAGGTTCACCGCCTGTCAACATGGATTTCCAAAACAACTTATACTTTCCCGGTACAGTTGCAAAAATGGAGACTGCCTACTGTAAAAATGCTAAATAATTTAGACAGAGAATATTATATTGTAACAAATTATAGGAGTTACACTTATAGAAAGCAAGCATGTTCTAGTGATAGTCCAAACTTCTGTTTCATCCCACATCAGAAGTCAGTTATTGGACACACAGTTATTACACCCGACCCTCTCATGGACGCTTACATTGTAGATGGTAACCCTGATTATCTGCTTACACTTTCTGAGTATTTACCTTACTTTAATGTACACATCGAACCCCTCACTTTGACATTAAAATCACTTTTAGAAGGAAAGACACGTATCTCATCCTCATCAGCAATAATATTTCTAAAGCTAATGAAGCTGTCCTTGCACTTATTAATAATGGTGATATGAACAGTGTACTTACTAACACTTGGTTAGAGATCACTTTTAGAGGTTTTGTTAATATACAATCATTTTTGACATTTTTTCTTATTATTATGCTTTGCTGCCTACAGCGCACACTGCGTCAACACCGTGAGCAACTGGAATTCCTTTACAAGACCCGGGTCTGTAAATTACCCCTGCTCCCTATCCACTTCCCTACTTTTTGCTGTGTTGCCCTTGTGAGGCAACAAGGGGGGGAATGTTACACAAGGTCCCAGCACCCTTATTGGTACCCCCAGAGGTACACCATAGACAGCTAGCATTTAGGCATATGTTATACTAACATATAGGGCTAAGGGCATCTACCGTATAAGAGTAGATGTCAGGATATGTATGCATATTATTGTCATACACTTTACTTTCTAATATATACCTGTATTTCTTGCTTACAAGATGTTAGGACATCTGTGTCCTTGTAATGATTATGATATATGAGTCAGCATTACCATCTTCTGATGATTTGTATTATTACACTGCTATATGCAAACTGTACTTCTTTGTCTTTGCAAAGTGATGACTACTACAAAATGGTATAATGTTATCTTGGACCGAGAAGCCACTTCTAATTTAGCCAATAGGGTTCACATCTGTAACTAGAAATGTTTCTATCTTACAATAACCATGGTAATTATCATTAGAGATGCAGCAAATTTAAAATCCTCTGGCAAAGTGAACATGAAGTGGCCACTTCATGTTGACACTTCACCATGTGGAGTGCCCCATAGGAAAGGCTCACCTCACCATGTTATTATTACTTTGCATTGTCATTCTGCCTTAAACACGAAGTAAGGTGGAGTAACAACAATATTGGCAGCATCCCACCCACACAGTCACCAGAATGAATGTACATCCCCATAGTGCTACTGTTTTGCATCCAGAAAACTCCCCACTGCTGATGAAGTGAAATGAGAGTGTAACAAGAAATGAAAAATCTCCCAGAATTAATGGCACACTCAGTCATGCGTGCAGTGGTCAGGTCACACACAGAGTCACCAGAATTAATGCGCATCCCCAAAATGCTACTGTCTTGTGTACAGAAAAGTCCCCAGTGCTGAGGAAGTGAAATGAGAGCGTAACAAGAAATGCAATCTCCCAGAATTAATGGTGCCATGCAAATGCTCAGACAGAGTAAGATTGCATTGCACACTCAAGGGATGCATACGAGAAGGCACAACAGCACCTAATCAGTGCTCACAAGTCACAAATCCAAATCTGGAAAGGTACATTTTGCCATTTGGGGGATTAGTGCATGGCAGTAACAATCCACTACCAGTACAGATATCACAAAGCAGTATAAAAAATTCATGCAGGTGTGGTGGATAGCAGTTTCACACTGCTGCAATTATTCTGTAACACAATAAAAGGTGTCTGATTTAATGGCACACATCGCACACACACTCACATGCACACACACTCAAGTAATGCATAGCAAATTGAAACCCTTTAGTAATATAACCAAATGTTTTAAGCAGGCAAATTGTACACTGCTGCACCACAACAATCAGCAAAAAATGTCAAGAATTACTGAAAATATTACTGTGTGTACATTAACACAGTTATACAAGAAAAATATAACCAAAACAGAAAGACTGATTTTTCTCCCAGTTAATCTACCTACGTTACAAATACACCCCTACCCCAAAGCACATGTCACAGTACACAGACTGACTGTTCTAAATTAACATCCAAAATCCACACACAACAGTAAGCACTCGATTATATGAGCACAGAAGGAGTTCCTACAATCAATGTACTAAATTTTGAGCAAAAAATATTACTCAAAAAGGCATTTGAAACAGTTTTTAGAGGTTTTGAATTGCAGAGCTGTGAGAGCAAACTGTCTCCAACTACCACTGCACACACACACACACACACACACACACACACACACACACACACACACACTACTCAGGCCAGAACTGAGGCTGTGCTGAACAATCCAGAGCCTGTGTGACCTGCAATCCCATAGATAACTGTAGAATTTCATTTGGAGCTCAATTACAGGGCAAAGGGAGGAGAACTACAATGATTCCAATGTACTTCGCCTTAAAATTGGTGGAGAAGTGGTTTGGGGAAGGTAGAATAACATAAAGTCATTGGGTTCAATGGACTTTGTGGTCCTCATTATGAAGCGAAGTACTCTGCTTCACATTGTGGAGTTCTCCGTGGATTCCACATTACTCAGTGAATCACTTCATGGAGCAAATTGGAGCCACTTCCCACACCACTACTTACAGTGCTGTAACTCACATGCTGTATGGGAAGGAATGTGAATGCCTATGACTGTACTTCCCCAATGAGCTGTAGCACAAATTCCCTGACTTAAAAATGCTCATTAATGAGTACAATGGCGGGGTGGTGAAGCCTGGAGAGATACTACAAACATGCTTACAATACAGCCAAGTAACTAGTCAAAAAATTAGTGTTGTGATTCATGACTGCATTTATTTATTTATTTATTTATTGAAAATATTTCACCAAGAAAGGCATGCTGAGCAAAAAGATGCTTGTCTCACGGTGCGACCTGGGGGGAGGGGTCACAGAGGAGGCAGGTATACATACAATAGTTGAGTTTAGCAGTAGTGCAATACAGATAATGTACATGGTTTGGAGGTATTACATATGAACTTGTTACATAAGGAGAGCAGTACAGAACAATGATCATCAATGACAGGGTATACGTAACATAGGTACAAGGCAAGGTAAGAGCAATACAGAACATGCACATCAGGGACAGGGTAAACATATCATGGGTATACATAACATATCATGGGTACAAGGCAAGGTAAGAGCAATACAGAACATGCACATCAGGGACAGGGTAAACATATCATGGATATACATATCATGGGTACAAGGCATGGTAGGAGCAATGCAGAGCATGCACAGCAGGGACTAGGTGAACATATCATGGGTACTCTACGTGGGAATACATTAAATACATAAGTGCCAGTAGCACACTAGTGTGCCAGGACAGAACTTGAGTGCCAGTACCAGATTTGAGCTGCAATGGGATGCACCAAGCTGCCTGTAGGAGTTGGAAAGCAAGATGGGGGTAGTGGAGGAGTGGACTAGTAAGCATTAGGAGCGTGGGGGGTTGGTTTAGGTGAGGTGGAAGGGAGGGAGAATGGTGTTGTTAGCTGAGGGTAGGGCAGAGGAGGGTATGTTAGATAGGGAGAGGGGGAGAAGGGAGAATTTAGGAGTGAGAAGAGGGAGTAAGAGTGAGTGTAAGTGCGTAGGGCAGTATATAAGCAAGACAATTAGGCAATAGCCAGGCCACTGGTCAGGCTCTGGGGGGCAACTGGGGGAGAGAAGGTATCAAAAGTGGAGGGGAAGTCAGGGGCAGTTGCAATTTGTTGCAAGGAAGTTAGAGAGGGCAGAGCATAAGGAGTATCTGGATGATGAATGGCGGATCTGGGCCAGTAGGCCATTCCAGAGTTTCGGGAAGAGGTAAGAGAAGGCTGATTGGCCAGCGGTGGTCCTTTGTTGGGGGATGGATAATAGCCTAGTGTCAGTGGACCTGAGGGCGTGGGTGGGGGTAGGTGGGCAAGATAGGGAGGATGCTAGGTAGGGTGGGAGGGAGCTGAGCCAGAAGTTGGATGCGAATTTAACAGTATGGATTAGGCGCCGATTACTCAGGGCTGGCAGGGCCAGTGAACGGTAGAGCTCGCAGTGATGTGAGCAGGGGGGCCATCAAGGGCAAAGCGGCAGAACGCATTAAAGAGGGGGTCCAGTCTGGCTAGGGTGGTCTTTGAGGTGGAGCTGTAGACTACATCACAGTAGTCGAAGGTGGGTAGAATCATTTTCAGGACTAAATTACGTCTGACGTGTAGTGAGAGACAGGAGCGGTTCCTGTAGAGGGCCCAAAGTTTTGGGTGCAGTTTTGAAGTGATGGCATCTACATGTGTGGTTAAGGAGAGGTGGTGATTAAGCCAAACCCCTAGATACCTAAAGGAGGGCACTTCTTCAAGGATGGTGTTGTTTAGGGTATGGAAGATCGGGGGGGTGAGTTTGGATAGACGCTGTCTTGTACCGAAAGACATAGAGACAGTTTTCTTGGCATTTAGGGAGAGTTGGTTGGTACTGAACCAGTGTTGGATTTTGTTGAAATCCGTTTGTTGTTTGGAAGTGAGCTCTTCGTGAGTCCGGCCAGATATAAAGAGGAGCGTGTCTTCTGCATACAGTACATGTGGATTGCGGAGGTGGAGCAAGAATTTGGCAGATCATTTAGAAGGATGGAGAATAGGATGAGACCAAGAACTGAGTCTTGGGGGATGCCGGTGGTGATAGGGAGGGGGGGAGATGTGGTCAGCTATTTTAGTGGATTGGGTTCTATTTAGTAGGTAGGCACTGAACCAGTTTGTGGCAGACACTGCTAACCCAGCCCCTGATAGGCGGGATAGTAGGAGAGAGTGGGATACTACGTTGAAAGCTTTAGCTAGGTCAATGAAAATAGCAGCCGTGATTAGCCCTTTATCCATCCCAGTGAGGATAGACTCCGTGAGTCTTAGTAGGGAGGAGGTGGTAGAGTGGTGTTTTCTGAAGCCAGACTGAAATGGGGTGAAGGAGTTAGTTTCTGAGAGAAAGCGGGAGAGCTGGGATAGAACTAGGTGTTCCTGGAGTTTGGCGAGGGTGGGGAAGAGGGAGATGGGATGGTAGCTAGTAGTGGAGGAAGGATCACCACCTTTCGGAAGGGGTAGGACAGTGGCATGCTTCCATACAGATGGGAGTGAGTCGGTGATGAAAGATAGATTTAATAGGGTGGCGAGGGGAGTAGCAATGGCTGGGGCAGAAAGGAAGAGGAGTTTGTTACCAAGACCATCGGGGGATTTGCGTTTGGAGGGGTTCAGGGAGTGTAGGGCATCTAAGGTTTTGGTGGGGGAGATGGGTCTGAAGGAAAAGGGATTCCTACCAGTTGGCAGGGAGATAGATGACTGGGGGGGTGGATGTGGTTATAGATGTATGGGGGGTGGGCGAGGTTGCTGGAGGTAGGGAATTGAGGAGGGCTTGGGCGCAAGTAGTGAAATAAAAATTAAACTCGGAGGCTACCTTCAGGGGGTCGGTGAGGAGAGTCCCTTGGATGAGGAGAAGAGGTAGAAGGTTTGCTGTTTGGGGGGAGAAAAGGGAGTTAATGACTTTCCAGAATTTAGAAGGTCTCCTAAGATTTGCATTTAGGGTGTTGTTGAAGTATGTGACCGTGATGATGAAGAATGTGATTTGGTGTCGACGGTGTCATATAAACAATATGGAACTATATTGGGAACACAAATGCCTACGGCTGTACTTCCCTGATGAGCTGTAGCACAAAACTCCCCAACTTAAAAACACGTATTAATGAGTACAATGGTGGGATGGTCAAGCCTGGAGAGATACTGCAAAACAGGCTTACAATACAGCCAAGTAACTAGCAAAAAAATTAATGTTGTGATTCGTGACGTGATCATGAATAGTGATTTGTGACTGCATTTGTGACCGTGATGATGAAGAATGTGATTTGTATTACAAGTGACTCATGATGATGGTCCTGACTTAAAAACACATATTTATGAGTGCAATGTTCATGCAGAATGATGCATCACACCTGTCCAGTACTCTGAAGGGAAGCCAAAGAAACAACTGTGACTTAAGTTACAGATGGTGACTGGGCCCCAAAGAGATGTAAATGCACAGACAAATTAAGATTGTGCTGCACACTGAAGAGATGCAGATGCAAAGGCACAACACCTAACCAGTGCTCACCATCAGAAATTCAAATCTGGAAAAGAATACCTTTGCCGGTTGGCGCAGGATGCAGGGGTTGGGAGCAGTGTACTGCACTTCTGCAGTAACAGTCACTAGTACTATCACCAGTAAAGATACCACAAAGAAGTACAAAATTCACACAGCTGCAGTGGATAGCAGGTTCACATTGCTGAAATTATTATGTGGCACAATAAAAGGTGTCAGATTTGATGACACACATCACACACATACTCACTCACACACTAAGTAATACTTAGCAAATTGAAAACTTCAGTAATATAACCATGTATTTTAAACAAACTAAAATTATGCAGTGCTGCACCACAACAATCAGCAAAAACAGGCAAGAAATATTAAAAATATTACTGTGTGCATATTAGCACAGTTACACAAGGAAAATATCACCAAAACAGAAAGTACTATCTTTTTCTCCATGTTAATCTACCTACACCACAGATTGTCTCCTACAGCTTCCTATGCACACTACCCAAAACTGAGGCTGTGCAGAACAATCTAGAGCTCATGTGACCTGAAATCCCATGAATCACTGCAAAATTCACCTTTGGAGCTTAAAAACAAGGCAAAGTGAGGCTAAGTACATTGTTTTCAATGTACTTCACCTTACGAATTCGTGGAATAGTGGTTTGGGAAGGTGGAGTAATGTGAAGTCATTGTTTTCAATAGACTTTGCGTTACCCATCACAATGTGAAGTACTCAACTTTGTGTTGCGGAGCACTCCACAAATTCGCCTTCACTCCATGAATCACTTCGAGGAGTGAATTGGGGCCACTTTGCCCATCTCTAATTATCAATGGTATATAATGTAAGACATTACATCTTCTACCTCGGAGACCCAGAACACACAGAGAATCCTCGAGGTATAGGGAATGCTTAACACTGGCTCCCAGTTTGTATTGGTAAGAACTGCTTAGGACAACTGTGATTATCCTTTTGGTAGTAATAAACAAGCTTTATTACTCTTATGCAACGTGTCTGTGATTCCTTGTATGCCCATTATTGCCAAGAACCTGAGAGTGAGGTTTTGACCTCCTGACAAAAGACATCTGCTATAATAGTTTTATGACTGTGTGTGGAGCATACAGCCATTTTACTATCTGTAGCTTGAAAATGGAGTTTCGTGGAATTCATTTTTTGAGCATTTCAGTATATTCTTAAACATTTACAAATCATTATGACAACTAAAATAAAATAATCCCTTCTTTCTGTTTAGAATGTTGGAAACATAACTCCAAGCTGCTTATCTGATGGCCATTAGGAAACTGAAACAGCTTGTTAAATATTGATTACCTAATAAAATGGAGATTTGTTTACCCCTTTGAGATGCAACAGCTTGCACATTTAAATGATTAGCATTTAAACATTTTTTGCTTCTAATTCAGTTGGGGATGCATATCTTTCAAGAAAGATACATACTTCATAAATGTTACCCTTTCCCAGCAAATTTTATAAAGATTTATGCTGTTTTTAACCTCTCAAGACCTATCTGATAAAATGCCAGGTCTTCAGTGAACTACCCATACTAGTTACATAAATTTCTTTTTGACAGAAAAAGGGCTGCGGCCTGCTTCCCAAACATAACAGATAAGAGCTACAGAGATCTCTTACAGTAAACTGAAGAGGGAATTTACATACCTCCAATGCATGCCTTGTCAATGCTGTATTTTCCTGCTGTCATACACTGCTGCAAGTCCACACCCTTCCCTGTTCCCCTGTGTAACATGCCACCCTCCAGATTTCTAAAGTATTCCGGGTGCCATGGGGTGTGGTATGCTGTAATGCCATTTGCAGAGTATGCTTCAGGCTATAGATAGTTCATCCACAGTTCCCCAATTGTACAAATGAATGGGAGATCAGCTGTAACATGCCTGTTTTTGGACCTGTGTGAGTGGGAACAGCATCGGCCGTCACCCACACTGAGCAGTGCAGTGGCACCGGGATGATGGATCCACATGCGAGTGCCTGAGGAGTATGGCCACTGGGTGTTATCACCTACACACAGCTCATGCCTATGTATAACACATTCCAGCATCTTACTGCGAGTGCTCTGCCACCCACCGATAGAGTGGTACGATCCCATTACAGAGCCAGTCATCACCATGGGATGGGCTAGGGGCAGGGAGGGGCTGTCTGTGCACTGTTGAAGGGGAGCAGGGGCCACTACACTATGGACATGGATTATGGGTGTATTCAGGTGCAATTAGGGATGGCATTGTGGTCCCTACAATATGGAACTGATAGAGTCTGTACTCCAGTATGATCAGGGCTGGTGGAAGTGGTAGGGGAGCCACTATACTACCAGAGACTTCAGGGTCTGTCCCACATGGGAGCAATCAGGGATGGGGCTTGGGGGCAAGAGCTGCTCCAGTGCATTCATCCCCATGCAAATGGGCTGGTAAAGAGCATGCATAAGCCCCTTTGTACCCTGCATGTTCAATTAGTTCATTTGCATTCCTGGGCTGAATATTACCCATGGGGGCTGCGGTGCATGCTGGTATGAGCCACACATTCTTCCTGGAAGGTATTTAGTTGTGGTCACCCTGGATGCACCTGACATGGCAGCTGTCTGCACTGCGACTCCCACCCAGGGTCACATTTTCAACAGGAACGATGAAGCCCGCCATCAAGTGCAGTGTGACAGGTTTACTGCCTGAGAAAAAGGATTAACTCCCTTTGAAATTGCATTGTTTGCTGCAGTAACTGTACTGCAGAATTCTGCAGTGCTGTGCTTCATTCTGGTGGGCTTCACTGTGTGCACACCCTGCACCGGTGGTATATTCTCTCTGAATGCTGTATCAGTGCCAACCAGCGCACCCTCTTTGTGTAATGCATCCTTCTTCTTGTGCATTGATTCAGCACTTAATATTATTTATTTAATTATTTATTACAGTTTAAGATTAATACCTTTGAGTCTTGGGACTTGTTTACAAAGGTTCCAGGTCATACACAAAACAATTAGTCAAACATACAGGTTGAAGACATTACAAAAAAAGTTAGACAAAGCATATCAGTTGCATACATTTGAACAATACGAGTTAGAATACACTGAAGGAACAGTTTGTTTCAGTCAGGTTACAAATAAAATTGGAGGAACAGGGTTTCAAGGGGATAAAGCATTTCAGTGAGGGTACATTCAGGATACAGCTCAAACAAAGGGAACAGTTTCAAAGGAAGTGCTTTAGTCTGTCAATTTAGGGTCATCAGGCCCCTGGGATTACTGGTCATGCAGATGGGAGCTAGCTATACAGAGGGGGAGTGGGTGGTGGAGCAGCCTAAGGACGGCGTTGTTGTTTTGCTAGAGGGTGAGTGATGGGGGGAGAGTTGCTACAGTGATACCAGCAGTGTGGGAGGGGTGCAAGCTGGAGCTCGGTAGGAGGCAAATGGGGGGGAACAGGCATGGGGAGAAAACTAAGGGGAGGGATACTGAAGTGGGGGAGGTGTGAAAAGGTTGGGATATAAACAACAAGGGAGACAGGTGGTGTGGCAATGGAGGGTTGTGCAGGAGAGGAATTGGGATGGGAATATTAGGGGTAGGAGGGTGGAGGGGTTAGGAGGTGGGATGGTGGTGTAGGAGGGATGGGGTGGGAAGGAGGGGTGGGGAGTAGGTGGGTTATTTTGGTTAAACACTCCTGTAGTTGGCTAACTGAAACATGCACAGGCCAGTTCATGATGCAGTAGAGTCCTAAATCCTGTTTTGAAGAGGCTAATCTTAGTGCTTTCAATGAGTGATGCAATATATGCCCCCAGATGTAAAATATTGTTTTAGTGCATTCTGATTTTACACAATGCAGCATAATGTTGTGTAGCTGTACAGCCCCACTGAAAATAAGATGCCATTTCTTCTGTGAAGTATCTAGGCTAAATATATAGCAATCGCAGGCATATTCTAGGCAAACACATTGTAAAAATGTGTAAAAGGAAGATCACATTGAAACTGCCTACCCACAGATCTGCATTGTGCAAATTCATTAGAAATAATGAGTAAAAGTATCCCATAAGCTCGCCACAGCCATATCGGCTCTGAGCAGAATTTGTTTTTATTGGCATCAGTGTGACACAGTGTGTAAATGGTGAAAGACAGGCTGGCAAAATACATCCTTGGAGTCACAGAAATCACAATTAAAAGTTAAGCTGTAAATGAGCATGGAACATTCATCAGACAGATCTGTTTTTGAATCCCACAGTCTGCCACTTGCATACTTGGGTATGCAAGTAGCAGATTGCCTCTGAGCAGGTCACTTAACTTTTTTGCCTCTGAGCAAGTCAGTTAAGTGTCCCAGTGCTCCCAGGTCACCCCGAAAACAAGCACATATACCTAGTGGGCCCTTTCTGGCTAACATATAATTATATAAATAAATAAAATAAACACAAAATGTGTAGAACAATTCCACAGAGACAGACATGCATCATAATAGTTTATTTTATTTTACTGACATTAGTGCGGCAATGTGTGTAAAGGGTGAAGGACAGGCAGGCAATACATCCTTGGAGTCACAGAAATCACAACTAAAAGTTTAGCTGTGAATGAGCATGGTACATCTAGCATACAGATCTGGGTTTGATTCCCACAGTCTCCCACTTGCATACTGCGTGCCTCTGAGCAAGTCACTTAACCTCCCCAGTGCTGCCAGGTTGCCTTTGAAAACAGGCACTTATGCCTATTGGGCCTACCTGGTTAACAAAGAATTACATAAATAAATAAAATAAATACAGAATGTGTAGTAGTTATGCATGATCAGGAAATGACTTTTATGCCCCGGTCAGTTGCAGGGTAGTCTGGAAGGAAACCAACTTGCAATGCAGTATAGCTCCTATGTGTGGCTGTGCTCTACACATGGGCATTGCACTGCTGTCACAATGCTGTGTAAGTGTAAACACACTAGAGTAATTCCACAAACACAGACATCCCTTATATAGAGGATAATGTATGGTCCTCTATCGGTAACCGGTCTAGTAACTGTTGAGAGGTCACCAGGGCGACCATGTAAACCTCATAGTGAAACTCGAGAGGTTTATGTCATCATGGTAACCTTGAGATGGTTAATAGTAACCGGTTGCCGATAGAGGGACCGGATATTGTTTTTTATAGTGTATGGGCCCAAGAAAGATTGAAGAGGGCTCCTTACTTTTTAAATAAGTCACCGTTGCAGCTGTTCAGTCATTCTGTTATCACTACATGTATCTGACTGTTCCTGAGAGAAAAAATGTGCACACATGCACAGATTGTTCCCAGTTGTTAACCCATCAATGTGATGTACCATTGATGGGTTAACAAGGATGAAACGTCATATTGATGGGTTATGAACACTGGGAAATTATGCTTTTTGTGGGTTAACAACATTCTACCATCCCTTAAAACAGTTTATTTTCTTTTCCTGGAATTAGTCTTTGGTAACCAGTAATCGGGTAAGGCCCACTAGGCACAAGTGCCTGTTTTCAGGGGTGACCTGGGAGCACTATGGCGGTTAAGTGGCTTGTTCTTAGTCACACAGTATGCAAGTGGAGGTTGTGGGAATCAAACTCAGTTCTGCTGGATGTACTAAGCTCATTCTCAGATCATGACTCTAACATCTAGGCTATACTGCCATCCCCATTAGTGTAACAATGTGTGTGAATGGCAAAGGACAGGCTGGCAAAGGACAGCCTTGCAGTCCAAGAAATCAGAAGTGAAAGTGTATTTTATTTCTGTAACTGTCAGTGTGTCGATGTGTGTAATGTACAGAGGAATGGTAGACTAACAAAAAAATACATACTAGTGTTCTATCAATAATCCAGCTCCAGATGAAAGAAATAGCAAACGCTTGTGGCCCAATATAATTTTACAGTTACAGAAATCCCAAATAAAATATTTTTGTAGGAATCATTATGGCAGTTTGTACAGGATATGGGCAGCCTGGCAAAATAAATAAATATTGTACTTGTGTCATCTGGATCTGGAAAAGAGAGAGAGAGAGAGAGAGAGAGAAGAGTATGCGTTAACAGTAGAGAACTTTTACATTCAATGAAACCATATATAATAGTTCATTTCCTTCTTGGGGACTCAGAGAATCTATGTGTTCAGGGGTAAGGGAAAGCTTGCAAAATAAATACTTGAATTATGGCATCTGGGTCCAGAGGGGATAGAGAGAGACTATGGTGGTGGCATATGAGACATTTCACAGTCACTGTCGTCACTTACAAAAGTTTATTGTCTTATTCTGTCCACTGTGTGGCTGTTTATGAATGGCAAAGTTGGAAAAATAAATTGTTGATTTATGCCTTCCAGATCTACAGTGTATAGAGAGAGAGAGAGAGAGAGAGAGAGAGAGATAGAGAAAGAGAGTGTGTGTGTGTGTGTGTGTGTGTGTGTGTGTGTAGGGGGTGCTCAAGGAGCAATTAAGCAGTCACATAATCCACAATCATTTGTTTTTCTTCTTGGACTTAGTGTGGCTGTGTGTAGCAGACAAGATCCATTTGGCAAAATATTTTTTGTAATTGTGTCCCCCAGAATTTAGATGCAGATGAGAGAGAGAGAGGCAACAGGGGAGAGAGAGAGAGAGAGAGAGAGAGAGAGAGAGAGAGAGAGAGAGAGAGAGAGGCAACAGCGGTCCATGGAGAAATCTTGTAGCCACATAAATGATAAATAAAAGTGTAATTTCCTTCTCAGGCATCAGTATGCGTTTGTGTACAGGACAAGAGTTAGCTGACAAAATGAATCTTTTACTTGTGCCTTCCAAAACCCCAATAAAGATTAGAGAGAGACAGAGAGAGATACAGTGGGGGATCCCTACAGCAATCTTACAGTCACAAACATTCCTAATGCACAGGTCAAAGGCAGGCCGGCAAAATAAATATTTGAGCTGTGTCTTCTTGATTGTGTTTTACATGCCTCATTGTGGGAGTGTGTACAATGTGCCAGGGAATGCTAATAAAATAAATATTAAAATGGTGTCATCTAGATGAAGAGGAGAGACACAGAGAGACTATGTGGGGGCTCTAGGTGAAATTACAGGTACTGGCAACACGAATCTAAGTTTGTTTTCTTTTCCATCCATCAGGGTGGTTGTGTGAAAAGGACAGAGCCATGACAGGATGGGGAGGAAGAAAAAACAGATGGGAGAGAGATACCAGTAGGCCACAATAAAATTTTACAGGCACATACATCTCTCAGAAGGATTTATTTACTTTTCAGGGCCTGATTGGGGCTGTATTTACAGGGCAGCAAAAAGATGCCGAAATAAATAGTTGACTTGTCTGTTCAGATTAGCGAGACAGAGACAGAAAGGATATGAGGGAGGGGGGTTCATAGCCCAGAGCCATAATAGAGAGAGGGAAACAACAACAAGGGTCCCTAGAGCATTTCCAAAGGCACAGACAGCCCTTGACAGGCTGGCAAAATACATTATATTTTGTACCCTTTATGGTACTCAGCAGACAACACCAGTGGGTATTCCTCGTCCATCCTACAGGTTGATGCATGATCCAATCAAATCAAAGGTGGGAGAGGACATCCCTCCACCCTCGTCAGAATATCTCCAGTTCAGTTCGTGCATCAAGATAGTTTGGTCATGTCCAGCTGTTCCCAACAGTACTAATCTACAAACAACTGTACAGGTACTGTGAGAAAAAAATATTTTTTATCTTAATTCTTCCCTATTTCTAACAACAACCTGAGCGATAGCAATTAACACTAACAACGTTCTAGCTATGCCAGAAAAAAACATCTATATTGTCGTTGGGGTTGGTAGACATAAAGCACCTAGAGACAGTATTTACCTTTCTACTTTTATCAGAAGATCTGGACCCCCTCCAGTAGCGGATTACATTGTGCAGTGGCCATCTTAACTTACATGCCCTGGACACAGGGCAATGAACCGCAGATCTTGACTGTGTGTGGATCCGCACATTGAGAGATCCTTACTGTGATGCATTTTTGTTGCTGTGATGGTGATGGCGGATAGAGGGGTTTTAGGGTAAGTAATAGGAGGTGCAGAGCAGCTTGTAAAATGTAAATGGGGATAAATTCATTGGAGAACTGTTGGCATTTTCAAGGTCAGCTACATACACAAAGAAAGCATTTGTCAATGCCGTATGTTTACTTGCATGGTGTATGTGGCAGGGGTGTAGTGTATTAGCTAAATCACAACTTAAGTTTACTAAACAAATCCTCACCTGTAGAGGTAGGGATGGAGACTAACAACTGGATGATATGGAAAGTAAGTGGTTGAGAGCGCAGTCAGAGGAAACAGGCTCCCCCATCCCAGATAGGCAGGGTGAACCTACCTGCACTCGTTATGTTGGCAGGTTGAGTTAGGGATGGAAACTGTCATATGGCTGGTATGAAATATAATTTGTAGAGAATGTAATTGGAGGAAACAGGCTCCCAGCTCTGGTGGACAGGGCAAGCCCATCTGCACTTCTATACTTCACAAGGCAGAGATAGGGATGGAGCCTGTCAGATTGCTGGCATGGGCTGAGCAAGAAAAGAGAAGTGAGCAGCATTGTGTCTGTAACCCAGTTCAAACACCCCAAGCAGTACTTATAACTCTTATACTAAATTAAATGTACATTAAACGAACACAAGTTGGGTTGAAGAAATGTGCCAATTACCCAGAATGGTCTCTGTTATTTCAGATTTATCAGATGGCAGCCATGGTTGAGCAATGGAATAAATTAAATATCACCAGTAACAGCTTGCCCAATTTCAATATCTGTCAGCAGTTCAAATGTTCTCTAGAAGTAGACTTTTGATATTAATCTCTATGTAAAATCTTAATTCCACGGCAAAACATTATGTCAGGAGGGACAGGCTAGCCATTGTTTTTGCAAAATTAGGGACATCCCAGGGAAGGCAGCCATGTTGGCTAAAACACAGGCTTAGGAACCAGGAGACCCAGATTCAGTTCCAACTATCAGCTATGTACTCCTAGTGTGGCCTTGAGCAAGCCTCATAGTCTTTTGGTGCCTCAGTCCTACCCAGCTGTAAAAGAAGGTAAAAGTAGGAACCCATGGAAATTAATATATTCAAATGTGGCTGGGCTTTCCTGGGTGAACACATGGCATATAAAAGTGTGTGTGTGTGTTTGTAGCTGGTACAGATGAAAAGTATGGTTTATGGTCAATACTGATGCAGGTTAAGGAAACACCTGTATAAGGTGTGGAATTATAGGGCACTGAAGTAATCATCTCAGTACAGTTCTGCATTGTAGTCTGAAGTGTACACTTTAGTTACCAGTTTTTTGGTCAAATGCTGCTTTGTAAGGGGGCAGTATACAGTAGTGCAATGTTATTAGGCTCTGAGCTGCAAACCTCAAGACCTGGGTTTGCATAGATAAATAGATACGTAGATGCTGATGGCAGAAAAGCACCTAGTCTGCAATTTGTGTACTCAGCTATGCTTCTAGAAGCTTCCTCAGGACTAGGTTGTCCTCATAGGGTTGAATCCCTCAGCCCCTTCTTGCATCCTGTGTGACCTTGAGCAAGTTAGTCACTTAACTTCTATGTGCTCCCAGGTCAAACCTGTGGCTTAGCGTACCTTTCTCGGTCAAACAATTTCTGCTTTCCCTTTAGAAATACAGAAATCTCAACTTAGACCACATCCAGGTGGCTGGGGACAGGCGATGTACAAGTGCTATTCTCCCTACTGTACTGTATGTGGGTACTATAGAATGGCTTATCAGTTTTATCCCAGTACAGACTGCCAGCAACAAACAAAGAAACAAAGACAAACACAAAAAAAAAACTAAAACAAAAACAAAACACAGTGGAGGGACATAAAGAACAGAAACAACACAAGGTCTGCAGTGGTTCAGGTAAGTGCAGTCTCTTTGATGTTTTGGATATTTCTTTATTTGTCTGGCACTGGCTGAGTTGTTCTGTGTGCAGGGACACACATCACTTACTGTAACTTAATAAACCATGACGGTGTGGTTGTTTCATTGTTTTAATTCCATTTTAAGACCCAAGGAGCTGGGTATACGGTTAGTGTTCTGGATTTTTTTTTTCCAAAATGCACTGTTCTAACACACTTGAATCTTAGCAGAAGTAGATTTGTGAATAATAGTAGAAGAAAAATGGAAAGAACATTTAGTTTCCTCCATTGCATATTAAGTTATAGTCAGAAGGCTTTTTATACCAGCATGGTACCAATAGCATCACAGTGCCCTGCTAGTGGTGGTGGCATGACAGAGGATATTGGAGGGACTAGTTTGTTACTCTATCCAATTAGTGGCAGAATGCTGCTACAACAAGGATGCATGAGGATGTTTTTTCTTTTTATTCATTTATTTTGCAAAGGAAAATGCAAGAGAAATACCACATAATATTTATCCAGAAATGCAAAAATCAAATGTTATTTCTGTAGAGTGAGGAGAGGATATAACTGGCCTTTTTGAGTTTTTTCATAGTTCTACATAGTGGATGGGACCCTTGCTTTTTCACTGGTACTGCCATTGTGTATAGTTGAGTCTCACTCAGAAAGAAAATGGAGGGTTCCATATCCCTGCTTGAAAACCGAAAACAACATTGTATCACTGCTCTTTAACATTATTTGGTAACATTGTGGCACTGGTGGTCCTGGTTTCAACGTTCTCAAAGTTATTGTGTAGCTCTTTCAAATTTGTTCTGCATCACTAGCAAAGGTAACACACAAATGTAACATGGTGTTGCTTTTCATTGTTTCTCATTGGGCAAGCAGGGATTTGGTAATCACCCATCACCCATCAACCTGCTCCCTGCACCAAGCACAACTGCCAGTCAGCGAACAGCACAGCCAACCTCTCACCTCCATGGCTGCCTGCGAACTGACCTATGAATGAATATGTTTATTCATACAGTAGCTCAGTCAGCGGGCAGCTATGGAGGTGAGAAGAAACTGTGCTGTTCACTCAAGAGGCAATTGTGCTGTATGATACAAAGTATTCCTGAGTACGTGGTGGGTTTGGGCAACAACTAGGCTACCAGATACTGTATTTTTTTCTCTTCAGAGATGGCGATCAATGTGTGGTGGGGTGGGGGGCAATACACAATGTAAAAAAATATTTTTAATATTCGGTGGACAATTAGGGACTGGAGCGGGACACTACAGTGTGGAAAAATTATTTTCAATATCAGGTGAGAGATCGGGGACTGGGGAGGGACACTACACTAGGGAAAAATGATTTCTAATATTGGGTGGGCCATCAGAGACCGGGGTGGGACAGTACACTATGGAACAATTATTTGTTAATTTCGGGCAGGTGATCAGGGACTGGGGTGGGACACTACACTATGGAAAATTAATTTGTATGTTTAAATGAGCCTGTTAAATTAATTTTGCACTGTTTGGTGATTTTGCTTTACAGTGTTTGGGCTCCTTACCTCCTGGCAACTACTAGCTATGGCAACTATAAATTTGTAAACCACAGACCAATTAGGTCTCAGCTGGTGGCCAAGCAGATGGTGTTAGAGTAGGGGCTGTAGAGAGAGGAGCCCTCTGCCTGGTGAAGCTGTATAGGATTGAAGCAATGGGGCACCATGTTTCTGTGTGTCCTCTGTATTTTTCCCAGTTTAACTGTGGCAAAAATAAAAAAGGTTTCTATTTTTGCATAGCTGAAAATAAAGAAATAAAATGTTTTCTTTACCCCTCCATCTTTGAATCCCTCCTTCTTTGAAGAGTGTAGTGTCCCACACCATTCCTCAATTGCCTACCCAAGATAAAAAATAACTTTTCTGTAGTGTACTGTCCCACCTCAGTCCCCAATTGCCCACCCGATATTAAAAATATTTTTTCCATATTGTAGACACACACTGATCCCCCTCTCTGAACCATCATCTCCTCTTGTCTCAAAAACCACTGTAACTTCCTACATTACAACTTGTCAGCATTCTCGACTACAGGATGCCCAAAATGATACTACAGCTGACCTGAACCAAGAACTAAATGTACTGTCAGTTGGAGCACATTCTTCATTCTTTCAACTCATTGCCTCCTCAGGAGCTCTCTGAAGTTGCAGCACTTGTGTGCTGTGTACTGTTAACAGTGAATCCTGGGCCTTTCTAAGCAAAATCAAGCCATAATAAGCATGTCACAAACAAATGCTAATAGCTCAAGAACCATGTGTGCTAGGCGCAAAGTATGACAGGCTAACTTGTTCAGCACAAAATTACCTTTCCAATGATGGTATTCAAGTAATAATATACTTTTTTTTTCTACGCTGGTCGAAACAGCAAAAAAAAAAAAATTTACACTAAAAAATGCACTTTAAGCCTTTTTTTATTGGAAAGTATGTGACATATCAACACCAAATTCAGCATGCAGAAACTAGATGTAGTTTTAATAATTTGTTTGTTAAAAAGACAGCTATTTCTATAGTATAAAATATATATTTTTACCATTTTAGCAAGGTACTTTGGCAAGGTTTGAGGCACGAATCTGAACCATACACACCATACCATAGACAAATGCATATAACTCCTAAAGTATATAAGATACACACAACGTATCAGTGGTAAAGTTGTTCATCACAAAATTTCCTTTCCAATGGTGCTATGAAATCAATTGTAATCAATTCAGTTTTTGATTTATACTGGCTAAGATACCCAGAATTTCTGTTTTATTCATAGTGCTTGGGTGGTTCTTGATGGCCAAAATGTCAGCCATACACACCATGCCATAAGCAAATGCAAAAAACTCCTGAACTATACATGATACACACAAAATGTCAGCAGACAAGCTGCTCAGTAAATTAAAATTGATTGTATAGCATCGTTGGAAAGTTAGTCAAAACATTTTTTTTATACTTGCTGAAATGGCAAAGAATTGCATTTTATTCAAGCTGCTTAGGTGACTCTGGGCTCATGACAGACAAGTGTCAGCCATACACACCATACCATAAACAAGTGTGCATACCTCCTAAAGTGCGCAGTGTGAAAACGCCCAATATCACACCATGATTTCATCGCCAAACCAAAAAAAACACACAAAACAGTTCTATTGTATAAAAGGACTTCATTATTGACAGGTATGTGATACAGAATAGATCTGAACTTGTGTCAAGTGAGCTCAGGGAACCATTACTCAGTGCAATGGTACACTCCACCACTTATTATGTTCCCCAAGCTCACTTGCCACTCATTCAGATATGTACATATATACACACGTATACACATATACATATATATGTATATCTTTCTATCATTTTTATCCAACCATACACACACAATGCACCATCAACATATGCAAAGACATTCAACAACACATCACCACAGATATCATGAGGTGTGTGGTGGCACCATTCTGCACAACACGCAAATGTAATAATGAGCAGTGCTGTGCAATTTGTGGGCATAAAATCACAACACATACAAACATGTGCATGGCGGCACCCATGGTGTTCAGCACTGTGGCCACAAATCACATCATATAGACTACAGAATGTCAACAACAAAATTATTACAATCACCATGATCACATTTGTCTTGCCTTTTCAGATGGCGTCCCATGATGATCTGCATTGAGGAGATTTCTACATTCCTACCTGGTGTAGTCCCAACCTCTGTTCTGCTGTCTGTGTCGCCCTTCTGTAAATAAAAGTAGTTCCCTCCTCTCCTCTGTCTGTGGCATTCTTTTATAATAAAAATAAAAAAAGGTTCAACCTCTCCCCTGTTGTCTGTGGTTCCCTGTGATGGGGAGGAAAAAGTATTATCTGTTGAAACTTTCTTGTCCCATGTGATTTCTTTGCAGGTCCCTTGTTTTGCTCCTGTCATACCACCACCACACAGTTGTGGGGCTACCACTTATGTGTGAATCTTATCACTCCATCCATGGCATCCGCTCTAACTGTAGGCAATACGTCACCTCGCATGTCATTGGATCATGGTCTACTTGGTGTCTTCCATTCTTCTTTTGTCCCCCTTCAGGAAACAGTTGACGTCACACACAATGGACTCTCAAAGTCACACACTCTGGTCTCTCAAACTTGCCCTGCCCCACAGGAATCTCCACCAAACAGTAGATGGCATGCACAACGGACAGCGCAAAGGACTGTGTGCAACACAAAATAGCCAATGTGGTGGACAAATGAAAATAAAATACTGAGCTATAACCTCCACTCCACATAAATTATACTTAAAGAGGTAATGGAGACTAAATCAGGCACACCAGAATAGTCACTTGGCAGTTTTTATTCCTAAGGCATTTCCCCCCCATTCCTTTTGATCATGGCAGTCCTATACTTTGATATTATTCTATTACAACTGTTCTCAGTCTGCCAGCTGACACTTCAACCTCTGTGCCACTACACCACCACCTCATCATTGTGATCGTTCAGTCAAAACAATGCCCACAGAGCCACCGATTGGCTGCTCTGCTGTGGCAATGATGTAGTGGTTGGCCAGTGACACATATGTCCGCTGTCAGGCTGAGATCTGCTATGTTCATCAGACATAATGGCAGGTGACAGTACTTCCTAGCAGACCAGGGGGAAAACAAACTACCTCAGATATAAAAGGTATCAGCAGGCAACTCCCAAGGCAATGCATGGTTCAACCCTCCATTAGCTCTTTTAGTTGGCCCACTTGGTCTGGTGAGTGAAATAAGCCTGACACCAACTGTACCCTGCTATGTGAGACCACACTCATGATCCTTTCTGAATACAGCACTTCTACCATACCTTTATCTGACTGCCTGGGAACTCCTAAGTAATGTTTTCACCACTTGTTCTCTTACTTTCACTTCCCAGACCTCTTTTAGCTCAGTATTTTGAATTTTCAGTTGGCGCAGCCCATTCAATGATTGGCACGTTACTGCATTACCTCCAAAACACCAACAGGCCCAGCAGGCATTTCACCAACAATGCACAACATACTGATTCATGCCCACGACACTGTGTTTTTCACCTTTTCTTTGTCTCAATCCACTAGTTTTTTCTTTCACAAATCAGTAACAATATCTACTTCTACAACTTCAGATAACATATGTGTTTTCATCACCCGATTGTTGCAGCATCAACTCCCTGCCAACAAACAATTTGATTGACAGTTTCTCGCTTCTGCTACTGCGTCATTCTTCAAGTCAGATGCTCCTCTCCTCTGCCATTTTCTTGTCTTGCTCTACTATGCATCTCCTACCACCTTTGCATGTCTCATTACTCCATCCATGATAGCCGCGCCAGCCATAGGCAATACGCCATCTTTTTATTTATTTTTATTTTTATTTTATTGAAATCTAGGATTACAAATACCTTTGAGCAGGAACTGCTCATTTACAAAGGTTCCACGTTGAAGGAATGGGGGGTATACATACATACAAAGGTCAACATAATAATACATAGTTACAAAATAACAAGAAGTAAGAGACTGAGGCTTAGGAAATTCCAGTAATTCAAAATGTGCCAAATGTTAGGTAGCATGACATAACCAGCCAAGGGCAATCTTGAAAATAAGCACTGCAGATGAGAGGGAAACATAGAAACATAGAAACATAGAAACATAGAAGTTGACGGCAGATAAGGACCGCAAGGCCCATCCAGTCTGCCCATTTCTTTTTCTACCTTATAAATGTGCCATCGGCCTTTGCTCTGTCAGTGACCTATCTATTCATAGTCATTTGTATTGCTCCCTTATGCCTATCCCATGCCTGTTTGAAGCCCTGCACTGTATTCATAGCCACCACTTCTTGTGGTAAGCCACTCCATGCATCTACCACCCTTTCTGTGAAAAAGAATTTCCTCACATTCCCCCTTAATCGGCCTCCCTCTAATCTCATGCTGTGTCCTCTTGTCCTGCTATTTTTCTTATATTTAAACATGTTAGACTCTTTCACCTTGTTTATGCCCTTAAGGTGTTTAAATGTCTCGATCATATCACCTCTCTCCCTCCTTTGCTCAAGGGTATACATATTGAGCTCCGTTAATCTGTCCTTATATGTCTTCTGATGCAGTCCCTGCACCATTTTGGTTGCCCTTCTCTGGACTGCCTCAATTTGGTTAATGTCCTTGTGAAGGTGTGGCCTCCAGTACTGCACACAGTACTCCAGATGGGGCCTAACCAATGTCTTGTACAGAGGGATTATTACCTCCCTCTTACAACTTGTGATACCCCTACTAATACACCCTAACACCCCCCTAGCCTTACCTACTGCTTTAGAGGTCTGCTTGGATGATTTTAGGTCATCAGTGATGATGATGCCCAAGTCTCTTTCTTCCTTTGTGACTGCTAGCAACTCCCCTCCCAGCCTATAAGTGGCTTCAGGGTTTCTCTTCCCTATGTGCATGATTTTGCACTTCTTTGCATTAAATCCCAGTTGCCACTCTTCTCACCATTCTGCTAGTTTATCCAGATCTCTTCTCATTCTGCCCGCCCCATCTGGATCATCTACTCTGTTGCAGATCTTGGTGTCATCTGCAAACAGACAAGCCTTACCCTCTAGTCCATCTGCAGAGGTCACTAATGAAGATGTTGAATAGGACTGGCCCCAGGACTGATCCCTGAGGTACCCCACTTGTGACTTGCATCTCTTCTGACTGTATACCATTTACCACCACTCTCTGTTTTCTGCCAGTCAACCAGTTTGCCACCCAGTTGACCAACTTCTGACCCACCCCGAGCCTACCTAGCTTATTTATCAATCTTCTATGTGGAACAGTGTCAAAGCTTTGCTGAAGTCAAGGTAGGCGACATCAACTGCTCCCCTTGGTCCACCACTCTGGTTACCCAGTCAAAGAAATCTATGAGATTAGTTTGACAGGACCTTCCTTTGTAAACCCATGCTGTCTTGGATCCTGTGCCCCTATGGATTCAGGTGTTGCACTATCCTTTCCTTAAGGAGTGCCTCCATAATCTTGCCCACTACTGAGGTAAGACTGACCAGTCTGTAGTTCCCGCCTCCTCCCTGCTACCACTCTTGTGAGTGGGATCACAAGCCTTTCTCCAGTCTTCTGGGACCTCTCCTGTGCTCAGAGACTCACTAAACAATTCTGCTAATGGCTCTGCTAGTTCCTCCTTTAGCTCCTTAAGTACCCTGGGATGTATGCCATCAGGTCCCATTGCCTTATCCACCCTGAGCTTAGCAAGCTCTTGTAGGACCCTTTCTTTTTGTGAGGGAGTAGTGCTCACCTCCTCCCCCTGTGTCCATGATGCTGAGCTGTGGGCCCTGCCCTACCTTCTCTTCAGTAAATACTGAGCAAAGTATCTATTTAGGATAGATGCCTTTACAGGGTCCTCCTCCTCACATGCTCCCTTTTCTCCCATTAAGCTTAGCAATACCCCTCTGGACTTTCTCCTTTCACTAATGTATCTATAGAAAGTCTTGTCACCTTCTTTTACTGTTCGTGCTAGTGTTTCCTCAGTTTGGGACTTTGCCTGCCTTACTGCCTTACCTGCTTCCCTTAGGGCAGTTTGGTATGCCTCCCTATCTTCATCCCGCTGTGTTCCCTTATATTTTCTGAAGGCCAGCCTTTGGCTCTGACCTTTTCTGCTACTATATTTGAGAACCAAAGTGGTTTCCTTCTTCTTTGCACTTCCTTTTCTGTCTAACACAATGGGATGTTGCTTCAAGTATTGTATCCTTAATGCTTGCCCACTTTGCCTGTACCTCCTCACCTGTGTTTCTTTTTGCCAGGGCTAGCTTAACTCTGTTGGCCATCTTATCAAAGTCAGCTCCTCTGAAGTCCCATATTTTGCCTTGGAATGGGATGATTTAGATGTAGTAGCCAAATTGAACCATACCATGTGATGGTCACTGGCCCCCAGGTGACCTTCTACCTGGAGATCTGTGATCCCTTCTTTGTTAGTCAGTACTAGATCTAGGATAGCCCTGTCTCTTGTGGGTTGCTGTACCAGTTGTTTGAGGCCCTCCCCTGCAGGGAATCCACTATGAGTCTAGTTCTGGCAGATGTTCCTGCTGGTATTGACCAATCTGTATCTGGCATGTTGAAGTCTCCCATTATCAGAACCTCCCTTTAGCTGTCATGTTTTGTATATCTTCTAACAGTAATGTGTCTATGTCCTCCCTCTGGTCTGGGGGCCTGTAGACAACCCCAGTTCTTATGGCTGTCCCATTACCTGTTTCAGGGTGACCCACAGTTCTTCTGGCTCCTTATGTGTATTCTGAATTTCTGTAGCTTTGATATTTTCATTAACATACAGGCCACCTCCCCCTTTTGCACCTCGGTCTCTTCTGAACAATACATATCCAGGTACTGAAGTCTCCCAAGTGTGGTTACTGGTAAACCACGTCTCACTAATTCTACTATGTCCAGTTTAGCCTCTGACATTGTGCCTGCAGGTCTGGGATCTTATTTCCCAGGCTGTGAGCATTTGTGTACATGATTTTCCATTGGCCAGATTTTGGTGTGTTAGTTGTTGGGTGAAGTTTGGCATTACCCTGTGCATCGTATGGGGAGACAAACCTTTTTCTTACCTGGTGATGCAAATGAATGGCAAACACGCTGAATTCCTGTTTGACCACTAGCTGAGGGGAAGGGTTCTTCCCATTCGACGTATGGGGTGCTGCACCCCTCCCCATTTGCTAGTTTAAATATTCTGCAAAGGCGTCAAACTTCTGCCCCAATGCACTGACTCCTCTTTAGTCAGATGCAGTCCATCAAATTTAAAGAACTTTCACTCCCAGAACTGTTGCCAGTTCCTACAAATCTGTGTCCTTTTTCCTGGCACCAGTCCTTGAGCCACATGTTTAGCTCCCCTATCTCCCTTCTCTGACCTTCCGTCCATCTGCTCCCTTCTCCCAGACTGGCAGGATCTCAGAGAAGGAGATGCCGGACGAAATAGATGATAGTTTGTCACCCAGCCTAGTCAGGTGTTCCTTGGTCTCCTCAACTGACCCGGCTGCGAGATCGTAGTCCCTATGTGTACTAGGACATCAGTGTTTTCTCCTGCTTTGTGAACAATTTTAGCAATGCGGGTCAGTGTCTCTCCATGCTGATGTACCTGGGAGACATCTGACCATCACCCCTGGCTGGAGATGGGTATCAACTCCCCGAATCATGGAGTCTCCTATGATCAGAAGTTTTTGGATTTCCTTTGTGCTTGTTTAGTTTTGGTTCCTGATTTGGGTGAGTATTGTCTGTTAGCTCCTGTGCCGCAGTGTCCTGCTCTGCAGTGTCTTCTGCCTCTTTATTTGATTTCAGAGATAGAGGCAGATACCTGTTTGTAGTGTTTATATGGTTTTTGGAGGTAATGTGTTGGAGAGCAGAGAGTGATGGGGCACCTGATTTGCTCCTCCTAACCACCTGCCAACCTCCTGGACCAACTACCCTCTGCGGTCGAGGTTTTTCTGTTGGATGCTGGGGAAATGGCGGGTGGTTCTTATAATGTATTTCCTCTTCAATATGAAATTTAGGCGTGCAATCTCTGCCCATGCTGCCGGAGCTGAGACCTAAGATCTCAAAGGCCCAGCATGTGGACAGTGTCCTAAATCCTGTAAGACTGTCCTTCTGAAAATTGTTCCACAGTACCTGCAGTTAATGAAATCCATTCCAAGTAAGTTGCTGGGTTTGTAACCTAGTCAGAGTAATTAGAAGGAAAAAAATGCAAGTAATGGTTTAATTGTGCTTTGTTTAACTTGTTATAACAAGTTAAATTACTAATGCCTGTAAATGAGATCACCTTGTGGAGGCCCCACTGATCCGCCCCTTCCTGTTCTGCCACAGGAAATGTTACAACTGTGGTACCCTATAAAGGAGTGTAGTGTGGGGTGGTTGGGGATGGGGTGGGTGGCTGGCCCTTCCCCTGCCAAAAAAGAAGAACCACGGACGAAAGAACAAGGAGGTAAGAGCAGAAACAATCAGTCAACAACAAATGCAGTAACCCTGAAAGCTTATCCTAATGTTAGATAAAACTGTAAAACCTGTAAAGCACCACCTGTAATAATTTCAGAGAAGATATACCCTGTAAGAAACACTTTGCTCCAGAGAAAAATAAAGCAGTAACAGAAGATATACCTTGCAAAAGACAATTTGAATCAGAAGATTACAGCAGTAATCTGTTAGCACACACCTGTAGGCACACCTTGTAATAATGCAGAAGAAGGTATACCAGCAACAACAATTTGAATCAGAGAAAAATAAAGCAATGAAATGTTAGCAACAAACAGTAGCAATCCCTGTGAGTAAAAAATAAAAACACCACCACACAGTAATCTGCTTAGCCAAACTAAGTCTTAATCCTTCTCCCTTGCTCTGGTAAGTTTCTCTACTCTGCCTTTCAAGCAGTCTTAGAAGGAAAGAGCTCAGGTGAAGCTAGGTGCCTTGGCCAGCAAACCAAGTCTTCTACCTCCAAGATATCAACTAACCTGACTTTTTAACCCTTCTTTCTGTTGGAAATTACTGACAGTTTGCCAGCTCCACCCCCACATACACACCTAATCCTTTGGAAGAGCTGTGGGAGGAAAAGCAATTAGCTCCTTCAATGTGAGAAGGAGACTGAAACACCTCTGAGACAACAAACCTTTCAACAAACAAGAATAAAATAAAACCAGTGTCAAACAGTAATTTTGCTTAGCCCAATGATAAAAAAGTCACAAAAATGTAAGCTCCACCTGTAATACAGTAATTTCAGAGAAGATATACCTGTAAGAAACACTTTGCTCCAGAGAAAAATAAAGCAGTAACAGAAGATATACCTTGCAAAAGACAATTTGAATCAGAAGATTACAGCAGTAATCTGTTAGCACACACCTGTAGGCACACCTTGTAATAATGCAGAAGAAGGTATACCAGCAACAACAATTTGAATCAGAGAAAAAATAAAGCAATGAAATGTTAGCAACAAACAGTAGCAATCCCTGTGAGTAAAAAATAAAAACACCACCACACAGTAAATCTGCTTAGCCAAACTAAGTCTTAATCCTTCTCCCTTGCTCTGGTAAGTTTCTCTACTCTGCCTTTCAAGCAGTCTTAGAAGGAAAGAGCTCAGGTGAAGCTAGGTGCCTTGGCCAGCAAACCAAGTCTTCTACCTCCAAGATATCAACTAACCTGACTTTTTAACCCTTCTTTCTGTTGGAAATTACTGACAGTTTGCCAGCTCCACCCCCACATACACACCTAATCCTTTGGAAGAGCTGTGGGAGGAAAGCAATTAGCTCCTTCAATGTGAGAAGGAGACTGAAACACCTCTGAGACAACAAACCTTTCAACAAACAAGAATAAAATAAAACCAGTGTCAAACAGTAATTTGTCTTAGCCCAATGATAAAAAAGTCACAAAAATGTAAGCTCCACCTGTAATACAGTAATTTCAGAGAAGATATACCCTGTAAGAAACACTTTGCTCCAGAGAAAAATAAAGCAGTAACAGAAGATATACCTTGCAAAAGACAATTTGAATCAGAAGATTACAGCAGTAATCTGTTAGCACACACCTGTAGGCACACCTTGTAATAATGCAGAAGAAGGTATACCAGCAACAACAATTTGAATCAGAGAAAAAATAAAGCAATGAAATGTTAGCAACAAACAGTAGCAATCCCTGTGAGTAAAAATAAAAACACCACCACACAGTAAATCTGCTTAGCCAAACTAAGTCTTAATCCTTCTCCCTTGCTCTGGTAAGTTTCTCTACTCTGCCTTTCAAGCAGTCTTAGAAGGAAAGAGCTCAGGTGAAGCTAGGTGCCTTGGCCAGCAAACCAAGTCTTCTAAGGGGGTATGCAGGCAGGAAGACCATTGTCGGAGGGTAGAGGGTGAGGGTAACAGCTCTAAAGGGGAGGGAGAGGAGGGATAGAAGTCAGGAAATGTCCCGGGGGAGGAAAGGGAGAGGGGGCAAGGGGGTAGGCAGGTAGAAGGGGGCAAGGCGGGGTGAGAGATAGCTGTCAAGACTGAAGTGGAGGACAGTGAACGGTGGGTCCCCAATTAGGCAAGGCAGTCTCAATGACTAGTTGAAATGAGATGAAGTCAGAGTTGTCTCTTAAAAGGGCCAAGAGCAGCAGCAGTAAGAGTTTCTTTGTTGAGAGTATTGTACCACTGTGGTGCTCTGTGGGCAAAGGTCCTCTGGCCCATGGTAGTCCGGCATCTGGGGTCAAGGAAGGTTAGTTGTTGTGAACTTCTAGTTCTCTGGGTGCTGTGGTGGTCAATAAGTAGCTTTTCAATGCTCGGGGGCATGACCCCAAGGAGGACTTTTTTGGCTAAGAAGCAGATTTGATACTGTATCCGGCTGATGAGAGGTAGCCATCCTGCCCGAGTGTACAGGTCACAAGTGTGTGTAAGTTGATCAGCCCCAGTTAGCAGCCTGCATGCTTTGTTGAGTGCAACTGTAATTCTGCGGAGGGCAGAGGTGGAGAGCAGAGCCATAAATTGCTAGCCCGTAATCGATAATGGAGGTGACAGAGTTGTTGATAGCCAACCGGAGAGTGTCAGGAGTCATGCAGTGTTTGTGCCTGTAGAGCAGGCCTATATGGATGTTGGTGGCTTTGGCGACAGAATCTATGTGCCGATGGTAGGACAGTGAGCTGTCCAATGTGACATCTAGGTATTTAAAATCAGGAACGTGTTCAAGTAAGTCCCTGTTTGGTTTAGGATGGTGAGGTCATGGGATTTGTACTTGCTCCTAGTGTTGTAGAAGGTCATAACCTTTGTTTTGCTGTAGTTCATGACCAGTTTGTGTGACTTGAACCATTCTTCGATGTGCATGAATTCAAGCTGTAATTGTTTCTTGAGGAGCTTTATGTTTTGGTGGTTGGTGAACATGACTGCATCATCGGCGTAGAGCAGTAATTTCTGGTGGCAGACACTGGGAAGGTCGTTGAGGAAGAGGCTGAAGAGTAGTGGCCCCAGGATGGATCCCTGTGGGACTCCTGAAAGGACTAGCTTTGCTTCCGAGGTAACACCAGCAATCCTAACCCGCTGGACCCTCTCCCCAAGGTAGCTTGAAAACCAGAGCAGTGCTTCATTGGAGAGCCAAATGTTTGATAATTGCTTGAGTAGGAGTGGGTGGTTCACAGTATCAAAGGCTTTCATAAGGTCGATGAATACTGCCCCTACACAGTTTCCTTGATCAAGTGTGGTATGGATGAAGCCTGTGAATTCTAATAGTGCAGTGGTGGTACTGTGCCCTTTTTGGAAACCATGTTGCTCAGGACACTGGATGTCGTATTTTTCCAGGTACTTGACTAATTGGTCTGAGGCGATGCGCTCCAGGGCCTTAGACAATGGAGGGAGGATGGAGATAGGTCTGTAGTTGGAGTATAGTGATTTGTCTCCACTTTTGTGTACCGGTGTGATGGTCACCTGTTTCCAGCAAGATGGGAACTGGGACATCCTTAGTGATAGATTGAGGACCTTTGTCAAGGGTTCAAGGACTTCTTCAAGGACAAGTGCTAACAACTTCAGGTCAAGGGAGTCACCGCTGTAGCCTGCATTGTGAATGGCCTTCCGAATATAGGTTCTGGCTTCATGCACTGGGATCTGCTTGAAGTAGAATTGTGGGGCAGGGTGTAGGAGAGGAGTAGTTGCAGGAGGGTTACTACCAGAGGGGGTATCAAAGAAATTAGAAGGGAGGACACTATCCTGTATATAGTTCATACAGCCAGTTTGGGGCTGTATACCCTGGTTTTCCAGGTTTCTTCCCCCTTTTTTTTTATTATTATTTTTAGTTGTAATGGATGTCGTGTGTTAATCAAAATCTAATAAAGATTTGTTGAACAAAAAAAAAAGAAGGGAGGACACTATCCAAGTTGGAGAATGCATTGTTAAAGGTGTTGGTGATGGTGTACAGGTCAGTTGTTGGTGTTCCATTTATGTTGAGCATGGTGGGTGGTGACTTAAGGTCCTTGCCTGTAAGGTCTTTCAAGTTACTCCAAAATTTTTTTCCATCACCCCAGGATTTGGACAGAGCTTCCTTGAAGTATTTGCTTTTGGCTCTCCTAACTGCCCGCGTGCACTCATTTCTGGCAGCTTTACATTTAAGCATGTCTTGAAGCTGCCCCCTTCCAGGAATTTGCTTCAACCAAACAGTCAACAGCACACACAATGGACAGCACAAAGGACTGCGTGAAACAGAGAACAGCCAATGTGGTGGCCAAATGAAAATAAAAAATACTGAGCTAAAACCTCCACTCCACATAAAAATACTGAAAGAGATAATGGAGACTAAAACAGGCACACCGGAATAGTCACTTGGCACTTTTTATTCCTGAGGCATTTTCCCCCCATTCCTTTTGATCATTGCAGTCCTATACTTTGATATTATTCTATTACAACAGTTCTCAGCCTGCCAGCTGACACTTCAACCTCTGTGCCACTACACCACCACCTCATCGTTGTGATCGCTCAGTCAAAACATTGCCCAAGGAGCCACCAATTGGCTGCTCCGCTGTGGCAATGATGTAGTGGTTGGCCAGTGACACATGTCTCCACTGTCAGGCTGAGATCTGCTATGCTCATCACACATAATGTCAGGTGACAGCACTTCCTAGCTGACCAGGGGGAAAACAAACTACCTCAGATATAAAAGGTATTGGCAGACTCCCAAAGTAATGCATGGTTCAGCCCTCCATTAGCTCTTTCAGTTGGCCCACTTGGTCTGGTGAGTGAAATAAGCCTGACACCAACTGTACCCTGCTGTGTGAAACCACACTAGTGATCCTTTCTGAATGCAACACTTCTACCATACCTTTATCTCACTGCCACGCCTTTCTCTCACCACCCAGGAACTCCCAAGTAACGTTTCCGGCACTTGTTCCCATACTTTCACTCACCAGACCTCTTTTAGCTCAGTATTTTGAATTTTCATTTGGTGTAGCCCATTCAATGACTGACATGTCACTGCATTACCTCCAAAACACCAATGAGCCAAGCAGGCATTTCACCAACAATGCACGACATACGGATTCACGCCCATGACAGTGCGTCTGATCTATTATTTGTCTCAATATGCAAGGTTTTGATTTCACAAATCAGTAACAATGCCTATATTTACAACTTTTAGATAACATATGCTGCATTTCCACCACCTGCCACCAAACCATTTCATCCACAGTTTCTCGCTTCTGCCATTGAACCATTCTTCACGTCAGCTGCTGCTCTCCTCTGCCATTTCCTCATCCTGCTCTATGATGCACCTCCTACCATCTCTGCACATCTCATCACCCACTCCAAGTCGCACACTCTGGTCTCTCTAAAGTCTCTTGAAGTTGCCCACTTCCAGGAATCTGATTCAACCAAACAGTCGAAGTTACACAAATTGGTCTTTCATGAACTCGCACACTCTGGTATCTCGAAGTAGCCCCCCACCAGGAATTTGCTTCAGCTAAACAGTCGACATTATGCACAACGGACATTGAACAGGACTGCATGAAACACAGAACAGTCAATGTTGTGGCCAAATTAAAATAAAAAATACTGAGCTAAAACCTCCACTCCACATAAATTATACTGAAAGAGGTACTGGAGACAAAAAACAGGCACACCAGAATAGTCACTTGCCACTTTTTACTTCTGAGGTTCCCCCAATTCCTTTTGATCATTCCAGTCCTATATCTGACAATATTTTGTTACAACAGTTCTCAGTCTGCCAGCTGACACTTCAACCTCTGTGCCACTACACCACTATCTCATCATTGTGATCGCTCAGTCAAAACATTGCCCGTGGAGCCACCGATTGGCTGATCCACTGTGGCAATGATGTAGTGGTTGGCCAGTGACACATATGTCAACTGTCAGGCTAAGATCTGCTGTGCTCATCGCACATAATGGCAGGCGACAGCACTTCCTAACTGACCAAGGGGAAACAAACGACCTCAGATATAAAAGTTAACGGCAGACTCCCAAAGTATTGCCTGGATCTGCCCGCCATTAGCCCTTTCAATTGGCCCCCTTGGTCTGGTGAGTGAAAGAAGACTGACACCAACTATACCCTGCTGTGTGAAACCATGCTTGTGACCCTTTCTCAATGCAACACTTCTACCATACCTTTATCTCGCCACCACAGCTTTCTCTCACAACCCGGGAACTCCCAAGTAATGTTTCCGCCACTTGTTCCCATATGTTCACTCACCAGATTTAGCTCAGTATTTTGAATTTTCATTTGGCGCAGCCCATTCAATGACTGGCATGTCACTGCATTACCTCCAAAACACCAACAGGCCTAGCAGGCATTTCACCAATAACGCATGACATATCGATTCACGCCCACGACACTGCGTCTAACCTTTTCTTTGTCTCAATATGCAAAGTTTTGATTTCACAAATCAGTAACAATATCTATATTTACCTATATTTACAACTTTTAGATAACATATGCTGCATTTCTCTCTCTCGCAGTTGCAGCAATCTGGTCTCTCTCTCGCAGGCACAGCTCTCTGGTCTCTCTCTCTCTCTCTCTCTCTCTCTCTCTCTCTCTCTCGCAGTAGCAGCACTCTGGTCTTTCTCTCTCTCTCACAGTCACAGCACCCTGGTCTCACTCTCTCTCTCTCTCTCTTGCAGTCATGGCACTCTGGTCTCTCTCTCACAGTCGTAGTACTCTGGTCTCTCTTTCACAGTCACAACACTCTAGGGTCTCTCTGTCGCAGTCACAGCACTCTCGTCTCTCTCTCTCTCTCTCTCGCGGTCACAGCACTCTGGTCTCTCTCTCTCCCTCACAGCTGCAGCACTCTGGTCTCTCTCACAGTCACAGCACTGTGGTCTCTCTCTCTCGCAGTTGCAGCACTCTGGTCTCTCGAACTCATGCAATCTGGTATATCTGTTCCCTTGCCCTGCAGCTCCCCACCATGTACAGTCAGAGAAGCTGCAGAGGAAGTACTGGGGGTAAGTCTTCTTGTGTTGCCAGTCTGAGCCTCTATCTGTACTGGTGATACTCAGGAAAACAATCAACGCAGAGGTGTACTTTACATGTGCTTCATGTAAATGAAGGTTCAGCACGTATTTTCTTCTGGGAACAATTTCTGCACCTCACCTTCTTCCCTTTCATGGGGTAGTGTAGTCCATCACAAGTCAGATTCTGCATGATTACTGGAAGTGAGGCACTATGTCTTCTATGTGCATATCCTTCCATCAGATTCTCTGAGAGGAGCATGCAGAAATTCAGTTGTCTGTGCTTGGTCACTCATCCAGTCCTCGATCGTTGAACATGATTCACGCTCTCTCAGAATAGTAAATGCATTTGGTAATGCCATGTCCCACAAAAACCAGAAAAGGTATATCCACCACTTCTTTGATTTTCTGGTGCATGGGTGCTGCCCCCGATGCTGGTCAGCGATGTCCACATCATTCATGTGTGTGTTATACTGCTGCAGTATGTCCAGGTATGCAATTGATACAACAGTGCCACCTCTCGGTCTCTTAGGCACAGACATTGCTGGTGAGGTAGGGTCATGGTTTGTTGAGAGCAAGAAAACGGGATGGTTGTCTTTCTATGCTGTGGCAACAAGTGAACCATTCTGTCATTGTTCATAATAACCATGAGCTTTCTTCTTCATTGATAATTTGTTAAGTTCTGAAAGCCATCCAATCCTGTTGGTCCGCATTGTTCCACATGAGTACAAGCCAAAGTCCAATAGTTCTTCTGCCAGGTGAACCGAAGTAAAGTAGTTGTCAAAATATACATGGTGCCTTTTGCCATGAAGATCCTTAGTCAGGTATTTCACAACCCTCTCTGCAAGGCCCACTTCCACAGCACCAGTAACCTTTCCTGTGTACACTTGGAAGTCGGACACATAAACATTATGAGGATCTGCAAGGACCCATACTTTTATCCCATACCATTGAGGCTTGCATCACATGTATTGTTTGAAGGACAGTCATCCTCTAAAGCCCACCATTGCCTCATCAACTGACACTTCTCAGTGTAGGTTGTACTCCATCTTGCATGCCTTGATAACATGGTTGATAATTGGTCAAATGTGATGTAGCTTATCATGCTCTGGCGATCCTCTTGGTGGATTTAGCGTGCTGTCACTGGCATACAGATACTGCATAATCTTCTCATAATGCTCAAGGGTCATTAACTTTGAAATTGGCAAGTGTCCATAGAGATGGTGCTTCCCCCAGTACATGCCGTAGTGTGGCACTTTTATAACTGACATGTACAGTCGCATTTCAAGTAAAGCTTTTATGTTGCACGTAGTTACCGGAGTCCATCGGAGGTCAACTTTGTTCGCTTCTGCCTGCTTACAGGCACTGTACTGGTTTGTCTCCTCGACAATCATGTCATAGAGAACTGGTGGAATGTCAGGTTCATAAAATCCATGGGAGTCCTCTCTGCACTCATCAGTGTGGTGGGACCCACAGACTCCTTGAAATCCTCAACATGGACCTGCTGTAAGCAACTTGTCCATCTATCATTGTGACCAGCATCCAGATGTGGCAAAGGTTGCTCAGGTTGTTCTGCATCAACTTCATGTTGTTCATCATGATCATCAACACCAATTTGGGTACTTGCATGCTGCAGTGTAGCAAAAGGAAGATAATCTTTACTTTCTGTGTCATTCCTCTGCCAACATAGCTAGGCCAGTGGCACATCATCCTCTTCACTCTCCATGGAGTGCCTCTTCCACCGCAGCATAGATAGGGGCAGATTATCATCATCACTGAAATCACTGTCACTGTCAGGTGTAACCAAAGGCATCATACACACCAAGTCCACCTCAATGGCAGAATCATAAAAACCTTGAAATTCATCCTCTTCATTGTCACTGGCACTATCGAACAGGTCTAGCAGGTCATTTTTGTACACATTAGCCATATTTTCGGTGATGATCTGTGGGGTTACGGTCTCTTGCAGGACAGCCATCTCTCTCTTTCTCGATCTCAGGGTAGTTTCTCTCAGAGTAGTCTCTCGATCTCAGGGTAGTATCTCTTGAAGTGGTCTCTCAATCTCAGGGCGGTCTCTCAAAGTGGTCTCTCGATCTCAGGGCAGTCTCTCGATCTCGGGTGGTCTCACGATCTCGAGGCGGTCTCTCAGTTGTCTGCAGTACAAAAAAAAACATCTTTGCACTGCAGACACGACTCACCTAGGCCATCACCTTCAAAACCTAAACAAGCAGTATAACCTGTATGCACACACATCACCACAACATATGCCTAAGCCTGCCAAATATCACAAATGTACAGAAATACCCCACACCTTAAAGCTGGCACCATCACAAAAAACTTTTTCTTTAAATTTACATCTGTAATCAGTCCCTCCTCTAAAGCCATAGAACATAGAACATAGAACATATACTTTGATGGCAGATAAGGACCGCTTGGCCCATCTAGTCTGCCCATTTCCCTACCTACAGGATAGGCCGCAGATCCTAGTTAACCAACAGCCTATTTCTTCCTACCCCCCACAAGAATTGCCTTATGTCTGTCCCATGCATTCTTGAATTCTCCCACAATTTTAGACCCCACAACCTCCTCAGGAAGGCTGTTCCATGCATCCACTACCTCTCTGTGAAATAATACTTCCTCACATTGCCCCTGACACGCCCTCCTTCTATCTTTAAATTGTGTCCCTTGTTCTTGCAAGTCTCTTTTCTGAAAGATGCTACCCTTTTGGACTTTGTTGATTCCACTGAGGTGCCTAAAGTTTCTATCATGTCCCCCTCTCCTTCTTTCCTCAAGGGTATACATATTAAGCTCCTTTAGTCTCTCCTCATACGGCTTCTCTTGCAGACCCTGCACCATTTTAGTTGCCCTCCTCTGGACTACCCCTATCCTGTCTATGTCCTTGCGGAGATGGGGTCTCCAGAACTGGACACAGTACTCCAGATGGGGTCTCACCAACTGTCTGTACAGAGGGATAACAACTTCCTGTTTTCTGCTGCTGATGCCTCTCCCTATACATCCCAGTATACCCCCAGCCCTCCCTACTGCCTTCTCACATTGCTTGCTAACCTTAAGGTCATCAGATATGATTACCCCCAGGTCCCCTTCCTTTTTTGTTGTTGTTACTACCTCCCCACCCATTGTGTATTCTTCCCCTGGGTTCTTGTTTCCCAGGTAGAGAGTGTGGCCTTTTCATTTCATTTTATTTCAGTACATAGATTACATCCATAGCTGTAACAGTCTTTCTCTTGGTGTGCTTGGTGTAGGTGATGGCATCCCAGATCACATTTTCCAGGAACATCGTGAGAACACCGTGGGTCTCTTCATAGATCAGCAATGAAATGCTCTTAACCCAACCACGACAAACCAGATGGCTGATAGCAGGCTTTGTGATGCCCCTGTCCGCACCCCCAATGCCCAGCAACAACAGAAAATGGCATTCTCTTTATATCACATCTCTTTTGCAAAAAGCTAGCCACAGGTCAGAGACCACAAGACTCCAAGGAATCTGTTTTGTGGGATGGTTTCATATGTTTGGAGGTCAGATGGAGGACCCTGACAGCATGGCAACCATTTTGTGTGCTGGCGTCAGGTCTTGTGAGGGAAGGGGATCAACCAGACAGCAGGTGCTGCTCTTTGTTGGATGGTGCCGGGCCTTACATTGCCCACCACCATCCCACAAACAGCACTGCCTGTTGTCCAGGGGCTCCCCACCACCCTCTGAGACCTGGCACCACCTCACAACATGGAGTGCCATTTGTCAGGGACATGCCCCCCACCACCAAACACATGGCACCATCCCACAAAATGGATTCCCTGGTAGCCTGTGTTCTTCACACCCTACAGTATCCAGCAACAAGTCAGACAGCATTCCCCACGGTGTTCAGAGGTCCCTCCCTCTTCCCCCAATGCCCGGCAACAACACAACATGGTATTCTCTTTATATCACATCTCTTTTGTAAACAACCAGCCGCAGGTGGGAGACCATGAGACTCCATGGGGTCCATTTTGTGTGATGGTGTCTGGTGTTTGACAGTGGGATGGAGGACCCTGACAGCATTGCAAACATTTTGTGTGCTGGCGTCAGTTCTCAGAGGGAGGGGAGTCACCCAGACAACAGGTGCTACTATTTGTTGGATAGTGCAAGGCCTTGAGCCACCTGCCACCATCCCACAAACAGCATTGCCTGTTGTCCAGGGGCTCCCAACCACCCTCCGAGACCTGGCACCACCTCACAACAGGAGTGGCTTTTGTCAGGAACCTGCACCCCCACCACCAAACAGATGACACCATCCCACAAAATGGATTCCCTGGTAGCCTGTGGTCTCCATACCCTATGGTATCCAGCAACAAATCAGACAGAATTCCCCACGGTGTTCTGAGGTCCCACCCCCCTTCCCCAATGCCCGGCAACAACACAAAATGGCATTCTCTTTATATCACATCTCTTTTGTAAACAACCAGCTGCAGGTGGGAGACCATGAGACTCCATGGAATCCATTTTGTGTGATGGTGTCTGGTGTCTGACAGTGGGATGGAGGACCCTGACTGCATGGCAACCATTTTGTGTGCTGGTGTCAGGTCTCAGACAGAGGGGGGTCACCCAGACAGCAGGTACTGCTCTTTGTTGGATGGTGGCAGGCCTTGCGTCACCAGCCACCATTTCATAAACAGCACTGTCTGTTGTCCAGGGCTTCCCACCACCCTCCGAGACCTGGCACCACCTCACAACATGGAGTGCCTTTTGTCAGGGACCTGCCCCCCCACCACCAAACACATGACGCCATCCCACAAATTGGATTCCCTGGTGGCCTGTGGTCTCCACCCCCTACAGTATCCAGCAACAAATCAGACAGCATTCCCCACGGTGTTCAGAGGTCCCCCCCTCCCCCAATGCCAGCAACAACACAAAATGACATTCTCTTTATATCACATCTCTTTTGTAAACAACCAGCCGCAGGTGGGAGACCATGAGACTCCATGGGGTCCATTTTGTGTGATGGTGTCTGGTGTTTGACAGTGGGATGGAGGACCCTGACAACATGGCAACCATTTTGTGTGCTGGTGTCAGGTCTCAGATGGAGGGGGGTCACCCAGACAGCAGGTTTTGCTCTTTGTTGGATGGTGCCATGCCTTGTGTTGCCGGCCATCATCCCACAAACAGCATTGCATGTTGTCCAGGGGCTCCCCACCACCCTCCGAGACCTGGCATCACCTCACAACATGGAGTGCCTTTTGTCAGGGACCTGCCCCCACCGTCAAACATATGACACCCTCCCACAAAAGTGGATTCCCTCATGTCCACCCCCAAACACAATGGCCATTGGCCCTCGAACCCCCCCCAAATCCTTCACAAACATATAAACACAGCCCTGAACACAGAATTCACACTCCATGGCACATTTACTTACTGGGCAGATACTGGGGCAGAACGCTGGAGGAAACACATGGGCTCTACTACTGGGGGCTTCAACCACCCTACAGCTCATTGGAACAATGCCAAAAACTGCATCTGCCCCTCCCTCCAATCAAGACCCATTCCCTAGAGTACAGTGTCCCCTAAACCACACAATCCCCCAGACCTCTTTCAAAACAGTGCATGCACATGAACCTATAACCCACACTGCAGCAACTGACCAGCAGAGATGCAGCTCGCCCCTGAAACAAACAGAAATGCCTCCCCAGTGAGTTGTCAGAAGGTGCTTTACCTGACGCACTTGTCGCTGTCAGTGTTGGGAGAACTTGGGCTGGCGAGTACCGCCGAAAATGCTGGCTCCAATGCTGGCTCCATGCACTAAAAAAAACCAAGGGCTCACAAATAAAGAAAGCTTCCAAATAAAGGGGGACAAGAGAGAAAACAAACAAGACAAGTTTGAAAGCAGCATTCACTGAGCAGCTGACTTCCAGTTTTTGGCATCAGTGACCCGGCTCGTGAAATGCATAAAAATGCACAAATACCAAACTAAACAAACCCCCGACACAAAAAAATTCAGTACCTGTTCGTAGAACAATATTCAGGAGCAAGCTTGACAGGAATACAGTAACTTCGCAAACGATCTCAGCGGTAATCTGCGCCTCCACTCCTACTCTCTCAGAACGCTACTGGAAAGTGAGCACGTCAACAGTAAAATGGGGTTTATGAATGATTTTCAAATGGGACCTCTACACATGGCAGCCAATAAAAAGAGGCTTACAGCAGGGGTCAACCTTAATCTTTTTTTGCACTAGCCAACAGGGCAAGTTGATTAAGAATTGCACTAGCACGCAGATGGTTGCACTAGCCCTTAATTATAATGGTAAATTTTGATCACTTATACTGGAAACAGTGCAAGCAAAGCCAAGAAATACTCTGATTATTGCATATTTATCCGGCTCCCACATTGCTTCCAGCTCCCCAGCAGGAAAAAGACTGCAATGCCAATACAGTGAGCACCCCCTCATTGTTTTGTACCATAGCCTCCTCTCTTTCTCTTTCTTCCCCTCCCCACACCAAACAGTGAGAGGATATCACAACAGCAAATGTTTGATCAAGCAGTCCTAGCTTTGCGTACACAGCAGCTGACATCATCATGCACCTCACCACACTGTCACCACCACCCACAGGGTAATGAACAGAGTCAGGCAGAGAAAAACACTGTCAGCCCCCCAACCTATAGTCAACTGGAGACCTGCACTTTTGAAAGTTTTTGTACAGTCTCAAGTGAGCCAGAAGCACATCTAAGATTTCTTCAGGGTGGGGGCTAGACAAATCTAAGGGGCCTGGGAAATAGAAAACTGATGTTTTTATTTGTAAAAGCATTGATTTTAACATGCTCTACCCCCAACAATAACAGATTTTTCTTTAGCATTGTCCTTTCATCACCCCAGAGGAAACAGTACGTGGGCATAATACTATACTATTTCTATTTCTGTATAGGTTGATCTATGCACCCCAGGAATGCCTATTTCAAGATTTCAAATTATGTACTTTATTAAGGTTTATTTTTGTACTATATGTGATCCAAGTTTTGTTTTTAGGCTGAAAGGACATGCTGAGTGGGATGAGGGTAGAACTGTATGGATGGTGATGGCTGGCATGGTCCATTTAGAAGAGCTGTAGACCCCCTACACTTGCCAGTAATGGCAGCTGTGGATCTATGGATGGTCACTTCAGAGTCTGGTCTGCAGTGGTGTCCAGGGAAAGAACAGAGTTAAGAGATTTGGAGGGGAGAGGGAAGTTATGGTGAAGCTGGGATAAAACCCACCACCTGCAGGGCCGATCCTGTATACTTCTTTGCATTTTGTCACTGAAATGTTGGATACAAACACCCAAAATTAAATGAAATGAGGGGCACTGGTCTTATTAATAATGGACAAATTGTTAGACATAGACACATTCAGAAAACTAGAACCTAGTGACTTAACAGCACTCCACCCTTGATCACACCCTGAATACCAGCTGAAAGTCATAAGAGTGGAGTGATAATGACTGACGTTGAGTCTTTTGTGGGAGCCCTGTCTTGAACAACCAGATAATTGCAGCTCTTAATGAGCTGTTAATCACACCTGGCCATCTGGAACACTGAGGCCCTGTCCGCACTGCAGCCCGAAAACCCTTCTGTAATGTTACTGAGGGTGTAAACCGCATCGGTAATGGCATGCGTTTATACTGGTAACGTTACAGGAGGTGACAGATCGTGTAAACCACCTATGAGGTGGTTTCACAACGGTTATGAAACCGTCCCATCCAGGACCGGCACCGCGGTAGTGTGGACTGCCGGTAGCGCAGAGGCGGCCAAAGCACCGTGCGAGTTGCATTGTGGGATCGGTGCCACCGTAACGTCGCCCAGATCCCGATGTGGTGGATCGCGGTGCCAGTCCCGTAATGGATACCGCCAAGGTGTGGACGCACTGCACTGCTTTGTGGCCATAACGGATTGCATCCGTTACCAGGTGCAAGTGATGTAGTGTGGACGGGGCCTGAGAGAGATTGTCATGAAGACTAGAGAATGCTAAAGTAGAGACATTTTTAACTTCACTAACAGCCATAAAAATCTGCACTAGTCAAGATGGGCTAGTAGAGTTATCTGCACTCACCCTGGTCAATTTGCACTAGTGTTTGGGCTAGTAAAACAATGTTAAGATCAACCCCTGGCTTACAATGTGGGCTATCAGTCACATAGGTTTGATAAGCCCCATATTCATTGGCTGGAAAGTTATATGACAAGTTGTGAGTGACGACTCCAGACGTAGCACGGACACACTAGGACACTGCAGCTCACGTCTGGAGTCATTCTCAGACAAAATATCACAGTGCAGCCTGCCGAATACAGAGGTTTCTCAGAGGCAAAGAGTTAAGTATGAACGAAAAGACATCCTCCTACGGTGTTTTATTTATTTATTTGTACAAATCGGAATTACAGTCCTTTGAGCCAAGGATTCATTTCCAAAGGCTCCTCGTCAGACAAAATACAGGATGCATACTAACAGGACACCATATAGTTACAGAGGAATATAATACCATAGCTTTGTATGGTTACATAGGCACATGAGTAGGCAATTACAGAGGAATATAATAACATAGCTTCATACCATTACATAGGTACATGAGTGACTGAGGTGCAGTCCAGAGGGGAAGCAATAGAGGGGCAGACAGGTAGGGTGCTTGGTAAAAAGTGGGATATTTGCTGGGGAAGGATATAGAGTGGAAGTGCTGAAATAGACACTCTGCAGGAGGTGATGGTTAGCTGTCCAAGGGACATTGTCGGGGGGGCTGTGGGTGGATGGAGAAAGAGTAGGGGGGCCTTGGTCTATCAACAGTTGCAGCAGCTTGAGGCAAAGAGATGGCTTATGAGGGCAATTTTGAAAGGGCCTATTCTATTGAGGCTAGTAATAGTAGCCAGGAGGGAGTTGTACCATAGTGGGGTCCTATCATGGAAGGACTGCTGTGCATGTGAGGTCTTGACTCTGGGTACCATGAGGGTGGGTTGGCAGGTACTGTGAGTAGATACTACGGGGCAGGCGACACTGATGGAGGAGGCCACCCAGGGGGGGAGACCCAGGAGGATTTTATTCATCAACAGGCAGGACTGGTAGAGGAGCGTCTCTTTAAAGTTGAGGATGTTGGCAAGTGAGTAGAGACAGCAGGTGTGGGTGCACCTGTCTACACCTAATAGGATCCTGCAGGCCTTGTTAATGGACAGTTGCACTTTGTTGAGGGCAGTTTTGTCAGTAGCAGCATAAATTGGGAGGTCATAGTCTACCAGGGACAGAACTGATGAGGTGACTGCAATACGAAGTGCATTGGGGGGCAGGCAGTCCCTGTGGTGGTAGAGGAGGTCAATCTATATGTTTGTGGTGGACGAGAAGGCAGCAATATGGTGGTGGAAGGTGAGGGCAGGGTCAAAGCTGATGCCCAGGTATTTGTACTTAGTCACTTGTTCGAGGGGGACGTGGATGCTGGGGAGGATCTGGAAGGGGGTATCTCTGGTCTTATTCTGATGGTGGGCAAAGAGCATAGATTTTGCTTTTTTTCAGGTTGATGACCAATTTGTGGTCAATGAACCATTGCTCGGCCTTATTGAAGGAGCGCTGGAGGATGTTCAGTAGGGTGGTGGGGTGGGTGTGCGAGGTGAGGAGGACAGCATCATCTGCAAAGAGAAGGATTTTTCCTGTGCAGTCATTGGGGACTATGTTTAAGTAGAGGCTAAGGATAAGTGGGCCTAATATGGAGCCTTGGGGGACTCAGGAGCAGATAGGCTGGGTGTTAGATAGGGTGCCATTGATTTTTACACACTGGGACCTGGAGGACAGGTATCTGTCAAACCAGGAGAGAGGCCCTTGGGAGAGTCCGATATTTTGCAGGGAGTTGAGCAGGATGGGGTGGAAGACCATATTAAAGGCCTTGGAGAGGTCAATAAAGACATCTCTGGCCAAGTGCCCAGTGTCCAGGGCTGTGTGCAGGAAGTTGGAGAACTCCAGCAGGACTGTGGTGGTGCTGTGTCCTGTGCAGAAGCCATGTTGCTCCCTGAACATGATGTTGTGCTTAGTAAGATAGTCACATAGCTGATCAACCACAATTTTTTCCAGTGCCTTGGAAAGCGGGGAGTGGATGGAAACTGGTCAGTAATTACAGGGGGTGGTGTGGTCCCCACCTTTGTGAATAGGGATGATGATTGCCATTTTCCAGGCAAGCGGGAACTGACCTAGACAGAAGGAGTGATTAAGCAGGTGGGTGAGGAGGATAAATACTGCATCCGATACTCACTGAAGTAGCCTAGTGTTCGGAGGTCACTGCTGGGGCTGGTGCTGTTGAGGGCTTTGAGTAGGTATGGCCTGGCCTCTTGTGGGGTAACGGTCTAGAGGTAGAAGGGGGTGTGGATTGGGTGGCAGGGACAGAGGGACTGGGTCAAAGAAGTTGCTGGGTAAGACCAAGCTGAGATTGGTGAAGGTGATGTTGAGGCTGCAGGCGATGGTTTGGGGGTCTGTGGTAATCGAGCCATTGACAACGAGTTGGGATGGGGGTGTGTGTCTTCCCATTCAGTTCCTTTAAATTGCCCCAGAAGTTCCTGGCATTACCCCATGAGGAGGCAAGGCTGGATTTGTAATGCTTAGCCTTAGCCTTGCGGATGGCCCAGGTGCACTCATTGAGCTCGGCATTATAAGCCTGCCTATCAGCCTGCTTACTGGATTCCATGGCTCTATGCCAAAGGGTGTCCTTTAATTGCATTTGGTGGATGAGCAGTGGGGTAACCCATGAGGTGTTCCATTTCTTAGTTAAGGTCTTGGTGAGGGGTGCAAAAATGCCACAGGCCTTGTTGAAAGAGCTAGTGAAACAGTCAAGTCCTAAGTCTATACTTAGGGCATGGGTAATGGGGGTCCAGTCCCATTAGGCTAGGTAGAACCTGAGTTTACTGAGGTTGCCAGGGCATAGGCACCATTGGTGGACTGTCCTAGGGGCAGATTTCTGAACTTGAGTGGACCATGTGAATAAGACTGGGGAGTGATCACTGAATGCGTTTGGGAGGACGAGTAGGTCAGCAATCATATGGGGTCAGTTAGTGAGGATAATGTCTAGGTAGGTGCCAGTGCCAGAGTTGGGGTTGTACCTAGTAGGTTGTGAGATGAGTTGTCTCATAGCAAGGGCTGAGAATGAATCTTTGTTGTGTGAGTTCGAGCTGGCAAGCCAGTTAGAGTTCAGGTCCCCTAGGAGGATCTGCTCAAGTTTATGAGGTAGTTTGGTGAGGTAGTCGGAGAGTGAGTATATAGCTGGGGTTTGGTTCCGAGGGGGGATATATGCCTCGGTGAGAATCAGGGGGGCTCTTGCAGGGTCCAGGATGATATTTAGGGATAGGGCTTGGGTGCCGTGGTCCAGTTTGGGTGCTGGGAGGGCATGACCTGACAGGGTGTTCCGCATATAAAAGGTGCATCTGCCGCCTTTGCCAAGTCAGTCTTCTGTGAAGAGTGTAGCCAGGGAGGGAGATGAAGGAGTCAGGGATTGTCTTTAAGAGCCATGTTTCAACTAGAGATAGGATATCAGGATTGTGCTGAGTGGTCTAGCACTGGAAGGTAGTAACACCTGAGTGGCCAATAGTCTGTCAATAAGATGTTACAACTATAGGAGGACTGTTTTCATTCATATTTAAAGTACCAGAATGAAGAAGAGTGCAGTCTGCTCAGTGCCATCAATTATTAAATTGCATTTTTTGCTTTGAGAGGGTGCCCTTCCACTTTTCAGCATGCATGCCTCTCCATCTCAGCTAGAATATAAGAAAAGACGAGTGGCCTTTTTTCTCCTCAGTTTGATATACATAATTCCAGCAAATAAGAGGAAGATTTAGACAGTACTAGTTTGAATAATTCATTAACCATTTAAATAACATGCACTATCAAGCTGAAAGAATAAACCAAATACTGTACATCAAATAAATATTCCGTAGCCCTGCAGCTTTTGGAATCCTCAGTTTATTGGGCTGTGTATGTTATTTATATTTTAAAGTTAGAATTCTGAGTAGTACTCTGTAGACCTTCCTCTTATTTGCTGGAATGCAGTACTTTATATCAACCTGCGGAGAAAACAGGCTGCTCTGCTGAAAGTGTGCTCCTTTTAGCATTGTACATTCTTGCCGAGCTGGAGAGGTACAGTACTTGAAAACAAACCTTGACAAAATGTACTTTTACTGGCCAAAGTTTACAAATAAATAAAATTAAAGGCAAAATGGGTGAGGCAGCATGGATTCACAGTGGAAAGGTCATGCCAGATGAATCTGATTGATTTCTTTGACTGGGTGACCAAAGTAGTAGAACAGGGAGGGGCTGTGGACATGGCCTACCTAGATTTTAGCAAGGCATTTGACACAGTCCCACACAAAAGATTAATATACAAGTTAGTCAGCCTGGGAGTGGGTCCCAAGATGACAGCCTGGACAAAGAATTGGCTGGAGAATAGGACACAGAGAGTAATAGTAAATGGAGTCCACTCAGAAGAAAGGGGGGTTACTAGTGGGGTACGCGGGGGTTCAGTATTGGACCAGTCCTCTTAATGTCTTTATAAGTGACATTGCAGAGGGACTGGAAGGAAAAGTATGTCTCTTTGCAGATGACACAAAGATCTGCAACAGAGTTGATGCACAAGGTGGGGTGGAAAGGATGAGAAGGGACGTGGCAAGGTTGGAGGAATGGTCAAATGTGTGACAGCTTAGATTCAATGCTAAGAAGTGCAAGGTAATGCACCTGGGAAACAAAAACCCAGGGGAAGAGTACACAATGGGGGGTGAGATACTAACAACAACAGAAATAGAAAGGGACCTGGGGGTAGTCATATCAGATGACCTAAAAGTGGGCAAACAATGTGAGAGGGCAGTAAGGAGGGCTGGGGGGATACTGGGATGCATAGGGAGAGGCATCACCAGTAGAAAACAGGAAGTTGTTATTCCTCTGTACAGACAGCTGGTAAGACCCCATCTGGAGTACTGCGCAGTTCTGGTGACCCAATCTCTGCAAAGACATAGACAGGATGGAGGCAGTCCAGAGGACAGCAACTAAAATGGTGCAGGGTCTGCACCAGAAGACATAGGAAGAGAGACTTAAGGAGCTTAATATGTATAGCCTCGAGGAAAGGAGGGAGAAGGGGGACATGACAGAAACTTTCAAGTACCTCAAGGAAATCAACAAAGTCCAAGAGGGTAGCATCTTCCAGAAAAAGAGGTGTGCAAGAACAAGGAGGCACAATTTGAAGATGGGGGGCAGCTCAGAAGTAATGTAAGGAAGTATTTTTTCACAGAGAGGGTTGTGCATGCATGGAATGGCCTTCCGGAGGAGGTTGTGCAGTCAAAAACAGTGGTGGAATTCAAGCATGCATGGGACAGTCATAATGCCATTCTAGGGGATGGGGGTAGGAAGAAGTAGGCTGTTGGTTAACTAAGATCTGTAGCTTATCCATTAGGTAGGGAAATGGGCAGACTGGGTGGGCCAAGCGTTCCTTATCTGCCATCAAATTCTATGTTTCTATGTAGAAGTGCAAGATCATGCACATAGGGAAGAGAAACCCTGAAGCCACCTATAGGCTGGGAGAGGAGTTGCTGGCAGTCACAAGGGAAGAAACAGACTTGAGCATCATCATCACCATTCACCGATGACCTAAAATCATTCAAGCAGATGACTAAAGCAGTAGGTAAGGCTAGGGGGATGTTGGGGTGTATTAGTAGGGGTGTCACAAGTCGGAAAGGGAGGTAATAATTCCTCTTTACAAGACACTGGTTAGGCCCCACCTGGAGTACTGCGTGCAGTACTGGAGGACACACCTTCACAAGGACATTAACCAAACTGAGGCAGTCCAGAGAACGCCAACCAAAAAATTGTGCAGGGACTACATCAGAAAACATATGAGGACAGATTAACGGAGCTCAATATGTATACCCTAGAGCAAAGGAGGAAGAGAGGTGATATGATCGAAACATTCAAACACCTTAAGGGCATTAACAAGGTGAAAGAGTATATCATGTTTCAATATAAGAAAAACAGCAGAACAAGAGGACACAGCATGAGATTAGAGGGAGGCCGATTGAGGGGTAATGTGAGGAAGTTCTTTTTCACAGAAAGGGTGATGGATGCATGGAACGGCCTTCCTCAGGAAGAGGTGGATATGAATACAGTGCAGGGCTTCAAGCAGGCATGGGATAGGCATAAGGGAGCAATACAGATGAATATGAATAGATAGGCCATTGACAGAGCAATGGCCGATGGCACATTTATAAGGTAAAAAAAGAAATGGATAGACTGGATGGGCCTTGCGGTCCTTATCTGTCATCAACTTCTATGTTTCTATGTAGGTTTGAGCAGAGGGAGTCAATATGGACAGTGTAGTTGAAGTGTTGGTCTAGCCAAAGGCCAAGGTATTTGTAAGAGGTGATAGTATCGAGGGTGGAGGTGTCCAAAATTGTGAATTTGGTAGGGGGGAAGGGGAGTTTGGCCAATTTTGGGGGAGCTGAAAATCATGGGCACTTTTTTTTTCATTCTATTCAACAGAGATTTCCCTGAACTAAGATAGTGCGTGACTGAAGTTAGACTGCAGAGGTAATTGGAGTGAGTCGGTGGTGGGGCCAGAAACATACAGGATGGTGTCATCAGTGTAGAGGTGAATATTAGATTGAGAGCAGACTGAGGAGAGACCATTAATAAAAATTGAAAAGAGGATGTTGCTGAGGATGAAGCCTTGGGGAACACCTGATAGAATGGGGAGGGGGGAACAGACTTGCCTATTAAGACTGATTGTTGCCAGTCACATAGGTATGATTTGAACCAGAGGACAGTGGAGAAACAAAGGCATGTGGAATGAAGTTTCTGGAGAAGGAGAGGGTGGGAAATGGAATCAAAGGCTTTGGCAAGGTCATTACATATTGCTAAACTAAGGTGGCCTTTGTCCATTGTCAAGAGGATTGAATCAGTAACGTGGAGAAGGGAAAAAATGTAGAATTTTTTTTTTCTGAAATCAGATTTGTAGTCTGAGAAAAAAGTTTGTTGAAGTGAGGAACTCAGCCAGTCTGGAGAGGACTAGAGTTTCCTGGAGTTCTGCCAGGGAAGGAAACAGACGAATCCCAAGGGATGATGGGTCCCTTCCTTTGTGAAGCGGGATGATGTTGGCCAGTTTCCATTGTGTCAGGACTGTGTTGGCAAGGAAGGAGAGGTTATGTGAGCTAAGGGAGAGGCTATTGCAAGGTTGGATAGACAAAGGAGCTTGGGGTGATTGCCCCTTGTCAGACTTCAAAACTTCATATTTGTTAGCTGGGGGTACTGGCAAAGATTTAGGGTCAGGACACAATTTTGATTTAGGTTGTTGCCTTCTTAATGTTCTTTTCTTGTAATGTCATGTTAGGATGGCATGATTTCTATCTGTTTGTGCTCTACTATAGTAACTATGGGATCCTTCTCTTCAGGATCAGGTTCATAGTTCAAAGCCTCAGCTGTTGATGCCACTTCCTTACTGTTTGCCTGTGATGTCATTGTATGAGATTGTTCCCTTCCTGTTGCCTCCACTGTAGTAACTGGTTCTAGTACAGTATCTGTATCTTTAGAATGGGTCATTCTTTTTGCAACTTCATGCTGCCTTTCAAGTTAAGATGTTTTTGGAGTTGCAGTCAGTATGGCATCCTTGTGTGGACTGTCTTCTTGGCTATGAGTAGCCCATTTACAAATATAATATGAATGACCCACTTCTTCACACAGGTTACAGCAAACCTCATTGCAACAATATCTGCTTACATGCCCAAATTCCAAGCAAAGGTTACAATAAACTTTGTCACAGGCATTGCTAAGGTGTCTGTCTGACCCACATTTAAAATACGTTTTAGGTTGGACAGGATAAACGTATTTCCTCCCATCACTTGGAAGATGCTGCAAACCTGCAAGGCCGTGTTTTAGTTTAACTTTAAATTTTGAATTTCCAGTCAATATTTGTTTCTCATCCAAAATATGCTGTATCTCTCCTGAAATGTCACCCTTCTCTGCCAGCCAGTATTTAATGTCGTGAACACTGACTGCTTCATTTTTAAAGATGATTGTTATTGTTCTAATAACTGGTTTAGTTAAGTGAAAAGCTTGAAAAAGAGACCAAGGTGGAGAAATTTGTCATTGAGTAATATTGTGCATAGAAATAAGGTTTGCAACAGTCTTGAAACTTATTTCAAAAATTACACCCCCAAGTATATGGATTAAAGCATGGATTTCTGTGGAGAAAAAAAACTGCAGAGTCCTTCAGAAGATTTTACCCTATGTATATGCAGTCTGGGGGAATTCAAATCCACCTTTGTAACACAGGCAGACAAGATTTCTTCTCTGTGCTGCTGCTGTAGGAGAATTTGAAAAAATGTCCACCCTCCAAAAATGTCTCCATTTTAACATTATCACTGCTAGGGAGATTTGAAGTAACATGTCTGAATTTGCCTCAACTTGTGTATCCATAAGCCATGAATCCTAAGAGACTGTACATTCCTCTTTCATTTCTGTCTGGTTTTCTTTTTCAGCTATTATTTGTTCAGCTTCCAAATCTGGGTCAAAAGCTTGATTGTTGGGATTGGAAATTGTCACAGATTCTGATTTTTTTTTTTTCTAAAGATTTAGATATCATTACTTCATTTGTTTTGTGTGTGTGGTGGGGGGGAAGGGTACTGCACTGCACAAGAAATGGGACCCAAAATGCAGTTTAATGACCCTTGCTCTATAATTTCCACTTTGTTATTTTATTGCATTGTTAAATTATTAGGCATGCTCTCATTTTGATTATCTTTTCTCGAGATAATGTTAAATGGTTTATCTGAGTTTAGCCAATGTTTTGAGAGATTCATAGGATTCTGCAGTATTAACATAGCTGATATCCAACCTTGGTAACCATTGTCCCAAAGAGTTCTGCAGCCCCCCCCCCACCACCACCACATAGCTTTTTCAGATAACCAGTCTTGAGAAGGGCACTCTTCTTGCATTTGCACCATGCTGTTTCTCCCACGTCTGAAACCCAAGGTTTTGCCTGATACAAGTTGTTTATTGAACAGAATATATTTTCCTTTGCCTTTGAATGTGCCTGGAATCTCCTGTCTGCTCCCAAAGCCTGAATATCATGCTCTGGATTCAAATTTGTAGTGAAGAGGAGCATTCTCCTGCTGTGGCTCCAATTGCAGATTGACATTGCTGCTTCGATTCAACAACAGGCTTACCTCTGTTTTCTTAGTTATCTCTTTTCCTAGCACAATTGTGTCAGGAGCACTGCAGAGTTTTTGAAATTCTAGATTTTCTTCAGCCCCTTTATTAGTCTTCTCAGCCAGCAGCTCTTTTAATGATCAACAGCTGACAAGACAGAAACCTGCTACAGTACCTGTCAGTACTGGCAGCATTTTCCATCAGAGCAACTGCTTTGCTGTTTTTTTTTAGATAATTTCTCTCTCTCCTTTTAATATTTTATTTCTTCTTCTGCTAGTACAGTAATAACAGCAGTTGTTTTTTCCTGAATTCCAATACCACTCTTATTGGCTCTTCTTAAGTGTAAACACCTTCAAATAACTTTCTTTTTCCTGTATTCCTGTTTCTTCAGCCTTATTACTTTCACAAAACTCATTTATTTCCACAAGAATGTTTTCTTTTTCACTAAATTAAGGAGACTCATTTGTGGACACTGGAGAATGGGTAATGGGGGAGGAGATCAGCTCTCCCATACATTCAGCAACCAATTGGGCAGATGACTTCAGACAGTCAGGAGTTCCTGGGCTACTGTGTTGTTCTAATATATATTACCATAGAGTGTGGTTGTTTTTTACTTTGATCCCTACTAGCCATCAAAACCAGAAATAGCAAAAGGGGCTGGTAGTTCTTTGACATTGCCTGATGAACTACCGGTCCATTTATTTTAGCTATTTTTTGCAGTAGAGCTATTAAAGGTGTCATTAACGCCCAGAGTCATGCATGAGTGGCTCTCATCCTTAAAAATAACACCAAGTAAACAGTGTGGGACTGGTCATTGCACTTCTGTGACCTGAGTCATTTCCAGAGCACCAGAGGAGATAATACCAGCCCTGCTGCGAGCAGGCGAGTGATGCCAATTGGGCAGATGACTCCAGAAAGTCAAGGGTTCCTGGGATACTATGCTGTTCTAATATATATTTTAAAACTTACACCATAGAGTGTGGTCGTACTTTACTTTGAGCCCTACTAGCTGTCGAAACTGGAAATAGGAAGGGGGTCTGGTAGTTCTTTAACATTACCTGATGAACTACCGGTCCATTTATTTTAGCTATTTTTTGCAGTAGAGCTACTAAGGGTGTCATTAACAGCCAGAGTCACGCATGACTGGCTCTCACCCTTAAAAATAACCCAAGAAAACAGTGTAGAACTGGCTGTTGCACCTCTGTGACCTGAGTCACTTCCGAAGACCAGGGGAGATAATATCAGCCCTGCTGCGAGCAAACGAGTGATACCAATTGGGCAGATGACTCCAGATAGTCAGGAGTTCCTGGGCTACTGGGCTGTTCTAATATATATTTTAAAACATGCACCATAGAGTGTGGTTATTTTTTTTACTTTGAGCCCTACTAGCATCAAAACTGGAAGTAGGAAGGGGGGTGGCTGGTAGTTCTTTGACATTGCCTGACGAACTAACCGTCCATTTATTTTAGCTATGTTTTGCAGTAGAGCTACTAAGAATGTCAATAAGGGCCAGAGTCACGCATGAGTGGCTCTTACCCTTTAAAATAACACCAAGCAAACAGTGTGGGACTGGCCACTGCACCTCTGTGACCCAAGTCACCTCTGGAGCACCAAGGAAGGTAATATCAGCCCTGCTGCGAGCAGGGTGCATGCGGCATTGTGCATGGAGATGCACACAGAGACACTCTGGGTCTGTGTGTGTCTGCTGGGGATGATGGGGAGATGGGAAACAAACATATATTAAGGTAATTGGTTATTAAATATACCACGCACTAATAATATGGCTACTGAAATAAATAGATGTGTGAAATGCTCAATGTGCCTGTTGAGAGTACAAATAGAAGGCTTTATCTGTGATAATTGCCTGCTAATAGAAACCCTGACCCAGGAGATTACAGGCTCACTAGGAGGCTGGAAGTCAGGTCAGACATAAGTATGCTGGAAAGTTATATTGACAATGTGTCCAAAGATTCATGTCAAGAAATGTTAACCACTGGTAACTTGGAGTTACCGTTAGAAAATTACAAAATTGAGGAATGCGCCACTGTCCATAAAAGTAAAGGAAAGTGTTGGGGAGGTCAGTTTTATAACACTGCCCCAGTCCAGCTGGAAAATAGATACACCCCTCTGGACCTTGACAATGAATGTCAACTTTCAAACAGAATGAATATGAAAGAATCCCATAGTAAAATAGGACAGGAAGGACCAGGGAGTCAAATGTTGCACACCAAATACCGGACAAACAAACAGAAAAAGGAATAAAACAAATTGGAGCTAATTCCAAAACCTGTAAACCAAAGAAACATGACCATTTAAACCCAAATGTTGTGTTAGCTAACCAGGTGGAACATGATAAAGACATTATCATAATAGGTGACTTAGCCCTCTAGAGGTATATATACCCTAGTCTGTAAAGGCAGAAAAGCTAAGGTAACAGTCAATATACTCCCCAGGGTTAAGCCAAGGGATATAGATAAATTAATGGATGGATTTTTTGGAACATACTGAAAACCCATTGGTCATATTCCAGGTTGGAATAAATTATATTCCTGCAAATGACATAAAGAGAGTTTTTGAGACCTATAAAACATTAATCCAAAAATTCCAATTGAAAATTGGGGAAATAATAGTGTCAGGAATATTGCCCACATTTGGTGGACATTTACACAAAAACAAGGATATAATTACATTAAATAGCTGGATGAGAAATTTCTGTGAAACTGAAGGGATAGGCTTTATAGAAAGCAGGTGTATCTTTAGGGATAAAACACTTTATAAAGAGGATGGATGCCACTTAAACAGTATGGGGCAAGAGTACTTGCAAAAACACTAAATCAAATCATTTTACATCATTTAAACTGGGTAAAGGGGGGGGGAGGGAGAGAGACACCAGCGAAATTAAAATCTAAATCCATTAAGAATAGCAGAACTGAGGAAAACATTTAATTTGGAGTGCCCTCTTGGTAAATGTCTGAAGCTTAGAGGATAAATTTGATTAATTCAAGTATCTACTTGAATCAAAAAATATTAAAATAGCACTAGTAACAGAAACATGGTGGGAGGAAGGTGACACTTGGGATAAAAAACATAAAAGGATATAACTGATTCAGTAAATCTAGGAAACATAGAAAGGAAGGAAGTGTAGCAATGAATATTCATGAATCAATATACTGTGAGGAAATAATTCCAACATCAAGTAACCTTGAGCACCCATGGATAAAGATTTTACCACCAAACTTATCTAAAATTATTTTGGAGCTTACTTATCGCTACCTATCAATTAGTCAGGATGACAAAAAAGAAATCCAGAATTGTGTAAACCAGCTAGACCTAGCAGAAAATATAATACTCACCAGAGATTTTAATCTACCCAGGATAAACTGGAAAACACATAAGGGCATAACAACGAAGGATATGCTTTATTTAGACCTTTTTGACCAGTTAGGGTTGGATCAAATGGTGAGTGACAGTACTAGAGGAAATAGTTCTAACCAAGATGGGAAATTCAATAAAAAAAAAAACCATTAAAGTGGAAGCACCTTTAAGTAATAGTGATCACCAGATTGTGTATTTTAACATCAATGAAACCCTTACAAAACAGACAGGTACTACAAAAATTCCATTCTTAAATAAAGCAAACTTTCCAGCAACGAAAGCTAATCTTTCAAAATGGGACTGGGGATCTGATTTTCATAAATGCTCGCTGGAAGAGATGTGGGGGTTATTGGTCAGCAAAATTCAATCTGAAATAAATAAACATATACTGTAGGATATAAAGACTGTGCCAGGCAGTGGCACAAGTGGAGGCGCAATGCAACTGAGCTGCACTGGGGCCAGGACAGGGTGATATTCAAAGGTAATATGCAAAGGCGCATCTCCGTTGAATATGGCACAGAATGTGCCTGGCGCAAGAACAATTCGTGGGTGCATTCCCCAGACAGGAAGGACCGGGAATGCTCTAGTGCAAATGCAGTTGCACTGTGTGCAGCACCTGTGATATTCAGAGTTGGGCATGCAAATGGGGCCATAACATATGTATGGCACACATGGGGCCATTAGCATGCCATATGGCCCCATTTGCATGCGATGAGCAGAGCAGCCTGGCGAAATGCACCTGGCGCCCTGCAGAGATGCCAGCAGCAGTAGCTGAAGACCTGGCAGATGGTGCCCCCCCTCATATGCTCGATCATGGGCAGTAGATCAATATCAAACCCCTACTTGGTGGTCTAGTGGTCCCCCCCTCCTTTACGACTGATTGCGGGCAGTTGTAGAAATGAACTCTCCATGGTGGTCCAGTGTTCCCCCCTCACTCCTACATGCCCGATCATGGGCATTTGTATACATTAAAGAACCCTGGTAGTCTAGCAGTCCCCCCCCATCCAGTATGCCTGCTCGCAGGCATTTGACAGCTATCAACTGACCTGGTGGTCTAGTGGTACCCCCTCCCTCCCATATGCCCAATCATGGGCAGTAGTATTACTAGAATAAAGCCTGGTGGTTTAGTGGTTCCCCTATCCCACCCTATGCCCAATCGCAGGCAGTAGTAATAATATAAGTAAACCTGGTGGTCTAGTGAGTACCCCCTTCCCTCCCACTCACTGAAGCCCCCAGCCACCCAGCTCCCACCGTCATTGTGTTCATTCACATATTAGTGCCTGTGTAGTACAGTATGATCTGCAAGCCCACATTGTGGACCAATAGGCTTACAGATCATACTGTACGCTGCCATTCAGCGGGCAGCTGGTCAGTATGCAGGCAGGGTCCTGCCACCCACTGATGATGGGGGGAACTGGGTGGCTGGGGGCATCTGTGGGTGGGAGAGGAGGGAGGACCCACTAGACCACCATGTTTACTTATATTATTACTACTGCCTGCAATCATGAGTGTGGGTTGCTGAGAATGGTTTCCCTGCTGGGTGGGTGGCCACCAATGGCTGGCAGGTGCTGTGTTGTGCCGTGCAAAGCAGCAGCCCACCTATGAGTGGCCTGGCTTTGAGCCTTTTCATTCCAGATCAACTTTGAGCCCCCAAATGTGGCATAACTCAGGGTTGTGCCACGATATGCACCACACATCCCAGGCTGAATATCGGAATTGCCTCATATGCATGGGCACGCCCCCCGCATTTGCGCCGCATACATTACCATTGTGCCCAGGCACATCAGCACTTGCACAGCTCCAGGCAGCCTTTTGAATATTGCACCAGGGTGCATTGTGGGGTTGCACCAGTGCAACCCCTTTGAATATCTGGCCCATACCCTATAAAGCTAAATACACAGATAAGGGTATTACTCCTAAATTTTTATTTTTTATTTTATTGAAATCTAGGATTACAAATACCTTTGAGCAAGAACTGCTCGTTTACAAAGGTTCCACGTCGAAGGAATGGGGGGTATACATACATACCAAGGTCAACATAATAATACATAGTTACACAATAACAAGAAGTAAGAGACTGAGGCTTACGAAATTCCAGTAATTCAAAATGTACCAAATGTTAGGTAGCATGACATAACCAGCCAAGGGCAATCTTGGAAATAAGCACTGCAGGTGAGAGGGAAGGGGGTAAGCAGGCAGGAAGGCTATTGTCGGAGGGTAGAGGGTGAGAGTAAGAGCTCTAAAGGGGAGGGAGAAGAGGGATAGAAGTCAGGAAATGCCCCGGGGGAGGAAAGGGAGAGGGGGCAAGGGGGTAGGCAAGTAGAAGGAGGCAAGGCAGGGAGAGATAGCTTTCAAGACTAAAGTGGAGAGCAGTGAACGGTGGGCCCCCAATTAGGCGAGGCAGTCACAATGACTAGTTGAAATAAGATGAAGTCGGAGTTGTCTCTTAAAAGGGCCAAGAGCAGCAGCAGTAAGAGTTTCTTTGTTGAGAGTATTGTACCACTGTGGCGCTCTGTGGGCAAAGGTCCTCTGGCCCATGGTAGTCCGGCATCTGGGGACAAGGAAGGTTAGTTGTTGTGAACTTCTAGTTCTCTGGGTGCTGTGGTGGTCAATAAGTAGCTTTTCAATGCTCGGGGGCTTGACCCTGAGGAGGACTTTTTTGGCTAAGAGGCAGGTTTGATACTGTATCCGGCTGATGAGAGATAGCCATCCTGCCCAAGTGTACAGGTCACAAGTGTGTGTAAGTCGATCAGCCCCAGTTAGCAGCCTGCATGCTTTGTTGAGTGCAACTGTAATTCTGTGGAGGGCAGAGGCGGAGGCAGAGCCATAAATTGCTAGCCCGTAATCGGTGATGGAGGTGACAGAGTGTTGATAGCCAACCGAGTGTGAGAGTCATGCAGTGTTTGTGCCTGCAGAGCAGGCCTATACAGATGTTGGTGGCTTTGGCGACAGAATCTATGTGCCGATGGTAGGACAGTGAGCTGTCCAATGTGACACCTAGGTATTTAAAATCAGGAACGTGTTCAAGTAAGGTCCCTGTTTGGTTTAGGATAGTGAGGTCATGGGATTTGTACTTGCTCCTGGCATTGTAGAAGGTCATAACCTTTGTTTTGCTGTAGTTCATGACCAGTTTGTGTGACTTGAACCATTCTTCAATGCGTATGAATTCAAGCTGTAATTGTTTCTCGAGGAGCTCTGCGTAAATGGATGACCCCAGAACTAAAAAAATACACATCAACTTCAAAAACAAAATGTACAAGCAAATTAAAAGGGTAAAGGATATTGGCAAACAAATTAAATATTGGGAGATGGTAAAAACAGTCAAAAAGGAAATAAAAATAGCAAAAAAAAAATATGAGCAAAAACTGGCATAGGAAACTAGTGATAACTATAAGACCTTCTATTCCTACATAAATAGTAAAAAAGGAAGCCATAAAGCAATAGGTCCTTTTAAGGACAATGATGGTGAGATGGAAGACTTAAAGGGTACCGCAGATATACTTAACAAATACTTTAGTTCAGTCTTCAATCCCAGACCAGTAAACACACATGACATGAATGACCAGAAGGTGTTACAGAGTCGAATACAAATTGACTCTCAGGATGTTAAGGTTAGACTACAGAAATTAAATAAAAACAAATCCCCAGGGCCACACTGTATACATCCTAGAGTGACTCAGGAACTAGCAGACCAAATAGCTCAGACTTCTGTAGATAAGGCAGAGGTACTTAAGGGTTGGAGGGAAGCAACAATCATCCTGATTTACAAGAAGGGGACTAAGACCGATCTGGTAAATTATAGGCTAGTGAGTCTGACCTCAATTATGGGTAAAATATTGGAGGGTATACTAAAAGATCTAATATTAGCACAGGTGGAAGAAAAAAATATGCATGACCTATCTCAGCATGGGTTTACTAAGACTAGATCATGCCAGACAAATTTATTGAGTTTCTATGAGCGAGTCAGTAGGGCACTGGATACAGGACAGGGGGTGGGCGTCATCTTCCTTGACGTCTCCAAGGCCTTTGATAAAGTACCGCACAAAGAACTGATCTCCTCATTATGGGATACAGGATTAACTATAAATATAAATAAATGGATGACAGCTTGGCTAAATGAGAGGAGACAGAGAGTTACAGTAAACTGGGTACTCTCAGAGTGGTCTTCAGTGACCAGTGGGGTGCCACAGGACCCTGTTTTGGGGCCTGCCTGTTCAATATATATGTGTCATTTCTGAGATATGAATGTGAAAATATACGGACAACAACATTTGCTGATGACTGCAGACTTGGGGCAGTAGTGGATGCGATAAAAGATTGTAGATGTCTTCAGGAGGCACAGGATTATATACAGAAATGGACATACAATCACAAGTTACCATTAAGCATTAACAAATGCAAAGTAATGCTTATAGAGGAAAAAAATCTGGATTGGACATATGCACTAGGTAATCACTCCCTGGAAACTACAATCAAGGAAAGGGACTTAGGGGTAACAATAAAAAATGATCTAACCTTCAACACACATTGTGATAAAGTGGTTAAAAAGGCAAATAGTGCATTAAACTGCATCCTGAGACACATAGGGAGTAGGAGTCCTGAAGTATTAATCCCACAGTATGCATCACCGGTTAGATCTCAGGTGGAGTACTGTTCCCAGGTGTGGGCCCCGTATAGGAACCAGAATATAAATAGGTTGGAGGGGGTGCAGCGAAGGGCTGCAAGATCTATTGAAGGAATGAAACATCTACCTTATGAAGACAGATTAAAGGCTCTGGATCTGTATACACTCAGTTATAGGAGGAAGAGAGGTGGCATGTCTGCTCTACAGGGCCTTTACAGGCCCGATACTGTGGGACGACCTGGGTCTGGAACTAAAAGTGCAGCCATATGATACCAGAGCACATTATATACAGTTAAAAGCAGGCAGATGGAATTCATTAAAAAGAAAGAACTGGAACACTCAAAGACTGGTTCCACTTTGGAATTCACTGCAATTGACAGTGGTGGGAAATCAGAGTATGACAACATTTAAAGCAAACAGATTATTCTAAAACAAAAGTTAGGATATTATAGTTCTGGATACATGGCAAACAATATGGATGAAAGTCTAAATAAGCTTTGTATTACCTATGTTACCTCCAGTTTCCACTGGAGCAGCTGTCTTGGCAAGCAGCTAAACAATGCGCCCTGCAAAGAATAAGGGACTTTTGTCGGTGTCCTGACCAAATTTCACCAATTCATGAAAAATCACCCTCAGCTTAACCTGGTTCAGTATCAGTCGCTATGTATCTTTATCCCCATCCCCGGTATGGGTCTGTAAACAAGAATCATTTCCTAGCATTTCTTTCCCAGTTAACAAAAAATAACTATAATGTAAGGTAAAAAAAATATCCAATGAAATCAGAGATACACCAGTGATAAATCTAAGGATGTTTTAAACCCATTATTGCTCATAAATGCTAAAAACTATACGATAAACATTATCAGCAACTATGACAAAAAGCCTCTCACCAGGGACTTCAAGTTCACTGCCACCACCATGATTTTTACCAACAGGAACCATGAAACCTGTTTCTTAACTCCTCCTTGCTCAAGGTCAGGAAGGTCAAACACAATAACTGTGGGTAGAGTGCCCTTCAGAGAAGAACTGCAAACCAAGTCCAGCAGAAATGGTAGAATTACCTTTTTAAATAATACAAGCAGTCACCGATTCTTAAAAAAATGTATTCTTTACTAGTGACTACAAGAATTTACAAGCAGGATGTATTACAGGAAAACAAAAGGGTTGCACATTTACTGAGAAGCAGAAAATAAAACAAATTGAACAGTTAGTTGGTGTGCAGTAAAATTCTGAGCTATCCTCACATAAAATCCTTCACCTGCCCTAGCTACAGAAAAGCACTGTCCCTCACTGTGCTATCTTATCAGTCAGCTAGCCTTTTTATGGCAAGGCCCCTGGTCTTCAGCTGTTCTAAATCCAAGAGAGTGAGCTTGACCTCATCTCAATGTTTGATTCTTTTTTGACTGTAGGAGGTGATTTTGCCCCTTTGAGGGACAGGGTACCCCTGCCTTATGGGGGAACGACATCATCCAGGCCAGCTGGCTTTCACACATATTCAGAAGTTCATAGCTTAGTCCCATATTATGATTCTGGGTTTCAGGATATCTGAGGTGTGCACCCACATGCCACTGCCTTTGAAGCTGACTGAGGCATTTAAAATGGCACTCTCCCCTCTGCTTTAGAGAGTCTGTAGCTACAGATTCCCACAAGAACGTGTTTCTGTAGCAGAGTTGGCTAATTAAATCCCATGTGGCCTCATTAGACACTGAAACTGGAAGCCATGTGTGTGCCCATTTTTGCAAACTGCATAACTTACAACACAAGCATGACTATATTTACAAAGGAATTAATACAAAAGAAATGAATACAATACTCTGGTCATATGTGCATTTACCGGAAATGAAGGTGTGTCTCTTTGAGCAATCCCCAAGAGATAGTGCCATTCATGTAGGGCCTGGGGAACAGCTAAAGGAACATGTCATGCACTTAGCCCACCCCAATCATGCATCCACATTGGTATTTTGTGAACCACTCCAATTTCCCCATGGGCATGTCCCCAAATCCTCACAGCATCCCCCCACATTTCCTCAACCTAGGCCCTGAGAGGGTGAGGTTTTCCACTGAGGATCCCTCCCAGGCTTTCCCAAGGAGCTCCAACAGGGAATCTGCCTCATTCCCCTCTGGCATGCTGCGCATGGTGAGGATCCTCTCCTCCCTATCATATCATGTCCACATGATATACCCTTTGCTTGCACCTTCTGTCAGGGTGCCCTACTACATAGCTAGCATGGCTCAGCTTCCTGATTATGAAGAATGGACCATCCCGTGCTGCCTACAGTTTATTGTGTTAGACTTAGGCAAGTACCATCACTCGCTGTCCGATGTCGTACTCCTAGGCTGTGGTACCACGGTTGTACAAGGCTGTCTGTTGCTGATGTGCAGTGGCTAAGTGCTCCTGAGCAAGCCCTATGAGTTCCTTAATCCTAGTCCTGAAATTTACGATGTGCTCCGCCACAGACTCCACTTGGGAGGCATGGTTACCTTTCCATTCATCTCCGAGTAAATCTAGGTGCCCCCTCACCCTGTGACCAAACAGGAGCTTGCAGAGTGAGAACGCTGTGTACTCCTGTGGGACTACCCTGCATACAAACAAGAGGTTGGGCAAATATTTGTCCCACACCTTTTTGTACTGGTCAGCAAATGCCATGAGCATAGTTTTAAGGGTTCCATTGAACTGCTCGACCAGGCAATTTGTCTTGTGGTGATATGGTGAAGCACAGAGCTGTGTCATCCCACTCTTCTCCCACAAACTGGTTTTTAAGGACAACATGAAATTCATCCCCTGGTCTGACAAAATCTTCTGGGGAAATCCCACTCACCTAAAGAGTCCCAGGAGCTCATCAGCCACCTTTTCTGCATCAGTGGAGGACATGGACACTGTCCCAGGGTATCTGGTTGCATAATCCAAAACAACCAGTATGTATTGTTTGCCCGTGTGGCTTGGAGTACTCAGGGGCCTTACTATATCCACGGCTATCCTCTTAAAGGGTTTCTTGATAATAGGCAGGGGCAATAATACAGTCTTACCCTTGCCCCTCACCTTTCTAACCCTCTGTCACTGTGGACAAGTCTGACAGTAATATGCAATGTCTATATACATGCTGAGCCAAAAGAAATTGTTGACAAGCTGCTTTTTTTGTGTGGTTCATACTCAGGTGGTCTGAAAAAGGAATGTCATGGGCCAGGGCCAGAACCTGCTTTTGGAAGTCCTGCCGGACTATGAGCTGCTGGAGTACCTTTCCTGATAGCTCCCTCTGTGGTGTACACTAACTGCACAATGGCCCATTCCCCCAGTAAACTGACTTTTTACTCCCCTGAGGGTCCTCAGCACTATCTGCCAACTCTTTCAGTTTTTGGAGTGTAGGATCAGCTCACTAGCTACAGAAAAGCATTGCTCCTCACTGTGCTATTTTACCAGTCAGCTATCCTTTGTAAGGCAGGGACCCTGATCTTCAGATGTTCCAAGTCCATGACAGTGAGCTCTACCTCATCTCTCTGTTTGACTCTTTTTTGACTATGCAAGGTGGTTTAGCCCCTTTGAGTGACAGGTTACCCCTGCTCCCCCTCCCAAGATGGATGTGTGTATGGAGGAATGACATCATCTAGTCCAGCTGGCTTCTATACACATTCAGAAATTCTCAGCTCAGCCCAATTTTATGATTCTGGGTTTCAGAATATCTGCGGTACCACATGCACCTGCATGCCTCTGCCTTTGAAGCTGACTGAAGCATTTAAAATGGCTTTCTCCCATCTGCCTTACAGAGTCTGTAGCTACAGATTCCCACGAGAACATTCCTCTGCAGCTGAGTTTGCTAATTATTTCCCATGAGGCTTGCTTGGGTTCAAGACATTGGAAGCCATTTTATGTGCCTATTTTCACAAATAGCACGATTTACAACACAAGCACTATCATATTTACAAAGGAAATGAGCAAAAAAGAAATCAATACATTACTCTGAATAAATGCCCGTCACACCAACTAACAACTGCTGCTTTAAGGTGCAAAGGGAGACATACAGTACCCCAGGAAAATAAGATTAGACATAAGCATACCCTAAATGAATGTTGAAAGAGCTTCAATCTTTCATAAAGGAAATTGGAGAGGGTTGATGGCAAGAAACATGAAAGATAATAATAAACAAGCATTTGTCAATGCCGAATGTTTGCATGCTGGTTTTAACATTAGAAATGCAGGAGTTCGACAGATGCAGAATAGGAATGGCAGTGAAGTACTGAAGTTCACATGAACCGCACCTCCATGCTGTAGAGATGGGCAGGATGTGGGTTAAGTTTTTGGGTCGTCACCCATGACGGTCAAGCCATGTCACCTCACCCTATTCTGCAGACAGTGACACGTGTTGACCTGTGCCTTTGAGTATTTGGCTTTACAGTCACCCCATTCCAAAAGGACATACGTTGAAATGGGTGCAACATAGGAGAATGGTGTGAAGTCTTGGGATGAAGAGTCCAAGGTACACCTCAATGCCTGTCAGTGGCTGGGGGTTGGGGTGGGATGGCATGAGCAGTACAGTCGATAATCCAAAGGCACACCCCGATGCCTGTCTGTCTGTACAGGGTAGGACGTTATGGTTAGAAACCATAATGCCTCGGGCATTTGTTGGTATTCACAGTACAAATTTTGAACAGGGCCTTTTGTGTCCCCACCTCATGAAAGCATTTGGAACCTCTTCTCATGAACAGTGGCAGTATGATTTTGTCAATGTGTGCCAAAAAGTGACTTCCAACAGTGACAGTGCCATTCCGCACCACATGTACAAAAACACAGATCAGGCAGGATGTGAAGAATGACAGCAGTACCATCCATAGGGAGGTATGAAGAGATGTGTAGTGGGAATATTAACAGTGCTTGCACTTCCGAGCATATGTGGAAACCGCGAAACGCATGCGCATAACACAGTCATTTTATGGAGTTTCATCACCAGATTTTCATCATAGGCATTTAACGACCTGTGCTTATGAACAGCGTCACTGTGATTTTGTTACTGTGTCCTGAACACTGATTTCCCACAGCAACCACGGTAGTCTACGCTGGAACTGCAAAAACCCATTTTGACCAGGATGTGAAAAATGACTGCTGTACTGCTCATAAGGAGGTGTGGAAAAATGGCAATGTTGAAAATCTGGAGTGAAAATATTAGACATGTGCAAAGTTATAAGTGTGCATGGAAACTGCGCAATGCATGCTCGTAACACAGTCACTTTATGGACTTTCATCACCAAATTTTCAACATACTCATTTTAGGACTTCTGTTAATGAACAGTGTCACTGTGATTTTTGTAATGTGTATCAAACAGTGATTTCCCAAGCGACCGCGCTGTTGTGTGCCGGAAGTGCGAAAGCACATTTCTGCCAGGATGTGCAAAATGACAACTGCACTGTTCATCAGGAGGTGCAGAAAAATGGCAATGTTGAAAATATGGCATGAAAATATTGCAAATGTGCAAAGGTACGAGCGTGCATGGAAACTGTGCAATGCACGCTCATAACACAGTCATTTTATGGACTTTTGTCACCAAATTTTCAACATACCCATTTTAGGACCTCTGTTAATGAACAGTGTCAGTGTGATTTTCCTAATGTGTTCTGAACATGGATTTCCCACAACGACTGCACTAGACTGCGCTGCAAGTGCAAAAACACATTTGGGCTGGGATGTGAAAAGTGACAGCTGTACTGCTCATAAGGAGGTGCAGACATATGGCAGTGTTGACAATCTGGAGTGAAAATATTGCAAATGTATGAAGGTATGAGCGTGCATAGAAACTGCGCAATGCAGGCTCATAACACAGTCATTTTGTAGACTTTTCTCACCAAATTTTCAGCATAGACATTTTAGGACCTCTGCTAATGAACAGTGTCACTGTAATTTTCATAATGTTTCCCAAACATTAATTTTGCACACCTACTGAGCCATCGTGCGCTACATACCCGGAAACACATTTTGGGTGAGATGTGCAAAATTAAAGCTGTACTGCTCATAAGGAGGTGTGGTAAAATGGCAGTGTTGAAAATCTGGAGTGCAAATATTAAAAATGTGCGTACTTACGAGCATGCGTAGGAACTGCACAACGCACGCTCGTAAAACAGTCATTTTTAGGAATTTATTCACCAAATTTTTCAACATAGTCATTTTAAGACCTCTGCTCATGAACAGTGTCACTGTGATTTTCTTAATCTGTTCCAAACATTGATTTTGCACACCGACTGCGCCACTGTGCGCTACATGCGTGGAAACACATTTTGGGCAAGATATGAAAAATGACAGCTGTACTGCTCATAAGGAGGTGTGGTAAAATGGCAATGCTGAAAATCTGGAGTGGAAATGTTAAAAATTTGCAAACTTACGAGCATGCATAGGAACTGCGCAATGCACGTTCATGAAACAGTCATTTGTAGGAATGTTTTCACCAAATTTGCAACATTGGCTTTTTGAAAGCCCACCTTATGAACACTGGCACTGTCATTTCACTAATTGGTCCTGAAAGGTGACTTTGCACAGTGACCGCAAAATCACCCTTCAGGCCCAATTAATGCGATGACAGTGACAGAATTCATGAGGAGGGGTCCCAAACCCCCATGTTGAAAATGTGGTGAAAAAATTCCAAAAAATGCCTGAGATATCCATTAAAGTTGAAAAAAACCCTATTTATTCCATTATACAGCTTAGCGGCATTTCCTCAGTTCGCGGTCGGCTTTGAAGAGTGCAGACGTGTTCCCTGTCCACCAAAGATCATCGCGCCAGACTCCGGAGGTGAGTATGGAGTGTGGAGGTGTGGGGAGGCAGGGTGCACAGTGGGTGGGCACGGGTTGCAGGAGGGGGAGCTTGGAGACCACGAGGGTCCTTTTTCTGTTCACAGGGGGAAAAAAAAACAGACAACGGGGGGCGCTTTTCTATTTTACAGGGGCATTTGGCACGCTGGGGTGGGCTCCCAGCATGCCAACAGAGTGTTTTTTTGGGGGGAACTGCAGCCAATGGGGCATTGGGCATCCTCATTGGCACACAAGAAAAGGAGGACCATCATGCCGACGGGGATTGGGCACCACTGTCGGCACAACAAGAATAGGGGGGAATCATGCCAATGGGGATTGGGCACCCCCGTCGGCACACAAGAAAATGGGGGGATTCATCATGCTGACAGAGGTAAGGCTCCCCCCATGGACGAACAACAAAAGTGGGTGGGGAGGTGTTATATCATGCTGACGGTGAGTGGGCTCCCCTGTCGGCAGACAAGAACAGTGGGAGGAGATTGGCGCACTGAAGCCAGTGGGGATTAGGGCCCCCGTCAGCAAACAAAGACCATCTGGGGGGGCACTTGCTGCCGAGGGGGATTGGGCACTCCCTTGGCATGGGGGCAGCATAATATTGTTTGTGAATGTGGCGGCAAGCTGCCCACCATGTTCACAAGCAGTATAACGCTAGCTAACATTCCACCCTGCAATGGTGGGTCGCTCCCTCATTGAAGCACAATGACTGATGCTGCAATGTTGAGGCAGCCCCTGATTGCAGCAGCGAAAATGTTTCTACTTGGTGCACTTTTTGAGACCAGTGTCATCGGCACACTGTGTTTCCATTGGTCCACCATTGCCAAGCCTCCTAATGCAGAGCCTCCCTTGGCTGTAACAGTGCTACGCCTCCACAACCCGCTTCTCTCCTAAGCTGTCACATCATATTTCTTGCGCATGCACTCAAGCAAACATAAAAAGCGTTTCATTATATAAGAGAAAAAGACAGATAAAAGTATGGGACTGGTTAGCACAAAGTCCGAGGAAGGGACAATGTCTGGCAATGTCTTGACAACAGAAAGGCTGAATGAAAATTTAACTCAATATTTACTACAGAGGTGCTAAAAAATTACTACATCTCAGTGATATATTAAAGGGATAAGTAGATGTTCTGCTGCAGTTCAGTACATATTACTATTAGCGTAGTCACTGTACAGCTAGGAAAGCTGAAAGTAAATAAATCACAAGAATGCCTCTAAGGACATGCAAGGAGTAAATGTATGTAATAGCAGGTATTCAGGTAATGGTAGTTTACTCACCTGGTAAAGATGATTATAGGAGCACCTTCTTACAACACTCTGAGTCTCAACACATGGGTAATGAGCACTCTTCTCATAGGCTGATGCACAAAGGAATCCCAAATTTGAAATCTGATCCTCTCCTTCCTTGTAGCTCCCAGAATTCCCAGTATGATATCTTCCAGAGTTTGTTCTCTTCCTGAAAGTATAATATTATAAGCCAAACCACACAACCCCCATCTGGCCCTGTAAGAAGCCGGTGGGTAGAAAGACACACAACACAAGTTGATGTTATGTCAAGATCATTATTTACTATCTACTGTTATTTCTTCCATATGATAACTTGTTACATTGTTACTGTCTGTGTAGGACGTACATCCCTTTACTTATATAGATATTGATCAGTAACACACATACATTCTTTGGTATATCACTATAGATCCTTTTCTCATTTTCCTGTTATGTTCCTTCTCAATGGGTGGGATACGGAGTGCTATAAGAAGGTGCTCTTATGATCACCTTTACCAGGTGAGTAAACTATCATTATCTATCACACCTTCTTACAGAACTCTGAGTCTCAACACATGGGTGATTATACAGCAGTATTAGATTTATCCAGGAAGGGAGGAGGAACATGACTCAAAGCTGTCTGAAGAACCTTGCGACCAAACTCTGAGTTACCTGTTAGGCTGGTATCCAACCGGTAATACCTGGTGAAAGTGCGCAGTGATGCCCAGGTCACTGTCTGGCAAATTCTCTAACTGAAGTGGAATTACGTTCCACTGAAGATGTGGCTACCACTCTCGTGGAGTGTGCCCTGATGTGTGATGGAGGGATATTGACCCTCACCCTGTAGGCCCTAGAGATGGTGTCTTGTAGCTATCTAGCAATTGTGGATTTGGATGCTGCCAGACTCTGCTTCTCACCTCGATACAAGATGAATAGTCCATCTGACCTTCAGAAGTTCTCCATTCTGGCCAGGTAGGTGTGGATCACACAATCCGGGTCTAGGTAGTGGAGGGTTTCCCTGTTAGGGTCCCCTTCTTTGTGATCTAGGGAAGGAACTGTGATTTCCTGGGAAGTGTAGATGGCATTGGCCACCTTCGAAATGAATGATGGGATGGGTCAGAGTATGACCCTATCTGGGAAAAAATTCAGAAATGGCTCTCTACATGAGAGAGCTTGTAGTTCACTAGTTCTCTTGGCTGAAGAGATTGCTACCAGGAGCATGGTCTTCATGGTAAGTATGGATAGTGCAACTGAGTCAAGGGGTTCAAAGGGCATAATGGTGAGGTCATCTAGCACTAAGCTGAGCTGCCATGGAGCCATTATGGGTCTTAGGGCATGTGTAATATTATTTTCAGCCTTAAAGAATGATTGAATCAAGGAATGCACTCCGGATAAGAACTGGGGATTCTGGGAGCTACAAGGAAGGAGAAAGATCAGATTTCGAAGTTGGGATTCCTTTGTGCATCAGCCTATGAGAAGAGCACTTATTACCCATGTGTTGAGACTTGGAGTTCTGTAAGAAGGTGCGATAGATAATGATTTTAAAGTCACTGCATACTGTTAAGGTGCTCACAGACTAAAGGAGGGTACATGCTATTGTAACTCATTTATCTTTATAGCCTTTCCAGACCTTACATAATGGGTTATTGTCACCTTCTATGTTAGCTTGTGATGCACACGTGACCAACAAAGTTTTACTCTAACTCTACATGTATTCCCATGACTCTCTGTGGACTCTCAGTTGTTCATGTGCATCCCCATGGCCAGCAGCATGACTACGAACTCCAGAGTTCCAACCTCTCAACTGCTATGCATTTTGCATAGCACTATGATTTTCATGCTTATATTTACCCTAGTTCTGCATAGGTTTATTGATGTTCTTAATAATGTTAGAGCTATTTCTGGACACACAAACTATTAAATCATTGAACTAAGTTGATAGAAACAATCCTTATTACTGACTCAATGGGGACCACTGTTTGTAGACATATTACTGTTTAAAATAAGAAAGTGATACACAACCTTGCCATTTGCTATGATTTTTTGAAGGCCAGTGCTAGGATGTTTAATGCTGAGAGGTTGAAAGCTATGCCAGAGTTCCCTGGAATATTTTCCTAATAAGGTAGGACCAATTGGTCACCTTTGGCTTCCTCTCATATTTTGTAAGGCACATAGTGGCTTGGAACCTAAAAAGAGAGACACAATTTCCATAGCTGCAGAAAAATGGCTTGTAGCACTGTGGAAATCTAGTTGCACCATATTCACAAAGAAAAGTTCCACAGCTGCAGAGATCCATAAAATAGGCAAGTTACGGAAGTCCATGGGCAGGATTCTCAAAGATCGTGAAATACCCGCAGCTGTGGGTAAACCTTGGTGCAAGTGAGTTGCCACTTGCAGATCCGCAGGTTACCCACAGTGGCAGGAATTCACAAAGGTGGAACTGGATCACGACTGGTTCCATGATATACGGCTGCTTGTGGAAGGTGTTGCCTGGGAGATCTCCGCAGCTGCGGCAAGATGCTATGACTGGTGGGAGCAGCCGTAACATCCTCTGCAACTGCTGGCTGAGAATCGCAACCAGCACAGCTGTGGGTGATTTTAGCCCACAGCTATAGTTGTGGAGTGGGACTTTAGTCCCAAAAGCTTTGGAATCCTGCCCCATAAGTGCTGAAATCTCCCTAACATTCTTTCCATAACTGAGGAAAAGGCTCAGCAGGCACAACAACAGGTGATCCATATTAACTGGAGCAGCAGACTTTAACAGTGCAGTAGAAAGTACTCACAGCGAGACCAGCAGTCAGTCCCTCAACTGAGACCAGTCCAACACCTCTGGTACCAGCACAGCCATGCACCACAGTGGCTGTCTGTAACCATTGGTGGAACTGATAGTTGTGTCTCTCTGTGGAGTGTTTATGTTGTCTACTTCAGTGACACTCACTGCAGGCTGTTACCAGCTCTGCCTGTACTACCTGTGGGGCTCCTTTATAATCTACTCTGGGTCTAGTGGTTGTAGTTTGTTGTATTTTAATGAACCTATTTTTGTTGTAACAACTGACACTACTATAGGTTTGCTATTACTTGTGCTGCACCTCCACTATAATTGTATCTCAATTGTCGGTACACTGCACTTTGCTCAGTGAGAGTTATGCCTCAGTCTCTGTGGTGCAGCATGTGTGCAACATTTTTCTGCAACTGTGTAAAAACACTGGGCTGGATTCACAAAGACATCCAAAATGTCCATAGCTGAAGAAAAAATGGCTAGCAGCAGTACAGAAATCTAGTTGGACCATATTCACAAAGAAAAGTTCCACAGTTGTGGAAATCTGTAAAACAGGCAAGTTACAGACATCCACAAGTGCTGAAACCTCCCTAACATTCTTTCCTTAGCTGAGGACAAAGCTCAGCAAGTTCAGCAACAGGTGATCCATATTAACTGGAGCAGCAGAGGTTGACAGTGTTGCCATAGATACAGCAGTAAGTACTCACAGAGAACCAGCAGCCAGTCCCTCAACTGAGACCAGTCTAACACCAATGGTACCAGCAGGGCAATGTACCACAGTGGCTATCTGTAACTGCTGGTGGAACTGATGGTTGTGTCTCTCCCTGGAGTGTTTATGTTGTCTGCTTCAGTAGCACTCACTGCAGGCTGTTACCAGCACTGCCTCTACTGCCTGTGGTGCTCCTTTATGGGCTCCACTGGATCTAGTGGTCGTAGTTTGTTGTATTTCAATGAAAATGTGCGCTATTTTTGTTGTAACAACTGACACTGCTATAGGTTTGCTATTACTTGTGCCTGCACCTCCACTATAATTGTGTCTCAATTGTTGGTACACTGCACTTTACTCAGGGAGAGTTATGCCTCACTCTTTGTGGTGCAGCATGTGTGTAACATTGTTTCCGCAACTGCGGAAAAACACTGGGCTGGATTAACAAAGCTTTCAGAAGGTGCAAAACCTTCCCTAAGTCCCCAAAACTGCCATAGCTATGGAAAAAAGGGGGAGATTGCTCTAAGTGCTATCCACAAAAACTTCCGCAGCTGCGGAAAAAAACACTACGGACTGTGGAAAAAAGTGCAGCTGTGGAAGTCCCTGAGGAAAAAAAGGTGTGAGATAAGTAAGGCACAGCTCCTGCAAGGCTATCCTCGCCATTTTTTTTCCGCAGTTGTGGAAAAAATGTTACACACAGTGGAATGAGGTGTAACTCTCCCTCAGCAAACTCAGTAGTGCTCCAACAATTGGAATCAATTAAGGTGGAGGTGAGGCACAGGTAATAGCATCCCAGATAGTATAGCAGTGGCTGATGTTACAGCAACAAAAAGCACACATTGCCATGCTATGGCAACAGGCAACAACCACCAGACCCAGTGCAGCCCATGACAGAGCCCCACAGGCAGTAGAGCCTGATCAGCCTGCAGTGAGTGCTACCCCTGCAGGCAACAGGATCACCCCAGGGAGGGACGACCAGCAATGACTGTCGGCCACTGGGGTGCCATGGTATTCCTGGTACCTGTGGTGCTGCAGTGGTCCCAGTTGAGGGACTGGTTGCAGGTATCCTTGTGGGTGCTGTCAGGTCTTACAATGGCAGCAATGTTAATGTCTGCTGCTTCAGCTACATAGATTTACTATTGCTGTGCCTCCTCAGCCATTTCCACAGCTGCGGATCTACAGCTGCAGATCTGCAGCACTTGCAGGATTCCCGCAGCTGCTGGAATTCTGCAGCTGTGGGATCTTTTGCGGATTTCCCTCAGCTGCCAGATTTTCTTTAAGCATATTGTGCAACTGCGTTTCTGCAGTGCTGCAAACCTTTTTCCCGCAGCAGCAGGATTTTTGCTGTTCTTTGAGAATCCTGCTCACTGGTTGTGAATAGCTCCCAAGGGGATATGCCATACTTTTCAATGGCTTTTTTTCCTCAGGAACTTCCGTAGCTGCACTTTTTTCCACAATCCTCAGTGTATTTTTTTTCCACAGATGTGGATGTTTTGCATATAGCACTCAGAGCAAGTTCTTTTTTCGGCAGCTATGGAATTTTTTAGGACTTAGGGAAGGTTTTGCACCTTTAGATTGTTTTCTGAATTCCCTTACACCCACCCACCCACTGGCTGTGAATAGTCTCTAAGGGGATATGCCATACTTTTAATGGATTTTTTACCCTCAGGAACCTTCATAGGTGCACATTATTCCACAGTCCTCAGTGTATTTTTTTCTGCAGCTGTGGATATTTTATGTAAAGCACTCCACTTTTTTTTCTGTGGCTATGGAACTTTTGGGGACTTACGGAAGGTTATACGCCTTCAGATTGTTTTGTGAATCCACTCTCCCTCCCCATTATGCTTACCATAACAGGTGTTCTGGTAATGTTTTCCAAGTCACTGGATGCTGTAGAGGTGCCCAGAGACTGGAGAAAGACGCATCTTCATTTTTTGTTCAAAAAAGAAAGCACTGTAGAAGTGACCCAGGTATCTATAGACCAGTGAGTCTGGCCTCAGCTGTAGGAATGATACTGGAGACAATTAGCAAAGATTGTGCAATATCTAAACAGATCCCATCTGAGGGATGTTATTGGTTCACTGAGGGAAGATGATGCCAGTCTAACGTATTGTTCTTTAGGAGGGAGTTGTAAACAAACTAGAAAGGGGGGCAACAGTTGCTGTAATAAACTTAGATTTCAGTAAACATTTAACAAGGTTCTAAATAAGAAGTTTGATCTGCATTGAGAAAACTTGATTTGCAGGAAATATTCTATAGCACAAGGAATAAAGTGCTGGTTAAGCATTAGGGCTCAATCAGTAGTGGCGCGTGATGGGACAGCCTCAAGCTAAAAAGAAGCTGCCAGTGGAGAAACTCACAGTGATGTTTATGAGTGTTCTTCACATCACTCCAATATGGCAGCTGGGCATGTTTCCCTGGTTTCTTCTTACTACTCCTGTTTGCGCTGCACTAAATTGTACCAGTTTCCTGGCTGTGATGGTTTTTTTTTTTTATACTGCCCATCTTCCTTGAAAGGGGTAGTTCTCAAGAAGAGAGCAAATGAAGAAATTGCTTTGCTTTTTGTTTTGCCCATGCCCAGGGGTGGGTGGCTGTCCATCTGTTCTTCTTTGACAAGCCATTGCATTTTTGTAATCAGCGAAAAAATAGCTCAAAATGTGAAAAAAAAGGTTTCTTTTAAGAGCATAGGAGTAGCAGACAAGAGTTAGCATAAACCCATCAAGTTTGCCTGCTTTTTCTCAGCAGCTGTGCCCAGTAATGCTCCTTTTCTTTGAAAAACAAATTAAATTTTTGATGAATTTGTTATTGAGTCATTTAATACTACTTCTTGCAGAATATTGTTCCAAACTGTCACTACCTTTTGCATAAGCAGTGCTATCCTTTTTTCAGTCCTGAAATGTTCCTCCTTTAATTGATAATCATGTCTTATTGTATTAAAACTATGTTCCCTATATTTAATATTTTAATATTTATTGAATCCTGACTAATTTAATGCATTGTAGACTAGAATAAGCACCCTCACCATCCTTTACATTTCAAGTTAGTAAAGTCCCAACTCCGAAAGTCTTTCGTTATACAATCTATCCTACAACCCAGTTATTTTGCAGGGGCCATTTCTTAAAAAGTCCCTACTTTTCTTTCACAATCAGCCCTGCGTGACATTTTGTAAATGTACTGCAATTATGTGTTTTATCTAGTTGAAAAATCAGGCAAGTTAGGTATATTACACAGGAAGATAGCATTCTTTATCTTTTACAGTGTATCTTTTCTGTTTAATGTTCATTTTAAAACCTGCTGTTGCACATACAGAAGATGCCATCGGGATAGCATATTTAACCCTTTGTGTGTTTGATCTTTCCATTTTCAACAGAAAGCTGTATTTCACCATTAACCTGATGCAAATGAACTCTTGAGGAATAAAATTATCCTAACTGTCTTTACGTAAATTGTCCTTGTACTTCACTCCTCAATATTCACATCCAGTATGCAACTACCTGTGTAACTAATTCTCTGTACAATGTCTTGTTATCTGTGTGATGCGCCTAACATTTAAAACTATTTTATGCTGTTATCTGCAACTAATTCCAGGTCACCCATAGGTATTGTAGGTATTTACAAGCCAGATTGACTTTCGTCCTTAATGCTTGCCTGCTAAAGAGTAAATAAGCACATTTTTGTTGGTGAGAAACCTATAAAGCCCCTTTTTATGTTTGCTTGCACTCATGTGCAAGAAACATAGTGCCATCATCCGAGTTTTCGGAGGTGTGGCACCCTGTCTTCCAATTCTGTCAGTATGTTTGCAGGTGCGGCCACAGTTCACCAATGAATGCTGTAGCTGTCTATGACAGTAGTTGAAAATGCAGTGCCGTACAGTTCAAAAAGAGAGCTACACTTCAATGATCAGCAATAAGATGTCGCATGCTCATGCGCTCCTCCCACAGACACACAGGCACACACGCATATTGCATGCTCATGCTTCCCCCCGTCCCCACTCACACACTGTATGGCCGACTGGGGTGCCCAATCTCCCATCAGCTCTGCTGTGCTCCCTCCCACAACAGAATTCCAGGTGCCATGCTGGGAGCCCACCCCAGTATGGCAACTGTCTGTATGGCCAATAGGGGTGCCCAATGGCCCATCAGCTCCACTGTTTCCCCCCAAGAGACAACCAGGTGCCACGCTGGGAGCACACCCCAGCATGGCAACAGTCCACATGGCTGACGGGGGTGCCCAATCCCCTGTTGGCTCCATTTCCCCCCAAACAGTCTTCCAGCTGCCATGCTGGGAGCCCAACCCAGCGTGGCACAAGTCCTGCGTTGTCTAAGGGGGGGAACCTGCAGGAAAAAAAACTTCCCTCGCTGACTGTCCTGACCCTCCTCCCCCCACCCGCGTCCACCCTCTGCACACCCTGCCTCCCCACACCCCCATCTCACTCCATACTGACCTCCAGAGTCCAGTGCGATGATCTTCGGTGGACTGGGAACACGTCTGCACTCTTCTAAGCTGACTGCGAACTGAAGAAATGCTGGTAAGCTGTATAATGGAATGAATAGGGTTTTTCAACTTTGATGCATTACTCAGGCATTTTGGGGAATTTTTTCACCAAATTTTCAACATGGGGTTTTTGGAACCCCACCTCATGAATTCTATCACTGTCATTTTGTTAATCGGTCCCGAAAGGTGATTTTGCAGTCACTGCGTGGAACCACCTTTCGCGACTGATATATGAAATGACAGTGTCACAGTTCATGAGGTAGGTCCCCAAAAACCCTATGTTGAAAATTTGGTGAAAAAATTCCCAAAAATGACTGTTTTACGAGCATGTGTTGCACTGTTCCTACTCATGCTCGTAAGTCCATGAATTTTCAATATTTTCACTTCAGATTTTCAACATTGCCATTTTACCACACCTCCTTATGAGCAGTATAGTTGTCACTTCTCACATGTTGCCCAAAATGTGTTTCTGCGCATGTAGTGCACAATGGCGTAATCGGTGTGCAAAATCAATGTTCAGGACAGAGTAAGAAAATCACAGTGACACTGTTCATAAGCAGAGGTGTTAAAATGGCTATGTTAAAAATGTGGTGAAAAAATTCCCAAAAATGACTGTTTTATGAGCATGCATTATACTGTTCCTACGCACTCTCGTAAGTTCACGTATTTTCAATATTTTCACTCCAGGTTTTCAACATTGCCATTTTACCACACCTCCTTATGAGCAACAGAGCTGTCATTTTTCACATCTCACCCAAAATGTGTTTCTGCCCATGTAGCACACAATGGCGCAGTCGGCGTGCGAAATCAATGTTCGGGACAGATTAAGAAAATCACAGTGACACCATTCATGAGCAGAGGTGTTAAAATGGCTATGTTAAAAATCTGGTGAAAACAGTCCATAAAATGACTGTGTTACGAGCAACCATTGAGCAGTTTCCACACACCCTCGTAAGTTCATGGATTTCTAATATTTTCAGTCCAGATTTTCACCACTGGCATTTTTCCACACTTCCTTATGAACAGTACAGCTGTCATTTTTCACACCATGGCCGAAATGTGTTTTTGCACTTCCAGCACAGAAATGCGTAGTCACTGTGGGAAATCACTGTTTGGGACAAATTAAGAAAATCATAGTGACAGTGTTCATGAGCGGAGATTCCAGAATCCCTTTGTTGACAATCTGCTGTAAAAAAATCCCCAGACTAATTGCATTATGGGTGTGCGTTGCGTATTTTCTACGCATGCTCGTGACTTCACCAGTTTTTTTTTATATTTTCACTGCAGATTTTCAACATTGCCATTTTTTGCACCTCCCCATGTACAGCTGTCATTTTTCACTTCCTGTTCGAAATGTGTTTTCGTACCTGTGGTGCCAAATGGCGTAGTTTCTGTGTGAAATCAGCTTTCAGCTAACAAACTGATATTGCCATTGTTCATAAGGTGGGGGTCACAAAAAACCCATGTTAAAAATTTGGAGTGAAAATGCCAATGAATGTCTGAGGCATTAGGGTTTCCGACCATAATGCCCTACCCTGTAGAGGGGTGTGACTTGGGATTCTCACCTGTAATGCTCATACCATTCCACACCCTGCAGCCAGTGAGAGGCATCGAAGTGTGCCTTGGACTCTTCGGCCCTAAAGTTCACCCCATTCTCCTACACAGGACCCATCTCATCATATTTCCTGATGGAATGGGGTGAGCATAAGGGCCAAAGACACCAAGGCACACTGTGACACTTGTCAGTGTCTGCAGGGTAGGGTGTGGTGAAATGGCATGGCTGTCATGCCTGACATCCCAAAGGCACACCCCAATGCCTCTCAGTCACTGCAGGGTTGTGGTGAGGTTGGCTTCAGTTCAATACTTCACTGCCATTCCTATTATGCAGCTCTCTAACTCCTACACTACCAATGCCAATGCCAGCAAGCAAACATTAGGCATTGACAAATGCTCGTTGAAAGTATCCATTGTCTCACTAGTCACTACTTCTAATGGGAGGTTGTTCCACAAGGGTACCACCCCCTGACTGAACCAGTGCTTCCTTCTCAATATATTCCATTTACCCCTGGTTAATTGTAGCAGGTGCCCTCTTGGCTTGTACTTGCAATATTTTAGGGACAGCCCTAGTTCTTCCCATAATGTATTCTCATGTATGGCCCTGTATAACATCCACATCTCACCCCATGTTCTTCTACACTGCAGGGTGTAAAGATGTAGTCTGTTTAGTCTCTCTGCTTATATAACTTTAGACCTTTTACTTATCTTGTGGCCCTTCTCTGAAATATTTTCTATTTTTTGTATATCCCCCTTTCTATAAGGTGACCATACCTGTGCACAATATTTCAAATTTGGTCTCACCAGGGATCCATACAATGGCATTATAACCCTGATGTCTCTACTGCCTATATGTGTCAGGACACAATTTAATGTTTGATTTGGCTTTTTTACAATGTTATCACAATGTGAACTGAATTGCAAATCAGCACTAACTATGACCCCCAAATCTCTTTCCTCAGATGTTTTGAATAGCCTATGATTACCCATTTTGTAGCAGATGTTCCTATTTTTGTTCCCCATATGCATGACTGTAAATTTTCCCACATTAAGTTCTAATTTATTTTTGACTGTCCAACTGTAGATATTTTCTAGGGCCTCTTGAAGTATTATACCATCATTTGTGGTGTTTATGATAGCCCCTATCCTACAATCATCTGCAAATTTTGTTATCCAAATGATTGGATGGTCTCTTTTAAGTGAGTTTTTTATATATATATATATATATATATATATATATATATATATATATATATATATATATATATATATATTAAAAGACAGGGCCCTAGTACAGAGCTCTGAGGGACCCCACTGGTCACCTGAGCCCAGTCAGATAAAATGCCATTTACTGTCACCCTGTCTTCTTTTACCCAACCATGCCTCTATCCCAGGGGTTCTCAAATGGTGAGGCCAGCCTCTCTGGGGAGGCCCCAACCTATTCCGGGGAGGCTCAAGCAAGTCTGAAAAAGTACTGTATTTAAATTTTGAGTTTTATGTATTTTGCGTGAAGAGATGAAGCAAACTGAAAGAGGGTAACAGTAGGTGAAATTTATGAGTTTATTTACTAATAGGTGACAAGGGAAAGTGAATGAACCAAGGCTCATTTAAGGTGTACCTGGGGAAGGGTAGGTAGTGAATACATTTCAAAAGGTAACTGCAAAACAATCAAGAAATACACAGTGAACAATAGTGCAAACAAATATGAACAATAAACTAATAATGAATGGTGGTAATTGATCAATTTGTAGACTGATGGCAGAATAGTCCGAATACAAGGGTTGAGTATAGAAGTGCTAAGAGCAATAGCAGGAAGGAGAAAAGTAATCCCTGAGAAGTTTGCTTAGGAGCAGTGAAGGAGTGGGAAGAGGCAAAGTATGTAGGAAGGATATTTCATATAGAGAGCAAACAGAGAAAGTAGTCTCACACATGAAGGTACTGCAGCAAGGGGTAACAATGGTTCAAGAATGAAAATAGCGGAGCAAATAGGCTGGCCTGTGGGGGGGGGGTTACAAGAAGCTGAATAAAAATATTTGTTTATTTTACTGTATTTGTTTGTTATTCAGATAACACCTTTGAGCATAGGAGCTCTTTTGTAAAGGTTCCACATCAGTATAAGACAAAGAACTGATGAAAGAACTGAATGTGAACCAAGTACTCAAAGGGGTTTCAATTTATTCATGGTGTACTGTGCAAAGTATGGTGTGTTATTTTTCTCTGGGGAGTCCCACGATTATTTCAGTTTTGGGGGGATTTGGGAGATCAAAATCTTTTCCATGGATTTGGGGAGGCTCACTGTGACAAAGTCTAAGAACTATTGCTCTATCCAATTCACTATGTTTGTATCTGATTTAATATCCCTTAGTGTATTTAGCAAGTCTACATATGGTAGTTTGTCAAAGGCCTTTGAAAAGTCCAGAAAGACTACATCAACTGAGTTTCTCTTGTCCAGTGCCTTACTTGCTTGCTTACTTGCTTAAAGATTTGTTTGACATGACCTAGATTTTTTGAATCTGTGCTGTGCTGGATCTTTTAAATTATTTGTTTCCAGATGTGGTAGTATGGGTTCTTTTAGTATATCCTCCAGGATTTTACTCATCACAGATGTCAGGCCTACTGATCTAAAAGTTTCAGGTTTAGTCTTTGGACCTTTTTCAAAATGGGCACCACTGTAGCTTCCCTTTACCCCAATATCACCTCCCCTCTATCCAGCAAGGCCTGAAATATGTGTGTAAGTGGTGGAGCTAGATATTCCACAAGCTCCTGGAGCACCCTGGGATGTATAGTATTTCATCTGGTCCTGGTGACTTATTTATGTTGACCTTTTTTAGCCTATCTAATATGTCATCTATGTTTATTTTTATCTGTCCAGGCTTTGATTCTTTGACCCCCCTTTTAATTTCTGTGGTGTTATTAAATAATGAACAAAAATAATTGTTTTAGATAGCTGCTGTTTCTTTACTATCTACTGTATATCCCCTCCTTGTTTGTGAAGGGATCTACTGTGTTTGTACTTTTTTTGTTATTAATAGAAGTGTAAAATGTTTTGTAGTTGTCTTTTGCTTTTGAAGCTAACTGGATCTCACACACATATTTTGCCTTTTTTATTTTCTTTTTAATGTTTTTGACCATATTTCTATAGATAATGTTGTCTTCCTGACCATGCCTGCCTTTCATTTCTTAGTAAAATGTATTCTTATTTCTTATCAATCTCTTTATGTTTGAGTTGAGCCACCCTGGCACTCTTTTATTCTTGCTGTATTTCATTTTGCTAGGTATATGATTTAGTACCTCTTTCCTTGTTTTTCCTAGCATAATCTTCCACATTCCATTTACTGACTTGTTTTTAAAGTCTTTTGTCTACTCCCATACGGAGATACTGGATTTGACAGATGTGAAATCAGCCCCATTGAAGTTCAGTACACTTGTTGTACCATTTTTACTTTATATTGTACCTCTTAGATTTTAAAGTGCACTATTTGGTGGTCATTATTCCCAAGTGGACTATCCACTGCCACATCGTTAACTGTGTCCCCATATTTGTTAATATGATGTCTAAGGTATTGCTCCATCTAGTTTTTTCCTGCACTTTTCACTCTAAACCAATCTGGTCAAAAACTTCCATGAATGATTTTTCGATTTTTGATATACCTCTTAGCTCCTGCTAGTCAATTCAGGGCAGATTAAAGTCCCTCATCAGTAATGTTCTTTAGGATGGGTCTATGTTTGCTATGTTGTTTGATAACAATGTGTCACTCTCCACTGGAATTGAAGGGGTCCTATACTCTAATCCTAGCTTTATTTTAGTTGCTGCATGAGGTACTAATTTCATCCATAATAACTCTAAAGTGTCCTGGTCTACTAGAATCTCTTCACATTTTAGTGAGTCAGCTATGTATATGGCTATACCCCCTCCTCTCCTATGTACCCTAGATTTTGAGAATAAGTTGTATTCCTTGATGTTCTTTTCCCAGTTATCGTCCTTCTCCCACCAGGTTTCTGTTATTGGTGCAATTTGTATATTCTGGGTATCTAGAAGCTGTTGAAATTCTTCAAATTTATTTACTATGCCCTTAGCATTTAGTAGGATGCCTCTCCATCCTTGCTTATAGGTACTGTCTGTTTCTTTAGGTTTTGTGTCCTTCATTTTTAACAGGCCCTCCCCCACTTTGCCAGTTTAAATGAAAAACAATGATCTCATTCATTTTTTTGCCCAGTATTCTAGTTCCAGCTCTATTTAAGTGCAGCCCATCCTGCTTGTACACAGCTTTATTTCTAAACGTGGTAGAATTGTCCATTTAACCCAATACTATTTAGTCTACAGAAGGAGCGTAACCAGATATTTATTTTGTCTATGGTACAATTTTTATACTTGTAATACCCGTACAGTATACTGGGAGGATGCCAGAAATGATGACTTCTCCCTTCCTTGATTGTACCATATTTACTATCCTGTTATAATCTTCTTGGATGGATTCCACCTTTCATCTCCCCACATCATTTGTTTCTACATGCAGTATAACTAATGTTTTTTTTTTTTTGTGCTCTCCATTAATCTGTCCAGCAGTTTATCTATATAAGCTTACTGGACCCTTGGGAGTGTGCTCACCATTGTGTGAATTTTTCTCCCCTTACATACTAAGATATCTATACCTCTTGTGGTCTAATCCCCAATTACAAGGATATCTCTGTCCCGTTGTACCAAACTTTGGTTTTGATAGTGAACATTATTTCCTAATGTCTCCTGATTTGATAAGTGGGCTGCTCCATCCTTCCTTTGATTACAGGTTTCTGGCAGTCCTTTGTCTATACTGCCTTTATTCAGTTTTCCAATCATTGCTGCCAGGACTTTTATTTTACTCATTTCCCAAAGCCATTTTATCTGAAGCAGGGTTTAATATATTAAATATATTTTGCATTTCAATAGGTGCGCTTCTGTACAATTGCCCTCCTCTACATTTTCTGTTTTGTTCTTGAACTAGAGCCCACTCCTCTACTTCTGCATTTTCAAACAAAGGCAATGTTGTGAGTTGTTTTTCAGATGTTTTGCTTAGTTTGGCTTCCTGCTACTTATAGCAATATCTTCTGATATGGTGTCTAGAAATGTTTCTAATACCCCATCTCTTTTTGAATTTCCAACCTCTTAAGTAATTGCTCAATTTCCTTTTGCAAAGTTGTTATTAACAAGCATTTGTCACATATGAAGTTGTGACAAATGCTTGTTAATAACATTGAAATGTGATTTGTGTTCCAGTGGGCCTACCCAATAACCAGAAAACAATCAATCAGTCAAAGGTTGTTTTTCTTTTATCAGCACAGTCTACTAGGGTACATAGTATTGCAACAGTTTTATACCATAAGCACACTTGTAAGTAACTTTTTATCATTTTAGTAGTGTCTGGTGCTGCTTGTAAAACAGGAAGTGACATGGGTAGTACTTCCAGTTTGCTGAGATTTAAACAGCAGCCTCAGCAAGCAGATTTGAGATTAATCATTGGAAAGATTATACTCTAAAGGATTCTGTGTTTGTGTGAACCCTATCCCCAATATTCCCTCTAGTCTGAGTGTGGAAAGTATTTATTTATTTATTATGAGATCATCGGTTTACAGACCTTTGAGTCATAGACTCATTTACAAAGGCACCTTGTCAAGAGAGCAATACATCACAGCAAGCAAACAGTACAGTACATAACACTTAGATTAAAAAAACAATCAGTGTTACAGACATTCAATGGTGTACACACTTGGTAATAGGTATATCACAGAAGTCATAATATAGGTACACGAGTACCACGTCAGGTAGCAACCAGAGATATTTTATTACGTTAATCAGCAGATGTTGCATGAGACCTCAGGTATATACAGCAAAAGTAGACAGGGCAGACCCAGCCATGAGGTGAATGTAAGGGGCAGGTGGGGGATTATGTGCAGTTGCAGCAGCGAGCGCTTGTCAGATGGCTTCTGAGGGAGACCTTGAAAGGACCAAGCTTAGTAGAGTCAGCTATATTGGCTGGGAGAGAAATGAACCAGGAGGGAGTCCAATAGCAAAAGGATCTCTGGGCCATAGAGGTCCTTACCCTGGAGACAATAAGGGAGGTTTTGACATTGCTGTGGGTGGAGACTGAGAGGGAGGCATGCTGCAGGGAGGTGGTGACCCCGGGGGCGAGAGCCCTAGCAGGGTCTTTTTTAAAAGAAGGCAGGTTTGGAAGTGGAGTCTTTCTTCAAGGTTGAGCAAGTTGGTGGTAGAGTACAGCAGGCATGTATGGGTGCACCTAAGGGTTCCCAGCATTAGCCTGCAGGCCTTGTTTATAGAGAGCTGGATTCTTGCAAGTGCAGTGTTGTCGGCTGCAGCATAGATGGACAGCCCATAGATGATTAGCAACAGAACAGAGGAGGTGATTGCCAATCTAAGGGCCTCTTGTGGTTGGCAGTCCCTATGGCGGTACAACAGTCCAATCCTGACATTGGTGGCAGCAGAAAGGACATTGATATGGGAATGGAAGGAGAGTGCCAAATCAAATGTAATGCCCAGATACTTGTAGGAGGAAACCTGCTCAATGGGGTTTAGTGTGCTAGGCAGTATCAAGAGAGGGGCACTACTGGCTTTGCTTTGGTGATGTGAGAAGAGCATAGCTTTGGTCTTCTTTAGGTTCAGGACTAGCCTTAGTGATGTGAGCCAATGTGCAGCTCAATCAAAAGCTTGTTGGAGGGTGGCCTGGAGTGTGCTGGGGTTGGGGTCAGCGGCGAGGAGCACAGCGTCATCCACATAGAGGAGGATCTTACTTGGGCAGGCCAAGGGAAGGGAGTTGAGGTAGAGACTGAAGAGGAGAGGGCCTAAATTTGAGCCCTGAGGAATCCCAGAGTGGACAGGTCGCGTGTCAGATAGGGTGCTATTGATTTTTACACACTGAGTTCTGGCAGAGAGGTAGCTGGTGAGCTATGCAAGGGGACCGGAGGAGAAACCAAGGCATCTGAGGGAGTCAAGCAGGAGAGGATGGCAAAAAAAATGAAGCTGAATAAGGTGTCTTTGTTTCCATATCAACTGCTGGGCATCTGTGGAAGTGTAGTTCCCAGGCACTAGAAGGACTACATCTAGAGGTTCATCTGCCACAAAACAAAGCAAAAGCAAGCAATGCAAATCTTTATTTATATAGTACCTTTCAAAATGAAGGCACTGTACACAGTATGAACTAAATATTAAAAACAGACAGGAGGGAGATCACATGATGCAGGGTTCCTGATAGCAGCACTGAAGCAGAGCTCCGACACCTCGCCTCTCTTCTGCTTAATATTTTAAGCTAATAGCCTAAAGAGACATCGACCAAACTCACTGCAGGTCAGTCCTGAGGATACAGTCCCAGCCTAGCGCTGAAATTAATTTCATAGTCAGATTTATTTACCACGATGGAGGCTGAAATGAAGCAGGCCCTACCCAGGCATACTCCACCAGCCTCGCTGGAGAAAATGCCTAAAAAACAGAGGGTTCAAGGAGCTGCTGCCGGTAAAGTGACATCCCCAACTCCAGCTGCAATTCCACTAATGGAGGACCACTTTCTGCAAGAAATCTTGCCTTTCAAAGAAACCCTCGCCGATATTTTCTCAGAGTTGAAGTCCCTCCACAGTGACCTTAATGGCCTTACAAGGAGAGTGGGAGATACAGAGGCCTGTATGGCTTCGACAGAGAAGTGGAGGGAGAAGACAGAACCTGAGATAGTGCAGCTGCACCAACAGATACAAAAGCTGCAATTTAAAACCGAAGATTTGGAAGGCAGGAGTAGACAGAAGAATGTATTGATCCTAGGGCTACCAGAATTGGAAGAAGGTGCCAATACTGTGGCTTTCCTGCAGAAATTTCTACAGAAAGTAGTGGGACCTTCCCTACTAAGCGCCAGCTCTCTTAGGCCATGACCCCCACCAGGAGCTCCCCCAAGACCAGTCATCATGAGGTTTCTGAGCTTCATGGAGGAGCAGCAAGTTATCAATAAAGCAAAAGAGTTCCAGAAAATAATGTAGGAAAATGCCACCCTCAGAATAACACAGTACTTGCCCTTGGAGACCCAACAGAAGCGGGCCATTTTTCATGCTACCATTAAGAAGTTAATAGCTGCTGATATCCCATTTCGAATGCTGTACCCAGCCATGCTCCGGATTTCAGTTCAGGGCTCCTGGCTCACATACGATATGCCTGAACAAGCTGCTGCAGATCTTTCCTCAAAACTAGCTAGTTTGTTTAAAGAAGGATGAACTCTCTCTTAACGAACTGTAGTACAGTACTTCTAAAATCACAGTCAGGGGACTCATTTAATTTGTTTACCTGTTGTGCTGGTTGGTTTCTGGGATGTGCTGGGTCTGTCCGGGGGTATTCTGCTGGTTTCTGTGTTGGCGGGTGGGGTCAGAGTAGTATCATGCTCAGGGGGACCCTGGTAATACTTGGGCTCATACAGGAATCTTTCTTGAAGGGGGGCAGCTTCCCAGTGGGACAACATCTAGGGACTTGTGTGGGTGCCCTTCTTATCTTCTCCCATCCATCTCGCAGGCATGAAACTCATGGATTCAGGTCAGTTTTTCCACTTTAATTTTCTGGCCTAGGATTGGATTCTTAAATTCAATTAGGTTATGGAGAAGGTTTTTAAAGTTAGTAGTAGTCCATATTACAATCTGTTATTTATGTGGGGGTAGCTCATAGTAAGAGTTAAGTTCTTGTTATAATCACAGCTCTTGAGCTATAACAAGGTCTAGAAGGGTGAAATGGTCATGTTAAAGATTGCAGGAGGAACAGGGGTTTTCTATAAGGGGCACATTTATGGGTCACAGTCTGAGATCTTCTAGAGTTTAATTCAGAACAGTTGGATCCTCCCAATCTGAAATAAGGCTTCTAACTTTGAAGGGGCTTTAATATAATGAATGGGAGGCAGGGTGGGGGGCTCCAGATTGGGGTGACTTGGGAATGCTGCACAGCGTACTGGCTTGGGGGGGAGATGGCGTCACGATCAGCCTTAATATAAGTGCCATTCATTTCAATGGCCCCTTAGATCAGAGCCCAACTATCATCTTTTGTGAACCACAAGGGCAATAACTACCATTTGGTCTTTACATCTGTGGCAGTAGTAGTAATCGCCATTGGGTTTTGGCCAATCACACAGAAGGTATTTCGGCACGCATCTATTCAGACTGGGGGTGAGAGGCCTATGTAAATAGTTATGGGGGATTATTAATGGGTAGGGTGGGTTGGGTTTTTTGGGTATTCGGAATATGGATACTTCTACTAGGCTTTCTAATTATTATCAGGGCAGAGAGCTTAAGGGTATACATGCTACAGGATAGTGAAATTTTCTCTGTTAAACTGAGTTTCATTGTTTCAAATAAGGTTATGGGGTGGAGTAGGGGAGAGGGTGGGCTGGAGTGTGCCTTAAGGGGTTGATCTGGGATACATGGAATTTTTTGAGGTTGATACCTGAAGGGTGGGGAAAAAATGGTTAATAGTCCTACTAAAATAATTACTTGGAATGTCAGAGGAGTAAGAGATGTTTTGGAAAGGTTACAAATACTCAAGCACTGTTCACATTTAAACGCAGATATTATTCTGCTCCAAGAAACTCACCTGACAGCTGAAGAATCATCATGTTTACGTAGACAGGGAATATCCCAGGTCTTTGCAGCAGAGAACTCGTTTGCAAGCTGTGGGGTAGCCATTCTTTTCAAAAGGCGTGTCCCATTCCAGGTAGATAATATGATCACTGATCCTCTTGGGAGATATGTACTAATCAAGGGTATCTTAAACAATAATATGGTGGTCCTGGGTTCAATATATGGCCCAGTGGGAGGGGATCCTGACTTACTGATGGATCTGGCTAATAAGATTGTCATGCTCCTTCCTGCCCCCTTGATTTTGGGTGGGGATTGGAACATTCCCCTGTCCCAAGACTTGGACAGGACATATAGACCGCTGAAGCCTCTTTCATCTTCGAAGAATGCTTTAAGTGACTTAATAACCCTGTTAGGGCTGGGTGACCCATCGCGTATTTTAAACCCCACGTGTCAGTCATAGACATTTTATTCAAGTGTCCATCAGACGTGGTCATGATTAGATTATTTTCTAATTAGTTGCTCCCTTATTCCTGGTCTTTGCCAGACAGGTATAGAACCCATAGTGATATCTGACCATGTGGTAGCCTGGATGGCTATCTCATTAGTCCCCCATACCCGGAGGGAAGCAATCTGGAGACTGAATACCCAGCTGTTAAAGGATGAGTCTTTGGTCTCTCACATTAAAGAGATCGTTGCTACTTTTATAGAACATAATAGGGATTCAGTTTCGAGATGTGACCTCCTTTGGTGTTCCTTGAAGTGCTGTCTTCGGGGTGAGTTTATTAAGACTGCCTCCAGAAGGAAAAGGATACAGGACTCCAAAAATTTGTCTTTATTAACCCAGATTAAAGAGAAAGAAAACTCCCTATCCTCCACTACTTCCTCAGGTACCCTAGAAGAGCTGTTAGCAATGCGTAATGAATACGCAGAATTAATAAAAGAAAAAGCAGAATATGCTCTGGTCAAGACCAAAGCTAGATATGCAGATCAAGGTGAAAAAGCCGGGAAGCTGCTTGCCCTATAACTTCGTCATCTAGAAAGCTCCCATTTAATCCTTTTGATTCGGTCCTCTGATGGCTCTATTAAAATGGAACCTCAGGAGATTTTACAGATCTTTGAGAACTTTTACAAATTATTATATGGGAAGTGCCTTCCTAACACAAACTCTCAAGATATAGAAACCTATCTAGAGTCTCTAAACCTTCCAGCATTGAATGATTCCAGTCAAGCCTCCTTAGCTTCACCAATATCTACAACCAAAGTAGAAAGGGTCATTAGTAGTCTTACCCTGGACAAAGCACAGGGTCCAGATGGATTCCCACCAAATTTTTACAAAACATTTGCTAAAGAATTAGCCCCCCTTTTGCTTAATTTATATAATTACATGTTCAAAGCAGACAAATTGGATCCAACCCTCATGGATGCCATGATTATTCTTTTACTTAAACCAGACAAGACCCACTTAGACCCAGCTAGCTATAGGCCAATCTCCCTTCTAAACTATGATATTAAGATCTTAGAAAAGGTGCTCTCGCTCTGAATAAAAGCACACTGGACCCAACTTCTGAGTCCGGAACAGGTGGGGTTTGTAGCAGGACGTTCCCCTGCTGACCACCTTAGGACACTCACACATATTTTTCAAGTGGCCTAGTCTTCCCAGTCTCCAATGGCTTTAATTTCCCTAGATGCTGGAAAGGCTTTTGACAGGGTGTATTGGGAATTTTTATGGTTAACCTTGCAGAAAATGGGCTTTCCCTTCCAGTTTGTTGCAATGATACAGTCCCTTTATGCCTCCCCATTGGACAAGATTTACTGTAATGGGATCTTTTCTGCAAGGTTTCCTTTATACATGGGCACCAGACAGGGCTGCCCCCTCTCACCCTTTTTGTTTAACCTTTATTTAGAACCCTTACTCCGGCATATTAAACAGACCCCCCTACTTAGGGGCATCCCTACCCATACTCAGACCATTAAACTCTCGGTCTATGCCGATGATATTCTTCTCCATTTAGCCCACCCAGTTTCCTCACTGGAACAAGTGTTAGAGGTTGTCAATCAGTACGGTAAGCTATCCAATTATAAACTAAATATTTCTAAAACCAAAACTTTCCCTCTGAACAGTCACACCTGGAAGTCTGAATTTGCACACTTATGTATTAAATGGTCCTCCCAAACACTCAATTATTTAGGTATCTATTTATCTAGAGACCCTATTATAGTCCAGAAGCTCAATTTAGATGATCTGGTTGGTGTTATCCAACAGGATCTCTTGAGATGGCAGAATCTATCCCTCTCTTTATGGGCCCAAATAAATATAATTAAGATGAATATCCTTCCCCGGATTTTTTACCCCCTAAATTTATTAAACCTATGGTTTCCAATTTCCTTTTTCAAATGTTTACATTCCATGATATCAAAATTTATCTGGCTAGGCAAACACCCACATCAAGCCTTTTATAAACTCAATGTACCTAAAGCCCAGGGTGGACTTCGCCGCCGCCCCAATTTTCTTTTATATTATTGGTTGAGCCACTTAACTAAATTGGGGAAATGGTTCTCACAGGAGGATATGGAATATACCCCCATCTGGCTCCAAATTGAGAATGATCTCTTAAGGTCTAATAACATTAACCTATCTACGTTTTTTTTACCTAACAAAATCATCACTGTCAGAGAGGTTACAAGACTTGGTAACTAGTATTTCCCTAAGAGTACTTTCACAATGCTGCTCATATCTTAAGATTAAAGTTGATATGGGTCAGTCAATCCTGCTAAACCCCAACATCAAAATTGGAGGGTCAAACTTTTTGCCCCAGTGGCTCCAGCAGCTACAGGAGGCAGGTGTGGAAGACCTATTTTTCTCAGGACAACCTCCTTTCCTCATCTGAAATCCTCAGCAAGTTTGACATCCCAAGGCAGATGATCTTTAAGGTGTACCAAATAAGGCACACTATAACTACCTTGTTTGGGGTTAAACCTCGACCATCCTTAGTCAGATCCTTAATGGCTCAAGTCAGTGAAAGCTCTTTAAAGCCATATTAAGTTTCTACTGTATATATTCTCCTCCTGTCCTTTACCTGCTCTGGTCCTCTTCCTGGTTCTCCAATCTGGTTGGCCTTACTTCCAGATGCGAACCTTGACTGGGCCCGGATCTGGAAGGCTCTCTATATCTACCACTCTCAGGATAGACTTAGACTCACTCAATAGCACATACTGAATAATATGTATTATACCCCTATGAGACTGGCTAAATTGGGCAGGACACCGGACACTACTTGCACCAGGTGTGGTAGGGAAGAAGGGAACATGGTGCACATATTCTGGCACTGTGAAAAGGTATCCCCACTCTGGCAGGAAATCAGATCTAAACTTGACCCCTGGTTGGGGTTAGAAGACCTTTTCACAATTGAGGTTTGTATCCTAGGACAATACAAGGGTACTGTATCAATGTTAAGGAGCGTAGATACCACATGGCCCTAATTGCCATCATTGTTAAAAAACTGGTTCTGAAACACTGCATGGATCAACTAACAGTCTCCTATAGTGAATGGTTAAAGGACATATCTAATTTTTTAGATCTGAATGACTGATAGCAGGTTTTAGGAACAATATGGCAAGTTTTGATAGAAAATGGGGGAAGCTATATGCATTATACTTGCAGTAAGTGTATGACAACTCAACTGTGTGGATACTTGACTAAGTATAAGCAGGGCCCCTGGTGTTCTGCGGCAGAATTTTCTGATTTCTGCAGCAGGGCTCCTTGACTTCTGCGGCAGCATTTCCTGATTTCTGCGACATGATTTATTCATTTATCTGGCAGAATGCAGTCCTGTCATTGGCTAAATATGTTGTGATGTCATCGATGACATCATATGCTGAGCATAGAGGAGGGACTTCAGGATAAACAAGCTGGGAAAGAAAGCCTGACACTATTAAAAAAAAACAGTATATTTATATGAAAATTCACCAAAAACAATGAATTCTGCAGCACTATATATATTCTGTGGCGTGATGCAAATTCCGCAACCGCAGAACCGCAGAATTCCATGGGCCTTGAGTATAAGTGATGTCTCTTCTCCTCCTTCAAGTGATAAAGGCTGACACACTCCAGGGGGGTGGGAAGGAGGAAGGGGGAAGGAGGGTAAGGGGGTTAGGGAAGAAGGGTGGTTTTGGGGGGACTTAGCTAGCTGATCTATGTATAGTTTAGGAAGTTATGATTACCGCTGTACTTTGCATATGCAATCTACCTTGCTTATGTGTAACTGTCTTTTGGTAAAACTAATAAACTTTTAATTAAAAAAAAAGTACAGCTGAGCAATTCTGGCACACAAAGGACGTAAGAAGAAACTCCTATAATCATAAAAGACACAAGAACTGTACATAGAAACAGATTATAAATCACATTAAAGATTTGTATAAAAAGGAAAAAAAACAGACAGCATTATAAATTATTTTAAATCAATCAGGGAAAGCCAAAGAAAAGAAATAAGTTTTTAACATAGATTTAAAACTACTGATGATCAGGCATTCTCTTAACCGACGAGGTAGAGAATTCCACAGGGTTGGAGCTGAAAAAGGAAAAGCACGAGCTCCAGAAGTTTTTAGATGAACCCTGGGAATCTCTGGCAATCCCTTGGTGGTTTGGAGAGGACGATTGGGGGAATAGGGAGTCAGGAGATCTTTCAGGTAGTCAGGTCCCAGTTCATGCAGGCTTTAAAGATAAGACCAGACCAGTCAGTCTTACCTCAGTAGTGAGCAAGATTATGGAGGCATTCCTTAAGGAAAGGATAGTGCAACACCTGGAATCCATAGGAGCACAGGATCCAAGACAGCATGGGTTTACAACAGGAAGGTTCTGTCAAACTAATCTCATAGATTTTATTGACTGGGTAACCAGAGAGGTGGACCAAGAGAATGCAGTTGATGTCACCTACCTTGACTTCGGCAAAGCTTACAATACCGTTCCACATAGAAGATTGATTAATAAGCTGGGTAGGCTCAGGGTGGGTCAGAAGTTGGTCAACTAGGTGGCAAACTGGTTGATGGGCAGAAAACAGAGAGTGGTGGTAAACAGTATACAGTCAGAAGAGATGCAAGTCACAAGTGGGGTACCTCAGGGATTAGTCCTGGGGCCAGTCCTCGTCAAAATCTTCATCAGTGACATTGCAGATGGGCTGGAGGGTAAGGTTCGTTTGTTTGGAGATGACACCAAGATCTGCAACCGAGTAGATGATCCAGATGGGGTGGGCAGAATGAAGAGAGATCTGGCTAAACTGGCAAAATGGTTGGAAGAGTGGCAACTAGGGTTTAATGCAAAAAAGTACAAGATCATGCACATAGGGAAGAGAACCCCTGAAGCCACCTGTAGGTTGGGAGGGGAGTTGCTGGCAGTCACAAGGAAAGAAAGAGACTTGGACATCATCATCACAGATGACCTAAAATCATCCAAGCAGACAACTAAAGCAATAGGTAGGGCTAGAGTGTTGTTGAGGTGTATCAGTAGGGGTATCACAAGTTGTAAGAGGGAGGTAATAATCCCTCTTTACAAGACACTGGTTAGGCCCCATCTGGGGTACTGCGTGCAGTACTGGAGGCCACACCTTTACAAGGACATTAGCCAAATTGCGACAGTCCAGAGAAGGGCAACCAAAATAGTGCAGGGACTGCATCAGAAAACATATGAGAACAGATTAATGGAATTCAATATTTATACCCTAGATCAAAGGAGGGAGAAAGGTTATGTGATTGGAACATTCATACACCTTAAGGGCATTAACAAGGTGAAAGACTCTAACATGTTTCAATATAAGAAAACTAGCAGGACAAGAGGACACAGCATGAGATTAGAGAGAGGTCCATTAAGGGGTAATGTGAGGAAGTTCTTTTTTTCACAGAAAGGGTGGTGGATGCATGGAATGGCCTACCTCAGGAACTGGTGGATATGAATACTGTGCAGGGCTTCAAAAAGGCATGGGATAGTTATAATAAGCAATACAAATAAGCATGAATAGATAGGCCATTGAGAGCGCAAATACCAATGGCACATTCATAAGGTAGAAAAAGAAATGGGCAGACTGGATGGGCCTTGCAGTCCTTATCTGCCATCAACTTCTATGTTTCTATGTTAAGCCTACCTTGTAGGTGATCCACCACTGAACTGGCAGCCAGTGCAGTTCACACAGCACAGGCATAATGTGGCTGATCCTAGAAGAACCAGTCAGAAGCCTGACTGCAGTATTTAGCACTAGTTGCAAGCAGCAGATATCAACCCCAGACAGCCTAGGTAGAGGGCATTGCAGTAGTCAAGACTGGTAGTAATGAAGGCAATGACCAGTGCTGGAAGGTCACCCGGTGGAACCAGGTATTTTTCCTGGGTGATATTCCTCAGATGCTAAAATGAGGATTTAACCACAGTTGACACCTAAGATTCCAGGGTCAAGCCATTGTCAAAAATAATACCCAGGTTATGTCCCCAATCTGAGGTAGTGAGCTGGATACCATCAAGCCATAGGCCCGACATGTGCCCAGCTCTCAAACCCGCTCCTAGGTAACCCAGGTCCACAACCAACACCTCAGTCTTATCCAGATTCAGTCTCAGCCAACTCGAGCTCATCCAGTGTTTGATCTCGGAGAGGCAACTATTTAGCATAGAGATTGCATCAACCTGTCTGGGCATGAAGGACATATACAGCTGAGTATCATCTGCATAGCAGTGAAAACTCAAGCAGTATCACCTGATGATATCTCCCAATGGTAGTATGTACACTGTGAACAATATGGGTGCCAATATGGAGCCCTGCAGTATTCCACAGGACAGGGGAAGGGCGTTAGAGGAATAAATTCCAGTGACCACCCTCTGAGACCTGCCTACGAGCAATGATCAAAACCATTTGAGAACTGTACCCAACAGTCCACAAAGGAACTGCAAGGTCTCCAAAAGCACCCCATGGTCCACAGTGGACAACATTGGTAGTACAGAGCATTGTGCGATAGTGGAGGAGAGGCACTCTTCTCATTTTCTGCACTGCCAATTTTAAAGGTCACTGAGCTTCTTAAGTGACTAGGAAACATAGCACGTTAACAGTTTTATATCACAGAAACACTTGTAAGTGCCATTTTGTATCATTTTAGCAGCATATGGGGCAGTTTGTAAAACAGGAAGTGACACAGATAGCAGTTACAGTTTGCTGAGATTTAAACAGCAGCCTCAGTGAGCAGGTCTGGGAATAAGCATGGAACAGATTGTACTGTAAAGGGTTTTGTGTGTGTGAACCTTACCTCCAAAATTCCCTCTACTCTGGGTGTGGAAGTTTAAAAAACAGAGAGATGAATAAGGTGTCTTTGTTTCCAGAACAGCTGCCGGGCATCTGGGGAAGTATCGACCACAGACACTAGAGAGACTACAGCTTGGGGACCATCTTTGCTGATACTACCACATTGGTAGTATAGAGCAGTGTGGGATACTGGAGGACAGACTCTTGACTCATTTTTTGTACTGCCAATTCTAAAGGTTGCTGGGCTTTAAAGCAACACTTGCTTCTAGGGGACATAGTCTTTTAATAGTCGTGTACCATGAGAACACTTGTAAGTGCGTTTTTTATCATTTTAACGTCATCTGGGGCAGCTTGCAAAACAGGAAGTGACATGGGCAGCACTTCCAGGTTGATGAGTTTTAAACAGCAGCCTTGGTGAACTGGGCTGAGATTAAACAAAGGAAAGATTGTACTGTAAAGGGTTTTGTGTGTGTGCAAACCCTATCCCAAAAATATTCTCTCATTTGAGTGTTTAAAGTTGAAAAAAAAACAAGGATGAATAAGGTGTCTGTTCCCATAGCAACTGCTGAGCATCTGGGGAAGTTTAGTTTCCAGGTTCTAGAAGGACTACAGCTGTGGGTCCAGCTTTACTGATACTACCACATTGGTAGTATAGAGCATTGAGCGATAGTAGAGGACAGGCTCTCCACTCATTCTTTGCACTGTCAATTCTAAAGGGTGCTGGGCTTTTTACCAACATGAGCTATTTGGGGACATAGTAATATAAATAGTTATATATAACAGGCACACTTGTAAGAGCCTTTTTTTATCAATTTAGCAGTCGAGCAGCTTGCAAAACAGGAAGTTACATGGGTAGCACTTCCATTTTGCTGAGATTTAAACAGCAGCCTTAGCTAACAGACTGCGATTAAGTAAAAGAAAGATTGTGCTATAAATGTGTGTGTGAGTGTGAGTATATGTGTGTGTGTGTGTGGGGGGGGGTGTTTGTACCATATCTCCAAAATTCCCTTTAGCTTGTGTGTGGAAAGTTTAAAGAAATGAAAGCAAGGGGCTGAATAAGGTGTATTTATTCCTATAGTAACTGCTGGGGATCTGGGGAAGTGTAGTTCCCAGGCACTAGAATGACTACAGCTATGGATTTGTTTTTACTGATACTACCTCATTTGTAGTGCTGAGCATTGTGGGATACTGGAGGACAGGCACTTCACTCATTTTTTATACTGCCAAGTCTAAAGGTTGCTGGACTTTCTAGCAGCACAGGCTACTGGGGACATATATTTTAACCGTTTTATACCACAAGTACATTTGTAAGTGCATTTTTTTTATCATTTAAGCAGTGTCAGACAGCTTGCAAGACAGCAAGTAACACAGGTAGCACTTCCAGTTTGCTGAGATCTAAACAGCAGCCTCAGCAAGTGGAGGTGAGTGCAGGGCAGAGGCAATGCTGGGAGAGGCAAGCATGTCTGCCATTGTCAGCCAGGAGAAGCTAGGAAGCCAGGTATCTTTCTAATGCCAAGGTAGGCAAAACACAAACATTGGTACTGTATAAGGCAAACTGCAACTGTGGCAGGACAAGTGTGCTATGTTACCTTTAATAATGGGCAGACCGAAACAAACTGTGGAATATGCAAAAAGTTTAGCCTCAGCTTGAATACAGATTTTGAAGCCTTCACATGTATACAATGTGAATAGATTAGGGAACTGAAAACAATAATACTAAATCTGAAAATGAGACTGAGTTAATATGAGAGCCTAAGACTCACCAAACAGATTATGACACCTAAAACATTAATACCCATATAAGCACATCACATAATTCAAGTGATGTATACACAAGTACAGATTCACCACAATTTCAATTAATTAATATTGATGCTGATACACAATGGAACAATGGTACAAAAAGACAGAGGGGGAAGATCATGATTTGGAGGTGGATTGTACCTTAATAAATTATAACAGAAAAATTAAGAGGGGTAGCAGATCTATGTTGTTTAATAATGAACAGCAAAACACCTTTGAGCCCCAGTCACATGATGGGATTATTCAGGGAAATGATGGACCAGAAATAAACCAAGATAAAAGTCCAGAATAAAATGGTAAGGCACACCAAGTTTTTATTTTGGATGATTCTGTAAGCAGCAGTGAAACAAAAAAGTTATTCCAAAAAGCTAATTTTCTGCTATGGTTATGAAAAATATTGGCAGTACTTTTGATATGAGTTTTCTGGAGGCTTCCTATGCTGTGTACTGTATATTTATATTTTTGTCTGGATTCTTACCCTCCTCAGGTCCTCAATATTATTTCTATGCAAAAATGAGGCTACCATTCTTATTTCCTGAGAAATAATTAAACATTTTCTTAACATTCTTAAATGATAATAAAAGCTGAATATGTTGCCACCAAAGTAAACCGGAAGACATCTGGTATTGATTAATAAGAAAAAAAAGGCGGGGTTGGTATTTAGCCCATTTGTGTTGCTGTGTTGTTTTAAATACACAGATACGTCAATCTGTGGGCCAGATAAACTAAACTGGACAACCAGCAGTTTCTCAGGGGCAAGGATAACTAATATTGATAACGTGTCAGAGAAAATACTGCAAAATGCAGGTGAGAACCCACTAGTGGTGGTTCATGTGGCACCAACAATGTTGGAAGACAAAATATTGATGAAATAAAAGTGGAATATATGAGGCTCTGCAAAAACTGAGAGAGAAGGGACTGTTAGATTGTGCTGCCAGAAATACGGCAAGAACATAGGTCTAACAAAGAGAGACTTATAGAGACCAGGATGGTAAATGAATGGCTCAGGAAATGGCATTAAAGTAAGGGTTATAAATGTATTACAAACTGAAAAGTTTTTTCAAACAAAATTCATTACTGTTGTTGGGATAGCTTACATTTAAGTAAGCATTGTCCCCCCCAGTACATTAAATATCTGGGGACTTTTATTACCTCTGACCCTTCTCTATCACACAAGCTTAATCTTGAAGACCTGTGGAGTACTATCCAGCAAGACATATCACACTGGAAAATTCTTTCGCATTCGCTGTGGGGTAGGATCAACATTATAAAGATGAATGTCCTTCCTAGGCTCTTCTATCCTCTCAACATGCTCAACATTTGGTTACCCTTATCCTTTTTCAAGTGTATTCACTCTGACATTACCTCATTTATATGGCTAGATAAAGCTGCCAGAAGATCCTATCTTAAATTAAGTCTGCCCAAGCAGTCTGGAGGGCTACACCTGCCCAACTTCTTGCTCTACTATTGGTCTAGCCACCTTTACAAATGTGGGAAATGGTTATCTATATCCCCGCTTCAACGGCAACAAGATTATATTCCTATTTGGCTGCAAATCGAATCTGATCTCTTCTCCACACACAGACTGACTCCTGCTACAGTTTTCTTTTCTCCAGTGAAAGCTATACCAAAATCTTTATATTCCTCCCCAGCTGGAGTCCCACTCAGAGTCTTTTCGCAAGTGTGTGGACATCTTAAGATGATTCCGGTCAAAGACTTCTCCCAACCAATCCTTTCCAATTTAAATATCAAAATAGGAGGACACCCACTTTCCCTAACCTGGCTCCCAATGGCCCTGGAGTTCAAAGTTTCAGATTTCTACTCCCATACCTCTATTCTGTCCTCTCAAGGGATCCTAGCTAAACTTGGGCTACCACTGGCTTATATTTTTAAGGCTTACCAAATTAGGTATCTTTTGGTCAAAATGTTTGGACCTCAGCCACTACCTTCTCTATTTGATGACTTCTTGCAGCAGATAAGTTGTCCGGCCTGTGGCCTGCATGGGGTCTCTTTATTATATAAGCATGTGCGCACTAGTCCCCAACCCCAATCTCCATTGGGCTCCAAGGTGTGGGACACTCTGTTACCAGATCTGGAAATCAACTGGACCCAACTCTGGAAGGACTTATATGTCGATATCTCTCAGGACCAGTACAAGCTCACCCAATACTGTATTTTAAAAAAACATGTACTACACTCCAATCAAATTAGCTAAACTGGGGTGCCTTCCCTCAACTACATGCTCCAGATGTGGTAAGGAGAAGAGCTCCCTCCTGCATATCTTCTGGTCTTGCGAGAAGGTATCCCTCTGTGGAAACAAATTGAAATTAAGTTAGACCCATTCTTAGGCTTACAAGGCCTTTTCTCCCCTGCTATTTGCATCATTGGGGACTTCTCCCAAATCCCAGTAAAAGAGAAAAGGTATCATATGGCTGTTATCTCCCTAGCAGTTAAAAAACTTGCACTCAGGAAGTGGATAGACCAGGCTCCCATCACCTATTCAAAATGGCTGCATGAGATATCCTTTGCCTCTGTGCAGAACAGTTAATTGCCAGAGTCCACCATCGTAAACCCCTAATTACTAAAAAATTGGGGAAAGTCTGTGTACCTGTCTTGATTCCCTCTTGTTGGCTTTCCTGTGCACCTCCACAATATCTGTTGAACAACATCTAATCTGTGACAAACAAATTCTTTACTGTCGTAGGCATCCTTATGGAGAAATTGCACCTCGCTTGGGGTGAGTGGTGGGCTGGGGGCAGGGGAGGAGAGGCAGGGTAGTAGGTTTCATTTTCTCCTATTCATTGCTTTTGTCTAATTGTGTGTTGCCAAATTATTACTGTGTTATTGTTGTAATTTCAATAAAATGTCTTTAATTTAAAAAAAACTAATTAAGTAAGTATGCTAATGCAGCTTTGGGAAAATAGATCAAAACATTGATTACAAAGACTTAAACTTGAAATAATAGGGTCTTTGGTCCATAATAATACAGTATAAAACAGAAAGGTTGCATTGAGTAATAAAAAGAAGGCATACATTGTTATCCAGCCAATGCATGTAACTAAAATATTACTAAAAACAATGAGAACTCGAGTTAATACTGGCTAAGGAATGTATAACTGCAGATGCAATTACAGAAACATTGTGGCACAGTACAAGTAAGTGTAATAAACATATACCAGACTATATGCTGTTAAATAGAAATAGGAAAACAGAAAGGGAGGAGGAGTATGTGCATACATTAAGGAAGGAGTGGGATGGTTAGAACTAGGTGGTATAAAAAAATATTAATTTGAGGAAAGTATCTGGATACAGTTAATAACAGAAAATGGGAAAATGAAAAGAGCAGGAATCTGCTATATGCCACCTAACAGAGATAATAACTATAACCAAGAACTACTTATGGAGATCTCAAAGGCAGCTGAAGTGGGAAATCTAATTGTTATTGGGAACTTTAATCTGCAGGAATTATTTTTTTATTTCGTTTTTGTTCACTGGAAAAGGAACACTAGACAATTCTGCCTATTTTCACCTTCATCCAAGGGTAGGGGGAGATACAGATGGTAACCAACTAAAATTAAACCAGATTAAGCTGTTGGTGGTATTTTTAGTGAATGGGGGAAATTGGGCCAGGACACCAGGGAAATTCCCTTACTCGTCAGAAGGGAGCTCTGCTTTCTGCAGCAAGCATGGACGATTCCAATGTTGGTCTGGAGGTGGAGAGAGATGGAAGTTCTTAGGCTGCTGCAGCAGTGGCTGCAAAGGAGGGAGCTGGAATGCACCCTTCGGGTGGCCAGCAAAGCACCTCAGGTAACACAGTGTGTACTGTGACTGTCATTGACAGTGAAGTAGAAGCAGCTGGGAGAGCTGCTGTGACCCCAGCTGAAGAATCGATTGAAATCACAGTTGAGTCACCAGGAAAAGATTTGCCACAGTTACTATTAAAGAAAAAGTATCTGCTACAACAACAAATTTTGAAAGTCAAAAGGCTGTACTGATCTATGAGAAACTCAGGGAGAAAGAGAAAAAAAGGAAACGGGAGGTTGGTAACCCACCAGGACAACCAGAAGCTAATCCAGCAAAGGTTTTTCTCGCTTCTGGTTCTGGAAGTAACCCAGATGCAGCTTCTCAGAATGCAGAAGCAAGTAACTTGGAGTCAGTACTGGGAGAACAGGACTCGTGGTCCCCAGAACATGCATTGCATGGCGTGAGCTGGATCCAGTCCAGATCGGGTGTTTGGGTGCCTGACGCAAATATTCCACTCCCTGGGACCTCCAAGGAAAGGATTAAATCTGAACCAGTAATGGTGGATAACATCTCTTCAGAGCTCACTGAGAGGGTGCAAGGACAGGTCTCACAAAAAACTCTGTCTGCATCAGGAGGTACTATTCCATTCCCCCACCCAGATGACTCCCCCTCTGAGGAATTTTTTGATGCCCAAACGGGATTTTAGTCAGGTTCTTCCAATGTTCTACCTCAGACTTTAGGAACAGTGGATTAAGAGGCTCCAGCAAATGTAGTAGCACCAGCTGCACCTCTTCCTACCTATGCAAGTGTCTTAAACAAGCCCACTGAATTAGCCAAATGGCAAAATGCAATGAGACTGAGATGTTTAGGCAATGCTGAAGAAATGCCTGATAGATTTTATATAGGAAAAATCTTGCTTAAGCAGAGGTGTATGCTCTGATACACACACCTGGGGAGACAACATATGACATTGGTTTCCATACTCAAGACATTTTAGATAGATTTTGGATTAAATAAGCCTTGTTTTAAACTAATCCATTATGGGGGCATTTCCAAGCCATTCCATGTGAATATATTATTTTGGAATGAAGGGGAAGTGAACACTACCAACATAAATTACTGGCTTGAGAAAAGATGTAAAACCCAAGGAAATCCAGAGCCCATTTTACGTGAAGAAGGGTTCTGGAATGGGGGCTGGAGGTTTAAAGTAAACCTTTTCCAAAATGACTCAGGTATTCAGCACTTACCAAACTGTTTTTATCCAGGGATGGATGAGGGATTTATCTTTTATCTAGGACAACCAAGACATTGTTACAAGTGTGGTTCCCATTGTCATTTAAGCCGCACTTGTGATGTGTCCAGTGTGGGGAGATGGAACACTCTATACAACATTGCTACAGTCCCCTTAACTGTAATCTCTGTGATGAGGAGTGTTCCCTTATGGACTGCCCATGGGCTGCCCATAATACAACTGATGCTGATGATGTGATTATGGAGTTCAAGATTACTATATTGACACTGCATCTAAATCAGCAAGGGCAGACACCTCTCGTGCTAGAACATCCCAAGCTTCCACTGTAACGCCCCCTTACCTCCTGCGGGTGCAGCTCCATCAGCAGAAAATCCCCTGAGCCCAGACACCTTAGGAACAAGTGCTACAGGGGTTGTATTACAGGATCCTTTATAACAAAGGCAAAAACAGGATGGGCCTGTTACAGGGACTGTATCTATGCTCCGTCCCTTTTTCCCACCTGAGGAACAGTTTCAAATACCAAAAAAAAGAGCTGGTCTGTGGAAAATGGACCAGAGCAAGCAACCCCCAACAGGACCTCTGTTCCTGGTTCAGAATAAATATACAGTTCTGCAAGAAGGGGAGACTGATTTGGTGTCTGAATCCAACTCTACTTCTATTTACTCCTCACAGCTTATGGAGAGTTAGATGTTGAACCTGCACAAGAGAAATCAGAATAGGGTGAAAAAATGTATGGGGTCTACAGCATGGTTAAAGAAAACTAGACAATCACCTGCTATTTGAAAGTGTTATGAGTGAGCCCCTATATGACTTTACTGTGGTGTCTTTAAAGGATACCTAAACAACATTTTGACAACAAACTATTCAAAATTGTGACCCCCCGTAGGTCACTAAAGGAAAGATTGCTGTATTCATTAAGGCTAAAACTATATATATGCAATTTAACTAAATGTGGTTTCAGAGCATTTGAATATTGTAAAATCAGTCTTCTAATTTCAAAAAAACTGTCTTACCGGCTTCCTAAAATGGCCACCAAATGTGTTATGTGATGACATCATTTGAGCCAAAGTCAGAAAGATATATGGCTCTCTATAGTGCTAACTAGTTATTTTTTCCCTTTGTATAGAATTGTTTCACCCAAAAGATCAAAACCATGTGCATTATTTTGTATAATACACATGTTAGGCCATGGTTGTGTTCATTTTTTTTAACATGCTGAAATTGTGTTTTAATCCAACCAACCTTCTCTGTGGCAAACCACAGTGCAGTACAAATCCTGAATTACCTGGTAGTCTAGTGGTTATGATGGATCCAAGATACTGCAGTGGGGGTGCTGGGGTGGTGTGCATGCTTAATATGCACTTTTTAAAATTTTTATTAAACCTTTATATTTTCTGCTATTCTTTCTTAGTATGTTTTTGACAGAACCTACAAATGTAATCCATAGTTTGAATGTAAACATTTGTACAATCAATAAATCAGACTTCTTCAACAAAGTGAAAAGCAGCAGTAGCATGCAAGTACATTACTATGTGTGTGTTGGGGGGGTGCAGCCACACCCTTCACCACCCCCTAGAGCCACTTTTTTGTAGCAAAGTTCTTGTTCAATCCAATGTTAGAGTTCATACTTTCTCAAAACTCAAGTATATGCTTGTCTTGTATTATTTTTCCATGGCAAATAATAATAATAACAAGAATCATCACCTATATAGTGGTTTTCATGCACATTGTATCCCAAAGTGCTTTACAAGCAATATAGACTGGTAGTGAAGTGACTGAACATGTAGTGGCAGCCATTTCATGCATTAAAATCTACACACAGCTTTGGACAATTGCATGAACTGGTTTTATGGGAAAGGGAATGTTGTCCAGGACAACAGGGTCAGGTAGTGATCAAGGTGTTGGCAGCCCACATCTTATTTCTCACAGTAATCTGCTCATATTTCTCTCATCTGTCTTCCCCCTTCCCTGAATAAGGTAGTACCTTGCCAGAGTGGCCTTCTCAGTCCGCCTTTGGTATTCATTCATCACTATTCCTCCTCACACCGAACACTGGTGAGCTCATCACCCTTCTGCATCATGAATGCAAGTACAAGAGTCCCTGTTTTATTTTGACATATCAAATATAAAGATATCTTTCCAGAAAGTCAGGCTAATAGCAACAGGGAACAAGGGGAATGATGGGCTTTCCTATCCTTAAAAGATATATGCTACATTTGATTAGGCACTGCTAAATGATGGGTGTGCACATTATTATGCACATCATTTAACAGTGCCTAATCATAGGTGGCTTAGATCTTACATGGGTAGGAAAGCCTATTTTTCCACTTGTGCAATGCAGCTATCAGCCTGGCTTACCAGAAGATTATGTTTATTATAATATGTAAAAATAACATGGGAGACTGTACTAACCATATTCATGATGTATAAGGGTAGTGAACTCGCCAGTTTTTGGTATGGGGTGCAGGTGAGAAGAATGAATGTCAGACAGGGACTGAAGAGGCCATTCCAGCAGGGTATAGTTATATTTAGGTTAGTTGAAGACATGAAGGAGGACATTGAGCAGATCACTGTGAGACCAGAAATGTAGGGCTGCCAACATTGTGATCATTATCTGACTGTGGATTAGAGTAGCCAGTGATGACAAATACTCTGAGTGGCAGGGTTGCACCTAAACTGTTACTTGAATTCAGTGTAGGGAGATTATCCTCAGGTGGGGAGGGGTGTTGACATTTGTTAGGACAGTATTGAGGGAGCTGTGTATAGCTCATTCAAGATTTGGAAGGGTGGCAGCCAGCCAGTTCGAATTGTGGAGTACAACACAGAAAAGTACTGGAGAAGAATTGCTGGGGACTGTCCTGCGGGGTTCTGAAGATCACAGGTAAAGGAGTAGACTGACAATGGAAGTCGGGTGGATTTGCTCAAGGTATGAGTATGCCTCTCCTGCTAATAATATTGTTACCCATTGTAAGTGCAGCCCTTATGAGGGCATGAACAGCAGTTTTTCTGATGGGTCATGATGCCTATTGCTTGGCCCTCCAGGAAGACCTAGTTGTTGGTTAATGGGGTGGGAAAAAACACAACAGAGGAACTGTACATACTACTCTCACTGTGCAGAAGGGTGGTGATCCACTCAATGTTAACTGTGGGAGCAGAAGTCAAACACTGAGACTGTGGACTGGAGAGTGATTTGGGAGGCATTTTTTAACAGTGCCAGCTGATGATGCATATTGGTATAGGTGTGCACAACTCTCTGAGGTACAAGATTGCAATCTGAGCTATGATAATTCTCTTCATGAGACTGTAAGCACACATGCAGCACCAGGCAGTACTAAGGACAGGATATGGATGGTGGGGTGTTCAACAGAAGGTAGGCTAGATGCAGGAGGTTCACATGGAAAAAGAAAGCCTTATTTGTGGATTAACAAGACAGCATGGGCTTTGGAACTGAACCAGACCAGTACTTTGCTCTGTGACCATGAGCAAGTCATTACACTTCCTTGTCCTCCCAGGCCACACCTGTAAACAAGCTTTCAGCGTAGTGTGTCCCTCCTGGCTAACAAAAAACAAAATTCAGTGCATCACATAACCACTAGATCATCAAGTAATTGAAGTGTTGTACTGTAATGCAGTTTGCCAAGGAAAAAGTCAGCTGGATTGCAAAACATTTCCACAAGTTAAAGTAAACTAAATAAACAAAATCATAGCCTAACATGTGTACTAATCAAAATAATCCACAAGTTAATACATGGTGTTGATCATTCTGGTACAACAATTCAAAACAAAGAGGGAAAGAAGAACTAGTAAGCTCTATAGAAATGTATGTGGGTCTCTGTCTTTGGCTCAGATTATGTCATCATAACTCATCACTTAACAGACTTGGCAGCCATTTTAAGGAGAAACCAAGGCTGTTTTTTAAAAGTGAAAGGCTGATGTTTACTTTATTCAGAAGCTATGAAACTGAATTTATATTATTTACATAAATGCAGTTTTAGCATAAATGTAAACAGCAGCCTTTACTTTACCTTGTTATGAAGCCAGATTTTGGAGTTTGCGGTTTTAAAAAACTGCTAGTTTAGGTACCCTTTAACCATCAATAATATTAAGCCTGAATGGAAATGAACTTTAAACTATGCTCATTTTGCTTCAAATATGCATGATTTAATTTTCTTACAGGATACCAGGTTGCACTCTGCAGGGGAGATGCATGAAGCCAGTATAGCATGGGTTTGGGATCAGACCTTTATGATCTATAGGGGTCAAACTTTGTACAGGTGTGGGAATTTGTATAAATAATCCAGCAGCATGGATAGTCCATATGGTGGATATAATCCCTGGATGGTTAATGCTCCTGGATGTTACAATGGCAAATATTGACCTACATCTCATAAATGTGTATGCCCCCAGACTATGGTCTCTACGATATATTTATTCCAACAGATTCTTCCATATTTTATAACATCGAGGTTGGTCTTACTCAGAGGTGACTTTAACTGTAGTAGATTCAACATGGGCAGGGGCTCAAAAATGAGCAAAAGGTATTGTGACACCACTAATTTAAATAATTTAGCCAAGCTACTTCAGTATATGCATTCATGGCAAAGGGGAAGAGCCCTCCAAAAACGTATTTTAGGGGCTCCATTACCAAAATAATTAAGTATGTGTTTATTTCAGAGTCCTTGGAAATAAAGCAAGCTACTGCAACCCTGGTTCTCTCAACAGATCACGCAATGCTAGCTTAAAGCTCTCTAATAATACTAAAATGAGGAGAGGCCTTGGGCATTGGAGGATGAACTTATTCATTTTAACTAATCCCTGTGACAAACAGCCATCTGCTTGTTATTATTTGTATATTTGTGATATAAATATATATTTAGACTTCTGCTTAGAAATGCAGGCCAAGCAGAAAAGCCTCACGGGATATTGGATTTTTAAAAGAAAGCTTGTTGTCACAGCTAGCTTGTGAAAGCTGTTTTCCTGGGACTATAATAAAAACAGGATATCAAACAACCATTTACTTTGACTCTAGGAAGCTGGCCATAACAGTCTTCATTTTATGACCTATCAGGAGGTAAGCCAACTTCTGACAGATACTGTATCTGTGAAAATCCTCACACTGATAGGGGAAATAGCTTTCAGGATATCATTTTGAAGATCAATGGGGTAATTCTGACCTGACATAAAAAGCAGGCTCACTAATTAAAAAAGTAAATTATTTTTTAAGTGGGATGCTTAGCAATATGCGAATGCCTGTGACTAATTTGGTATGCAGAAATGAGAGTGACCTCATAGCCAGCATCACCACAGAGCAGTGACCTCACAAGCTAGATGGGACCCTTTTTCCCTCATTGATATTGTCAAGGCTGAGGATAGATTGTGCCTTGTACTTCTGGACTCCTGAGAGAAACACACTTTTGTTCCAATTTTGCAAGACTTCGCATACTTGTGTTTGGACTTTCAAGAGACACTTTTTACTTCTGGACTCTCAAGCACTTCTACCAAAGTTAGGTACTTCAACCACCACCATTTACTAATTAAAACTAGGATAGGATCAGTTACTCAGTAACATGGGTGGTTTGTTTATACTTGTCCTTTTCTTTGTATTACTGTACCGTTAATGTTACACTGTATGTTCTATGTTTTGTATTTTATTTACTATTTTTAATTCTAGTATACTTAGTTTTCCTTGAAAACCTGCCTGAGCTTTTTTTCTCATTTTGAGTGTAAATACTGGGACATTTTTGATAATTCTGACAGAACTGTTAAGTGCTTACAGTGTGTTACCATATGCAACAAGGTAAGGAAATACAGAACCTAGGTCTCAATTGAGTCAAATGGGGGATTGTTAACCAGTTTGGATGCCTGCTAGGTTAAGTATTTCACTGCATTTCCCCAAAGAAAGTGTGATATTTAGACCTGTTACCTGGGTATGCTATCAAAAAAGGGTTCATATTTGACCCAGGACTAGTGTAGGCATAGATGAGGGAAGAAGATGACTTCCACCTACAGTGAATATACTACGGAATAACTGATGCAGTTGTGCCAAGAGAGAGGAATCAATTGTGAGGGGTGAAACAAACACCACCTCATGGAGGCTCTTGTGGCAGCTGATGGCCAAGACCTGGAGGGGACCAGACCTTGGGTGTGGAGTGGCCAGGGTCCATCGCAGTGTCCAATCCCAGGGAAGATGACAGTGGGACCAGTGTTAACCCGAGAGCCACTGCAGTACAGAAACATCACCACCATTCTGGAACCAGAAGGGATAAAGCTACAGATAGAGTTGAAGAGAATGAAGCTGGAATTCAAGCAGAAGAGGTTTAAAGCCTGGCAGCTAAGAGAGCTTGAACAGAGGAAGCTGGAGATGGAGAGAGAGGAGAAGTGATAGCAGTGAGAGGCTGAGCGAGAGGAAAGAGAGTGACAGCTACAGCAAGAGGCTGAGTGAGAGGAGAGAGAATGCCAGAGGAAATTTTAACTGGATAAGCTACAACTCCAAAGACCAGTGTCAGAGCAGGTAAGTGGCATGGGTGAACCTGGACCCAGGATTGGGTTACAAATTTCATTCTAAACTGATAGCTGAATTTAAAGAGGGGCAAGATATGGATGCATTTTTAATCTCATTTGAAAAGGTATGCATTCAGGCAAAAGTTCCCAGAGTCCTGGAGCTTCCAGCTACAGTATCCCCGCTGCTTAACGGTAAAGCTTTTGATGCATTGGGTCAAAAGGACAATCAGAACAGTTATGATTATGGCAAACTTAAAGCTGCATTGTTAAAAAAGTATGACTTGACAGCTGAAGTGTTCAGAGTTAAGTTCTGTAAGTTCAGGAGAAGTTCTGACATGAGCTATAATGAGCTAGTTACCGAATAACGTCAGTTTTTAAAATGCAGGTGGCAAGAGTTAAAGCAGACTCTGTAAAGAAAATTAAGAATGTTGTACTTTTGAAGCAGTTCTTCTGGACTTGCCCAGCAGAGCTGAAAACCTGACTAGAGGACCAAGATCCAAAAACATTTCAGGAGGCTGCCAAGCTCTCGGACCTGTATGCCAGGAACAGACCTGCTCTGAGAGGGAGTGGGGCAGATGTGGCAGTGCAGAAAGGGAAAAGCACACCTTCAGGGCAGCTAAAACCCTCACTGCCTGCCCAGAAAGTGGACAGCCCCAGGTTACAAAGAAAGGATTTGCCTAAAAAAAAGAAATGAATGTTCGTTTTGCAAACAATCTGGACATATTGTAAGACAGTGTCCTAAAAGGCAGAGAGTGCACAAAGTGGTGCTGGGAAAGAAGTGTTTTTTTTTGTGTGTCCCTGAAAGCATGCCAGTAAAAATGAGAGAGCACATACACCCAGTTACTATGAATGGGGTACAGACCCATGGTTTAAGGGACAAGGCGGCATCCCTTACTTTAGTAAAAGGTGATTTGCTTGAGCCTGAACAGCTTATACCCAATCAGTTTGTTACAGTACAGGGAGTCACATGGGAAGAAGAAAACTCTGCCACTTGCTAGTGTTCTCCTAGACTGGGTTGAAACAGGAGAGACTATGCAGAAAGTTGCAGTGGCAGAAAATCTGGCCCCAGATGTGATTATAGGGAACAATCTCCAAAAGAAGTGTGTGCAGTTACCCACAGTCAGGTGACAAAGGCAAATTGTAGTTCCATGGACCCATAGAAGCCCCTGTGGAAAACACTGGGAGGCTGGTTCCCCAGCCTGTGTTTTCTGATATGGAGAATAATGAAAGGGGGCTATAAATTTCCCAGGTAGCAGTTAATAGAACAACTACAGAATGTTACCCTGAAGAGGAATGGGTAGCCAATTGTCAGGGGGATAGGGATTGCAGTGACCCTGAATGCCCTGATGCTAGAGCTAGGGACACTAATTTAGAAACTGGAGGGGACCTGTCCCATGCTTTGGGAATGTGTAAAGATTTTGCAGTTGCTCAGAAAAATTACCCTAGTTTAGAGAGGCTGAGGGCTTGGGCAGAATCTGATGGAGCACAGGGAGGTGATGAGAGACATAGAGTGTACTGGGACATGGGACTGCTGTATATGCAGGATGTAAGGACAGAGGGAGGAGTGATGGGCAGGCAGCTTGTCGTTCTCCAGGGGTACTGTTAGGAGTTGCCCAAGATTGCTCATGATATTCCCATGTCTGGACATCTGAGAATCACATGCACTATCCAGTGACTTGCCCAGAATTTCTATTGGCCCAACTTCACCCAGCAGGTGAAGGAAAATTGCAGGTCTTGTCAATGGTGCAAAGAAATAGGAAAGGCAGGTAGTAAACCCAAGCCACCCTAACGCTCTTGTCCATAGTGGAGGAGCCATTCCAGAGGGTAGGAATGGGTATTGTGGGGCCTTTGAATACCCCCAGCTCCTCCAGGAAGAGGTTTATCCTAACAGTGGTGGATTATGTCACCCAGTACCCAGAGGCAGTAGCCCTATCCTTACTGAGGACAAATGAAGTGGCAGATGCATTGCTAGGGATTTTCACCCATGTTGGCTGTCCAGAGGAGGTTAACACAATCAAGAGGGTTCCTTTATGTCAGACCTGATGAAGTATTTGAGGGAGAAGTGTGGGGTGGTGCAGATATGCACAACACTTTATCACCTGCGAGCCAATGGGCTTGTGGAAAGATTTAATGGTACCCTTAAATCAATGCTCCAAGTGTTTGCTGAGCAGCATGGAAGGGACTGGGAGAAATACCTTCCCCACCTGTTGTTCACATACAGGGAGGTGCCCCAAGGATCGACAGGGTTCTCCCTCTTTGAGCTCTCATATGGACACATGGTGTGCGGGAACCTAGACTTGATCCAGGAGGACTGGGAAGGCAAGCATGCCACCCAGGGAGCTCCCATAGTTGATTAAGTCCTTAAGTTTAGGGAAAAGCTGAAGAAGCTTATGGGAACAGCCCAGAGCAACCTCGCAGCAGCCCAGCAGAAGCAAAAGGTATGGTACAAATGCAGAGCCAGAGCTCGATGATACACTGTGGGTCAGGAGGTCATGGTCCTAATCCCAGTGCAGAGAGATAAGCTGCAGATCAAGTGGGCAGGATTGTGCAAAGTAGTCAGATAGATGAATGGCATAAATTATATTATAGAACTGCCAGACAGGAGACATACCCAAAGAATGTACCATATCAACATGATGTAGCCATATGCAAATAGGGCTTACATAGTCTTTGCAGTGTGCAGTCCTGGGGAGGGGATGGATGAGGAATACCCCCTTCTGGACTTTTTTTTTTAATTTAAGTTTATTAGTTTCAGCAATACAACTCAAACAACAAACCAACAACAAACAAGCCAAACAAAAAGAGAATAACAAAACCCCCAACCCCCAACCCCCTTAAAACAAATGTACTGGATATCAGGAAAGGTTTAAAGGATAAAGTAAACACAAAATATGTATCCTGCAACCAAACTTCCAAGAAAGTACATAATTCCCCACACCTCCCCCCACCCTCCTCCCAAGGGTGCACCAGTTAAGACCCTAAACACAAAAAATCTGGAATCTGGGTACCATAGCCTATTTACAGGGTAACATAGCAACCTAGGACCATTTAAGTTGTTAACAAAGGAGAGAGAACAGGTCTAGGATCCATAATAACATAACAAAAGCTAAAGAAAACACCATATGAGCTATATGAGGGCCAAGGGATCGTGTCATCAGGCCTGACTGTTAAGGTAAACATAAGGACTGCAGCTTACCCCATCTTTTATGAAATAAGTCCCTACGGTCCTTGTAACTGGTAATTAAATTCTCGGATTGGAGATATGACATTAGCTCCTTTAACCAGTCAGCATATGATAAGATCAATTGATCCTTCCAGTGTCTTAAAACCAGTTTCTTAACTGCCATAGATACTAAGGCCATATGGTATCTGCGCTCCACACTGTCTATACGAGAGAAATCACCCAGCACACAGATTTCAGGAGAGAAGAATCTACTCAGACCCAGAAGGGGATCCAGATTGTCCCGGATCAAAGACCACAGTGGAGCAACTTTAGGACATTCCCAAAAAATATGAATTAAATTGTCCTCGGCCTGTAAACACCTGAAACAATCTGAAATAGCAAGCAATTTATGCTGAAAAAGTTTAACAGGAGCATAATAAAAATTTTTAACAATATTATATTGTACTAACCGAAACCTATCCTGGGTATGGTATCTATGTAAATTAGACCAATACTTTCCCCAGAGCGGAACATCGTCAGGGAGAAGACTTGTCCAGACCAGAGGACCCCCAACCTCCTCTTGGGAATTAAAACTCAAAAGATAGGAATAAATCAATGAGATGGAATGAGGCTGAGAAGCGAAGCTTATGATGTCAGATAAAAAGGGGTGTACAACGAAATGTGTGACCGTAGTACCAAATTTGGTACCTACCAAGTGCCGAAGCTGAAACACCTTAAAAATACATTTGGTTGGTATATCAAACCTAGTAAGAATATCATCTGATGTAAGGAGCGAGTCTTGTCAAAACAAATGTTCCACCCTAGAATCTTTGAGTTGTGGAAGCCAACTTGGACCTATCCAAGACTTCCCCAATCTAATATTGGGATTGAGAACTAACGGCTGCCCCAGATCCGTGAAACTAGAGATCCGAAAGAACTTGAGACATTGCACCCATGACCTAAGAGAAACTGCCACCGTCTCATCAGAGACCAGCTGTGAGAGGGCTTTCGGGGTCTGGTAGAATAAAGCGGACATATCAACTCTAAGGTTGGAAAGAAAGGCCTTCTCCAACTGAAGCCAGACTGGGCAGTAACTCTCAGCATTCATAGAGAACCACTTCCCTAACTTAGACAAATGGGCCGCCCAATAATACAAAAGAAAATTAGGAAGTCTCAGGCCACCCTTATCCTTGGGGAGCGATAAGGTGGCATAGGAGCATCGCACCCCCTTCCCCCACCAGATAAAAGTGGAAATCAGTCGGTGCAGCTGATGAAAGAAGGAAAGAGGGACCCAGAGATTGGTAAGGTTCAACGGATAGAAAATCCGGGGAAGAACATTCATTTTAATAATATTAATTCTACCCCACAATGAAATAGGGAGGGCTGACCAACGTTAGATCCTGGCTAATCGAGTCCCTGACTCTAATCAAGTTTAATTTTTAAGAAGGAGGGTTCAGTGGAAAGGAATTCCAAGATATTTAATTGATCTGGGGTCCACCTCATTCCAAAGGGAAGGAAATCTTGTTTAAACGTATAATTATTTAAGGAAAATTTCACATTTGGAGATGTTTAATTTGTATCCAGAAAAGAGCTATACTGCCTAATAATATCGAGGGCTGCCTCTAAGGATGTTACCGGTTCCATCAGATGCAGCAGGACATCATCTGCATACGCAGACAGAACTAGTTCCCGCTCATGGAGCTTGATACCTTTCACACGGGGAGAAGACTTGAGTTTAATCAGTAATGGCTCCAGATATAAATTAAACAGCAAGGGAGAAAGGGGACAACCCTGCCTGGTACCAGCAAGGAGACGGAAAGAGGGGGACAAAACCCCATTACAGTAAATTTTAGTGGAAGGGCATTTATAAAATACCTGTATCATGTTCAAAAAGGAGGCCGGAAAGCCCATTTCTTCCATTACTGACAATAAAAAGGACCAGTCAACCCGGTCAAATGCTTTCTCAGCATCAAGAGAGATTAAAGCCGCAGGGCTTGGGATAGACCGGGCATACTGTGAAATATGTGACAAAGTCTTCAAATGGTCAGCCGCCGACCTCCCAGGAACAAAACCAGTCTGCTCAAGACTCAGAAGCTCCAGCCAGATCTTCTTGATCCTATCAGCAAGTATTTTGGCTAGTATTTTAATATCGTAATTTTGGAGGGAGATAGGGCGGTAACTAGCCGGATCAGAGGATTCTTTATCTGCCTTAGGGATTAAGACTATAGTAGCCTCAAATAAGGCAGGGTCAAGCTCATACGAAACCGGGAGATAGTTATATAACTTAAGGAGAATGGGAGTTAAATCCTTGACAAAAACTTTATAGAAGTTTTCCGGAAAACCGTCTGGCCCCGGCGCCTTGTCTGGGGCCAAAGAAGCAATAGTGCTCCTGATTTCTTCAGCTGAGATAGGGGCTAGTAGACTCGCTTGTTGGGCATCTGATAAGCTCAGAACACCTATTCCTCTTATATACTCTTTGATATCTATTATAGAGTGGTTTGTTGGGGAGTAGCTATAGAGATCAGAGTAATATTCCTTAAAAACCTGCGCAATGTCTCTGGGTGAAGAGACACTATTACCAGACGGGGAGGTCAGGGAAGGGATGATCCTCGAACTCTCGAGTGCACGGAGGCGCAAGGCTAATAACTTACTGGATTTTTCACCTAGATCCAGATATTTAGCCTGGGTTCTCAACAAGCAATATTCTGTCTTTTCTTTCAGAAGATCAGAGTATTCATTCTTAACTAAGAGAAGCTCCTTAAGGTCCAGCACCGAGGAAGTTGACGAATACCTACTTTCTAAATCCCTGATCTTACCTACCAACTCCAATGACCTAGCTAAGCGTGCCTTCTTTCTAAAGGAGGCCATTTTGATAAAGTCACCCCTGAGGTAACATTTAAGAGCTCCCCATATCATATCAACCCGAGGAGTAGAGTCCATATTATCAGCCAGAAAGAGAGATATCCGAGAACTGATTTCTGAGACACACTGATGGTCTTTTAGTAATTGGGTATTTAATCACCACATGGAGTCACGGGAGTAATCAGGGTTTAAGGACATCTGGACCCAGACTATGGCATGATCCAATACGATGATCGGGTCAATGCCCGACAGAGAGACATTCGGGAGAGAGGAGAGACTTACTAATATCATGTCTAATCTTGATTTAGTACCATGTGATTGGGATTGGAAGGAAAAAGGATGACAGGAAGGGCTAGCAAGGCGCCATGGGTCACCCAGACCCAGCAACGAAATCATCTCACAGAAAGCTCTCTGAGCCGGGGAAGGCATGCGCCTATCCTGAGGTTCCCTAACCAATGTCGATGAGAGAGGTACATTACAGTCCCCCCCAATATAATTTGGACAGGTAAAAAGCTAGCTAATTTACTGGCCAGAGTCATAAAAAACTCAGGATTCCCCCCCACCGGTCCATATACTGAGCCAAGAACTATGCTTTCTCCGTTTAGATTACCTTTCTCTAGAACATATCTCCTATCTGGGTCTGAGAGAACTAGGTCCTTGGTGAACAGAACATGCCTTTTAAGAAGAATCGCCACCCCCCTGCTGAAACAAGAGTTCCCGCCAGATAAACTTGAGAAAACCAGAACGAGAAAGCAATCTGGCCTCACCATAGCATAGGTGTGTTTCAGAAAAAGGATATCAATGTGGAGCAATGAACAGTGATTAAAACCTGTAACGCTTGACCCAATCCCTAAGCCCTCTAACATTCCAAGATGCTAATTTAACTGTACTACTAGCCATTTTAAATGATGTCAAACCAACCAGATATCCAGACAGAGTAATTACCAGATATGGTAACAAGATGCACCTCCAAATAAAGATCTGAGACCCCAGCATAACCCTCCCTCCCTCCCCACCCCCAAAAATCCAGAAACCCACCAGTAGCCATATTCACCAGGAAAACCTTTTAAACGAAATATCCAGGATACAAACAAGTCAGACGAAATAGCCAAAACCACAGCCCCCACCCCGTATACCCTCCCTGACCTGAGTCCAGAACATGGTAAAGAACCCATAAGTGCCAGGAAACCCCCTTCCCACCCAAATCTAAATCAAAAGATCAAAACTGTTATGCGCCATACGTTAGCCCCCCACAAAACGCCTCCATCACGAACCCCAAAAACTATATACAATTGGAGGTCCAGCAAGATATAATCCCAGATATGGTATGTTGTCCCGAGTTACTGACCTCCATAATCCCCACGCGAACCTCCAGACCCCCAGAGCTGTAAGCGAGTATCCATATATTGCAAAATAAAAGTATAACCTAAGTGAGAGGAGCACCCCAACGATATTAAACCCAGTCCTTCCCCAATCTGGCCCTGGGCAGAGGTTAGCAACCCCCCTAATGCGCGGTCCGCAATCCCACATCCACCAGCTCACTAAGTCCCTCCCCCCCATAGCCGCCCTCCTCCACCCCAACCCTCCAACATGTAGATAAAGCAGACCAGAACACAAAAAAGATATGAGGGATAGGGCATGCGGAAGAAAAAAGAAATAAAGGCAACACACAAGGGCCACAAGGCCCCAAATTATGAGGGAAGCCCAGCCAGAGTCGCCCCAGTGGAACCAACAAATCCCCATCACCTCCCCTCCATAGCAAAATACTAAGCACACCTACCCGGTTCCACGCCGGCCCTGGGCATAAAAATCAGATCTTCAGATACCGCTCCAAAGGGCGATAGGGAGACATCCCTTGAACCGCCAGATCGAGGGCTGCCGTTTCAGAGGGGACCGATATCACCATAGGACCTAGGGCGGTCCGTCATCCCGGAAGTTCCCCCCGGAAACCACAACCGCCAAACAGGAGTTCCACCGTGGGGATACAGACGCCAAAAAACAGACCGGGAGCCCCAGCCAACACCCAGACCCAGTGATCTGTCCCCCTCCAGCCCCAACAGAGAGCCCAAGAAAAGGACAGAAGGAAAAAAACCCCGACAGCCAGAACAGGAGAGCGACAGCCAGCAGGAAGAACAAAACCAAGACAGGTACGAATGCAAAAGATAGAAGCAGATGGGAGGCCAAAGAAAGGAAAGTAGATTACCAGGGAGGGACCAGAGACAGACACATCAAAAATAAAAGGTCAGTTTAGCAGAGTGCAAAAACAGCCATCCAAAATCCACTGCAATATATTTCAGCCAGTCCCTTTAAACAAGTCCGGCAGTCTATTTACGAGTTCTTTGTGGGCCGCTTCGGGGGTACTAAAACTGATAGCTGAGCCTCCAACAGTCACTCTCAGAGTTGCAGGATATACCATCCTGAAAAGAGATTGCTCGAGGTGACATTCTGTACAATAGGTGGTACGCTGCCCTCTTCCCGGATTTCTTGGCAGGTCCTGGGCAATTCGGATCTTCGATGTTCTCCACAGAATCTCCTTCAGCTCTCGGGCCTTCAAATAAACGTGTTGCCTTTCCATGTAACTAAGGAATTTCATAATGATCGGACGTGGGGGAGATCCAGCTGCAGGTCGAGGGCGCAGTGAGTGGTGAGCCCTTTCCAGGTGGTAGGAGGAACTTATAGAGGATGGGCCTACTATTTTAACAAGAAATTTTTGTAGGAAGGCATAAGGTCTGGGCCTTCTTCCAGCTCAGGAAGGCCCATTATCAGCAAGTTATTTTGGCGGTTTCGCCCCTCCAAGTCCTCAGTTTTAAGCTGCAGCTTCTTCACTTGCTGCCTGAGCTCAACTATTTCCTTGTCGACCCTGGATCTCCATTCCTCCGAGGAAGCACCCTGACTTCCACATCTGAGACCTTTTTAGAGACCGAGGACAGGTCATTCTGTAAAGATTTAAGCTCACCAGTCAAATCCAGGAGAAGATCCTTTAGAGGGTTCAGCTCTTGCAAGAATTTATCTTCCGACAGTGGTGTAGGTTGTGGTATCTTGTCTCCTCCGCGGTCCGGCCTAGTAGGGGCCTGGTTTCTTTGCTTTTTTGCGGCCTTCTCTGGGGATGCAGGAGGAGTATGCTTAGTTAGGGCCTGCTTCCCATCCACCTCCATCACAACCCAGCAAAAGCTTAATTCCCAAAGATAAAGTCTCCAAGCGATGGTAGGCTATTAGAGCAACTGCTATCTGGTGAAATTTATCGAAAAAGCTTCCAAGTACAGTGTAAATTACACAATGAAGGTGGCCAGAGGGGGGAGCTCAGTATCCCAGCTGCTGCTTAGGTGGATGCCATCACGTGACTCTCCCCCTTCTGGACTTGCTGGAAGAAAGCAATCTGGAGTCCTCTGTGGAGGCAATCAAAATGTCACCCTGGTTAACCTCGGACCAGATCCAAGAAGTAAGGGAGGTTTTAGCAGACTTTGCCCCATTGTTTAATGCCAAGCCTGGACTAACCCCCATAGCAACGCACAATGTAGAGATGGGGACGCAAGTGCCCATATGGCAGACAGCATATCATGTGTCAGAGGCTGTCCAAAAGAACATTAGGAGTACAGTGGAGGAAAAGCTGGATTTAGGGGTAATCCAGAAATCCCACAGCCCTGGGCCTTACTTGTAGTCCTCGTTCCCGAGACAGATGGCTCTATTAATTTTTGTGTGGCCTATTTTGGACTCAGTGAAGTCACTAAGTCAGATGCCCACCCAATGCCATGGACAGATGAACTATTGGACAAGTTGGGAGGGTCAGCATACCTTACCACTATTGATCTGATGAAAGGGTATTGGCAAGTGGAGTTAACTGCTAGAGTTAGGGAGAGGTCGGTCTTCATCACTTTGATAGGGTTATTTGAGTTTAAAGTAATGCCTTTTGGAATGAAGAACACCCCTGCCTCCTTCCAGAGATTGGTGAACCAGGTGTTAAATGGTACTGAAGAGTATGCTGTGGTGTACCTGGACAATATTGTCATATTCAGTGCCAGCTGGAAGGAACACTTGTCCCACCTTAGGGAAGTGCTGGGCATAATACAGAGGGTTGGGCTCACTGTGAAAGCTGAAAAGTGCCATGTGGCCATGGCTGAGGTGGCATACCTAGGGCATGTAGTAGGGCAGGGATAGCTCCATCCTAATCAAGCAAAAATTGAGGCAATCGAGTCATGGCCCAGATCTGAAACACAAAGCAGGTTTGGAGTTTTCTAGGGATCGCAGGGTAGTATAGAAAATTTGTATCAAACTACAGTGCACTGGAAGTTCTCCTATCTGGCCTGCTAAAGAAAATAATGCCTAAAAAGGAAAAATTGGAGCAACCTGTGAATGAGCTCTTACACAGCTAAAGCAGGCACTGTGCAGTTCTCCTGTATTAGTCAGTCCAGACTACAGTAAATCATTTGTAGTCCAGAGAGATGCCTCAGATGTAGGTATTGTGGCAGTACTTAGCCAGACTTCTAACCAAGGGAAAGATCAACCAACAGTGTATCTCAGTAAGAAATTACTTCCCAGGGAACAGGTTTATTCTACAGTAGAGAAAGAATGCCTTGCAATGGTGTGGGCACTAAAGAAATTAGAGCCATACCTATATTGGGGGGGCACTTTGAGGTACAAACAGATCATAACCCCCTGGTTTGGCTGCCACAGATGGGTAAAACAAATGGTAGGCTATTAAGATGGAGCCTTGCCTTGCAGGGTTATGACATGACTACTCACTAACAGAGTAGAGGCAGTAAACACAAACGCAGATGGGCTATCATGTCAGTTAGAGCGGTGAAATGAATTTATGAAACTCATACCATGCCTAGGAATACATTACCCCAAATTCAGTCTAGGAGGGAGGACTGTGATGGATAGCCATCTGCTTGTTGTTTTTTGTATTATATTTGTGATATAAATATGTGTTTAGACTTCTGCTTAGAAATGCAGACCAAGCAGAAAATCCCCAAAGAGTACTGGATTTTTAAAAGAAACAAAATGGGCTTGCCTTGCTTGTTGTCATAGCTAGCTTGTGAAAGATGATTTCCTGGGACTATAATAAAACCAGGTTATAAAACAACCATTTACTTTGACTCTAGGAAGCTGGCCATAACAGTCTTCATTTTATGACCTATCAGGAGGTAAGCCAACTTCTGACAGATACTGTATCTGTGAAAATCCTCACACTGATAGGGGAAATAGCTTTCAGGATATCATTTTGAAGATCAAAGGGGTAATTCTGACCTGACATATAAAGCAGGCTCACTAATTAAAAAAGTAAATATTTTTTTTACGTGGGATGCTTAGCAATATGCGAATGCCTGTGACTAATTTGGTATGCAGAAATGAGAGTGACCTCATAGCCAGCATCACTACAGAGCAGTGACCTCACAAGCTAGATGGGACCCTTTTTCCCTCAATGATATTGTCAAGGCTGAGGGAACATTGTGCCTTGTACTTCTAGACTCCTGAGAGAAACACACTTTTGTTCCAATTTTGCAAGACTTCACATACTTGTGTTTGGACTTTCAAGAGACACTTTTTACTTCTGGACTCTCAAGCACTTCTACCAAAGTTAGGTACTTCAACCACCACCATTTACTATTTAAAACTAGGATAGGATCAGTTACTCAGTAACAAGGGTGGTTTGTTTATACTTGTCCTTTTCTTTTTATTACTGTACCATTAATGTTATACTGTATGTTCTATGTTTTGTATTTTATTTACTATTTTTAATTGTACTATACTTAGTTTTCCTTGAAAACCTGCCTGAGCTTTTTTCTCATTTTGAGTGTAAATACTGGGGCATTTTTGATAATTCTGACAGAACTGTTAAGTGCTTACAGTGTGTTACCATATGCACCAAGGTGAGGAAATATACTATCTAGGTCTCAATTGAGTCAAGGGGGGATTGTTAACCAGGTTGGATACCCACTAGGTTAAGTATTGCACTGCATTTCCCTAAAGAGGGTGTGATATTTGGACCTGTTACCTGGGCGTGCTAGTGAAAAAGGGTTCATATTTGACCCCAGGGCTCAAGACTGGTAGTTCTTTGAACCTAAAACAGACAGGAGGGTTACCCTGTTTGTCTTCTGTTCACATGTTGCACTTCAATGTTTGGCACTGTGGGAGCAGACAGCCTGACCCACGAAGTGTGTTTATGACAATCTCCAGATTCAACAAGGGTTTCAGTATGTGCTAGATGCCTGAAAATCTGTTTTTTTCCTATGTCACTTCCCACAAGAATGGTGGGAAGACACAAAGACAGATATTCAGGACTATTTAAAAAAATGGAGAGACAGTAATGGGAAATTGAAAACAGACCAATATAAGCTATACTGAGATCAATTGCAGGAATTGCTGTCAATGCAGAAGGAAGGTTTGAATGATTAATTTATTGAGATAAATGAATTAAAATCTAAATTGTCACAAATCCAATATAATAGGCTCAAATCCTTGGAAATGGAGCTGAGGTTTTGGCACTCACGGTCGTCAGGCCTTTGTCAACCCCTTTGAATTAGGCCATATGCAACAAAAAACTAAGACTGTTATCCTTATTATAATATCAGATGGTACATCTGTGACACAAAAATTGGACATTTTAAAAGATCATAAACATGTGGAACATTTGTTTCAGCCCCCCCACATACACACACACACACCTGTAGGGGATGTTAAAACTTGGCTCGAGCAGTATAAACATCCACAAATATTACCCTCCATACAGCATACACTGACATAACCTATAACACAGCAAGAACAGTTAGCAGTATTGACAAATTTGAAAACAGGGTTTGCCCCAGGTATGGACAGACTACCTTACAAAATATATAAGCAATTAGCTAATACTTTGCTGGAAGAATTACCAAGTTTATTTAATGATATGTAGTTGATCTATACGATCCCTACAAATATGTTTAGAGGATTAATAGTGCTAATGCATAAATCTGGAGAGAAAGGGTGTCTAGACAATTAGAGACCAATAACTTTGTTAAATACCTATTTTAAATTTTTTACTAAACTTTTGTGTAATAGGTTAGCTGTGGCGGCAATAGACATTATTTATTCATCCCAGATGTGTTCAGTACCAGGGAGGTCTATGTTAGACAATTTAATTTAAGGGAAATTGTAGAGAGGGGCAAAGAAGGCAAATTCACTAGATTTCTCCTTAGCTTAGACCAGGCTAAAGCTTTTGACTGTGTTCCCAACAATTTTTTATGAGAATGTTTAGTTGCATATGAGGTTTCAAAAAATGTTGTAGATCCAGGATGCATAGGGGGGTAAGTCAAGGATGTCCTCTGATGCCCTTGTTGTATGTTCTATCAATTTACCCTCTTTTACACAGATTAAATTATTCCCTACTGATTACAGGGCTTTCTTTTTCCAGTTCTGAGCCAGAGGTCTGGACTATTGTATATGTGAATGATTAATGCTTAGTGTTGGCAGATAATGAATCCTGTACTCAGGCAAACAAAATGTTGCAGGAATATTCAGATGTTGTTCATTCATCAGTTAATTATGGGAAGAGTAAGTGCATTATCATAGGAGACATGAGTGTGGAATGGGACAAGGTAATAGTCCAGTTATGAAGGAACCCTGTTCTAATTTGGGTTTATATTTCAGTAGAAGGGACTTCGCTTTATTGAACTGGCAGAAAGTTCTAAAAATGTTTAAGCAAAAGTAGTAGCATGGAATAGGTGGAAAATGGCTAAACAAAAGTGAGTATATATGATAGAAATGCACCTTTAAACATTATTTTTGCCTCTCGGTGCGGTGTTCTCTATGCCAAAGCAATTGGAAACTAGTTTGTATAGTTGGTTTTTAACTTGCATGTGGGGAAGTAGATTGAACCCTATAAAGAGAGGTATTTTATACAGATTTGTTTCAAAAGGGGGACTTAATATTGTAAACCCCATCCCATTCTTTTTTTACGATGGTAGTGGCCTGCACTATTAGGCCTTTATTGCAACATGCAATACATTTTTGGACTCCATGGGTTCAGGATAGGCTTGAGGCCTTTTTGGAAGTTTGTCATTTAGATAAAGGTATCAGTAAGCATAAATCTTTTGGAGAATTACCTGTGTTTTTTGTAAACTGTTTTGCTAAAATTAAGCTTTGGATGCTAACCAGATATCCAATTATGTCTTTCCCCAGATGAGATTTATGTACTTATATTATGGGTAGATTTTTTGAGGAATTAACTCAGATTAAGACACGTTCAGTACATGATCTAGCATATATATCCAAAATGCTTACATCCCCAATGTACTCCCCCACATATGTGGGATGTAACCTGGCTGTCCCTACATGGGAAATTAAATGTGAAGGATAATTTAAAGTATAAGGGGTTAGAAGAATGTTATTGTCCAATGCCCTGTTGTATTACTCAAGATGAAACAGTGTTGCACTTTTTTTTTGGCTGTCAATATGAAAAATCTTTGGATGGTCCTAGAACACAAATGGCCAGGGTCCCCATTTCATGATCTTATACCAGACATTTTGTTATTATGCATTCTTCCATTTCAGTGGATGAAATTTGATAACGCCACACTATAGTTATTTCTAGTGTGTGTTAAATATTACATATGGAATGTTCATTGCAAAATGCCCATAGAGCAGCAGCAGAGTTCAGAGGAACAGTTGTTTTGTATAATATAATCTGCACTTTTAAAGATTAAAAATCAAGAGAAATGTATTGTTCCTTCACAGATGTTCTATGCATGTTGGGATTCCATCAATTGGATTAAGAAGTAGCTACTGTAATCTATGGAATCACTGGTGGGGACCCTGTGTTGCCTTGAAAGCAAGGGTGTACATAAGTCAGTATCTTTCCCATTTATTTAACTCTTTAAAGGAAGTATGAACTACAGACAACAGCTTTTCTTTTTTGCTCTTTAGTTAAGAGGGAATGCTATCTAGTATATAATCAAGATAATGGTATTTAAGGGAATAAGGCCGTCTATAAGTTAGAGTCTGTATAGCATATTGAAAGGTTTAGTTAGGCATCTTCTACATAGGAGCTCTTTAAAACTATGAAGCTTTATTATTTGGAGGGAGGGAGTTGGAATAAGAAGTATGACTTAATCCATGTTTTGTTCTGGTGTTGGGATTTACTAATGTGTTTAGAATATGGTTTTCAGAAAGGAAAATAATGTATTAAAACGCCAGTATTTTCTTTTAAGGGTTTGGTATTTCTGTTCAGAGGTAGTATACTGCATTATGTTTTAAAAGGGGGACTTCCTCTGAGCTTGAGGGGGATGGATCAGATAGGTTGTATGAATTAATACACATTTTACTTTAATTTTTAGAAAAGGTTTCTGTCTGTGTTACTGACCTATCATCAGTGCTGGACCTAACAGGTTTGTTGGGTGAATGCATAAGTTCAGACGGTCTCGTATTAGCCTATAGTAAGGCTGTGGAAGATGCCCTGGACAAGATTGCTCCTGTTCATGTTTGGTTTCTCACCCTTCACCCAAGGAGCCCTTGGTTTGATGGTTCCTTGAAGGAGTTGAGGTGAGTTGGCCGAAGGATGGAGAAAGCCTGGCGGAGGTCCGGCCTTGATGCCGAAAGGCTTAGGTTGATGGCACATTATGATGGCTATCAATCAATAATCCCCCATAAGAAGGCAGAATTCCTGTCGAGGGAGATTTCTGCTGCACATAATTGACTGGCTCAGCTTTTCTGGACTGTTGACAGATTGTGCAATCCAGTCCATCTCCAGCCCAGAGAAGCCTTCTCTCAGCTGAAATGCAAGGAGTTTGCTCAGTTCTTTGCAGATAAGGTTGCTGGCATCAGGTCTGGCATCGGCCTGACCTCACCTATGAGGGAGTGTAGAGGTCGGCAGGAAGTGGCATGAACTCAGTCTGTCTGGTCAGATTTCTGCTGGCTGGAAGTAATGGACATTGTGAAGATCATCCAAACATTGTGCCCAACCAGTTGTAGTTTGGATCTGGGCCCTACACCCCTTTTAATGGGATATGTAGATGTTATCTGCCCCATCCTTGCTGAAATTGTCTGGAAGTCCTTGGAGAGGGGAGTCTTTCCAGAGTCCCTCAAGGAGGCAGTCATTTGACCACTCCTTAAGAAATCCTCCTTGGATCCAAACTGTCTAGCTAACTACTGGCCTATTTCTAACCTGCCATTTGTTGTGTAAGGTTATTGAAAAGGTGGTTGCACAGCAATTGGATTATCACCTTACAACTCACAATGTCAATGATACTCTCCTGTCTGGTTTTAGGAAGAAGCATAGCATGGAGACTGCACTTGGCTGGGTATTGAATGACTTGCTAATGGCTAGAGATCAAAAGGCACGTACCATTCTGGTCCTTCTTGATCTCTCTGCTGCATTTGATACTGTAGACCATGGTGTGCTTTTGGAGTGCCTGTGGCTTTTTTGAGGGCTGTCTGGTACAGTCCTCAAATGGTTTCGCTCATTCCTCATGGGCAGGTCTTGGAGAATTGCCACTAGAAATTATTCCTCTGGTGCTCACCCCCTGCTCTGTGGGGTGCCTCAGGGCTCCATTTTGGCCCCCATGTTGTTTGCAGTGTACACGCTGCCATTGGGATATATCATCAGGCAATACAGTCTGAGTTTTCACTGCTATGCAGATGATACTCAGCTGTATATGTCCTTTCTACCTGGACAGAATGATGCACTCTCCATGCTAAATAATTGCTTTACCAAGATCAGAACCTGGATGAGTACCAGCTGGCTAAGACTGAATCCAGATAAGACTGAAGTGTTGTTAGTGAACCCTGGTCATCCGGGGGTGGGTTTGGGGGCTGTACAGAAATCAGGTTTATTCTTGATGGCATACTGCTCACTACCTCAGACCAGGTGTGTAACCTGGGCATTATTTTTGATGATGGCCTGACACTAAAATCCCAGGTGTCAGCCGTCGTCAAATCCTCTTTTTACCATCTGAGGAATATCACCTGGGTGAAACACCTGGTTCCTCCTCACGATCTTCCAACATTGGTCCATGTCTTTGTCACTACCTGCCTTGATTACTGCAGTTCTCTTTACCTAAGGCTACCAGGGGCAGCTGATGCAGGATGCGGCGGCCAGGCTTTTGACTGGGACCTCCAGGTCCAGTCATATTATGCCTGTGCTCTGAGAACTGCACTGGCTGCCTGTTCAGTGGTGGATCACCTTTAAGGTTGGCTTGCTAACCTTTAAAGCCCTATATGATCAGGAACCCAGTTATGTGCAAGAACTCCTGGTACCCTACTGCCCCCTCTGTCCCCTTTGATCTGCCAATGAGGTATTGCTAGAGATTCCTAGGGTGTGATTAAAGGCATCTGGTGCCCATGCTTTTTCTTTTTCAGCTTCAACCCTGTGGAATTCTCTACCTTGTCGGTTAAGAGAATGCTTGACCATCGATAGATTTAAAATTGAGTTAAAAACTTATTTATTTGGTCTAGCCTTCCCTAATTATGGCTAACCAGTTTTATTGTTTCTGTTTTAACTTCATATTTATATATGTTTTATCCGTTTTGAAAAGCACTATACAAATAAAATTTGGTTGATTGATTTTGATTGACATAGTTCAAAATGTGATTTCCAAACAGGACTGGTATGAATTAATACTTACATGGATGTAAGACTTTGTTTTCTATATAGCTATATGTCTATATATATTATTTATTTAATTGTTCTACATTAAAATGGAGTAATGTATTATGATTTAAGACCTTATTCAGGAGGAGGAGCTGGGTAGAGTGAAAAGGATTTATGAATTAATATACATTTTGGTTTTTCTTTAAGTTTATTTTCATTGTCATTCTACACTTTAAAACACATTTTAAAAGGGAAAACGTATGAATCAATTCTTATTTTGCTTTATGGTTTTGAGTTTTTCCTTTTTTCTCTCATTTAATTTTACATGTGACCAATGTAATGTAATATGATTTTTTTTGAAGTTTGAATAAAAAATTCCCCTACTCTTGCAGTAGGGGAACCCTTGTTCATGAAACCAAGATGGCCACTTAAGTGGAGCCAGGAGAGAGGATGGACGATGGAATGCCAGGGAGTCGGTCTCCTCCCAGGCCTTGACTGCAAAACAGGCCATAGAGAATGCTTTGGCTGTCCAGGATCTGAGGAATGAAGAAATTGACCACAGCATCAATAATGTTTGTAGACAGCATGGAGGAGCAGGGGAATTTTGTCCCAAGCAATTCCAGTTACTGACACACCAGTAGAGAAAATTTTGCTAGTGAAATTCTAGTGAAATTGTGAATTTTGCAGCACAAAATATTTTGTGAAATTCCACGCATTCTGCAAAATATTTCACAGGTGTGAAATGTGGAATTTCACCTGCAAAATTTAGAATTTCATCGGCATAATGCAGAATTTTGCTCATGAATGGTGGGATTTCACCTGCGAGTGGTGAAATTCCGTATTTCATCAGTGCAATTTCACATTTCACTCCTGTGAAATATTTCATGAAATGTATTAATTTCACTAAATATTTCACGGAATGAAATTCTGAAGTTTTGCACAACTCTACACACCAGGTGCAATGGAGTCCACTTATAGGAACATCGGATATAAGAACATCCCATTTATAAGAACATTATTTGGATGTCCTGATGTTTGCCCATTAGTATTAATGGAAGTAAAGCCCATTTATAAGAACAACCAGTCTGTTTACAATGACATTTTTTTTTCAGAGGCAGTGGTAGATGGTCATTACCACCCCGAGTGTGCTAAGCCTGAATCATTATCTGGTCTCTTCATTAACAGTCCCTTAAGTAGTAAATGGATGTGTGAAAGATTTCCCATGAAGAAGACAGTGCATATTCCTTCATAGTTAGGTGAGACACTGAATTAATTTTACAACATTATACTAATTGTTTGTACAATAACTCTTTTAAAAAGCACTGTTATACTACTTTGAATAATTAATTTTTTAAAAACTAGTTTGAGCCCAGTTTCATCATGTTAACAACAGATTTTACATGGATTTTCACTGTTTCCAGTGAAGCCCTCTTATAAGAACATACTGGTTATAAGAACATTTTTTCTTGCCATTTAGGGTGTGCTTGTAACACGGCTCTATTGTACTAGCTTTATGGAGATGGATCAGGACACTAAACAGAAACTATTACTAACACAACTCACAGCTGCTGAGATGCAATTCCAGCAGCATAAGCATACTATTCAAGCACAATTACATTCATTATCACTGCTGGAGTACCTGATATTTCTGGAGAAGTTTTGATTAAGCAACCTGTTCCATTGCCACCAAGATATATAACAGCTTTCACACTGCTTTCTCACACAGTAACAGATGATGCACACACTGTGCAGCTGCTTCAGCAATGAGTGCAGCAGAGTGGCATCTCTTTGCTTGCGCAGTCCTTTGTTGCTGGAAGGTTTGGCTCTGTTGCAATGGGGGCACCACTCAGAATGGTCTGTGTAAGCCACAAGGTGCTTGGTCTAAAGCAGCCCCCATTGGTTGGCCCACCACAATACTCCCTGGATCTAGACATGCACAAACAAGGAGTTCTGAAAACTGCTTTGAATAACCCACCATTAGCATCCTGAATGGGGTTTTCTGAGGGAGAAACAGCACCATTGACAGCTACTGTCACACAGTCTGCTCACATGCAGCACCTGGTTGAAGTGATGGTTTGGAGGCAGCCCTTTGCAGAGGCAGGGAGCTGGTCACCCAAATGGGCACAGTGGCCCAGTGGTGCTGGCAACCTGGCTTTGGGAATGAGCCTGGGGAGCTGGAGGTTGGTTGGGGAGAAGAGGAGGAGAGGGAGGAGGTACATGTCCCGTGATGCTAGTAGTGCCCAGTGGAGACTGGGTGCACTGCAGTTAGGGACCTCACAGAGGGTTCAATGTCAGGCAGCCACCCTGTGGATGTGGTCAGTAGTGCACACGTTATGCACTGGACAGCATTGCATGTCCTGTGTCTGGGGCGATGAAAAAGGGAAAAGTCCCTATTTCTGGTAGGTGTGGGGGGTGTCCATAGATGCCACACCTAAACACAACGCTGGGTCCTCTGCATAGTATCTGGTGGTGTGTTATGCATGGCTGCCCCACTAGATTGTGAGCAAGAGCACCAGTGGTGTCAGTGGTCCCACCCCGGGGGACTTAGAGCAGGGGAAATGGACAATTTGGGTGATGTTGGTGGCTACCCTTGCTGGAATGATGACAGAGGACTTCAGCCATGGAGTCTCTTGGTGTGGACCTTAATCTAATTAATCTTATAAAAAGACTATATGATAACACTTGTGTTAAGATAAGATACAATCAGAATAAGCATATCAGGATTGTGGCATATAAAATGAGGATTACATTTTCTGCTTTATCTTGATTTAATAGAATGTATGGAGGTATGACAGTGGAGCCAATGGTCAGGTCTATAGATAGTAAGTTAATAAACCAAGGGCTTTTATGCCATTGAAAATTAAGGGGGTCTGCAGTTTGAAAACCCTAGAATCCATTATTAATAAACTCTACAAGAAAACTCTACATCTACCTTTATCCGCAGCCAATGTATTGGTAAGGACACATCTTGGTCAAATTTCATTTATGGCAAAAAGTCATATAAGAACTATACATTTTTGGATCAACATGCTCCAGGAACCAAATGGCTCCATTATTGCATCTTGCTTAAAAGAGAAAACATACATAGGTTTGCTAAGCAGTGGTTGTTTGTCAACTGTGTTCTCCCTGCTTGAGAGATACAACCTTACTACATTATGTTATTGGAATGGACATGCAACGAAAATACATACAAATTACACTAGAGTTGTTTCTTTACTGATTACAAGAAAGGAAAGGGAACTGGGTTTACAAGAAATCAAACAAAAGTTTCCCAAAGGTTAACCAATAATGTACAGGATCACACTTTTAAAGAATATTTACAAATGATAACAAATCCAAGTCATCAGCAAATTTTGACTTTCTATAGATTTGAGTTGTTTCCTAGCAGTGTATTAACTGCCAGATATTCTCAACAAACTTCTGCTTTACCTAATTGTTTATGTTATATGAAGGAACATGAAGATTTACATCACATACTTATAAGATGCCAATGGCATGACAAAATATAGTTAAGAAAGAAATACTTAGCCAAATATTTTTTCATCATATATCATACCTTCACATTATCTTCTTGACCTTTTGCTAAATTCTGAAAATGTCCAAATTCTTACTGATTTGGCAGAATTTTTCATTGCAGCCAAAAAAATAAGATTGAAGTATATTCAGCAAAGACTGCAAACAACAAGTCCTAATTGATCCACGTCATCTTTTTTTCTCTTATGAGATTTGAGATTACAGTATTTTTCGGGATGTAGATAGCCAGAGCCAAACCCATTTTTTATGTTTACACCCCCCTGTCCTTGGATGGACTGGGGTTAGTTAGGGTTTTTGATAGTTATGTCTTCTTGTCCAAGATAGTTATGTATAAATTCAATGTTAAGACTTCCTTGGTGAAACATCAATTTATAATATTGATACCCTCGATTTGACAACTTAATTGGAGAATGCCAGAGTCAACTCATGTTTACAGAAATAATGTTATCTAGGATATGAAATTTGCTGAAGAGGGAACTATGTCAATGATATATATATATATATATATATATATATATATATATATATATATATATATATATATATATACATACGTATATATATATATACACACACACACACACAGACAAGGTGCTGCATCAGCATGTGGTGTGAAAGCAAAACAAAATGGTTATATTAAATGCACACTGGAAATAGAAAATGGAGTTAAATATCTATGTTTCAACCTTTGGTCTTCTTCAGGAAATATCTAAAAGAGAAAAAAACAAAGTTAGTGAAGAGGGGAGGTAAAACAAGGGATATATATGTGGGAAAAGAAGAAAGGGGAAGGCTCAGGGAGAAGAGATAAAAGGCAAGATTAAGAGAGAATCTGTGAAACAAAAGGGTGATGATGAGAAAGACAAGGTATAATAGGAGAAAATGAACTGGAGAAGTCTCCAGGTGGGACTAATTAACAGGGCCTAGTAAGAAGCCTAAAAGGTGACAAATGTGAGGGAAGGAGACAAACGGTGAAAATGAAAAGCAGTTAAATGTGTACAGATACAAACAGGACTTTAGGGAAAACAAGGGCTGAAAGATGTTAGTGGAAAATAATAAGATATAAGATTTATTTATTTATTGGTTTCTTTTTCCTTAAAAAAAAAATATATATCTGAGGATCAGTTACAGGATTTTTAGTACTGTAAATAAATAAAAAGAGAACTAAGAGAGCTTCAGTAGCAGAGAAGTAGTGGAACTGCAGTATAATGTGGGGAGTGGTGCAATGCAGTGGCTGTGGGGCAGCCATATTCAGGCAGACCTTCTGGACACTGAGGTGCTGCCCTATCTGCATGCATCTCTCTGGACTGCGGGATGAGGTAGCCAGACTCAGAGCGGAAGTAAACTGGGTCAGGAGTGCCATCACCCCTATCCAGGGACCACCCAGTCCAATGCAGCTGCCTCAAAGGATGCCGAGAACGAGGAGCACTTGGATGACAGTGGGCTCAGGGAGGGTTAGAGCAGTCAGGCAGAGGCACATCCCAGATCCTATTCCTCTCAAGAACTCACATGCCACTGGCAAATGAGGACAGCCAAATAGGGTACCCAGAGAAGTGGAAGGAAAGGATGTGGAGGTTAGCCAAGGAGGTGACCTCAGTGGGGAAAGCAGTGGACCCCAGAGGAGGAGGAAGCGAATCCTGGTGGGGGACTCCATCGTAAGAGGGATCCAGCTAGGAACACAGAAGGGGAGGACAGGAGGTGAGGTGCTACCAGGTGCCACGGCATGGAGGGATGGAAGGAAGATACTGGGGATCACTGGGAAGGCAAGGCAGGAGGGTGAGCTGGATGTCATTATCCCTAGGTACTAATGACTTGGCAAATGGGAGCCAAAGGAAGTTCAGGAAGTTTAGGAAACTGGGAGGGTCTCAAGCAAGTAGCTACTTCTGTCACTTTCTCAAGTACTACCTGTGAGAGGCAAGGGAGAGCATAGAGTGCATGCAGGAACTTTAACTCATGGTTGAAGAACTGGTGCTGTGAGGAAGGGTTTGGATTCATTGGTGACTGGGGAACCACCTGGAGGGATGGAGGTTTGTTCAAGCCTGACGGCCTGCATCCATCCTGGAGGGGAATCCAAGCACTCAATGATAAGTTTAAATGCTACATTGACAAGCATTTAAACTAGCAAAGGGGGGTGGAAGGCCAGCAAGGATGGTACCTACTTGCTCACCCCCCATAGCTAGCAGTGGAACCAGTGAACCAGAGGAGTGGCTATCTCTGCAAAGCAGTGTGCAAAAGATGGAGATTAGTGTCCAAAAGGTGGATAAGCAGAAAGGGCAAAATTCAGCAGAAGGGCAGACAGCAAGGAGAACCAGGGATAAATGACAACCAAGGAAGGGGCTGGAGTAGAACAGTGAAGCAGTCTAGGAGGTCAAATCATGGAAAGCCATGTGTGCAAATGCCAGGAGCCTTAGCAACAAGATGGAAGATCTGGAGGCTGTCATGGTACAGTCAGACCTGGACATTGTGGCCATCACTGAAACCTGGTGTAATGATAACCATGACTGGGAGATGGCCATACCTGGCTACAACATATTCAGAAGACAGAGCAGGCAGGAAGGGAGGAGGAATGGCACTGTATGTGAAAAATGACATAAGGGCCACACAGATCCAGGAGGAACAAAATGAGGGAGAGATACTGTGGGTTAAGCTGGAAAAGGAAAATGGGGCCAGCCATCCGCACAGGTGTGGTCTATAGACCACCAGCCCAGGAGGAAGAAACAGATAGGGAGCTGATGCTAGCCATCCAAAGGATGGCAGACAAGGGTGAGGTAGTACTGGTTGGAGACTTCAATATACCAGACGTGGACTGGAGCATCCCAGCAGCAGCATCAACCAGGAGCAGATTTATCCTGGACTCCCTTCAGGGTGCCTTCCTCAAGCAACTGGTCATGGAACCAACTCGGCAGAAGGCAATACTGGACCTTGTGCTCACAAACAGGGACAGTGTGATGGGGTAACAGTGGGGAGCACCTGGGTAACAGTGACCACCAGTCATTGTGGTTTGAAATCACAGAAAGAGCAGAACCAAACCACACAAAACACGTATCCTGGATTTTAGGGGCAGACTTTGGGAAAATGGGAGATACTTGAAAGAGGCATTAAGGGAATGGGACAGGAATCAGGGTTGAGGAACAGTGGGCAGTATTTAAAATGGGGATTATAAGAACAACAGAATTATGCATTAAGCAGGTTAGCAAGAGGAAAAGGAAGAGGAGACCATTATGGTTTTCCAAAGAGGTAGCAAAGAAAGTGAAAGCCAAAAGATTGCATTCAGGCAATACAAAAGACACAGGCAGAAGGGAGGGAGAAGTACCAGGAGAAACAAAGGGAGGCAGGGAAGTCAGTAAGGAAGCCAAAGCTCAGACAGAAGAACACATTGCAAAATCAGTGGGTAAGGGACAAAACCTTTTACAGGTACATAAGTGAAAAAAGAAAGACAAAGGGAGGGATAGTGAGACTGAAGGGGGAGGATGGGAGCCACGTGGAGGATGACAACAGTAAAGCTGACATATTGAACAGGTATTTCTGCTCAGTCTTTACTAAGGAAGAGGGGGGTAATGGGTCTGAAGGGAGTACAAGGGTGAGAATGGTGCAGAAATGGACACAAGTCCCTTTACGAGAAAGGGTCCTGAAGGAACTGGAAGTAATAAGAGCTGATAAAGCAATGGGCCAGATGAGGTGCACCCAGGGTCCTTAAAGAACTAAGAGAGGTGGTGGCTGAACCTCTGGCTATCCTGTTCAGCCAATCACTGGAAACAGGAGGTACCCAAAGACTGGAGGACAGCAGATGTAGTCCCCTTATACAAAAGTGGGAACAAAGAGGAAGCAGGAACTACAGACCAGTCAGCCTCACCTCGGTAGTGGGAAAGATCATGGAAGCACTACTGAAGGAGAGATTGGTGGAACATCTGGTTGTCAATGGACTACAGGACCCAAGGCAGCATGGTTTCACCGGGGAGGTCATGTCAGACCAACCTCATTGAATTTTTGACTGGGTGACTAGGGAGGTGGATCAGGGAGGGCAGTGACATGGCCTATCTGGACTCAGCAAGGCCTTTGACACTGTGCCACATAGAAGACTATTACACAAACTGGGGAATATGGGTGTGGGCAGGACAGTAGTGTGGTGGGTAGGTAACTGGCTGGGTGGTAGGACACAGAGGGTGGTGGTAAATGGCTGTCACTCCACAGAGGAAGAGTGACCAGTGGGTACCACAGGGATCAGTGCTGGGACCGGTCCTATTCAACATCTTCATCAGTGACATTGCACAGGATCTAGAAGGCAGAATTTCACTGTTCGCTGATGACACAAAGCTCTGTAACAGAGTAGACACACCAGAGGGTGTAGACAGAATGAGAAGGGACCTGCAGAAACTTGAAGAATGGTCAAGGGTTTGGCAGTTGAAATTCAATGCAAAGAAGTGCAAGATAATGCATATGGGGCACAAAAACCCAGGCACAATATATCAGTTGGGGGTGAGGATATAGCATGCACCAAGCAGGAAAGGGATCTTGAGGTTGTCATCTCTGATGACCTCAAGGTAGGGAAACAGTCTGACAAGGCAGCAGGTAAAGCAAATAGGATGCTGGGATGTATAGGCAGGGGCATCACCAGCAGGAAAAGGGAGGTCATAATCCCGCTATACAAGACACTAGTGAGGCCCCACCTGGAGTACAGTGTACAGTTCTGGAGACCATACCTACGTAAGGACATAGACATGGTAGAGAAGGTTCAGAGGAGGGCAACAAAGATGGTGCATGGATTGCATCACAAGTCCTATGAAGACAGGTTGAAGGAACTGAACATGTACTCCTGGAGGAGAGGAGGAGAGAGGATATGATAGAGACATACAAGTATCTTACAGGGAGGAACAGGGTGCAGGAAAACACTATTTTAAGCGAAAAAGATGTTTCAGGACTAGAGGGCATGGGATGAAGTGGAGGAGGACGATTCAGAGGAAACATGAGAAAATTTCTTCACAGAGCAGGTGGTGGACAAGTGGAACACCCTGCCAAAGGAAGTGGTGGGGGCTGAAACAATCACGGGATTCAAGAATGCATGGGATAGACATAAAGGAATTCTAGAGGTCAGGGGTAAGGGGAAATAGACTTCTAGGAAAACAAACTGAACTTACAAGCTCAAATGGGCAGACTAGGTGGGCCATAGGCCCTTATCTGCCGACACTGTCTATGTATCTATGTATCTATCATTTAAACCAGAGGGCTGCCGGGAGCCAAGGCAGATGATCATCTTGGTTTCCATGTGTTTTTCTATGGTCAGAATTCCAGAAGCCCTACTGAAGGACACAGACACAAAGGTTATTGGCACTGTGGTCCCTAGAAATAAAGTGGGATACAATGGGTTTATTAGTGTCTTCATGGCTGACTGCCCTGTAATGTTCCCTGAAATGGTCAGCAAGGTGTCTACCAGTCTCTCCAATATAAACAGCTGCACACTTCCTGCAAAGAATACAATATACCATGTTAGAGGAGGTACAGGAGAACTCCTTGGTGATGTGAAAAACACCGGTGGCACCCTGAATTTCAGTCACACTGGAAATAAATTTGTAGGTGTAGCAGCAAGTTCTGTTGCAAGGTTTGGTACCTGGTAGAGAGGAACTGTTAGGAGTAGGTAGGCTGCTTTTTTGCCAGGAGATTTCGCAGGTTGGGTGGACAGCGGTAGAAGGCTATAGGTGGTTCTGTAAAGGAAGCACCAATGACTGGGTCAGTTTGCAAAATAGGAAAGTTACTGGTGATGATCCTGTGATGAGAAGGTATGCTCTGATGAAAAGGAAGCACTAGTGGAATTCGCCATTGTGCTTGAGTGACAGTATCCTTCCTGTGGGGGTTGAGGTTATGGGGCATGTAACTGACCCGGGAGAGAGCTCTGTCCACTGTGCTTTAAGGGTATTCCCTACTGACAAAAAAACTATGCATTATTTGGGCCTGCTCAGCAAAATCATCCTCTTCACTGCATAATCTGCGAAGTCTAAGAAACTGTGAATAAGGCAGGCCATTCTTGACATGTTTAGGATGGAAGGAGCTGTGGAGGAAGAAACTGTGAGAGTCAGTGGGTTAGTAATAAACTGATGTCTTCAGTCCAGTGTTCAGTACTAGTAGTTGGATATCCAGAAAAGGCAGTGTACAGGAGGATATCTCAACAGTGTACTGAAGGAAAGGATGGTCCATGGTAAATTTGTAGAGGAAGACTTGGAGGGTCTCCCTGGAGCAGGAGGTGGCCCCTACACAGTCATCCATGTAGTGTTTGTAGAGTTCAGGCACAGTCCCTGTGAATGAGAGAAAAAACTGTTCCTGCACCCAGCCCACAAATAGATTAGCAAAGCTGGGATATTTGTGCCCATGGCCACTCCGCTGACCTGCTGGAAAAAAACTGTTATTAAAAGGAAAAAGCATTGAGTTTTCAGAACAAGTTCTGTCAGATGAGTTAGTGTGTGTCTGGGTGGCTGCTAGACTTTCCACTTATTCAGGAACTGCTGCAAAGCTGTCAGGCCATCATCATGGGGGATCACTGTGTAAAAGGATTTGATGTGCCTGGTGAATATGAGCTGATGAAAGCCACTGAATCTAAACTTGTCGAATAACTGGAGAGCATGGTTAGTATCCTTAACATGGGAGGGCAGGGACTCAATTAGTGGTCTCATGAGGCTGTCCAAAAATGCGGAGATGTGGGATGTGGAGCAGGAGCAGGTAGACACAATTGGATGGCCAGGGGTACCAGTTTTGTGGATTTTAGAAAGGAGATAAAACCTGCATGTCTGGACATGCTGAACTACGAGTCTTTTAGCAGAAGCAGGGAGCTCTTTCTTTTCAATAGCCGAGGTGATGGTGGTGGTGACCTTAGTCTGATAGTCAGCAGTGGGGTCCTGTTGAAGGGAAGACTAAAATGTGGTGTCAAAGAGTTGCTGTGTGGCTTCAGTGATGTATAGCTCCTTTTTCCTGACCACAGCAGCACCTCCCTTATCAGCTGGTTTAATAACAATGTCATCCCTCCATTGCAGAGATCTGAGGGCTGCAAGTTCATCAGTTGTCAGGTTGGAGTGGTTGTGCCTGCAATGGAAATTGAAATTAGTGGTGTTTTCCATGCATTGGTTAACAAAATAATCAACAGCAGAAAAACATCCTGGAGGGGGAGTCCATTATTTTGCACAGTGATGGTGCCATTCTGCACCACAGGTGCAAAAACACATTTCAGGTGGGATATAAAAAATGACAGCTGTACTGTTATATATACATATGCCTTCCACGATGAAGTGCAGTGTAACCAGTTTACTGCATGACAAAAGGGATTAACTCCCATTGAAATAGCATTGTTTACTGCAGTAACTCTACTGCAGAATTCTTCAGTGCTGCGCTTCATCCTCGAGGGCTCATCTCACCCAAAGGTTCTGTTATGTGCCCATATCAGCTTATTTACTTCTGTACTGGGGTAAGCGTTAGGGTCCATCTCAGGTATGTACTCATGGAATGGGGTGAGAATTATGCCCACTGAGTGCAAGGCACACCCCGATGCTTGTTAGGGTGTAGAGGGTGCAAGGGTGGGATGGTACGGTTGAGTGGGGAGGATGGGGTGGGGTAGTACAGTTGTGAAACCTAACACCACATTTCCATACTTTCAAAGGCATAATATGAACCCTAACTAGTGCAGTAATGAAGTTTTTTGCAGTTAATTTCCTTACTTTTTCAGATAATGTAACCATAAACTATACTAGCACCTGACACTGGTACAGGCATGTACATAATGGGGATCGGCACAATGGCACAGTTACGAGCATGCATCGAAATTGTGAAACACACACTCTTAACGCGGTAATTTTTTGGAATTTGTTCACCAAATTTTCAACATGGCCTTTTTGGGACCTTTTGTTATGAACAGTGGCAGTATCATTTTGGTGCTCCATCCTGAAAGTTGATTTCGCACAGTGATGGCACCATTCTGTGTCACAGGTGCGAAAATGCATTTCAGGTGGGATATAAAAAATGGCAGCTGTACTGTTCATAAGGAGGTTTGAAAAAATAGCAATGTTGAAAATCTGATGTGAAAAATAAAAAATTGGCAAAGTTACGAGAGTTCGTAAAATCTGGGCAATGCACCCTCATAACACAGTTACTGTTCGGAATTGTTTCACCAAATTTGCAACATAGGATTTTTGGGACCCCATTTCATGAACAGTGGCATTATCATTTTGTTAATCAGTGCCAAAAAGCGATTTCATGCAGCAACTGCAGAATCACATTTCAAGACCAAGAAACAAAATGACAGTGACAGTGTTCATGAGGTGGTGTTCCAAGAACCCCATGTTGATAATCTGAGGTCAACATTCCAAAAAATGGCTGAGATATCAACCTAAGTTGAAACCCCCATTGACTGCCAATATATGGCTTACCGTGATTTCCTCAGTTCCCAATTTGTCTTTGAAGAGTGCAGACATGTCCAGCTCCAGAGAAGATCACTGTTCCTGACCTCAAAGGTAAGCATGGGGTGAAGGGGGCGTGAAGTGGAGGGGTTCTCAAAGGGTGGGTGAGGGTTGAGGTGGGTGGGGACAACAAGGGACCCTTTTCTTTTTTTCAGGTTTAAAAAAAAAGACATCTGGGGACAAGTTTCCTTATTTACAAGTGAAAAAAATATATATTTGCATTGGGCACACTGGGTGGGCTCCCAGTGTGCCACTTCAGTTATGGGGGTGGTGGGACACATGATGCTGACAGGGAATGGGCAACCCTGTCAACAATGAAAGGGGGGGTTGGGGGCATCTGACACCAGGAGTGGACATCCTGGTGTTGGAAATAAAAAATGAAAATTGCAGTATGTTGGAGTTCACTCTCAGTGAGCCAGAAGAGTTTGGGGAAGGGGACACATGCTGCCGACAGAGGGACTAGCACCCCCATTGGCAATGAAAGTGGGCTGTGGTGCATCTCACACCGAAAGTGGATATCCGAATGTCATAAATATAAAAATTATATTTATTTATGTCGGCACACTGGGGTGGGCTCCCAGTGTGCCACAATAGTGGGGGGAGGGGGAATACATGCTGACATGGGGATTGGACACCCCAATGTCGGAAAAAACACTATAGAGGCTCAAAGTAGGTTGATGCAGCATCCTACATTGAAAATTTCAGTGCAGGATTCTACATCGAACAAAAGATATCGGGGAACAGTTTTCTTTTTTCACAGGTTTATTTTTATCATATATGCACATGGCACACTGGTGTGGGCTGCCAGTGTTCCACAAGAAAGGCTTGGCCTCAAAGATATGCCTTCTAAAGGTTTTCAGCATCATTCTTCGATACAGGATACAGCTAACTGTATCCAACATCGAAGTACCACAGAGACTCCTCCTTCGACATAGGATCCCTGTGACCAGGGCGGCTTCTCAAGAGGGATCCTATTTTGTGCTTGACATATATTTTCTCCATTGAAAATAATGGAAACTAAAACAGTTCATAACTTTAGTACAAATATTTTTGCACCAGACTTTTAAAAGGCAGATCTGTGAGCTCAGTGCTTTCTACCATAAAAATTTCAGCCCAATACATAACCCTGTTTAGCAGATACAGGTGAGCAAAAAACTGCTCAAAATGTCAAAACCCTCTGTTTTTTCAGCCAGCTGTAGCTCAAAAAATAAAAAAAAAATTCCAACAAAAGTTGGCAAACACAGAGACTTACCCACAGAGATTGTATATATTTCAAATTTGAGCCAAATCACATAAACCTTTACAAAGTTATAAGCATTCAGATACTGCCCTTCAAAGCAGCAGTACTAAATTACCTGGAAATGATTTATCAAAATTCTGCTTTTTGTCTGGAAGCATGCGGCCATAGTTCCAGTTTACATTTCTGTAAATATTTTTTTTTTTGTCATCTTTCGTTTTTAGATATTTGCAATTTACTTGAATTGTTGTGGTGCCACAATAAATATGGCAGCTGACTAATTTTCAGCTGCGCTCCCTCTTCAGATCATATCCTGTCTTTTGGTTATTGCAGTGGGACCCTGTGCTGAACTGCCCCGATGTCCCTGTGTAGTACTGCCAGTCATACACATCTGCAGTTGGCAGTAGACAGGTTCCACTGCAGCATGCCAGGTGGCAGAAATGTAAACAAAACAAAGGAAAACTGAGCTAATTACTCAGTGATACTACATTGCCAGTGGGAAAGAGTACCATGCTCAGTACAGCACATGGAATAAACTGTTGAAAAAGTGCAGATTTTTTTACATTGTACTGCTGCTTTAACATTAAACACCTCTATCAACCCTAACTATACTGCTACTACCGTGGCAGTAATATATGTATGTCTGTATATATATATATATATATATATATATATATGTGTGTGTGTGTGTGTGTGTGTGTATGGAATAAGAAACAATGAGGTGTGGTTTACGGCCTGATAAGAGCATTCCCCAGGTGAGTAATGAGGCACCGTGGAGCTTGCGTCAAGTGTCTTTAGCACCTGGGAAGTGCTCTTATCAGGCCATAAACCACATCTTTGAGTATCTTGTTCTGCTTATAAAATGGGCCCTACAAGTAGAAATTAAAAATTACACAATGGCAAGAAAATTTCCTGGACTCTGATTGATCAGTGTGTGCCTGAGACAGTGATGATATTACACAATAACATCACTATGTGGGTTTTACGGAGCTTCTTTTTTTCAGAAACAAAGATAAACTGCTTCACTAAAAATCTACTAAAAACATTTGTATTTTTATTTTTGTTTTCTGTAACATCGAGCCATTGTATAATTGCAGTAAGGAACTCCAAGGTGTGTGTTACCGTGTAATAACGTCACTCCTGGGGTGTTGAAAGCACTCGGCTTTGCCTCATGCTTCAACCCACCCCAGGAGTGATGTTATTACACAATAACACACACCTTGTTGTGCCTTATTGCTTAATTAAAATATAAAAAGCTGTCAAAATGTAAAAAATGAGGAGAAAAGAAGTTTTTCACTTACAAGGATAAAAATAGTTCCTCTATTTATGTACTGTACTGTCCTGTACAATACAGTATCATCTACTTAGCTTGGTCACCAGTATATATATATATTTAGAAAATGGGCCTTTTATTTGGAGGCATCTGATTGGCTGGTACCCATTCCACAGGGGTACATTAAGTTTCAATAGATGCCCACCAAATAAAAAGTGCCAGCCTACAATGCCCCTTCACCAATTCTACTATTCCTGTGCCCACTATGCTTCCTAATTGGCTAGAATCATATGAAATTCGAAATTGCCACCATTTTTTTCTCTTGCTTAGCGAGAGATCCTGCACCCTCCCACTGCCCAATTTAGTGCCAGCTACCACATGAACCCGCACCACACCTCCCTGGTACTCACGTCTGCCTACATGAAGAAAAAAAAAAACACAGCGAAGCAATAAAAAAAAAAAGCCGTTAGACCGATCAGCTTCTGACTGCGCTTTCTTCTCCTGTGTCCCGATCTCATCTGCAACTGCTCTGCCCCCCACATGTCCTTTCATCCCCTGTCATCACACAGTGGCTTAGAAAACGTTTTTGTTTTACTTGCCGGCTTGCCACTGCTGCTCTGTCTCTGTCTTTCCCACTCACAAACACATTCCCTTCTGCTGGGCTGCGTTCACTTTCCTTGCTTCAGTTACATCGGATGTCGCTGATCCTCGAAGACAAACTGAAGGCTTGGGCATCAGGACGAGCGACAAGAGTACATTACCAGTCAGAAATATGCTGGTTGTTAACTTTAAAAAGTATTCTTCATTTCTTTGGCGGGCTGTATTTTTTACCGGACTGGCAGGGCTTTGACATGCTCGGTCTTCTGAGTCCACTGGGGTTTTATCGGACTGGCAGGGCTTTGACATGCTCGGTCTTCTGAATCCACTGGGGAACATTTAAATAAAAGACAGTACAATCAAACTGCATGTTTTCTCACTCTTCAGAGGGGCCCAAAAACCAAAAACATCATTCTAATGCAGGCGGAGGAACTATTTTTTACAAAATGACTTTAAACTATTTTTTATTAATTTTCTTTTTATTTAACTTATTTTTACACTGCCCATTTTCTAAGCATAATAATACCCTCGATTGGGTGGTATGAGCAATACCATCCCTCCGGGTATTATTAAATATATATATATATATATCTATATATATATAGATATATATATATATATAGATATATATAGATATATGTATATATAGTATAGTGGCACGGTCGTGACCTATAGTTAGGTTTCAGTTGTCAGTTCTATATTAAACTAAAAATTTTGCACGTTAATAACTTTGGACCCATTCAACAGATTTTCCTGAAATTTCATATGCACGGTGGGGCATGGTAAATCTCTTGATCTGCCACATTGCGTTTTGGTTGGACTTACGGTCTTTGCATACAAAAACACTGAAAAATGCAAAAGTATCTGTTTCTGGAGGCAGTTTTGGGGATTTTGGATGTGGCCATCCACAGCCATTGTGTGGTATGCTGCTCTGCAAGATGGCTCATTTGAAAGAGCTTTGGTGGCTGAATATGCCGCTTTTTGTTTGGTGAAAAAATATTAAGGCATTCAAAAGTTATGCCACTTTAAATTCCCATTATAAGTCAATGGGAAAATTTATATGTATGTTTTGTGAACAAAAAATGGGGTTCTGGCCATCTCGTCCCACCTGGCGATCAAAGAATATGCAGCCTCATGGTTCAAAAATCTTTGTCCCCTAGAATTTCAAAAATTCTTTGATCGCAAGATACGCCATCTTGTTTTTAAATTTCCAATCAGAAAAACACAAATACCTCGGCTCATGGGTCACTTCTCAAGTAAAACTTGGATGGGTTTTACTCAGAGGACTCCAATCTATCAAGCCATGCCTTTGGTTTCATCCAAATCATCACAAAATAGAGTTATGAGCTTTTAAAATCTTAATTTGCGGCTCTCTAATGATCTTTGATCGCGAGCCTGCAAATTCTTTGATCGCGAGATTCTATGATCGCGATCGTGCACCGCGAGCGAAGGATGAGATGGCCAGATTTAAAAATCTATTTTCTTAGCCCAGGGGTGCCCTAGGAAGTTAAATGAGGGTGGGTTTTGCTCAGGGGGCTTCGTTCTGCCCCATCTGAATAAAATACATCATTTTTCAATATCCCTTGTAGTCCCGTGGCCCACCCGATCTGTATCAAAAGAATAATGTTCTGCATTTCCCTGGTAGTCTAGCAGCCCCCAATGTGTATTTAATAAAATAATGCTTTGTATATCCCTGGTAGTCTAGCAGTCCTCCCGATCTGTATGAAATTAATCTTGTTGTCCATATCCCTGGTAGTCTAGTGCCACCCCCGTTCATGATAAAATACATTACGATCTCCAATTCCCTGGTAGTCTAGTGGCCCCCAATGTGTATTTTAATAATGCTTTGTATGTCCCTGGTAGTCTAGTGACCCCCTGGTCTGTATAAATTAATATTGTTGTTCATATCCCTGGTAGTCTAGTGCCCCCCATCATGATAAAATACATTATGATCTGCCATTTCCTGGTAGTCTAGTGGCCCCCCCAGCCCAGCCCAGCACCCCCCACCCTTCCCCCAGTGGCACAGCCTGCACCTCTCACCTTCACGGTCAGCTGCTGACTGTGTGTATTAGTAGCACTAATGCAAAGAGGTGCTGAGAAATTATTTCTGAGCACCTTTGCATTAGCGCTAACACACACACAGTCGGGCTGCTGGCCGTGGAGGTGAGAGGTGGGCTGTGCCAGTCAATGGCTGGGAAGGTGGGGGTGCTGAGTGGGCTGGCATGGCTGGGTGGGGGGTCTCTAGACTACCAGAAAATGGCAGATTGTAATCTATTTTATCATGATGGGGGGTGCTGCTAGACTACGAAGGATATGAACAACAATATTAATTTTATAAAGATCGGTGGGGCGCTAGACTACCAGGGATATACAAAGCATTATTTATGAAATTCACATTGGGGCCACTAGACTATCAGGGAATTGGAGATCGTACTGTATTTTATCATGAGCAGGGGGGGTGCCGCTAGACTACTAGGGACATGGACAAGATTAATTTTATACAGATCGGGGGATAGCTAGACTACCAGGGATATACAAAGCATTATTTTATTAAATACACATCGGTGGGGCTGCTAGACTACCAGGGAAATGCAGAACATTATTCTTTGATACAAATCGGGGAGGCGTTGGACTACCAAAGATATCAAAACATGATGTATTTTATTCAGAGGGAAATGAGTTTCCCTTGAGTATCACTAACTCATTTATCTCTTTAGTACACTTTGGGATGAGAAGTTTACTTTTTAATCTGGTCATCTCGCCTTCACTCTGTTTGATTGTGTAGCATGTACTTTCTTTTGATCGCGAGCCTGCAAATTCTTTTTAACAAGATTCTTTGATCGTGATCATGCATCGCGAGCGACGGATGAGATGGCCAGATTAAAAGATCAATTTTCTCAGCCCAGGGGTACCTTAGGAAGTCAAATGAGGGTGGATTTTGCTCAGGGAACTTCATTCTGCTGAACCATGGTGGTGGCTTACTGCAATGACTTCAGTTCTTTGATTTATAGCATTCTTTATTCTTTGTTCATGAGCCAGCAAATTCTTTGATCACGAGCCTGCAAATTCTTTGATCGTGAGATTCTTTGATAGCCATCTTTGTTTGCGAGGGGGGGACAAGATGGTCAGATTTTTTATAATGGAATAGATAGGGAAATTTTACCAATCTTTAAGATTGAATATCTCAGAAATGGTTTGGTCTTTTTACTTGAAATTTGGAGGGTGTTTACTGCATGTCCTGTAGATGTAAATTAGGGTGTTTACGTGTCGGAGAAGTTTTTTCCATGCTTGAAATTGATAGGGTGCCTAGCCTTAGTGTGATGGATGTAGTTTTCGGTTGTGTGTGTTAAATGTCTACAGGTGCAGAACTGTGCCACTCTGATGAATGAAAATTTCAAATTTTGACATGTTATATCTCGGATACAGTTTGGTCTTTTTACTTGAAATTTAGAGGGTGTTGACGGCATGTCCGGTAAATTTGGAGGGTGTTGACAGCATGTTGGTAGATGTTAACAGCAGTATTTATGTGTCGGACAATATATTTTTTGTGGAGATATTGTGTGGCACAGTTTATATTTTGTGGACAACGTTTTCTATTGCTCTACTAGATTAACATTTGTTTGGTGGCTTTCCTTGCTGTTGTGAATGTACTTTTTAGTTATTGGGTGTGTAATGTGGCCCGGCACTTATAAGTTGGTGGGAGCACGGGGCCCAAAGGGCCCATGCTCCCACCAACTTGTGCAAATTTCCACTTTTCTATTCTTTATTAAAAAGTAAAGAAATTCTATGCAAAAAACTTCTTTAATGCATCAGTTAGGGTTCTTCTACAGCAACAAAAGTGAGGAAATTCGCCATTAGGGTTTCCATGCATTAAACCCCACACTGCTCCCACCAACAGGCATCGGGGTGTGCGTTGGGGTCATTGGCCCTAACTCTCACCCCTTTCTTCTACACTGTACCACCTCACCTTGTTTACACATGGAATGGGGTGAGAGTTAGGGCTGATGACTACGCACACCCCATGCCTGGTGGGGTGGGGTTCAATAGGTGGGAACCCTAATAGCGAATTACCTCATTTTTGTCATTGTAGAAGAATCCTAACTGATGCATTAACAAAGTTTTTGCATATTATATGTGTATATATATGTATATATATATATATATATATGTATATATATATATATATATATATATATATATACATATTACATATACATTTGTAAGGGCTATGCAATGCTCCCATCGAAAATATCTCTATTTTCCCTGAGTGCAGTTTGACCTTTGACATCATGAGTGCTGAAGCCACGAGTGATGCCATAGGTCAAACTGCTCGAGGGATATGAATATCAATGCAGGGCTCCAAACAGGTATGGGATAGGCATGAGAGAGCAATACAGATGAGTATGAATAGATAGGCCATTGACAGAGTACAGCCCTATGGCACATTCATAAGGTGGAAAAAATGGGCAGACTGGATGGGCCTTGCGGTCCTTATGTGCCATCAACTTCTTTGTTTCTATAAATGCTGCATATCCATACTGTGCTGATGTCACCACTCACTCACTCACTGCAACCTGCATTCTAAATGAAACTGCTTCAATTTCTCTTTCTCAATGAGACCTGCAAGTTACTCAATTAACATTCCAAAGTACACTCACCTGTGTGCTGTAGTGTTTCTGAGACTCCCATTAATGTGCTGATATCAGCTTCACTACAGCCTACATTGTAAATATAACCGCTTCAGTTTTTCTTTCTCACAGAGGCCTGCAAGTTACTCAAATAGCATTCCAAAGTACACTCATCTGTGTGCTGTAGTGTTTCTGAGACTCCCATTAATGTGCTGATATCAGCTTCACTACAGCCTGCATTGTAAATATAGCCGCTTCAGTTTTTCTTTCTCACAGAGGCCTGCAAGTTACTCAATTAGCATTGCAAAGTACCCTCACCTGTGTGCTGTAGTGTTTCTGAGACTCCCATTAATGTGCTGATATCAGCTTCACTACAGCCTACATTGTAAATATAACCGCTTCAGTTTCTCTTTCTCATTGAGGCCTGCGAGTTACTCAATTACAGTAGTCCCTCGTTATAATGAATTGCCTTGGGTCCACTGTTTTTGTTCAATTTGTTGGGGTGAAATCTGGTCCTATGACTGCAGCAACATAAATCATGTCCTTCAAATTATACTGCTTTAGAAATGTCACCAGCTCTGAACCAGTATCTTGGGAGATGATTTCACATAGCAGCTGTTTGTGGTACAGTTTCTTTAGACTGGCAATCACACCTTTATCCATAGGTTGCATATGCGCTGTGGTGTTCGCAGGCAGATAGAGAACTCTGATTTTACCATCTCTGGAGTGGAGCTCCTCAGCATTAGGGTGGGCAGAGTACAGATCTAACAAAAGCAGTGCCTGGGAACTTTGCCTTTGCTCCTCAGGTAACGACGCACTGCTGGAACAAAATCCATCCGAAACCACTTTCTGAAAATGGCCTGCATCATCCAGGCATTGCTGGAGTATAAGTAAAGCAGTGGCAATGCTTCCCTGTTCACATGGTGGAAGCAGCGGGGGTTGGTGAATTTACTGATGCAGAGTGGCTTTAATTTGTGTTCCCCAGTTGAATTAGTGCAAACAAGGATTGTGACTCGATCCTTAAACATCTTATATGAATTCTGACCTCCTGCTGGCTTTTGAACCATAGCTGAACAGCTGAGTCGACCTCCATGTTTGCACCCAGATGCGTTTTCTTACAGTGTAAGCCATTTATCTCAGAGCAGTGAACTGCAAAATCTTGAAACTTCTCCTCTTGCTTTTTTAGACCAGACACCGTTGACTTCAGCAAGCCATATTCTATGGCAAGTTTAGATGTGGACTCGCCATTTTTCATGCAGTTTAGAATCTCTGTTTTCTGCCCCAGATCAAATGCTTTTCCTTTTGGTTTCTCAACCATGACAGACACAGACAGATCAGACCATGGCACAACCAAAGTAAGCAGCATTTTATTCGTTTGGAACAGCTGTAACCAGTAAACTGCAAGGGGCAAACACCACAGAATATAGAGGAATGTTTATTAATTAACAGGGCTTGATTCATAATCAATTAAGTACACAATGTTTTCATTCATGTTTCAATTCTGAGTGAGTATGATTCATTTTAGTGTCAAGTACTTAGGAACTTAGAAACAGGCGTTGTAACTACTGTGACTAGAACTGGGAGTGGGGTGGGAAATGATTGTGACCACATTTGAAAGATAAGGAGGTGATAATGGGGTCCAACTATCTTGTTCCTTATAACTGGGATTCGTTATAACGAGTGATGTTATAATCAGGGACTACTGTACATAGACATAGACATAGAAGTTGACGGCAGATAAGGACCGCAAGGCCCATCCAGTCTGCCCATTTCTTTTTCTACCTTATAAATGTGCCATCGGCCTTTGCTCTGTCAGTGGCATATCTATTCATAGTCATTTGTATTGCTCCCTTATGCCTATCCCATGCCTGTTTGAAGCCCTGCACTGTATTCATAGCCACCACTTCTTGTGGTAAGCCATTCCATGCATCTACCACCCTTTCTGTGAAAAAGAATTTCCTCACATTCCCCTTAATCGCCTCCCTCTAATCTCATGCTGTGTCCTCTTGTCCTGCTATTTTCTTATATTTAAACATGTTAGACTCTTTCACCTTGTTTATGCCCTTAAGGTGCTTAAATGTCTTGATCATATCACCTCTCTCCTCCTTTGCTCAAGGTATACATATTGAGCTCGGTTAATCTGTCCTCATATGTCTTCTGATGCAGTCCCTGCACCATTTTGTTGCCCTTCTCTGGACTGCCTCAATTTGGTTAATGTCCTTGTGAAGGTGTGGCCTCCAATACTGCACTCAGTACTCAGATGGGGCCTAACCAATGTCTTGTACAGAGGATTATTACCTCCCTCTTACGACTTGTGATACCCCTACTAATACACCTAACACCCCTAGCCTTACCTACTGCTTTAGAGAGGTCTGCTTGATGATTTTAGGTCATCAGTGATGATGATGCCAAGTCTCTTTCTTCCTTTGTGACTGCTAGCAACTCCTCCCAGCCTATAAGTGGCTTCAGGGTTTCTCTTCCCTATGTGCATGATTTTGCACTTCTTTGCATTAAATCCAGTTGCCACTCTTCTGACCATTCTGCTAGTTTATCCAGATCTCTTCTCATTCTGCCCACCCCATCTGGATCATCTACTCTGTTGCAGATCTTGGTGTCATCTGCAAACAGACAAGCCTTACCCTCTAGTCCATCTGCGAGGTCACTAATGAAGATGTTGAATAGGACTGGCCCCAGGACTGATCCCTGAGGTACCCCACTTGTGACTTGCATCTCTTCTGACTGTATACCATTTACCACCACTCTCTGTTTTCTGCCAGTCAACCAGTTTGTCATCCAGTTGACCAACTTCTGACCACCGAGCCTACCTAGCTTATTTATCAATCTTCTATGTGGAACAGAGTCAAAAGCTTTGCTGAAGTCAAGGTAGGCTACATCAACTGCTCCCTTGGTCCACCACTCTGGTTACCCAGTCAAAGAAATCTATGAGATTAGTTTGACAGGACCTTCCTTTTGTAAACCCATGCTGTCTTGGATCCTGTGCCCCTATGGATTCCAGGTGTTGCACTATCCTTTCCTTAAGGAGTGCCTCCATAATCTTGCCCACTACTGAGGTAAGACTGACTGGTCTGTAGTTTCCCGCCTTCTCCCTGCTACCACTCTTGTGGAGCGGGATCACATGAGCCCTTCTCCAGTCTTCTGGGACCTCTCCTGTGCTCAGAGACTCACTAAACAATTCTGCTAATGGCTCTGCTAGTTCCTCCTTTAGCTCCTTAAGTACCCTGGGATGTATGCCATCAGGTCCCATTGCCTTATCCACCTGGAGCTTAGCAAGCTCTTGTAGGACCCTTTCTTTGTGAAGGAGTAGTGCTCACCTCCCTCCCCTGTGTCCATGATGCTGAGTTGTGGGCCTGCCTACCTTCTCTTCAGTAAATACTGAGCAAAAGTATCTATTTAGGATAGATGCCTTTACAGGGTCCTCCTCCTCACATGCTCCCTTTTCTCCATTAGCTTAGCAATACCCCTCTGACTTTCTCCTTTCACTAATGTATCTATAGAAAGTCTTGTCACCTTCTTTACTGTTCGTGCTAGTGTTTCCTCAGTTTGGGACTTTGCCTGCCTTACTGCCTTACCTGCTTCCCTTAGGGCAGTTTGGTATGCCTCCTATCTTCATCCCGCTGTGTTCCTTTATATTTCCTGAAGGCCAGCCTTTTGGCTCTGACCTTTCTGCTACTGTATTTGAGAACCAAAGTGGTTTCCTTCTTCTTTTGCACTTCCTTTTCTGTCTAACATAATGGGATGTTGCTTCAAGTATTGTATCCTTAATGCTTGCCCACTTTGCCTGTACCTCCTCACCTGTGTTTCTTTCTGCCAGGGCTAGCTTAACTCTGTTGGCCATCTTGTCAAAGTCAGCTCCTCTGAAGTCCCATATGTTTGCCTTGGAATGGGATGATTTAGATGTAGTAGCCAAATTGAACCATACCATGTGATGGTCACTGGCCCCAGGTGACCTTCTACCAGGAGATCTGTGATCCCTTCTTTGTTAGTCAGTACTAGATCTAGGATAGCCCTGTCTCTTGTGGGTTGCTGTACCAGTTGTTTGAGGCCCTCTCCCTGCAGGGAATCCACTATGAGTCTAGTTCTGGCAGATGTTCCTGCTGGTATTGACCAATCTGTATCTGGCATGTTGAAGTCTCCCATTATCAGAACCTCCCCTTTAGCTGTCATGTTTTGTACCATTGCAAAAGAAACTCACCTGTGTGTCATAGTGTTTCTAAGACTCCTAGCCCATTCAGATAAAAACTCACACACACTCACACCCCACACAGGAAGAGCAGAAAGCACACGGAAAAAGGACACAGAAAAAATATTTCAAAAGCTCTCACCTGTATTGTATAAGTAGCACACATGATGTGCAGAGTGAGCTCTGGATTCTGTCACTCATGCCTTCAGCACTCATGAGTATCCAGAATATGTTCCATATTGCACTCCTGCCCATGTAGTTAGGATTGAGCAGGCACTTTAATGTTAAATCCCAAACTTTGCACATTAATAACTTTGCAACCATTCAAAAGATTTGCACAAAAAGTGGACTAGACCGTGTTGGGTGGTAGATCTTCTGATTAGCTAAGTTTCATTTTGGTTGGATTTGTGGATTTAGTGCAGGGAATTGTCAAAAAGGTTTTTACAAATTTTTGTTAATGTTCCCCTATTTTTTCCTCATTGTGCTGTGCACACATGGTTTGGAATTTTGGTTTGAAATGTTCAGGGTAGAAATAGGTTATCCAAAGTAACAATCAAGCATCGGTTTAGTGAAAAAATATTAACCCTCTCCATGGTTATTAAATTTTGAAAATGTGGGTACTGAGCATCCTCAGTTCAGTCTTTGGAATAGATGCACACTTTCGATCAAGGATCCCTGGTTGTGAACGGCTGGTGAAGAGGGATTGCAAATAGGGATTCAGAAATCTTGCAAAATCTCTCTTTGTGAGAAAAATGCACCTTCCTCAGCCACCATTTTGTTTTCTAACTTAGCAAGAGGAGGAAACAAAATGTTGTGATGCCTCCTGTTCTGTTTTTAATGTTTTTGTAGCTGAAAAAAGAACAGTTCCCCGATGTCTTTTCTTCATGCAGAATCCTGCATAGAAATTTTTGATGCAGAATACTGCATCAAACTGTCCCTCTGTGGTCTGCTGACATCTCTGTGCCCAGTCCCCATGCTGGCATGTATCCCCCCTCCACTACAGTGACACACTGTGAGCCCACCCCAGTGTTCTGAAATAGTTTATTTATGTTTCCGACACTGGGATGCCCACTCCCAGTGTTGGACACCCTCCAAGCTGGTATCCTTGCATTGCTGACATCGGGGTGCCCAGTCCCCATGTCAGCATGTATCCTCCTCCACTACTGTGGCACACTGGGAGCCCACCAGTATCCAGTGAACATGGTGACCATAATTGAGCACTTACAAAAGGGTGACTCAATCATTGCACCTGTGTTCTGGGATACCTGGCAGGGTAGTGACCGGATACAGGGGTAGATGAGTACAACAATAGGATGTTGCTATATATACACATGCATGGGGGGATAGGGACTATGCTATGTGACTGGCAGAAGGGGTGTAGTGCGGCAGTCAGCTGCCAAGCTGGCCATGTGGTGTGGTGGGAAGGTGGCAGGCTGGGGTTGGGAGGGTGCCAGGTTCAGTTCTAGTGCACAATCACTTTTTGCTTCAGGTCAGGTTTTGTGTTTTAAGTTTTACACTCCCCCCCAGCATGCACCCCCTGGAGTTGAGAATCCTTGAGTAGGGGGGTGCAAGGGGTGAAGCCCACAGCAAAACATAGAAAACTGGTCGCCGGTTTTGTAGTCACTGCAAGTGTATATCACTGTAATTCATTTTCAGTGATGTACACTCACCCAAATGGTGATCACCCTTCCTCAATCACCATTTTCACATAGTGCTGAAGCCCATTCCAGTGTGCTGAAATATTTAATTTATGTTTCCAACATCAGAATGCCCACTACCAGTGTCGGATGCTCTCCAGCTCATATCCTTGCATTGCTGACATCCGGGTGCCTGATTCCTGTGTCGGCATGTATCCCCCCATCCACTAATGTGGCTCACTGGGAGCCCACCCCAGTGTGCCCAAATGAGCTTTAAAAGAAAAATGTCAAATAAAGAAAACTGTCCCCCGACATCTTTTTTTAACCTAAAAAAAAGAAAATGGTTCCTCATCATCTCCGCCACTTCCCTCACCCATCCTGACCCTTCCTCTGTGCACCCACCTCTCTGCACCCCCCCCTTACCCTATACTTAGCTCTGGAAGTCAGGCACTGTCATCTTTCGAGGACTGGGACACGTCTACACTCTTCAAACCAAACTGCAAACTGAAGAATCAAGGTAAGCTCCAAATAATAGCAGTCAATGGGTTTTAAACTTATGTTGATATCTCAGCCATTTTTAGGAATTTTGACCTCAAATTTTCAACATGGGGTTCTTGGTACCCCACCTCATGAACACTGGCACTGTCATTTTTTTACTTGGTCTGAAAAGGTGATTTTGCTGTCACTGCGAGGAATCATCTTTTGGGACTGATTAATGAAACCACAGTGCCACTTCATGAGGTGTGGTCTCAAAAAGCCCATGTTACAAATTTGGTGAAAAAATTCCAAAAAATGACTGCGTTACGAGCTTGCATTGTACAGTTTCTACGCACTCTCATAACTTTGCCAGTTTTTGATATTTTCATACCAGATTTTCAACATTGCCATTTTTTCACATCTCCTTATAAACAGTACAGCTGTCATTTTTCACATCCTGCCCAAAATGTGTTTTCACACCTGTAGCACAGAATGGCATGGTTGCTGTGTGAAAACAATTTTGGGACAGATTAACAAAATCAAAGTGCCACTGTTCATGAGGGGAGGTCCCAAAAAGCCCATGTGGAAAGTGTGGTAAAAAAATGCCAAATTGACTGCATTACAAGTGTTTGTTGCGAAGTTTATATGCAGGCTTGTAACTTCACCAATTTTTCATATTTTCACTCCAGATTTTTAACATTACCAATTTTTCACACCGCCTCATGAACAATAAAGCTGTAATTTTTCAAATCCTGCCAAAAATGTTTTTCCACACCTTTGGCTCAAAACTGCATTACAGTTGCTCAGAATTACATTTCTACAGGGATCTGAAAGTTTTCTGTACTGGGTACATGTAGAAAGTTGATAAGAAGATTGTGTTAACATTTGGGGTGAAAATTATCTAAGATGGCACAATCATGACTATTTGTTGCAGTTTTTCTAGGCATTCTCTTAACTTATTGTGTGAATGCGCAGTAACCAGAAATCCCAGTGTTTCTACAGCTAGATACATATGTGCATCTGTGGAGGAATGGGAGTGCAGGGTCCAAAGGACCCTGCACTCCCGCAGTAAAATAAAGATACTGTCATACTATCTTTAAAAGAAAGGAAATAAATTGCAAAAAGCTTTGTCAATGCATCAGTTAGGGCTGAAGTGACAAAAGTAGGAAAATTAGATATTAGGGTTGAGCCCCTAACACCCCCATACAACCCCACCAGACCACCCCACACTCACCCTCCACAGACCAACAGGCTTTGGGGTGTGCTTTGTGGTCATCAGGCCAAACTTTCACCCTATTCTCCAGTACTGTACCATATCAAATTTCTTACACATGGAATGGGGTAAGACTTAGGCCCAATGACCCCAAGGCACACCCGATCCCTGTTGGTCTGTGGAGGGTGGCATGGTGGGATTGGATGGAGGATGTTAGGGGCTTAACCCAAATGTCTCATTTGCCTACCTTTGTCACTTCAACCCTAACTGATGCATTAATGAAGTTTTTTGCAATTTATATATATACAGTGGGTGGGATATTCAAAGGGGTTGCACATGGCACAACAGTGTTGTGCCATGCACAACCCACTGATGTGCCCCAGCACGATATTCAAAAGGGGATGTTGCACCACACAGATCCCGATACACTGGGGTGCACCAGTAATGTATGCAGCGTAAGTGAGGGGGGGGGCAGGCCCATGCATATACCTCACATTCGGATATTCAGCTTGGGATGTGCAGCGCATATGCTGGTGCAACCCCTACTTGCACCACACACTGGTGCTCAAAGTTGAGCCAAAAGGATATAGGAGCAAGGGCTGGCCATCCACAGGTGAGCTGCCATATTGTAGGGTGCAACACGGCAGCCGCAAGCTGTGGGTGGCCACGCGAGCTCCGGGGCCAGGGTCTGTCAGCGTCATGCCCCCCCATGCCCAATCACGGGCATAAGTAGAGTTAAAATCATGTCCAATATCACTGGTGGTCCAGTGGACCACTTCCAGCCCGATCGCGGGCATTAGTACAGTTAAAAGCACATCCAATATCCCTGGTGATCCAGTGGACTGCTTTCAGCCCAACTGCAGGCATCAGTACATTTAAAATAATTCTACATTATCCCTGGATTTCCAGTGGTACCCCCTTCCCCCTGCCTACTGAGCCCAACCATCCTGCTCCCTCGGTCAGCGGCAGGCAGCAGCTCCCCACCCGCAAGTCGCCCAGCCACCCACCGACTGACTGCATACCGTATGGCTGTATGCCCATTGGTCCACAGCGTGGACCAATGGGCTTGCAGACTTATTAGATATACTATTAGTCCTGATATGTGAATGGAGCCATTCACATATCTGGACTGTGTAGTACGGTACCATCTGCACACCCATTGGCCCATGCTGTGGACCAATGGGCATACAGCTGTACAGTATGCAGTCAGTCAGCGGGCGGGTGGGTGGCTTGCAAGTGAGGAGCTGCCACCCACCACTGACTAGCGGGGGTGAGGTGGCTGAGCTCAGTGGATGGGTGGGGAAGGGGGTACCACTGGACTACCAGGGATATTGGATGGTTTTTAAATTTACTAATGCCCACAGTCAGGCTGGAATCAGTCCACTGGACCACCAGGGATATTGGACATGCTTTTAAATACACTATGCCTGTGACCAGGCTGGAAGCGGTCCACTGGACCACCAGGGATAGTGGATGGTTTTTAAATATACTCATGCCTGCGATCGGGCTTTGGGGCACTTTGCCGCGATGTGCAGGGGATGTCGGTCCCTGACGGTTGCAGCCTGGAAGGGCACCAGGTGCAAGACGCAGGGATCGGTGTGCCTGTATGCAAATGGAGCCATAATGACATGCTAATGGCCCCAGTTGTGCCTTGCATGCATTATGGCCCCACTTGCATATCCACCACTGAATATCGCAGCTCCTGTGCCTAGTGCAACCGCACTTGCACTGGCGCATCCCCCTGCTCCACTCTTTCCACTTGCACTGGTGCAGTGCCACTGCACCATGTGCAGTGTGGGAGACCAGGTTGCAATATTCAATGGTGCTGAGCCATGATGCAGCTCCATTGAATATCACCCAGTCCACTCCCTGGCACATCCCAGTTGTGTTGCACCCTGCTTGCACACCTGCCAGGTGCATTTCTGAATATTCCACTATCCCACCCAGTGTGTGTGTATATATATATATACACACACACACACACACACACATATCACAGTTTGGAAATAATTAGAGAGGAAGCTTGGGGGTAGAGGAGACAGACTTACACAGGGAGTGAGTGAAACTGCTGCAGGAGCTAAGCAGCCTGACCTGAACTAGACAGCTGCTGTACCAGTGAATGTTTTATTTTAATCCCTTGCATACCATCACTGATTATTGCCAATAGCCTTGGGATATAGCCCAAAGAAAAATATAAAGGAAGGCAATGTTTGTTTGCCTATTACCTAGTGCCATCACTAATTACTTGCTTGCCTAAAGCCTTGGGCTAGAGCCGCAGGAAAAAAAAAACAGAAAGGCAGGGCTTTTTGTTTACCTACTACCATCTCAAATTACTTGACTGCCTACTGCTTTGGGTATAGTCCCAGAAAAAATAAAAAGACAGGGATTGTTGTTCTCCCCACTATCACAATTTACTTGCTTGCCTACAGTCTTGAGCTATATAGCCCATAAAATAATATACAAGCATGCAACACAATTAAGCAAAACTAGAAGAAAAGAACAACAAAAGAGATGATGAATTATGACATAACGTCTTTTTTTCAATGTGGGAACCACTAGCAAAGGTCAAGATTCAGTTCGTCTTCAGCATTGGCATCATCTACTGTGAATGAGACCATGTGCACAGACATAATGTTAACTGATACAGATTCTCAAACAAGTGACACCGTGAGCCCAGTTCTCAAAGGGGACTTAGATTGGTGCAAGCTGCATCAGACAGCAGCCTCCACCAAAGCCCCTTGTGCCAGGGACCATGCACCACATTCTTGTATAGGAGGGGTCCCGGCACCTAAGTCCTCGCACTTGCAGCAACCGCTCACATGGGGAAAACACATGGCATATGGGAAGGGTCTGCCACAGGCTCCCTGCCAAAAATGCATGCAGTCCCCTCACCCCCCCAGCCCCGATCACCCATAGTATTAGGAAAGAACTCCCTGGTAGTCTAGTGCCCCCTCAAACCCTGATCACCCAATCTTTATTACGTAACCCCCAGATAGACACCCCTCAAGCCCCGATTCCCTTTTTAGTAAGGAAACTCCCTGGTGGTCTAGTGCCACCCCAAGCCCTGATAGCCCATACTGTAACATAATGACAGGTGGTCCCATGCATGCTTCAGCCCTGATCCCCGATGTCTTACCATACCAACATACCTGGTGGTCTAGTGATACAGATTCATACACCTCTGGACCAGAGGGCCAAGGGTTCCCATTCCACACTGTGATTGGACTTGTATCTAAAAACATTGGCACCCAGTGTAGTAATGGGGGGGGTGCTGTACTGCTAGGGTGTGCTGTCCTCCGGCTGAGACATTAAACCGAGGTCCCGTCTACCCATCCTGGTGCTGTTCTTGTGGGTGTCCAGGTGGACGTAAAATAACCCAGGGCATTCTTTCCAAAGAGTAGGGGACATTCCTGGAGTCCTGGCCAACATTTCCCTTCCCATAAAACCAGTTCATGCAATTGCCCAGGCTGTGTGTGGGTGTTGATGTGCAATATGGCCAACACTACACATTCAGTCACTTCACTACAAGTCTAGCATTGCTTGTAAAGTGCTTTGAGATACACTGTGTATGAAAAGCTCTATATAAATGATTCTTCTTCTTCTTCTTCTTCTTCTAGTGGACCCTACCTTGCAGTGCCCTACCACCCTGCTTCCCCCATCCCCTAACTGATCCAACAACTGGCACAGCCCACTGCTCAGCATCATGGCCCAGTGCCACAGCAAGCCATTGAATGAGCGCTGAAGGAGCAAGTACTGTATATAGTACATGCTCAGTGAATGACAGCAGCTGACATTCACTGAGCACATACTATATGTACTATACTGTAATTGCTGATTGTGTTGTGGTTTTATTTTTATTTATCTTGAATTTTAATTATTGATGTTATTGTGTTATGATTTTATTTATGTGTATTATTGGATTTTAATATTTGATGTTATTGTTTTAATATGTTCAGCGCCTTGGAAAAATGAAAGGCACTCTATAAATAAATGTATTATTATTATTATTATATGTGGCAGTTTGACAACTGCAATAATAACAATTGCAGACATATTTTTGTTATATTTTTTCTATGGTTTTGTTTATGTTTTAAATCCTCCAAAAAGGGACATGAGATAAAGTTGACAGAAAGATACCCATGTGTTTTTTTAAAGGGTTATATGCAGAGGAACTTGGTTATATTTAAATTCCAAAACAGGCCAGAAGAATGAGCCTTGACAAAGGGGAACACGTAATAAAGCTCAGGAGATGGCAGAATCTATTGTCTGGCATAAATTTTACACTTCAGGAGGAAACCACCTGCGTTCTAGGAACTGTCATGGTATATTTACATTTTATTAAGTGATAGGAACTGGAAGCCCTCTCTTACTGTAATAAATTTTTAACTAAAAGAGAAATGGGTTTTAGGCAGGAGGTGTCAGCAAGGTTCCCGATAGTCTATTTGAATTTTATTAGCTGGCAGGACATTGGAACTGTAAAAATATCTAACTAAAGTAATGAATAATAGGGTTCACTTAAATACTGGGAAAGAGTAAAAGAAACCCCTGCTGGTCTAGAAAATATACTGCTGGACTTGGGGATAACCAAACCCATAAAATAGTCCTCAGAACGGAAACTCAGGGCATAGCACTGCATTTTGGACACTTGTTCCTGACACACCAATCAAGACAGACTAAGGACCAGTGAATACAAGTGAGAACTGGGTCTTTGCAGACTTCATTTATTTTTCTGGACTTTGATCTTCCACAAACTAGGTAGAAGCTAGACAGTTGAAAGTTTACAGTGCATTTTTTGATGTATATTTTCCAACTTTTGTTTTGATATCTTGTAACAAATTTCTGAATATTTTGTATTTTAGTTATTTAAGTAATTTAATAAAAGCACTTTGCTTTTAAAACTGACTGTGAGTGATTTGTGTGTGTAATGGTAAAATGTTTATGCAGTTCTGAGGCCAGCCTGTTTAATTGCTAAAGTGCAACCATTCAGTACCAAGACTAGGATCCTGAAGGGGAAATCTGACTGCCAAAAGTAGGGGAGATACACAGGTCTCAGGAGGAGTCTGTAAGGGAGAACTAGGTTATACCACCCGTGGGAGAAGACACCAATAAGGATTACAAAAGGCCAGCCCCAGAGAGGTCATAATGCCTGGGTCCCCCCCCCCCCGAACAATAATCAAGGAGGGTCCACACCTGGATACAGTCTCCAGACTGCATTTTACTCATACCCAAATTTGAGAGGAAGCCCTTGGACCTCGTGGTGAGTGTTCAGTTGTGAGTGCAGTGAGTACTATAGGAGGACATGGGGAAGGTATTCCTGTCCCTTCATCATGAATTGCACTTAGGGGTTAGCACTGTGAACCCAGTAATCCCAACCCCCAGGAGTGGATTTGTGACAGATCTAGTGGCATAGTGGTGGGATCTGAGAAATATTGATAGCATAGAGGTTGGATTAGAGGCCAGTGTATCAGACTGATAAACTGAAAACAAACAGGGAAGAGATTTGGGGAAAAAAATAATTTGGTTAGTGTATAAAGTTCCCTACCATGTTTTTTTTTGGGGGGGGGAGATCAGTGTAAGCATAGCAGTAGTTAGGGAAGAAGATGGCTTCCAACTATAGCCAATACACTGTAGACCACCTAAGGCAGTTGTGTCAGGAAAGAGGGGTCTAGTACAAGGGGCAAACCAAAAAAAACTCCTGGAGGCTCTCATGGTAGCCGATGAGCAAGTGGTTGCCCCATACCTCGAGTCATGGCAAGTGACTGAAAGGGACCATGCCTTGGATGTGGGGGTGCCAAGGGATGTCACAGTGTCCAGTTCCAGAGAGGAGGATAGCTAGACCAGAGGGACCCAGAGCCACAGTGCCAGGTGAGGGCCACCACAGAGCTGGAGCTGGAATGAATCAGGCTACAATTTGAACTGAAGAAACTGAAGCTGGAGCAGAGAAAGTCTGAAGCCCAACAGCAGATAGAGTTCAAGCAGAAGAGGTCTGAACTGGAGATGCAGAAACAGCAGCACCAATGAGAGGCTGAGAGGATGGAAAAGCATTGCCAGAGAGGTTTTGAACAGGAGACGTTAAGACTCCAGTGATCAGCACCAAAGGAGGTGAGCTGCAGGAGTGAACCTGAAACTCTAGGGCTGAGGAATAAGTTCAATTCCAAATTAATAGCTAAATTTAAAGAGGAGGAGGATATGGATGCATTTTTGAATTCGCATGAAAAGGTCTGTATCCAGGCCGAAATACCCAGGGAATCCTAGAGCTTTCAGCTACCCCCGCTACTTACTGGTAAAGGGCGTGAGGGACTAGGCCAAATGGACAATGATGATAGGCAAAACTTTGAGAAACACAAAACTGCTTTACTTAAAAAGTATGAACCGACTCCTGAGGCCTACAGGGTTAAAATTCCGTAAACTCTGAAAAAAGCCCTGACATGAGCTTTGAGGAACTTGCCACAAAGCAAAAATTATTTTTGAAACACTGGGGGGAGGGGGGGTGAAAGCAAACTCTGTGGGGAAAGATTAGGAGGTTGCACTTCTAGAGCAGTTCTTTTGGGCCTGTGCATTGAAGTTGAAAATCTGGCTAGTGGATCGAGATCCAAAAACAGCACAACAGGCTGCTGAGCTCTCAGATCGCTATACCAGGAGCAGGCCTGCTCTAAAAGGAAGTGGGAGAGAAGGTGTGGCAAAGCAGAAAGGGGAAAATGCGCCTTGGGCTGTTAAAACCCTCACTGTCTCTGCTGAAAGGGGGAGCCCCAAGTTACCAAAAGGGATTTCTTGGATAAAAGAAAAGATAACTGTTGGTTTTGCAAACTGCCAGGGAATATTGCCAGACAGTGTTCTAAAAAGGCACAGAGTGGAAAAAGTGTCCCTCTAACACAGGTTTGTGCACTGTGTATCCTTAAACGCATGCCTGTAAACGTGAGGGAGCACAGACACCAGGTTACCATAAATGGGTTGCAAACCCATGGGTTAAGGGACACGGGGTGTCTCTTACCCCGGTAAATGCAGATTTGGTTGGGCCTGAACAGCTCATACCTAATCAGTATGTAACAGTGAGGGAATTCACTGGGGAGGAGAAAACTCTGCCACTAGCTAATGTTTTCCTGGACTGTGGTGACACAGGAGAGGGGGTGCAAAAAGGGCAGTGGCAGACAACCTCCCCCTGGATGTGATTATAGGCAATCAACTACAGCAGGAGGTGGAGTGTGCAGTTACCTGCAGCCAGACGGCTAAGCTGCTTGTGATTCCCTGAACCCCACAAAAGCCACAGTGGAAACAAATAGAAGGCTTGTTCTCCAGCCTGTGTCTCCTGACATGGAGAGTAGTGAAAGGGAGATAGGTCTTCCCCAACTTGCCATTCCACAGACAGCTACAGAAGTTTACTCTGAGGAGGGAGGGGTAATCAGTGGCCAGAAGGTCTAAGATGACAGTGACTCTGAATGCCCTGATGCTAGAGCTATAGACCCCAGTTTAGGAACTGAGGGTGACATTTACCATGCTTTGGGAAAATGTGATGACTGCTGCTGCTCAGAGGACTAATCCTAGTTTGGCAAAGCTGAGGGCTTATACAGAATCTGACAGGACACAGAAAGGTGACATGAGACAGGGTATTTTGGAACAACAGACTGTTCTATACACAGGACGTTAGGATAGAGGGACAGGTGATGGGTAGGCAGCTTGTCATTCCCCAGGAGAATCGTGAGAGGTTGCTCAAGATTCCTCATGATAACCCCATGTCTAAACATCTGGACATCACTCGCACCATGCAGCAATTGTCCCAGAATTTCTATTGTCCCAACTTCACCCAGCAGGTGAAGGAATATTGCAGGTCTTGTCACCAGTGCTAACAGACAAGGAAGACAAGTAGTAAAGCCAAAGCTGCCCTGATTCCCTTGCCCAATGTGGAGAAGTCATTCCAGAGGGTAGAAATGGATATTGTGGGACCTTTGAATACCCCAAGCTCCTTTGGAAAAAAAGTTTATTCTGACAGTGGTAGATTACACCATCCAATACCCAGAGGCAGTCACCCAATCCTCAATTAGGGCACACAAAGTTGCAGACACCTTGCTAGGGATTTTCACCCATGTCAGGTTTCTGTAAGAGGTTATCTCTGATTGAGAGGGTAGCTTCATGTTGGACCTAATGAAGTGTTTGTGGAGATGTGTGGGATGGTGCAGAGGTGCCTGACATTTTATCACCCACAAGCCCATGGGCTTGTGGAACATTTTAATGGTACCTTACAATTGATGTTCCAAGCATTAGCTGAACAGCATGGGAGGGGCTGGGAGAAATACCTTCCCCATCTGTTGTTCACATACAGGGAGGTTCCCCAAGAATCAACAGGGTTCTCCACCTTTGAACTCATATGGACCTAGGGTGCGTGGGCCCCTAGACTTGTTCCAGAAAGATTGGGAAGGCAAGCACACCACCCAGGGAGCTTCCATAATGAAGTACGTCCTGAAGTTTAAGGAGAAGCTAAAAAGCTTATGGGGGTGGCCAAAAGTCACCTGTTAGCTGCCCACAGAAACAAAACATCTGGTACAATTGTGGAGCCATAGCTCGCTCAAACAGTGCAGGTTAGGAAGTAATGATCCTAATTCCAGTCCAGAAGGAAAAGCTGCAGGCTGAGTGGGTGGGACCATATAAGGTAGTCCGACAGGTCAATCGCATAAATTATATTGTGGAACTGCATGACAGGAGACATACCCATAGGATGTACCATGTCAATATGATGATGCCATATGCAAATAGCACTGACATGGTATTTGCAGTGTGTCATCCTGGGGAGGGGATGAATGAGGAAGACCCCTTCCTAGACTTGCTAGAGGGAAGCAAGTAGGAGTCATCTGTGGAGGCAACAAGCTGTCACCAAGTTGACTATGGAACAGTCATAAAAAGTGAGGGTGGTTTTAGAGGATTTTGCTCCTTTGTTTATGGCCAAGCTTGGGTGAACCCCCTTAGTGACACACAATGTAGACACAGAGACACAAGCACCCATATGGCGGACAGTCTACCAGGTGTCTGAGGCTGTCCTAACAGACATTTGAAGGGAGGTGGAGGAAATGCTGGATTTAGAGGTAATCTAGAAATCCCACAATCCCTGGGCCTCACCTATAGTCCTCATTCCCAAGCCAGATGGCACTACTTCCTTTTTTGTGGTCTATCATGGATTCAATGCAGTCACAAAGTCAGAAGCACACTCAATGCCATGGATGGACGAACTACTGGACAAGTTGGAAGCGGTGACATACCTTACCACAACTCACCTGATGAAAGGGTACTGGCAGGTGGAGTTAAATGCCAGAGCTAGAGAATGGTCAGCCTTCATCACTCCAATAGAATTATTTAAATTACAGGTAATGCCTTTTTGGAATGAAGAGCATCTCTGGCACATTTCAAAGGTTGGTCAACCAGGTGTTACATGGTACTGAAGAATATGCATTGGCTTACCTGGATGATATTGCCATCTTCCGTACCAGCTGGAAGGAGCACCTGTCCCACCTGAAGGAAGTGCTGGGCAGGGTACAGAGGGCAAGGCTCACTGTGAAGGCTGAAAAGTGCCAGGTGGCTGTGGCAAACGTGGCATACCTAGGCCATGTAGTGGTGCAGGAGCAGCTTCATCCCAAACAAGCAAAGATTAAGTCAGCCCAGTGATGCTGAGGGTTGAAGTGCTGGATGCCACATCTCACGCCATGCCGGTGACCCGTGTTCAGGAGCGAGCTCGAGCATCGGGAGTCGGCAGGGGAGGGAGAGGATTGAGCATCCGATGGACTGCTCTCCTCTCCTGGGGAGAGAGCAAGAGGGATGTCTGGCATCCCAGCAACCCCCAATGGAGATCGGGGGCATTGCAGGATGTGGACTAAAGATCGGGGGAGCATGGCAGATGCTAGCAGGGTTGCCATGCACCTTGGCGTCATTGCACACCACGCTCGGGAGGAAGAGGGAGCACACTAGGAACAAAGAAACACATAGCTCTGCAGGGTAGGTGACAGCACCTGACCCCCATGCCCACCACCAGATCTCACCCACCTGGCCTTCCAGTTCCTACACCCAGGCCCTCGCCTGCAGCTTGGTCAGTCTACAAGTGCACCCAAAAAGGAGAGGTGGCTCCACCCCAGAGGGGTTAAGCTGGAGGTACTGGCTGCAGGAGGGGGGGGGAGAGAGGCTCGGGATGGGAGGCCTCAGGCAGACAGGATCAGGCCAGGATACCTGAGAGAGGCCCCACAGGCTGCAATCAGAGGGAAAAAGAAGTAGGGAAAAAAAAGCAAAGACTGAGGCAATAGAGGCATTGCCTATGCCAAAAAGCCAGAAGCAGGTTAGGAGCTTCCTAGAGATCATAGGATACTGCCAAAAGTTTCTGCTCAATTATTGCACCCTCACAGCTCTCCTATCCAGCCTGTTGAAGAAAACACAGCCCAAATGGATAAAGTGGAAGCCAACCTGTGAACAAGCCATTGTACGTCTAAAAGAGATGCTGTGCAGTGCCCCTGTGTTGGCCAGTCCAGCTTACACTAGCCAGTTTGTAGTACAGACTGATGCCTCAGATGTGGGGATTGGAGCAGTCCTCAGCCAGACATCTAATCAGGGAAAAGACCACTCAATAGTGTACCTTAGCAAGAAGTTACTTCCCTGGGAGTAGGCATACTTCACGGTTGAAAAGGAATGCCTAGCGCTGGTATGGGCCCTGAAGAAATTAGAGCTGTACCTGCACTGGAGACATGTTGAGGTACAGACCGATCACAATATCCTGATGTGGTTAAATCAGATAAAAAATTGCTATTCTACACCAATAGTATCTCATCAAAAAAATTGGTCCTAATCCTCCTCCTGCTGCTTTCTGGGAACATCCACCCTAACCCATGGCCAGCAACCACTGGGGGAAGAAGCAATGGGAAACAGGGGCATATTAAGATTCCATCTCTGAACATTTGCAGCATCCTGTCTAAGTTCACTGTCTTCCAGGCTTGGGTCACCCAGTGTAGGCCTAATGTCATCTGCCTCATGGAAACCTGGCTCTTCCCCAAAATAATGAACTCATCCATCATGCTCGAAGATTACACAATATACAGGCAAGAGAGAACCAGCAAAAGGGGAGGAGTGTTTTGTTTATTATAAAGAGCCCACTCCAAGGCCTAGTGCTCCCCTTGTTAGCAAGAGTGGCTGACTTTGAGCTGCTGGACATAAAACGTTTATTTGGTGCTGCCAATTGCTAGTCCATTACTATTGCCACAGTTTTCCTGCCACCAGGAAAACCGAAATTGGGCTTGGATAAAGTAATTGACATCACTAAGACCCTGAAGCAAAAAAATGATGGTGGTTGATTTCAACATTAACTGTATCTCCCCTGAATACACCCTGCAACAGGATCTGTTTGCCAGTGTGTACCTCTCCCAACTGGTTATAGAGCCAACAAGAATCAACTACAAAACTGGTACCAGCTCCCTCACAGACTTGGTCCTGTCTAATTTCCCCTCAAAGCTGTCCAGCATCACAGGTCTCCCTGATACCCTGAGTGACCACTCACCTATTCTCTGCAGCTGGTCCAACAAAGGGTGGAAGGCTGCCCCCACATCATCACTGGACAGTGCTTCTTAGAAACCTCCTAAACTTGCCGGTCCAGTGGTGCTGAGGATTGAGGGTCTGGATGCCACACCATGCTGGAGACCCAGGTTCGAGAATGAGGCCACCGGGAGGTCAGCAGGGGAGAGAGAGGATCAAGTGTCCAGGAGACTGCTCTCCTCTCTTGGTGTGGGATCCAGGGACAGCCTGGCATTACAGTGGCCCCCGGTGGAGACTGAAGGCACTGCAACGCTTAGGGCTAGCATGCAGGGGGAGGACGTCGGGCAGCTGCCTTCCGGACATGGGTGGGAGCATCCACATCACGGGCTGGGTGGCATTGCACATTTCATTCTGGGGCATAAAAAAAGAAATGCCCTGGCTTGCCAAGGAGGTGATGAGGGCCTCAGGGACCTCCCTCACATCCCCAATTCAAGGCAGACCATACTGGGAATTCACAGCCAACTTCCTGAGAGGGATGGACCCTCTAATTCCAGAAAGATGTCGCCAAGGGTGGGGGGGGCGGGCCCTGCCCTGGGGGTTGATCTTGGGTGCTGGGAAGTCCCTCGAGGGAAGGGAGAACTGGGTTGGTCTGTTATGGAGAGGAGTAGCAGTGCTAGCGTCAAGAAGGCACCTCAGAGAGATGCCTCAGTAAGTTGGTAAATAAACAAAGTTTGAAAAAAAAAGAAACCTCCCAAACTCCTTCAAAACTTACCTAACCATATCGACTGGTTTCCTCTTGATAATATCAAGGACATTGATCTAGCACTAGATTTAATGACGCTTGTGATATCTTTGTACCAATAAGAAAGAGGAAAGTGAGGGGTGCACTAAATGAGTAGGTCACAGGGGCCGTGGTTGAGCAAATGAAACAGCAAGACAATCTTTGGCATACAGAGAAGGTCACAGGGGCACCGCATGATTTTCAAAATGATCAGGCAGCCAGAAATAAATAAAGAGAAAAAACAATGTCACCGCAGGTATATGAAAATCTTTTAATCAGTGCATAGTATATGTACAGCCGCTCAGCAGTACAGGTTACAACCTCAACTAGATTCACACCAAACATGCACCATCAGGAGGATGGTCTACCTACAATCCACATCTTTAATAAGCTAACATTTAAAGTGACAGCACCACATTACCATACACCTCTATATACAAAAAAATCCCTATATACAAAACTAATATTAATATATGTCACCATACATAAAGAAAAAAATACAAAGCATATGCAAATGAATCGCTATAAATCAAGATGACTCAGATGGATATCTATTAAATATTGCATTTAAAACAATATATTGAATGCCCTATTATATTTGTTTATCTATCTAGGACAAACCTGGTCCTTTAACCATTAACCTTAACCATTAGCCATTATGACCAGGTAACTTTTGCAGACTTACTAACGAAAATCCAAATATGTAGCATATTTTGGTAGCTTTTTTTAAAAGAAATCTCAGGCAAATGTATGTATAAGCAAACACACTGTATCAGCGCCATCTAGGGAAAAAGAGAAAAAAATATATATTTGTAATAACAATGTACATCATTACATATCCAATATCATCTTAAATCGTTAATACATCATGGATAGAAGTACTATTTCTTATCGAAATCATTGTTTGAATTCATTTCTTCTTTCTCATATTGATCAAGGGAACAACATCAAATTTTGCATTTAAACCCGGAGATTTAAGGCCACCAAGAGTATATATCCAATATGCCTCTCTATTGAGCAACAAATCCTTGATATTTCCACCTCGGGGTCCTAGTTTAAGATATTCGATCCCACAAAATATAAAGCCATGTTTCACACCGTCCACGCCCTGTTTACAAATATGTGCAGCTAGTGCACTTCTGTCATCATTTTTTTCTATACTACGCTTTTGTTCACCAATTCGCACCTTAAGTTGGCGTGTAGTCTTGCCAACATAAAATGCACCACATGTGCATGTTGCCAGATACACCAAGTTCTCAGCAACAGCCAGAAATAAATGTACAAAAGCAATCAGGCTGGCTAAGTCTAATTTCTACAAAAGCCAATTAGAAAAGAACTGAGGTAACAGTAAGGGTTTCTGTGGTAACATTAAAGACTTGACTGGGAAGGACCAAAAAAAAACCTTCACTTCTAAATGTCAACAGCACTCTCACTTAGGACCTCCTTTCCATTGCTGAAGCCTTTAACGTAGCATTCATAGACCTCAGCTCCATCCTACCTACCGATTATCTGTCACCACAAGCCCCCTCAGCTCTTAGACACCACCCCTCAATCTAGCCAGTGAACAAGGTACCGCAGTTCTATCTCAAATGCATAACTACTTCTGAGGCCAAGAAATAAGTCAAAAGGGTATTAGGGAAAATGCACTTGGCCAGTAAAAACATAGATATGAAAATGGTGGAGCTCGCACTTGGTGAGGTAATAGTCTCAATTACCAAAATCTTGGATAAGTCTCTCACACTTGGTAACTTCCCAAACTTCTGGAAAGTGGCTCTTGTCACACTAGTACACAAGAATAGGACCACACAAGTACCTCCAATGTTTGGCCTATCTCCATCCTATCACCATAGTCAAAGGCCCTAGGGAGGATAGTAGCAGACCAATTGAATGAGTCTCTACATAAATTCAACCTGCAATGCCCCTAACAACATGGGTTCCACAAATGCCATAGTACTAACACCACATTAATTGAGTTCTCAAGCCTCCTACACAATGCAACTGACAGTGACCACCTAGTGGGGTCAATTTTTATTGACCTCACAAAAGCTTTTGATACAGTCAACCATGACCTACTGCTAGAAAAGTTACTAGAACTCGGTTTGTCCCTTACCTCTGCCGGTTTGTTTTCTAACAACCTCTCAGACAGAACAAAAGGCTCTGTGTTGTCCAGCGCCATGAAGGTCTCACTAGGGGTTCCCCAAGGGTCCATCATTGTACCCTTGTTGTTCAGTCTATTTTTCAGTAGCCTCCCTGAAGTTTGCACATCCAAAATTATCATCTAAGTGGACAATGCTGTAATCATTAATCACAGCCCATAGCTAAGCCCTCTCTCCCAGGACCTGCAAAACAGTTTCTGCCAGTTAGAGGACTGGTTTACTAGGCACAAATTGCTACTCAGCTCTAAAAAAACTAAAATAATGCTGTTCACCGGCCCACACTCCAAAAAAGAAAAACCTCAGTCTCAACATAGTCAATAAAAAAAAAACAAAGCCCTCAAACAAGTAAGGACATTCAAGTACCTTGGAGTACATATCAACGACTCCCTCTCCTTCTCTTCACAAATTGACAGCACAGCCAGAGCTGTCAATGTCAAAACTGGAGTCCTGTATAAGCACAAGAGCCACCTAACCCCCACTATCCTGTGCCTCGCCGTCACCAGCTCAGTCCTGTCAGTTATTGACTATAAGCTGATTGTATATAGTGCTGCCACAGACAAGGCCCTAAAGTGTTTCAAAACAGTACTAATAAAGCCTGCCAAATCACACATGCAAGCTGTATGCCAAAACACAATGGCTAAACCTAGCAGGGCGAGTAAAGTACCAAGTATGCTTCCTGGAAAAGAAAGCACTTCTTGGCCTCATCCCAACTGCCATCCACAACCTACTGCAATTCTTGCAAACCCAGCACTGCACCAGAGGTGCTGCACAATGCTCACTGTCTGCACCATTCAGGAGAACCTCTCTCACTCAGCACTCATTTGCTTACAAAGCCCCACATTGGATTAACAAACTCTGCTGAACTAGCCAACTTCAACAACATGAGCTCTTTCAAAAAAGAACTAAAGCAGGACAGCCCGCTGGTGCTGACAGTTGAGCTGCTGGATGTCACACCTCACTCCACACCAGTGACCTGGGTTCAGGAACAAGCCTGGGCCGCTGGGGGTCAGCAGGGGGGAGAGAGGATTGAGCATCCAGAGGAATGCTTTCTTCTCTTCGGGGAAGGGGACTAGTTATCCCGCCCACTGACTGCCATCTAGCAGTGGCTGGAGGGTAGTGTGGGTCGGGGACACAAAAGCCAACGTGCTTATGTCAGAGGGGAGGGAGGGAGAAAATGGAAAAAGGCCAGGGTTCCATGGACCCATAATGGCCCGACCACTCTGGCAAAGTCTACCCTCCCACCACCAGATGTGTCATTCTGGGTGGTGGGGGACTGCCAGCATCACTCCGCCTGGCTCTGCTGCAGAGGGGAGATCTGTGGGGGAACCTCAGGGCAACAGATGAGCTGGGGGGTCAGGCTGGAGAATGTACACACTCCAAGGGGGGGGGTCATAGCGCTGTGGAGCCTGCAGAAGGACTTACAAAGAAAAAACAAAACTGAAGCACTACCTAGCTACCTCCAGCAGCTGTGACTGCTAAATGACCCTGAACTCTTCACCCTCAAGACTGCTTTTTCCCCATTGCTTTAGGTAAGCTGACTTCACCCCATCATTATCCCAGGGATCGCTAAATGAATTTTTTACATCCCCCTTATCTCCGTGTCACCAGCCTCCTCTTTCTACTTTATCTTTCCTACTGCCTACCTAACATCAGCTGCACACCTTTAACCCTGTACCCTCCCTATGGAACTGACACAGTTGAGACAATCTGACATCTCTGGGTGCTGGCCTATGTAGTAAGTAGTAAAAAATTTTTATTCATACAAAAAATGAATAAGGATATCTCCACTGAGCCAAAGCTCCTTTACAGTGAGATCCAGGTGTCATTTCCAGTTACTCTTATAAGTTAACAATATATAATGAAGGAAAACACATATACACTATAATTATACATCAATAAATATAACACAATTCCAAATCATAGAACAAACTAGGACAAGAAGAACATACAAAAAACAATAATTAATTCACAGTATACATTTAATACAAGTTACAATCTACCATCCTAAGATTCAAACTATGGATCTCCATATCCTCCCTTATTTTTTATAGTTTGTTTATGTGTCATATTTTTATCTTATTGTATGGTGTTACTTGTACTTGGTTTGATTACTGATGTTATGTGCTCTGTAAATTCATACTTGCTGCTGTATACCCAATATGCTTCACTACCACTGTATTGTTCTCCTTGACACAGAACCTTTGTAAATGAGCTCTGAGCTCAAAAGCTGTATCCCAAAATTAAAATAAAGAATAGACATTCTGTTTTTCAGAAAATGTTCTAGTCAGTTTCCAAATGTCCTTGTCAGTTTCCATCCTTGCACGTGTGAAACAGTACATGGTGTCCCAGAACTGACTTCCTGTTAACAGCGTCTGCAAAAAATTTGCAAACCAGCATCTCAGGTTAACCGCATGAGCTCCAAATATTGTTTTGCAATCATTTCAACAATATAACTACATACATTTTCAAACCAAGGGCTCCTACTTTTACATAAAGATTCACACATGTTTAAAACTTCAGATATGCAAGGGGGAAGAAAAGATAGAAACAGCAAGTGAAGGTAAAGAGATGGGTGGGGGGTAATAGCGTGAATGTTGGAGATGCCAGTTCCTAGGTCTCACAAGAAAATTTGACAGAGCAGTCAGACAGACAAGAGGCAGAACAGAAGAGGATAAAACAGATCCTTACATTTAACTCTTTCTACATAATAAATCTTGCTACGTAACAAATGGGACAGGGTCTTATTCAGCCCTGTCACATACCCCTCTCTTTAAGAGGGAACTTGTTTAAAAAAAAAAAAAGGTTTCCAAAACTTTCTTTAAATTCTCCTTTAACATTAGCTTATAATCTCTACAGTTCTCACCATAACAACCAGAACAGCAAACAGTGAAGTTACAACTCACACATTTTTATTCAAACTCAGAATTCTCAATTCCTGATCCATATCTTGATGGAAAATCAGCACTGACGTTCTCTTTTCTGGATTCATGTATCATCTTAACTTTAAATGGTGTAGTGCTAGGTACCACCTTGTGATTCTGGAATTTTTACCCTTCATTCGGTTAAGCCAACAGAGAGGATTGTGATCTGCTACAAGTACAAAGTCAGTTCCTAGTAAATAAAACTTAAGGGACTCCATGGCCCACTTTGCTGCCCACATTGCTGCAAGGCATTCCTTTTTAATGGTGGAGTACCTTTTGTCTCTGTCATGCAACTTCCTACTGATATATAGAATGGAATGTTCTTTAACATCTATATTTTGACTCCAAACTGCACCTAGGCCTAACTCTGATGTATCTGTTCATAACACAATGGTTTCTTAAAGTCTAGGCATCTTAAAACAGGCACTGAACATAATGCAACCCTGATGGCTTGAAAAGTTTCAGGACCATTTCTCATTATTCGGGAACCATTTCATCATGAGTTCAGTGAGGGGAGTAGCTAACTGGGCAGAGCTGGGAACAAATCACTGATAGCAACCAGCCAGCCCTAAAAATTACTTGACATGTTTCATTGTTTTAGGGATAGGACTGTTATCTACAGCTTCTATTTTAGAAATCTCTGGCCTTACTTCTCCATTTCCCAAAACATATCCCAAGTATCTGGTTTCCTGCATGCCCAATGCACATTTGGTAGGATTGATGGTCAGACCTGCATTTTTGATAGCTTGGATAGCTTCTCATAGGTGCTCCAGGTGGCTTTTCCAGTCTGTGGTGTACACCATGGCATTATCCTGGTAAGCACCACAGTTGCCAGTGTGAGTACATCCATGCAAAGCTGGAATGCAGTGAGTGCACCATGTAAATCAAATGGTATGGTGGTGAATTGATAGAATCCAACAGAGGTGACAAATGGTATACCGCTGTAACAGCGATGCTCTTACAGCAATGCTGTTACAGTGACAGTGACCCGCTGACACCCACAGTATTGACCGGGTTGCCAGAGTGATGACCGAGTCACCAACTCCGGAGTTTGGTCATCTTCCATGAGACCTCCCCAGAGTCAGAATCCTTAAGTCTGGAGGGGGGGCACAGCCCCCCGCATGAATACAGATCTGGTGTTGGTGCATTTTCCGGTCGGGGACTGGAGTCGGTGGTGTCAGAGATGTCACTGTAGTGGAGATCGCCAACATTCCTGTCACCACAGCATAGTGGAACCATGGAGAATGCAGTTCTTTAACTAGGGGAATCTGCTGGTATCCCTTGGTGAGGTCGAGGGCACTAATGTACTTGGCACTTCCCAATCTGTCCACAAAATCATCTATCCTTGGCCTAGGATAATTGTCAAATTCAGATATTTGAATAAATTTCCTAAAATCAAGGCAGATTGTTATAAACCCCTCTTTTTATTTACAGTCACCATTGGTGATGATGAAGTACTTCTTGACTCTTCTAGGATACCCAACTCCTTCATGTTTTGTAATTCTTAACCACGTCTGCTTGTACTGCTCTGGTAATCTGTAGGTCTTTTGTCTAACAGGGTGAACATTCTCTGTCACTATTACATGCTCAACCCCTTTTGCTTGACCTAACACTGTGGTGAAAGTACTGCTAAATGCCTTTAGTAAGTCATTAATTTCTGCAGTTTGTTCGGTGGTTAAGGAAACATTCACCTTTACAGCATCAGCAGTTACAGTTTGTTCCAGTCTGTCATAAGCTATATCAATATCTTCTTTATCAGTTTCTAGTAAAACTAACAAAGCAGCCTTTGGTGTTTTTTCAACCCATTTTTTTCAGGATGCTAGTATTGTATATCTTGCTAGGATTTTTCCTATCAGGGGTCTCAGTCTCATATTTTACTGTGTCAGTACATCTAAGCACTCTAGAAGGCCCTTGCCACTTCGATAACAGTTTATTTTCTGTAGTGGGTAACAGTAGAAATACCTTTTCACCTGATTCAAAAACTTTTCCTTTTACCCCATGATCATAATACGCCTTCTGCTGGTTTTGAGCATCTTCCTGATTACTATGGGCAATTTTTTTTTTTTTATTACATAGACTTTATTGATTTATCAAAGATATTACACAAAAAAAAACACATCAAAGAACAGTAACAGTATATTGCAACAAGGAGGAAGTCTATTTTCTAATTCAATTTCATGGAAGAGTTTAAGCAAAATAGGTGCTAGAATATGTTTGAGTTGTTTAAAAATTTGCACAGGAAATTCATCTGGCCCTGGCAGTTTTTCACTAGGCATACTAGTGATGGCTTGTAATATTTCACTCAGTATGAAGTCCCCATTAAAAGTTTCCCCATCACCAGAGTCTGCTTCTGATAATTGGACATAATTTACAAATTGTTCAGTTACTTTTTCCTGCATAGAAAATTCTGGGGTGTAAAGAGCTCTATGAACATTTTTTTAATTTCTGATTGATTTCTCTGGGGTTAGTTAATGTATTATGGATTTCTAATTTGATAAAGTTAATTGCGTTCTGACTTTGCTCACATCTTGTATCTTGATTGGAATGCTAATAATTTATTGGGGAGGTCAGAGAATTACTATAATAGAATTCAGCTCTTGATCTTAAGATACTTCTTTCCATGCCTTCAAGTAATATAATTTAGTTTTTCATCCTAACATACTTCTTTCTACACCTTTATGTATATTATTATATTTATCATGAATAGCTAAAGCTTCTTTCAAGTCATGATCCAAGCCTGAAAGTTGATACTTTGCTTCTGCAGCTAATAAATCCTTCTCTAAAGTATTCAACTATGTCTGACATTGCTTCTTCTTTAAATAAGAAAAGGAGATTATCCAGCTCCTTATATATGCTTTTAACGATTTCCACTGTATAGAACATACACATGGCTGCTAGCTTTTGGAAGACAGAAATTTTGCTTTTAGAGCAGAAAGCAGCTGACTTAAAAAGCTACCATTTTTCTTACTAATTTAACACTTCTATCCCAGCAGGAGTCAGTGCCTATTGGGGTTAATCAAACAGATACTTTATTAGAAGTAGAGGGGGTCTCATTTAGGGTTAAAAAAATAAAGTCAGTGTGTGTTTCTGTGTTGGGGAAGGGTACTGTGTCAACTTAGTTTGCTAAATCAGTAGGAGGGGAGAGAGGTGAACTGGGGGGTGGCTTAGGCAGTAGCAAAGCAGATGACTCCAATTACAACTTCCTGCTGCTAACTTTTGGAAGACATAAATCTTGCTTTTAGAGCAAAATTTAGCTGACTAAAAAATGCTACAATTTTTCTTACTAATTTAATACTTCTAGCTCAGCAGGAGCCAGTACCTATTGGGATTAAGCAAATAGATACTTTATTAGAAGTAGAGGGAGTCTCATTTAGGGTTAAAAAAAAGAAAGTCAGTGTGAGTTTCTGTGCTGGGGAATGGTACTGTATCAACTTAGTTCCTTAAATCAGTAGGAGGGGAAATAGGGTAATTGGGGTGTGGCTTAGGCAGTAGAAAAGCAGATGACTCCAATTACAACTTCCTGCTGCTAGCTTTTGGAAGACAGGAATCTTGCTTTTAGAACAGAAAGCTGCTGACCAAAAAAGCTACCATTTTTCTTACTAATTGCTCTCCATCCCACCCCTCCATCCTTCCACCCTAAGCCAGTTCTACTTTTATAGCCACTGGATTTGACTGACAACAGGAACTTCCTGTTTGGCAGTAGGAAGGGAAGGATCATAGAGAAACATTAGTTTTGTCAACCCTGAAGGAAAAAAGTAGCTCTTTCTCCCCTCAGCTGCTGAAAGTCTGACTCTGAGCAAGGAAGAAGGAAACTACTGAAGAATACAGGAAGTTGCTGTCCCAGAACAGGAAGGGTGAGAGTTGTAAGGAGAGGAGAGAGTAAACATACACAGCAACAGGAGAAGGGACACAAAATAAGACATGATGGGAGTGGTGCAGTGCAATGGCTGTGGGGCAGCATTATTCCAGAGACATTCTGGAGGCTGCGATGCTGCCCTATTTGCAGGCACCTCTCTGGTGTGAGGGAGGAGGTTCCCATCTCCAGGCTGACCTGGCTAGGATTTATGAAACCTCCTCCCCCATCCAGGGACCACCAGGGTGACCACCGCTACTTCAGAGGTTGCCAAGAAAGAGGAGCAACTGGACCATGGTGGGCTCAGCAAGGGAGAGGGTGGTGGAACAGAGGTGCATCCCTCCAGCTGTACCTCTCCACAATTCATACTCTGTTCTGGCAGACAGTGGTTCCTCTATGGAGGCACCTGCAGTGGAGACCAAGGAGGATGCTGGGAACCTCCACAAAGAAGACCCACAGGAGGGTGGCATGGGACCTCACAGGGGAAGGAAACAACTCCTGGTGGGGGACTCAATCATTGAGGATAGAAGTGGGGGAGGAAGGGGAAAGAGAGGTAAGGTGCCTGCCTGGAGCCATGGCTTGGAGAGACAGGAAGCAAATCCTCAGGATCATGGGAGCAGCTGCACGAGGGAGGGAGATAGGGAGCTGGATGTCATTGTCCACCTAGGAACAGATGACCTGGCTCAGAATGGGATCAGAGCAGTGCAAGATGACTGTAGTGTTGGGGAGGGACCTTAGACAAGTAGCACATATGGTAACCTTCTCGGAGATGCTGCCTGTCTATGGCAAGAATGATGCTAGGGTACTCCACACCATGGAATTCAATGAATGGTTGAAAAACTAGTGTGGAGCTCAGGGTTTGGCTTCACTAGGGACTGGGGAGCCACCTGGAGAGATGCAGACCTATACTGGCATGATGGACTGCATCTGTCCGGCGGGAACCATGATCCTAGGTGATAGGTTTAAATGATTCAATGGCAAGCATTTAAACTAGCCATGGGGGGAGGCACTGAAAAGGAGAAGGGAAATCCCAGCCTTCCCCCACAAAACATGGTAATTAGTGAAGTAAACACCAAGGTAGAGAAGTCTTTAGGGAGTAGGACAGAGGTAAATGCAAAAAAAAGGCAAAGGCAGTAAGGACAGAGAAGGGGCTAAAAGGGGTAAGGCCATCAAAAAATGGAGGGTGATGAATACCAGTGCCCACAGTCTGGGTAACAAGCTTACTGAACTAGTGGCTTTGATGGAAGAGGGATGGCTGGATATTGTGGCAGTCACAGAAACATGGTACACAGAGAACCATGACTGGGATGTCAACATATCAGGATACACAATCTACAGGAGGGACAGGGAGGGTAAAAGAGGAGGAGGAGGAGGAGGAGTAGCTCTCTATGTAAGGAAAGGGATCAAAGCAACAGAAATAAAGAGTAAACAGGGAGTAGATGAGGCACTCTGGGTCATCCTGGAGACAGGAAATGCACCACAATCCACATGGGGTTGTATACAGACCCTCATCTCAGGGGGAGGGAATGGACAAGGAAATTGTAGAAAGCATCCTTAGAATGGCAGAAAAAGGGGAGACATTGTTGATGGGGGGCTTGAATATGGCAGATGTTAACTGGAGCACCTTTGCTGCAGACACATCCAAGATTAGGGTCATTCTTCATGCCCTACAAGGGGCATGCCTCAGACAGCTAGTATTGGAACCCACTCAGGAGGGAGCAATCTTAGACCTGGTACTCTCAAACAGGGATGGAGAAAGGATCTCAGATTTAGAAGTGGGTAGCCATCTGGGAACAAGCGACCACCAAACAGTGTGGTTCACAATAAACACAGCTACAGAGTCAAGTCATACAAAAGCAAGAGTACTGGACTTTAGGAGGGCTGATTTTGGAAAAATGAGATACTGCCTCAGAAAAACACTAAAAAATAGGCAAGAAGGAGGGGTGGAGAAACAATGGGGAGTAATCAAAACAGCCATCACAGAGGCAACAAGCCTTTGTATGAAGCAAATCAACAAAATATAACAAAGGGAAAAAAACACTGTGGTTCTCAAAAAAAGTGGCAGGGAAGGTTAAAAAGAAAAGGATCACATTCAGGACATAAAAGGAAACACAGATGGAGCAGGACAGAGAACTTTATCAGTTAAAGCAGAAAGAAGCAGGGAAGGCAGTCAGAATAAGAAAGGCTCAAACCAAGGAAAGGATAGCCAACTCTGTTAAGAAGGGGATAAGACCTTTTATAGGTACATTAGGGAGTGAAGAAAGACCAATGGAGGGATACTGAGGCTTAATAAAGGGCAGGGAATGTGGGCAGAGGTTGACAGTGAAAAAGCAGGGATACTGAATGAATATTTCTACTCAGTATTTACAAAGGAAGGGGAGAAGGAGGTACCAAAATACAACAAGAGAAACACTCTGGATACAGGGGTCGATACCAGTCCATTCACAGAAGAAAGGGTTCTGAAAGAACTAGTAAAATTGAAGGTGGACAAAGCAATGGGACCTGATGGGATTCACCCAAGAATTCTAAATGAACTAAGGCTAGAACTAGTGACACCACTGAGTACTCTCTTTAACAGATCATGGGAGGATGAGGTGGTACCTGAGGACTGGAGGAGGGCAAATGTGATCCCTCTTCACAAAAGTGGTAGCAGGGCAGAGGCAGGAAACTACAGACCAGTTAGTTTGACCTCAGTTGTAGGGAAAATAATGGAATCACTTCTAAAAGAAAGACTTGTTAAGTACCTAGAGGCCAGTGAGGCACAGGACCCAAGGCAGCATGGATTCACAGAGAGAAGGTCATGTCAGATGAATCTAATAGATTTCTTTGACTGGGTGACCAAAGTAGTAGACCAGGAAGGGTCTGTGGACATGGCCTACCTAGATTTTAGCAAGGCATTTGATACAGTCCCACATAAAAGATTAATATGCAAGTTAGTGGACCTTGAAGTGGGTCCCACGGTGGTAGCTTGGATAAAAAATTGGCTGGACAACAGGACGCAAAGGGTAGTATACGGAGTCCACAGTGAAGAAAGGAGGGTTGCTAGCGGAGTATTGCAGGGTTCAGTACTGGGACCGGTCCTTTTTAATGTCTTTATAAGTGACATTGCAGAGGAACTGGAAGGAAAAGTATGTCTCTTTGCAGATAACACAAAGATCTGCAACAGGGTTGATACACAAGATGGAGTGGAAAGGGTTGGAGGAATGGTCAGATGTATGGCAGCTTAGATTCAATGCAAAGAAGTGCAAGGCAATGCACCTGGGAAATAAAAACCCAGGGAAAGAGTACACACTGGGGGTGAGATACTGACAACAACAAAAATGGAAAGGGAAAAAGAATATTAACTGCTGTCCAGAAATAGAAAGCAACAACAAAAAAAGTTGTAATAAATATAGATATTTATTGCTGAGCCAACTTGCTCTAAAGTAAATGTTGGTCTATTACACAATGAGAGAAACTCAGTGCTTCGCCTTCTTCCTAAGGCTTCATGAGGGGGTCACATTCTAAAACTGTCAGTTCATTTTTATAGTCTATTCATCATGACATCAGCAAATCATTGGCACCTAATTTCAATTAGTTATTTTCAATAGTTAACAGTATTCTATTAACATTTAAGAAAACTTTATAGAACAAAATTAACTTCAAATAGTTAACAAAAAATACCCTATAAAAATAACTATGCTCTCACTTATACAGGATTATACACATTTTCTTCATTAATTCACCATATCTACTTAATTTAACTTCATGTTTAAGAGACACGAACTCCAGTATCCAAAACACCATAAATAACATAGAAAAGTGGTTGTAAAGTTCTATGTGTCATGTGATCTACCCATATAGTTACGTGTGTCTGCTCAAAACCTAGTAATATTAGCACTAATTACCCTACCATAGCAATTACAAAATAAAAAATTACAAATTCCTTTTAAGGAAAATTTACCATAATTATACCAAGCCATAATCCTAATATATAGGCACTGGTATAGCATTTATTAAACATTATTTTTAATCCATTTGGGATTCACTATGGAAACTATTTATAGTCATTGTTGATATTTTATCAACAAATATTTAAATCACTATAGTTATTTTTATCTCACTTCAATATAGAAGTGTACTTAATTTTTATCCAAATGGTGTGTTTTTTGTTTTTGGAAAAATGGAAAGGGACCTGGGGGTAATTATATCAAATGACCTAAAGGTGGGCAAGCAATGTGGGAAAGCAGTAAGGAAGGCTGGGGGGATACTGGGATGCATAGGGAGAGGCATCAAAAGTATAAAGCAGGATGTTGTTTTCCCTCTGTACAGAGAGTTGGTGAGACCCCATCTGGAGTACTGTGTGGAGTTCTGGAGACCCCATCTCCGCAGAGAAATAGACAGAGTGGAGGCTGTCCAGAGGAGGGCAACCAAAATGGTGTAGGGTCTGCACCAGAAGACATATGAAGAGAGACTAAAGGAGCTTAATATATATATATATATATATATACCCTTGAGGAAAGAAGGGAGAGGGTAATCAGCAAAGTCCAAGAGGGTAATATCTTTCAGAAAAAGAGATGTGCAAGAACAAGGGGGCACAATTTGAAGATAAACGGGGGATGGCTCAGAGGTAATGTGAGGAAGTATTTTTTCATGGAGAGGGTTGTGGATGCATGGAACAGCCTTTCTGAGGAGGTTGTGGAGTCAAGAACAGTGGGGGAATTTAAGAATACATGGAACAGACATAAGGCAGTCCTAGTGGGGGCAGGAGAAAGTAGGCTGTTGGTTAACTAGGATCTGCAGCTTATCCATCGGGTAGGTAAATGAGCAGACTAGGTGGCCAAGTGGTCCTTATCTGCCATCAAATTCTATGTTTCTATGTTTCTATCAGAAGTCCATTAAAGAAAACTCTGAATTTCCTTTTTGAAGAGTGATTTGAAATTAGAATCTGACCAGAGTGTAATATCAAATCTCCACATTGTTTGTCCCTTTTGTATTGAATCTGGTTATAGGAAAAGAAAGCTTGGGCTATGATCACAGACTTTAATTGCTGCATCTCTTGTATCAGATATATCTGTGTCTTGGATCAGATATTCTATATAAAGCTACTGGGTGACTAGAAAAAAATTTTGGAATACATTTTGTGAACAGATGAAAAATAGGAATATTGCATTAAGTTTGGAAACTGAAATCAGAATGGATCTAAGAAATTATTCATCCATGAGACCTTTAAGGGCTTTAATTGCATTTGGTTTATATTGTATAGAAAAATTAGATCTGCCCAGGGGGCCAGAACTAAATTAAAATCTTAAGCTATAATATAAGGTTCCTTAAATATACATATATTTAAAAAAAAGTTAAAAGAAATGCACATCCTCTTACTTTGCTGCACAGATAGAAGCTAATGTGTATACTGACTGGGAGAGATGAACATTAACAATAACATATCTTGCCCCGTATCAATGTGATGATCCAAAAATTTGGCTTCAAAGATTTCTTAACAAAAATATGCTTCCCTTTTACATTCCCAAGAAAATGAGTACCCACAGCCTAATATAGATTCCCAAAATAGTTAATAGATTTGTCTTTAAAGTGAATCTCATGCATGAATAAACAAGAAATGTTATTTGAATTGTCATATTTAACTGTCTTATAAATTTTTTTTCTGCTTTGTGCTCCCATAAGGTTCGAGCACAGTATTTTTTTAAATCAAATATGTTTTTTTTATTTTTTCTTTCCTGTCAACCCATGAGGGAAAGATGGGCGGACAGAACCAAGACCAAAAATTGGACTATACTTGAAAATTCAGTATTTGTACTGTTATTATTTCCTATAACCTTATTTGGGTTCTGTCTAATCAACGTAGCCATCTGAACTTGTTTACACAGCCATATCAATTGATGAACATGAAAAAAATTAAAAACAAGTTAGGCTTTTTATATGAACAGATAAGACTGGTATTGCTCCTATCCATACACTTATGCATAGCAGTTCAAAACCTGAATTATACTAATCTTGACTAACCCCTCTCCCTTACTCTGTCCCTAAAGTTTACCTCCTCCCCAAATCCTCATTGAAATTGATAAAAGAAAATATTATAAAATCAGTAATCATGTTACTCAGCCCTCTATCCCCCACCCAGAGAAACCTACCCCCTTAATAACTAAAGTGGTTGTGCAATGCCCTGTATGCTAGGTCCTTAAGCCCATCACATGGAGAAGAAATTAATCCTATAAAGAATACATGAAAAGTAAAAAGGAGAAATAATAGTACAGCAGAAACAAAATATCTACTTTCTATCAAGTACTAACCAAGTACTAACCTAAATAAATGTCTACTTAAACCTGTTTCTATATATTTCCTTCTATAGCACTGTAGTTACGGATTTATTAGTTGTATTATCAAAAATAAGGGAAAGATAATAGAAACTTAACTTTGTTCTATAATTTCATCTTCCTGAGATTAAAACTTAAGTTTAACTTATTTATAGTTTATTTTCCTCTAGTATTGATAAATCCCAACTCTGTGTAATTCTGACCTCATAATATTAACATTTATTCCTCCTTTTGAACTATGGGCATCACTATCTTGGGTAGATGTAGCCTGATCTGAGGCCTTCATATGTGTATCAGCTGTCTTATTAATTTGGGTACTTTTGGACCCAAATTCGTCCCTTTTTAACAGCAGAGCCTTCACTTTTTCTGATATATTATAGAACAAAATTTAACCATCCAAACGTATCTGCATATGTGCCGGATATAAAAGTTTAAAAGGTATACCCTCGCTCTGAGTTTATCTCTGGTGTTATCAAAGGCGTTTTTGTCTTGGCCAGGACAGCTGGTGGTAAGTTTGGGAATATTTCCAGCTTCATCAGCTACTGTGTAATAGAGACCTTTCTTTATGCATGCCTTAAATAATATTTTTCCCTGCCCTGGTAGTGAAAGAATTTTATGAAAATAAAGCATGAATCTGAAGTTCTGTCTCACAGAACCAACAGCCCTATGGCAGTTTGGATTCAATGCTTAGAAGTGCAAGGTCATGCACCTGGAAGCCAGAAACCCTGGGACTAGCTACTGGCTGGTGGGAGGAAAGGGATCCTGGTGTAATTGTCATGGAGCACATGAAACACTGCACAGTGCCATAAAGTGGCAGCCAAAGCAAGCAAAATCCTGGGGTGCATCACCAGAGAATGACCTCAAGGAAAGAGGAAATCATTCTGCCTTTGTACAGGTCACTGGTGAAACCACACCTATTGTAGAGTACTGTATGTAGTTCTGGTGCCTGTAGTTGTACAACCTTTGGACAGAGCTAATAGGGCTGCAGCCAAGGAATTTGGGGTAAAAATATTGAAAATTATGAAAGTCACAAGCCTGAGTTTGCAAAATGTAATGTAGGCTCATAACTTGTTGTTTTTTTAATATTTTTACACCAAATTTTCAACATAACCTTCATATGACCCCACCTCATGAACAAGGACATAGAAGAATTTCAACTTTTGCCTGAAAGGTGATTTCATGCAGGGACTGCAAAATCACCTCTCAGGATGTAAAAAAACATTTTGGCCCAGATTTGAAAAATGATAGCAGTCACATTCACGAGGTGTTGTAAAGACTGCAATATCAACTATCAGGAAAGCCTAATAACACTGCAATTGTTCATGTGGCAGGGTCCCAAAAAATGGCATATTGAAAAATCTGGCCAAAAATATGAGTAAAAGGCCAAGTTATGCCACTAAGTTCAAAACTCCATTAAAATACATTGAACCACAATACATGTTTCTTCAGTTAGTTGTCCAGCTTTGAAGCATGAAGACATGTCTGCAGTTCAGAGAGGATTACAGTGTTGGACCCCCTATGGATAAGTAAGGGCTTGGGGGTGGGGGGTGCTGAGTGGCAGTGTCAGGTGGGGGGGAGTGCAACAGCCACATAAGACATCGATGGAAATCTTTTTTTACAGGTAACAAATAAAAGAGGATTCCTACATTGGAGGATTGGGCACTCCCCTGGTGCTACTGTTACATTTCATTGGGGGGAGAGGGGTGGTGGGTGCTGAGAGGGAGTGTCGGGTGGGGTGAGCACAAGTAATTGCACATGCACAGTAGTAGATGGGGTGACAAAAGGCATAGATGGATTTTTGTATTTTACAGGTTATAAAAACAGGATTCCTGCACTGGGGGACTTGACACCCCCAAGTGCCACTGTTATATTTCTCGAGAGGAGAGGAGTGGGGTGGTGGGTGCTGAGAGGGATGGGAAGGTACCTGTACATGCATTGTAGTAGGAAGAAGTCAGTAAGGAGATTTATGATTGGGACATTGGGGGATTGGGCATCTCCCAGTGTCACTAATATGTTACTGGGGGTGTGGGGGATGGGTGCTGAGAGGGTGGGTCAGGGGGGGGACATATATAATTAAAAAAAAGAACTCAGTTGTCACAGCAGAACAAAGGACAGTCCACTGTGACCAAGATGGCCACCACAATGTACTGCACATACGCTCAATAATTGTGCTGCAGTATTCTGCATCAGCTGCAAGCAGTGGATATCAACCCCCGGAAGCCCCAAGTAAAGGGAGTTACAGTAGTCAAGGCGGAGGTCACAAAGGAATGGATCAACATTGGTAAATCATCAGATGGAACAAGGTGCTTAATTCTGGTGATGTTCTTAAGATGGTAGAAGGAGGGCTTGATGACTGCCGTCACCTGCGCATGCAGTGTCAGCCCATTGTCAAGAAACACCCCCAGATTATGCACCTGTTCAGAGGTAGGCAGTTGTACACCATTGAGCCAAAGCCCAAAGGGTAAACCCACCACTGGCATCTCTGTCCGGTGCCCCGGATCCACAACCAGCATCTCAGTCTTCCTGGATTCAATTTCAACCAGCTGGACTTCATCCAGTCATGGATCTCCACCAGATAGCTGTTAAACATCGAGACCACACTATCCTGGTTGGGTGCAAAAGACAGATAGAGCTGTGTGTCATCAGCATGGCAGTGAAACCTCAGCCCATATCATCTTACAATGTCTCCGAGGGGCAGCAAGTACACTGTGAACAACATGGGGACAGCACTGAACCCTGAGGGACCCCGCACGGCAGAGAGAATGGCTCAGAGGAAAAAATCCCAGATACCACCCTCTGAAACCTACCGGCTTGGAAAGAATGGAACCATCTGACAACTGGACCAGCCAGGCCACAGATAACCCTCAGGCACTCAAGCAGAACCCCATGGTCCACAGTGTCAAATGCTGAGGAAAGATCCAGAAGCACCAAGATGGAACTGCACTTCTGGTCCCTTTGCCATCAGGATATCACTGAGCACCTGAACCAGAGCAGTCTCGGTACTGTATCTGTTCCAGACACCTGACTGGAGATGATCAGAGACATCGTGGATGGTAAGATGTTTCTCCGGTTACACCACTTTCCCAATCACCTTCTCAACAAAGGGAAGGTTATAGATGGGTCTATAGTTTGCACAGCTGTTTAGATCCAAAGAAGCTTTTTTAAAAAGCGGTGTCACCACAGCCTTCTTCAGGGAGCTAGTGAACTCTCTCAAATCTATGGAGCACTAAACAATCTCTGCAAGGGCTGGGCCAGTGGACTCCATACACCCTAATAACAGACATGTAGGGCTCAGATCCAAACTACAGCATGCTGACCGCAAATTTTGGACAATCCACACAATATCCCCTATCTCCAGCACATCGAGAGATATCCAAGAAGACTAAGGGGAAGTGACTGTACACTGACCACCACCAAACCCCATAGAGGGTGCTGAACAGATTTCAGCCCTGATGTCAGCCATTTTATCCACAGAAAATCAAGCAAACTCATCACACTTAACTTGTGAAAATGCTCCTCAAACCTGTAGACAGGTTGGGTTGCACAATCTGTCTACAGTTTGAAAGAGCTGGGTCAGTTGATTTTGAGCAGCAGCAATCTTACTAGACAGGAACTCTGCCTTCTTACACGTGATTGCTGATTGATAGCTTTGATAATGGTCTATCAATCTAAGGTGGTTGGCTTCCAGGGTCAATTTCTGCCAGTGACACTCTAACCTTCGTTCTACACATCTCAACTCTCTCAGAGTCCCATCAAACCAGGGGGAGCAAGGGTGGAGAGAGAGAGAGAGGGTGAACACGGACTGGGGCAACATAATCCAGAGCCTCAGTAATAGCTTTATAATAAGCCAGAACTAGACTCTCTGGATCCTCGCCTGCCCTCAGAACTCCCGATAAGTCTAACACCTCCAGAAGACCTTCTGTAGTTACACACCTCAATGGGTGGTATCTGACCATCTCCACAGGGGCAGGCCTATAAGGGGGGGCTGGAGATTGAATCTTACTGTGTAGTGATTGGATCATACAACTGGTTCCACCACCAAGTCGAAGGACTCGATCCTCAGGAGGAAGACCAGATCAAGTGAGTGACCCAAGTTATGAGTAGCAGGGGCAACTATCTGTGTGAACCCCAACAAACACATAAGTTGAAGGAAGTCTTGACCAAACTGCGAGAGTTCATCATCGACCCAGGTGTTGAAGTCACCCAGGACCATCAGCCTGGGTGACTCCAATGCTGCATCGACGATGAAGTCTACTACTGCATGAAGATGATGAAGTCTACATGAACAATTTCTCACACCTGGGTGGACAGTAGATGAGAATGATCCTGCAGCCCACACCTGCTACTATGGTAGACTCAAATGATCTGATCCCCTCAACTGGCACACCACTAAGACCCAATTCCAATCTAAAACAGATAGCCACCCCCCTGCCCCTGCAGTCCAATATTGAGTGATGTATCACCGAGAACCCAGCTGGGACCATCGCCTCCAGGATAGGGCCTGCGTTGTCATCATGCCAGGTCTCAATGATGCAAGCCAGGACTACTCTCCCAAATAATAATAGCAAACTTTGTGGCAGTGGTGTAGGAGTATGCCATCAGACCCTGTTTCTCTGCAATATTTACTGCTCAAAATTTGCTTAAAAAACCTTTCACCATTTATTTTGTGGGCTGTTATTACAGTCACTTTTACGGTCTCACCGTTCTGAAGTTCACTATTATTTAATCACCGTTATCACATGGAGACCAAAAATCCTGTTTCTATGTTCTTTGGTTCAAAGCAAAGTCTATCCAAATCTGAGGACTATACAAAATTTACAACCCTCAACAGCTCACCCTTGGATACTGTCAACTCTTTTAAATACCTCGGGGTCTGGTTGGACATCAGCCTTGACTTCTCTGCTCACGTTGACTCCTTATGTGCCAAACATCATCCAAAACTCGGTACCCTCAATCACCAAAAAGACTGCCTCCCTACATCCACTTGCCGAGATCTGGTCATCAAAACCATTCTACCCATAATAGACTATGCCAATATTGTCTACAGATCTGATCCTGCCACCCCCCTTGCAAGACTCGATACTCTATTAACTAATTCTGTCAGTTCGCCACCTCCTCCCCCTTACTCACCACTGTCACCTCTACTCCTCCCTATCACTAATGCCCCTAGCTTCCAGGTGTCAGGTCCATAGTCTCACCTTCATTGTCAAATTTTGGTTTGGATCACTCCCCCCCCACCTCATCTCCTGCCTATCCCTTGCTCACTCATCCACTTACTCCTTTCCTTCTACGGATACTCATAGTTTCTCTATTCCCCATCCTCGCACTTGCTCAAGTCAGGCAGCATTCTCCTATCATCTCCTTCACCTCTGGAATCATCATCATGTTATATTTGCCACTAATCTTCTCCCGCTATCCTGAAATCACAACTTTGAACATTACCATCCACTAGTTGCTCTTGTCATTCCCCATCCTCCATCCCCCTCATGCACCCCCTGTAGCCAAACCCTCACTCTCAATTGCTCGCTACCCCATTTTCCCACACTAGGCATCCTAGGCCTAAATTTCTGACCTCCTGTTTGCCTATCTATCTATTACACACCAATGTTGCCCTACACTGACTACCTGCAATATGTATGAATTAGAGTTTTCTATTCCTGTCCTGCACTGCATTGTACTTTATTGTCTTAGTTAACTGTATTAGTCCTTTGCTGTTGTAACTAGCCCTCATTTTAGAATCTTGAACTGTGATGTATACTACTGTATTAACTCATCTGCAATTGTATTTATTTTTGTTTCTCCGATATATATTATATACAATTTCTGCTGTATTTATCTATTTATTAGCATTTCAGATAAATACCTTTGAGCCAATGTCTCTTTTACAAAGGTTCCACATCAGTATACAAACAATAGAAGTACAATTTGTGTGAGATTATCAGGCAAGCAGTTGTAATACAAATTTCAGTACAGGGTAAACATGGTTTAAAAGCAACAGGTAATATAATTAATAGTTAGAACAACACAACCAAGCTTACATTTAAGAATGATGAGTCACAGCAAACAATATTTACATGAATTAAAGCTGCCAGAAGGGCATTATCAAAGGTAAAGGTGGAGTGGAAAAATTGAGTTGCTGCCAGGTAGCATAGGAAAGTGGGAAGAGAGAGTGGGTGTAGAGGGGTAACTGGGAGGGAGATAGAAGGAGAGGTGGGTGGAATCAAGGATTGGGGAGCTTGTACTACAGTGGGTGTGGTGAGCAGATTATAAAATGGAGAGAGGAAGGGAGTTGAAGGAGGGTAAGAGAGAAAGGTGGCGGACCAGGGCTAGGGAAAGAGGCAGGGGTATAGAGGGGTAGTGGGGGGGAGGGTGGTGGCAGGCAGAGGTGGGGATAGTAGAGACTTGTGAAGAACAGAAGCAACTGCCAGGGAGGTTAGGAGAAACAGTCACAGGTGGCTCTGGACACAAGCGTTTGACATAGCTTGTGTTTGAATGAGCAGAAGGTGCCTAAGTTAGTGAGTTCGCTGCCCAGGAAGTTAAACATCTTAGGGGCTCTACCTGTAAAAGACAACTGGCCTTGGGCAGTGCGACAGTGGAGAACAGATAGAGAATAGTTGTCAGAGCTTCTTGTGTAATGGGGGTGGTTGGCTGGGCTTAAGAGAGACTGAACCCAGGGGGCATGAGTCCCATCAATGACTTTTTTGCTAGTAGGCAGGTTTGTAAAATAATCCTTCCCTGAAGTTGCAGCCAGTTTGACTGTTCATAGTGGCTGCAGGTATGCGTGCAGTGGACAGCACCAGTAAGGAGTCTGCAGGCCATATTCAGCACTGTAATGATTTGCCATAGTGCTGTAGATGTGGCTGCTCTGTAAATAACAAGCCCATAATCAATGATGGAGACAGTAGAGCTGTGTATTATTAGTTTAAGGGCATTAGGCAGTGTCTATGTTTATAGAGAAGGCCTATATGGTATGTACGGATTTCGCAACTGAATTGATATGGTTGGAGAAGGACAGAGTAGGGTCCAGGGTTACACCAAGGTATTTGAAAGTCTGAGTCTGGTCCAGGGTCACACCTGAGCTGTTTTTAATATCAATCAAATCAATCAAATCTTTATTTATCCATGCGAACACCATTGAGTATAGCTCATTTACAAGATGGACCTGGTTAGCACAGGAACACAGGATATACACTATGAACAGTCACAACGTAACACCTCAGTAATATTATACAATACAGAGATTCAATAGTTAAACGTAGTCATAAGTGGAGAACAGTTTGGAAACAGTGGTTCAATTCCTTCATGGTGTATAATGAGTCTAGTAACAGTAGCTGGAAGTCCTAACGAGGACAATTGCTAGGTAATGGTATATTACATATAATGCCATAAGTAACAAGACAGACAGTGAGTTAAAAAAAGAAAAAAAAAAACAATGTAACAGGGTAGAAGGGAGGGTGGTAGGTGAGGTGAGATAGGGTACAGATGGGGTGTTAGGGGATAGACAAGGGACAGATGAAGCCTCGGAGAGGACACAGAACAGGAGGGCGGGGAGCATAATTAGGTATTACAGAAATGTGAAGGAGAGGCCACAAGGTCAGGTGTAGTGTAGAGGACAATGCCATCATGGTACGCTATAAGTGCAGGGAAGTTTAGGATCAGAGGAAGCAATTGAAAGTTTCTTGACCGAACGGTCATGTAGTGTCTTGAAGGAGGATAGACTAACTGGAGTACTAAGCTTTAGCGATTTTTGTATTTTGTTCCATACAGACAGCAGCGGAAAGCTTATAGCCAACTGTTGATGTTTATGTTCATTGTGTGCTGTGAAATAGCATAGTCTCTGTTTTTTTGTAATTTAGCACTAGTTTCTGTGAGACGAAACAGGCCTCAACTTGCGTGAAACTTTCCTGCAGTTGTTTCTCCAAGAGGGAGGCGTCAGAATTCTTAGAAAGAATCACTGCATCGTTAGCACACAGGATAATGTTTTCATTAAGGCAGAAGGGAGATTGTTCAGAAACATGCTGAAAAGAAGGAGTCCCAATATTAACCCTTGGGGAACACCAGCCCAGACTGGTAGTTTGGAGAAGAGGGAGTCATGAATCGTAACTTGTTGTGAGCGGTTGGAGAAATAAGTGTTGAACCATTGTAGAGTATCATAGGAGAGCCCTAAGTTGCCAAGTTGTTCCAGTAGTAATGGATGGTTGACTGTATCAAAGGCCTCTGAAAAGTTTATAAAGGTGGCACTGGCAAGTTGTCCTTGGTCTAGTGCTAGATGAATGTAGCCAGTAAATTCAAGGAGGGCAGAGGTGGTGATATGTCCTTTGCGAAATCCATGTTGTTGTGGACATTGCAAGTTGTATTTCTCCAAGTACTCCACCAATTGGTCTGCGACAATTCTTTCAAGAGCTTTGGATAAAGGGGGTAGGATGGAGATGGGCCTGTAGTTACAGTGTAATGCCCTATCCCCAGACTTGTGTATTGGAGTCACCAGGGCGGACTTCCACTTCAGCAGGAACTGGGAGAGTATGTGGGACCGGTTAATAATCTTGGTAAGAGGGTGCAGGACACCGTTAAGGGGTGAGGGTGATGAGCTTTAAGTCAAGTGTGTCCCCACTTGATCTGGATTTTCCAAGCACCTTGAGGAGGTATTTTCTGGCATCCCTTTCAGTAACGGCCTTGAAATAGAAATGTGGATGATTTGTATCCTGAGTGTGTTGATATTGGGAGGCCGTGGTTTGATTGGTGTCAAAGAGGTTAGAGGGAAGCACATGGCTAAGGTTGGTGAATAGAAACATAGAAACATAGACTTGACAGCAGATAAGGACTGCTTGGCCCACCTAGTCTGCCCATTTTCCTACATAGAGGATAAGCTGAGGATTCTATTTGACCAACAGCCTATTTCTTCCTACCCCCACAAAAAGTGCCTTATGTCTGTCCCATGCATTCTTGAATTCTCCCACAGTTTTAGACCCCACTACCTCCTAAGGAAGGCTGTTCCATGCGTTCACCACCCTCTCTATGAAAAAATACTTCCTCACATTGCCTGTGAGGCATCCCCCCTCTATCTTCAAATTGTGTCCCCTTGTTCTTGCACATCTCTTTTTCTGAAAGATGCTACCCTCTTGGACTTTGTAGATTCCACTGAGGTACTTAAATGTTTCTATCATGCCCCCCCTCCTTTCCTCAAGGGTATATATATATTAAACTCCTTTAGTCTCTCCTCATATGGCTTCTCTTGCAGACCCTGCACCATTTTAATTGCCCTCCTCTGAACTGCCTCCATTGTGTCTCTATCCTTGTGGAGATGGGGTCTCCAGAACTGGACACAGTACTCCAGATGGGGTCTCACCAACTGTCTGTACAGGGAGATAACAACTTCCTGTTTTCTGCTGGTTATGCCTCTCCCTAAACATCCCAGTATTCCCCCCAGCCCTCCCTACTGCCTTCTCACATTGCTTGCCAACCTTAAGGTCACCTGATATGATTATCCCCAGGTCCCTTTCCATTTTTTTTGTTGTTACTACCTCCTCCCCCACTGCGCAATCTTCCCGGGTTTTGTTTCCAGGTGTATTATTTTGCACTTCTTTGCATTGAATCCAAGCTGCCATACTCTGACCATTCCTCCAACCTTGCCAAGTCCATTCTCATCCTTTCCACGCCTCCTTGTGTACTAACCCTGTTGCAGATCTTTGTGTCATCTGCAAATAGGCATACTTTTTCTTCCAGTCCCTCTGCAATGTCACTTATAAAGTCATTAAAAAGGACTGGACCCAGTACTGAACCCTGCAGTACCCCACTATTTATTTATTTGCTTTTGATAATTGGGTGGGTGCACTAGGCATAGAAATGCTTATTTTCAGGCATGACCTGGGAGAAAGACAGTCTGAAAATACAAATGAGCATACATGTGACGCGGCACATGAGATAGGTAATACAGTGAAGAGGGAAAATCAACATTCAAACTAACTTAAGAAAACAATTGAATCAAAGAATAATCACACTTGAACTGTAGAGACAAATTTTCAGTATGAAGCAAACCAGAATACATTTAGGGCAAGTCACAACAAGAGTCAAAACAAATGTGAAACAGGCATTGCAAGAAAAAGGGTTTACACATAGCAAAATACAATATGTGCCAAAAATCTTTAGATAAATGAAAGAGGGAGAAGAAGAGAGAGTGGAGGGGGCAGGGGAAAATGGGTAAAGGATGAGAGAAGAAGACATGTGAGAAGGTTATTTAGAGAGGTGGGGAATTGGCATCAGAGAGGTAGATTACCTAGGGAAGAGAGAGGGCAGGGAGAATAAAATGGTCTATGGTGGATGAAAGCAAGTGCGTGGGCTAGTTGTATGCAGATGGTCCCGGTGAAGTTTTTTAAAACTAGCATGGGTAGGTGCTCCACGAACGGTTGGAGATATAGAGTTCCAGTACTTTGGGGCCACGTATGTGAAAGTGCATGCACTCATATTAGTTTTACATCTGGGGATGTGAAAAGGGGCTAGGCCAGCAAATCAGAGCCCATAGGAGAGAGGTTGTAAGTGAAGCAGACAGGCAAGTGATAGTGGAAGGCCAGATCTAGCAATGCCATCAGTCAGTGAGCCAAAGGACTGGAGTCGATGGGCAAAGGGGCTAGGCCAATTTAAGTCAGAATAGAGTTAGCAATGGTGTTTGTAACATAAGGATGCAGAGGCATAACAGCAGATGTTGTTATAGGTGGTATATGTATATACTGTTATTACCTATCTATGTTTGTACATTGTTTAGTCTATATGTCACAGGACCTCCTTGTGAATGAGCTTGCTCAATGGAGTTTTCCTGCAATAAACGTGAACTTGAACTTGAAGGTGGTGTCCCATTTGAGGAGGGAGGATTTAGAGGCAGATACGTACGTGACTGATCCATATGCCAAGGCTGGGAGCAGAAAACCTCGAGCCACAGCCAGTCTAGCCGATGGGGTAAGGGCATAGCTAGTGTGGTAGGCACCTCCTAATTTAGCGTTGACTGATTTACAGGTGTTAGTTATGTGTAGGTCAAAATCAAGGGATTCATCCAGAGTAATGCCCAGTTATTTAAAGGATATAGTGCTTACCAGTGGGGAGCCGTCTGCACAAGAGATTTTGAGGGCATTTTGGTTTACTTTAAGTCTGGCAGGTGAACCAAAGAGCATAGAGTGTGTCTTATTAATATTAAGAATGAGTTTGTTCTCGGTTAGCCAAGACTGAACACTTGAGAAGTCCGAGGCAAGAGGTTGGTTTAGGTCGGCGATATTTCTTGCACTATGATAGATGACTAGGTCGTCTGCATAAAGCAAAGATGAACAGGTGGAAGCAAGCAACAGTATGTCATTAATGAAGATTGAGAAAAGCAATGGGCCAAGTATGGAGCCTGGGACACTCCAACATGTGTAGATGAAAGGTCAGATATGGCTGAGTTGAAAACTACAGCCTGTTTCCTTTCAGACAGATAGCTTTTGAACCAGGCCACTACATCTGTAGAGAAACCGAGGGAGCGCAATTTGGCAAGAAGTAGGGTATGGTTAACCAGATCAAATGCCTTTGTTAAGTCAATGAAGATTGCACCTGTCAGGAGGCCCAAGTCCACAGAAGCAAAGATGTCGTTTATGATTTTGAGGAGGGCAGTGGAAGTGCTATGGCCCTTTTGGAAACCATGCAGGGAGCAAGAGAGAAGGTTATACTTCTGCAGATATTCTAAGGTTTGGGTGGCCACTAGTTTTTCCAGAATTTTGCTAAGCAGAGAGAGGATTGCTATAGGACAGTAATTCATGATTACTTTAGGATCACACTTTTTAGGAATGGGTGTGACCTTAGCTACAGTATTGTCCAGATACTGGGGACTGTACCATAACATAGAGATAGGTTGAAGATTTTGGTTAGGGGAGAAGCTATGAGCGGGGCAGCGATTTTTAGAAGCCTGGGTTCCAGACTGTCAGACCCCGAGCTGGTACTGTCCGGAACTGAGAGGAGCAGTTTCAGCACTTCAGTTCTTGTAATACTCCGGAACCTACAAGGAGGATGCGTGAGTAGAGGTTGTTCATCACCATGGGGGGAAGTAGAGTGTGCACAAGGGAAAGAGGCTTGGTAGCTGGTAAGGTCAGAGAAATGGAGGTTAAATGAGTTTGCTATACTCACTGGATTATTGCAATGTATGCCGTTTATCAGCATGTCACTTGTATGGGCTCCTTGATTAGCTCCAAGGAGGGCTTTTATTGTTGCCCTGAATTTCTTAGAGTCCCCCGCTGCTTTTGTTAGTAGATCTTTACAGAAAGAGCTTTTGGCTAATCAAATTTATCTTTTGCATATATTTCTCTGGGATCGGTAGTTGTTATAATCGACCTGGAGCCTTGTGGTTTTGAAACATCATCACATTTTATCCCTGGCCCTAATCTGGGTGAGTAGGTCTTTAGTAAGCCACTTCATCTGAGATCCGTGAATCCAACGAGTGACACCGGGAGCATGGGTGTCTTGGAGCACACAAAACCGGGCCAAGAAATCGTCTAACGCCAACTGGCCATTAGCTGAGGTGTAGATGGGAGACCAGTCAATCAGTGAGAGATGTTGTATAAATTTTTCTTAGTTAAAGTTTGCCAGGTTTCAGAAGGTGACAAGGTTTGGAGGTGGAGATGGTTTACTGGTAGAGCACCAGATACAGTAGATTGGGGAGTGATCACTTATTGAGTCAGCAAGGATCCCCGCACTTGCTATACTATCCGGGCGGTTTGTGAGGACCCAGTCGATAAGAGTACTAGCCCGAGGAGGAAGCCATGATCCTAGTAGGGTCAGTGATTAGTTGGTGAAGGTTTCAGCCTTGGACCATGGTATGAGAGGACTGGATAGATTTGCTAGTCCAGTTTAGGTTCAGGTCCCCCAGTATGAGGACTTCATTTCGGCCAGTGGTATTACCACTTGGGATAGCAGTTCTTCAAGCCCCGTTCTACCACCAGCCAGAGGGTTATAGGCGCAGACCAAGTGGAGTTTCTTTGAGCGAGCTATAAGGTTGCATAGATCGCTTCGCAGCAAGCTATGGTAGGCTGGGCATTATGGGATATTAACAAGTGAGGTTTGTAGAAGTTGACAACACCACCTCCATGCTTTGATGAAGGTCTATCTTGTCGGATGAGCTTGTAGTTAGGTAGAGAGCAGAATGGATCAGGGGTGGAGGGTTTTAGCAAAGTTTCAGATATGCTGAGGATATCTGGGTTATGTTGTACAACCCAGCCATGTTATGAAGCGGGCTCCTGATATTCAGGTGGGCAATGCGGAGGCCCTTGAAGTCATACCAGTTTGCATCCTTGCGTAGTAAGTTACTTACAGGCCCTGGGTTTTGCTCAATATCCCCAGCTAACATTAAGGTTAGAAGTAACAGGTACCATAGCTTTCAGTGGATGTAAGGGGTGGACAGGGTGAGGTTGAGTAGCGGAGATTTATACAGAGCGTAGGCTAAATGGTAGGTGAATTTATAATGGACGAGAAGAGAGGAGGTAGCAGGTGGCAGGTGTGGTGGCATACGCATAAAAGAGAGCCTAGAGTTGTCAGGGTAGGCGTAGTGATAATTACTGGATGTTGGGTAGTGTCATATGGGGGAGCCATATAAGGGCAAAAGCTATAGAAACTATTAAAAATATGGCAAAGGGATTTATGGCCATATTAGGTTTTATTGACAGGGTCATTTGAAGGTAGTATTTGAATTTACAGAAATGTTACTTTCAGGGTTTTAAATGTGGGAACCAGAAAATGTAAGCTATGATCAGGCGCTCTCTAGCAGTCAAAAGGTATAGGCTGCTAATGGAAAAGTGAGGAGATAGTTAATTTTCATATGGGCGTGGTCTGACTAATTCCTCGCCCTATATAGCTGGTGCCGGCTAAGGGTGGGTGGGGTGGGGGAGCAGTCACAGCAACTGCGGGGTAGCAGCACCCGGCAAGCTAGGAGCAGTTTTCAGTACAGTTTGTGGTCTTCCTCCTGTGAGCAATTTATAATTGATTCCAGTTTATTAGGAGCAGTCCTCTTACTCGCTTGCACAAAATCGAAAAATAAAAATGAAATGTGGCCAGTGCACGAGGAGCTGCTAGTCGGCTCTCCTATGCTGCAGGCTATGTAGTTGTAAGTTATGGCAGCACTAGTGCTAAGTTTTGCTGAATTACTATTACACTTTACACTTTTTGAATTTTAGTCGCTGAAGCTGGTTAGGGGTTCAAATCAGGACAGAGGTGTCTATCGGATTTCAGTCTAAAGCACTTGTAAAAACTACCAAGTCTGTACCACTAGTCAGCAGTTAACCTCTGATCTTAAATTCAAATGCTGAGGTAGTTTTGGATTTACCGGTGCATTCAGCAGCATTAGTAATGGAAGAAAATTGAAAAAATTCACAGTCAATTCAAGCAGAACAACTCTGAAATAAGCTTTTAGATATAATAGCAGCTGGTGCAAGTCCCTTACATTTAGGCACTTGTTAGTAACCCCTCTTACTTCAGAGTGGACTCCATTTACAATTACCTTCTGTGTCCTGTTGTATTGCCAATGTTATCCCCAGGCTACCACCCTGGGACCCACTCCCAGGCTGGTTAATCTGACTATTAATCTTTTGTGTGGGACTGTGTCAAATGCCTTGCTAAAGTCTAGGTAGGTCATGTCCACAGCCCCTCCCTGGTCTACTACTTTAGTCACCCAGTCAAAGAAATCAATTAGATTTGTTTGACATGACCTTCCCGCATTGAACCCATGCTGCCTTGGCTCCTGTGCCCCACTGGCCTCTAGGTACTCAACAATTCTTTCCTTTAGAAGTGATTCCATCACTTTCCCTACCACCGAGGTCAAACTGACAGGTCTGTAGTTTCCTACCTCTGTCTTGCTCCCACTTTTGTGAAGGGGAATCACATCTGCCTTCCCCCAGTCCTCAGGTACCTCACCATCCTCCCATGATTTGTTAAAAAGGGTAGTCAGTGGTGTCACTAGTTCTCTGCTTAATTCTTTTAGAATTCTGTGGTGAATTCCATCTGGCCCCATTGCTTTGTCCACCTTCAGTTTTAGGAGTTCTTTCAGAACTCTTTCTTCTATGAAAGGACTGGGATCGACTCCCCCTCTCCAAAGTGCTTCTGTTAATTGGGTTAGACACCTCCTCCACCTCCTGTTTTGTGAATACTGAACAGAAGTATTTATTCAGTATCCCTGCTTTTTCACTGTCCGTCTCTGCTCACCCACCGTCCATTCTATTCAGCCTCACTATCCCTCCCTTTGTCTTTCTACGCTCCCTGATATATCTACAAAAGGTTTTATCCCCCTTCTTAACTGAGTTGGCTATCTTTTCCTCAGTTTGGGCCTTTGCTATTCTGACTACTCTCCCTGCTTCCTTCTGCTTTAACTGGTACAGTTCTCTGTCCTGCTCCTTCTGTGTTTTATTATACTTCCTAAATGCTATTTTTTTCTCCCTAACCTTCACCGCCACCTCTTTTGAGAACCATAGTGGCTTTTTCTTTCATTTTGATTTGTTTATTTGCTTGACACAAAGTATTGTTGCCTCTGTGATGGCAGTTTTGATATTTCCCTGTTGTTGCTCCACCCCTCCTTCTAGCCTGTTTGCTAGTGCTTTTCTAAGGCAGTCTCCCATCTTACCAAAGTCAGCCCTCCTGAAGTCCAGAACCCTCACTTTTGTATGGCTTGACTCTGTGGTTGAGTTTATCATGAACCACACTGTTTGGTGGTCACTTGATCCCAAATGGCTACCCACTTCTAGATCTGAGATCCTCTCACTGTCCCCATTTGAGAGTACGAGGTCTAAGATTGCTCCCTCATGAGTAGGCTCCAAAACTAGCTGTCTAAGGCATGCCACCTGAAGGGCATCAAGAGTGGCCCTGTTTTTGGATGTGGCTGCAGCAAAGGTGCTCCAGTTAACATCTGGAATATTAAGGTCCCCCATCAACAGTATCTCCCCTTTCTCTGCCACCCTAAGTATGCCTTCTATCACATCCTTGTCCATTCCCTCCCCCTGACATGGGGGTCTGTATACAACCCCTGTGTGGACTGTGGTGCCATTTCCAGTCTCCAAGGTGAACCACAGTGCCTCCTCTCCTCCCTGTTTACTCTTTTGTTCAGTTGCTTTTATCCCTTCCCTTCCCTTACATAGAGAGAATGCCAGATTGAAAGTATTGGCAATTGTGGTGGGGTCCCTATAACTTCAGAGAGGCTTTGCCAGAATTTCCTTCCATCTGACCATGAGTTTGATAGGGTGCTCCTATAGTAGCTGTCTTTTTCAGTGTGAATAGCTATATTACAGACATTCCTGATGGCCCTATATGCCTGAAAGTCTGCCTGGTTGCCAGAGGCTGTAGCACAAGCCCATAGAAGGTCCCAAGCTTTTAGTTGGTCTAGGAGTTTGCCCATGATCCAAGGGTTGTCAAGGCATTTCATTTTGTGTTTCTTAAAGGGGGCATGGATATCACACGCTGCATTGAACTTTGAGATAAAGTATTGAAGTGCAGCATCAACATCTGGAGCGATGTCAATCGAGGACCAGTCTTGTTGTCGCAGGAGTGCAAGGTGTCCCCTAATTAGCATCCAACTGTTGATAGTTTTCACGGGGGGTTATTGAATTTATTTGACCATATGCACTGGACTGGAGAATGGTCACTAGTGGCATCAGGGAGGACTGTAGTGTGACTAATATGGTCAGGGTGATTTGAGAGTACCCAGTCCAGTGAGGTAGTGGTCCCTGTTCAATAGTCGATCCTAGTGGGTGAGGTAAGTAGCTGTGTAAAATTTGCAGCTGCCAAGGCATCCTAGTAGTTGCTTGCACTGGGGGCAAGCCAGATGACATTAAAGTTCTCTAGCAATATAACTTCTGAGTTAAGCTTCAGACTACTGATGCAGGTAAGGAATGGGTTCAGGCTTGTTGTTGTCAGTTTGGGTTGAATATATACAGAGGCTATCATTAGAGCTTTGTTATAGGCCCCAAGAATGACCTTAATAGCAAGAACCCGAAACTCATCACTATTAATGGATAGGATTAGGGCATGCATTGTCAGAGAATCTTTTAGATAATGGGCACAGCTTCCCCCTCCTTTTTTTGGATAGTTGATCCTGCTGAAAGATAGTATACCCAGGTATTGCCACAGCAGTGTCAGAGATAATTGGAGACAACCAAGTTTCAACTACAGATAGCACATTTGTGCTGTGCTGTCCAGGCAGTGAGGGCATCTCATTTTTTGGTAAGGGTGCAGATCTTAATGCTAGCTAGTGAGAAGGACCCTGTTCTACGTTGTTCCATGGGGTAGCTGGGGTGGTCCAAGGTTGGGGTGAACATTTCCCTATATTAGCAGGAGTAGCAGTATTAGTTTTTTTAGGAGTTCCTTAAGATATCTGCAGTGACTGCTACATGCACTTTTTCCCCTTATACTTATTCTTAGTTGTTGCTGAACAGGGAGAAAGAGTTTGATGGTAGGATCAACTGTGGGCACAGTATCATGTTCACATATCCTAGTATTTGGGAGAAGAGATGATTGCTGTTGCAGCTGAGACTACTAGGAACCATTCCATTTCCATGCAAGGGGCTATCAACCAGGTGTTCCGAGGTTGGTTGCCGTTGGCATTTAAATACATTGGTAGTGTGGGATGCCAGTAAGGTCAGAAGGAGCAGGTGCAGCAGGGACAGGTTAGGTTGCATTCTTGATGTAGTAATATTAAACCATGCAGATAATTATGTTCAGGGATATATAATATAATAACTTGTCTAAGGCACCAGGAGTCAAATGATGAAAAATAGTCAAATCCACAGGAAATGGTGAACTACTGGGGACCAGTAAACTATTGTTACTATAGATCAAAGACCCAGACAGTGTTAAATTCCTGAAGTTGATGAACATTGGCCTGGGGCATATGCAGGATGTAAAAATATCCTTTGTTAGTGTCTTCCCTTTGGTCTCCAAAATGGTTGTGAATAGATCTTGAAGACAAGCACAGATCCTTTAGAAGCAGGTCACACAGAAATTTGGATTCAGTGCAGGATTCCACAACTCAGAGCTTGTAAAACTAATTTGCTGGATTTACTTTTGCTTGTGATGGCTTCCATAAAAGTTGATTGATAATGAGAATGGCAGTACCTGGTGGTGAAGTTTTGCAGTTTCTTTGTCCATAAAACTTTCATAGATGTCATGTCATGTGCTTTATCTGTACCATTCCCAATTGTTTTGTTTCCCTGTATTATGTACTGTTTCTCTCATCCAGGTCACACCTGGAAATGAGCCTCAGCTCAGTGTGCCTTTCCCAGTTACCAATTTTTAAATAAAATAAACTGAGGGAGCACAATGTGTATTCCCTGGAGGATAGAAGGAAGAAGAGGGATATGACAGAACTCTTCAAATAATTAAAAAGTATGAATAAGGTTAGAACAGAGAGCATTTTCAACTTAAAGGGGGAAGGGTCTACAAATGGGCACAGTCTGAAATAAGTGGGGGGGACTTAAATGGGAAATGAGGAGGCACCATTTCACAGAAGGGTGGTAGCAAAGTGAAACAAATTGATGGGGGAGGTGATCTCTCTCTGAAAACTGAGGGTAGTTTTAAGAGGAGTGGGACAGGGTCAATGGGAAAGTCAAATTTGGTGGGAGGTTGGGGAGGCGGGAGATGAGGGTGGTGAATAAAAAATTGGAGGTGGAACTGGGTAGGGGAGCAGCTAAAGTAAAATAAACTGTGTTCTGCACACTCAAGCAAACTTGATAGACCATTATAGTTTGTTTCTGCTGGCATTTTTCGTATGTTCATATGTTTGTATAAGCCCTGCCAAGCACAATCTTTGCTTCTGGAAATTTGAGTCCCATAATCTCTGTCAGCAACCTCTCACAAAACACCAGTATATCAATGCCCTCCACTTCTTTCAGTATGGTGCCAATTTTCAGGTTGCTTCTCCTCAACCTCATTTCAAGATGTTCCACTTTCATCTTCAGCTCTTGTAATCCTTTAGCTGTGGCATCAATCTTTACTGTGACAATAGGAATTTTATCCTCCAAATTACTGACTCATGTCTTCACTTCAGTAGTTTTACATGTGAGGGTAGTTGTTTTCTCAGACAAAGTGTGAAAGAAAGTTCTTTCATGGAGTTGATCGAAGTACTGGTGGACTTAAATCACTGCTCTATCTCTTAGAAGTACTTTAAAACTGTTTTCTTATCCAGACTCTCTTCTCTGTCAACACAAGGTCTTCATGTACACTACTCATGCTCTCACCTGCAGCTTTAGATCCTATAACAGCACAGTTATTAAATCCAGCACTGATATTATTAAGGGCAGCTTGATCTATTAGTTTAATAACCCCTGGGTATTCTCTAGATATATCTTATCATCCATTTGTAAATATTCCCCTTTTTTATCTTCAGCAACTTCAGCAGTTAGTTTTTGGATCTGCTTTTAGAGATGTTTTGCATGGGGCTTTCTGAAATATTCCTTTGTTTATTATTTCAGGTCTATTCATTTTTGGTCAAGCCCCTCCAACCATCTGCAAATCAATTTTGCTAGCAGGTTTTCTACTGGATCATTCATAATCAAGGAAACAAGTAGCAAAATCAGTCAGAGGGATTTCTGATCAATTATTCACAGTGAGTTCAGATTTTAAAGAGATTTCAAGTTCTAAAAGTAACTCTGAATCCTGTAACTCTGCTTCTTCAACAACAGCGTGATTTATTATAGAGGCACAGTTGTGCCTCTGTAATTAAGATTGAGTAGCATGTTTAATGTTAAACCTCAAATTTTGTACTTTAATAACTTTGCAACCATTTCATGGATTTGCACAGAATTTGGTATGTACTGTCCTGTGGGGTAAATCTCTTAATATGGGAAGTTGCATTCTGGACAGATGTGCAGATTCTGAGTTCTAGATAGAGAAAGAAAAAGTAAAAATCTACCTCTTTTTTTAGTTTTTTTCTCATCGCCTTGCGGACAGATGATGTGGAATTTATGCATGATTTTTGAAGGGTATAAAAAACTTTGGTGGTAGAACAAACAATGAAAGTGTGGAACACTAGTATTAATCTGATGCAAAGTTATTATGTTTTTAGCGCTCATTATATCCTATTGGGACTTTTATGAACATTCCAATCTTTAGGATAGATGTCTTCTTTGCAACAATGGATTTTGATCTCACAAAGAAGGACTCAGTCTCATGAGAGCCTTTCTTTTTTACAAGAACAAAAGTCCTTTTTCATGAGGAAAAATTCCTTTTTTGTGAGTAGCCATCTTGGTTTTTTTTTTCACCCATCAACTGAAAAGTGGGGAAAATACATGAACCGGTTGTCATTTAAAAAAAAAAAAATACCAGATCCTAAATAAACCAACCCCATTTAGCTAGATTCTGACCTTTGTTTTTTTTTAAAAAATAACTGCCAGAAATACATTTTTTGGACACCTGAAATACTGGGTGCCCAGTTTAGCGAGAGGAGCCTTTGGCTGTAGTTCTACAGCCCCCAATTTTTCTGGTGCCTAGTAGAACCCCCTCACTCCTCGATCACTATCCCCATTCCCTGGTGTCTAGTGTCACCCCACTCCAATCACCATCCCCAAGTCTCTTCTATATTTAATTTATGGTGGCCCACTTGACAGCGACACCATGACAATGAAACCCAAAAATTGACCGTTACAGCAACACTTACTGTAATGGTCTGTTTTCACTGAAGCGGCTTCTCCAGGTGTTCTGCCCCCTCAGAAAAACTCTAACCTGGAGCTGAGTATAATTAAATGTGGGGGTGAGGGGGGCAGATCCCCCTGCATGGGGTGTGTGGGGAGCACTTTCTTTTGTGACAGCACTATATCAGTGTTGGTATAGTGCCATAACTGTGCAGAACATTGGTGATTTGTCTGTCGAGCACAAGTAGTGCTTCCTTTAAATGATATATTCTGACACCGTAATGCCCACCCCCAGTATTGGATGATCCCCACCGCCAGAGCCAGTTGTTTTATTAATGTGCCGACATATGCGGGCCAAATCCATGTGTCTGCATTTACCCCTCCGGCAGTGTGGGACATCGGGGAGCCCACCCCCATTATCCCAAAATCTTAATTTTATTTATGTACACCTGAAAAAAAGAAGTCTCCCCATGTCTTTTTTATTTTTCCTTTTGACCTGAAAAAAATATAATAGTCCCTCATCATTTCTGCCACCACCCCTTCCCCATCCTGACCCTCCCACTGAGAACTAACCACCTCACAGCCCCCTCACCCTATACTTACCACTGGAGGTTGAGGGCTGTCATCTTCTGTGGACCAGGACATGTCTGCAGTCTTCAAAGCCAAACCGCAAACTAAAGAATCAAGGTAAGTGCTATATAATGGCTGTCAATTGTGTTTTGAACTTAGATTCATAACTTTGCAATTTTTTGGAATTTTTACACCAAATTTTCAACACAGCCTTTTTGGGACCCCACATCATGAATGCTGTCACTGCTATATCATTAATCAGGCCTAGCAGATGATTTTGTGGTCGCTATAGTAAATCACCTTTCTGGACTGATTAACAAAATGACAGTGCCAGTGTACATGAGGCGGGATCCCAAAAAGTCCATGCTGAAAATTTGATGCAAAATTCTAAAAAATGCCTGAGTTACATGTGTCCATTGAATTTTTCCTATGCATGCACATAACTTTGATATTTTCAATATTTTGCTGACAGACTTTATACATAGCCATTTTTTCATACCACCTCATGAACAGTACAGCTGTCATTTTTCAAATACTGCCCAAAACATGTTTTCACACCTGTGGCATGAAAGGGCTCTTTTGCTGTGTGAAATCACATTTTGGGACTAAGTAACAAAATGACAGTGCCAGTGTTCATGAGGTAGGGTCCCAAAAAGGCCATGTTGAAAATCTGGTGAAAAAAATCCTAAAAATGTCAGAGTTATGTGCATCTGCTGAATTTATTTTACACACACGTATAGCTTTGGTACTTTTCAATATTTTGCCACTAAATTTTCAGCATAGCAATTTTTCCACATCACCTCATGTACAGTAAAGCTGTCAATTTTTTACATCCTGCCAAAATGTGTTTTCATACCTGTGACACAGAAGGGCATTGCAGTTGCACATAATTATGTTTTGCCTTATTTCATCATTTCTCTGTACCGAGGCACATGAGGTGGGGTAACGAGATGGCTATGCTGACAATTTGGTCACTGTCATTTGACACATCTACATACATATACACACATCTATGGGGGGATTGGAAAGCAAGGTCCAGACCCTGCACTCCCTCAGTAAAATAAAGATACTATATTACTATCTCCAAACGTAAGGAAATAAATTGCAAAAAACTTTGTTAATGCATCAGTTAGAGTCAAAGCACCAACTGTAGGGAAATGTGGTGTTAGAGTTTCAAATCCTAACACCCCACTCCCACCCTGCACAGACCAAGATGCATTAGGGTGGCATTGGGGTCATCAGCTCTAACACGCACCGCATTCTCCTATACTGTACCCACCTAGCTTATTTTCTAATGGAATACTGTGAGTGTTAGGGCAGATAACCCCAATTCCACCCCACCGAACACCTCTTGGTCTGTGCAGGGTGGAGGTGGGGTGTTAGGGTTGGAAACCCTAATGCCACATTACCCTACTTTTGATGCTTTAACCCTAACTGATGCATTAACTAAGTTGTTTTTGCAATTTATATTACATATAAATTGCAAAACACTTCATTAATGCTCTAGTTAGGGTTAAAATGATGAATGTAGGGTGGCTACCCCCACCCTACACACACCGACAGGCTTCAGGGCTGCCTTGGGGTCATCAGCACTAACACTTACCCCATTCCATAAGTAAATAAGCTGAGATGGGTACTATATAGGAGAATGGAGTGAGCATTAGGGCTGACAACCCCACACCACACCCCTGAGACCTGTTTTTGTGTGCAGGAGGGGGTTGGGGTGTTAGGGCTGGAAAGTATAACAGCATACTTCCCTATCTTTGTCACTTTAACCCTAACTAGAGCAATAACAAAGTTTTTGCAATTTATTTCCTTACCTTTTGAGATAATATAATCATATTCTTGTTTGCCTGTAGGAGTGCAAGGCCCTCTGGGTCCTGCACTCCCATCTCTCCATAGACTCATACATGTATGTAAGACCATTACCACGCCACAGGTACAAAAACACATTTTGGCCAGGATTTGAAAAATGATAGCAGTGACATACATGAGGTGGGGTAATAAGAAGTCTATGTTCAAAATCTGGGGTCAAAATATTTAAAATTTCTAAAGTTACAAGTGTGCATAGCAAAATTGCAATGAATGGTCATAATTTTGCGATTTGTATATATGTTTTCCCTAACTTTTCAACATAGCCTTTTTATGACCCCATCTCTTGAACAAGGGCAGGAAAAAAATTGAAATCCTCCCTGAAAGGGGAAGTCACCAAGCAGTGACCAAATCACTTTTAAGGCAGGATTGGCATAATGGCAGTCATATTGTTCATGAGGAGGGTCACTAAGAAGCCATGATGAAAATCTGGGGTCAAAATGTCAAAAAATGATTAAGTTATGCATAAAAGTTGAAACCTTCATTGAAATACATTGAACTGCATTTACCTTACAAAGATACATAGATACATAGATACATAGACAGTGTCGGCAGATAAGGGCCTATGGGCCACCCAGTCTGCCCATTTGAGCTTGTAAGTTCAGTTTGTTTTCCTAGAAGTCTGTTGCTCCTTACCCCTGACCTCCAGAATTCCTTTATGTCTATCCCATGCATTCTTAAATCCCGTGATTGTTTCAGCCCCCACCACTTCCTCTGGCAGGGTGTTCCACTTGTCCACCACCCGTTCTGTATGTTTCATGTTGCTGTTGCCATTTCCAGCAGCAAGTCGTGTCTTCAATCAGAGAGTGGGTCTTTAGCCTGGAACCTGCTCAGGTGAGTGACACTGTGTGAGGATGTACAGAAGGGTATGGGGTGGTGGGTGCTGCGTGTGAAATGGGGATGGGTGGGCCCGATTGGTGAGGGACCATTTTCTTTTTTACAGGTTTGGAAAAAAAAACATTGAGGGATTGTTTTTTTCATTTTAGGTTGTACCTGAAATGGGAGGGTGGTGTGTGCCACTGACACCAGGGGAGATATACTTTGGCAACAGGGATGATGATCGGAGGGTGGGGGTTCCACTAGACATCAAGGAAATTGGGAACGGTGGTCAGCAGATGAGGTGATTCATTTGACCTCTAGAGAGAGATCGCTGGCCAGCCTGCTGTATAAGCATTCTCTGGCAGTAAAACATAAGCAGATGAGGGATGAGCCCACACAAACAAATTGAAAGTGTGGGCAGCAAAGCAACCAAAAACCTCTTGCCCTGATAACAATGGACGCTGAGTTTCCAAGGTGCTCAGTTACAAGCAGAAAGGTGTGGAAAGGGTACAGAAAGGGTTAACCTGAGGGCCTTAATGGACAGACAGGGAAAGGCATAAAAATTTCTAAACATGGCTAGAAATAATAAGTAATAAAGTTATTTCCTCTAAGAGGAATCCTTCTGATTACTTTGATGATGAGGAAGGAAGTGTGCTTCTGTAGTTACAGTACATAACTATAAAACCAGACATCCCAGGTTCAAACCCCACAGGTCAGTGACTCACTGCCCGACTTTAAGCAAGTTACTTGACATCCCTGGCTTCAGTCAACCCAGCCCTAAAATTAGGTAGAAGCAGGACCCCTCTGAAAATGAGATGTTACCTCTCAGCTGGCGTGTCTTGTGTAAACTAGGAGTGAATGCATTTTCAGAGAGTCATACAATAAAAGTGAAGTTTTCTCGAGTCAAAGTGATGATGTTTTTACATCTCTCAGTGATTTTGCAGTTTTGATGGCAAAAGTCATCAGCAATCAGTGGGTGCGGGGTGCCACTAGCCACCAGGAAAATTTTATATTAATAAGGAGACAGTGATTGGAAGGGTGGGAGGCTCCACTTGACACCAGGGCAACATCACACATTGTCAGGGCTGGCAATGGAGCATGTGTGGGGGGGGACTAACAAACACCAGGGAAATGGTGGCTTACAACTGACATGGCAGCTGGCAGCACAAGTTCAGCTGTGGCTACAAAAGTCAAGAAATTCTCATTGTTCTCATGCAGAGAATGTGAGGGAAGCACTCCTCTTGCTAAACTGGGCACCTGCGATTTGGGGTGCACAGAGAAATATCTGTGCTCGTTATATTAAGAAGCAAACATCAGAATCTAGCTAAATGGGTCCTGTTAAGTTGTTGAGTCTGAGCAGACATTTTAGGTCAGGTTCAGCAATGGATGGTTCCAAAGCCATATGGTGGCTGCTGGACCCAATGAGTTTTAAGCTAGGTTCTGATGTTTGCTTTTTAAAATCCCAGTCTTTTTATCTATTTTCTATTTGTTAGTTCACGGAAAAAATCAACAAGATAGCAGTTGGCATGGCACAAAAAGTGTTTGGTGCCCTGCCAAGCTAGTGTCGTGAAAACAAAAGTACACATTTGTGGCAATAAATTTTTACTTTTGCACAGAACGTTATCTCAAAACCTCTACTCTGCATATGCAGGTCAGAAACCACTACATTTTAAAGACTTGTAACTCGGGAATTCTTTAACATTTTCTCACCAGACCTGTCAAAGGCACTACCTTAGGACACAACACATGTCCCCTGCAGGTTTGGGATACAAATTCCATTCCATGTACAGTAGGCTGTAGGGGAGAGCAAAAAATGAAAACATGTTAAATATAGGGAAGAAGGTTAGGCATTTCCTAAAATTGACACATGTGGAACTCAGAAACAGCACAAGCTGCCATCACAAAAACGCCCACCAATCAAGACCTTGCCTCCTAGACAACACATACAAAATTTCAAATCATTTCATCATATGAAACCAAATATATTAATGTGCAAAGTTAGGGGTTTAATACAGAACAAGCTACTCAACCCCAACTATAGGGGTGCTTCTGCACCCCCATAATTTCAGAAGGTTTTATCTTTGAGGAGGTTAACCTCGACACTAAAGATGTAGGAATTGGAGAGACACATCTATTTTCTCACAAATCTATAGACTGCTCTAACTGTTGACATCCAAAATGCTGGAACTATGTTTACAGACCAGATATTAGCTAAATTTATAGCCACTAGATTAACAAAAATAATACCAAAAATTGTTCAGGAAAACCAGGTGGGCTTCGTCGAGAGAAGGAGGATGTGTCATAATATTAAAAGAGCAATTAGCGTTATGGATACGTGAGGATACGATATACTGTATCAGCAGTCCTATCATCAGATGTTGAAAAGGCATTTGATAGTGTACATTGCCAATTTTTTATTTGTATTTTATTTATTTAAAATTTGGGAACCAGGAAAGGCATACTGAGCTGGGACTCATTTCCATGTGCAGCCCAGGGTAAGGGAACTCAGGATAATACAGTTGAACATTTTTGAAAAAACATGTATACAGATCATTGAAAATAAATAAACATCAAGCAAGAATACTGATTGAAACCACACAATAAGGACAGGAAACTATAAAATGATATCAGTAATAAAATAACAGTAAGTGAGATACGAATAACTCTACAAACAAGGAGAAGCCAGCGGTGGAAATTTGTGTTTGATGAGAAATTCATGAGTGGAAGGGTAGTTTGTTAGCATAGGGTAGGGAGTTAAAAAGGCTGTGTGTGGGGAGGGAGAGGTAGGAGCACTAGGTAGAGGGGAGAAGTTTGAGGAGTCTTTTGAAAGAAGAGAGTAAGGGTGATAGGCAATGATCAGAGGGGAGTTTATTCCAGAGTAGGGAATTCCAGTGTATTTTTATTTACAACACTTGGAAAATTCTGATTGGGTATGTGATTTATAAATTGGATTTGTACTATTGATAACACACTAGTTGTTAAAGAAAAACAAATACGGAACTAACAAGTGCTTTTCATCTGTCCAGCAGGACTAGACAGGGATGCCCTTTGTCACCTCTTTTATTTGTGTCATATACAGAACCACTGGCAACTGCAATCAGACAACAGCTGCAAATAACACTCATCATGGTCCACAACTCATCACACTTAATTTCTCTGTATGATTTCTTTGACTGGGTGACTAAAGCCATGGATCGGGGGAGCGGTGGATGTTGCCTACCAGGACTTCAGTAAGGCCTTTAATACCATTCCACATAGAAGACTTGTGAACAAGCTATGCAGCCTAGGAGTGGGACATAAGGTGGTAAACTGGGTTAGGAACTGGTTGAGTGATAGAAGACAGAGGGTTGTGGTAAATGGTGTTCAATCTGATAAATGGAGGGTGACTAGTGGGGTGTCACAGGGATCAGTCCTGGGCTCAGTCCTGGGCTCAGTCCTGTTTAATGTCTTCATAAGTGACATTGTTGAGGGGCTGGAGGAGAAGGTGTGCTATTTGCAGATGACACTAAGATCTGTAAAGGGGTGAACACTGTGAAAGGGGTGTCAAACATGAGGAGGGACCTAAATAAACTGGAGGAATGGTCCAGAGTGTGGCAACTGAGATTCAATGCAAAAAAAGTGCAAAATCATGCATTTGGGGAGCAAGAACACAGGGGAGGACTATATGTTGGGGTGGAAACAGATGATCACCAAACAGGAAATGGAATTTGGGAGTAATTATGGAAATATAAATAGGGCACCAGAGGGAAGCATCTTTCAGAAAAGAAAATGTCCAGGAATGAGAGGGCATGACATGAGGTTGGAAGAGAGTCGACTAAGGGGTAGCATGAGGAAGTATTTCTTCACAGAAAGGGTGGTAGATGCATGGAACAGACTCCCAGCAGAGGTGGTGGGGACAAACATAGTGGGGATTCAAGTATGCATGGGACAGGCATAGGGGAACCCTAGCAATGTGAACGGAGTAGGCAAAGACAGATCAAGTTGGGTCTGTGGCTTTTACAGGAGGCAGGGAAAATGGGCAGACTAGATGGGCCTAGTGGTTGTTATCTGCCATCAATTTCTATGTTTCTTATATAAGGTAGAAAAATCTTTTCATAAAATAGAGCAAACGATAATGTTTGAACAAGTCTGGACATAATGTTTAATAAAATCATTAGTTAACTAGCCATTTAATAAATTAATAATTATTGGGTCACGTTTTTTCCCCAAAGGTAAACCCAGTTATACCTTGCCACTATAACCAGAATGGTTATAATGGCAAACATGCTCCAGGTTTCCCTAACTCTGCGCATGCGCCAACCGGCCATCAATATGAGTTCTCTAGAACACCACACCACCACTCGATGTTGGCGGTAAGTACATTTTTTTTGAAATAAACAAAATGAACTACTGTATAGCCCTGGATCCCTGCAGTTATTTACAAAGTGCCTGGGCAAAGGAGCCTTAGAAATAAAAAAAAAAAGAAACAAATGTCTCACCAGCCACAGACCACCCATAAGCAAGACAAGACCCCAGCTGAACAAGAATGCAGTTTTATTTGACATAATTGCTGTGGTGAAAAACTGAGACCCAGCAATTATATAAAATAAAGGCAGGGTAGGTATGTAAAACTTTAATTTTATACATACCCTCGGTGTGGGATGCCATAATGAACCTATTGAGCTTCGCTCTCAGGATTTATGTGGCATCCCACATCTCTGGTATGTGTAGAATTTGTGTTACTACCAACTACCCAGCCATTATTCTCTAATAACTGTTTAATTATAATATGTCCATCTCACCTTGAAAATGCAAAATGTAAAATCAAAACTACTTAATTTATAAAAATTTAAATTTGGAGGTATACTTGAGGTTAGCAAGAGTAAGGGTCAGTCATCAGTGTAGGGTTAGGTAAGTAATGATGATGCTGAACACGTGGTGAGAAGAAGAAGAAAAAGAAGAATCAGTCAAGGAGGACATTTTGCAATGAGTTTGTCCCAAGGATGGTAGGTGACGGGGCTAGGGGAGAAGAAGAGGGAGAGGGAGAGACTGATAAGGAGCCAGTCAGAAGAGGGCATGAAAGAAGAAGTGGGGGCCGCTTAAGAAATGTTCTTCAAGCAGACTGTGGTTGAGTATTTTTGTCACAGAAGATGGTACAACAAGCATTTGTCTATGCCGAATGTTGCTTGCTTCTATGTGCTGTTTTGGTATTTGGAAGTCATTGGAGTGCAAATATTGAAAATTCACGAACTTGCGAGCGTGCGTAGGAACTGCGCAACGCACGCTGGCCAAACAGTCATTTTTAGGAATTTTTCACCAAATTTTCAACATAGCCATTTTAAGACCTCTGCTCATGAACAGTGGCACTGTGATTTTTCTTAATGTCCCATACATTGAGTTCAGCACACTGACTGCGCCATTGTGCGCATAGCAGGGAAACACATTTTGGGCAAGATGTGAAATGACAGCTGCACTGCTCATAAGGAGGTGGGTAAAATGGCAATGTTAAAATCTGGAGTGAAAATATTGAAAATTTCAAACTTACGAAAGGCATGTGTGGAACTGCGAATGCACACTGTGAAACAGTCATTTTTAGGAATTGTTTCACCAAATTTTCAACACAGCCATTTTAAGACCTCTGCTCATGAACAGTGTCACTGTGATTTTCTTAATGTGTCCCATACATTGATTTTGCACATCGACTGCACCATTGTGAGCTACATGGGCAGAAACACGTTTTGGGCAGGATGTGAAAAATGAGAGCTGTACTGCTCATAAGGAGGTGTGATAAAATGGCAATCTTGAAAATCTGGAGTGAAAATATTGAAAATTCGCAAACTTATGAGCATGCGTAGGAGCTGTGCAACACATGCTCATAAAACAGTCATTTTTAGGAATTTTTTCACCAAATTTTCAACATAGCCATTTTAAGACCTCTGCTAATGAACAGTGTCACTGTGATTTTCTTAATGTGTCCCATACATTGATTTCACACACCGACTGTGCCATTGTGCACTACATGGGCGGAAACATGTTTTGGGCAGAATGTGAAAAATGACAGCTGAACTGCTCATAAGGAGGTGTGGTAAAATGGCAATGTTGAAAATCTGGAGTGAAAATATTGAAAATTCGTGAACTTACGAGCGTGCGTAGGAACTGCGAAACACACGCTTGTTAAACAGTCAATTTTAGGAATTTTTCCACCAAATTTTCAACATAGGCTTTTTGAGAGCCCACCTTATGAACAGTGGCAGTGTTGTTTTGTTACTCAGTCCCAAAAGGTGATTTCATGCAGTGACTGCGAAATCACCCTTCGGGCCTGAATAACACCATGACAGTGCAAGAATTCATGAGGAGGGTCCCAAAACTCCATGTTGAAAATTTAGCCCAAAATTCCAAATGCCTGAGATATGCAAAAAGTTGAAAAACCCTATTTATCCCATTATACAGCTTACGGAATTTCCTCAGTTCGTGGTCGGCTTTGAAGAGTGCAGACGTGTTCCCGGTCCACCGAAGATCATCACACCGAGTCCGGAGGCAAGTATGGGGTGAGGGGGTGTGGGGAGGCAGGGTGCACAGTGGGTGGGCGCAGGTGGGGGAAGACACAACAAGGGACCATTTTTGATTTTCAGGTTGTTTTTTTCTTAATGAGAGGACTCAGGACATTTGCCACGCTGGGGTAGGCTCCCAGCATGGCAGAAGGATGACTGGTTGGGGGGGCGTGGAGCCAACAGGGGATTGGGCACCCCATCAGCCATATCATCGTTGCCATGCTGGGGTGGACTCCCAGCATGGCACCCTTGCACTGGGAGACAGGAGCCGACGGGGATTGGGCACCCCTGCCGGCTATATGAGTGTAGCCACGTTTGGGGTGGGCACCCAGCATGGCACATGGAATTGTGTTTCAGGGGACGCAGCACAGTCAATGGGGATTGGGCACCCCATCGGCTATACAATGTGTGCATGGGGGTTGAGTATGAAGCATGCGTGCCTGTGTGTGTGTGTGTGTGTAGGGGAGCGCGCAGGCAGGCGATATTTGATCGCTGCTCACTGAAGTGTAAGCTCCCCCTTTCAACTGTATGCCACTGCATTTTGGAGCTGTCATAGACAGCTGCAGCACTCATTGGGGAACTGGGGCCATGCCTGCAAACACACTGACTGCATTGGAAGATGGGCTGACACACCTCCAAAAACTCGGATGATGGCACTGTATTTCTTGCACTTGCATGTAAGCAACATAATAAAATGGGAAGTTTGTAAAGATGTGGGACAGCTCATTTATAAGGATTAGTGGTGATGCTGCCTGTTCACAATCTGTCAGTCAGCAGCAGTGGGAGTTTTATATCGTATACTGTGAAAAATAGAGATTACAGCTAGAGGGGCTTATGCAGACCTTTCTCTACTCCGCTGTCAGTTATAGCACTGGGGTCAGTCAGTTCCAACAGCAAGTGATCTGTATCTGCTTTGATTTCTCCTATATGCTGTAAGTACTCTGGGACTAGGCTACTTTTGTTTTTCTCTAAGTGGATTTTTTTTTGTTTTCTTTTGTTTAAGCAATGAGATTTTATGTAGGATATGTGGTAAAAGTTGACCACTCCTCTGACCAATGAACTGCAGCTAATGACTAGCCTTACCACACAGATCACAGGGGAACAGGGGCATAGATGAAAACAAAGAAGAGAAATAAAGGTCTATACTTCTGCAAGTGCATACTGATTGAGCTACTTTAGATTCATTAAGAAATGGGGCTGGGGGCATGGTTAGCTGCCTAGCTGTAGAGATGTACTTCCAGAGAGCTCCTGATTAGCATCTAAATTAGGGGTTATTTTTCATATTCTTGCCCAAACTATGGACCAGAAAATGGACACTTACCACTCCCAAATAATTCAGGTGGAACAAAAGCTAGATAGGCTGGTGGAAACAGCTCAAGCAGCGCAGCAGTCCTCAGAGCGGGCCAAAGCGGCAGCATCTACATGCGTAAAGGAACAAGTCCTGTTCAAATCTAGGCAGGAACACCTTGAAAACTTACATAGGGTTGCTAATGTTGGGATAATTGGACTTCCAGAGGGTTCAGAAAATGAGAATTTACCTGGCTGCTTGGTTGGATGGCTATCGGAGACCCTGGGTTTCAATTTCCAAGGACTGGTGTTGACAGCCTATTGGATCAATGTCCAGAGACTGAATAAATCTGAAGATGGTGCCAGAACTGTGATGATGGTGACCACCTCTATGGTGGTGAGAGAGAGGATTCTTCAACCTGTTCAAGCCAAAAGGAGCCTAGAGGAGGAAGAAGGCTCAAGAGCGCTGTTTTTTCCTGACTTGTCCTACGCAGATGAAAAGAAAAGGGCTTGATGCCATTTGGAGACAGCTTCGAGCGATGGAAATTCCAAATAATTTGTTGATGCCGGCATGCCTGCATGTAACGGTGGGCAAGAGAGCATATATATATATATATATATAGATAGATAGATAGATAGATAGACAGACAGACAGACAGACAGACAGATAGACAGAGACCCACAGGAAGCTGCCAAGTTAATGAAAAAGCTAGCAGTCGAGAGGACAGCTTGAGAGGGAGACTCTTTTTCAGATTCAGACTTGGTAGATACCTGAACTGTGTAGTAAGACTGAAAGGAAATCATTATTTGTTTGGTTAAATCTCCCTAATTGCTTAGCATGGGACTGTGGTAATTGAAAAGGTGATCAATTGCTCATTTTTGTTATATTTGATATATAGTTCTACCTCTCGTTTAGATCTGCACTGAATAGTCCTGTCACCTTTTTTGCTTATATTTTATACATTGTTATAACATGTTCATGGCAGTTAGATTTCTCATGGGGGAATTGTAGAATTTATTTATTTATTCATTTATAAGCACATCGGAGTTACAACCCTTTGAGTCATAGATTCATATCCAAAGGCTCCACATCATGATACAAAGAGAGCATTGTAACAGGGAGGTGCTCTGAAGGTGAAAGATCTTTGTTCTAGTGCAGTCCTGACCCTAGGGATCTTCAATATAGTCTTGGAGGCACTGCGAGTGGCAACAGTAGGGGTGGCAGGAAGAAGGGACATGGAGACCCCGAGGAGGAGGGGGGGACATACCCAGTTGTATTTTTTGGGCAAGGAGGCAGGACTGATATTGAAGTCTCTCCTCAAGTGAGTATGTTGGTTAAGGAATAAAGGGTGCATTTGATCCGAGGTGGAATTGGGAGGAGTTATGAAACAGTTTTTTATGAATGATATGTACAGATGCTGAGGGAGCATACTGGGAGATAAATATGGAGCTTGCTTTTTAAAGAGAAGACACTAATTAAGGGCATAATAGCCTGTTTCTTATTATTTAAAGAATATCTTTCTGAGATATTTTCAAATGTGAGCATTGGCAGCAATAGCCAATTTATATAATATCTTGTTAAATTAGTTCCTACTTGGGTTCCCCCTAATCTTGTACTGAAACTTGCAATAACTCTCCTATCTGTATATCTATTTTATGATGTACTTCACATGTAGTATTGTATTGAACAGTATGTTTGTGTGCTGCATTCTTGCACACAATCTATAAATAAAAAATATAAAAAAAGAAAGAAATGGCGCTAACTGTGGGTCATTCTGTTTCTGAAGCCACTGTTTGGTGATAGGGTATATACTGTGTGATGGTCTGAAGTCATGCTGATTTCTTCACCTAAACTTGACAGGAAAATAAATGAAATTTGTTTTGCAAAGCAAGACTTCATTAAAGGAAGATTAGCACTAATGAACCTGACTGCTTTCCATGAATTGGGAGTACAAGGGGTGAGAATGGTGCAGAAATGGACACAAGTCCCTTTACACGAGAAAAGGTCCTGAAGGAAATGGAAGTAATAAGAGTTGATAAAGCAATGGGGCCAGACGGGGTGCACCCCAGGGTCCTTAAAGAACTAAGAGAGGTGGTGGCTGAACCTCTGGCTATCCTGTTTAGCTGATCACTGAAACAGGAGAGGTACCCAAAGACTGGAGGACAGCAGATGTAGTCCCCTATACAAAAGTGGGAACAAAGAGGAAGCAGAGAACTACAGACCAGTCAGCCTCACCTCGGTAGTGGGGAAGATCATGGAAGCATTACTGAAGGAGAGATTAGTGTAACATCTGGTTGTCAATGGACTACAGGACCCAAGGTAGCATGGTTTCACCAGGGGGAGGTCATGTCAGACCAACCTCATTGAATTTTTTGACTGGGTGACTAGGGAGTTGGATCAGGGGAGGGCAGTGGACATGGCCTATCTGGACTTCAGCAAGGCCTTTGACACTGTGCCTCATAGAAGACTATTACACAAACTGGGGAATATGGGTGTGGGCAGGACAGTAGTGTGGTGGGTAGGTAACTGGCTGGGTGGTAGGACACAGAGGGTGGTGGTAAATGGCTGTCACTCCACAGAGGGAAGAGTGACCAGTGAGGTACCACAGGGATCAGTGCTGGGACCAGTCCTATTCAACATCTTCATCAGTGACATTGCACAGGATCTAGAAGGCAGAATTTCACTGTTCGCTGATGACACAAAGCTCTGTAACAGAGTAGACACACCAGAGGTGTAGACAGAATGAGAGCGACCTGCAGAAACTTGAAAGAATGGTCAGGGGTTTGGCAGTTGAAATTCAATGCAAAGAAGTGCAAGATACTGCATATGGGGTACAAAAGCCCTGGCACAATATATCAGTTGGGGGGTGAGGATATAGCATGCACCAAGCAGGAAAGGGATCTTGGGGTTGTCATCTCTGATGACCTCAAGGTAGGGAAACAGTGTGACAAGGCAGCAGGTAAAGCAAATAGGATGCTGGGATGTATAGGCAGGGGCATCACCAGCAGGAAAAGGGAGGTCATAATTCCACTATACAAGACACTAGTGAGGCCCCACCTGGAGTACAGTGTAAAGTTCTGGAGACCATACCTACGTGAAGGACATAGACAGGGTAGAGAAGGTTCAGAGGAGGGCATCAAAGATGGTGCATGGATTGCATCACAAGTCCTATGAAGACAGGTTGAAGGAACTGAACATGTACTCCCTGGAGGAGAGGAGGGAGAGGGATATGATAGAGACATACAAGTATCTTACAGGGAGGAACAGGGTGCAGGAAAACACTATTTTAAGTGAAAGATGTTCCTGGACTAGGCGGCATGGGATGAAGTTGGAGGGAGGACGATTCAGAGGAAACATGAGAAAGAATTTCTTCACAGAACGGGTGGTGGACAAGTGGAACACCCGCACAGAGGAAGTGATGGGGGCTGAAACAATCACGGGATTTAAGAATGCATGGGATAGACATAAAGGAATTCTAGAGGTTGGGGTAAGGGGAAACAGACTTCTAGGAAAACAAACTGAACTTACAAGCTCAAATGGGCAGACTGGGTGGCCCATAGGCCCTTATCTGCCGACACTGTCTATGTATCTATGTATCTATGTAATGTAGAATGGACTGTAAAAAGGATTAAATATATTTTGCATTAGGCCTGAGATGCTGAGTGAGATCAAGGCACCGATAACTTGGTCACAGCACAAACCACATGTTGTCACTCCTGTATTATCTAAAGGATATAAGTCAGATTCTTTGCATAACCTTGCTTGTAGTTTAAATAATTTAGAAGAAACCCACAGGGTGAAACGTTGGGATGAGGATTTAGTCAAATAACGCATTTATGCATTTAAGTAATGTGCTTCTGACCTTTGTTCAATAGCTGAATGAGTGACCCCCTTTCTGAGAATGCATATTTAAGAATATTATAAAAAGGGTCTGAAAGATAGAGATGTCTGGTTGGCAGTAAGCATTCTATCAGCCTTATGTTAATCTTTTATTAACATATATGTAGATCCTAATCATATGGTTAACAAGGTTTAATACTGTTTTAAAAACCTTTTTTATTATAATAGCAGTAAGGCACTCCTACAGGTTATGTTACTGGTCAGATAATCACCCTTTAGGGGCATGTGGTACTTGACTTGAACCAGGGGGATTGTTTTTCCAAAAAGTGGTGGTGTGACATCCCATTCATGGTTAGAACTTAGTCTATTGAAAGTATTGATTTTCTTTTTTTATAGATGTATACAGATTTTTCACATACCACTATACTATGAAGCTGATAATCTATGTTGTTATAGTAATAATAGCAATGGAACAAAAGAGTAAACAGGGAGGAGAGGGGCACTGTGGGTCACCTTAGAGACTGGAAATGGCACCACAATCCACACAGGGGTTGTATACAGACCCCCATGTCAGGGGAAGGGAATGGATAAGGATATGATAGAAGGCATCCTTAGGATGGCAGAGAAAGTGGATACTGTTGATGGGGGACCTGAATATGCCAGATGTTAACTGGAGCACCTTTGCTGCAGCCACATCCAAGAGCAGGGCCATTCTCAATGCCCTACAGCTGGCAGGCCTCAGACAGCTAGTTTTGGAACCCGCTCATGAGGGAGCAATCTTAGACCTCATACTCTCAAATGGGGACAGTGAGAGGATCTCAGATCTAGATGTGGGTAGCCATCTGGGAACAAGTGACCACCAAACAGTGTGGTTTATGATAAACTCAGCTACACAGTCAAGCTATGCAAAAGTGAGGGTACTGGACTTCAGGAGGGCTGACTTTGGCAAGATGGGAGAGTGCCTTAGAAAAGCACTAGCAAACAGACTAGAAGGAGGGGTGGAACAACAATGGGGAAACATCAAAACTGCCATTACAGAGGCAACAAGCCTTTGTGTGAAGCAAATAAACAAATCAAAATGAAAGAAAAAGCCACCATGGTTCTCAAAAGAGGTGGCAGGGAAGGTTAGGGAGAATAAAATAGAATTTAGGAAGTATAAGGAAACATATAAGAAGCAGGACAGAGAACTGTACCAGTTAAAGCAGAAGGAAGCAGGCAGGATAGTCAGAAGAGCAAAGGCCCAAACCGAGGAAAAAGATATCCAGCTCGGTTAAGAAGGGGGATAAAACATTTTATAGGTACATCAGGAAGTGTAGAAAGACAAAGGGAGGGACAGTGAGACTGAATAGAATGGATGGTGGGTGGGCAGAGAAGGACAGTGAAAAAGCAGGAATACTGAATGAATACTTCTGCTCAGTATTTACAAAAGAGGAGGAGGGGGAGGTCCCTAATCTAACTGACAGAAGCACTCTGGATGGAGGGGTCGATCCCAGTCCTTTCACAAAAGAAAGGGTTCTGAAAAAACTCCTAAAACTGAAGGTGGACAATGCAATGGGGCCTGACAGAATTCACCCCAGAATTCTAAAAGAATTAAGGGGAGAACTAGTGACACCACTGACTAACCTGTTTAACAAATCATGGGAGGATGGTGAGGTACCTGGGAGCAAGACAGAGGCAGGAAACTACAGACCTGTCAGTTTGACTTCTGTGGTAGGGAAAGTGATGGAATCACTTCTGAAGGAAAGAATTGTTGAGTACCTACAGGAAAGTAGGGCACAGGACCCAATGCAGCATGGGTTCACAGCGGGAAGGTCATGTCAGATGACTCTAATTGATTTCTTTGACTGGGTGACCAAAGTAGTAGACCAAGGAGGGGCTGTGGACATGGCCTACCTAGACTTTAGCAAGGCATTTGACACAGTCCCACACAAAAGATTAATAATCAAATTAACCAGCCTGGGAGTGGGTCCCAGGGTGGTAGCCTGGGTAAAACATTGGCTGGAAAACAGGACACAGAAGGTAATTGTAAATGGAGTCCACTCTGAAGAAAGAGGGGTTACTAGTGGGGTACCGCAGGGTTCAGTACTGGGTCCAGTCCTTTTTAATGTCTTTATAAGTGACATTGCAGAGGGTCTGGAAGGAAAAGTATGCCTCTTTGCAGATGACACAAAGATCTGCAACAGGGTTGATACACAAGGAGGTGTGGAAAGGATGAGAAGGGACTTAGCAAGGTTGGAGGAATGGTCAGAAGTATGGCAGCTTGGATTCAGTGGAAAGAAGTGCAAAATAATGCACCTGGGAAACAAAAACCCAGGGGAAGATAAGACAATGAAAGGGGAGGTAGTAACAACAACAAAAATGGAAAGGGACCTGGGGTAATCATATCAGATGACCTTAAGGTTAGCAAGCAATGTGAGAAGGCAGTAGGGAGGGCTGGGGGATACTGGGATGTATCGGGAGAGGCATCACCAGCAGAAAACAGGAAGTTGTTATCCCTCTGTACTGACAGTTGGTGAGACCCCATCTGGAATACTGCATCCAGTTCTGGAGACCCCATCTCCGCAAGGACATAGACAAGATGGAGGCAGTCCAGAGGAGGGCAACTAAAATGGTGCAGGGTCTGCAAGAGAAGCCATATGAGGACAGACTAATGGAGCTTAATATGCATACCCTTGAGGAAAGGAGGGAGAGGGGGAGACATGTTAGAAACTTTTAAGTACCTCAGTGGAATCAACAAAGTCCAAGAGGGTAGCATCTTTCAGAAAAAGAGATGTGCAAAACAAGGGGACACAATTTGAAGATGGGGGACGGCTCAGGGGCAATGTGAGGAAGTAGTTTTTCACAGAGAGGGTGGTGGATGCATGGAACAGCCTTCCTGAGGAGGTTGTGGGGTCTAAAACTGTGGGAGAATTCAAGAATGCATGGGACAGACATAAGGCTATTCTTGTGGGGGTGGGAAGAAATAGGCTGTTGGTTAACTAGGATCTGCAGCTCATCCTGTAGGTAGGGAAATGGGTAGACTAGGTGGGCCAAGCGGTCCTTATCTGCCATCAAAGTCTATATTTCTATGTTTAATTGTTTGATTGCTAAATGTAATGTATATTTGATGTGTTCTGTTACAAAACTTTACAATTCAATAAAATTTTATGGAGAAAAAATGTGGCACTCTGCTATGCCTTGTGCAGCATTACATCCCTAGAGGGTAATAAGCAGACCATTAACATAACCCCTAGTCTTGCCTTATTGCTTAATAAATCTTTGGGTCAACGTATGGAAGTTCTTATACTAGCTGGATTGTGATGTTTTTGGTTTGCTTTTAGCACAGTGTATTAAAAAGACTTTCATTCTTGTAGTTTTGTGGCCTCTTCTGTAATTTTTCTCTGTGTTAGCAGTGTGTAGCCAATATTGAGGGTGTTCCTTTCCACATCCCCTTTTTCCAACATTGCCTTACTTCGCAATTGTTTTACAAAAGGCCAGCATTTTTTCTGTTCAGGGCTGCAGTGGGCATAGCCCTGCAGACCTCTTGCTATAAGAAAAGGACTCAGCACATTCCTTCCAGACGAAAAACATGTTGGAATTGCAACACACAGTCACCTTCATGTCTGTGAAGCACTCCACTTGTTGTCTCCAATAGAGGTCGCACTGAAGTCCCACTGCATTTTTTTTTTTACTGACAGAATACAGCACACTCCGACATTTCCAAGATGGCAGCCAAACTATATTGTACATGCACAACTATTAGCACATGCACAACAGTGAGCAGTGGCCATCTTGAACACAGTGGAGTGTGCTGTGTTCGGTTGAGACCACTGATTTTTTTCTTTGTTTAAAAATATAAATACACCCCCATCAGACCCTCCCTCTCAGCCCCCACCACCTACACCTCCCCCAGAAGCATTACAATGGCACTGGGGGTGCCCAATCCCCCAGTGTCATGATTGTGTTCCATTGGACCTTTTATGTGATATATATTCCCTCCACCTGATCCTCCCACTCAGTACCCACCCTCCCCAAAACATAACCGTGACACTGGGGGTGCGCAATCCCCCAGTGTCCATTGGACCTTTTATTATATGCATCACATTGCAATGTTGAAATTGTGACACTAAAATCCAGCACTGCGACAACATCTAGGTTGTCACTGTACTGGACCCAATGGCAAAATGTTGCCAATCTTGAGTGTCCCCCACCCTTTCAAATAAACTCTGACCTGGAGTTTATCATTAAGAAGGGGGGTGTGGGGGGATGAAGGATTGACAGCTCACTGAATGCATACTAAATATAGTATGTGCTCATTCAGAGATCAGTCAGTGGCTGGCCTCTGTGGTGAGAGGTGGTCTGTGCCAGTCACTGGCACCCATAGGGGTTAGGGAGCAAGGTGGTAGGGTACTGCCAGGTTGAGGGCTCACTAGATCACCAGGTGTGAAGTAGTACAGTAATTCTGGGGTCATTTGGGAGGGGAACCACTAGACTACGTGGTAAAAGGGGCTAATATTGTATTTTACGATGATCAGGGTTCAGAGAAGGGGGCTACCAGACTACCAGGGAATGGGGTACTTTATTATTCATTTTAACAATGATCAGGGATCAAGGAGGGGTTACTAGACTAGCAGAGAAAGAGGGCTAAAAATGTATTAAATAATGATCGTGGATCGGGGACTACTAGACCACCAGGGTAAATTTGTATATTTTTACTGGTGATGGGGGGGCCCTAGACTGGTTCATAGGTTCATAGATGGGAATCAGGTTCAAAAGACTGACGTCCATAGTTGAACTTGCCACCATATCAAGTCGACATGGTAGAAATTAAGAATCTCCTATCCCCCATAAAACTATCTAACCTATTTTTGATGGCAGCTATATTATCAATGCCAACCACTTCTCTAGGAAGCACATTCCAAGTATTTACAACTCTCTGTGCATACCATTGGCTTCTTTTTTGTGTTCTGTTGACTTCCCCAATTAGTTTCTGGTTATGTGACCTAGTGTTTTAATATTGTGCAGGCTTTTTTCTTAAACCAATTAGCTCAAGAAAGGCATCACCACTATTTGCTCTAAAAGTCAGACATAGTTCACCTCTCAATTTTCTGTACTCCATAGAGTATATAATTAGATGTTTTAACCTGTTTTGATAGTCCAGATGTTTTACATGCCTAATATGCTTGGTCATTCTTCTTTGAACTTTTTCCAATTTATTTTTTCCTGGATTGAGTATGGAGCACAAAAAGGAAAACAATATTCAATGTGGGGATGCACTAGTGCTTTATACAATTTTTTTTTTCAATTGTTTACAGGTGCGACCTTTATACAATGGAATGATAACTTCCATATCCCTGCTTCTTAGAGATCTTAGTATGCATCTGGATATTTGATTACATTTCTTTATGGTCATGCTGGTATGATGGTCAAATTTTAGACTGTTAGAGATGCAAACACCCAGATCTTTTCATGTGTGCATTCCTTTAACAGTATATTATTTAGTTTATACTGGAATCTAAGATTGTTCGACCCAAAGTGCATGACATTGCATGTTTGCTCATTGAACATTAGTTTATGTTCTCTTGCCCAATTCTCAAGGTGATCCAGGTTGTCTTGAAGGGATCTCACAGAATTTATGTTATGAACAAAGCTACTAATTTTACAATTGTCCATTTACTTACATGATCAAGCACTGGGCAGAGTTTGCATGGTTGATAATAAGTTATTAAATAAGATTGGGCCCAGGACTGAACCCTGTGGCACTCCACTGGTCACTGTTCCCCATGTAGATTCATAACCCCATATAGCTACGCATTGAGTTCTGTTTGTCAGCCAAAAGCTGATCCACCTAATTATGTTTGGGTGGAAATGAAGTTTGATTAGTTCCTGAATCAGGATTTTATGTGAAACTGAATCAAACGCCTTAGAAAAGTCGAGAAAAAACATGTCAACTGGCATACCAAGGCGACACTTATAGGCTCAAAGAAACTCATCAGGTTGATCATGTACGACCTTCCAGACACAGATACATGTTGTGTTAGATCATTATGTGAAATATCTTTTAAATGATCCATGATATGTTTTTGTAGCAACCATTTGAAAGTTTTACCCAAGACAGATGTTAGGCTTGTTGGCCTGTAATTTTTTTACATCCTGTTTTTTCCCACTTTTGGGTACCGGGGTTACCCATGGCTTATTCCATGTTTGTATGATTTTAATGATGCATTAAAGAGAATGAACAGTGGGCCAGCAAGTTGATAGACCAGTTCTTTCAAATATGTTGATGGTACACCGTCTGATCCTGTTGAGCTATTATTTGTAATAAGCTTTATTGCTTCAATGATATCAGAAGGACTAAAAACCGGATGATCAGATTGAAGGGGTGGTAGTTCTTTAGATAACACCTCTTTTTCCTTGTGAACGCTAAGGAAATATTGATTAAAGGCTGTTGCCATTTCCTATTCTGAACTTATTAAACCCTTTTCTGCTAATATAGGTCTTGTTATCTGATTTATATTCTTTTTTTAGGGAACCAATATAGCTGTAAAATTTATTTTTATTATCTCCAACTGCTGTGGCTAACCTTCTTTCAACATCTTTTTTGGCATTTTTAATTTTTAACTTAGCTTCCTTGGTGATTTTTTTTTATAGGCTGTTAAATTAACATTGGTGGGAGACTTCTTTAATCTTTTATGTAACTTCTTTTTTTCCTGATGACTTTTTTATTTTCCTGGACCACCAAATAGGTACCCTGTGATCATTTGTGCATTTAGTTCTCTCCAGGACCCAGGTCTCAATACATGTATTCAGTTTAGTAAATAATTTTTCCCAAATCTCTTCTACTTCCAGATTCTTCAATTCCTCAGACCAGTTCCAGTTTTATAAGGATGTTCTTATATTATAATAATCAGCCTTAAAAAAGTCTCTCAATGTAGTGATACCTTTTATAGGTTTATTAACTGTTAGCTGGATGTCAAGCTGTATCACATTATGATCACTGCTGCCCAGTGGTTGAAATGATTTGAGGCCTGAGATGCTTTGTTCTGTTTTTAGGAATATTAGATCTAATAAATTATTTTTCCTAGTGCCTTCTTGCACCACCCGATCTAAATTTCCTTAGGTAATTATATCAATAAATCTTTTTTCCACAGAGCTGACCCCAGTTAAACTAATCCAATCAATAACTGGGAAATTAAAATTGCCCAGAAGTATAATGTCTCCTTCAGCAATATTTTCAGCAGTTTCATCCAGGAAGGTGTGTGTATCCTCTGTTGTCAGGTTGGGGAATCGATAACCAAGACCAAAGACTAATTTAGTAGAAATATTTAGCCCAGATTATTTCATTCTGACTGGGTGCATTAGTATCTTGTGCAAATTCAATGGGTTGAAGATTTTATTGGTAAGGGCCACAAGGTCTTGTTTCATTTTGTGGATTGAATCATAGAAGATGTTGTTTACTCCCACATGTGGGATAACAAAGTCACTGCCCTCAGTATCATGAAGAATATCAGGAACCATATGTGTGATTTCAGCTACCTTTGCTCCTTTAAAACAGGACAGGGTATGATTAGCTTTGTCCGGGTTACAAATAGGCCTATCTAAATGTTTCATAATTTAGTCACCCAGGACATAGATCTGTTTTGAAGGTGGTGTTACATTATTTTCCTCTGTTATCCTATTGACAGGTACAGTATCCATGCCACTATTAATTTCATAGTTAATCGACTTTTGCTGTTGTGTGTTGCTCTACTTTGATGGGAAGTAAATAGGGGGAACAGAGCTGCTGTTCTGTTCATCATCGTCGTGGTAATAAGTGGGTGGTGTGCTTATGAACATTGATGCACATTGCCGCAGGCTTGTGGCAACCTGGCCTGGTACACCCTCTGTTTGATACACTGCTAGAGTTGCTGCAAGCTGTGAGACTTTACAACCAGGACCCCACCTGATAGAGAATCGAGTGCAGGGTCTGTGGTGCATGAGGGATCGGCCCAAGCCACCTTTGTTGTTGCTTATGCCGAGTTTGAGAACTGGGCCCCAGGTCTAATATCATAATACAAAAAAAAGCAAACAGCAATCTGTAATGACTCAATTTAAATACAACCAAAAATGAATTTATATAAATTCTAGCATCTCTAATAGTAAATGCATAATGCATATAAGTTCTATGTGTGGGGATATAAAGCGCTTGTATGAATCACCGAATGCTTGATGTCACCAAATGTTTGATGTAACATATGGTTTTGGCCTTGTTCATTCCCACCCTTGGAAGAGCCATGGAGAAATGAAGGCCCCGAGTGTGAGAAGAATGCTGGAGAAGGAGGAGGAGGAGGAGAGGATGGAGGAGAAGTGATGGCTAAGCACTGGTGGCTGGATGTGTAGGTTATTTATATGAGTGTATCCCTGCCCACTGAACTATGGGTGAGGCCCTCCAATTCACTGTGCAGGGATATAAAGTGCTTGTATGAGTCACTGAATGCTTGATGTCACTGAATGCTTGATGTAACATATGGTTTTGGCCTTGCTCATTCCCACCCTTGGAAGAGCCATGAAGAAATGAAGGCCCAAAAAGAATGTTTGTAAACCACCTCCTCCAACTCACAGAGAGTGTACCTGGTGGCACTCAAGAGAGGAAAAATCCCCTTTACCGGAGGAAACCTCAGAGGAACCATGGCCTCCAGGCTGCCCTTCCTCTGGGCATACTAGGAGGAGATGGAATGAAAAGCTAAATGTAACTCATGCTCAGGATTGAGGATGTAGGTTTAAAAAAAATATGAAGTCCATCTTCCCAGTCGCTTGATGATGTGGGCTGGTATGTTCTTCCTGGAGGCAGATGTTGCAGCTCCTATGTGGAAGGAGTAGTCCAGAAAAAGATGCTGGGTTGTATCCTAGGTACTGGAGAAGAAGTCTGACAGAGTCCATGAATTCCTTAGTGGTTAGTGGAGTATGGTTTGAGGTAGGTAGCAATGGAGCTGACTGTGAAGACTGTTTGAGAAGTTGGAGTAATTGATCTAACTTGGTGCTAGGGCACCAAGCATTGGAAGTAGGAAAGTAAGTGATGTTGACTCCTATCTTGAGTCTGTCCATTTTGGAGGAAGGTAAGTGAAGGATGTAGTGGTTGTTGTGCTTGTGTAGATGGTTCACCATGAGAAATGTAGAAGCAGACGGAGAAGGAACAGTGAATTCTCCTGGACGGAGGAAGCCATAAAAGGCCAGACTTATGGCAGCAGATAAGACGGTAGTAGAGAAGATATCTAGTTGGTTAGTTTAAAGTAGGTTGAATAGCTGTCTAAAAATCAAGTCATCAATGGGTTGGCAGGTTGGAGGCTTCCCGATTGTTGACTTGAGAATGCCTGTCAGGAGCAGCTTGACAGCTGGGCTAGAGACAATGAAGTCTGAAGGTAGATTTGATTGTAGAAGGAAAGACTGGATGCCAGACAAGTATTGTCGGCTGGTGCCATGCGTTAATCTCTGATATGTATGGCAATAAGTGATGAATGGTTGAAATAGATATGGATATCAATGGTGTTGCTGTCATGGCACAGAACATAGTGTATTTCTTCCAGGCCATGGAATATGCGGATTGAGTATTGGCTGATAAGGCAGACCACATGATGATCTTAGTAATGCATAGATATTCTGTTACTGCTTTATGAGATCCCGGAACTGGGGAGCTGGAGTAGCAGTTGGATCCACAGATGGCTGAAGGAGCTTGAAGTCCTGGAAATGAAAATAAGAAAGACGATCTGCAGCAGTATTGAGGAGTCCTGGAATATAGAAACAATGTGTTGAGAAATCATGTATCAAGGAAAGCCATGTCAGTCTTCACAGGAACAGCATAACGAAATGAGATGATGATCTGCCTCTGTTGATTATGTCTACAGTCACTTGGTTGTCTGAAAATACTGAGATGATCCATAAGAACCATAGATGACTCCATGTAAACGCAGCAGCCACTGTGGGATAGAGTTCAAACAAAGGTGAAGTAGTTGCAAAATCGGGAAGATGAAAGATATCAGGAGGCAAAGGGACAGAAATCCACAATGTTTTGTATATTGCAGCGAACCCAAAAGCTGGCAAGGCATCAGTGTAAATCCAAGGAGACAGGCTAGAAAAGGCATCCTTGTAAAACATGGAACAGCCATTCCATTGTTCCAGGAAGAGAGATCATATGGACAAGTTGGATTTTGCTGAGGCAGTAAGGGTGATATAATGATGCAGTGCGAGAACAGAAGAGACCAGTTTGAGCAATTACAAGATAAATGAGCGACCCTGGGGAATTACGCACATGGCAAAATTGAGATGACTCAGTAAGGCGAGCAGTTCATGCTTCGTGCAAGATGACCTGGCAGAAATGATAGAACCAAGGCCTGGACACGTACTAAATTGTCTCGGGGCAGTCTGGCATCCATGCGAGCAGAATTTAATACTATGCCAAGAAACTCCAGAGTGATAGATGGACCCATGGTTTTCTCAACTCAGATGGGAACTGCAAGGTCATGAAAAAGCTGTAGTAGAGATGACAGGGCTACAGCAGGAGGAACTGAGGGTGGTTCAATAAGGAGGAAGTCATCAAGCAGGTGGATGACAGCAGAGATGTGACAGTAATTGAGTAATAACCAGCATAAGGTGTGTGAGAAGAGGTCCAATAGTTTAGGCCTGCTCTTGCCCCCAAAGGTCACCCGAACTGTGAAGTAATAGGAGTCATCCCACTTAATACCATACAGGTGCCACAGAGAGGGATGGATAGGGGGAAACCTAAAGGCATCTGACATAGCCTTAGCCAGCCCAGAGCCTTTGTCAAGCTGCTTGATAGTAGTGATGGCATCATAAATATGAGCGTAGCTTTAGGAAAAGTCATCAGAGGGTATAAGGGAATTAATGCTGGGAATGAAAGAGGTGTGGGGAGCAGATAGGTTGAATATGAGCCTCTTCTTTCCTGAGAATGTACGTGTACTGACTCCAATGGGACTGACACAAAACTCAGAAAAGGAGGTTGCTTGAATGGTCCTATGAGAAATCCTTTGTCAAGTTCCTTCTGAAGTAGCTGCCAGACCACATCAGGCTTGCTTAAAGCAGTGAGTAAATTCTTGCATTCATGAGAGTCCGTTGAGAGAACAGAGATGCCAGAATGAAAGCCCTCTGAGAAACCAGAGACGAGAAAGTTGATCAGGAATTATGATGGGTGGGTGGAAAGCAAGCATGTCAATGCCCCAACATTGGTGGGAGTAGACAGATGCTGTGATTGTAAGGGCTTGAGCCACTGCTTGGGGCAGATGGATCTGGAATGTGCCTCCCTGCAATGACTGCACACGTGCAAGTTACAGCAGCTGTACAGATTGCATCCGGAAGCATTGAAGTTATTGCATACAGGCTGACCCTCGATAAATGTGATGGGGTGGCCTAGCCTGTCATGAGAGGAATGTGGTAACACTGCTGGATTACAGATGGTGCGTGTGATGGAGGGTTTAGCTGAAGACATGGGGCGAGTGGATGAGGTATCAGGCACCATCAAGGGGCACAAGGTAGCTAAATGCGAGAAGGAGCCACACAGCTGGCAGGTCAACGCTTGTTGTCCTGCAAAGTGGCAGTAGAACAGTTTATAATCAAGTGTTCACCAGCTTAGTTGTATGTTAAAGTAAGCAAGAGTGGCAGCGACCTTAGCAGAGAAAGCTTTCTGATAATCAAAGAAGTACATACTACTGTAGCGCACACCTAGGCCAATGACCAGGTACAAATGGGTGTCCAGCTCTTCATGGCGTGAAGGGAAGACAGAGCCTAAAATATCACTGTAGAGGCTGAAGGCTAAGATTAATTTGGGAATGTTTAGTTTTTTGGTTTATCTAGGGTCCTTGGATTTCAGAACAAATGAGACATCACCGCATGAGATAATTCTATTCTCTATGGAGTCATGAGAGGACATGAGTAATGACATAAGATTAACATCCTTCCCATCGATGATGTCCTTGTGGAAATGACTGGGAACTAGATGAATAGGTGAGATGGCAGGCAAGGCTAAATTCTGGGATTGTGTACCTGAACAGGAATAAGGAATCAGCAGAGCCAGAGCAGCCGGGGAAGGAACACCCTGGTTGATGTCGATAGTTGGAGGGGCTTGAGGCTCAATAAGCATCAGGAAGAGCAGGCTGTCTGTTCTTCAGGACAGTAAGTCAAGATTGTATGTCAAACACAGAAGTAGCGAGCTGGGTGATGAGATCCTTGATTTTGGTGAGAGTGCCAGGTTCCAGGCATGGGGGTGGAGTCAGTGAATCAAGAACCCTTCGGGATCATGCCTCCATGAATAAATCATACAGTTCTTACTTCTTGGCATAAGCAGGGTAGACAATGCCAAGCTTCTTCAACTCTGCCATCAACTGAGGAACAGTCCAGTCCTTAAGAGAGTGTTTTAACTTGGAAGTGTGTTTTCAAGGAGCCAGGGGAGTGGGTTCAGGCCCTTTCGAAGGATCAGGAGAGGCCATCATGCAGGTAGGAGGGCTTTGTAGAATAGGGTGTAGCTCACACAGGGAGAATGTTACTAGCATCAGAACTGATGGCCCAGCTGTGCATGGGGATGAGAGTGTTTAGGTAGATCCTGACCTCAGCATAGGTAGGATGAAGCTGAGAAGAAGAAGGAGAGGGGCTATCAATTCTACATAGGTGCCAGATGACCAAAGAGCAGGTGGTCTGGTAGCCCCCATGTAGGTACCAGATGAGTAGGTAAGAGAGCTGTTTGCACATTGTCTGGTGGCCCCCACGTAGGCACTGGATGGCAGGTAAGAGAGAAATCTCCACGTAGGCACAGCTCAAAAGGCCCATACAGCAGAGGCAAGGAAGAACTGCAGCCTCATTGTAGGTGCAGTGCAGTTACTAGGGTGCAGAGCTGATTAGGTGGAAAAACATCCTGATGCTGTTGTCTGGGCTGCAAGAGCGACGTGAAGTCACCCAGAAAGAAGAAGCACCTGCTCAGTACTATGCTGCCAAGGTTCCAGAAGGCAGAATGCTGTTGTTGGTAAGAACTGTGATGCTGGTACACTGACAAGGAGCATGGGCTATGGAGGAATGGAAGGTGTAGGAAAGAGCAGATGGACCGGGAGTACAGCCACACACACACGGAAGTAGCTGCAAGGCGCTAAACAGCAAGGAAATGTAGAGGCAGTACTAGAGAAAGAGGAGCAGAGGTAGTGCCAGGAGAAAGAGAGAGGAACCTCCAAAAAGTAAGTAGGCACCAGGGAGAGCAAGGGAGCAATGGAGAGAAGAGAAAATGGGGGGGACAGCAAGCGGACCGAGGAGAGGACCACAGAGCATGGCCGAGACAGCCCAGGAGCGAGCAGCAAGAAAAAGGGGGAGAAGCAAGGAAGCAGATGCCAGAGCAGCCAGAAAAAAAATAAGCAGGGAGAGGCCTGAGGCCAAGCAAAGAGCAGGTAAGTGTGAGCAGAAACCACACGCCCAGCTCAGCATCAGAAGTGACGGCTAAGTGCCGGTGGCTGGGCATGTAAGTTATTGGTAGGAGGGTATCTCCACCCACTGAACCATGGGTGAGGCCTCCAATTAGGTTATACAATAATCAAGTGCTACATAGTACAGTACTTAATTATTGTATAACCTATCTTATATGCATTATGCATTTATTTTATTAGAGATACTTGAACTGATATAAATTAATTTGGGTTTATATTTATAGTCATTAAAGATTTTTTTTTTGCTTTTTTTGTGTTTTGATAGTAGACCTGGTGTTTGCATCAATTGATTTTCTGGATTGTTGATGAGTTTCAATTAACTGTCTGTATAAATGGGTTATGATGTCTCCCACTATCACGCGCCCCTCCCCCCCCGACAAAGAGTTCTGATTTGAAGCACCGGGGCAGTTTGTGGAGTGCAGTGAATGTCTGTCTATGCTTCACATTATTGGTATTAAAGCTTTGAACCATATTCTTGCATGTGGAGTGTGATTCTCTCAGGTCTAAGAGTGCAGGCTTCTGGTTTTCTTTGAAGCTTTGGGCTTGCCTCCCTGACCTGCACCAACCCAGTTCTGAGTGTTCACAGTTCTGTGCTTTTGGAGAAGGTAACAGGCTGGGAATTATAGGCTAGTTATACTGACTTCAGTGGTGGGAAAGTTAATGGAATCAATGCTGAATGAAAGGATTGTGGAATATTTTGAATCCAATGGCTTAAAGACTTGAGGCAGCATGGATTCACACGGGGGGAGATCTTGTCAAATGAATCTGGTTTCTTTGACAGGATGACCAAGGAACTACATCAGGTGGAGTAGTGGGCATGGCCTAGCTTGATTTCAGTATGGTGTTTCACACTGTTCCACATAGTAGACCAGTAAGCAAGCTAGGTAGCTTAGAAGTTGGTCAAACAGTGGTAAACAGGTTACGAAATTGTTTAGGGGATAGGTGGCAAATGGTTGTAGTAAACTGAGTGCACTCTGAGAAAAAGATTGTGATGAGTGGGGTGCCTCAGGGTTAGTGCTGAGACCAGTCCTTTTTAATGTCTTTATTAGTGAAATTGCAGAGGGGCTAGAAGGGAAGATCTACCTCTTTGTGGATGACAACAAAATCTGCAATAGGGTGGACACTCCAGGGGAAGGGAAAGGATGAGCAGTGATCTGAGAAATCTCAGGAAGTCATCAAGAGTATGGCAGCTGGGTTTCTATGCAAAAAAAGTGCAAAATAATGAGCTTGGGGCACAAAATCCATGGGACAGAATACAAAAAGGGAGGGGTGGTACTGAGTACCACCAAGCAGGAAAGAGACCTGGGGCACTCACATCTTATGACCCAAAGGTAGCCAGGCACTGCAATAAGGCAATTGTGAGGACTTGGGGGGGCTGGGGTGCATAGCGAGGGGTATCCCCAGCACAAAGAGGGAGGCTGTGGTGCCTCTGTATAGATCTCTAGTAAGACCCCACCTAGAGTATTGTGTCCAGTTCTGGAGTCCAGAGGAGGGCAACTAACATGGTGCAGGGCCTACATTAGAAGCCCCGTGAGGTGAGAATAAAGATCCTAAATATGTATGCACTGGAACAAGGGAGTATTATAGCGATCTTTAAATACCTCGCAATGGTAAATAAGGTGCAAGAGGGAATTATTCTTCAGAACAAAATATGATAAAGAACAAGGGACTTCCTATGAAGCTGGACTGGGGTAGATTCAGGAGAGATGTGAGGAAGAACTGTACTTCTGAAAAAGAGTAGCAGATTCATGGAAGAGTCCTTTAGTAGAGGAGGCGGGGTGAAAACAGTGCTGGGGTTTAATGGGACAGGAATATGGGAATCTTAGGGGAAAGAAAGGGCAGGAGGGAGAATGGGCAGAGATCAAGTAGGATCTACGGTGATCCTGTAGATAGAGAAAATGGGCAGACTAGATGGGCCAAGCAGTCCTTATCTTCCAGCAAATTATATGGCCCACATTTTCAAAAGAGATGAGCGGCACACCTCTGGCACAGAGATGAGCCTGCTCATCTCAGAAGTTACTCCAAACTCCCATATTCAAAGGAGGGAGATGGGCCACCCAAATCAAGATGGGCCATGGCCAAAAGGTAATGTATGCAGCCCGAGTTGAGGGGGCATGCCCAAGAATATCCAGCCCAATGGGATATTCAGCAGATATGGGTCACCCAAGTGCAGGAGATGAGTGGTGCAAACTGAGGCACGCAAAAATCATGCCTAACTTCTGGCTACCCACAAGCAAACAGTGGTAGTGCACACAGCAGCACAGTAGCCTGCCAGCCCCTGCAGCCCATTGGCAACTCCCCCCAGCCCCATTCCTCACTGCCCATGTATGGGCAGAATCAACCCCTTTGCCATACTGCAGGGTACCCACCTCCCTGCCCTGTGTTGTCACCATCATGACTGAAACACCCCCCCCGGTTTCATAGTGTAGGGTACTTTTCCTCCCTGCCCAGTGCCTGTCTCTATCATGACAGAACCCCCCCCATTTCCATAATGTAGTTCACCCTCCCTGCCCAATGCCTATCCCAGTAAACCACACCATGCCCCCTTATACCATACAGAAGTGACCCTCCACTCCAGTAGCCCAATTCCCATTCCATAAATAATGCCATCCCATATCCTGTATTACTCCAAACTCAGTTCCTTCTGTGTTTCCTTATACTTCCTGAATGCTGTCTTTTTCTCCCTAACCTTCCCTGCCACCTCTTTTGAGAACCACAGTGTTTTTTTTCTTTCATTTTGATTTATTTGCTTCAAACAAAGGCTTGTTGCCTCTGTAATGGTAGTTTTGATGTTTCTCCATTGTTTCTCCACCCCTCCTTCTTGCCTGTTTGCAAGTGCTTTTCTGAGGCACTCTCCCATTTTGACAAAGTAAGCCCTCCTAAAGTCCAGCACCCTCACTTTTGTATGGCTTGACTCTACAGCTGTGTTTATCATGAACCACACTGTTTGGTTGTCACTTGTTCCCAGATGGCAACCCAGTTCTAGATCTGAGATCTTCTCTCTGCCCCGTTTGAAAGTACCAGGTCTAACATTGCTCCCTCCCGAGTGGGTTCCAACACTAGCTGTCTGAGGCCTGCCAGTTGTAGGGCATCAACAATGCCTCTACTCTTGGATGTGGCTGCAGCAAAGGTACTCCAGCTAACATCTGGCATATTTAGGCCCCCATCAACAGTATCTCCTCTTTTATTGCCATCCCAAGGATGCCTTCTACCATTTCCTGGTCCGTTTCCTCCCTCTGAGATGGGGGTCTCTGTACAATCATTTCTGGTCTCCAGGGTGAACCACAGTGCCTCCTCTCCTCTCTGTTTACCCTTTTCTTCTGTTGCTTTGATCCCTTTCCTTACATAGAGAGCTACTCCTCCTCCTCTTCTGCCCTCCCTGTCCCTCCTGTAGATTGTGTACCCTGGTATGTTGACATCCCAGTCATGGTTCTCTATGTACCCTGTTTCTGTGACTGCCACGATATCCAGGCATCCTTCTTCCATCAAGGCCACCAGTTCAGGGAGCTAGACTATGGGCATTGGCACTCATTACCCTCCATTTTTTGATGGCCTTACCCCTTTTTGCACCATTCCTGTCCTTATTGCCTTTGCCTTTTTCTCCATTTACCCATGTCTGTCTCCCTATCGACTTCTCTATCTCGGTGTTCACCTCACTAACTACCCTGATTTATTTTGGGGGGGCTAGGATTTCACTGCTCCTTTTTAGTGTCTCCCCCCTTGGCTAGTTTAAATTCTTGCCAATGAAGCATTTAAACCTATCACCTAAGATCCCGGTTCCCCTCCTGGACAGATGCAGACCATCATGCCAGTATAGGCCTGTATCGCTCCAGGTGGACCCCCAGTCCCCAATAAAGCCAAAACCCTGAGATTCGCACCAGGTTTTCAACCACTGATTGAATCCCATGGTGTGGAGCACCCTAGCCTCACCCATTCTATAGACAGGCAATACCTCCGAGAAGGTTACCTTGTGTGCTATTTGTCTAAGGCCCCTCCCCAACTCCACAAACTCCTCCTGCACTGCTCTGATCCCTTTCCCAGCCAGGTCATTTGTCCCTAGGTGGACAATGACATCCAGCTCCCTCCCCTGTGTAGCTGCTCCTGCAATCCTGAGAATTCTCTCCCTGTCCTTCCAAGCCATGGCACCAGGCAGGCACCTTACCTCCCTCTCCCTCATCTCACAGTTCTATCCTCCAAACAATGGAGCCCCCCACCAGGAGTTGTTTTCTTCCCCTGTGGGGTCCCATGCTACCCTCCTGTGGGTCTGCTCTGTGGAGGTTCCCAACATCCTCCTTGGTCTCCACTGTAGGTGCCTTCATAGAGGAACCACACTCTGCCAGAACAGCGTACAAATTGTGGAGAGGTACAACTGGAGGGATGCACCTCCGTTCCTCCACCCTCACCCTCCCTGAGCCCACTGTGGTCCAATTGCTCCTCTTTCTTGGCAACCTCTGAGGCAGTGGCGGCAGCCCCTGGTGGTCCCTGGGTGGGAGAGGAGGTCCCCTGAATCCTGGCCAACTCAGCCTGGAGACAAGCACCCCCCCTCAGCCCAGAGAGGTTCCTGTAGATGGGACAACACTGCATCCACCAGAACATCTCCCAGAAGACTGCTGCTCCACAGCCACTGCACTGCCTCACTCCCATCATGTCTTATTGGTGGCCCCTCAACTGCTGTTTTGTGTGCCTACTCTTTCCTCTCTCTATTTATTTATTTATTTATTTATTTATTTTTTCTCCCTACTTTTCTACTGCATCCATGCCCTTACAGCTCCTGCTCTTCCTGTTCTAGGACAGGCAGTTCCTGTATTCCTCAGTAGTCTCCTTCTTATTTTCTCAGAGTCAGACCTCCAGCAGCTGGGGGGGGGGATGGAGAGCTATCCTTCTGTTCTTAAGTTTAGCTTTATTTATATGCCAAGAAAATGGGACTTCAGTGGCTTTATATCATCTGTGAAACATGCACACACCACAGAGGATCCATTTGCTTTTGTCTTTCAGTTCACTGTATTTTACCCCCTTGTTCACCAAGGTGGCCCTATTTGGGCGAGACCCTCCACACTCAGCCCCACATCACTCACCTCCTCTGGAACTTACCTTTTTCCTGCCTGATCCTATAAGGCAGGGCCATCAGTGGGCAACAGTTCCCCTAATGGTGTTATAGCTCAGTTGACAGAGGGTGCCACAGTCTGTGGTGCAGAGCCTGAGAGGTGGATGTGGCATCATCATGCTTGGCTGGGGGCTCTGTTTTTCTTTGTCCCTCCCCATGGATGTTAACTATGGATCAAATGACATGCATGCACTCATATGCAAGACTGTGAACATTCATGTATGTCAGAGTCCTCCCTCCAAAGTCCACAGCTCCAGCTTTCACTTCTACCTGGGGTTACTCAGCTGGTTGTAGTGGAGTGGAGGCTGCCGTCCCACCTGCCCTGTGGAGGAGACATTCCTTTGGGATGGTCAATCCTCCTTCTGGCTACTCCAGCAATTCAGACTAGTTACCAAGCTTGGGTCACTGGTGTTGCGACTGGTAGCACTGTAGCAATTGGCCAGCTGAGCCATTTATTTTTAGGTGTATTTGTCTGGAGGTGAAGGCTGGGTGGTTCTTCTGGAGAAGAGTTAGGAGCTAGAGCAGCAATTGCAAGATGATTTTTTTTAGGCCACTCCAGACTGGCATGCCTTCAGGTGGAATTGGTCAGAGCATCAGATATGATTTACGAGCAGATAATTTAATTTATGAAATGGCTTGTGAATTTCAAGGCATCTCACTGGATGCCAGCAATGTGTTAAAGTTTCTAACACACACAAGCTAGATCAGGCTATGCCAACTGGGCACTGATCCCAGTGAAATGCCAACATAGAATGTTCAGTAAAGCAAACACAGCCATCTTGTTTCATGCCATCACTGAGCAAGGAAAATAAAAATAGTCAGAAGTGAGAAAATAACTGTCCACCATGTCTGACATCAGTTTCATTATAAGTTTTAGTGATGAAGATCTAATTCTGTTCCTCGACCCTCAGCACGAGCCTGTAGACCAAGAAATTTAAAAAAATTCAGCAAGACGTTCCATGCTGCCAACCACCAACTACAGAGCCAAGCGTGAGTAAGTGGTTTGAAAGTCTAAATAACACTGAGCTAGACAACTTAGAGCTTCAAAAAAATGAAAGAAATACAGTGAGAGCTACTGCTTGGGCACTAAAAGTTATAGGGGAGTGGTCAGTAGCAACAGACACCATAATCAATTGGAAAACTGCATCTAAATGTGAGATGAATGCTATATTCCGAAGGTTTTGTGCAGAGGCACGTACCACCGCAGGGCAAGAGTATGCAATTTCCAGCTTTTGCGGTCTACGCACTGCATTGAATAGACACCTGGGTTCCACTGGTGTGGGCTGGTCGATGAACGTAATCACGGACAGTGAATTAAAAATGAGTAATACAATGTTTACAGCTAAAATGAAAGTTTACAGGTGTGCCCAAAAAGACACTTCACAGCACTACGACCCCCTCACTGATGCCGACTTAATAAAATTAAGAAATTCCCCAGCACTTTCTCCCTTAACCGTGCCTGACTTAGTTTGCAAAGTGTAGACAGACATTCAAATCCACATGGCCAGGTGCAGCAGGGAGGGACTCTGACAACTGAAACCAGAAAACTTCACCATGATGACAGACAAAAATGGTCTGGAATATGTCATGCTCAATTTCAATGAGCACACCAAAAGCCATAGTAGCCCACTGGACAGTGACAAGCAGGGGCACAGAGACCACATGCACTCACAGCCTGACAATCCACTGCACCATGCTGAAAGTTTCAAAAAGTACTTAACAAAACTGCCTCCTGACCCCAAAGCACTGAACATGCATCCTCGCAGATTGCCACAAGAGAAATTAAATAAGCAAACAGTATGGTACTCTTGTGTGCCAATGGAGCTCAATTACCTTGCCACAATGATGTCCTGAGTCAGTGAAGAAGCATCCCTCAGCCACCATTATACTAACCATTGCCTCCGAGCGACGGCAGTCCAGCTCCTATTAAATGCCAGGTTGGAGAGCTGGGAAATAATGACCATCACAGGGCACTGCAACAAATTGAGTCTCCAAAGTTACTGGAGACCCAGAACAGATGACAGAAAGAAGTGTTCTGACATCCTGGCACCTAAAAAAGAAACGGGAACTCCACATCCAAAGCAAAATAAATTCTGCCTAATAGCTCCCAAAAATGAACTCTGCTCACTGGATCCACAAAACAGGAAATTACGTAATTTCCTGGGCATTGCAACAGACCAACGCCTCAATGTGAAGCACAGGAAAACCCTCCTCCAACATTCAATGTACTGACCAGCAACACAAGCTCGCAGATCCAGTCATCACAGAACCAATGCTGAGCACCACCGCAGTAACACCAGGCAGCAGTCCAAACCTGCAGTTTGTGGGACTCACCATGCAGCAGTGCCACCCAACTTTCAACGGCCCAGTGTACTTTGGGAAATTAATCTGAACTGGTAACACATAAAATAAATACTTAATGATTGTTTGCAATCTGAGTTTTAAAATGTTCATCTGCACCAGAGTTCATCGTTTGTATTAGAAAGCTTAATACATTTCTCTTTAATGTTATAGAAAGCTTAAAGAAATGTGCACTAGCGTTTCTCTTCCATGTTGTTAAAAAACTTAACTTAGGTGTTAAAAAGTTGTACTGGACATTATAACACTGTTACCTTTAATACAATTTGTTGTTCAAAACTACTCAGCAGTATAAAACTGTTCCTTTTTTTCAAACAAATGGAACTATTTTTTACAGTGTAGTGTTATCTCATCAAATAAATCTAATTTTATGCAAATTAAACATATCTAAATTTGTTATTTTGTTTCCAAAAATTGACAAGCCATTTCATAAGTGCAATAAGTCACAACAGGATGTGTGTTAGACACTTTAACACATGGCTAGGAGGCTGGAGACACTCAGCTGTTGGCCTCATGCCTCACTACACCTCCTAGCCATGAGTTAAAGTGTCTAACACACACCCTGTTGAGTCTTATTGCTGATTGATATGATATGATATGATATGATATGATATGATATGATATGATATGATATGATATATATACACACACATTCCCACTCCTCCAGAGACCCACTGGTCCATGAGGATGGAGAGTGGTGTGGAGGGGGAGAGGAGGCCGGGGTAGCCATAAGGAGGTTGCACAGCCCAGCACCATCCTGACAGCAAATCACTTTGCACCCCTAGAGGAAGCTCAGGCAACTCACTCCACTGGTTGGAACTCAGAGTCAGTCAGTGGGAAAGGGCAGGACAATGTGATGGCACAGAATGGAAGCAAGTCTACCAGGACAGTCTTAATGGTCAGGGACTCAATGAGTGGGGGGTAGAAAGAGTGGTGCAGAGGGAGTTATATAGGAAGGGGATGGTGCAATGCCATCCTAATGCCTCTACCATCTGGGATTAGGACACAATAGGGAGGATGCCAGAGAGGGAGCAGGAGTAGTTAGGGGTGCTGTCAGTAGAGATGGTGAAGCAGAATTTTTGTAGACTGGAGGGCAGATAGGCAGCACACTCAGCCTCTCTGGCATTTTCCAAAGTTCTCCCTGTGTGGGGCAAGGAGGGGAAGCTGGTTATGATAAGGAGTGATGTACTATAACAGAGGAGTTTAATGTGTGGTTTAAGGCATAGTGTCAAGAGAAGAGGTATCATTTTGTGGGGGATTGTGAGGACTTCTGGGACAGGAGACTCTTCAAGTGTGACCGACTTCATCTGACAAGAGAGAGAGCCTATGCACTGGGGCATTGTCATCAAGGCACAGGTCAGCAAGCATAGGGAAAACCAGGAGCAGCTGTAGAATTCACCAACAATATTTATTTACAGTAGCAGTAACATAAAAAAAATAAACTGTACAGAGGAGAAATACAGTAGTTTTACTTCAGTCTCTGTGTCCCTTTTTTTGCTTCTGCTAATGTTTCTTGCAGTTGCAGCTTAGCTCTTATAAGTCCTTTCAATCCCCATCCTTAGCAAGCATCCTGTTTTTGTAAATATCAGGCAGGAGCTGCTAGAACACAGCGTGCTTCCTGAGTTGAGGCGCCCTTTTGCACAGCTTTTGCAAAAGGCTTAAAAATTGAACGCTGGTAACCTCTAGCTTCCAACAGCTTTTTGCAGTCATCTCAAATTATAATTATATATATTTCAACAGTAATGCTATATATTTTCCAAACACAAGGAATCCCAATATCAGTTACATTTCCATACAATGATTTGCACATATTTTTATATCAGAAGATCTAGATATGCAAGGGAGAAAAACAGACAGCAAGAGAAAACTGAGAGACAGTGAGAGGCAAATAGTTGTGAGCTTGTCAGGTTGATCAAGCCCAAAGTCTCACAGGAAAATTTGGTTGCACAATCAGACACAGAAGAGACAGAAAATGACAGATCACTGCATTTAAACACTTTCTCCATAACAAATGGGACAGGGTCCTATTCTACCCTATCTCAGGCAGCAATTTGACCTCTATATCAGACATTTAAAATGACTGTGGGGAGACTTGGACTAGGGGAATGATGGTGGCAGGTGAGAGAAAGGGGATCCTAGGTAGTACTTCCCTGTATCTTGGGGCTTGTAGCAGCATATAGGATATAAAAAGAGTTGTGGCCCTAACTGGGCCAGCTGAGGGGACATTAGAGGGGGAATGCTAAATTTGTAACCATCATGAAAAACAAGAAGATGAGAGGACAAGGAATGCACAAGAGTAGTAGCAAAGCAGGATCAAGGGTCAGAGGTAAGGGGATATGCCTTACTGCCAGGAACCTGGATAACAAAATCAGCAAGCTTCAGGTGTTGATGGCAGGCACTGAGCTGGACCTTGTGGCCATCACAGAAACATGGGCTTTGGAAAATAATGATTGGGACTAGAGATGCAGTGATATTTTGCCAGTGATCTCGCAGATATTGCAATGCAAAATATTTTGTGAAATTCCACACATTCAGTAAAATATTTTGCAGGTGTGAAAATGTGGAATTTTGCCTGCGAGCGGCAGAATTTTGAGGGGGAAATTTCATATTTCGCCAGCAAAATTCCACGTTTCGCCAGCAGAATTTTGCATTTCACACCCACAAAATATTCTGTGAAATGCACAAATTTCATTAAATATTTTGCCTGGCAAAATTCTTCAATTTTGCACAACACTAATTGGGACCTGATAGTTCCTGGATACGCAAATGTTCAGCGGGGGTAGAAGAAAAGGTACAGGGGAGTTGTAGCCATTTTTGTCAAAGATGGCATCCAAGTGGTAGAAGATGGGTGCATCAGGGTGGTAATGGGGAGACAGAGTCACCCTGGATGCAACTCACGGCAGTCTCAGGCAAGAAACTCTGCTTGAGCATAACCTATAGACTTTGGGCCGAGGAGACAAAAGGAACAGACAGCTTAGAGAAGAACTTGAAAGAGGGGTGGCAAAAGGTGAAGTGGTAGTGGTGAGTGATCTGAACCTGCCAGACATTGATTGGGATATTGCAGTAGCCAAGAGCACCAGAAGTCAGGCCTTGCTTGATGCCTTCCAGGACTGTCAGCCGGTACAGCTAGTTAAGGAACCCATGAGGCAGAATGTAATCCTCAGTTTGTTGCTCACCAATTCAGAGAGAGTAGGAGCTGTGAAAATAGGGGAGCAACTGGGGAACAGTGAACATAATTCCATTTGGTTCTAATTGGCCCTGGGGTCTGGAAAATCTAAAAAAAAAACAGCTGAAGTCCTTGGTTTTAGAATGGCAGACTTCAATAGGCTGAGGAAGCTGGTCAGGGAAAAAATAGTTGGGGTAGGCAACATGGGGGGTGGAAGAGAGATGGGGGCAATTAAAGGAGCTGTTCTTGAGGCATCTAAGTTATGCATAAGAATAACAACCAAAAAGAACAGGTTAGTAAGGGAAAAGAAAAAGGCTTTCTGAAAGTATAAAGAAAAGTGTGGGGAGGAAGAATGGAGAGAATAAATTTTGGAAAATGGGGAGGCAAACAGAGCGGTCACTGAAGTAAAAGCAGGCACAGAATTGCACTAGGCTGGCAGTATAGCCTAGAGATTAGAGTAACGAGCTGTGAACAAGCTTGGTATATCCAGCAGACCAGACCTTGGTTTGATTCTCACAACCTCCACTTGCATACTGTGTGACTCTGAGCAAGTCACTTAACTGCCCAGTGCTCCTAGGTCGCCACTGAAAACGGGCACTTGTGCCCAATGAGCCTTTCCCGGTTATTAAAGAATAAAATACAAAAATATATATATCGTGGAGGGACTCAAGAATTGAGAAAAACAGTTCTTCCGATATTCTTAGGGAAAAAGTATACTGTATTATAAAACAAATGTTAGCAGCAGGATTAAAACTCTAAATGATATGGATTGGGAAACAACTTTAGCCAACAAAAATGGTACAGATATATGGAAACTCAGAGAGAACATCATCCTTTGTATCTGAAAAAAATATATTCCATCTAGACAAAAATTTAACTAAAATAAGCCCAAAATGGTTGAGCAAAAAATTAAGGGAATCATAAAAAGAAAGAACAAAGTACATAAAGATTTCCTCTGTCTTAAAACAGATACTGCAAGAAATACAATTCTTAACCTGCAGAAAGCAAGCAAAAAAGAAATTAGAAAAGCAAAAGCCTTATTTGAAAAACTATTAGCACTAAGGGCCAGGACAGGTCATTTTAAATCCTTTTACTCTTGCATTAATTCCTTTAAAAAACTAACTAATCAGGTTGGTCCCATCTCCAACAATGGCATGTTATTTAATGGAAATACTGAAATGGCAAATCTTTTCAATGTTAATTTTTGTAACATTAATAGCCCTAAGCAGGATTTAAAAAGTCCAGGATTTCTTCATTCCTGTGCCCCCATAACATTGTCCCTTGAAGAAATCAAAGATAAATTATTAAAACACCTCCCGTCCACTTCCCCAGAGGCCTGCTGACCCAAGAGGATGGAAAGTAATGGGACAAGAAGGGAGCAGAAAGATAAGGAATCCAAACTGACCATCAGAAATTTTGATCGCAAATCACTTCACAGCCTTGGAGAGGATACAGGACACAGAGACCAAGGAAGCATAATCTGAAGCAAACACTACAGAGGAAACAAGGCAGAATGGAGGAATGCCTACAGAGGGATGCAAAGGGAAGCAGAAGAAAAAGAACCAAAATCAAACATTGATTCTGCGGACTCTATGATTAGAGAAGTCGAGTCACACTTGGATGGATTTGTAGTAAACGTCCGATGCCTCCCCAGCACCTCAGACAAGAGACACCCCAAAAACTGAGATGATAATAGAGCAGGCAGATGAAGGAATAAAAGTCCTTATCCATCTCGGTACCAATGACTTAGCGAACCAGACAGTGGAGGAAGTCAAGCTAAACTTCAGAAAGGTGGGGAAGCGACTGGAAGCACAGACAACCTTGCAAACCTTCTCAGAGATCCTTCCAGTATGGGGAAAAGGTGTCAACATGAACAGGATCAGGGAGGAGGAAATCAAGGATTTCAACAGTTGGTTATGGGAATGGTGCAAGGAAAAAGGTTACCATGTCATAGGTTACTGAGGGAGCTTCTGGGATAGAAGACTATTCAAGCCGAATGGACTTCACTTAAATGGGCAAGGAACATGTGCATTAGGACAGAAGTTTGATATTCACCTCGGCCATTTAAACTAGGCAATGGGGAGTATGGTGTTAGGAAACCTATCAGTGATAGTTTAGAAGATGGGAACTGACTACATGAGCTATCCTTCTACCTGAGAACTGAGCAAATGATTGCAAGTAGGCATAATAAGCCTCATCTCTTTAATACTAAATGGGGTAAACTGTACACCTTGTACTTGACAGTTCCCACTGGATAGTTCCCCTTACTCCTCACTAGACCCTTGTATAACATTAATCAAATCCTCCTAGTACCACAGCTGACTTAATGACACACAGCAGGGGTGGGTGTGAGGGGGTGGGGTGTAGAGGGGTGGGGGTATGGGGTGCAGTGGGGGAAGGTAGTAGGTGGGAGAGTTGGTAGTGATGTCATGTTCATTCCATGTACCATGTCATAATTGTTGTTGTATCTAAATATTCAATAATGTTTATTCAATTTCAAAAAATGAAGATGAGAACTGAGGTTACCACTCCCCCACAATCAAGACATACTGAATCATACCACAGGTACAACCAGAACAAGCAGAAAGAGGTGCTGAAGAACCAAAAAAGTGTTCAGGATAATGGGAAACACAGAAATTTACCAGGTGAAAGAAGCAACAATTTAGCCTCAGGCTCCTGGACAGGGGTGTGCATTGATGCCATAACCCTGGGTAACAAGGTGAGTGATCTTCAGGTATGGATGGTAGAGCACTGTATGGATCTTGTGGCAGTCACAGAGACCTGGGCATCTGACAACAATGACTGGGATCTCGCAGCCAATTGGTAAGTACGCTTTATGAAAGACAGGAAGGGTGTCAAGGAAGAGGAGGTTGACCTCTATGTTAAGGAGGGAATGGAGGCCACATTCTGCAAAATGAGCCTTAAAAAAGGAGTAGAATCCCTGTGGGTTCAGCTTAGTTCATCCACAGGAAAGAAAATCCAGGTCGGGTGGTATATAGACCTCCGCACTAAGCAGAGGACAAGGATAAGGAGCTTTTGGAGGAAAGCAAAGAAATGTCACTAAAAGGAGAACTAGTGGTAGTGAGGGACCTTAACATGCCAGATGTGGATTGGGGCATCCCAATGACTAGATCATCAAAGAGTTAGTTAGTGGTAGAAGCCTTAAGGGGATTGCCTTCTCACATAGTTAGTCACTGATCCTACTAGGCAGACCCTCTTGGATATGGTCCTCACTAATTCAGAAAAAACTGAGGCAGTCAGAGTTGGGGAGCCACTGGTGAACAGCGACCACAACTCGGTTTGGTTTAAAATAGCCCTGAAGGATGTCAAATCCCAGTCAAGGGCAGAAGTCCTAAATTTCAGAGGGACAAATTTCAATAAAATGAGGGAACTAGTAAGAGAAAAACTAAGATTCACCAACATTTTGTAGTAGAAGATATTTGGGGAATGATTAAACAAACCATCACAGAGGCCACAAAGGCATGTACTAGGAGAGTGACCTAGAAAATAGGCACAAATGCCATACTTAGTTCACGAGTCAAATCAGGACAACCATTATCGTCAAGAGGGAAGCATTCCAAAACTTCAAAAGTAAGCCAGGTAACGATCTATGGGAGGAATACATACTAGTGAATAAGGAGGATGTGTTGGCAGTGAGACAAGCAAATGCAGCTGCGGAACTTCAGATAGCTAAAGGTGCCAAGGAGGGGAACAAACAGTTTTTCAGATATTTGCAAGAAAAGACAAAGAAGGGTGGAGGGGTAGTTAAAGCCAGGGATGAGGATAGGATAGGATAGTAGAAGAGGACAGGCAGAATGCCATTGTTCTGAACAAATACATCTGTTCAGTGTTCGTTAAAGAACACAGTGGCCCAATGCATGACTGCAGCATTGCAGCACATGGCATGGAAATGCCAAAAATGGAAACACCAACTATTACCACAGGCAGGGTCAGAGGGGGTTCTTGAGCATTTAAAGATCAACAGATCTCCTGGTCTGGATGGAATACATCCAGAGATAATTAAAGAGCTAGTGAGTGAGTTAGCAGACCCCTTAGCACACCTGTTTAACTGTTCTCTCCAGGCAGGAGTCATACCTAATAACTGGAAAATAGACAACGTGGTGCCTCTGCATAAGGGTGGTAGCAGGGAAAAGGCCGGTAACTACAGGCCAGTTAGCCTCACATGAGTGCTAGAAAGGCAAATGAAGGCCTAGTTAAACAAGACCCTAGTGGACTACTTGGATAGGCATGGCCTACAGGATGATAAACAACATGGTTTCATTACAGGCAGGTCATGTTGACAAACATGATTAATTTCTTTAATTGGATATCTAGGGAAACGGATAGTGGTCAGCCGGTGGACCTCCTCTATTTTGACTTCAGCAAAGCCTTTAATTCAGTACCACACAAACACTTGCTGAAGAAGCTAGAGGATCTGGGTATAGCAAGCTGCACCATTAAGTGGGTGGGAAACTGGTTGGATGGAAGGAAGTAAAGGGTGGTGGCCAATGGGAAGATGTCAGAGGAGGGAGAAGTGGGGTTCTGCATGGCTCGGTCTTAGGCCCAATCCTGTTTAATCTGTTCTTCAGCAACATTGGAGTAGGTATCCAGAGGAAGATTCCACTGTTCGTGAACAACACTAAATTAGGGGGAAGGGCAGGCAGCAAAGAAGCAGTGAGACTCATACAAAATGATTTGGAAAGGTTAGAACAATGGTCTAGTATCTGGCAGCTGAAATTTAACGACAAGAAATGTAAAGTGATGCAAACTGGCAGGAATAACCCTAGAACAGCCTATTGCCTAAATGGGGTCAAACTCAGTGACTGAAAAGAGGAAAGGGAACTAGGAGTTACTATTAGTGACACTCTTAAACAAACCAGCCAATGTAATGCAGCATATAATAGGGCCAACAAAATGCTGGGATGCATAGGGAGAGAATTTGACAGGGAGGTGATACTTCCACTGTGCAGATCTACGGTGAAACCCCATTTGGAATACTGCATACAATTTTAGAGATCATATCTTAAGAAGGATAAGGACATGACAGAGATCATTCAGAGAATGGCAACCAAAATGATACAGGGGCTTCAGGGGCTGCCATACGAGGGGTGGCTGGAGGCATTAAACATGCACTCACTTGAATCTAGGAGACAAAGGGGGGATATGATAAAAAACTTTAAGTACATGAGAGGTTCAAATTCAGTTCCCTATGCTGAACTATTCGCCAAGGCTCCTAACTCAAACACAAGGGGCATGGATGGAAACTGAGGGGCAGGAATTTCAGGAGGGATCTTAGGAAGCACTGTTTCTCAGAAAGGATTGTGTAGCCATGCAACAAACTACCTGCGGAGGTGGTAGGAGCTAGGACTGTATCAGCATTCAAAAGGAGTTGGGATAAGAAGTAAGCTAGAATCAAATCCACAATGGAATCTACTAGCTACTGTAGGACCCAGGATCACCTAGGATCTTGGGATCTCAAGGGCAGACTTGATGGATCTTTGGTCTCCTTCTGCCATCAACCTTTCTATGTTTCTATTTTGCAAAACTATACTGAATCACGGTATATGCTATATTTGATGGCCAATGCCATAACTTTCCTATTGAAGGTTCTAAAGTATTTGATGATTGCATTCTCAATGACTATGTACCCAAAAACTGGAAGTTAGCGTATGTTATTCTCATACACAAAAAGAGTTCAAAACAGTTATGGAGTAATCACAGACCAATAAGTCTAACTTTGGCAGTATGTACGATTTTAGAAAATCTAATTAAGGATATAATAGCTCCAGACATAAATGTGAAGGACACTGAACAACATGGTTTTACAAAAAATCAAGGCACCTTGACCAATCTAGTGTTCTTTTACAAATATATAAGCGCCATGCTTGATAAAAATATTCCCTGTGTCATTGTGTTTCTTGATTGTAGTAAAGCCATCAACTTGATGCTTCATTCGGCCTTAATTGAAATAATCAGATCATATAACATTCATAACTGCATTATCATTTGGATTTCTGAATCGCTTAGTGATAGAAAATAACATGTTATTTCCTAATGGACATCTAACACAGCAGGATATGGTTACAAGTGGTGCACCACAGGGCTCAATCCTGGGTCCACTCTTTTTCAAATATATATGTAATATTCTCTGCAAAAAAAATTGTTAATGTACCATTGGGGCTCCTTATGATTATACTTTCTCAAAATGTAGGGAAATTCTCAGCAAAAACTTTGTTAATGGATCATTAGGGTTCCAGCATCAAAAGTAGGCAACTAAAATCATAGGGTTCCCAAGTCTAAGACCCACCCCCAAACTCAGTTTCCAACCCTAACTTCCCACCCCATCCTGCATGCAGGAATAGATATGAGTGGGGTTTCTTGGGGTTGCGAACCCTAATGCTCACCCCATTCCAAGAGTAATTAAGCTAAGATGGGTACAGAATAAGAGAATGGGGTGAGCATTAGGGTTCCCAACCTCAAGGCACACCCTTCACACCTGTTCCTGCATGCAGGGTGGGGTAGGGTGTTAAGGTTGAAAACTGAGCATGGGGTGGGGCCTTAGAGTTGGGAACCCTAAGATGTAATTTCCCTCCTTTTGACACTGGAAACCTAATGGTTCATTAACAAAGTTTTTTTGCATAGAATTTCCCTACTTTTGGGGAAAGTATAATCATAAGGAACCTTAATGGTGCATTAACAAAGTTTTTTACAGAGAATTTTCTTACTTTTTGAGAAAATATAATCAAAGACTTATTTCCAACCCTCAATTTCTCCTAGCAGACACATGTAGGCATCAGTAAAATACACTGGTGTGTCCGAAGGACGTCTACAGAAGTCAGCTACTGACTTCCTGTGTGCCCTGGCAAAGTCTGGAGAAGTCACTTATATATTTTAATATTTAATGTAACAGAATATAATATATATTTGACTGCATAGCACTGTTGTAAAGGTAATTTTGTGCTGAACAACTTTGCTACTGATATTCTGTGTATATCATGTATACTTCAGGAGTTATTCGAATTTGTTTATGGTATGGTGTGTATGGCTTGCATTGCCTGTTTTTGTGAAAAATTTTTTTTTTTTTTGCTGTTTCAACCAGCATAGAAAAAAAACGAAATTACATATTATTCTTTGCATACCACCACTGGAAAGGTAATTTTGTGCTGAATAACGTTGTCACTCATACTTTGTGTCTAGTACTTACGGTTCTTGAACTATTAAGATTTGTTTGTAGCATGCTGACTATAGCTTGATTTTGCTTAGAAAGGCCCAGGATTTACTATTAACAGTATACAGGAGACAAGTGGTGGCAACATCATTGAACCAAGGAAACCAAACTGGGGCAGTGCTCGTGGACCTAAGTAAAGCTTTTGACCTAGTTCATCATGAAACATTACTGTCTAGATTGCAAAACTTAGGGATATATCATAATTCATTACAGTGGTTTAGATCCTACTTAACTAATCGAAAACAAAGGGTGGTCTGTGGGGACGCTGCTTCGGATCTCCTGGACTTGAACCGTGGTGTACCCCAGGGGTCAATTTTGGGCCTTATGTTATTTAATCTCTACATTAATGATCTCCTGCTTATGTAGTTGATTCTGATGTCAGACTTTATGCAGATGATATAGTATTAGTAGCATCTTCAAAGATCCTGGGGAACTGAGGCAGCGACTCAGACAGACTTCTCCAATATTGAAACTTGGATAAGAAATTCGGACTTTGATAAGTACTGGGAAGACTCAGAGTATGATTTTTTCAGTAGGACCTAAACCTAAGAATGAAATAACTGACTTCAATATTAGTTTTTTGGATGGGAATAAAGTACAAGGGGTTAATATTTATAAATATTTAGGAGTTTTGATTGATTATCGCTTTTCTTTTTCAAATCATATTTTGTCACAAATAAAAAAAGTCAATCAAAGACTGGGGGCATTAAGAAGAGTGTCAGGATGTTTGACTAGGGATGTTAAGATCAGATTAGTAAAACAATTGTTGTTGCCTGTACTAGACTATGGTTTATCATTATATATTCACTCTTATAAAAAATATTTACACAAACTGGACCAGACTTATTATAGATTGGGGAAATATATCTTAAATAATGGACCTCGAGTCCATCATTGTGTAATTTATCAGGAACTTGGCTGGTTAGATCCAATAGCATGAAGGGAATATATTTGGCTTACTATATGTCACGGTTTGATATATTTAAAAGTGCATCCTTTACGAAATTTGATATGTCATAATTCTGATTCCATATATTCAGACATTTTAGGAGGACTACTAAAAGTTGCCTATGATACAAATTATGAATCGTATGGGGTGTATGGTGTTACAGAACAGTTTAGAGGATATGGAACAAGTTACCTCGACATATGACTGAAATTTCTGATCTGCGTATTTTTAAATTGGAATTGTATTCTTACTTAAATGTTTGTTGTAATTGTTTTTAGGTAAATGTGATTTTGTATTTTGTTTTATTTTGTATTGTCTGTCTATTGTAAATGCCACAGGTATCTGTTGTAAATGGGGATTTTCCCCAATCAGATTAACCTGTATAAAAATAAAATTTTAAACAAACAAACAAACAAACAAGTGGTGCAACTTCAGAGAGCTCATGTGGAGGCAATGAGTTAAGAGATTGTACTTGTATCCTTATTTCTTTGTGGGAGTGCAGGGCCATTTGGGCCCAATGCTCCCATCACTCCATACTCCTCTTCATATTTGTATGTGGGAGTGCAGGGCCCTCTGGGCCCTGTGCTGCTGTTCATGTATCAGTCTCTAGTAGTATGCATATTTCTCTTTGGGAGCGCAGGGCCTTCTGGGTCCTGAGTTGCCATCTGTGCATTACTTCTTAATATTATCTGTATTTGTGTGTGGGAGCGCAGAACCTGGAGTGCCCTGCACTCCCATCCATGCATCAGTCCTTAGTAGTATTTGTATTGTACCCTAAATCACAAACATCTTTGCAACACTAAACCGAAAAGCAATCTCTAACCATAACTCTGGCAGGAACAAGTAATATTTAATACGGGGCACACACGACAGAAGGTGTACCTCGGCACCCTGAACAGTATCAGATATATTCCTTCCCTTAACTCCAACAGACATATAACTTAACCCACACCTAAACCCAAACCCTAATGCTAACTCCAGAACAAGTAATATTTCATGGGGAGAACACACACTAGAAAGTAGTTAAATGAGCTGCCGGACTCCCTTCTGAGCCTCCAAAGCATTGCCATGTTCAAGGTGGGGCTTAGAAAGGCTCTCTTACCAAGCTCCAGATGTGACTGCACTGTGACCCAACAAAATGCCTGCTCTAAGCTATGAGGTATTGACCACATAATGTTATTTCTAATAATGTTGCAACTTTCATTTTTTTTGTTTGTTTTGTATGCAGTTGTATTTTCTGTAATTTACTGTGACAAGGCTCCATTGGACCTGCCGTCTGTATCTGCCAGTTCCACCATGCTGGTTCGAAAACAAAAACCGCAACAAACACCACATAGACAACCTTGCCCAACAGCCCATATGCCTCCAGTTGATGGGAGTGAAACACCTCTAAAGTGAGAACGACTGCTGATCAATGCAGGGGGCTCTGCCCCTGCACCACCCCTCACCCCTCCCAGACTATAATCTTATTTATTTGTTTATTTATTTCAATTTTGGTAACCGGGTACGCCCACTGAGCCCTGGAGGTCCCTTTTTCAGGGGTGACCCAGAAGAAATTAGTTACATAGAATAAACATTTAGCAGAAACATTGCATTGAAGTTACAAAGAAACATTTCCGTACAGATACAATTCACATCAGGAATACATAAACACAAATAGACAATGCTTAATATGATCAATAAATATTCATAATAATATAATCACCTCAGGTCGAGGCGTATGGGGGCATGAAACCCTGGGGCAGCAAGTGGCCAAGCAGCTGCAAAATCCTGATCAACAGAATGACTGTTGATCTGGCTTCAGCACTGACACTGCCATCGCTGTAGGGGTTTCGCTGCAGTGATGGCACACCGTATCTGCCTAACCTATGTAAATTCCATATATTCGGTGAATCTTTGTAAATAAGCTAGCTAGCTCAAAGGTTTATTTCTGATTAACTAATAAACTAACTAAATGTCTCTCTAGGTCTAGCCAGCAGGAGTAAATGTGCTTTTAAAGTTTTTAATTTCATCAGACTACACTCAGCCATAAAAAGCGTACACTTCACTGTAGGGCATCAGTGCTATACTTAGTAGACACTCTAGCTATCTTCTTACAGAATGCCCATTCCATTAGAAATCAAATGATAGCTAAGCTGTAAATGTAGCTTTCAATGCTTGCTGGATAATGAAAATGACATAAAATCACAGCTGTACAGCTGTAAAATTGACTGTAAAGCAATACTTGCTGAATCTATGTTCCTAGATGCATCACTGACACATCGGAAAGGAGGCATTGTAGGAAAAAAATCAATAAACATTGGTAATATGGAGATCCCCAGAGGCCATAAAACTAGTAGACAAACTAAGAAAAAACTCCTAATGGCAAACAAAGGGAAATACACACCAGAGCTAAACACATAAATCAAAACGCTCTGCACAACATACTGTGTGTTTTTTGCAAACTGTGACTGTAGTGCTCCTTTAAGGTAGTTATACATCCATTTAAAGAGGTTTCGAATGAGTGAACCATTGTCAAACACTATCAAATACCCTGGGGGCAGTGCAAATTATAAAATGTGTGTGTTGGTGTTGGTGGTGGTGGTGGTGGCGGTGGGGGGGTTACTGGTGTTTAATTTTTCAAATATTTTAGATCAGACTCAATTATCCACCCTTCATGCAAAGATTGTCCCAGAAATTGGCAGAGTCTCCTCTTGAAAGCCATAGTTGGATTAGTGGAAAGTAATTTGTAGCTTGAGATGCTGGAGAACTGTCTCATCACCTCAACTACATAAAAGTGATGTGTGCATGCTCCTCCACTAGAGATGCAACTTGGAAACCAAAGTTTGCTTTTGACACAGATAGGCTGCTTTTCTTTTCTTTCAGCCCAAAGGAATAGCCCTGGATTTGAAAACAGGTAGCATGGGCTAGCTGCTTTTTTGGATTACAAGATTACCTTAAAACCATAGAAGATGCAATTCACTTCAGTGCAGTCTGGTGCCATACTAAGGGTGACTTGTAGTAGTAGTAGTAAAAGATTTATTTTTACTCAGGAAAAGCTCTTACTTACACATCTTAGGCCGAAGCCTTTTTTCAAGATGGTCTTAACAATAGGACTTTAAAATTACATCAAGTACAAACACAATACAAACATCACATTCAATCTCTAAGACCTTTAGACATCTAATAAATATACTTATCAGCAAGTAAAGGATCAAGGGTTCAATTCCAGGTAGGAACAAAACATTTTTTGTATTTTCAGCAACAGAGTTAGGTTCAAATGTTAAGTAAAAGATATCACATTACAAAGGCTGTGGTGATTGAGGAATAATGCCTGCCTCAGGTGATCGTTAGGCCTGAGGCATAACCAAGTGTTGCAACTACCCGAAAAGTACATTATTTCCTTAGGACTGCACAGGCCTCTGACTTAGGGGTGGAACCTGTCAGTTGGTCCGATCATTACACCGTGAGGTTCTACTTTTGTGCTCCTCTTCGTAGGTCTGCCCCTATGGAGATGGTCAGTTTCCGCTCTTTACGGGATGTGTGCCCTGAAGACCTGGCGGCGGTGATTGACCTCTCGGAGTTTCCTGATGCCAGCTCTAGTCCGGATTTGTTGGTTCTGACCTATAATAAGGACATTTCCTCAGCCCTAGACCTGATAGCTCCTGTCCATGTTCGTCCCCTCCCACTCCGCCCTCGGGCCCCTTGGTTTGATGGGTCTTTGAGGGAGTTGCGGCAGGTGGGACAAAGGTTAGAACATCGCTGGCGGAAATCTGCCCTGGAGGCTGACTGCCTTAGTTTGGTGGAGCATTACCAGTTCTACCAATCAGTAATCTCCCATAAGAAGGCAGAGTTCCTGTCCAGGGAGATCGCTGTCACTCAGAATCGACCAGCTCAACTCTTCCAAACTGTGGACAGGTTCTGCAACCCTGCCTGTCTGCAGCTCCATCGAGCTTTTTCACAAAAAGAGTGTGATGAGCTTGCTCAAATCTTTGCGAATAAGGGGGCCGACATCAGGTCAGTGACCCACTTGACTTGCTCTATGGGGGACACAGTTGGTCGGCACTTGGTCACTATACCTCATACTTCCCGGAGTACCTTTGACCTGCTGGAGTTCAAGGATATTATGCGGATTGTCCAGGGGATGTGCCCTACATGCTGTAGTCTAGATCCGGGCCCAACTTCCCTGATTTTGGGTTGTTATGAGACCATTGGCCTGTTTCTGGCTCAAATTGTCCAGTGCTCCTTGAAATTGGGTGAGTTTCCAAGCTCCCTGAAGGAAGCAGTGGTGACACCCCTTCTGAAGAAAGCTTCATTGGATCCAGACATTTCTGCTAACTACAGACCTATTTCAAACCTTCCCTTTACAGGAAAGGTTATTGAGAAAGTAGTGGCAATCCAACTGGAGAACCATTTGACCATCCATAATGTCTACGAACTTCTCCAGTCGGGTTTTCGCTAGAACATACGAACATACGAAATTTGCCTGCAGATAAAGGCCTAGAGGTCTATCAAGTCTACTCGAATGTGCAGCTAGCACCCTTATTCTGCAGCTGCCCCTCCCTTCCACCCTTCCCCTTCATTGACCATCTCCCTTGTCCTGTCCAATCCCCTTTTGAAGCAGTCCACTGTTCTACTGGATACCACTTCTGCAGGTAACGCATTCCACCCAGCCTCCACCCTCTCTGTAAAAAAGTGTCTCCTTATCTCCCTCCTGAACCTTCCACCCTCCAATCTCATATAATGGCCCCTGGTGTCCCTCCCCTCCCTTACTTTGAACAGCCCCTCTGTACCTGTCTTGTTTATTCCTTTCATGTACTTAAAGGTTTCAATCATGTCCCCCCAGTCCCTACTCCAGTGAGTACATGTTCAACTCTGTCATCCTCCTCTCATATGATAAGTCCCCCAGCCCCTTGATCATCTTTGTCGCCCTATGCTGCACTCTCTCCAGTAAGTTAATGTCCCTTTTCAGATACGGGTGCCAGTACTGCATGCAGTACTCCAGGTGCGGTCTAACTAATGACCTATACAGTGACACAGAATCACCTCCTCCCTCCTAGAGGATATACCCCTTGCAATACAACCCAGCATTTTGTTGGCCTTTGCAGCTGCCTTCCTACATTGTGCAGAGTTGTTCATTGACCCTGTAATGAGCACCCCCAGATCCTTCTCCTCCTCTGTCTGGGCTAGCTGCACTCCCCCCAGCTGGTAACTTCTCCTTGGGTTCCTCATCCCAAAATGCAGCACCTTGCACTTTTTGGCATTAAACCCCAGTTGCCAGATGTCTGACCAGGTTTCAAGCTTTGCCAGATCATCCTGCAACCCCTTCCATCCCCCTAGGTCATCCACCACTGCTCCTACCTTGGTATCATCAGCAAACAGACTGATCTTGCTCTTGATGTCCAATGATATGTCTGCAATGACTATCCCACACAACACTGGTCCCAACACTGAGCCCTGTGGAACACCGCTCGTCACTACCCTTGGGTGTGAGAGCTCCCCACCCACCACCACCCTCTGTTGCTTTCCCTGAAGCCAGTTCCCTACCCATCTCACCAGCTTTGCACCTGCCCCTGTGCCTACTAACTTACCTCCCAGCCTTCCATGCGACACTGAGTCGAATGCCTTAGTCCAGATACAGGACATCCACTGCATGGCCCCTGTCCAGTCGCCTAGTTACCCAGTCATAGAACTCCACCAGGTTGGTTTGGCAGGATCTGCCCCGTATGAAGCCATGCTGTCTGCTGTCCTGTCGTCCTTTGGCCTCTAGGAGAGCCACCAGCCTTTCCTTCAGGATAGTCTATATTAGCTTACCCATTATGGATGTGAGGCTCACTGGTCTGTAGTTTCCCGGTTCATCCTTGGGGCCACTCTTGTGGAGGGGTACCACATGAGCCATCCTCCAGTCCTGAGGTACACACCCCGAATGTAGTGAGGCATTAAATAGGTCTGCCAAAGGTCCTGCAAGGACCTCTGCCAGCTCCTTCAGTACTCTGGGGCGGATGCCATCTGGGCCTAGCACCTTATCCACCCTCAGTGCCTTCAAACCCTCCCGAAATCTGCCCTCCATGATTTCCCCATCTGTCACCCCCTCCCCCCCTGTTTCTGCCATTTCTCCCCCCTTGGGTGTCACCCCCTCTTCTCTTTAGTAAATACTGAGCAGAAGTACTCATTTAGTGCTTCTGCCTTATCGCACCCTGCTTCCACCCAACCCCTCCTTCCTAATCCTCACTATGTGGTCCTTACAGCTCCTTTTCTACCTGATGTACCTAAAGAAGTCCTTCTCCTCCTTCTTAATGCCTTGTGCCAGCCTGAGTTCCGTAGATGCTTTGGCTCCCCTTACTGCCCTTGTCACCTCCTTCGATTCCATCAAGTACTCCTCCCTGTCCTCCCCTCTCCCTGTTTTCTTGTACTTCCTAAAGGGAGCTCTTTTCCTCCTTACCTTTTCCATGACCTCCTTGCTCAACCAGCTCACTTTTTTAGCCCTAGCTTTCTTGCTCTGGGCCTTGCAGCAGGTTTTGGTTGCCTCCACTATCCCCAGCTTTATGAGCTCCCACCTCTGGTTAGTGTCCTTACTAGATTGAATTCTGGCCAGGTACCCTTTTACCACTTCACCCATCCTCCCAAAGTCGGCCCTCCTGAAGTCCAGCACTCTTGTGCCTGATTCCACTCCTTCCTTGCCCATATCCAATGTGAGCCATTCTGAGTGGTGGTCACTCCCTGACAGCGGTTCCTCCACTGTATGTTCTCTCACAAAGTCCCCATTTGTGAGCACAAGGTCAAGGGTATTCCCTAACCTGGTTGGTTCACTGACCATTTGCAGCAGGAAGCTGTCCTGGAAGGCATCCAGCAGTACCTGTTCCCTTCTGTTCCTGGTTGTTGCGGTACTCCAGTCCACTCCTGGCATGTTGAAGTCCCCCACAATCACCACACTACCCTTCTCGCAGGTCCTCCTGATCTGTCCTGCTAGTTCCCTGTCTAACTCCTCCGTCTGAGATGGCGGCCTGTACACCACTCCCATTCTAAGAATCCTATTCTTGGAATCCTAGATTTGCATCCAAATTGACTCCGTACTACCCTCCTCCCCTTCCTCCCTTACACACTTCAGTCCTTCCTTCACATATAGTGTCACACCCCCTCCTTTCCCAATCACCCTGTCCCTATGAAATAACCTGTACCCTGGTACAGACAGGTCCCAGTCATTGTATTGGGTGGCCCATGTTTCTGTGATGGCTGCAATGTTCACCTCTCCCTCTGCCATGAGCACCTGTAACTCTGCAGTTTTCCTCCCAAGGCTCCTAGCATTAAGGGTAACCATCTTCCACCCTTCCCCCCTCCCATCCTGCCCTCCTTTACTAGTATCACCAATAGTTCTTGCCATCTGTCCTTTGTCACTGTTAGGGGGGCATAAGCTCATATGGTTTCCCAACCTGTGGTCTCTGCATGTCTCTTGTCCAATTGCCACCCCCCACTCCTAGTTTAAATTCCCTACTTCCTCTGTGTACTCCTCCATCCTCTGTTTCAACACTTTCTTTCCCTCCTCACTCAAGTGTAGTATGTCCTTGGCATAGAGACTACTGTCCTCCCAGGTCCCTCCCCCACCCCCAATAGCCCATACCCTTTAGCACAACACCAGGTTCTTAGCCATCCATTAAATTCCTCTATTCTCAGCTTTCTTGTTGTGCTTGCCTGGGCACTGGAAGTATCTCCCAAAAGTTACTGATCTTCCTGCCCCTCACACTAACTGTCCTAGTTCCTCAAACCTCCTCTGGACTATATCTACTGTCTTGTCAGCCAGGTCGTCGTCCCAAAATGTATAATTAAATGAGGCTTGTCCCTACCCCTTCTAGCATATTTCAGAACAGATTGTCCCACCCTTTCTGCTGTCATTCCTGGCATGGCCTCCACCCAAATGTGACTATGCCTCTCCCCCTTGCTACCCCACCTGACTCCTCTTAGTATTGAGTACCCCAGCACTAAGATTCCACCACTGTTACTCCCTGCTTGCTTCCATTCATCTCCCTCTCTCATTTCCAGCTCCTCTTCTTCCTCCTGCACATTATTTCCCCCTTTTGCCCCTGTTGCAATTCTCCCAGCAGAATTTCCCCCTGCTCCGGGTAGGTCCAGGCATTTATCAATTACTCCTCTAATTTCATCATTTTCCTCCTCCACCTTCTTCCTTTCTAGCAGTGCAAAACTATTTTCTAAAGACCCTTCACAAATGCCCATTCCCTCTCTCTTCATAGTAACCTGTTCTCTCCTTTCCACTCCATGACTTTTGCTACTTCTTCGTCTCCCCTCACAAGTCCTTATCTCCTCCTTCCATTTGTCTTTTGTCTCCTGACCTGGTTTCCCTGGCAATCGTTCTTCCTGGCCTGGGCCCCTTGTTCCTGCTTTCCTTCTTCTGACCTCTCCTCACCACTGTTGGCTTAAATCGCCTCCTCATCTCCCATTCTTCCTCCCTCCAATATTGGGCTAAACCCACCCCCAGTCTGCCTTGCCTGTCTTAGTTCCTCCTGCAGACCCTCAATCTCCTTTCTGAGTTTCTCTATGTGGTTGCACACTAAACATCCTCCCACACTCCAGGCAATTTTTAGAAAGATTGGTGCACCGCAGTTGTTGCAGCCTTCCAGCCTACCCATTGCTGTCGTTGCCCACCAGCAACCTCCTACCTTTCCAGATGCAGGATACCAAACACTCCCCCAAGTCTCCCCTCTCCCCCCTCTATCAGTGCAAAACATTATTTTCTTTATTTCCCTTACCCCCTTTGTTGTACATGTTTAGATAGATTGAGCAACTGCTTTTTATATTCCTAACCTTCCTATCCAAACTCAAAAAGAGACTTTAAGTAGCTATTGCACAACCTTCTTCAAACTCCTACTCCTCCCTTCCACAATGCAATAACAATGCAAAGAAGTAACAATGAAAGCTCCTAGATTTGCAGTTACTTCTCTTCCACTGAGATAGCAGTCACCTCTTCTCTCGCTGCTGTTCCTTTCCTGGATGTCTGCTTCTGCTATGACAGGTGCATATCCTTTGCCCGTTTGAGGAAGTGATGTCAGAACCCCCAGTATAAAGAGGCACAGTACTGAGACTGCTCTGGTTCAGGTGCTCAATGATCTCCTGATGGCAAGAGATCGGAGAACCCGTTCCATTCTGGTACTTCTTGTTCTCTCTTCAGCTTTCAACACTGTAGACCATGGGGTTCTGCTCGAGCACCTGAGGTCCATCTGTGGCCTGTCAAGTACAGTGCTCAGATGGTTTACATCTTTCCTAGCTGGTAGAACACAGAGAGTTGTGTTGGGGAATTTTTCTTCTGACCCTTTCTCTCTGTCTTGTGGGGTTCCTCAGGGCTTGGTGTTGTCCTCCATGTTGTTTGCAGTGTATATGCTATCCCTCAGAGACATTGTAAGATGGTATGAGCTGAGGTTTCACTGCTATGCTGATGATACCCAGCTCTACCTGTCTTTTGTCCTCGACCAGGTTAGTGCTCTCTCAGTATTTAATAACTGCCTTGACAAAATCCAAGACTGGATGAATTCGAGCTGGTTAAAGTTGAATGCAGGAAAGACTGAGGTTATGGTTGTGGACCCGGGTTGCAGGATAGAAGGGTTGAGGACCGATCTGCCCTCTGGATTATTTCTGGGGGGCACTCAGATCCTTACCTCAGAACAGGTGAGTGACCTGGGAGTGGTGCTTGACGATGGGCTGGCCCTCCATTGTCAGGTGTTGGAAGTCATTAAGTCAGCCTTTTACCATCTTAGGAACATTGCCAGGATCAAACACTTTGTTCCGTCTAGCGATCTGCCTGTGTTGGTCCATGCCTTTGTGACCTCTCGCCTTGACTACTGCAACTCCCTTTACTCAGGGCTTCCTGGGGTTGATATCTGCTGCATGCAGCTAGTGCAGAATGCTGCAGCTCAATTGCTGACAGGGGTATCCAGAAGATCGCATATCACCCCTGTGTTGTGTGATCTGCACTGGCTGCCGATTCAGTGGGGAATCACCTTTAAGGTAGGTATTGACCTACAAAGCCCTACACAGACTTGGTCCTGACTACTTGAAAGAGCTTCTGATTCCTTATACCCCTGTGTGACAGCTCCGTTCAGCTGATGAGAGGTTGCTGGAGAGTCTGAGGGTTACCCTGAAATCTTCTGGGGCCCGTGCTTTTATGTTTGCGGCTCCAACCCTCTAGAATTCTCTGCCCCTTCAGTTCAGAGAATGTATAACCGTGGGGAGCTTTAAGTAGGCAGTTAAGACTTTTTTGTGGAGTCAAGCTTTTTATGAACTGCCGTGATTTTCTAATGGTTTATTTTTGAACCGTAATATTTTTATGGAATCTGTTCTTAACATTGTAAAGCGCCTTGGTATCTGAAAGGTGCTTAACAAATAAAGTTTTATTTTATTATTATTTATTATTCTGAAGTGTGTTATATCACTTATAACATGGGTTCTTATTTGTAAAATGAATAGTTCAGGTGAGGTGTGTACAACAGTTGTCAGCAAATGATCAACAGTTAAGTGGCGTATTTCAGCTAGTGGTGTTACAGGATATTCATAGTCCATTTTGTGACAGGGACTTTTTTCTAAAACATTATTTTCAGTTTAAATTTCTGTTATGTGGCAATCCATTGAGTCAGAATAGTATCACCATCAGGAGGTGATCCTGCCCCTTTATAGATCCCTGGTGAGTCAATTCAGTATGGAGATATGCAGAGTCTTGCATATTGGGAATAACAACTCCAAAACAGAATATTGGGTAGGCCATGTCAGAGTAAAGTACACTATGGATGAAAGGGACTTAACAATCATCATTAATGACAGCCTAGAGTCATCAGCCCAGTGCAGCAGGTTGTATGAAAAGGCCAACCAGATGCTGTGCTATAATGGTAGAGGCATCACCAGCAGGAGGCGATACTGTCTCTGTACAGGCCCTGGTGAAGCCACATCAAGAGTTCTCTGTGCAGATTTGGAACCCTAGCCTCAGAAAGGAACATAACTGCTTGCAAAGAGTGCTGAGAAGGGCCACTGAAGTGGTGTGGGGTATGCAATGAATGTAGTACAAGGAGCAGCTGGGCATCCTAAACGTGTACTCACTCAAGGCAAAACAGGAGAAGAGGGGTATTATAGAAAATGATTAATTTCTTCATGGAGTCAACTGGTCAATACTTCAGATACAGCAAGGGGTCAGGCACCAGGGACCATGAGGACAAAATGGTAGGGAGTAAATCTAGAAGGGATGTAAGAAAGTTCTACTCCACTGAAGGGATGGTGGACAATTCAAATTCTTCAGGGACTTAAACTGGGATGAGACAGATACGGGGCATGGTGATTGTGCGATCTGGAGAGGTCGAGATGATGATGAATGATAGACAAGGCTCAAATTATGGGGTTCAGTCATAGAGATCGAATATATATAGAAACCAAAGGGGACATCATGCGACTTTGTGGTTTCCTGTCTTTCATTTTTCTAATATTAAAGGTGCAGAATAACTTACATATGGTGACTGAATACCCAAAAATTATCTTGTGATGTTCGGTCTAGTTTTAAATATATTTATTTTTATTTATTTTATTTAGTTCATAAATCGGATTTACAACCTTTGAGTCATAGACTCATTTACAAAGGCACCTCGTCACAGGGAGGGGGAGACAACAAGTAGTGAGGCGAGACAGGGTGAGACAATACAGTTGTGTACATACATTATACATAGCATAAGACATAGGTGTTTTACAGAGTAAATTATACATAGCATAAAGAATAGGTAGATTACCATAGTACAGAATGGAGAACACTGTTAAAGCCTGGTAGGTCATGCAGGCGAGCTCCAGAGAAGAAACGGAGTGGGGCAGGCTATCGAGGCTGGAGAGAAGACGATGGCCTTACCGTAGGCACATACACTTCTGGAGTGCCAAGTAGGTGGTTGCGCAGGGCAGTTTTGAATTGACCAATTTTAGGGGTGTTAGCAGATGTGCTTGGGGAGGAGTTGTACCAGGTTGGTGCCCTGTAATAAGGACCTTTGGGCAAGGAGGTCCTGGCTCTAGGCACCAGGAAGGCAGTCTTGCAAGCGCAGTGGTGATGGTAGAGTGGGGACGAGGCTGGAGCTGAGCCGTGACACCTGGGGACACAGACCTAGAAGAGTCTTTTGCTGGTATACCAGTGTGATATTGCAGGCGTTCTGCTTCCATATTGAGTATATTAGGTGGAGGCGTGGAAGCTTCCATGTGTGGGTTCTGCTTGGGGCACCGGCCAGGAGCCGACAGGCTTTGTTGATGGAGGTCTGGACTTTAGTGAGGTAGTGGGGCTAGCAGCTATGTGTATGGGGAGGCCATAGTCGCTAGTGACAGGATGGAGGAAGTAATGGCCAACCGCAGGGCAAAGTCAGGGAGGCAGTCTTTTGTACGATAGAGGAGCCCAATCCGGTGTTCATGGCAGAGGATAGGGCACTGATATGGGTATGAAAGGAGAAGGGACGAGTCAAGGTGATCCCCAGATATTTGAAAGTTGACACCTGTTCAAGGGGATGGAGGGTGTTGGGAAGTGAGAGGGGGCATTTTTGGAGCTACTTTGGTGGTGTGTGAAGATCATTGACTTTGTCTTCTTGAGATTCAGGACCAGGCGGTGGTCGAGGAACCATTTTCAGCTTGGCTGAAGGAGGTTTGTAGGCTGTTCTGGAGAGTGACCGATCGGGTGCGAGGAGAGCAGGACTGCATCATCTGCGATAATAGCAGCTTCCACACGAGCTGGGAAGGGTGTTCAGGAAGAGACTGAATAATGGGGCCCAGAATTGAGCCTTGAGGGACTCCTGAGAGGACAGGCAGGGCGAGGATAGGCAACCAGCTAGCTTGACGCTTGAGACCTGCCATTAAGGTAGCTGGAGAACCAGGCTAACAGGCTAGCAGACAGCCCTACTTTACAGAGGGTGGCAAGCAATGTGGTGGTTCCGTGTGTCAAAGGCCTTGGACAGGTCTATGAAACTGCCCCAGCCAATTCCCGCCATCTAGTGCAGAGTGTATATGGTGGGAGAATTCCAGAAGGGCTGTGGTGGTGCTGTGACCTGGACGGAATCCATGTTGTTCAGGGCACAGTATGTCGTGGCTGGATAGATAAGTTACGGAGTTGTGGCTACTATTTTTCAGCGCTTTGGAGGGGAGGATGGAGATGGGTCTGTAGTTATTAGGTACAGTACGGTCTCCATTCTTATGTATAGGGATGATTTCGGCCTGCTTCCATGCCTTCGGAATGTCCCGAGACACAGGGATGGAACTGATTGAAGGTCAGTGAGGGGGACTAACATGACATCCAATGTTAGGCGGAGTATCCAGGAGTCAAGGGGTCCTCACCAGGGTTGGCGGGAGGAAAGAGCGCTTAGGAGGATTGGCTTTGCATCCTGTGGGGGAGATAGTCCTAAAGAGAAATGAAGTAGTAATAGCTGGGTTGTCGACACCGGTATGGGGTCAAAGAAGTGGGCTGCAGAACTGAGCTTAGGTCAGTGAAAGTTTCGTTGAGGCAGTTGGCAATATGGGGAGGGTCCACATTAACAGCGCCATTTATGAGCATCTGAGACGGAGGAGTGGAGCAAGTCGTCCTGCTTAACTCCTTCATGTTATTCCAGAAGGTGCGGGCATTGCCCCAAGTGGATGTCAAGATGATTGGTAGTAGCTGGCTTTGGCTTTTCTGGCGCCTATGTGCAACGGTTCCGTGCTGCATTATAGGCCTGTCTGTCAGCTAGTTTGCCAGTACTGACAGTAATGTGCCATAGATTATCACGTTGCTTCAGCTGTTGGATCAGGGGGGTGGTTATCCAGGTAGCTGAGTGCCTCTTGGTATGGAGGCGGGTGATAAGGGCAAAAACATCACAGGCCTTGCAGAAGGCATTGGTGAGGAAAGCAAGGGCAGCGTCTATGTCCGGCGCAAGGGAGATTGGAGACCAATCAAGTTCCGCAAGGTGACGCTTAAGTTTATGTAGACCTCCTGGGTGAAAACAACGACGGAGGGTGGCAAGGCCCGAGGTTTTGAGCATGGGGGTGGACCAGTGGCAAAGAATTGGTGAGTGGTCACTGAGGGAGTTGGGCAATATATTGATATCCTTTATTTTGTGTGGGCAGTTGGAGAGCACAATGTCAAGCAGCGTGCTAGTCCCACTAGATTGGTTAAATCTGGTGGGTTGAGTCACTAGCTGGGATAGATCAAGGAAGTGAAGGTATCTTTGATTTGAGCAGAGGTAGTACTGAGCCAGTTAACGCTGGAGGTCACCCACTATGAGTTGTTCTGCCTTGTGAGGGGAAGAGAGGTATTCAGTGAGGGAGTGGATAGCTTGGTTTTGTTCACGTGGGGGTACATATGTCGTTGTGTAGTAAGCGGAGCCTGACCTGGGTCAGGAGAGATTTTAGGGTGATAGCTTGAGCCCCATGATCGAGCTTTGGGGCACGAGGGCATGACCCAGGAGGAGTTCCTTAGGTAGAAGAGCGTCCCCCACGCTACCCACACGATCATCTCTGAAGAGGAGAAGCCAGGGAAGGAGGGAGACGGTCAACTCCGGGATCCGTGGTGAGAGCCAGGTTTCCACTATGGCAAGGACATCGGGCTTATGCTGGGAGGCCCAGCATTGGAGTGCAGCAGTCTTTTTAGGCAGACTGCAGATATTCATGCAGGCAATGCGGAGGCCATGCCCTGTGGAGGGCAGTGTACCGGGTCCTGGGCCAGGGTTGGGGTGGACATTACCCGAGAGCAGGAGGAGTAAGATGGTGAGCCGGAGCAAGGGACTGCAGCTGTGATGATGGTGGTGGTGTCTGGGCAGTCGGAGGGTTTCATGTAGGTATTGCAGGGGATGGGTAGGGAGCTAAGGGTGGCAGGGCTAGTGCAGGGGATGCCACCAGCTATTGTGGGCTGCACAGGATATGGGGTGTCGGAGGGGTGAGAGGAGGCAGTTGGGCGAGCCAGTGTGTGTGGGGTGTAGGAGGAGAAAGGAGGGTTGAGGGAGGGGTTTGTGGGAATGGGAGGTGGACAGGAGGCTAGCATAAGAACACATGTCGCAGTGTATGTCGCAGTGTCATAGAGGTTTAGTGCTGTGTTTTTTTGTAGCAGTGTTGGGGCGAAGAGGAGCAGTGTGAGTAATCTAATACCTAAGGGAGTCATTATGTTATGGAGCTGTGTGAGAGATAGGAGGGCTTAGAAGAGCAGGATCCCTCTAGTGTTCCAGCTAGTATAACCTGCAGATGGTAAAATGGAGGCTGTTGATTGGTTGGGGGGCGGCGGGGTCAAATTCAGAGCTGCAGAATCCCTAGCTCCGGTGTGCCGTACCTGTGTTCGGGCGTTGCAGGGCGATCCAAGCCATGATGGCTGCTGGTGCTGGGGAGGGCACCTTCTCAGCCCCTCACGATCCCACTGCGATCTGGGGAGAGAGAAGGTGGAAATTAAGTACTGCAGCACAGGAGGCGGGCCAGGTGAGGCAAACGAGCAGCACAGCCAGCGTTTTTTTTTTTTTTTCTAGCAGGCAACAGTTCACAAGTCTCACAGTAGCACTAACAATATTAAGGCAAAGGCACCAGATGAAAAATGCAGTCAATATGCAGTGGAAAGCAAAAAATACATATTGTAGGCGCGGAGCAAAGTCCCAGTTTAGGCGCGAAATTCAAATTCAGAGCTGCAGAATCCCTCAGCTCTGCGGTGTGCCGTACCTGTGTTCGGGGGGGTTGCGCGGGCGATCCGAGCCGCGATTTGGCTGCTGGTGCTTGGGGAGGGTGATCTTCTTCCTCAGCCCTCACGACCCCACTGCGATCTGTGTTCAGGGGTTGCGCAGGGCGATCCGAACGCGATTTGGCTGCTGGTGCTTGGGAGGGCGATCTCTTCTCAGCCCTCACGACCCGACTGCGATCTGTGTTCGGGGGGGGTTGCGCGGGTGATCCGAGCCGTGATTTGGCTGCTGGTGCTTGGGGAGGGCGATCTCCTTCCTCAGCCCTCACGACCCCACTGCGATCTGTGTTCGGGGGGTTGCGCGGGCGATCCGAGCCGCGATTTGGCTGCTGGTGCTTGGGGAGGGCGATCTCCTTCCTCAGCCCTCACGACCCCACTGCGATCTGTGTTCGGGGTTGCGCGGGCGATCCGAGCCGCGATTTGGCTGCTGGTGCTTGGGGAGGGCGATCTCCTTCCTCAGCCCTCACGACCCCACTATAGGATCTCTGTGGGCTAAGTGTAAGACACACAGCAGTAGATTGTTGTGGATATAGGAAGAAAGGGTTGACTTGATGGATTCCCAAGTCTTTTTTCCTGCTGGCAGATTTTTATGTTTCTAGTTTTACCTTTAAAAATATCTCTCCTGAGCTTTTTAGAGTTGGGTATAAAGAATCTCTGCTAGTTTAGTAAGAAAGCTTACTCAGATGTTAAACAAACATGTAGGTACTGAATTAAATAATATATCAATTAATATTCATTAAAAATGCTTTTAATTTTGTGTTTAAACACTCTCTTTACAAATAGTACATTTCTAGCTTCTAGAGAACCTGTGTTTTAACCAAACATTCAAGTGTTTTACTTTAAAGGATCTCTTTTAAGTCTTCTAAGATATAGCACAAGATTCACCATGACTTTAATTAAATTTGTAAACATTAAATATTTAAATTTTAGTGTTCTAATTTTCTTTAGAGCCTGTTTTAATTTCATGCCAAAACTAATTTCTGTTTGGGAGCACTCACACAGACTTGTGAGTCATGTGTAGTTACAACTGTTTGATTGGAGACCTGTACTGTCTCTGAGAGTCTCCTGTTTCAGGAGAGAGTGAGCTGAGGAGTCAGGCAATGCTGTGATATGCAATCCAAGCCAGTACCACTAAATACTGGCATGGTACCCTCCTCTCCTATCTTGCTTTCCTCCTCACTCCCTCCCCCACACATACACTTTTGAACTTATCACAACTCTGGCTCTTGCTCTCTCCAGGGCCCCTCAAGGCAATCCACTGCAGATCAAGCTGCCTTTTCCTTTCTGTTCCCCAAACTTTGTGGTCCCCCACCCGCTATCTGCTCTGCCCCTTCCCGCCACTTACTTACCTCTCTCTTCCATGGCTTCCCAAATGACTCCTGCAGTTGCCTCTGATACTAGACCCAGGGCTGCTGCCCTCTGCCTTCCTTCTGTTTCTCAACATATTGCTCCTCTTTTCACCCTGTGCCTACACTAGTGCAATCCACTTGTCCACCCTGCCTTTCCCACAACTATTGGCTCCCCTTCCTAGGCTCAGTGTTGCCATCTGCAAATTGCAAACATAGTTATCCTCTAGCACTTTATTGTATTGCAGTGTATTTTACTTACACAGAATCTGTGCCTTTGCACAGTTCTTAATTATGATTACTTACCTATTTGTAATACTTGTATTTAATTCCATTTGTATTTAATATTCTTATATTCTTAGTGTACCTCTGTTCCTCCCTTCCTCCTCCTCCTCCCCCTGCCCCCCGACACACCTGGAAACAAACTGTTAACCAGCTTACTATGGCTTTTCATGTAAAACTTTTGCAATAAATAAAGAAAGAAAGAAAAGAAATATGTGTGCATCATGATATCACCACACCAAAGCATGTATTGTGTTGCCTGGTCTTTTCTGAAATGGCAAAGAAATCATATGTAACTGCAATAATCAGCCTTTGCACCAGGTGGCAATAGAAGACCACGCTTAAAGTATGCCTTGACAACTCAAGCTCCCAGATCAGACTAATGAATATAAAATATTTATTGGGAAAGAAAGCTAGATAGCAAAAGGGACTTACTGACTTAGAACGCATCATATAAGTACATTAGGCAGAAGAAATAAAGGAAATATCTAAGCTTATTATATTCAGCTGAGCACCTCATAAATGTGACAGTTGTCATTTTTAAAATCCTGGCCTAAATGTTTTTTTTTTTATTCCGAAAGGTGATTTTGTGGTTCCTGCACAAAATCACCTTTCAGGCAGGAGTTGAAAATTTTCTCTACCATTGTTCTTGAGGTGGGTCATAAGAAGGCTATGTTCTGCATTTGGTACAAAAATATTTTAAAACAAAAAAGTTATGAAGCTTTGTTCAGTTTTGCAAATGCAGGCTCATAAGTTCAGTAATATTCAACATTTTTACCCCAACTTTTCAACATAGCAATTTCTTTACAGCACCTCATGAATGTGACAGCTGTCATTTTTTAGCTTCTGCCCAAAATGTACTTTTGCATCCCAAAAGTTAATTTTGCAGTCCCTGCGTAAAATCACCTTTTGGGCAGTAGTTGTACATTTGCTCTGCCCTTCTTCATGAGGTACGTCATATCAAAGCTATGTTGAAAATTTGGTGTACAAATATTGCAAAACAATAAATTTGTCAGCCTATGTTATATTTTGCTAATGCAGGCTCAAAGCTTTGGTAATTTTAAATATTTTTAACCCAAATTTCAGCTGCATCTCTATTGGCTCTGGCCAGAGTTTGTTATATTAAGCTGCATCTGAAAGTGATAATTTCCCTTATTTTATAGTCACATTTTTTTAAAGGACCAGCAAATTTAAATACGGGTTACTTTAACTGATGCTGTTTTCCATATAGAGGATAATGGATGGGCAACAGTGAACAACAACAATGTTGTTCACCTTCGAGAGGTTATCATGACAACCATGTAAACATCGAGAGCGAAGCTCGAGAGGTTTTCGGTTGTCATACAACTTCAAGAAGTGAACAACTGTTGTTGTTTACTGTTGCCCATCCATTATCTTGTACAGTGTGTGGGGCAACAGTAAAATTGTCAGCTGCTCACTTAGCCTTGCAGTGCGATTTTCTAAGTTAGACACCCACACAACCCCCCATCCGCAAAACAAGCCAACTCCGTCCCGGTCTCATGCATCCCTCCCCACACACACATTTTTATTTTTATTTTTACAAATTGGATCCTTGATCTCAGATAAATATTTTACAAAGTAAAACGTTACTGCTTCCCCTTACTTAGAAGGATTTTTATCATGCAGTTCTACTCTGGTGCCAGCATTCACAGTGATGGCCTTTTCCTGGAGTACAGCGCATTGAAAGATCTGCACATGAACAATGTCTGTGATGCTATTGTACCATTGATGTGATGTACTCAAGATGGTACAACAGCATCCTGACTTCACATCGATGGTACAACAATGCTAGTAAATTATGAATTTTGACTGAATACAATGGCCCAGATATTCAAAAGAGCTGAGCCATGTGCAACAGGGTTACGCCTGTGCAAGTCCGAAATTGCACCATTCTGCGATATTCAGCAGGAGACAGTTGCGCCCCCCAAATCATGCTGAGCAACAACACAATGCTAATGAAGGCATGCTCAACTGGAGGGGGAGGAACCATGCATAAACTGCTCAGCCAGATATTCAGCCGGGCCGTGCAGAGTTATGCAGGCGCAACCCCCTACCTGTGCCTGCACAACTTTAAGCCAAAAAAAAAAAAAGGATCTAGTCGGCCACCCACAGGTGAGCTGCCACATTGCAGGGTGCAACACAGCAGCTGTCACCTGTGGGTGGCCTCCACTTGTTCCCGTGTCCCCTGCAGCCAGATCACGGCATAATAGTAACCTCCGTAACCTGATCGCGGGCAGCAGAATATTCCCCCATAGCAGCCTGATCATGGGCATGAAGGAAACAACCCCATACTGGCCCAATTAGTGGGCATGATGTGACACAACCCCCTCCGACTAGCCCGATCATGGGCAGAACTCCTCCCCACCCCTGACTAGCCCGATCGCGGGCAGAACTCGCTCCCCGACTGAGCCTGATCCGGGCAGACCTCCTCCCACCCCCAGCTAGCCCGATTGCCGCAGAACTCACTCCCCACCCCCGACTAGCCCGATCGCGGACAAAACTCACTCCAGCACCCCTCGACTAGCCCAATCGGGGCATAACGTAATTTAACCTCCGATTGGTCGATCGCGGGCATACAGTTCAACCCCCCAAAGACCAATATCCCTGGTGGTCCAGTGGACCACGAGCCCATCGCAGGCATAAGGTCAAACCCAATGTCCCTGGTGATCTAGTGGCCCCACCCCACCCCACCCACGGGCCCCAACACCCGCTCCCCGTCAGCTGGGGGGCAGCACCTCACCCACCTGCCACCCTGCTGCCCGCGACTGACAGCTCAGTAGGGCTGCACGCCCATTGGTTCAGAGCAGGAGCCCATATTATATTAGGCAGTCCAGATATCTGAATGAATTCATTCACATATCTGAACTGCCTTTAGACGGGTGTGGGCTGCACGTCCATTGGCTCTTGCTCTGAACTAATGGGCATGCAGCCCTACCTAAGCTGCCAGTTGGCGGGCGGGCGGCAGGCAGGTGGGGTGCTGCCGCCACCGCTGATGGGGAGCGGTTGGTGGGGCTCCGTGGGGGTAGGGGCCACTAGATCACCAGGGATATTGGACTTTGGGGGTGGGTTTGACCTTGCCCACGATCGGGCTCATGTCCACTGGACCACCAGGGATATTGGTCTTTGGGGATTGAATCTACGGTATGCCCACTGATCGGCCAGTCGGGGTGTGTAATTGGTCTGCCCACGATCTGGCTAGTCGGGCTGGAGGAGTGAGTTCTGCCTGCGATCGGGCTAGTCGGGGGTGGGGAGTGAGTTCTGCCCGCTGATCAGGCTGAGTTTGGGGTTAAATTACGCTATGCCTACATTCGCTAGTCGGGGGTTACATTATGTGATGCCCGGATCGGGCTGCAGGGGGCGCTGGTCTCGGCAGCGGGCGCCAGGCACAAGACGTGTGGGGATCGGGCGACCAGCACGTTACGATGGCTGCAAATGGGGTCGAATTAGATGCAAATGGCCCACCGGCACCTTGCATAAATTGGCGGCCCCATTTGCATGTCACCTTTTGAATATCGCAGGTTTGCACATGGCGCAATGGGACTTTCACCACTTCATCTGAATGCTCCACTCTGACCACTTGCGGTGGCACAAGTTCCACTGCGCCATGCACAGTGGCTGTGGCCGGGGGGCAATTTTCAAAGAAGTTGCTCAATAGCACAACTCCATTGAATATCAACCTGGCCACACCCCTGCGCAACTGCTTTGAGCAGCGCAAGGGCTTGCGCCACAGAATGGCGCAGTTTGAATATCTGGCCCACTGTTCCACCATTCACTATAAGGAAGATCCAGTCTATTTCCTCATTTAAGGTATGTCTGCTGTTCATGGCGTTTAAATGTGATATCCATCAGACTTCCTTTCATAAGGAGCTAGTGGAGACAAAACAGGCAGTCAGGAAAATAATGCAAATTTAAAATGAAAACAAAGGAAAATGACCAGCTTTACCCAGCTGATGCCAAAACACCCAATTAGCTCTTTCAGACACTAAGAGCATGTTTTAAAGTACCTGTAAATTATTTTTTAATCAACAAAACAGCAAGCCGGAACTTTCAGTTTCTATTGCTGGCAACCACCATCTCACAAGCAGCAGTGCGCTCCCCTAGCACTCTTTATGCTACTATGCCCTGCCTACCTCATCCATTGATTGCCAAGGCATATTAACATAAAGTGAGCGAGGGAAGCACGGGTTGCTTAGAGATACATGACAGCAACAGAAACTGTAGTTGTGACTCTCTATTCATTAAAAGGGATTTTACAGGTACTTTTAAATTGGCCACTGTCTGACAGCAGTAATGAATCATTTTTGCAGCAGCTGGGGAAAGCTGGTCATTTTCCTTTGTTCTCCTTTAAGAAGCAGAAAGTTGTAGCTTTTTATTTCTGAAGTATTTTTCATTTTCCTTTTGCTCATTAGGTGTGCTATGCAATAATATTGTGCAGGATGTGTGGAGCAGCTCCTAGCCTGGCAGCTGACAAATCTATCTCTACCCCCCACTACATCATCAGCATTGTGATCTCGCTGACTGTGACATCACAGGTGACTGATCTGTACCTACCGAGTGGCTCTTACTAAGCAGCAGTGATATCACACTCAGTGAGGTCACAATGCTGTTGGTGTAGCAGGGGGACTAGAGATAGTTGTGGCAGCTGTCAGGCAGAGTGCTGTCCCAAACATCACACCTACTACTGTAACATCAGGTGAATAATCTTATAATTAAACAACGGGAAAAGAAAAAGTACCTCAGCTATAAAAGGTAATAGTTGACTATTTTTAAAAATGAATATTCATTTTAGGCAGTACACTAGCTCTTTAACAATTTTTAGTCTGTACCCCCCATGGTCTGTTTACTTGTTCAGTTACTAGAAGACATAAGCTGAAAATTGTATGTTTTCCAGTATAAAGTGCCTAACATGGCTAGCCCACCGGAGCAGTGGTAAAGCTACTGCTTGTTGTGCTGATGAACTGGGTTCAAGAATAAACCTGGTGCATTGGAGGATCAGCTGGGGATGGGAAGATTGAATGCCTGGAGGACAGATCTCTTCCCTCAGTGGGGGGGATGTCCTGCTTGATGTCAACCACCTCTTGGAAGCAAGGTAGCCAGTGCAGGAAGGGGTCACAAATATTGAAATGCTTAAGACACTTCCTGCATATGCCTGTGGAGGCCAGCACATGCGTGTGTCATTGCTTTGGATGTCCTCAGTGAAGGAGAAAATGGAGGACAGAAAACTGGTGGTGATGGCTGCATGACACCAAGCCTGCTGTGGGTCCTGTACACCACCCTGACAAGGTCAATCTGAATATGGGCATGGAGGAAATGGCATATCCCCTGGCCCCACCACAGGGGGCAGTACATGGGCGATACATGGCATGTAGGTCCTAGGGAGGTGGTTGCAGGGCAGGCTGGGCAAAAGGGAGCAATTAGACTAACTGGATGAAATCCTTTTCTATCAAAAATAAAGGCCCAGCTATTCAAACTGCACCCAGAAAGGGCATAAGTGATTGCTCTGCACAACTGAGATGCACCGGAATGCAAAACTGATATATTGAAATGAGATGTGCAATGGTGCATCCCATCTGAATACATCAAGAAATGTGCATGGCACAAATAGCAGCTGCTAATGAAGTGCCGGTGCATCCCCTTTGTTGGCCGGAATACCTGGAATGGGGATACACGGTGCATCTGTGGGATGTGCCAAGTGCAAATTTCAGATATTCCAATCAATATATACAAATGGCACTATTATGCATGCAAGACACATATGGGGCCATTTGCATGTCATTATGGCCCCATTTGCAAGTCTGAGGCAGGGCTACACATGGCGGAATGAGCCAGGCACCCTACAATTGCCATGTAAAACAACAACACTCCACATCCCCCGGTAGTCCAGTGGCCCCCCCTTCCATACCTGGCCCCAAAGTAATAGAACATGAATATCCCCGGCATTCCCTGGTGGTCTAGTGCTCCCCCCATCCCCTATCATGAAATAAAAAATGGCAATCCCTATTCCTTCCTGGTAGTCTAGTGGCCCCACCATCCTCGATCGTGTAATAAAAAGAGATGATCCCTTTTTTCCCTGGTAGTCCAGTGATATCCCCCTGCCATCTCCAAAATCCGATTGTGTACATAAATGCCCCTAAACACTTTCCTGGTAGTCCAGTGGTACTCCCTCCAATCTCTGAAGTCCAATTGGGTACAGAAATGTTCCAAAACACTTCCCTGGTAGTCCAGTGGTACTCCTCTCCCATTCCCAAAGTCTGATCATGTACGAAAATTTCCCCAAACACTCCCCTGGTAGTCCAGTAGTACCCCCTCCCATTCCCGAACCAATCTGTATAGATTAAATCCACATGACACTGGTAGTCTAGTGAACCTCCACCACTGAGGATCCCACCACCCGCTCCCCGTCCCAGCATAGCCAACATGTCGGCAGACGCACAACCATCCATATCTTCATGGCTTCCTTGACTGAGCTGTCACAGAATGACAGCTTACAGTAAGCACTACAATAACATTGATCAACACTGTCATCCAATGGGCTTGCAGTGTATACAGTAAGTGTTTCATTCGCAAAGCTGTCAACTTTGTGAATAAAAGCTTACAGTACACACTGCAAGCCCACTAGTTGACAGTGTCGACTAATTGTATTGTAGTGCTTACTGTAAGCTCTCATTCTGTGACAGCTATCGGAGGACAGCCGTGAAGGTGTGCGGGTGGGTTGTGCTGCCTGCCAGCTTGTTGGCTTTGCTGGGAAAGGGGAGCAGGGTGGGTTGGGGTCCCTCAGTGGGTGGGGGGTCCACTAGACTACCAGGAACATGCAAGATCTAATCGTCTATATGGACAGGATTCGGGGATGGGAAGGGGATACCACTGGACTACCAGGGAAGTGTTTGGGGAGATTTTTGTACAAGATTGGACTTGGGGGTGGGAAGGGGATACCACTGGACTACCAGGGATAATAAGGCATCATCACTTTTATGTTACATGAATGGGATTGGAGGGGGTATTACTGGACTACCAAGGATAAAAAGGATAGCCTCTTTTTATTACATGATCGGAGATGGGAGGTAGGGCCACTAAACTACCAGGGATAACTAGGGATTGTTTTGTTTTTTTTTTCACGATCGGGAATGAGAGGGAGGGCCACTAGACTACCAGGGAATATCATTGATATTCATGTTCTATTACTTCTGGGTCAGGGACGAGAGGGGGGCCACTAGACTACCAGGGATGTGTGGGGTACTAATCTGAATTTTACGTTCGTGGCTTGGTGGGGTAGTCACCCAGGGGCTGGTGGCTGCTGTGTTCTGCTGTGCAGTACAGCAGCCCGCCTATAGGTGGCTATGACTTAGGCATGCTTCTTCCATGCCTAATTTTGTGCAGCATCTCTGAGATGTGCTGGCAGCTGCACTGCATATCTTGGCTGAATTTTACATTTGGGGCTTGGTGGGGTAGCCACACAGGGGCTGATAAATGCTGTCTTGTGATGTGCAGTACAGCAGCCCACCTGTGGGTGGCTACAATTTGGCATGTTTTTTCCATGCCTAACTTTGTGCAGCACATCTCTGAGATGTACGGGCAGCTGCGGCACACATTTTGGCTGAATTCTATGTTCGGGGCTTGGGGGTTAGCCACCCAGGGGCTGGCGGCTGCTGTGTTGCGCTGAGCAGTACAGCAGCCACCTATAGGTGGCTACAACTTAGGCATGCTTCTTCCATGCCTAACATTGTGCGGCATCTCTGAGATGTGCTGGCAGCTGCATCGCATATCTCAGTTGAATTTTACATTCGGGGCTTGGGGGGTAGCCACACAGGGGTTGGTGGATGCAGTGTTGTGATGTGCAGTACAGCAGCCCACCTGTGGGTGGCTATAATTTGGCATGTTTTTTCCATGTCTAACTTTGTGCGGTACATCTCTGAGATGTGTGGGCAGCTGTGCCACACATTTTGGCTGAATTTTACGTTCGGGGCATGGGGGGGGTAGCCACCCAGGGGCTGGCGGCTACTGTGTTGCGCTGAGCAGTACAGCAGCCAACCTGTGGGTGGCTATGACGTAGGCATGTTTCTTCCATGCTTAACTTTGTGCGGCATATCTCCATGATGTGCTGGCAGCTGCACCACACATCTCAGCAGAATATCGAGATGTGCCACATATACATGGGAACGCCCCCTCAGGATGCACTGCATACATTATCTTTGTGCTGCTGCACATCTGGAGTTGCATAGCACATCCCCTCCTTTTGAATATGACCCAGGGGCGCATTTCAGACATGCGCTGGTGCAACTCAGTTGTACCGGGCACATCTTCTTTGACTATCTCGGCCAAAGTTCCTAACAAGGAGGAAAATGATGTCTGCTTTTCTATTTGAACTGCTTTGCATAATTATTCTAGTCTTTAAGGGACGTGACATTTTTCCCATATATGAAAAAAAATGCAAGGGCATTTGATACAGTAGATCACATGGTTTGAGTTACATGTCAAGAAATGTTTTCTTATAAGTTTTTCTTTTTTAGTTCTTTATTCTTTTCTTGAATCCCTTTGTCTTTATTGCATTTAAGCAATGGATGCGTTTTCATATGATTAGAATCTCTGTGGTTTTGTACTGAGCCATGTGTTCAGCCCTTTTTATGGTTTCCAGTGCTGAGTTCTGACCAGCACATCGTTGATTCTTATTGACTGTTTGTCCAAATCTCTTCTTTCCCTGCTCTGCTGTGTTTAAGTTAATTCATGTTTATGGATCTTATTTTTTATAATACATTGTAGGGCATCTGGACTAACATAAAGGACTTTGGGGGATTTTCAAAATGGTTGTCCACCTACACCAGTTCAAGCTGTGCCTGCATTTGTGCCCGTCTGCTTGCGTAAAGGCTGTCCTGCTGCTGCTTTCCAGAAGTACATAGATTAGGGCTGCGAGAACCTCTAAAAGTTCTACCTTGTGAACTTTCTGAGCAGAACGCAAAAAAGTTCTACCTGGTTCTGTCTGGTTCTATCAGGTAGAACCCAGTAGAATTGGATTCTACCAGGTAGAACTGTGTCCTACCATTTATAATCAAGTTCTACCAAGTAAAACCAGGTTCTACCAAATAAAACTAGTTCTACTATGTAAGAAAACAAGTTCTACTAAGTAAAACCAGGTTCTACATGGTATAACAAAGTTCTATAATATATAACACAAAAAAAAGTTTACATGGTTCTACTTAATTAAGAAATCCACAGAAGTATTATTTTTTTTTTGTTTGGGAAAGTACAAGTAGTATTAAGAATGGTATAAATACAATTAAGTATTGCAAAGCTTTGGTGCATAGGATTCTGTCTCGGTGGTCGAAAGCTTTGCAAAACTTACCATTCTTAAAGTTAGAATCTTAGTATTACATGTATATTCCCAAACATGCAAAATAAAATATGTGGATTTTTTTTATAATTAAGTAGAACCAGGTGGAATGGGCTTACTGCTTATATATTATAGAACCACCTGGTTACCCAGTAGATGTTTAAAAATACTAGTGTTGAAACAGTTTTAACAAGCAGTAAAGGTCAGGGATGATATATGACTCATATATAATCCCAGACAACTTTAGCTTTTTAAATCTGGTTACAGGCAGACCAAAGGGTTAACCCCCTGAGCTACACACTGATACAATAATTTTAAATCTTCCCCCATTGTTAGACTCAGGTACTAATAGAGCCCAGTTCAAAATAACTGGCCCCCGTGGTACCTATAGCTTCAGCTGCTTTAGTACCAAATAAGTACATGGACAGAAGTTTATAGTACAAAATGTATTTAAGCCACACAATGTGAAGTAAGTAAAAAACACACACTGCCCCAGCCTTCTGTACCTTACCTTCCTCAGTGCCCCCCGAGAAAGACATGGCAGCCGACACGATGGGGCAGTGTGTTTTTGTTTTACCACATTGTGTGTGGATTAAATTATATTTACTTTCAATTTTGTCTGTAGTTATAGTTAGGGGGCTTTCTGTTATTCTGACTAACTAGTGTCGATGTTAGTAATACATTGCCCACCACAGTCTCCTGCCCTGATCCCTATACCTCCCATAGGTAACTATGTCAATACTGTATTACTTTATTTGCCCCACCCTCCCAAACATCTGCCCCTTCCTCATCTTTAGTCAGAATAATTGAAAAACCCACAACAGTATACCATCTGCAAATTGTGTTTAGCTATGATGCCAGGTCACGTGCATGGTTTGGTGCAGGGGCATAGCTACAAGGGTGCAGGGGGTGCCGTCACACCTGGGCCCATGAGGGTTGAGGGGTCCAAATCATAATTTTGATGTCTATTCAAAACCAGGGGGGCCCTATAACATACTCTTGCACCCAGGCTCTCTGGGAATTTGCTATGTTACTGGTTTGGTGTCTAACAATGGAGGGTGAATAGTATTTGTAAGAGAGAGTGTCCCAGGGGGTTTGGAGGGCTTGGAGTTTCGGGCGGGGGGCTAGGGTAAGATCAGTGATTTTTTTTTTTTTATTGTCATGATAGTCAGTTAGTGCAGTATGTGGGAACAACATTTTGTAAAATCTATTTTTTTTATTTTCATTTTACAGGTTAGAATGAAAACAGTTTCTATCTGGTGAATGGTTCCATCAGATCAAAACATTGGATGTCATTGGGTGCAACACTGAAACTGGAAATGTATTGTAAAGTTGACATTTTACAGCAAAAAAAAAACATTTTTTTAATTAAATTCCCATCTGGAATTGAACCAGAAGAACAATTATTTATTTTTTATTTATTTTATTAATGTTTTTGTTTGTTAACAGCCAGTAATAAGTATTCATTGAATGTGCATTTTGTAATAAAAATCCAATAAAACAAATGGATGGAGAGCTGTGTGACAATGTGTAGTCAGTTCTGGTTATTCCAGCTGAACTGCCATATGCAGTGCTCCTTCAGTTTCTGGCGCTAGTCAGATTGGGCCTTGGTGGAACATGAGAACCAGCAGTGGATGTTTGTTTCTGAAATTAATGGAACTCGAGGAAGAGGAGAAGACAGGGGGACCCACCAGTGGAGGAAAGACAGCTGGAAAGGCTAGTGGCTACTAGTGGCAACAGAATCCTTCACCATCATCGTTGTCATCATCAGCATGGCATGATGCCATCTGTGTGCTGTCACCCTGCATAAATTTGGGACAGTATATGTTTTTGAACTGAGGCAGGTTCATTTTAAAAAGTGAGCCTCTACATTCTTCGTGGAAAGACATGTTCTTTTGTCATTCACTATTGCCCCAGCATCACTAAAAATTATCTCTCAATATGTGCTGGCAGGTGGGCAACTGAGGTATTCAATTGCGATCTCAGTTAAAGAAGGCCAGATCAATTTTTTCTGTTGCCAATAATGCAATGATTCATTACCTGCAGTGAGATGTACCGTCTCCTCCATATAATCCTTAACCATTTTTGCAGCAGGGATTTCTAGTACCACTATTGCCGCCTGAGCCTTCCCAGCTGTCTTTATTAGATCAAAGTCTGACAGCATGTCCCACAGTGGTTTGTCCTCTTGTGGTGTAGCAGCAGTTCTGGTTTGCATTTGATGAGCCAAAACATCAGTAGTGGTGGCAGCAGCAGCAGCAGCAGATTGTGCCTCCTCTCCACCAGATTTTGGTCAGAATTTAAATGTTGCCAAAAGGGCACTGATGATGTACTACTTTTCTGAACTATACGTGCTGACACTTTCTCAATTAACAGTTCACAATAGTGTTCCAGGTCTTTAAAGTCATGTGGTTTGAAGAATGACTCTATTGTATCCTTAAACCGAGGGTCCAGAAGTGTGGCCAAAATGTAATGTTCTGCTTTGCAAATATTTACAATGTGCTCGTCAGACAGGAAGGTTTGTATAATTTTTCCAACAAGTGATGCAGCATTGATGTCATCATTGTCAAAGAACTGTGACTCGAGATGCTGCAGTCTCATCCTGATGAGTGAAATTAAGGGTAGGATCTGACTTAGTCTGGCACCATCAGAGCTCACCACTCGGGTAGCCTCCTCAAAGGGTTTAAGGATACAACAAAGATTCTCAATCAGACGCCACTGATTAGGGCTGATATTCACATCTCCTTTCCCAATGCCATGTTGGACTGCCTACTGATGGATGGCTTTCTGTTGTTCAAGCATTCTCTGCATCATATAGTAAGTGGAATTCCATCGGATTGGAACTTCCTGAATCATCTTGTGGAGAGGGAGGCTGTTTTCAATCTGAATCTGCTGCAACAACTTTCAGGCTTTCATAGAATGGCTAAAGTCAGTGCACACAGCGTGGGTAGCTGCAATCAAGTTCTGCACATTTCAGTCCTCACTGATTAAGTCTTTTATCACCAAGTTAACAGTGTGTGCAAAGCATGGTATGTGTGTAAACTTACCAAGTCTTACTGCTTTCACAATATTTGAAGCATTGTCAGACACTATAAACTCTGGTTGCAAGAACTTTGGAGTCAGCCACTCAGCAAACTTTTCTTCAAGGCCCTCCAGAAGATGTTCCACTTTGTGATCTTTTTCAAAACCATAAATGCATAAAGCTGCCTGCCTTTGAACTGTGAAAGTCCCTTGCTTCTTGCTGCTGCCGCTGTCACCAGTGCCACCACATGATGATGATGATGATGAGGAGGGGGAGGTGGAGGGAGGAAAGTTTACCCAGTGGCCAGTCACAGCCATATAATCAGTTGTCTGACCACTGGTTTACATATCTGTCGTAACATGAACCTTTCTGTCCACTGAACCTTTCAGAGCATCAGACACGCTTTTCTGAACAGCATCATACAAATCTGGAATGGCAACACTGGAGAAATAGGTCTGGCTGGGGACCTGATACTTTGGCACAGCGATTTTCATGAGTGCTTTAAAACCTGGGTTAACCACAAATGAGAATGGGAGCAAGTCAGTGGCTATCATCTCCCCAATTGCCTTTGTCAATCGCCTTGCCTCAGGCCTGTTGGGCTTATATTTCTGTGACCGCTCAAAGCAGTCTTTCAAAGAAATTTGATGCCCACTACGCTTGCTGCTATCACCTGATTTTCGGATATGCCTTTGACATTTAACACCATGTGGGGTGGATGTTGTGGCCATGGATGGTATACAGTATGACTCCAGCTGGGCTGTGGTGGTGGACTCAGAGGGGTAAAGAAATGAGAAATAGTGGATGCTGTGCTTTGACTGGAAGGAAGACTTTCATCATCCTCCACCTCCACATCAATTACTTCATCGCCTTGGTAAACATCCATTACCTCATCCTGCAGAAGTGCAACAACGTTTGTGTGTTCCTTTTGTGCTTTTTGTTACTGATAAATGTCAGACTTATTCATATGTCTTATCATTGTTGATGTTCCCAGTCGAGTACACACTTTACCACAACTTAATTTTGTTTTGCATAATTTGCAAACCACATGGCTGCCAGATGATTTATCTTGTGTGAAAAAATCCCACACAATGGATTTCACAGATTTTGTTGCACTGCTGCTTATAGGGAGGATAGGTTCATCACTACCACTGCCACCACCACCACCACAGCCACTACTATTTCCACTATCTCTTTGAGGTCTTTCCATGCCCATCTGCACGTAATTTTGAAGATGCACAATCAAATCTGTTCCAGGCAGGAACTTGGGAAGGAAAATGCCAATGGGGGGGTGGAGCTGCTGAGGCTGATGTGGAGGGGCTGCTGACAACACAGAGAAATAGGAGGAGGAGTCACATGATGGTGGAAAAGGGAACTTTGGTTTGCCTGGTTCACCCCTGCAATGCCCATTATAATTTTTTATGGGTTCTGCAGAAGTGAACCAGACGAACTGGACGAACCAAAGTTCGTACAATTCATTCATATGTTCGCGTATATGCGGACTAGCGCGAACATCGGGGGTTCGATCATTTAGATAGAATGGTCGAACCGAACTTGCAGCCCTAGATTTCATAAAAGACATAGTGCCGAGACAGCACTTGTTCAGGTGCTCAATGATCTCTTGATTGCTAGGGATCGGAAGAGCCATTCCATCTTGGTTCTCCTCAACCTTTTTTCAGCGTTTGACACCATAGAGCACACGGTGTTGATAGATTGCCTGAGGCTGCTTTGTGGAATATCTGGAACCGTCTTGAGATGGTTCACTTCATTCCTCACTGGGAGACCACAAACAGTTGTGTCCAGGTTTTTTTTCCTCGGATTCAACTGCTTTGTTGTGTGGGGTGCCTCAGGGTTCAGTATTGTCACCCATGTTATTTGCGGTGTACATGCTACCCATCTGAGACATTGTAAGGAAGTGTGGGCTGAGGTTTCACTGTTGTGCAGATGATACCCAGCTCTATCTTTCTTTTGCTCCAGACCAGGAGGGAGCTATCTCTGTCTTTAACAGCTGTCTAAAAGAAATCCAGGAGTGGATAACTTCCAGCTGGCTGAGGTTGAACTCGGATAAGACTGAGGTACTGGTTGTGGACTCGGGCCGACAGATAGGGGGGTCGGGTAGTGTTGCATCATCCAGAATTTTTCTGGGTGGCATTTCTGTCCCGGCCTCTGAATGGGTGTGGAACCTAGGGGTAGTTCTTGATGATAGGTTGACACTACATTCACAGGTGTCAGCAGTCATCAAGACTTCCTTTTATCATCTGAGCAATATCGCCAGGATTCAGCATCTTGTTCTGTCTGCTGACCTGCCTACCTTAGTTCATGCCTTTGTGTCCTCATGCTTGGATTATTGCAACTCCCTTCATCTAGGGCTTTCGAGGGTTGAAATCCGTCACCTGCAGCTAGTGCATAATACTGCAGCCCAGCTTTTGACGGGCTGTAGAAGATCCTGTCATATTACTCCGGTGCTGCACGAACTGCACTGGCTGCCAATTCAGTGGCGGATCACCTTTAAAGTTGGTTTGCTGACTTTTAAAGCCCTACATGATCTGGGCCCAGCCTATCTGAAAGAACTTCTGGTTCCCTATTGCCCTGATTGATCTCTCCGCTTGGCCGACGAAAGGTTGCTAGAGGTTCCAAGGGTGAATTTGAAATCTTCTGGTGCTCGGGCATTTTCTTATGTTGCCCCCACCCTTTGGAACTCTCTACCCCATCAGTTGCGTGAGTGCACTTCTGTGGAGAGTTTTAAGAGGGGTCTAAATACCTTTTTATGGGAAATAGCATTCCCTGAATATTGAATGTTTTAATTGGTTTGCCTGTATTTTTATTATGCCTGTTTTAACTGTTATTATGTACAGCGCCTTGACACTTGAAAGGCACCTTATAAATAAAAATTATTATTATATATTATTATTATTATTATGAGGAAATGGAAAATCACAAGGATCCTCTAATGGGTGGCTCATCCGTGACATCCTTAACCAGTATAAGACTCGAGATAATCTGTAGAGCATAGCAAGGAACTCAGGCAACCCTGCTGACTACCAAAAATACAGGGCTGCTAGAAATAAGCGTACGTATCTCACCAGGTTGAGCAAAGTGAAATACTATAAAGAACAGCTTGATAGTAGTTGGGGGAATGGAAAAAGATTTTGGCAAAATATCAAGGATCTCCTGGGTGAGGACAATAGGGAGCAATCAACAATGCTCCATGTTAATGGTATCCCTACACTGGATCCACACAGAATTGCTAAATTCTTTAATCATCATTTACCGATCTAAGTGCAGTTCTCCCTTCTAACTTCCTTAATGAAATCTAGCCAGACCAGTCTACCTCTAGTGGCAACACCAGCCACCCTAACTTTTACCTCAGGCATGTGATGCTTAGGGAGTCCAGAACCTATGTACAGAAGGTACTTGGCAAAACTAGGCTTGGAAGTGACAACATCGACATGAAGCTAGTTGCAGTTGCACTTGAAGAGATTCTTGTCTCAGTTACCGTGATATTTAACAAACCACTCACCCTAGCTAAGTTCCCAGCTGCCTGGAAATTAGCACTTGTGACCGCTGTTCTAAAAAGTGGGATCACACCAGTATGGCTAATTAACAGCCAGTCTCTAAACTCTCTCTCCCCCCACCATCTCAAAAGCACTTGAGAGAATTGTGGCTGATCAGAATTTGGAGTATGTTCAGAAATATGATCTTCAGTGCATACGGCAGCAAGGCTTTCATAAGAGACATAGCCCTGCTTCTGCTCTGGTTGAATTCTCTGACTATGGGGTCTATTCACGCAGGAGCATGGAGCAGGCATGCAAAGGCACAAGCAGCTCCGCACCCATGGGAGATCTGTGTGGGGACTGCATTCACAAAACAATGGTCTCCGCCCGGCTTCCTTCTGCATCCCCACCCCCCAAGTGTGGAGGTGTGTGTGGGGGGGTATGGGCCAGGACAGCAGCCAATCATCTGTCCTACCTGGGTCCACAGTGGATCTCTTGTGCCAGAATGGTGTCATCTTGGTGGGTGTGCATAGCACCCTGGCATTGTTGCCAGTAGGGGCATGTGCTGGCCGCCCGCACCCGGCCTGACCTCTATCTCCCAATGGGGCACCATCCAGCATGGGTCCAGAGACCCCTCGCCAAGACCAGCAGGTCCGGCAGTGGAAACTGGAGGGGGCATGTAGCCATTACGGCTGCCCTCCAGACGTGTAGCCGCTGGCACCCGCTTACGGCACTCCGAACGTATGTGAATGGCATGGAGTGCTGGAACGTCTCCCTGCAGTGACCTGGCCTGCCCATGCACAGAATGCCATGCTCGACCAGGGATCTGGTGTGGATTGGGGACATAACTTCATTGGGAATGCTGCAGTGGGCATGCAATGGTGCGGGTGGGCTATGTGCCAAGGTAACGCGGCATGTAGCCCATCCATACCTTTGTGAATAGGTCCCTCTGTGCACAAGGCCTTGGATGAAGGAAAACTAATGGGATCTATATTCATAGATCTCACCGAGGCGTTTGACACCATCAACCATCCCTTACTACTAAAACAACTGCTTACCACGGGAATTTCCACTGAGGCTGTACTGTGGTTTAAGGATTATCTCTCCCATAGGTCTCAGCGTGTCAAAATTGGGACTGTGACTTCCACGGTCAGGGATACTGTGCTTGGCATCCCTCAGTGATCCTTCTTGGGACCTCTCCTTATCAGCTTGTTTTTAAATAGACTCCCTGAGGCTTGTAAGAGCAAAATCATTCTGTATGCCGTGATACAGCCATTCTGAGTAGCAGCTCACAGCTTGATCAGCTGCAGAAGGAGCTCCAGACCACCTTCCACCACTTAGAGGAATGGTTCAGTTTACAGAAACTGCTTCTTAACTATAAGAATTTTTTTTTTAAGTTGATAATTTTTATTATATTTTCCAACATAACATGCATGCATACAAACAACAAGCAAGAACATGACAGTCATGCTGAAGTAGCAAAAAGGATAAAAGGTAATTGCACAAGTATAGCCATACACTCCATGGTACAGTAGCAATGAGCATATACAGTGAGACAGGGGAGCATCAAGGCTACTGAGAAGGGGGAAGCATCCCACATAAACACTGGCATGGGCTAGCAAAAGAGTGCATTGCTGGCAACCACAAAAGTCCTTGTTCATTGCCTAAAAGAAGGGTGGGCATCGGTGGGGCGAGCTCTCTGCTGCTTGCACTATATCAGTAACAACAATAAACAACAAGCGAGAAAAACAAGAACTAACATGTCAGGTATGCCAGAGTAATAGGTACCTCACTGATAGTGTAGGATTGACAATGAACAGCATGGATAGCCTGGTCCCTTGCAAGCAAAGAAACTTGTAATTAAAGCGAGAACCAGAGATGGCCACATTGCCCTCATCCAATGCCTGTCTGAGGCTTCAGGTAGGCAAGACGGGGCCCAGCAGGTGTAATAGGCATCTAGTTTGTTAGTTGTAATGTGCAACATATGGTCCAGTGAAGCCAACTACATAAGTGCTAGATTCAGCTCTGGGGTAGAGGGGATTTCCGTGGACATCCAACGACATAGGATGAGCCGTTTGGCTGAAATACTAAGCAGGGCTAGCCAGCGGAGCTGCTGGCCCTTTAACCAAGACCCTTGAGGTGGAAGACCCATAACCCCATACCAGTGGGTCCAGTTGAAACGTGTAGCCTAGGGTTTGGGAGGCCACGTGGCAGACTTGTTGCCAAAAAGAGGACAGCAGAGAGAACTGCCAGAGAATATGGTACAAGTCCCCTACTTGTGAGTTGCACCTCCAGCACAAATTATTATCTATGAGCTTGGTTTTATGCAGAACATCCGGGGTTCTGTACCAGTGGTGCAATATTTTGTTTTGAATGAGTCTACTTTGCATGTCTGGGTAGCTGGTGTGGGCAAATTTCCAGCATGAATTCCAGCTGGTCTCATCCAACTGCAAACACAGGGCCCTCTCTCATTTCTGCTTTGACAGCTCAGACTGTGATGAAACACTATTCCGGAGAACAGTGTAGATCCTACTTGTATGACCTTTAGACAGCTGGAGCCAGCTTTCCAACTTATGAGAATCAGTTGGGCTGGGTGGGTGAGCCCGAAGATACTCAGATAGGGAGCTGCGCAGCTGTAAGTATCTCCAGAAACCTTCCTTCCCTAGCCCTTTGTTTTTGGTGAGATCTTGGAAGGATTGCATCCTGTGCCCAGCTTCATCCATAATATCCGCCAGGACTGTAATATTTTTACGCTTCCATTGGGGCCACAGAAAGGGTTTTTTGTCAACCAGGATGTGGGCATTCTTGAAAATGGGGCTATGTGGCAGAGGCCTAAGGTGGGTCTTAATTCTGGCATGAACTTTGCCTCGAATTTGGACCGCAGGAGCTATCAGAGGATGATGTCACAAGGCTTTGGGTAAGGGATTGTACAGCAGAAGAGAGAGACTGTGTACCTGAGCCAGTGACTTCTCCATGGAGAGCCACTGCGGTGATTGAGGGGATATAACTGAGAACCATTTTAGAGTCTGGGCTGTAGAATAGGCCCATGCATACCTCACAAACCATGGTAACCCCCCAACCTCCTCCTTTCCAGTGGGAGTGCAATTTATTTCTACTGTATCTGGGCCTTTTATTTTCCCAGAGGAAATTGCTGATAATCTAATCGATGGTACTAAGCCATTTGACTGGGGGGGCCAGAAGAATATGGGAGAGGGGATATAGGAGCCTAGGTGCGGAGATCATTTTGAGGGCCGAGATTTTGCCAGCTAGAGTGAGATGGAGCATTTTCCACCTGTCCAGCTCCATACTAAAATCAGCAACTAACGGGGATAAGTTAAGGTCCCAGATTTTGGTACGGTCTGGAGAAATATGGATGCCAAGGTAGACCAATGATCCGGTGGTCCATTTAAGCCCTAAAGGAGCCACCATATCCTGAGTGCACTCTGGGTTTAGTGGGAGCACTTCTGTTTTGGATTTGTTCATTCTAAGGCCTGATAGCACCGCAAGGTCCACCAGAAGGGAGAGGAGTGCCGGGAGGGATGCCCTCACATCTTCCACTGGGACCAGCATGTCATACGTGTACATAAAAGTAGTGTAAATATGTGGCCCTACTGGGATTCCTCGAATGACAGGGTGTTGCTTGATGGATGCCAATAATGGTTCTACTGCTAGGATGAAGAGGAGAGGGGAGAGGGGATAGGGGGCAGCCTTGTCTGGTGCCTCTGCCCAGTTGGAAGCGCTCAGAGGTCACAGTGTTGGTACAAATACTGGCCAGAGGCAGCAGATAAAGCACTCATATCCAACTCCAGAATCGAGCCCCAAATCCAAAGTGCAGCAATACCTGGCCTAGGTAATCCCATTCCAGGAAGTAAAAAAGCTTTCTCAAAGTCTATGGCCACAGCGGCTGCAGGAGTGGGGAGGTCCCAGGTGTGATAGATGATGTTGAACAGTAACCTGATATGGTCTCGACTGAAGCATCCCAGGACAAACCTACTTGTCAAGGGTGCATGAGATAAGAAAGGAGAAGGTTTAGTCTTGAGGCCAAAATCTTGGCAAAGATCTTGCTATCTGTATTGATAAGGAATATGGGTCAGTAACTCATTGGGAGTGTGGAATCTTTACCTTTTTTGGGGAAGACTGTAATAACCGCTTCTCGCAGGGATGGGGGAAAAATACTTTTGTCTAGAGCCTCATTGTGTACAGAGGAGAGAGGGAGGGCAATATGAGGGGTAAGGAGTTGTCAAAACTCTATGGGGAAGCCATTAGCTCCCGGGGCCTTACCAGAGTTTAAACCTTTGATGGCATCTGCCACCTCAAATGGCAAAATTGGCCTGTCCAAGTCCTCAATTTGGAAGGGTGAAAGAGTGGGGAGTTGAAGAGAGGAGAGGAAAGGCTCTGCTTAACTAGCATCCTGTCCTCTGGTAGAGGAATACAAGACTGAATAAAACTGCTTCATGATAGAGTTTATCGACTAAGGGTCAATTTGGATAGCTCCTGATCAGTCTTTCAAACTTGAGATGTGGCGGTCTGCCTGCTGCTTGCAGAGTCGATAAGCCAGCAGCGTGCGACTTTTTCTCCCCCCTCCCAGTATTGATGATGCAGCTTTAATATGGCAAGTTCAGGTTTCCGAGAGAGTAGGTCATTAATCTCCATACGGGTCTTAAGTATTTAGTTATTTAATGCCAAATTTAGCTGAAAGTTAGTGAGTTGTTTGGCTTGGGACTCCAGAGCCTTCAGGTGCCTCTCTAATGAGTTTAGGAGGTGTTCCCGATGCTTACAGCACCTGGACGCATACCCCATTATTGCTCCTCACAAAGTGACTTTTAGCACCTCCCACCTGGTACCCGAAGAGGTGTCCTGAGGAGGGTTTTCTGCCAGGAAGAGGGCTGCCTCAGATGATACCCACTGTGCAAAATCAGGATCCTTGAGGAGAAGAGGGTCTAGTTTCCATGAGGAGGCTCTCAAAAAGGGTGGGCCCCACAGGATGTGTAAATGGACAGGGGCATGGTCCATGATAACTTTGGACATTATCTCTGAGTCGACCGCCTTCTGAGATATCTCAGCCGATACTAGCCATACATCCAGGTGGCTATGTGACCCATGTATCGGCAACTTATAGGAAAAGTCCCTCTCCCTAGGATGAAAAGTTCTCCAAATGTCTGTCAGGCCCAGCTCAGCCATTAGTTGCTGGAGAGTGAGGCGGGCTTTGGGGTGTTGCACAACTGATGGGGCACTGTGGTCCATCTGAGGCACCAGTGCGAGATTAACATCCCCTCCGAGAATGGTTGGTGTGGAGGCGGGGGCGATGGAATAGAGCTCTTGGGCTACCGTATGGAAGAAAGCAGGGGCATCTTCATTTGGGGCATAAATACAGCCTAATAGGAGAGGGCCATCTGGGGTTGTCACCAGTGCTAGGACCCATCTGCCTTAAAGGTTTGCTTGAGTTTGGGAGGGGGACCATACGAGGGATTTGTGGAGTAATATAGCTACCCCTTGCTTCTTGGGGGGCTGAGAAAATGGGCCCTATCCAGTCTCTAATCAATGCATTGTGGTCCTGTATAGTTAATTTAGTTTCCTGCAGGAAGGTTAGCGTAGCCCTCAGCCTCTTAGATGAGATAACACCTGTTTACATTTTATAAGGGTGTTCAAGCACCATACGTTCCAGGTGTATGCATGAAGGTCACCCGTGATCATGAGGAATAGTAGCAGTGCAAGAGAGGGTCATGATAACATAGTGAGGTGAGGCTAAGGTGGAGCTCCCACTCCCACAGAAAGCTCCCACTAAAACCTTGCAAAGAGGAGCAGACATACCATGCACAAATATAGAAAATAAAGCCCCATGGCAGTACCTGACCATAAATAAACAAACTACATCTAACCGGGCAAAAAGCCCAAAGCAACATACAACTATTAACAAGAAAAACTAATAACCTAAAGTATCCTATGTGTGCAAGAAGACAGTAAGATCGGCAGCCTGTCCACCAAGGCCATCCATCTCCTCCGTGTGGGGTTGGTAAGAGTACCGAGTAAGTGTATCAGAACTGACTGAGCATTGTTGGGTATCGGCCTCTGGCAGCCTATCACACCTCACCCTCCTGTGGGGAATGTACAAACAGTTGCAGGGGGCATAAGAGAGAAAGCAAGGAGCACTGTGGGTGGACCCCTGCATACAGGGAGTGGGGCCCTGCAACATGGGTAGAGGTGTCTCTTGACTTGCTATCCTGCAGTAGAGAAGCATGTCACCTGCTTAGCTGAGTACAGATAGGGGAGACAAACTGGGGGGGGTCGAAGCCCGTGCATGGGAGGAGGGAGCACAGCCTCTCTCCTTGGTCCCTGGTAGAAGGCCAAAGAAAGAGGTTCAGGGCTTAAACAAGGAAAGGCAGTAAGCGTCCACTCTACCAAAGGGTAGGAGGTCCCCCAAGGAAGATAGCCACCTAAAGTATGGAGGGGACTTAGTGGTACGACCCCTGTAAGGAAAGGGAAAAGAAAGGGGCAGAGGCTGTATACTAATAACAGCAACAGTACAGGTCAGATGGGGGGAAGCATAATGACAGGGCCTGCATTACCCTGAAGAGTACATGTTGAGAGGCAATATAGTAGTTTAAGACAAACAGTTATGGCACACACATCCAGATAATCATTTGGCCTCTCTAATATGCACAACATGTTAAGCTGCAGGTCCTGAAAGCCTAAAGGCAGGTTCGAGGAACACAGCATGTCGCATAAAGGGCAGGTAATAAGCAACCTATGAAGCAGTCCAGGGCAAATTGGCGAGCACAGGGGATGCTAAGCTGAGGAGGAGATAGTCTGTAACCACAAGTCGGCAGGGAGCTGAAAGCCAAATTGGGGGGCAAACAAAACACAACACTTGAAGCCCCTGTTCAGCACTTCAGGGCCCAGGAAAGACACAAAGCAGTCACTTATCTGGCTCCTCATGGTGGCGCATTTGTCTCCTATATAAGGGAAGTTCTATTTACAGCCTCTCAATTCAGCGACTGCTGCGGGGAGTGGGCAGGTGAGTCCTGGAGCCGCTTCAAATCTGAGACTGAAGGAGCGCCCACTGCCACCACTGCGGCCCAGGATTTCTGCTCCAACTCTGATGTGCATAGGGTCAATTGATCTCCTTCCTCTGTGGCAGCTTCTTCCAAGGTGAGGAGCGGAGTAAACTTGTTGGGCAAGTAGAACTGAGTCAGAACGTCAGTGCTCTGGCCGGAGGGCTCCCTTGCATGCAGCCTGTCGGTCAGGTGTTGTCACCGTTCATGTCAGTGTGAGGACCGATGCTTCCTGGTTCAGGGAGGGAGAGAGACCTCGAACCTGTGGACTGAAGGACCTGGAGAATGCACCGATTACCCTAGCAAGACTACCATGCCGTGGCAAGCCTCGGGGGTGTTACTGAAGGAGTTGAACAGGTCAGGGTCCAAGAAGCCTTTAGAAAATTCCCAGCGTAAAAAATCCATTAGACTTTCTGGAGCAGAAAAGAGGGTGGGAGTCCCATTCACAGTTACCTGCATCGTCGCCAGGTAGCACAGGGAAAAAGGAACCTGGACAGCATGGAGGATACGCCAGCAATCAGAACAGGCTTTCCACCACATCGAGACCTCCCTCGAGTAATCTTGGTAAACTTGAATTCTGTGCCCATTCCATGTAACTGCGCCATTCTAACTGGCTGCATTGCTGATCAGTTCTTTCTGTCTGAAATCAAGAAAGCGAGCCAGAATACAGCACGGCGCTCCCCTAATTTTGGTACCAGGGCCAGCGTGTGGTGGGCCCGCTCAATGTGAAAGGTGGGTGCTGGAGCCAGACCAAGGATGTTGGGCAGGACTTCTTGCAGAAAAGCAGCGGCATCCTGCTGTTCAGCCCTTTCTGGGAAGCCAACAAACCACAGATTATTGCAGTGACTGTGGTTCTCCAGGTCATCTACTTTATCCTGGAGCATGTGGATAAGGCGGACCTGTTCTCTAGTAGTTGCAGTGAGATCCTGAATGGCAGCATTGTGGGTCTTGAGATGTCGCTCGGTGTGAAAAAGATGAGTTTCTATGGCTTGCAGAGTTTGGGTGTTGGTATTTATGGCAGTTATCATTTGTGCCATCTGAGCAAGCAGCTGATTAAACATTTGCTCCATTTTTGTAGATTCTGTTGGTGAAGGGGCAGAGGAGGCCATCCTGCAGGCCACAGAGCTGGGAAGGGTCCAAAATTCGGGCTGAATCTCCTTGAGTTGAGAATAAATAAGGACTCCAAAATGCAGCAGGTAAGACTCTCTTACTGTTTCTGCAGAGATATCAGATGTTTGAGGCCCCCTTTATGCCGGATGATTAAGGATTCCGTTCCACAGACAGGGAGCAGAGCAACTAAGCTGACATCACAGTCAAGGCTAAGCCACGCCCCCAACTATAAGAAACTTAAAATGATGGTGCTCTCGAGCCCCAAGAATAAGAAAACTTACCCAGTTCTTACAATAATCAACAACATGGCCAATCCTTTAGAACAGGTACACACCTTCAAGTACTTCGGGGTCATCATTGATGACACCTTTCCTATGCTTAGCACATAGACATGGCTGTGAAAGCAGTAAATATCAAATTTGGCATCCTTTATTGGCATAAACAATATCTTTCACCCGCTACCCTCCATCGTATGGTAACAAGCTCCATCCTGTTGATAATTGACTATGGCTTAATAGTTTATGAGTCAGTCTCAGATGCAGAGCTGAAGCATGTAATTATAGCCCTTAATAAGGTCTGCTGACTCACTTTGGGGGCTGACAATCTAACACACTCCTGTACACTCTATGAACAAACAGACTGGTTTAATCTCACTAACAGAATAAAATGTCAGACTTGCCTCCTGGACAAGAAAATACTACTCAGTAAAGCTCCTCCTTGACTCCAACACATGCTACATGCTAGTCACTCTACCTATTTGACTCAGGGGGGATAACTAGGGGCTCTCTAATTCTCCCATTCCGGAAAAGTTCTCTTGGCCAAAGGTCCTTTGAATATAGGGAACCCCTCTGGCTGAATGGGATCCCTGACCACATAATTAACATTAACAGCCTTCTTTCTTTTAAATGGGAATTAAGGCTTCACATTGCTGGCAGTGGCGCCTGTGTATGCAGGTAATCCTGTTAGCCCTGGCCCTGGCCCCACTGGCCTCCTGTTTGGAGGATGGTGGGGTGGCCGTTTGCCTTCGTCTTGCTGCCCACTCCCTGCCTTTGCACTTACTTTAATTGCCTCCCACTGTCGTCTGAGCGCTTATCTTTTATAGTGGTCCTATTGGGTTCTATACTTGAAACCTCCCTTCCCTCTTGGCCAAGTCCTCTCTGTGTCCCCTCACTTCCATAGCCTTAATTCCTCTTTCCTCCCTCCACTGAAACCTGACAAAGCCTGATTATTGGTTGCTCCTCCACTGCTCTAAATGTCCCCAGCTCTCAGGGTTCTCCTGGTTGTACTTTATTTCTCAAGTGTTTTATATTTTTGGTTCTGATTAAATGTTACCCCTACAAATTGTTACTGTAAATGGTTCTCCCTGTACCTGAATATTTACTTCTTATGTACACGAACTAGTTATGTCATTCCAATGTAAATTCATGTCTGTGAGTTGTGATAATTGTCATTGTTACTTCCTGTTGTTTTCTCATGTACTTCATTTGATGTGGAACCTTTGAAAAAGAGCATTTTGCTCAAAGGTTATTCTCCAGTTACTGAAATAAATAAAATTTGACCTGCGTGGCGGATTTGAACTTGTGGCACTTTTGTGTGACGAATAGGTGTTTTGTGTGAGCTGCAGTCGGCTGCAGCTATTTGGTGTGTGTATTTCTTTTATAAATGCCATTTTAACATTTAAATGTGTCAGGAGTGCAGGATACAACAATTGTGGTCGGAGAAATTTATTCTAGTGAGGAAGCTGGTGGATGGAGGTGTTTTGAAGCTGAGAGTATGTAGCCTGATGACACCACAGCTTCAAAGACCTCTCGACCAATTACCTTCTTACATTTGCAGGATCCAGTTTATTATTCCTCTTTTAGTTTGACCCACTTTTGCTCCACCCTTTTGGGTCCTCTTCCACTTCCTGGTTGTTCCTGAGGCATTTCCCCATCTTTATAAAGTTAACCCTTCTGAAATCCAGAACTCTTACCATTGTGCGGTTGGATTCCAAAGCAGTTTATATATATATATATATATATATATATATATATATATATATATATATATATATATATATATACATATATGTATTTATCTCCTTCTCTGCCCCAAGCTGCCCCATCTAACTGACCCCCCCTCAGTCCCATCACCCCAGTCTCCCAAGGACCTATCCAGAGCCCACCCAGTTGCCGGGTACGGCCTGCAAAGGGTTAGTCATCATCCGCAGCTGGGGGTGTTTTTCCTCCATTTTTTTCCCTTCCCCATTGCTGGGGAACACACACACAGGATATGCACATGTGAAGGCATGTGCATGCCCATGGAAGTCCCACAGCACCCTCTCTTCCATGGTGCCCACAGTCCCGCATTGCCACCAGGTCTCCACCTGGGGGCAGTCATCTGGAGGGAGTGCTAGTCCTCCGTCCCCAGGAGATGAGAGCTGTCCTCTGGACGCCCATTCCTCTCCCTCCCTGCCAAACCCTGGTGGCCTGTGCTTATTCCCTGTTATGAAGAAATAAAGTAAATACATTTAGGAGATGAACCCCCCCCCCCCGCCTTCATTTTCTACTTTCATGCTATTCTGTTTTCTTCTGTTTATTCTATCTATCCTAATTTTCTTGTCAGGGTGGCCAACCTGGTAATCTTTTAAAAAAATATCTTCTTTTCTGTCTCTTAATGCCCCGGATAACTATCTTGCATCTGATTTATTAAAATGATGGAGGGCTGTTTATAAATTTGTGCCCTCACAGGAATAAATTCAGGAAGTCCAGTAAAACGCAGTATTGAAAGGAAAGAAATATTGCAAATAAAAGATAGCTCTCTGCGTTGAGACATTTGCTGGTGCCCTGTTGTAGTCCTGAAAAACAGAGAAAAAAATGTTGTCTTGCTAAAGAAAGTGCTTAGCACTATGTTTTGTTGGAGAGAGGAGTAGTGGCAGAGAACTCTGCGCACATTCGTATGCTCGCACCCTCACGAGGGACCCTGTGCACGTTCGTACAGTAAAGGGTCCAAAAATCAGAGCCACTGAATCCTAGAATCACAAATGATAGTTGCAGTTTATAAAAGAAGCAGTGCATTGGCTCAAAGGCGAGTAGACCGGAGGCAACTGTGTACTGTTGCCATGGGACCGCTGTTCCAATGTCCTGCAGTCCCGGAGCACTAAACAAAGGTATCGGCTCCACAGATACCAATGTAAAGAGCTGCGATTAAGAAAATAGATGCAGGACACTACAGGCAGATGTTGTAAAGCCCTGTAGTGTCCAAACAATACCAGAAAAGAGCTGTAATTCTTGAAATAAAAGCCCTCTGAAAACCTGAAGGCTTGGTATTGCAGAAAGCCATCGGATGCAATTTCAGCCGTTGGATAAATGAACTGAGACCAGTAATCTGGTCAAACAGTAAAGAGAAGGCATTGCCCAGCTTAAAAATAGAAGATGTAAATGCAGAAATATACTATTTTTCAGTTTCTAAGTGATATTTGTATAAAGTAATTTCAATTATTACTGTTTCTGGATGCTGAGTAAGTAAAAGTCTGAAACCTTGCAAGGAAGACAGATAGGGAGCGTGCTCCTCATCTGTTTCTCCTTGCCAAGGCTGCAGATTTTATTTCAATCAATAACAAGTGTCTACTTTCTTTCTGTATTAAAAAATGCATGTTTACCTGAATGTCTTTAATTTTATGGAGAGTCCTACTTTAGGGCTGGCAGCCCACAAAATGGATGCCTTTATAGGGATTGAAGAATATGATGTCACAAGAGAGGAGGGGTGAAGTTTAAATCACACCCCCTCCTATAATTAAGGTTTAAAAGTGTATTAAAGTGCCTTTAAAATTATATATCTATGAAAGGATATGATGCACCCTTTTGGAAAGTGACATCTTGCCAAACCCCGAGCCAGTGTGAAAATTAATGACTATAGAACAAGCCATTAGTCTATTAATTGTTTAGTCACATGATTCTGAGGTTATAGAAAGATCACTATAAGAACTCTCCAACAGGGGATAGCAAGAGAGAGGTGGGGCAGTATTCGAGTGACCACAGAGCAAGGAGATTGTGTGTGTGCATGCTTTCATACAAGTGCTAGTCATACAGAGGAAAGGAAAATACATTTTCAGGAGTCTGAGAAAGAAGTATTTCCTGTTTATTTTGGGTGTGGAGTTAACACCATTTTTTTTCTTTCTGTGAACTTAACAATTTTTTTGGAAATAAATTGACAAACGCATTTATTTGCTTTTTTTATACCTGTAAAACCTACTGTCTGGACATCTGTTATTTCCCACACTTCTACACTGAACACGGGTCGCCGGCGTGGCATGAGGTGTGGCGTCCAGTGCCTCCACCCTCAGCACCACTGGGCTGGCTCCGACGCCAGTTCTTTTGTGGAAGCATTCTGTATAATTATCACTAGTCGCCAGATGGATGCCTGTCTTTACAGATGCAAGACTGTCTCATTTGTAAACACCAGATCCAGTATTGCCCCTTACGAGTGGGTTCTCTGACTAGCTGCCTGAGGAACAACCACTGCAGGAAGTCCAGGATGTCCCTCCTCTTGGCTGAAGCTGCCACCGGGGAGGCTCCAATCGTCATCTGGCAGATTAAAGTCCCACACCAGCAACACTTCCCCCATTTTGCTAATTGCTTCAAATATTTCCTTATCTACAGTAGGTCCTCCTCCTGTGCCAGAGGTCCATACCTCACACCTGTGCAAACAGTGATTCAACTGCCCAACTCAAGGGTAACCCACAGCACCTCTGCCTTTCTCTGAAGTCATGGTATTTCTGTTGCTTTAATGCTATCCTTCACATGAAGCAGCACTCCCCATGTTTTCCTTCCCAACCTGTCCCTTCTGAACATCGTATAGCTTGGTATGACCATGTCCCAGTCATGACTGTGTGTGCACCATGACTCAGCAATGGCCACAATATCTAGGCTGGGTTCCACCATGATGTTCTCTCGATCTGGTACCTTATTTCCCAGACATCTAGCATTTTCACGCAAGCCCTTTCAGATTTTGTTATCACTCTGCTTGTTGCTTCCCCCTTTTTCCTGTTGTGGCCCCTTTCTCCCTCTTCTTTTCCAACCCCTTTCCCCTTTGCTAATCCCCTACCACTGTGACTTACTTACTCTGTGATGGAACTCTTGTCCCACCCCCCGACTTCATTACTCACTACCTTAGCTGTGGAGGGGGGGTGTAATCTGCCTTCCTTTCTGCTTCCCCTTCATTCCTCAGCTAGTTTAAACACTTATTGAAGCAATGTTTAAACCATCCAGAGTACTGTGCAGGCTAGCACCACTGTATAGGCTCTTATCCTCCCAAGTGGGGCCCCAGTCCCCAGTTTATTTATTTATTTATTTATTGAAATGTTTCACCAGGAAGGCACACTGAGCAACAAGTCGCTTGTCTCCCCGGTGTGACCTGTGGGGAAGGGGTACAACTGGAATGAGACATTCAACATTCAAGTTACAAGAGTAACATTAACATACAGTTGTATGGCATGTGTTACAGACAGTGTTTCAACAGTGTTGAGCACAGCACATTGAAAGAGTGAACAAAAATAAGTGCCAGGTTAATAAGTAAATGAGTGCTTACATGAAGGAAAAGGGGGAAAGGGGATGGAGGGGTGAGGTGGGGAGAAATAGTCGTGCCCCTGGATTCCCCTTCAGGATGTGAGGAACCCTGCAAGCGGACTGGGGGGACCAGAAAGGAGGGGTTAAGGTGGTATTCCAGACATACCCCTAGAAGATGGTGGAGGAAGGGAGTACATGAGAGATACAAGCCCTTTGGGGGTAAGGAGAGGGACCCATGGAGAACATCCAGGGTTATGTGAGAGATCAAGGGAGGCCAGTAAGCAGGGGCAATTAGGAGAAAGTGGAGAAGGGCTAGGGATTTGGGGCATGGGTGTGTACAGGGAAAAATGAAGGTGAGGGTATGGTGGTAGGGTTTGTACAGGGCTTAGAGGAGGGAATTAGGGAGGGACATGGCAAGAGCAGCTAGGTGCGAGGTAATTAGTGAGGGCAGAGCTGATTGAGTAGGCGGAGAATGAGTGTCGGATTTGGGGGGCAGGAATTCCAAATTTTTGGGAGATGGTGAGAGTAGCTAGATCGGTCAATTTGGCTGGATCTGCAGGGGACAACCAGGGTACAGGAGTCGGTTGATCTAAGGGAATGGGAGGGTGGGGGGATGTCATAAAAGAGGAGGTGAGGTAGGAAGGGAGCTCACCCAATCAGTGCTTGGAGGTGAATTTAGCACAGTGGGAGAGTCTCCTGTTTGTAAGAGAGGGGAAGGAGAGGAAATGATAAAGATTGCAGTGATGGATGCGAGGGTGGGGGGGCATCCAGAGCAAAGGCAGAAGAAATTGAAGAGAGTGTCCAGTCTGGACAGGGAGGACTTAGCAGCAGCACCATGAACAACGTCACAGTAGTCAAAAATGGGCAGTATCATCTTCTGAAGACGTTCACGCCTAGCTGTAGGAGGGATGCAACTATGGTTCCTGAACAGGGCACCAAGTTTGGGGCGCAGTTTATTCTGGATGGTGTCAATATGTCCAGAGAAGTTTAGGTGTTGGTCCAACCAAACACCTAAGTACCTGAAAGAGAATGTGTTCTCAAGTGAAGTCCCCTCAAGGGTGTGAAAAGTGGGTAGGGAGGGAAGCCTAGAGAGACCCCGTCTTGTGCCAAAGGTCATGGAGACTGTCTTTCTGGCATTGAGGAAAAGTTTATGGTTAGCAAACCAGAGTTGAACTTTGCCGAAGTCTTGCTGTAAGCTGGTTGTAACCTCAACAGGACAGAAGCCGGCTGCATACAGGACTGTATCATTGGCATACATATGTATAGCAGGGATGGGAGCAAATGGAGGGAAGACCGTTTAAGAAGATGGAGAATAGGAAGGGCCCCAATATCAAGCCCTGGGGGATGCCAGTGCTAATCGGGAGGGGAAGGGAAGTGGCATCCAAGTTCTTAACTGATTGGGTTCTACCAATAAGGTAGGCCTTGAACCAGTTTGTGATGGAGGGAGATAGGCCAGCTGCTGGAAGAGAGTTTTCAACCATGAGATGACAGCATTGGTGCAGAGTTCCCTCATCTTCCCTCTATCGTAAACAAGCAGAACCTCTGCAAAAGCTACATAGTGCACTACCTGCCTAAGACTTCTTCCCAGGTCTCTAAATTCCCCCTGCACTGTGCCTGTCTCATCCCCAGCCAGGTCATTTGCTCCTAGGTGAAAAACAACATCTAGTTCCCCCTCTCTTCCTACTGCCCTAATGATTTGTAGGATTCACTTTCCATCTCTCCATGCTGTAGCATCAGGTAGGCACCTGACCTTCCTCTCTGCCCCCTTTCCTACTCCCCACTCTATCCCCCTGATGATTGTCCCCTTCCTCCGGAAGTTGCTTCTTCCTTCTTTGGGGTCTTCTTTCACCCACCTTGGGGCCTCCACCTGGGAGGACCCCCACATCCTCTTCAGCCAGTTTCACTGGTGCCTCTTGGCAGACCAGCTAGGCCAGAAGAGCATAGAGATTTTGTAACTGAACCATTTGTGGCTGAGGAATAGGCCTGCAGCTCCCCTCACCCTTTCAGATCCCACGACCCCCTTCCTCCTCAAGTCCACCATAGTCCAGCTGCTCCTCTTATCTGGTAGCCTTTGAGGTACAGTATCAGATTTAGTGGTCTCTAGGTGGGAGAAAAGGTCCCCCAACTCCCAGCCAACACAGCCTTGAGACTAATGATTTCTTCCTGATTTGTAGCCAATGCAGACTTGAGACTAGAGACTCTCCCTGCCAACCCAGAGAGGTGCACAGAGATGGGGCAGCACTGCAGCCTCCAGAAGGATGCAGAAGAAGATATAGGTGATGTTTTAAGAAAATCTGAAAAATGTTTGGCAGCCGCCTACCTACCGCTGTGTGGGCATAGATGTTGAGGCTCTTTATACCTTGATCAGACATCACTAGGGGGTAAGAGCATGCAGACATTTTGCAGAAATACCCCAAATAAAGATCAAATGCCTACAGATTTCTTGCGGGGAGCTCTGGTATCCATACTAGAGGATAACAGTTTTGAATTTGATGACCGGTATTTATGTGTGACAACCATGAGAGCTGCCATGGTGCTGTCCTACACAGATCTGTTCCTGGATTTATGGGAGGAGGAGCTGGTACTAAACATTCAAGTCTGGTTCAGGTTTACTGATTACATAGTCTGAATATGGGATGAAAGTTCAGGTCAAATAAGAACATAAATGTGCCAGTAGATGTGGATCCATCTAGTCTGCCCATGTGAATACCCCCCCACCACCACCAATAGATTTGTTGTTTCAGGTTACTGCAATGCCTATCCCAAGAAAGTTTAAATTCCCTGATGTTGCCTCCACCACCTCTCATGGTAGCCTGTTCTAAGGCTCTACCCATCCTCTCAGTGAAGAAGAACTTCCTGATGTTAGTCCTAGATTTCCCTCCCGTTAGGTGCATGCTGCGTCCTGTAGTTCTTTGTTCCTTGTTTTCTTTGAATAGGCTATGATCCTGCACTGAGTTGATTCCCATGAGGTCATTAAACATTTGTATCATATCTTCCCTATTTCTTCTCTGTTCCAGGGAGTACATATTCAGTTCTCTAAGTCTCACCTCATAGGTTTCCTGGTAGAGGTCACGAACCATTTATGTGGTTCTTCTTTGCACTGTCTCCAACCAGTCTACATCATTTTTATGTTGATTGCGCGCAAGTGCAAGAAACATATTGCGGCAGCTTTTGCAAGAAGCAGGTTGTGGAGGCACGGCACTGTTGTGGCCAATACTCCCACAGCCTCGCTTTCCCCAATGCTGTGGCATGCTGAGGCTGACACTAGTTCAGCCAGCATGCCACAACTTTCTAACATTTTAGCCGCTGCAATCAGGGGCCGCCTCGTCATTGCAGCGTCATCCACTGCAATGAGGAAGCGACCCCTCATTGGTGACGGGGAGCCCAGTCCCCATCAGCTTGTCCCCTCCCCATTTCTTGTGTGCTGAGGGGATGCCCAGCCCTCCTCGGCTTATGTCCTCCCTCCTTCTGTGTTTGCCAATGGGGGTGCCCAGTCCCTGTCAGCATATCCCCCCTCATTTCTTATGTGCCGAGGGGGGTATCCAATCCCCCTCAGCTCATGAGCAGCCGCCAAGTATGTGCCGATGGGGTGCCCAATCCCCGTCGGCTCCAGTGCCCCCTACCCCAAAACATGCAGGTGGCACACTGGGAGCCCACCCCAGCATGCCAAAAGTACCTGAAAAAAAAAAGTCCCGCAACTTCTTCTTTTTTTTTTTACTCCTAAAAAGAAGAAAATGGTCCCTCACCATCTGCGCCCCCCTCCAGCAACCCACACCATACCACTGCATGCCCCACCTCTCCACACACCCCCTCACCCCATACTTACCTCCGGAGCCCTGCGCAATGATCTTCGATGGACCGAGAACACGTCTGTACTCTTCAAAGCCGACTGTACCAGGGCTTGAGGAAATGCCAGTAATCTGAATAATGGAATAAATAGTTTTTCATCTCAGGCATTTTTGGGGAATTTTGGCACCAAATATTCAACATGGGGTTTTTGGGACCCCTCCTCATGAATTCTGCCACTGTCATGGCGTTAATCGGCCCCGAAAGGTGATTTCACGGTCACTGTGCAGAATCAGCTTTTGGGACTGACTAACGAAATGGCAGTGCCAGTGCTCATGAGGTGGGATCTCAAAAAGTCTATGTTGCACTGGTAGTGGAAAAAATAAAAAAAATGACTGTTTTATGAGCGTGTGTTTTGCAGTTGCTACACATGCTCGTAACTTCGCGAATTTGCAATATTTTTACACTAGGTTTTCCACATTGGCATTTTTCCACACCTCTTTGTGAACAGTATAGCTGTCTTTTTTCACATCCTGGCCAAAATGTGTTTTCGCACTTCCAGTGCAGAATAGCATGGTTGCTGTGAGAAATCAGTGTTCGGGACAGATTACGAAAATGACAGTGACACTGTTCATGAGCAGAAGTCCTAAAATGCCTATGCTGAAAATTTGGTACAGATACTCCATAAAATGACTTTGTTATGTGCGTGTGTTGCGCAACTTGCACGCAGACGCTGATACGTCAAGAAATTTATAATATTTTTCACTCCAGATTTTCAACATTGTCATTGTTCTGCACTTCCTTATGAACAGTACAACTGCCATTTTTCAGGTCCTGGCCGAAATGTGTTTTCGCACTTCTGGCGCAGAATAGCGTGGTGGCTGTGGGAAATCCATGTTCGGAACACATTATGAAATTTACAGTGACACTGTTCATTGGCAGAGGTCCTAAAATGCCTATGTTGAAAATTTGGTGATAAAAGTCCATAAAATGAGTGTGCTACGAGCATGAACATCTGCCAGAACTAGACTCATAGTGGATTCCCTGCAGGGGGAGGGCCTCAAACAACTGGTACAGCAACCCACAAGAGACAGGGCTATCCTAGATCTAGTACTGACTAACAAAGAAGGGATCACAGATCTCCAGGTAGAAGGTCACCTGGGGGCCAGTGACCATCACATGGTATGGTTCAATTTGGCTACTACATCTAAATCATCCCATTCCAAGGCAAAATATGGGACTTCAGAGGAGCTGACTTTGATAAGATGGCCAACAGAGTTAAGCTAGCCCTGGCAAAAGAAACACAGGTGAGGAGGTAGAGGCAAAGTGGGCAGCATTAAGGATGCAATACTTGAAGCAACATCCCATTGTGTTAGACAGAGAAGGAAGTGCAAAGAAGAAGGAAACCACTTTGGTTCTCAAATACAGTAGCGAAAAGGTCAGAGCCAAAAGGCTGACCTTCAGGAAATATAAAGGAACACAGCGGGATGAAGATAGGAGGCATACAAAACTGCCCTAAAGGGAAGCAGGTAAGGCAGTAAGGCAGGCAAAGTCCCAAACTGAGGAAACACTAGCACGAACAGTAAAAGAAGGTGACAAGACTTTCTATAGATACATTAGTGAAGGAGAAAGTCCAGAGGGGGTATTGCTAAGCAATGGAGAAAAGGGAGCATGTGAGGAGGAGGACCCTGCAAAGGCATCTATCCTAAATAGATACTTTGCTCAGTATTTACTGAAGAGAAGGTAGGGCAGGGCCCACAGCTCAGCATCATGGACACAGGGGAGGAGGTGAGCACTACTCCCTTCAAAAGAAAGGTCCTACAAGAGCTTGCTAAGCTCAGGTGGATAAGGCAATGGGACCTGATGGCATACATCCCAGGGTACCAAGGAGCTAAAGGAGGAACTAGCAGAGCCATTAGCAGAATTATTTAGTGAGTCTCTGAGCACAGGAGAGGTCCCAGAAGACTGGAGAAGGGCTCATGTGATCCCGCTCCACAAGAGTGGTAGCAGGGAGGAGGCGGGAACTACAGACGGTCAGTCTTACCTCAGTAGTAGGCAAGATTATGAGGCACTCCTTAAGGAAAGGATAGTGCAACACCTGGAATCCATGAGGGCACAGGATCCAAGACAGCATGGGTTTACAAAGGAAGGTCCTGTCAAACTAATCTCATAGATTTCTTTGACTGGGTAACCAGGAGTGGTGGACCAAGGGAGCAGTTGATGTCCTTACCTTGACTTCAGCAAACCTTTGACACTGTTCCACATAGAAGATTGATAAATAAGCTAGGTAGGCTCGGGGTGGGTCAGAAGTTGGTCAATTGGGTGGCAAACTGGTTGACTGGCAGAAAACAGAGAGTGGTGTAAATGGTACACAGTCAGAAGAGATGCAAGTCTCAAGTGGGGTACCTCAGGATCAGTCCTGGGGCCAGTCCTATTCAACATCTTCATTAGTGACCTCGCAGATGGACTAGAGGGTAAGGCTTGTCTGTTTGCAGATGACACCAAGATCTGCAACAAGAGTAGATGATCCAGATGGGGTGGGCAGAATGAGAAGAGATCTGGATAAACTAGCAGAATGGTCAGAAGAGTGGCAACTGGGATTTAATGCAAAGAAGTGCAAAATCATGCACATAGGGAAGAAAACCGAAGCCACTTATAGGCTGGGAGGAGTTGCACAGTCACAAAGGAAGAAAGAGACTTGGGCATCATCATCACTGATGACCTAAAATCATCCAAGCAGACCTCTAAAGCAGTAGGTAAGGCTAGGGGTGTTAGGGTGTATTAGAGGGGTATCACAAGTCGTAAGAGGAGGTAATAATCCCTCTGTACAAGACATTGGTTAGGCCCCATCTGGAGTACTGCGTGCAGTATTGGAGGCCACACCTTCACAAGGACATTAACCAAATTGAGGCAGTCCAGAGAAGGGCAACCAAATTGGTGCAGGGACTGCATCAGAAGACATATGAGGACAGATTAACGGAGCTCAATATGTATACCCTTGAGCAAAGGAGTGAGAGGGGTGATATGATCGAGGCATTCAAACACCTTAAGGGCATAAACAAGGTGAAAGAGTCTAACATTTTTAAATATAAGAAAAGTAGCAGGACAAGAGGACACAGCATGAGATTAGAGGGAGGCCGATTAAGGGGGAATGTAAGGAAATTCTTTTTCACAGAAAGGGTGGTAGATGCATGGAATGGCTTACCACAAGAAGTGGTGGCTATGAATACAGTGCAGGGCTTCAAACAGGCACGGGATAGGCATAAGGGAGCAATACAAATGACTATGAATAGATAGGTCACTGACAGAGCAAAGGCCAATGGCACATTTATAAGGTAGAAAAAAGAAATGGGCAGACTGGATGGGCCTTGCGGTCCTTATCTGCCGTCAACTTCTATGTTTCTATGTTTCTATGTTTCTATGCATTGCACAGTTTCCATGCACGCTCGTACCTTCACAACTTTGCAATATTTTCACTCCAGATTTTCAACATTGCCATTTTTTCACACCTCCTTATGAACAGTGCAGTTGTCATTTTTCACATCCTTGCCAAAATGTGTTTTCGCTCTTCCGACACACAATAGTGTGGTTGCTGTGGGAAATCAGTGTTCGAGGCACATTAAGAAAATCACACTGACACTGCTTATGAGCAGAGGTCCTAAAATGCCTATGCTGAAAATTTTAACTTCATAAAATGACTGTGTTTATGAGCGTGCATTGTGCAGTTTCCATGCACCCTTGTAACTTCGCAAATTAGTAATATTTTCACTCCACATTTTCAACACTGGCATTTTTTCTTCACCTCCTTATGAACAGTACAGCTGTCATTTTTCACATCCTGGCTGAAATGTGTTTTCGCGCTTCCAGCACAGAATACCCCAGTCGCTGTCAGAAATCAGTGTTTAGGATAGATTAGGATCGAGTGAGTGGGGGGGAGTGACCGAGAAAAACTGAGCTCTGTCGGGACTGCTGCGGATTTCTTTGTGAGCAGGAAAAGGCGCCAATGCAGGCAGGAGCCCAGTACAAAAGGGCAGCCTGCAGCGCCGGGAGACACAGAACGAGCGAGTGAGGGAGGGGGAGTGAGTGAGCTCAACGGAGCTCTGTTGGGACTGCTGAGGATTTCTTTGTGGGCAGAAAAAAGCAGCAATGCATGCAGGGGCCCAGTACAAAAGGGCAGCCTGCAACGGTGGAAGAAACAGAACAAGCGACTGAGAGAGGGGGCATGAGCGAGCTCAGCGGAGCTCTATCATGACTATTGTGGATTTCTTTGTGGGCAGAAAAGGGCAGCAAAGCATGCAGGAGCCCCATACAAAAGGACAGCCTGCAGCACCTGCAGAAACGGGATGAGCGAGTGAGAGAGGGGGAGTGAGTGAAGTCAACGGAGTTCTGTCGGGACTGCTGCAGATTTCTTTGTGGGCAGGAAATGGTGGCAATGCAGGCAGAAGCCCACTACAAAAGGGCAGCCTGCAGTGCCAGCAGAAATGGAATGAGCAAGTGACAGAGGGGGAGTGAGTGAGCTCAACAGAGCTGTGTCAAGACTGCTGCAGATTTCTTTGTAGGCAGAAAAAGGCAGCAATGCACACAGGGGCCCCAATACAAAAGGGCAACCTGCAGCACTGGGAGAAACAGAACGAGCGAGCGGGGAGAGTGAGTGAGCTCAACGGAGCTCTATCATCACTGCTGCAGATTTCTTTGTGGGTAAAAGAAGGCGCAACACAGGCAGGAGCCCGGTACAAAAGGGCAGCCTGAAGTAGCGGCGGAAATGGGAAGAGCGAGTGAGAGCGGGGAATGAGTGAGCTCAACTAAGCTCTGTCGGGACTGCTGCAGATTTCTTTGTGGGCAGGAAAAGGCACCAATGCAGGCAGGAGCCCAGTACAAAAGGGCAGCCTGCAACGCCGGGAGTCACAGAATGAGCAAGTGAGGGAGGGGGAGTGAGTGAGCTCAACAGAGCTCTGTTGGGACTGCTGAAGATTTCTCTATGGGCAGAAAAAGCCAGCAATGCATGCAGGGGCCCAGTACAAAAGGGCAGCCTGCAGCGGTGGAAGAAACAGAACGAGCGACTGAGAGAAGGGGCGTGAGCGAGCTCAGTGGAGCTCTAGTGTGACTATTGTGGATTTCTTTGTGGGCAGAAAAGGGCAGCAACGCACGCAGGAGCCCCATACAAAAGGACAGCCTGCAGCACCGGCAGAAATGGGATGAGCGAGTGAGAGAGGGCGAGTGAGTGAGGTCAACGGAGTTCTGTCGGGACTGCTGCAGATTTCTTTGTGGGCAGAAAAAGGTGCCAACAGAGGCAGAGCCCAGTACAAAATGGCAGCCTGCAGCGCCAAGTGAAACAGAATGAGCACATAAGATAGAGGGAGTGAGCAACCTCAACGGAGCTTTCTTGGGGCAGTGGCAGATTTAGTTGTGGGCAGAAAAAGGTGCCAATGCAGGCAGGAGTCCACTACAAAAGGGCAGCCTGCAGCGTCGGGAGAAACACAATGAGCAAGTGAGAGAGGGGGAGTAAGTGAGCTCAACGGAGCTCTATTGTGACTCCTGCGAATGTGTTTGTGGACAGGAAATGGCGACAATGCAGGCAGGAGCCCAGTACAAAAGGCCAGCCTACAGCGCTGGCAGAAATGGAACGAGTGAGTGACAGAGGGGGAATGAGTGAGCTCAACAGAGCTATGTCAGGACTGCTGCAGATTTCTTTGTGGGCAGACAAAGGCAGCAATGCACTCAGGGGCCCAGTACAAAAGGGTAACCTGCAGCAGTGGGAGAAACAGAATGAGCGAGTAAGGGGGGAGTGAATGAGTTCAACGGAGCTCTATCATGACTGTTGCAGATTTCTTTGTGGGCAGAAGAAGGCGCAACACAGGCAGGGTCCCAGTACAAAAGGGCAGCCTGGAGTGGCAGCAGAAATGGGAAGAGCGAGTGAGAGCGGGGAATGAGTGAGCTCAATGGAGCTCTGTCAGGACTGCTGCAGATTTGTTTGTGGGCAGAAAAAGGAATCAACAGAGGCAGGAGCCCAGTACAAAAGGGCAGCCTGCAGCACCAGGAGAAATAGAATAAGCGAGTGAGACAGGGTGAGTGAGTGAGTGACCTCAACAGAGCTCTATCATAACTGCTGTGGATTTCTTTGAGGGCAGAAAAAAGTGACAATGCAGGCAGGAGCCCAGTACAAAAGGTCAGCCTGCAGTGTAGGCAGAAACAGAATAAATGAGTGAGAGAGAGGGAGTGAGTGAACTCAACGAAGGTCTATCGTGACTGCTGTAGATTTCTTTGTGGGCAGGAAAAGGCGGCAACCCAGGCAGGAGCCCAGTACAGAAGGCCAACCTGCAGCACCGGCAGAAACAGAACGAACGAGTGACAGAGGAGGAGTGAGCGACCTCAACAGAGCTGTGTCAGGACTGCTGCAGATTTCTTTGTGGGCAGACAAATCAACCAACGCAGGCAGGAACCCAGTACAAAAGGGCAGCCTGCAGCAGCGGGAGACACAGAATGAGTGAGTTAGGGATTAGGCGTAAGTGAGCTCACTGGAGCTCTGTTGAGACTGCTGCGGATTTCTTTGTGGGCAGAAAAAGGCAGCAATGCATGCACAGGCCCAGTACAAAAGGGCAGCCTGCAGCAGCGGGAGAAACAGAATGAACGAGCGAGTGAGAGGGGGGAGTGAGCTCAACAGAGCGCTATCATGACTGCTGCGGAATTCTTTGTGGTCAGAAGAAGGCGGCAAAGCAGGCAGAAGCCCAGTGCAAAAGGGCAGCCTGCAGCGCAGGTAGAAACAGAACAAGCGAGTGAGAGGGGGGAGAGAGCAAGCTCAACGGAGCTCTGTCGGGACTGCTGCAGATTTCTTTGTGGGCAGAAAAAGGTGCCATCAGTGGCAGGAGCAAAGTACAAAATGGCAGCCTGCAGCACCAGGAGAAAAAGAATGAGCGAGTGAGACAGGTAGAGTGAGGAACCTCAATGGTGCTCTGTCGGGACAGCTGAGGATTTCTTTGTAGGCAAAAAAAGGTGCCAATGCAGGCAGAAGCCCAGTACAAAAGGGCAGCCTGCAGCAGCGGGAGAAACTGAATGAACAAGTGAGGGGGGGAGTGAGTGAGCGAGCTTAACGGAGCTCTATTGTGACTGCTGCAGATTTCTTTGTAGGCAGAAGAAGGCGGCAACACAGGCAGGAGCCCAGTACAAAAGGTCAGCCAGCAGTGTTGGCAGAAAAGGAATGAGCGAGTGAGAGAGGGGGAGTGAGCGAGCTCAATGGAGCTGTCTCAGGACTGCTGCAGATTTCTTTGTGAGCAGAAAAAGCCGCCAATGCAGGCAGGAGCCCAGTACAAAAGGGCAGCCTGCAGCAGTGGGAGACACAGAACGAGCGAATGAGGGAGAGGGAGTGAGCTCAATGGAGCTCTGTTGGGACTGCTGCGGATTTCTTTGTGGGCAGAAATAGGCGGCAATGCAGGCAGGAGCCCAGTACAAAAGGCCAGCCTGCAGTGCCGGCAGAAACAGAAAGAGTGAGTGACAGAGGGGGCATGAGCAAACTCAACAGACCAGTGTCGGGACTACTGCAGATTTCTTTGTGGGCAGAAAAAGCCACCAACAGAGGCAGGAGCCCAGTACAAAAGGTCATCCAGCAGCGCAAGGAGAAACAGAATGAGTGAGACAGAGAGGGGCAGCGACCCACCTCAACGGAGCTCTGTCGGGACAGCTGCCTATTTCTTTGTGGACAGAAAAGGGTGCCAACGTAGGCAGGAGCCCAGTACTAAACAACAGCCTGCAGCACCGGGAGAAACACAATGAGCGACTGACAGAGGGCCACTGAGCGAGCTCAATGGACCAACGCAATCAACATTCGGCATTGACAAATGCTTGTTTAGGTGAGGTCTCAGGAACTGGATGCAGTACTCCAGGTGAGGCCAAATAGAGACCTGTGTGGCATGGTTTAATATAAATCAGTTAAATTTAAAATTTACACATACAACAAGTCTTAATGAACTAAACTTCGGTAATACACTATTGAGCAATCAACCAGGCAAAAAGAATATTGTGGAAACTACATGTTTTAGAAAAGAGACTGCTACCTGCTCAGTCCTACAGGCACAGAGTGCACACCCAAAATCCATAAAGAACTCAATACCATGTAATCAGTTTGTGAGATAGAGACATAATTGCAGCTCTCTTGTAACATTTAATGTACAGGCAAACAAACGTGAAAAAAGATTTGTTCAGAGGGCTTATGGTAAACAGCTGCTAGAAAGATCTTTGAACAGGGCCAGGAATCTTGACAGACTGGAACTGCAGTCCAGAAATAATGATCAGAACAGAAATAAAAGAACAGGTTTTGGTGCAGAGACATTCATCACATAGTTCAATAGCATACCTGAGGGAACTGGAAACATAATTTACAGAAACTGACACATAGTGCTGGGACATGAGAATGTTGCCAGAGCAGCAGGGGCCAAGCCACGGACTGCATTTAGTAAGGGAACTAGTTTGAGGGACTCCCTGGTACATACGGTAGTTGTTTCAAATCTGAGTCAGTGCAGAATCCCAGAAACTGGCTACCACAAAAACCTAATGGGTTTTTCACACAGAGACATAGAAACTGATGGCAGAAAAGAATTGCTTGGCCCTCCAAGTCTGTTCATCTTTCTTACCTTCTGCCTTACCACAGGCCCTGATCTCCAGCTGTACCCTCTCTCCTATTGCTAGGCTTCCACTATGCATATCCCGTGCATTTTATTTTTGCAATTAAGTTTATTTTAAATTTCCAAGAATAATGCAGAACGGGAAAACAATTGGGAACAAACAACAAGAAGAATACACAATAATATAAAAACGAAAACAGAACAACAATCCATCCAGTGCCCAGTCTCTACCAGCATACATGCAAGGTGAATAATAAAAGAGCAACTAAAATAAAACCCCCATGGACTAAGACCCCCCACCCATCCCCACCACCTCCCTCATGCACTTGGAAGAGAAAATCATGCAAAATAGATGGAGTAACTAGGAGTGCTGCCATCGCAGAGATAATAGGTTAATAATGTCCTCAGTTGTGCAACAGATAGAGTTCCAATAATTACAAAAAGGTTCTCAGAAATGCTGCAATCTGATTGGCTGTAAGATTCCAACAACCTTACATTAATTCATGTTATACTGTCTTGTACAGCCTGATCACAATGGCACATGGATTCTTCCTGTCAGCATTCCATTCTCTAGCACTGCTGAATGACTGCAATGATGCATTCTGATTTTGAACCAGTATTCTTAAATTGTTGGTGGAAGAACTATTTTATTAAAAATGTCCCTCTAAATGAGGAAAACATTCAAAAAGTATTCTTTTAACCCTCTTCTTTTGGAACAATTTTTATAATAGCAATAAGGCACTCCCAGGACTTAGATTAACAGTCAGTTAATCACCCCCTAGGGGCAATATGGCACTCGGCTGCACCTTGTGCCACATTACACCCCTACAGGGTGATTAATAGATTGTTAATCTAACCTCTGGTCATGCCTTATTGCTTAAAAAAGTGTTTATGTTTGAAAACGGGGGAGTATCGGGGGTTAGGAGGACTGCGCCAGATAAGAATATAGAGGGGCCCTACAGGTCTGGAACTTTTGCCAGGTGCGATTAAAGAGGGAGACTGCATGTTCGGTGTTATATGCGGTAAGAAATTCCTGAAACAATTCAGAATAGGAAGGCATCCACTCACCTCTCCAGTGTTTCAAAATTATGAGTTTAGTGACCGAAGCAATCATAGCCACATGACTTCTCAAGAGTTGATGGAAGAAGGGAATAATCCCCTAGGAGACAAATATCTTTGGTGAAATAAGCAGAACTTCCAAAAAATGGTGTTAATGATTTTGTGACAAGTGACCAGAGAGAGTTAGCCCTAGAGCAGGACGAAAGCATATGAAACAGGGAATGTTCTTCATGTCCACAAAGAACACACTTAGGAGAGGTGAGTTTACCAATCTTACACAATTTCATGGGGGAATAATAAAGATTGTGCAGGATGTTGAACTGAACTAATCTTAAACAGTCCTGCTTGATAAAATGATGTACGTCCTCCCAAATCCTGTGCTAGTAATCTTACAACAGTTAATCTTAAGAGTTTGCTTCCAATAAAAGGCCTGAGGGGCGGGGTGTTCCAGACCTGTTCTCTCAACTTCTGATACAAACAACAAATAGGTTTGTTCTTGGCAGAGAGTATGGTCATCTGCTGAAAAAAGGAGCCTGCAACAGCTGACCAAGGGGATGGCCCTAAATAGAACTTAAGACAGTTACGTAACTGGGCATAGCTAAAATAATATAAAGTTGAACAAGTGAACCTAGTCTGAATTCTGAGAAATTAATGACTTGTCTTCCTGAATAAGAGCTGCAATAATATTAACGCTAAAGTTTCTCCAGTCGAAATCTGTAGGAATTCTAGTTTTGGCCTTTTGGTGCCTTTTTTGCAACTGAAGGGGGAGCTCTTGTTGTGACTGACAAACAGATCAGCCAATTGAACCTTTTGGATCTTGGGGAAATCCAAGACTGCTTGCAATTTTCAGTTAGATCTAAGCTGAAAGCTGAGGAAGAAAGAGCTCAACTGATTTTGAGCAGCAATCCTGAGTGGATTCGCATGGGAGAACTGTGAAAGGGCTGAGTTTTTGGCCTGCATATCTGCCTGCTGCCCCTGAGAGGGAGAAAAGATAATTATTTTGGACTAAATCCAAGTATGTGAGAGTGAAGTAAGCCACTTATTTGTTTACCAAGCTCATACCTGAGGAAGACTGAAGATTTTGCTGAATCAATTCGGCCTGTCAGGATTTCCAGCTGCTTTTGAATCCCCGGTTTGTGCAGAGACTTTGCAATCATGACAGAAGAGCAATTTGCTTGGTACAGTAGAATTTCCTTACATGTAAATGTGCTGTATATGGAAAGTGGGTCGTGATTTGGTTCCCCACTGTGTGAACTGTGTTGTGCTTGCTGGAAGCTGTATCCAGCCCAAAATGGACTGTATCCAAATTTGTCTCCATTTGACCTGGGCCTTGCCACACTAGCCCAGCCAGACTACCCACTGCACAGAGAAAGACATCGACAAGAGACCTGCCTGGGGATCAGCCCCCTGCTCAACGCTTGAACAGGAACGACGCCTCAGCGAATCATGTGGGACCTGCTTCTCCTGGCACTCCAGATTAACCACCTGCTGTCTCGATTTACGTCCAGCCTGTGTTCAGTCTTGGGTATTGTGAGTAATCATCAGGGTAGCTCCCTGCAACAACAGCCTAATATAAAAGTGTGTCATCTGATTGTTTTGTCATTTTTCTTTTCACGAACTGAGCCCTCTGGCTCTGGATTACAAATAGTGTGTGTTGTGCATGTTGTTTTTCTTCCATCACAGGGTCCCAGCCAGCTGCAACGTTTCCTGGCTAGTCCACCATTCTCCATCTGGGTACCCAGAGTGTGGACTGTTTATAGACCCTGAAGTGCATGCATAACTGTTTGAATGATAGAGTCTTTTAGCAAATTAACCTGATTATGCCCCTCCCTTGTTCAAGTCCCTTAAATAAATCAGATCTAACTTGTTTTTGCATTTACCCTGACTGTGGTTCCAGTTTGTGTAAGACTACTATACTGCTGTTATTTGCTGTGTATAACCTTGTTTTACATGGGGTCCCCAGGGCCGAGCCACAGGAAAGTCCTGTTGGTAAGTGCAAACAGTGTGGGTACTTGTGTGGTGTATCAGGGGTATTGTGAAAGTGATTATTGTGTATTGTTCTGGCCCCTAGTAAGGAAAGAGGGGGGTTATAGTGTCCCGGAGGGCTGTGACTAGGTTAGCTTGACCACTACCAACCCTGAGCCTCTGGGTGGAGGTACCCGTTTCAGAACTCAGGCCCCTTAACCTGCTACTAGCCAAGCAGGCAGGTGTAGTAGCCCTTGGGATAGCGTCACCTAGGAGTTACATTCTGGAGGCTCACCGCTGGGATTTTGTGCCTTTTAATGGCCAAAAATTATAAATTATTGTTGAAGATTAATGGCTACCCCAGTAGAAATGGCTGTACACCAGTTGGTGGGGTGGTGTACTGGGCAGGCGATCAACCCCCAAAATGCTCTACTTATACTGGATACTCCCCTGGGTACCAGTAAAGACACTGTAGAGGGAGCACTCTCCAAAGTTGAATGTTTAAAAAAAACCCTGCAGTGGTGGGTCAACAGGCTGATTTGATCGCCCAAACTTTAATAGCCTTGGTAGAGTGTAGTGATCTCGTGGACAGCTCTAAAGTGTCACAGCCTATTGCCCCAGAAGGGATTCCAGCTGCATGGAGAGTGATAACAAAAGACAGTAAAGACTTCAGTGAGGATAAGCTCCCACTATTATCTGAGACTTTTGAGGAGAAATTTGCTAAGTTGTTGCTGGAGGAAGGGAAAACCATAGAGGACTTTAAGAAACTATTCCTGCCACCTAGGGGTGTTACTTCCCCAACACCCCCTCCAACTTCAGCACCTTTTACTGCCCCACCTTCTGTGCCCATGCCAATGCTGGCCCCTATATCTGTACCTGCCATTAGTCAGGACTCCTACCGAAGGCTGAGAATCTTCTCGGGCACCCTCCCCACTCCCCAAGGGGAGGATGACTGGGAGACCTGGACAGATTATGTTGCCCCTCTAGTACTTGAATGGCAGTGCTCAGAAGCAGAGAAACGAACAAGGTTGAGTGAGAGTCTCTGAGGTCCTGCCCTGGCTGCAAACTGTGCCAAGTGGGCCAATAACCCCGAAGCAACTGCACAGAACTATCTTGATGCATTGGAGAATGTGTATGGGAGCCTAGATTCAGATGAGGATCTGTGGTGGAGAGTAAGAAATGCTCAGCAGTACCCAGAGTAGCCATTGTCTGTGTATGTACCTTGGCTTGAAAAGCTACTGCAACAGTGCCTCAGAAAGGGTAGTTTGCCATCAAATGAATTAGATCGAACTAGGCTGGACTGGATCCTTATGTCTGCTCCATTTTCAGAATTGTTAATGCTTCAGTTGTGCCTTGCCACCTGACTGGAGTTGCTCCCCTCCTATGATGAGCTAATGAAAGAAATTTGTGGTGTTTAGCAAAGACGACCCCATGGGGGAACTGCACCCCTATCTGTTGCTGCAGAGCAAGTGACCATGAGTGATCAGCCAAGTGAGGCTCAGGGACAAAAGTCGGCACTTAATGAGCACTCTGAGAATGCAAAGGACATCCCGCCCTGGGCCCAGCATTGGAAAGATGAGCTACTAAAGGAAGTCCAAGAGTTGAAGACAGGTGCCTCAGCAAGGGTTTCCCCATGGAACAAGATTCTGGTCCCTTTCAGGATGTGACTGCCATGGGGGTTGGGGTGCACCCTCAGGCATCCGCTACCAAGGGTGGCTCCAAGGCTGAGATCACCAGATTGACTGCCACTCTAAGGAACTGTTAAGACACGTTGCACCACTCTCACCACTGCAAGCAGATACTAGACCCCAATCTCTTACTACTGCTTCAGTTCCTCATATGATGTTCTGGCCCAGGATGACCCAAGAATCTATCATTTGTCACCACTGTGGAAAGGATGGCCATATGAAAAGAGAATGCCGGTCTCAGAAGGACTTAGAAAGAGTAGTAAACATACTCCAAGGGGAGCTCTGAAAAGCAAATCAATGGCCAAGGGGTGCCCGAAATGACCACAGTGAGGGTTCTAGAAACCCTAACTCAAATTTCTTTGTGGCTAAATCATCTGTCCAGGCCTCAGCTACTGCCTCTCCAGACTGGTCCAAAATAGTGGGCCCTTCAATGGAGACTACGATGACTGTGAATGGTATTCCTACTCGGGCTGTGCTTGACAGTGGGTCATAAGTGACCATTGTATTCCAGGACTGGTATGATGAACACTTATCTGATGTGCCTTTGCAGTCCCTGGAAGGCTTACATGCGTGGGGCCTGAGCGACAAGTCTTATCCCTACCTAGAGGTATGTCCGCCTCAACTGTAACTGGTGTAGAGGAGTGAGTAGAGACATTGGTCCTAGTGTGTCCCCCCACTGGACTGTATGATGGGGGTTCCCCTGTTAATTGGGACAAACGCCCATATGTTTGGGAGACTGGCACAACTCTGTCATGAGAAAAAAGGACAACGGACTGGGAGAGCCCTGAGAATTCTGGCTCTGATCAAGAGGGCCTATGATTTGCAACAGAAACCTGAGGAAGTAGACCAGGATGAACTGGTAGGGATCATGTGGAAGAAGAATCCCGATTCAATGGTACTGGCCCCTAACACCCAGTGTACCATTCAAGGGGAGGTCCATCTCCGGTAAGACATCAAGAACAAAATATTGATGTTGGATGCTCCAGGCGATGGAAAATTGCCAGAAGGATTATTGGTCAAGCCCAGCATCTTGCCTGCTCGTGCCTATGCCTATGCATGATGAGTGATGGCCCAGATTCACAATGTGTCAGATCAGGAGATCCGGGTGAACAAAGGGTGCACCCTAGCTATGGTACACTGTGCAGACACTGCAGTATTGCCCAGCAACAAGCACTCTGCTGAGAAGGAGAGAGTGACCCCAGACTTGTTTGACTTTGGTGACTCCCCGTTGCCAGCTGAATGGAAGGCTAGAATTAGCAAGAGACTTGCCCTGAGAGACCAAGTGTTTTCGTTGAAGGAATGGAATGTGGAATGTGTCCAGGGAGCGGAGCATCACAAACGCCTGCACAACGAATGGCCATTTCAAGAGAGGTCCCAACGCCTAGCCTCAGCAGACATAGATGATGTGAGAAGACACCTGTAGCAAATGCTCACTGCTGGCATGATACAAGAATCCAGGAGCCCATACGCCTCTCCCATTGTGGTTGTGCATAAGAAGAATGGGTCTGTGAGGATGTGTGTTGATTATCGAACCCTGAACCGGCAGACCATCCCAGACCAATACACTATGCCTCATACACAAGATGCCCTGGACTGCTTGAATGGGAACAAATGGTTCTTGGTGTTGGATCTTCGCAGTAGATACTACCAGATCCCGATGGCCCTTGAAGACTGTGAGAAAACAGCCTTCATCTGTCCATTGGGGTTCTACAAATTTCTAAGGGTGCCACTGGGGATATCGGGCTCCACAGCCACCTGTCAGTGACTGATGGAACATGTGGTGGGAGATATGAATTAGCTGGAATGCCTGGTGTACTTGGACAATGCCATTGTGTTTGGGAGCACTTTAGAGGAGCATGAGAACTGACTGTTTAAAGTCCTAGACCGACTGGAAGACTTCGGCCTCAAGTTGTCCATTTTCAAGTGCCAGTTTTTCCAAACCTCCGTGAAGTATGTTGGGCACAAAGTATCTACAAAAGGGATAGAGGCTGGTCCCAGTAAGGTTGAAGCACTGACTACCTGGCCCCAGCCCCACAATCTGAAAGAACTACAACATTTCCTGGGGTTCTGTGGCTACTACCGCAGGTTCATAAAAGACTATTCCAAGGTGATTCGCCCACTCTTGAACCTTACTCAGGGTTACCCTCCTACCAATCATAAACACAAAAAAGGGTCCGTTAAAGAACCAGAAAAAATATACTTCTGCCCAGGTGAACTCTTTGGGCCTTGCTGGATGCCCGACTGTGAAGCAGCCTTCCATGATATCATATACCAGCTCACCCATGCCCCCATCCTCGCCTATGCTGACCCCACCAAACCTAATGTGCTGCATATGGACGCTAGTCTGCAGGGTCTATGAGTGGTGCTGCATCAAGACCATGAGGATGGCCTGAGACCAGTAGCTTTCACCAGTAGGAGCTTGACCCCCCTCCGAACTAAACTACCCTGTGCATAAATTGGAGTTTCTTGCGTTACAATGGGCCATCGTTGACCAGTTTAATGAATACCTCTATGGGGCAAAGATATTGGTGAAGACTGACAATAACCCGTTGACCTAGGTACACACTTCAGCTAAGTTAGAGGCTACTGGGCACCGGTGGCTTTCTGCATTATCAACCTATGATTATGCTGTCGAATGCAGACCGGGGCCTGAACCATATTGATGCTGATGCCCTATCACGAAGGTCCTCTTCCAAGAGTGATTGGGTCAGGCTGTCTGAACCTGACATTCAAGCAGTGTGCCAAAAGTTTGATAGAGATGAACAGATGTCTGCGGACACAGTGGACTGTTTAGTAGATAGCTTGGCCCCTTCTGACACCTGCATCCCAGCTGCTAATTGCCACTTCTCTGCTCTAGACATTAGTGCACTACCTTAATTTGACAATGACAGAATTCAGTGGACTCAATCCCAAGATCCTATGATTCAGCCAGCACTTGATGCCCTACATGCAGGGAAAGATGTGTCTAAGTTACGTTCCACTGACTTGTGAACTGTTTTATTGTTTAAAGAAGGCCCCAGATTAAAGTTGCTCAATCAGTTGTTGTATAGAGAGACAGTAGATCATAGTGGCAAAGTAGACAAGCAACAATTGGCCCTGCCCAGGGCCTTTAAAGATTTGGTGCTGAGGTCCCTCCACATTTACATGGGGCACCTCGGTATTGACAGAATCTTTGACTTGGTATGATCGTGCTTCTACTGGCCCAAAATGGGGGCCAATGTTGAGCACCATGTAAAGACTTGTAGTCGCTGCCTGCAAAGAAAAGCCCTATCTCAGAGGGCTGCCCCCTTGTTAATTTTACTACAAGCACCCTCATGGAACTAGTCTGCATAGACTCCTTGTGTTTAGAACCTGATCAGCGGAACATTGGCAGTGTGTTAGTGGTTACAGATTATTTCACATGGTATGCACAAGCTTTTCCCACCAAAGACCAAAAGGCATCTACCGTGGCCAAGGTGCTAGTGGAAAATGTCTTTGTCTACTATGGTGCCCCCCAGCAGATCCACTCTGACCAGGGCAGAGACTTTGAGAGTCGACTAATCAAAGAAATGCGCTCTCTCTCTATGGGGGTACGAAAGTCAAGAACTACCCCCTGTCACCTGCAGGGAGACCCTCAACCAGAACGTTTTAACCACACCCTTCTAGACATGCTGGGCACCCTCCACCCAAAAGACAAGCATAAATGGAGCCAGCAGATTAGCACCTTGGTACACGCATACAATTGCACAAAAAATTATGCTACTGGGTTCTCCCCCTAACGCCTCATGTTCAGGAGAGAGGCCCGGCTGCCGGTTGATGTCTGTTTTGGGGTCTCTCCAGATGGGATCCGAGCCAAAAACTACTTGCAATATGTACAAAAACTGAAAGCTCAATTGAACCATGCCTATCAACTGGCCCAGACAATGGCCACCAAGAGAAATCTAGCCAACAAAGAGAGGCATGATAAAAAAGTAAAGGCTCAAGAGCTTCGATCTGGAGACCGTGTGTTGTTACGCAATTTGGGACTGCATGGTAAAAACAAAATTGCAGATTGATGGCACCATCTTCCCCATGTAGTAGCTGGAAAGTTGGATGTTTTACCTGTGTACAAGGTGTGCCAAGAGAACAACTCCAAAGCTGTCAAGACCATGCACCGTAACCACTTACTACCTATTGGCCAAGTCATGATTGAGGCTGAACCTCCAGAAATTGAGCCCCCTGGGCTGGTGACTCATGCTGCTGCAAGAAAGAGACAGAGTCAACCTACCCCAGTGGTCACAGATTTAAGGTTTCCTCCGCAGCAGGCCCAGAATAATAGTGACTGTCAATCCTCTTCTGACGAAAGTGAGTGCGACTACGCCTATTACCCCTCTTATGAACTGAGTCAGCTGTTTCGAAGTAACCCCATGATTAATTGTGGGGATGAAGCTGGGCCTTCTGGACTGCCTAACCCCCCAGCTTTGTCCGTGGAGCCAATGATCCCTGAAAGTGAAGTTCAAAGTATCACGTCTGAGGATGCCGAGTCTCTGTGTTTTGTGGAACTGTGTGAATTGTCCAAAGAAGGTGCCGATGGTTTGAGTCTCTCTGGTGACACACCAGAACCTGAAGAACACTATGAGAGTATTGACAGATCCCTTTTAGCACCTCAAAGTTTGATTGTACCTGAATTTTCACAAAATGAGCCAAGTGTTGTGGAACCAGAGCCTACAGAACAAGGAATTGAGAGTGCTCCCAGCTTGGACATTCCCCTTCATGCAGAGGCACCCCTCACAAGTGATGAAAGCTCCAAGACCATTGCTGAAAGTACAGAGACTGTGGTTGTTCACCCCAGAAAGACTGGCCGAGCTGTCAAACCACTGGTGTGCTTCAGTTACGATTCCCCTGGGAGGTCAGTAGATTTGCTTCTCAATGTAGTCCACAAAGGTGTTTATGTCTCTCAGAGCTCACTGCCCAAATTGAGCTTGACGGCCCATTCCAGGTTACTTGTCCTGCCCTCTCACCATGGTGCCCCTGCTACATCCAGCCCCAAGTTAGCTGATAGAGAAGGGCTCCTTCTTGCATTGTTTAGAGTGCAAGAAGTTATTACATGATTCAGACAGATCAGCCAACCGAACCTTTTGGATCTTGGGGAAATCCCAGACTGCTTGCAATTTTCAGTTAGATTTAAGCTGAAAGCTGAGGAAGAAAGAGCTCAACTGATTTTGAACAGCAATCCTGAGTGCATTCACTTGGGAGAACTGTGAAAGGGCTGAGTTTTTGGCCTGCATGTCTGCCTGCTGCCCCTTATAGGGAGAGAAGAGAATTATTCTGGACTAAATCCAAATTTGTGAGAATGAAGTAAGCCACTGATTTTTTTACCAAGCTCATACCTGAAGAAGACCGAAGATTTTGCTGAATGTGATCAGCCTGTCAGGATTTCCAGCTGCTTTTGAATCCTCGGTTTGTGCAGAGACTTTGCAATCGTGACCGGAGAGCAGTTTGCTTGGTACAGTAGAATTTCCTTACATGTAAATGTGCTGATATGGAAAGTGGGTCGTGATTTGGTGCCCCACTGTGTGAACTGTATTGTGCTTGCTGGAAGCTGTATCCAGCCCAAAACGGACTGTATCCGAATTTGTCTCCATTTGGCCTGGGCCTTGCCACACTGACCCAGCCAGACTACCCGCTGCACAGAGGAAGCCATCAACAAGAGACCTGCCTGCGGATCAGCCCCCTGCTCCATGCTTGAACAGGAATAACGCCTCAGCAAATCGTGTGGGTCCTGCTTCTCCTGACACTACAGATTAACCACCTCATGTCTCGATTTTCATCCAGCCTGTGTCCAGTCTTGGGTAATCATCAGGGTAGCTCCCTGCAACAGCAGCCTAATCTAAAAGAGTGTCATTTGATTGTCTTGTTGTTTGTCTTTTCACGAACTGAGCCCTCCGGCTCCGGATTACAAATAGTGTGTGTTGTGCATGTTGTTTTTCTTCCATCACAGGGTCCCAACCAGCTGCAACATTTCCTGGCTAGCCCACAATTCTCCATCTGGGTACCCAGAGTGTGGACTGTTTATGGGCCCTGAAGTGCATGCATAACTGTTTAAATGATAGAGTCTTTAAGCAAATTAACCTGATTACGCCACTTCCTTGTTCAAGTCCCTTAAATAAATCAGATCTAACTTGTTTTTGCATTTACCCTGACTGTGATTCCAGTTTGAGCAAGAGTACTGTACTGCTGTTATAGTCTGTGTGTAACCTTGTTTTACAGGGGGTCCCCAGGGCCGAGCCACAGGAAAGCCCTGGTGGTAAGTGCAAACAGTGTGGGTACTTGTGTGGTGTATCAGGGGTATTGTGAAAGTGATTATCGTTTATTGTTCCGGCCACTAGTAAGGAAAGAGGGGGGCTACAGTGTCCCAGAGGACTGTACCCAGGTTAGCTTGACCACTACCAACCCTGACCCTCAGGGTGGAGGCACGCATTTCAAAACTCAGGCCCCTTAATCTTCTACTAGCCAAGCAGGCAGGGGTAGTAGCCCTTGGGACAGTTCCACCTAGGGGTTACATAAGCATACAGAAAGGGTACATTAAATGGGGCATAATGTTCATTTTTTATAATGTCAGCCCTTCCCCATAATGACAAAGGTAGGTGACACCATCTTTTGAGGTCCAACTGTATTTGTTTTAAGAGAGGATCCAGATTAAGAGGTTTTAACTGGTTCAAGTTGCAGGACACCCAAATACCCAGATAAACTAAAGCCTTGGGATATCACTGTAAATCTCGGTTCTCAATATCGTCTTTAGAGGGGTGCACAGACAAAGGCTGGACCAATGTTTTATTAAGGTTCAGCTTGTATCCAGAGAATACACTAAATTGGAATATAAGGTGCATTGCTGTAGCAATAGAGGTTTGCCAATCATAAATATGTACAAGCACATCATCCGCAAACATGGATAGTTTTAGGTCCTTGTCACCAGCTTTAATGCCTTGGATGTCTTTAGCCAGAATAATTCTCTGGGCCAAAGGCTTAGTGTGAAGGTTAAATAAATATGGACATGGGGACAACCCTGATGAGTTCCCCTGGACAAGAAGAAAGTCGCTGACCATTCATTACTGCACAGGATATGAGCCAAGGGCTTAAAGTATAAAACTTGCATTTTGTGTACAAAATCCTTAGAAAACCCACACCATGCCAAAACATCAAACAAATAACACCAGCTAACATGGTTAAATGCTTGCTCGGTGTCCAGGGAGATGCACACCAAATCTCCCCAGACACCAAAATAAAGTGGAACAATTTTCTAAAGTGGTCACTTTGGTTATGCCCTGCCACAAAACCTGCCTGCTCTGGTCCCACAAGAGATGTTCAAATTTTCATAGGGCGGAAGGCCAAACCCTTGGTGTACATCTTCACATCAACATTTAATAATGATATAGGCTGGTAATTTTCTACTCTCAAGGGGTCTTTGCCTGGCTTGGGCAGGAAAATTATTCTCGCTTCGAATAACGATAGGTCTGAGGGAAGAGGGAGAGGGTGAACCTAAATAGTTAAAGAGTTGCACTAAAAGAGGTGTAAGTTCCACTTTAAAGGTTTTGTAGAATAGAGGTGTAAAGCCATCAAGGCCAGGAGCTTTGTCTGGAGAGAGGAAAAATGTAGCCTCCTTCACCTCCACCTCAGATATAGGGCTGAGCAAAAGAGTTTGTTGATCCTGTGATAGCTGAGGAGTATCAGCTAGCTTCAAAGACTCAGTCTGGATGGAATAGGAAGTGAAATCAGGTGGGGAAGACATATATAATTGGATAATGAGGGAATCTGCGAGAAGTTGCTCGCTGTTTTGAGCACAGGGCCATGAGTTTCCCTGCCTTATTTCACTGTCCTATATATGTGGCTTAAAGATTTGTAGTGGCTTTATCTACTTTTTCTAAAAGGAAGGTAGAATATTCTAATTTAAGCTGGGCTAATTTTATCCGAATGAAGTCCAGGGAGGAAGCGAAACAGTGTTTTTCAAAGTGAAAAATTTTGGAGAGCCAGGATTCTGCTTGGGCAGTCTGTTTATTTTTAAGGGCCAAAGCTGGATGTGTACGTTCCTTTCACCAAGTTGCTTTGATTGTTCCCCAAAGTGTGTCTAAAGCCTGAATGGAGCTCTGATTTTCCTGAATAGAACAGGCTAAAAAAAGTCTAAAATGAGTGACAGTATCTGTATTTTTCAAAAGCAAATTGTTGAGAGATCATGTGTGGGCTCTGGTTCTCAAATAAGAGGAATCTATAATAAGACGCACCGGGAAGTGATCTGACAACATTCGAGCAAGGGGAAGCACATCATGGCTAACTAAAAAATAATAAATTCTGGAAAATACATTATGTGGGGCACCAAAAAAAATATAGTCTAAGACTTTAGGTTGGAGGAGCCTCCATGGGTTGAGTCTAGAAGAGTCCATAAACTCCTTTAGAGCCCGCTGATTCAGTTAAGGTCCAGCTCTGACTCTGTAGGTTCTGTTTAGTTTGTTCGTGAATACTAAATTCCAATCTTCTTCTATAGTTAGGGGAAGATGACTGTAGGGAGATAATAATGAGGATAATGTTGGAAGGAAGAAAAGCAGGGGTGTCCACATTTGGTCCATACATGGTGCCTAAAATTACCTCTGTGTGCCCCAGTTTACAATGGACAAAAACATACTTCCCATCATTGTCCTTTACCTTATTAAGAAAGGTAAAAGGCATTGATTTTGCTATAAGGATAGCCACTCCTCTCTTTTGGTGGCTGTTGCCCACTCCATGAGCCTGTGGAACCCATAATGTGTACAGATTTGGAACCTGGCTAGCTATGTGATGAGTCTCCTGTAGGAAGACAATGTGTTGGCGAAGGGACCGCAGATGTCTAAGAATGGCGTACTTTTTTGCGGTTATCCCTCCCTCCCTTTATATTCCATGTGATAGTATTAAGGGAACTAACCATCTGCTTGTAAAAAGGTAAACGTAATGAAGGAGGCAAAATACTCCAGTAACCTTCATGCACAAGGCAACAAACCCTCGCCCTAATCCCTCAACCCCTAAATAAGCACAATAAAACAAAAGTAGACATAGGATACCTAAAAAATAAATAAAAACCCAATTACCGGGTAATAGTTAAAACTATATCCAGGTTGTACGCCTACTCCTAACATTATGTTCCATGAAGAAAGCCGAGGAGGACACCATCCCAACCCAAGCATTTGATGCTATTTAAAGATGACCCCTCTCCCTCTCCCCTATAGGGAAATATCTGAGAAATACAGCCTTGTACAGTAATAGAATAATAACAAAGGTCAAGGGACCAATGAATATCAACTACAAAAGTAAATGCAATCCCACCAAAACAACAAGTTAGTTCACCAAGTATCAGCAAAATGTCCATCCACTGCACATAACAGTGTACTTATCCAGCAGTATAAATTATCTTTAAAAAGGGAAAAGCTATTATATGTGCAATGTATTAGTAATTATATTTAAAACATTGACAATCATAACTATGAATAGTGTTGGTTAAATCTAAAACTAAATAGGACAGTGGATGGAAGAATAAATAGCAGCCCAAACAAGCAGCAATCTTAAATTCTGTGTCTGCCTAAAATAAAGGTGCCGATGTTAACTGAGCAAAGAAGGCACTAATACAAATGTCCGAGCACTTGAGCTGGTCTCCACTTGCCACTGGGGGAAACAAAGCCTTGGTTATTGCTGATCTAATAATACAAATAGGCACTTAAACAAATTTGTCGAGGTTCAAAATACACTTTCCAAATATGCCGCGATACAAAATAGACAATGCTCAGAAGGTCCGAATCTGGGGAGAGGTACACATTCTACTGTAAAGCAAAACAACACATCAAGCTTGCTTGTTGAAGGTTCCAGAAACAATTGCCGCATCAGTGAGATCATTAAACAGCCAGACAAATATTGAACTGAGGCGGCATAAAGGCATAACTAGGCAAATAGTAACACAAGTCACAAAACCTTGCCAGCTCTAAAAAAGGAATGTGCAACTTAAAAGTTATGAGAGTCACATCGCTGGACTGGTCAGCAAGGAAGTCTGTTTGTATAGTTCCAAGATTTAGATGCAAAGAGAGGCACTGATGAAATTTTCTCACTCCATGATCCAAGATAAAGGCTATGGTCAATAATAACCACTAATCCTGATCATCACACCACTAGTTCAGTTGGCCAATTAGTGCTAAGAGGCTGAAGAAAAGGGGCCCCCTCCTCATCCCTTCTTTCCAAATAGGTCTGGGAAAGGTCTAGGTAGCTCTAATGCAGCCTGCTCTGCCCAATCAAATCTTTTAACACCAGCTGCAGAATGAATTTCTAATTTGGCCGGGTAGAGCAGGTGATGCTTAACTTGGACAGCCCACAGTTTAGACAGCACTGGACAGTAAGCGGAATGAGATTGCCTAACTTTCTGTGTAAGATTGTGAACATGTGGGATATATTACTGACACAACCAAGCAGGGATCAAGTACATAAAAAATGCACATATGCGTTTGTCAGTTTATTTTGTAGAAAATCAATACATATGTATAGAAATCATAGAAGAAACAAAAAATGTGTTAGTCCTGCATAACAAAAGAACTTCAGGACTGCTTTTCCCAGCATAGCCTGTGGCATCGTTTCAGCCTAGGTAGCCCAGTGTAATACCTCTTACACTTCAATTGTCTGTGTGAAAATCAGCACACTCCAAAGAAGATCCTTCTCCTCTCACCGTCAGTACCAGACTGACCTGACTATCTAAGGTTCCCTAGTGGTGAGCCCTTTTTATAGCTCCCTAGGCTATCGCATCACAGAATCAGGGGTTTCCATTGGCTGTGACATCACTGGTTCTGAAACCTATATATATGGGCAGTTTCAGGCCAACCAGCCCTATGGCAAGCATCCAACTACAGCAGGGCCCCAGGTAATTACACCTTTATTAACATTTGTAATATATTTTTATTTCTCAGGCATCTCTGCATTGGCAAGGGGAATTGGAGATTGAGGGCGCACTCCTCATCTCCCTTCTCCTGCCAGCTTAGAGTCCTGCACAGCACAGAAGGCATGTAATTTGTTATTGGCTGCAGTAGTATTGTTTTCTTATTTTAACCACAAACCCTTTAAGGGCTCTTATTTCTGCAGTTTGTTTCCTAGCTGCAGCTTTTCTTTAAATGCAGGGGCTCTATTCTAAGCTTACTGAGCCCCTGTCACCACCAACTGTAAACTTGTTATACAGCAGATGACTGAAATTTCAGCAGTCAGAAAAACATTTCATTTGGGCTTCTTTTGCCCTTAGTCCCCATGTTTTATTAATTTTGATATTCAATAGCCCATTACAACATTCTGGAGCTGCAGTTACTTTACAGGCACATCTTGCCTTCAGTTGGACACTACAGGACTTACTTAATTATTTTGCCCGTAGTGACCCGTATTTAGACTTTTGTTGATTAATTTTTTTAGCCACCTCTTGCAGTAGCCCAGGATGCATCAGAGCACACTTCTGCTCTGACACAATAAACTATGAACCCTGCTCCATACTAGTGGCAGACTCCGGTGCTTTGAAGCATCATTATGCTTCAGAGCAAACACGGAGCAAAACCTGCTTCCGTACAGAATTCTTTTCTGCCGCATCAAGTGGCTAGCAGCTGACAGCAATGCACACTTGGCACCTCTTAAAAATATTTTCTTTTTCTTTTGGGCACCTTCCTTTTTAACATAAGAGGGCCACTCCAGGGGACACAGAAGGGCTCAGGATGTATTTAACAAAGCACAACTTGCGCTATATTATAACTCCCATACGGAAGTTTGTTTGCAATGGGCAATAGTGCTAACATGTGTGAACCAAAGGGATAGTAAAGAAAGAGACATAGATTGTCAGGTTGTCCACCCTGACAAGAAATAAAGCAGAGAAATGAAATAAAGAGAAGATAGTAGAGAATGAAAGAAACGGGGGGTGGGGGGGGGACTGCCACAATGCTTTATGATTTATAAGGTTAATAACTGGAGATCCCTGTTACAAAGATCTTGCACTACTCAAATTTTAACCCTGGCCCATAAAAGAGAATCAAGCTTTCTGACTCCTTTCAGGATGTGATCATGGTCAAGATAATTCAAAAGTTTGAAAATTAAGGGCTGGAAGGTTCACCAGGGGCTGGCTTGGCATGAAGCAACGGGTGGACCCTCTTGATTACATAGTATAGGCCATTTGGTGATGGGCCTACTGTTTTGTGGCAGAAATGATGGAAAAAACCCACTTGGGTTTGAACCATCTTCCCAATCTGGGAGGCCCAGCAACACCAAGTTATTCCTTCTGTTTCTCCTTTTGAGATTGTCCACTTTGACCTCCAGTTTGCTGATGGTTCTTCTTAAAGAGATGATCTCCAGCTCCATGTGGTTTAGCTGGTCTCCTATGGATGAAATGCTGACCTCTATATCCAAGTTCTTCTAAGCAAGTCCTTGCAGAGCTGGCTTGATCTCTTTCAGATCCAAGATTATGGATTACTGCCTTCTTGGTGGCAAATAATTCCATATAAACTTGCTCCGGTGATAAGGATATGGGAGCATCAGGTGGAGGAGTGACTGGCTAGTTGCTATGGCATGGGCATTTTGGTTCCAGGGCTAGCACTAGGACAGAGTCAGGCCCCTGAGAAAAGACTTCTGCTGCTTGGTCAAGAATCCTCAAATCCATCGTTTCCTCTGCCATGAGCTTCAGAAAGGTAAGTAGAAAGGTTACAATCAAGAATAGCAGCTATTTCTTGCTGTCAGCATAGCTCAGTTAACACATCTGCTTCTGTACCAGAAAGTTGTGGGTTCTCATCCCACACCTGGATTGGACTTGCACCCAAAACACTGGCATCTGAGTGCAGTATTAGGGGAATGCTGTACTGCTGGGTTTGCCGTCCATCGGATGAGACATTAAATCATGGTCCCTTCTACACATCCTGGTGCTGTCCTGGTAGGTGTCCAGGTGGAAGTAAAAAGAACCCAGGGCACTCTTCGCAAAGAGTAGGGGACATTCCCGGTGTCCTGGCCAACCTTCCCCTTCCCTTAAACCAGTTCATGCAATTGTTCCGGCTGTGTGTGTGTGGGTGCTAATGTGCGATATGGCCGCCACTACACATTTAGTCACTTCACGGCCAGTCTAGCATTGCACGTAAAGTGCTTTGGGATACACTGTGTATGAAAAGCACTATATAAAAGCTAATTCTTCTTCTAAAGAAAGTTCATTTAGTGCTTGGATGGACAGAGCTTTTACTCCCTATTCCTTACCCGATGCTTGCATCACGTAACTCCCTTATCACATTCATTTTTTAATTCCCCTACCATTTTGGCCCCCCAGCTTCCACTGGGAGGCTGTTCCATGCATCCACCACCCTTTCCATGAAAAAATACTTCCTGTTTCCCCTGAGTCTACCCCCTCCAGCCTCATGTTATAATCCCTTGTTCTTGAACATTTGTTTTTCTGAAGGATGCAACCCTCTTGTACCTTTTTTATGCCCTTGAGATATTTGAAAGTTTCTATCATATCCCCTTTCTCTCCTCTCACCTACGGTATACATATTTGAGGTCCTCTAGTCTCTCTCCACATATGACTTTTTGGTGTGGGCCCTGCACAGTTTTTGTTGCACTTCTCTGAACTGCTTCTATTCTACCAATGTCCTTCCAGAGCCGTAGCCTCCAGAACTGAACACAGTATTCCAGATGACGTCTCACCAATGTTTTGTACAGTGGTGTCAGCACCTCCTTTTTCTTGCTGGTGATACCTCTCCTTATGCACCCCAACATCCCACTGGCTCTCCCCACAGCCTTGCCACATTGTTTGGCCACCTTTTAAGCACCACAACTGCAATGCCTTTGCTTCCAACTACTGTTTGTGTACCAAGCATCATATTGTAAACAGCATTCACTGTCACTCACTGGATTTGTACCATGCCAATGTTTTGTGCCTCAATTGCTGTATCTGAACCTGATCTCCTGTATGTGTAATTAGTTGCTCACCTTGCATTTTCTGCCATCCTGTGTCATGTGACATGACCCAGGTCATGCCTGAAAATGGTCCCTGGGATCAGTGCACTTACCCGGTTATCAAAGTCATAAATAAATAAATAATGTGTGCACTTATGCTTCACCAGGGAATTCATTCAGTCACCCACAAGACATCAGGACAGTACAAATTAAGGAATTCATTAACTGTAACACTGTGGATTATGTGCTTTGGTGTTTGTGCAACCTAGTGTATGTGGGAAGAACAATTTGTAGCCTAAAAGTATGGATTCAGGAGCATATTCGCTCTATGATCAATCACAAAGTAGGCACACCGATGGGTTACCACTTCCTTGAAAAGATGGACCTGAGACACTAGCCAAGAGAAGAGCCATGGGGGTGATCACATAGCAAAGGCACAGAGGCTTCTGTCTTTTCCTTCACATATCTGGTTGGCAATTCACATTAAAGTTAATACAGCTTGCTTTAAGTTTTGATAGAAATTGCGCAAATGCAGAGACGTTCAAGAGACTTTTAGAGTGCTTTTACAACGTTATAGTTATTTTCTAAAGTGTGTTTTTTCACAAATGATTTTGTATGGCATTAATTATTTACTATCACTGGTGCCTATGCACAAATGGGCAGTAAGTATGTACCAGAGGCATGTACCCTGTCCCTGTAATTCTGCACCTGTGGAGAGATGTGCACAGGCCAGTATGCACAAATAATAATAAACTTTATTTTCTACAGTGCAGTTCTGAAACCAAAGCACTTTTCATAATTAAAATACATATAAATAACAAATAAACTGTCCATAAAATACAAATGATACAAAGTATAAACAGATCAGATAAAATAATCACTGAACGCCTGCTAAAATAAATGGGTTTTCAGGGCTGCCCTGAAGCTCTCCACAGTCTTGCCCTCTCGGATCTGACAGGGTAGAGGCACCATGCATAAATGCCCTTGCCTCGGACTTTTTCAGATGAACCCTGGGAACCTCTAAGAACCTCTTGTCGGCTGAGGGGAGAGGGTGTCCAGGGCTGTAGGGAGTCAGGAGTTCTTCAGGTAGCTCGGACCCAGTCCACGCAGGGCCTTATAGGTTAGAAATCCAACCTTGAAGGTGCTCCGCCACTGTACGGCAGCCAGTGCAGTTCGCGCAGTATGGGAGTGATGTGACTCGAGCGAGGAGTCGCCATTAACAACTACACTGCAGCGTTCTGCACCAGCTGCAAGCAATGGATATCAACCTCCGGCAGCCCCAGGTAGAGGGAGTTGCAATAGTCTAAGTGCGAAGTCACAAAGGCGTGGATTAATGTAGGCAGGTCACCAGATGGAACAAGGTGCTTAATCCTGGTGATGTTCCTAAGATGGTAAAAGGAAGACTTGATGACTGCCGACACCTACGAATGCCATGTTAGCCCACTGTCAGGAACCATCCCCATGTCATGCACCTGTTTGGAGGAAGGCAGCTGGGCACCCCAAAGCCAAAGACCAGAGAAAGAGAGACTCGCCACTGACCTCTCTACCCAGTGACCTAGATCCACCACCAGCACCTCAGTTTTCTCAGAATTCAATTTCAGCCAACTGGATTTCATCCAGTCATAGATTTCCGCTAGACAGCTGTTAAAGACTGAGACTGCACTATCTTGGTCAGGTGCAAAAGACAGACAGAGCTGGGTATCATCTGCGTAGCAGTGAAACCTCAGCCCATATCATCTTACAATGTCTCAGAGGGGCAGCATGTACACTGAGAACAACATAGGAGACAACACCGAACCCTGAGGGACCCCACATGGCAGAGAGAATGGGCTAGAGGAAAAACATCCCGACGTCACTCTCTAAGATCTGCTGGAGTGGAAGGAGTGAAACCATCTGAAGACTGGACCAGCCAGGCTGCAGACAACCCTCAGGTGCTCAAGCAGCACCCCATGGTCCACAGTGTCAAGTGCTGAACAGAGATCAAGAAGCACCCAGATAGAATGGTGCTTCTGGTCTCTTGCCACCAGAAGATCATTGAGCACCTGAACCAGAGCAGTCTCGGTACTATGCGTCTTCCAGAAACCAGACTGGAGGGGATCATAGATGTCGTGGATGGTAAAGTGGTTCTCCAGTTGCAGTGCAACCACATTCTCAATCACCTTCCCAACAAAGGGAAGGTTAGAGATAGGCCTGTCAGCAAAGCAGTTCGGGTCCAGAGAAGCTTTCCTAAGGAGTGGTGTCACTACTGCCTCCTTCAGGGAGCTAGGAAACTCACCCAACTCTAAGGAGCTCCACACAATCTTTGCAAGGACCGGGCCAATAGATTCAATATATCCCAATAACAGGCGTATAGTGCCTGGATCCAAACTATAGCATGTTGGTCTCAAATGCTAGGCAATCCACATGACATCAACTATCAACACGACATCAGCAATCTCCAGTCGGTTGAAAGATGTCCAAAATAACCAAGGGGAAGGGACCAAGCACTGACCATCAACAACCCCCACAGAGAATGCTGGGCTGATCTCGGCCCTGATGTCAACCACCTTATCTGCAAAGAATCGAGCAAAATCCACACACTCAATTTGTGAAAACGCACTTTGGACCTACACCTGTTCGTGACTCAGCCCCCCAGCATGCAGGTGCATGGAGGGTGGATGGGGATGGAGAAGCAGATCCAGGCAGGCAACCAATTGGATGCCCTTCCTGGGTCCCAGAGTAGATCTCTTGTATGGGAAGGCATGAGTCTGGGTGAATGAATAGCTAACTCAGGCACCTGCACCTGCACTGCCATGCCCCAGTCCTGCACATCCAGACCCCATTGTCCAGTGGACCCCTTGCCTGAGAACCTGAGGCACCATGCCTGCCAAATGCATATATGAACCCTCATGACCCCTGATCCCAGAACTCCTGCATCTTTATTGGTGGGCAGTGGTGTGCCCCTCCACCCACCCCCATGACACTGACAACCCCTCCCCCATCACCATACCTGAAAGATGATGCACAGCCATGGACAGCCAGCGGCACATCCCTCTTCACACCTCCTTAGCCGCCATCTATCCAACTGATGCTGCAACTGCACTGCTATAAATATGCACTTCAAACTAGAGTATTTCATCATTGGCTCTGCTCCTGTATGTGGATGGGCTGAACAATTCTTAAATCATGGTGGCACCATATCTCCGCTAGTGAGGAGCTGCCATACCATCCCACAATCGTACAGTTATCTAGCTGGTTGATCATGCCTTTTCATTTTGTTTGGTAAAATAAACAAACACTAAAAAGCTGTATGTGGTTGATCCTGCTGTTCATCGCCTTCAGCGACACTGAGAGCAGGAACAGCACCCTCTGGTAGCGACACTGAGAAAATAAAATTGTCTAAAACAAACAAGAATCACATTAAAAAAAATGATGCATCTGAAATATATAGGAACCACTGTGATAGATGCTGGAACTGTACAAGACCACAATGGTACCACTGCCACTGCCGGGTTGGCAATTGACTCCTCCCCATATGCTAGTCGAGTGAATAGCAACACTAGCCCAGATACTACACATGCTACTCCACCTCATCCCTTCCAGTTGTGCCTGTTTAGCTACAAAGAAGTCGAAGACATAATTCTTAGCCTTGACACCAAGAAAAGTGCAAGGGACGATGGCCTTGAATCATTTTTCTTGCGGTTAGGCTATGCCCAGCTCACAGCCCCCATCCTTCACATCTTCAACCTCTCTATTACCACAGCCACTGTTCCATCCTGCTGAAAATCTGCCCATATTCTACCTCTATTCAAATCAGGAGATTTGAATGAAACTTAAACAATTACCATCCTATCTCTATCTTGCCCGTTCTCTCCAAAGTGCTGGAAAAACTTATGTACAACCAACTAAAAAATCTCCTCGAAGCGCACTCACTCCTAAATCCTGCCCAATCTGGCTTCAGGTCGAAGTACAGTACCATCTCAGCCTTGGCTAAAGTCTCTAATGACCGGATCCATGCTATGGACACCAAGAAGGTTACTGGTGCAGTCTTTCTAGACCTCAGTAAGGCCTTCGACACTGTAGACCATCACCTCCTAATCACCTGTCTTGCCTACATAGGTGCCACCCCACATACCTTACAGTGGTTTAACAGTTATCTCACAGGAAGGATGCAAAAAGTCAAAGCTGATGGCCTACTATCTGCCCCCCTTCCAATTGCTAGAGGAGTCCCTCAAGGCTCCATCCTAGGACCAATCCTTTTTTCCCTGTACATCAACAACCTTGACTCCCACATAAAGAACTCTAGTATACATTTCTTTGCAAAAAATACGGTTTGTACGCATCAGGCTCGTCCTTAACTGAAGTCAGAGAAGCACTCCAAGCTGACTTTTATCCAGTTAGAAAGCAACCTTATCAATGCCAAGTTTCTCCTTAATGCCAAAAAAACCAAGACAATGATTTTCTCGAGACTTGCCTTGTCTGGTGCCCTAGCTACCCCACCTAAAAATTTAATAGTTACCTCCCTAGGTGAACCCTTGGAAGTCGTACCTAAATTTAAATATCTAAGTATGTGGATAGATAACAAGCTTTCCTTCAATGACCACATCGAGGATCTATCAAAGAGGCTTAAAGCATGCTTGGGTTTCTTCTTTAGAAATAGGACACTCTTTTCTCTCGCAACCCGCTAAAGACTTGTCCAAGCAACATTCTTTCCCTTGCTTGACTACGGAGACATTAACTTTATCTCCTCCCCAACTTTGAGCCAATCTAAATTGGACATACTTTATCACCATGCTCTTTGCTTCATTACTAACTCTGCGTGCAGGACCCACCACTGTGATCTTTATGCAGCAGTTGGGTGGACCTCTCTTGCCACCAGACGCCTCCTGCATGCTGGCATTTGGACCTTCAAATTACTACTCCACAAACTGCCTGTCTATTTAACGTCTCTCATACACATCTCGCATAGTGCCTACTCCCTAAGGAAATCTGACCTTATCCTACTAGATGTTCCCAAGACATGTACCACAGCTGGCTAAAGAGCTGTCTCATACACCCTCCCAAACATTTGGAACCAAGTACAAGCCATGCTGAAGCTAACCAGCATCGTATCAATTAACTCCTACAAAACACTAGCTATCGCTAAATTAAAAGACATATGTAGGTGCTACTAAGCCCCCAACGCAAGTCAACTTCCTAGGTACCAACTGGCCCTCTACTTATTAAGCTGAAATGTGTTGCATAATTTAGGGCAAGGTTAAAGCTGGAATGTACTGCATATATAGCTTAAGGACTTCTACTGTGTATACCTCTTGTATTATTTTTTTTTTCTCTTTGTTGTTCTGCATTTTATATCTCTTCTCTATGTAATTGCGAACTGTATGTGTATGTGCCTCAGGACCTCCTTGTGAATGAGCTTGCTCAATGGAGTCTTTCCTGCAATAAACTTGAACTTGAACTGCTGAGGTAATGTCCATTCTGCAGTCTCATTGGAAGAGAGTACAGTAGTGCTTCATATTGAGATTTGACATAATTTTAAGTCAAGCTGTGTTTGTTCATTTGAGAAGGAGCACGGACCTGGGTCAAAAGAAGCTGCACACATGGAAACTGTCTGACTGTTCTTTCTATTTAAAGTGAGAACCAGAGAGAGGGGGGGGGAGAGTGTGAGAGAGAGAGACAGAGAGGAGGGGGGTCACAGCACTTGGGCTGGAAAAAATTGCTCACCAGTGTGTTATATAAAATAAAACATGATGAAGTGCCCACATGACAATTTAATGCACACCCTTGGTGTAGGATGCTTTGATAAACCCCTTCAGGCTTCTCTCTTTGGGTTTATGTAGCATCTCACATCTCGGGTATGCATTAAATTCTCATATCACACACTTCCCTATCCTGTATATATAACCTTTATAATTCTTGCATATGCAGTATCCCTTTTTCCATAAAAAATAGTACAGCAAACAGTGCCATTTTTTGTTCAAGCTTTGGAATTTGCAATTTCTGATCCACATAGTGCAAGAAAATCAGCATTGACATTCTCTTTTCCAGATGTGCGCATCACTTTGGCTATAGTGCCAGGTACCACCTTGTGATTCTGGAATTGCTAGCATTCAATTTATTAAGCCAATAGAGAGGCCTATGATCTGCTGTAAGTAAGGAGTTGGGTCCTAGCAAATAAAACTTAAAGGACTCCATAGACCACTTTGTCACAAGGCATTCCTTTTTAATGGTGGAGTACCTTTTCTCTCTGTCAAGCTATGATCTACTGATATATAGAATGGAATGTTCCTTCCCATCTATATTCTGACTAAAGACTGCACCTAGCCTACCTCTGATGCATCTGTCTGTAACAAAAACTGTTTCTCAGCATCTGGGTTTTGTAAAACTGGGGCTGAACATAAAACAGACTTGATGGCCTGAAAAGTTTCATCACACTCTGGGGACCATTTCACATTATTTGGGAACTGTTTCTTTGTGAGTTAAATGAAGGGAGTAGCTAATTGAGCAGAGTTAGGAACACATTTCTGATATTAGACAGCCAGCCCTAAAAATGACCTAAATTGGTTGAAAAACATTGCCTGTATTCCATATTTTACCTCTCGTCTACACTTTTTTTTTTTTCTCTTTTAGATGTTTCCTGAAGAGGACCTATGATCAAAACATTGATTTTCAACTCTATTTTTTATTTTCAGCTTGCATTTAATATAACCATTTTGTTTTGCTAAAAATGACCTGACATGTTTCTTTGTTTTAGGGATAGGAATATTAGCTTCAGTTTCCATCTTAGAAATCTCTGGCTTTACCTCTATATTTCCCAAAATATATCCCAAATACCTGGTTTCCTGCATGCCCAATGCTTATTCAATAGAATTAATTGTCAGGCCTGCCTTTTTGATAGATTGGATAGTGGCTCATAGGAATTCCAGATGGCTTTTCCAGTCTGCACTGTGCACAATGACATTATCAAGTAAGCGGTAGAATAACCAGCACATGTAGCTAATATTGCATCCATGTATCATTTGAATGCAGCGTGTGCACCATGTAAACCAAATAGCATGGGGGTGAACTGATAGAATCGAATAGGAGTGGCAAATGCAGTTTATCTCTTGATTTTTAAATTAGTGGGCATTGCCAGTAACCATTTTTTTTCTTTATTTTTTACCAGGAGATGACTGGGCACAGCCCTTTTTCAGTCATGCCTGTCATAAAAATACAGTACAATTACCGTAAACAATCAGACAAAATATAAACCACAATCACATTATACAATACAGGTACATAAATTATTGTCATGATAAAAAAAGTTCAGTAATTTTTTAAAATGCTTAACATTATTAGCTTTCTTGGCTAAAACTGATAAATTGTTTAAAAGTGTTGGGGCAAACCAAATAAAGGATCACATGGTTGAGACCAGTTCGGCACTACTGGATAGAAAAGCATATCTGTGTTTTGTCTAGTTACATATGAACCTTTGTAACACAAAAATATATTCGATAAACTGGGAGGCATGGATATTTCATAAATTGTTTAGGCAAAAACTGTCGCAATGTAATCACTCTGTTGAACAGGTAGCAAAATATTCATTTTTTGTACAGAAGGCAGTGATGTGTTCTAATGGAGCCCTTGGTCCGAATCTACAATTACTGTCTAATATACACCGGTACCTTTTTAAAACTGCGGTGCCTTGATTCATGAATAAAACTGCTTCATAGTCCAATATTGGCAACAGTATTTGTTTGGCTATCACCTTATGTGCTTCATTAGTCAAGGTGTTAATGTTCCTATAAAGGAAACCCAGTTTTGTTGGATTTTATTTTTTGATTATCTCTAAGTGCTCAGTTAGACTCAGTGAGGGGTCTAAATAAACACCCAAGTACCTAACCAGCTGAACCCTGGAGATATCATCCCCTTGGCTACCCTTGATGACCAGGTTGGCCCCAGCCCTGGCCAGCCTCCGAGATGTCCCAAACAACATTACATATGTTCTATTTAATTTTAGCTTGTTCCACGAAAGCCAATTTGTTAGTTTGTTATACTCATACTTACATAATCATACAGTTCGTTTCTATTGCAGTGTCATTGAAAATGTGTTGTATCGAAATGTGTTCTTATCATGCCTTATCATCTTGCTGTACATATTCCAATGCTGTATGTTCTGTGATCTGCCTTCTTGTGTTTTTGACTTCTCACCTCTGTAGCTGTTACTTTCCATTGTTAGCACCGTAAATATGTTCTATTGAAATGAGTTTGTATCATGCCTTGTCATAGTGCTGTATGTATTCCAATGCTGTATGTTCTATGATTTGCCTTCTTGTATCTGCTCTGTCTCTGTACAGTGTATCTCGGTCCCGGGTTGACCCTGAAAACGGGACTGTAATTGTCTCAATGGACCTACCCAGTCACCAAAACTCAAATAAATAATAAAAAAGAAATACTGTAGGTCCTGTTGCACATCTGTAAGAGACTGGCCAGAGTGGATGAGGAGGACCGTGTTATCAGCATAAAGGAAAATTATGTTCTTGTAGGAACGTCCGGAAGGTCATTCACAAACACTGAAAACAAAAAAGGTCCCAACACTGAGCCCTAAAGAACACCTGACTTTACTTGTAGTGGCTCAGACAAGAAGGAGCCATCTATTCTTACCCTCTGTACCCTGTTTTCAAGATAACTGTTGAACCATTCCAAACTGTTTCCAGTTCTACCAAAGGAATACAGTTTCTGTAGCAGCAAATAATTATCTACCAAATCAAAGGCTCTGATCAGGTCGACAAACACTGCACCAGTCATTTGCTGTCATTGGTGAGAGAGAGAATAGCGATGTACTTTGTACTTCCCAATCTGCTCACCAAATCATCTATCCTGTGCATAGGATAACGGTCAAATTAGGACACTTGATTAAGTTTCCTAAAATCAAGGCAGATTCTTACATCCCCTTATTACCATTGGTGATGACCAAGCACTTCTCAACTCTTCTGTGATACCCAACTCTTTTATGTTTTATATTTCCTTAACCAAGTCTGCTCTTAACCGCTTTGATAATCAGCATGTCTTTTTGTCTAATAGGAGGAGCATTCCCTGTCACTGTTATGTGCTGGACCCCTTTTGCTCAGCCTGGCAGTGTGGTAAAAGTTCTGTTAAATGTCTTTAGTAAGTTATGAATTTCTGTGGTTTGTTTGGAGGTTAAGGAAACATTGATCTTTACAGCATCAGCAGTTACAGTTTGTTCTAGTCTGTCACAAGTTCTATCAATTTCTTATCGTTTCTGATATAACTAACAAAGCAGCCTTTGTTGTTTTTTCAACCCATTTCTTCAGGGGATTAGTATTGTATATCTTGGTAGAATTTTTCCTATCAAGATTCAGTCATACTTAACTGTGCTAATATGTCTAAGCACCTTATAAGGCCATTGTCACTTCATTAACAGTTTATTTTCTGTAGTGGGTAACAGTAGGAGGACGTTTTCACCAAGCTCAAAAACTTTTTCTTTTACTCTGTGGTTATAATTCAGCTTTTGCTGGTTTTAGGCCTCTTCCTGATTACTATGGGCAATTTCAACATATTTTGCTACTGTTTTTCTCAGGGCACACATATAATATGTGATAGATTTTTTCTGAGTAGGGTTATCTTCCCATGTTTCTTTTATTACATCTAGTGGCCCTCTAGGTTGTCTACCATACAGCCTTTAAAATGGTGAAAAACCTGTTGAGGCTTGTGGCACTTCTCTATAAGCAAAAAGCATGTGAGATAAGTATTGGTCCCAATCTTTTCCTTCCCCTTTCATAAACCTTTTTAACATGTGTTTTTAGTTTGGTTAAAATGCTCAACAAGACTGTCTGTCTGTCTGAGAGTGATAAGGGGAGGTTCTTATGGCAGTGATACCTAGTAGTCAGTACAGCTACTTCAGTAATGCAGCACAGAAATTTCTACCCTGATCAATAATAGTCTCTTTAGGTATGCCCACCCTGTTGAATATTTTGGAAAGCTCTGCTGCCACTTTTGGGGCTATGACAGTATGCATTGGAACTGCCTCTGGGTATCGAGTAGCATAGTCACATACTACTTGAATGAATCTATTACCTTTTTTATTTTTGTCTAAGGGGCCAACCACATCCATTGCAGTTCTCTCAAAAGGCACATCTATCAAGAGTAGGGCACCTTTTCTTTTGTTAGTCACTGGGGCTACTTTCTGTGATTCAGCACAAGAACTGAGATAGGTAGCAATATCTTCATGAATTCCAGGCCATCACAATCTGGCAAGGGTGCGGTCCCTCCCTGAGTGACCACCCATAAGACTATCACATGCTATCTGTAACAACCCAGTTCTATACTTTTGTGGCATAACCAGTTGTTCTACCTGTTCCTTTGTCTGAAGTGTAACCCAAACTATACAGTAACCAATTTCATTTGTTAAACACCGGTTCATCCCATTTTTGTTTCACCCCAACTGCTTAAAATAACCTTGGAGAGAAGCATTGTTAGTTTGCTCTGAAACAAAATCACAATCAATTAGCAGTTTAGTTTCAGCATTTTCATATAGTAACCCTTTATGTCCATCAGTCTGTTGTTGCCACTGTTTTTTTCAGGCATCTTCTTTCTTTCATGGATATCTGGATCTTGGAGCTGTGCTCAGACAAGTCTGAATCAAAGTCACCAAAAAGAAGAGTCCCCACCATATGAGATGTTCTTTGTCAGTGCTCGTGTCATCACAGCTGCTGAAACTGCAAGTTTTGCCCCCTCTGTGATTAACTCATTAAATCCTGTAAAGTCATTTCCAGTGTGACACGCTATTAATATTCAGAGTCACGTGGGTGGTGGGATAGTATCAAGAGTACCCGTGAATACAGATGACATCAGTACATGGTCATTTTATTCAATGTTTTCCCAGCACTTTTTAATTTAATATGCTTTATTTATTTTCCAATACATTAAGAATAATACAGTAAGCATTACATGACATAACTTACACACATTACACGATACACATACCAAACCCCCTCCCTCCTCTCCCACCCTTCTGCCCCCCAAAGAGATATCAGGTAGATTGTAGGAAATCATCAGGGTGACTGCCTAGGAAATAACAATAACAATGACCACTTGGGACTAGGATCCATAGCTTGTGGTTTATACAAATAACACAGGTAATAATATTAGTTACTAAGAGGGTGTGTGCTCCAATAAGAGGGTCTCTAATTTGCCCCATTTTTTTGTTATATGGTTGCAAATGATTCCTGGTACTAGCAATAGAACTTCCCTTGTTAATCTTCAACATTCATTACTGTTGGGTATAAGCCAGAGGCCCGTACCCACTATGGGAGTTCTTTTTTTTTTTGAGGGAGGAGTCGGCACTGACATCACTGCCCTCGAGAGTGATGCATTGCGTGAGGTGCGAAGGGTGGCCATTAGGCACCACAGACTCCTCCTCCATCCAAGTTCTGTTTCTCCCACCGTCGAGGCTGCACCTTCTTCACAGAGTCAGAAATTGTTTACTGCGCCACTAGGCCATGTTGTTGAGTTCAACGCCTCTTTCTCTCCTGCATCCCAGTTCGTTTGCAGACGTCATCTAACTGGTAAGACCATTTCATTTTATTATTTTTTGATGATACTGGGAGCTTTTCTGTTTAAAAGTTAATTTCTCAACATGTCTGGTTCGGGAGCTAAATGTAAGTTGAAAGTGGGCCGTGCCCTATGCGTCGGTGCTCCTGTTGCCTGCATTATTTTGTTATGGACCATCATTATGTCTGCCTTTGGTGCCTGGGACCTAACCATGATATAGATAGATGTGATGCCTGTTTCTCTATGGACTGCCATGTTCTTGAAGTCCACACGTTCAAAATCATCAAGGCCCCACTGACGTTTGGAGGACAGCATCGTTCTTGGGCCTCCTAGGCCAGGTCACTAGACCCTTCCTCTGGGTCCCCTCCCAGGCCTCTACAGTCTGGTGAGGGGGAGGTCTCCTCATCTTCTAGCCTTGCCAAAGAGGAGGCCTCTTATGTGGTGTTTGGGGAGTGCCGTGGACCCTCCTGGGAATGCGGTGGGGACGCTGTCTCAGCAGTCACCTCTTCGAAGGTGCAGGCTTCCCCAGTGTTGTGGCCCATGGTTGCTGGATGCAGCATTGGTGGACCCTAGATGCCACCATCTGGTGCTGTCTCTGATCCCAGTGCCGTCTGCGGTGCCAGTGATTGGGGCGGTGCCGCATGCAGTGCCGGTTTAGTTCTCGGCACCGCTCACGGCACCATGGGCCCGGTTGACTCCATGGGCGGTACCATGTGTGGCACTGGGAATTAGGCCAGAGCCACGGACGGGTGGGGGCCGGGCTGCAGAGTTCTTGCTGGTGTGCCGGGAATGGACAGCACCACGGGTGACACCGGTGTTGTTCACGGTGCCATTTTTCAGGGGACTCTTGGGGTGGCCAGCATCGAGGTCCTTCTGGTCGACTCTTCCTCAGAAGCAGAGGACTCAGACGTGGACCCTTCCTGGCTCCCTGATTCTTCGGGATCAGAGTCTCCTGTGGGGCATGGTATCAGGTGGCCCAGCTCTCCCATTTCTTAGTCTCCACAGCGGTCTTCCTCTGAGGACTCCCAGGCTACGGGTGGCCTGGGCTCTTTGGGGAGGGACAGCTCAGGGATTGGGGAGGGACTGTTCTCCCAGAGGGGGCTGTGGCAGCTGCCATTTCCGGTGCTGCCATGCCTTCTTGGGGTAGACTAAGGGCCCTGTCTTCGGGGGCCTCCTCCGAAAGACCTCTGGATCGATGGGCCCTGTCGCTGGTGTCAAGGAGGAGGGTATCCTCAGAGTCTGAGGGGTTGAGGGGCCATGGTGAGGGGCATCGAGTTCCACCTGCTACCCCTAGGGGTGTGGGGAGGAGCCGTAGTGCCAAGCCCGCCTCTCCCTCTTAGGCTCGAGGGACCCCTTAGGTGGCATTGCTGTGGGTTGCCCTTCTGGATCCATGCAGCCCCAGGTGTGTCACAGGGGAGACTCCCCCTCTTAGGCTCTTCCAGAGTTCGCATCCCCAGGGTTCTGTTCTGAGACCTGGTTTGATATCCAGGACCGTGCCAGCTCGGGCTCCTTTCCCCAGATTTCTGAGTCTTAGCAGAGGAAAGTTGTCTCCTCGTAGGTGCCCCTCTCCCATTCTTCTGCAGCCACCCCCCTTTTTTCCAGGCCATGTCGGTCCTATGGGCCAGTTATCCTGGGAGATGTGCAGAGGCACTGCAGCAGCCTTCCCGTCATATGTTAGGTATATGCATAAGCGGGTCTTTTGCCTCTCCCCACCACTGCAGGAGTCCTCTGGACATTCCAGTTCTCCATCCTCCTCGACTCCTTCCTCAGAGGGAGAGGACCCCTCTTCTCACCTCTCATCCGATGCTGATTTCACTGAACATCAGTTATTCCTATCAAGGATGGTTGGGGTTCTCCATATCTCCTATGTCAGATGAGACAATACTGAGTGGGAGACACATGAATTCCTGAGTGAATTCAGTGCCCAACATTTGGTGGTACTGTCCTGGCCTTTACCCTTCCAGCAGGCATCTATCCACTCCTGGCAGTCACCAGCCAACCCTATCCCAGCCCCAGCAGACTACAGGAGGAGGCATTGTGCCCCATCTGAGTCCCTAGGTTCTCTTCCCAACCCATCCTCAGGATTGGTGTCCCTAGAGACTCCTTCTGGGTGCTGCTGTCTGGCACACGACCGACCACCAGACTCAGATTCTCTACAGTTTGACCAGTTGGGGTGAAAAGTGTTTTCTTCCTCTCATGTGATGCTGTGTATCGCATCACATCAGGCACATCATGCTGCCTTCAACAGGCATCTGTGGTCGATGCTATCTCAGCTTCTAGGATCAATGCCTGACATGGAGCAATCTAGACAGGCCATTGCCCTCTCTGTTATAGGCCTGGAACTGGAGAAGCACCAGACAAGGGCATCTTACAATGCCAATCAGGTGGCTTCCAGGCTTACGGGGACAGTTATCTGCATTAGGCAGACAGCGTGGCTTTGTCTATCAAGATTGTCACCCTGGCCCGGTGTAGGGTGATTTGCTCTGCCTTCCAAGGGACCTGTCTCTTTTCATCCAGGGCTAGGAGACTTTTGCAGGGGCTTTCTCCATCTCCTCATCTCCAGAGGACACCTCCTAGCTCTCCATGGCCTTAGGTTTTCAACCTAGTATGGCCAGGGTCTCTTCCTCCCGTTTCTCACCAACAGGAGGCTGAGGGTCTTGTTCTCTCAGGGTTGCACTAGTCCCCCTTCCGGGGGGGCTTGGTACTCACCCAACAGTAATGAATGGTGAAGATTGACAAGGAAAGATATGAAAATTGCGCACCTACCGTAATTCCTGATCTTCTCTTGTATCTTTACCATTCATTACTGAATCCCGCCCACCTTCCCCTCATGGGCCTCCTTCTTGGGTGTTCCCTCCACCCTGCTCATTCTTCCTCCCCCCCCCCGTGCTCTTAGAGCCTAACTCCCTTCTTGTGCCTCCTTTCTTCTCTCAGAACATGTAGCTTAAGGCTGGAAAGCGAGGAAAAGGAGTAAGATTTTATCTTCTCCTGAGGGAACTCTTTCTGATTTCCTTGAGGGTGCCTGCGGGCCCCTTCTTAGGCCATGTTTTATCAATCACCAGTTAATAACACAACCTCTTAAACTGTCCTATTCCTTTGGTCCAGGATCCATGGACACTCTGGACTTTGTCCTGCTTCGCCAGTTGGTGCTGGTTACCTTGTTCTAGTACTTCTTCATATGTTTTTTTTGCAATAAAATGGTGACCTATCTATGGCCATGCCCCATGAGGACTCAGAACAAGTTTTTCCTTCTTTGCCTTGTCCGCCTTCCTAAAGGGGTGCCCTCTGTAGGGCTCAATTCTTCTCTCCACTCTATTTTTTCCACACAGTAATGTGTTAGTGGGGTTCCCCTTTTTCCCCTACGCTAGCTGGGTGCTCTTTCTCTGGAACAGATTATGTGCCTTAGCAATCTGTGAGCGCTCAACCTAGAGTAAGGGGTTGGGGATACTGAAAGATGTAGAGAACCTGCCTGTTGTGTATCAAGCTGGGCAAAGGTTCGGTTGAATCTGCTCAGGACAGCTGTTGTTTGATGGGATCCTTGCTCCCTTTCACTTTGGTTCTAAAGTTGATAACACCTTAATCCAATTAACTCACAGCTGGCAGCATTTCTCTCCTCCCAACATCCCCATTTCTTCTTCTTCTCCTTCCTTCCTTCCTCTTCCTATCTGTTCCTCCCTTGGAGATGCCTCAGTAAGTAGGGTTCTCTTCTTTTCTGTCCTCTGTTGGCTTATTCCTTTTTCAGTTTGTTTCCTTTCCTTTGACAATCCCTCGGCTCTCTTGCCTCACTCCCTTTTTCAAATCCTTATTTCACCTCTCCAGCTTACAGAACTGGGATGGAGGAGGAGTCTGCCCCTCGCACATCATGCAGTGCATCACTCTCAAGAACGGCGCCGTCGGTGCCGACTCCTCCCTCAAAAAAAAAAAAAAGAACTCCCATAGTGGGTGCGCGCCTCCGGCTTGTACCCAACAGTAATGAATGGTGAAGATACAAGAGAAGATCAGGTATTACGGTAGGTATGTAATTTTCATTTTTTTCAGCTCTAAAGTTGTGCAAGACTTCGTTCAGCCACTCATTATAGGAGATTACCTCTTGGTCAAGCTTGTGACACAAGATCACCTGCTTTACCGATAGGGGTATTAGAGAAATTTGAAATCTTCTCTCTTTTACTGGAATGGCAGACAGTTCCCATCACACAGATTTCAGGTGCAAAGTATTCATGTAGACCAAGTAGGGGATCTAATTTTACTTTAATTGCTTCCCATACAGAGGTAACCTTGGGACATTCCCACATGATGTGTAATAAGGAACCTTCTGATTGTGTGCATCTAGAGCAAAGCGTGGACTGGAGTTTCCCCATCTTGTGCAAATGAATTGGGGTAAAATATATATTGTGTAAAATATAAAATTGCGTGAGACGTAATTTATAATTGGCGAGATACTGGTGCACATCCATCCAAGTGCGGTCCTAGTTTTTCGGCAAGGTGGGTAAAACAGTTTCCCAAAAATAGGAGTGCCCAGTAGCAGTGGGAAATAATTGGGGAAATAAAAGGGACACTAAACATGATACCAAGTGAGGTTGCCAAGACTGGGATTGGGCAAGAGAGAAACAACTGCTGTTACTGGTATTCCAGTCTGCTGTTACAAACCATTTAATCATCATACGTCGGATTTGATAGATCCTAAAAATCCGGGTGGAGGGAAGATGGAGGTGGGTGACAAGGTCCTGAATGTTAAGCAGTTGCCCATTTTTCAAGAGGCCAGAGACTTGTCTACCAGTCAATTCTGGAAAACGATGGTGTAAGAGTATCATCCCATCCAAACTAAAGTTTGGATTATTACATAGTAGCTGAGAGATGTCTTGTATGTGCTTTTATAAAATGGGTAAAGAAAATCCTTTAAACTGATTGGCTGAAAGAACCTTTCGCCCATGTCCTTATCAGCTGATATCTATGCCATCCGGTACTTTTCTTCCCCAACTGAACTCACCACAGCAAATATCAATAACCTGCCTAACTGCAAACTGCTTTCACAGGCACTGCTCCGTTCCACAAAACAACATCCCTTCCTCGTGCCACCATCTACAGTTCGTATCACTGCTTTCCTGTCAATAAAAAATGTTTTTCTGACCGTAATCTCCATTTATTTTCACATGTTATACTGATGCCCACTATCTGCAGCTCCGATCACAACAACATTCCTCATCACTGAGACATCTCCCCACCCACTAGATGTGCAATGCATTAGTGCAAAAAAAAGTGAAGAAACTTTATTTTTCAAACAGAAATACTGAATTTAATGTTTTAACGTTATCAAATGTGAACCAGCAACCGTCTAGCAATAGCGCTAACAAATGCAAACCCGGAAACATCCGTGTACGGCGACTCCTTAGAGACATGCTCTCTCCCACTCAGCCAACCATTTGGCATAAATGAAAGCAAACAAAGACATTTTAAGCAAAGAAATGTTAAAATAATTCACACATTCTAATTAACAGATGCCAGCTTTTAATTGAATGTCAGAACGAACACCCGAAAATGAGAGTCGGGAAGCGCTATCAAAAGAGCACTGAATAGGGGCTCGCTAAGGACACACTTGCTCCCACAACTGTAAGTAAAATGTGTTTACTCACCTTAAAAAACCAAAAAGCGTCTTCTGAAAAACTGTGTGTGTGGGGGAGGGAGGTAGAGTGGATATGAGGAACAGTGACACAGTATAGCTTCCTACATAATTTTAATCAAAGATAGCCAATTTTCCATTAAAATGCAGTGAATGACAAGGACTATTTTTTTTGGTTTTATCACTGATATCATTTTTTTAAATCTTTATATGCACTTTTTAGAAGCATTTTTTTAAATTAACTTTTTACAGGAGACCCATTTTATAGTGCAATAAGGCACTCTAGCTGTGAGGTTATCTCCTGATGAAACGCCAAGTGCATAAGAACTCAGCGCCAAGTGCCTTGTGCTAACAATGCACCTGGGCGTGCTCTTATCAGGAGATAACCCACACCTCGTCATGTCTTATTGCTTGCATATTGCATAGATCTACATAACTGAGCATGCACTTTAACCGAGATATATATCACTGTCCCTTTGAGCTGAGTTGGCAAGGTAGTAGGGGAACTAAAGAGGAGACTGGTACCAGAAATACCAGCTGTTGATAAAATATCTCTCAGTCTGTATCCATATAGGCAGATATGTGGACAATCCCAATTGAGCAGGAGGTAGAGGCCATCTGGCATATTTTGACAAATGACTAGCCAAACAGTATAAATAAAAGTTGGATAATTTAAGTCCACCCAGATGTTTTGGAGCCACCAATCAGGCATATGCTCTGTTGGGAGGGGGGCTTACCTTTCCAGAGAAAGTGGGATATAACAGAGTGAAGGTTTTTGAACCATGTGAGTATACATCATCAATGTACCATGTACATATGATCAATGTACCATATACTGTAGTACAATCAAAAGCACTGGTTTTCTTTTCCCCTCTAGGTACATGTAACTAATCCTGGGTCACCCCTGAAAAAGGGACTGTCAAAGTCTCAGTGGGTCTACCCGACTACCAAAATTTAAATAAATAAATAAATAAGGTGAGTTGGAGGAAGAGCATAAGCAGGTTAAGGGAGTAAAAAGTACATTCATTTCAATAATACTCATTCAGGTTTGTAAGGATAAAAGCAGCAAGGTCCATCTGCTCAGGTCTTGCTTAATGGTGTCTACTATTCTGTCCAAGTTTAGTGTGTTATTGAGGGATTGCTTTTGGGAAATAGTGACACCTACGTATGTGAGTTTAGATGCCTAGACTAGGACCAATGTTACATAATCTGAAAGGAAAACAAGATGATTGCGAGGCATAATAATGGTCTTGTCCAGATTCAATTTGTAATTAGAAAAGGCTCCAAATTGAGAAAAAAATATGCAGGGCTTCTGGAAAAGAGATAGTCAGGTACGACAGGGGCAACAGAATATCGTCTGCATACACTGAGACTTTGAGATCAAAGGATCCACGATAGGTCGTCGACAAAATATTTGTCGATGGACCAGACAGTGAAACTAGCAGGTCGACTACATTTTGCAGTCGGCTGCCAGTTTCCACAACACGCTAGTGTTTTCTTCGGGGCTTTTCCCCCAACCCTTACCTAGGGGCTGCACCCCCCTGCACACCACTTAGGATTCTCAGCTCCAAATCAGAGCTGATTGGGGTGGGGTGCAGGATCTCCAACAGACAGTGCTGGGTTCCAGTAGGTTCCCTACAGCGAAGTGGTGCAGTTGTCGCTATAGGGGACTCCACTGTTGAAATGTCAACATCATGGCTACATACCAAGATCAAAGGGAAAAATAAGGATACCTTGGATAGGTGGGGAGATGTTCAACAGTCTGATTAGTGGTTCTAGATAAATGTTGAACAGGAAAGGAGAAAGGGGACATCCCTGATGTATTACAGAGTAAAGGGAAAAGCCCTTCAATAGTATACCATTGCAGTATACTTTAGCATTTGATTTAGTATACAACACTTGTATCCAGTAGATGAATCCTTTTGGGAAAACCAAACTTTTCTAGCACCGAAAAAAGGAAGTCCCATTGCACCATCAAATGCCTTCTCTGTGTCCAGACAGACCAATGCCATAGGATGTTCCGCTACTCTGGACATGGAGAAGACATGTTCCAGTTTCCTCAAATGATCTGTGGAGGACCTCCCTCTCTTGAATCCCACCTGCTCAGGACCAATAAGCCCATCCCACACTTGCATGATCCGCATGTAGAGAAACTTTGCAAAGATTTTCATATCACAATTCATGAGAGAGATAGGATGGCGATTAATGACCCTATCTGCGGGTTTGTTGGGTTTAGGCAGAACTATGATGAGGGCTTCTAACAAGAAGGAGTCTGAAAGTCCCTTGTCACATAGGTAGGAAAAGAGCTGGGCCATAATAGGGACTAGCTCAGTTGCTAATGATTTATAAATGTTGGAAGGGAAACCATCAGGCTCCGTGGACTTGTCGGAGGGTAGTGACTGAATGGTTGCCAGGATCTCTTGATCCAGAATAGAGTGAATCAGGTAAGCTTGCTGCTCAGGAGATAACACTGGGAGTGGAATGGAGTTCAAGTTAGCATGGATTTCTGCTTTAGAGGGGAGATTTGTGGGAGGACTGTATAGTTGGGAATAAAATCTGTCTAACTCATGGGCTGTCTCTACTGGAGACATTTTAAAAGTGCCATCTTCCTGAGAAGAGATAGCACTGACCAGGTGGGAGGCTTCTCATTGCCTGAGGCATAACATGAGCAAATGTCTGGCTTTGTCTCCCTTGTCCACATATACTGAATTTGTTTTAAGGAGGGTGTATTCAGTCCTCTCTCTAAGTAGTTCTGCGTACTGGTGCCTCAATTTGGTTAGGGATTCTTGATCTGATGCAGAGGATTCCAATGTTGGGCTATGTTCCAGGGGCATAATTTGGTCTAATAAGTTGTGCAGGGAAGCTTCCTGTTTCTTTATTTTAGTAGATGCAATGTGAATAAACTCTCCTAGCAGCACACATTTGAGTGAGCACCAGATTTTATCTATGTCCAGAATGGATCCTAGATTTTGATCCCAGAAGTGACCAATAAGGGATTGTATCCCTGATAAAACCTGAAGATCTTTTAATAATTGGATATTTAATTTCCAGATTTGTCTCTTTTAATATTTGGGGAAGGATTATGTTCCAACCATACTGGGAAGTGGTCTGAGAGCACTCTTGGGGCTATCCCCCCATCAGTCACTCTGGGCAAGGTACTTGCACTGACTGAGAAGTAATCAATCTGAGACAATGATTTGTGCACTGGGGAGTACAATCTGTACCTATGGTATGTGGGGTAGAGTACTCTCAATGGATCGCAGAGACCATACATACTCAGTAGTTCATGCAGTGCCTCTTGTGTGGGTGAAGGCTTACTGGGACGACGATGGGACCTATCTTGGTCTAATGTGAGAGTGACATTCCAGTCACATGCCAAGATAAGGGGGAGGTGTACATATGGGGATATTAGGTTAACCAAGCTGGAGAAAAACTCTTGTGATGGTATATTAGGACCATAAATGCATCCCGTGAGTATTTCCATATGTTCAAAGATACCATGTAAAAGCAGGTATCTGCCTTTTGGGTCTTTGATAGCCATAAGCAGTTGAAAGTTAGTGCCCTGAAAAATAAGAACGGCTACTCCTCTCTAGGTTGGTGAAGCCTTGTGCATAATAGAGCCAGTATCTCTTTACCCACCCTCACTCCCCCTTAATATGTATAGCCTCAAGGAAAGGAGGGAGAGGGGGGACATGATAGAAACTTTCAAGTACCTCAAGGGAATCAACAAAGTCCAAGAGGGTAGCATCTTTCAAAAAAAGGGTGTGCAAGAACAAGGGGCACAATTTGAGGATGAGGTGGCTCAGAGGTAATTTGATGAAGTATTTTTCACAGAGGTTGTGGATGCATGGAACGGCCTTCTGGAGGAGGTTGTGGAGTCAAAAACAGTGGTGGAATTCAAGCATGCATGGGACAGTCATAAGGCAATTCTAGGGGGTTGGGGTAGGAAGAAGTAGGCTGCTGGTTAACTAGGATCTGCAGCTTATCCACTAGGTAAGGAAATGGGCAGACTAGGTGGGCCAAGCAGCTCTTATCTGCCATCAAATTCTATGTTTCTAAGTCCCCTGCAGCAAAAGCTTGTCCCACCATTTCGCATCAGAAAAGTGTATTTTTGGAAGCCAACAGGTGGGTTTCCTGATGGAAAGTGGTATGGCAATACAGTAGTTGCAAATGTTTTAAAATCTGGTATCTCATATCCCGCATGTATCAGAGAAGGTATTCAGGAGTCTTCCCTTTGTGAAATCAATTCTTGTGCACAATAGAGCCAGTATCTCTTTACCCACCCTCACTCCCCCCCACACATACATAATCCTCCAATCCCCAACAAACCTCCTTCCTCCCCCATCCCTTTAATATCATAAACAAGACCCAAAAACACAATGCTCTGTCTAACCCCAGTCCTAGCAACTGATCCAGTTCACTGAACTGGGCCATGATGTAAAGCATACCCCCAACATATACAACTTCATTCCCTCCCCCCCCAGGCAAACCAATCTCTGTAATCTTTGATAATTAACAATATTATGTTAACAGTGCCATTGTATACATAGGGGGTCCGCACCATGTAAACATTGAAACAGCATAATATTTAACACAGAAACTAAAATGAATATCAGTTCCATCCTCAAAACTAAAAAAGTTAGTAAGTCCAACAATGAGAATTACTGGGACTCCAGTCTAAGCTGACCAGGGCCTAAAAAACATCTGCTCATCGATCTACACTCAAGATGAGCCACTAGACTAGTGTGTACTCTTAAGATTAATATAAGGGAAGTCCCATGGTCAGGGCGATAATCTCAATAATTGTATATCCCTCTAGTGGCAAAACTGTGACCAACAGTCAAAAAATCAGGATTAGTAAAGTAACAGTCCGAAAACAGAAGCAAAATACTTATCATCAGTAAAGTTCCGCTGGTTAATTTTCTTTTGGAAGTACAAAAGCGAGCTAACATGCACTACAGTCTGTCTGCCTCCCGAATCAAGTCACTTCACAGTCTTATCTCCCACCTTGACATCTGTTGAATACTTGCCCCAATTTGCTAAGGCCAAATTTGCTATAGTGTTACCCACTTTATTTCTATATCAGTTTCTTGCAATATGGCCTGGCTTGTTACAGTTATAGCAAGTATAGTCTGTGTGTGCAATTTTGTTACCCCCACCAAAGTTCTTATCTGACCTGGAGTTAAATCAGGAAAAAGTGGATCTTACCGGTCCTTGGTTGTTACTTTGCCACTGTGGTGTCTGTCTGGCCATCTGATAGTCCTCAGCCAAAGAAATGGCCTTTTCCCCACTTTCTGGTCAGTGTTCTTTTGCCCAGATCTGTGCATCTGTAGGCAGGATGTTGCTGAATTGCTCCACTGCAAAAATGTTGATAATTTGTGAAACTGTTTTGCCATCTGGTTGGAGCCATTTAATGATGAGTTTTCCAAGCTGGGTGAAGGCTTCTCAAGGATTGCCAACTGAGTGGTACTTCAGGGACTGGAATCTGCCTGTGGGTCTCTCCTGAGATGTCCTGTCTTTTCAGGATCTCTTTTTTTACACAAGGTCATAGTTTTCTGACTGTGCAGTGTCCATATTACTGTAGTCAAGTTGGACTTTACCTGTTAGGTAAGGTACTGGCCTGATTGCCCACTGCTGCTTTGGCCACTAGCAGGCTGCAGCAACCCTTTCAATAGTTGTCAAGTATGCTTCAATATAATCCAAGGCACACAACTTTGTAACTTTAATCAAGCAATAATGACTAAAGAGCCAGTCATTTCCTAGAGATTAATGACTGGCTGGGGAGGCAGGGTGGCCTGAGGCACAGCCGAGGGCCACCCCCTCCTCCCAGGAAGCCATTAATTGAAAGAAAATTACTAGCTCTGAGGTCATTATTGTGATTATAACTAATCGCAATAATGCCTTTTTTTTTTAACTTATTCTTTATCCTCCTAACTCTGCTGCCCTAGATCCCTCTCTCAGAACTCCCCCCTGCACCCAAGACATCCTTAGTAGGACCACAGAGATTGCTTCCTAGCGTGCTGCATACTCCAAGTACCTTCAGGGCTTCTGGATTACCCTCTGAGCAGGGCGGAGGAGGCTCCCCAAACCGCATGCACAATGGAGTCTGACCCAAGTTCCTACCTTAGACATGGTGCTGGAGGTTCGTTGCCTAGATCCAGGGCAGAATATTTACTTTGTTCTGTGCCCTCCCCTGCTGATACTGGCACTCGAGGAGGACCAATGAGGTGGAGGTGTGGTGAGACGCGTCTCCGCTCAGCGTCCTCGACCGACATCAGCCCTCCCTTCTTTTGGCTTCCCCCGACCGCACTACCAATACCCAGGTTCACCCAGGAAATTGCAGTAATGCGGCAGGGCTAGCTTACAACCCTCCTGGAGAGGGAGAGTAGCCGTCAGGTGCTCAGTCCCTCTTCCCTCCTGGCCGGCCCACCAGCAACCCAAGTTCATCACCAAACCTGAGTCACTGGCATAGCGCGAGGAGTTGTGTTCAGCATCTCAACCCTCAGTGCCACCAATCTGGCAGAATAATGCCATTTTAAACTCTTGTTTTGGGGTACAGTTTTCATGGTGGCACTTATGGCTTTGTAGCAGGAAGAGCTGAGCGACTGCCATGCCGGTCTTTTCTAGGAGATTTCAGATCAGTACAGTAGCCAATCACCACACTAGCTAAGGTAATGAATAATTACGGTAACTAGATTTATAATGTCTTAAGTTTGTTTTGTTGCTGTGCTGGACCTGTGCCAGAACCTCCAGCTCTGATAGCTGACAAGGCATCCAAACATCGCTGTATCTCTTCTCTTCTCTTCTCTTCTCTTCCCTTCTCTTCTCTTCTCTTCTCTTCTCTTCTCTTCTCTTCTCTTCTCTTCTCTGCTTCTCTGGTCCTTTCTGCTGCTCCTGTCTATGCATCTCTTCTCTACTGCTCTTGTTGCTGCATCTCTTCTTTTCTTTGCTTCTCTGTCTCTCTTTGTTGTATAGCCCACCATCCGAAGAAGGCAGACAGGCTTTCAGGTTCTTTTCCTGCCTGTTCTTCTTTCATCACAGGTGCCAGCAGTAAGTCTCAGTTTGGACTTTTGTTTCTGCTTCTAGTTTGGTTGCCATTCTTCAGGTAAGCACTCCTGAGCTTGCTGTTGCAGGATCCATGCTTTTCTTCTATGCTTCCCTGGTATCAGGTCTAGTCCCCATGCACAGAACTCCTGGCTTAGAGTATGCACAACGTATACCCCATTTAGTCTGACACCATCTGTCATTCAGACACAGGACAGGAAGCACAGGAAAACCAAAGGCAGTTGCAAAATTCACAAGTAGCATTTTATTATTTCCAATAACAATAATAATAAAACAAAAATTGTACAGAATAGTTGTTAAACACAGGTAGATCAAACAAAGCAAATTCCTTCCTCTGAGGGTATCTCTAATTCTAAGTTTCAGTCTTACCCATTTTCAAAAAAGATAGCTGCTCTTTTTACAAGAAGTCATTGCATGGCAATTAACTTTTGCATCCTGACCTTGTTTTTTCTCTCAGAATTACCAGAACTTTGTCAGTTTCTTTGCAGATGCAAGAAAATAGAACATCCCTTCACAAAAGTGGAAACAATGCAGAAGCAGGAAACTACAGACCTATTAGTTTAAACTCAGTGATAGGGAAAATGATGGAATCACTTCTGAAGGAAAGAATTGTCGAGTATCTAGAGGCCAGAGGGGCACAGGACCCAAGGCAGCATGGATTCACAGCGGGAAGGTCATGCCAGACGAATCTGATAGATTTCTTTGACTGGGTGACCAAAGTAGTAGATCAGGGAGGAGCTGTGGACACGGCCTACCTAGACTTTAGCAAGGCACTTGACACAGTCCCACACAAAATATTAGTATACAAGTTAGCCAGCCTGGGAGTGGGTCCCAAGATAACAGCCTGGGTAAAGAATTGGCTGGAGAATAGGACACAGAGAGTAACAGTAAATGGAGTCCACTCTGAAGAAAGGGGGGTTACTAGTGGGGTACCTCAGGGTTCAGTATTAGGACCGGTCCTCTTCAGTGTCTTTATAAGTGATATTGCAGAGGGACTAGAAGGAAAAGTATGTCTCTTTGCAGATGACACAAAGATCTGCAACAGAGTTGATGCACAAGGTGGGGTGGAAAGGATGAGAAGGGACTTGGCAAGGGTAGAGGAATGGTCAAATGTATGGCAGCTTAGATTCAATGCTAAGAAGTGCAAGGTAATGCACCTGGGAAACAAAAACCCAGAGGAAGAGTGCACAATGGGGGGTGAGATGCTAACAACAACAAAAATGGAAAGGGACCTGGGGTAGTCATATCAGATGACCTAAAGGTGGGCAAGCAATGTGAGAGGGTAGCAAGGAGGGCTGGGGAATACTGGGATGCATGGGAGAGGCATCACCAGTAGAAAACAGGAAGTTATTATCCCTCTGTACAGACAGCTGGTCAGACCCTATCTGAGATGTCGTGCAGTTCTGGAGACCCAATCTCTGCAAAGACATAGATAGGATGGAAGCTGTCCAGAGGAGGGCAACTAAAATGGTGCAGGGTCTGCACCGGAAGACATGAAGAGAGACTAAAGGAGCTTAATATGTATAGCCTCGAGGAAAGGAGGAGGGGGGACATGATAGAAACTTTCAAGTACCTCAAAGGAGTCAACAAAGTCCAAGAGGGTAGCATCTTTCAAAAAAAGAGGTGTGCAAGAAACAAGGGGCACAATTTGAAGATAGAGGGGGCAGCTCAGAGGTAATTTAAGGAAGTATTTTTTCACAGAGAGGGTTGTGGATGCATGGAACAGCCTTCCAGAGGAGGTTGTGGAGTCAAAAACAGAGGTGGAATTCAAGCATGCATGGGACAGTCATAAGGCCATTCTAGGGGGTTGGGGGTAGGAAGAAGTAGGCTGCTGGTTAACTAGGATCTGCAGCTTATCCAGTAGGTAGGGAAATAGGCAGACTGGGTGGGCCAAGCGGTCCTTATCTGCCGTCAAATTCTATGTTTCTATGTGTCCTAAAACTAATCTCCTGTTGGCAACTCTGCAGAAGAGTTCACGGAGGTTAAGCTGCATTTCAGAGTTAACCCCCTGAGTTATGAATGGCTTTGTGCAATCAGTTCAACAATATAATTCCTTACATTGGCAAACAAAGGCCTCACTTTTTCACATATAGATTCACACAAAGATTCACATTCAGTATAGAGTATATTTATAACCACGGCTATGGAAGGGGGAAGAAAAGATAGAAACAACATGTGAAGACAGGCAGATAGCAAGATGGGAATCCCAAGACCATCAGAGTGATCAGTTCCTAGTTCTCACAAGAACATTTTATTGTGCAATCAGACAGATAAGAGATAGAAAAGGAGAGGCTAGAACATATTCTTGCATTTAACCCCTTCTGTCTAACAAATGGGACAGTGTCTCTTTCAACCTTGTCACACCAGCCTCTTAAAGTTTTGCTTCACTCCCTCCACAGGCTGGTTTGCCAGATCATTGGTGCCCAAGTGTACAAGCACCCTCAATTCCCCTCCCCCTTCTCTGCCATCCTCCCTACTCTATTCTATCTATATCCCAGATGGCTAATGCACCAGGAAGGCATTTGACCATTTTACTCCTCCTCTCACCCTCCCCCATGACCCTCTCTTCTCCCCTAATCATTGAGTTCCCAGTCATTAAGACGTTCCTTGCTGATTTCCTCCTGATCATCCCCCCATGCCACCAAGCATGTCAGTGCAAATGTCAGTGGCTCAACAGGTTGCACATTCGCCTCTGAGACTAGAAGATCAGAAGGCTATGGGTTCTATCCCCATACCAGGCACTTGGGTTAAATCCTAATACTGACACTGTAGTGCAGCTTAAGCGAGGTGCTGCACTCCTGAGATGCCGTCTTTCAGATGAGATATTAAACTGAGGTACTGTGTGGTTGTTCAGGTGGACGTTAAAGATCCCATGGCACTTCTCGAAAAGATTAGGGGAATCTTTTATTCAAATTACATAAAATTTTGTATACAATACTTAATACATATGGTGTAAAGAAAAGGTGAGGAAACATTAAATTAAATATGCAATAATGAATGGGGAGGTGGTTATTATGAGAATGTTGGACACCCCCAAGGTGTGGGATGCCACAGCTCAAGGGGTTTGTACAGGCATCTCACACCAAGGGGGTGTCTAACATTCAAGTTTCACACACCTCCCCAGCTTTTATTTTATATAATTGCTGGGGACATTTTTTGCCTCAGCAGTTATATAAAATACATTTAAATTAACTTACTACCTTTTCCAATTGGCGGTGAACTGCGGCGGGCTGTGTACTGAAGAGGAATGGAAAAGCACTTTTTGTGCATGTTCACACATGTTATAACCCGTGGGTTATAACGGGAAAATTATAACCCCCTTCCCCTATGGGAAAAAGTGGTCCCCAGTTATTATATAAGGATTAAGGCATACATTCCCCTTTTTATGTTTGCTTGCACGCATGTGCAAGAAACATAGTGCCATCATCCAAGTTTTCGGAGGTGTGTCAGCCCTCTTCCAATTCAGTCAGTGTGTTTGCAGGCACGGCCGCAGTTCTCCAATGCCTGCTGAGCTGTCTATGACAGCTCCAAAATGCAGTGGCATACAGTTGAAAGGGGGAGCTATGCTTCAGTGAGCAGCGATCAGATATCGCCTGCTCATGCACACTCCCCCTACACACACACACACACACACACACACACACACATGCTGCGTGCTGCCCCCACCCATGCACACACTGTATAGCCGACGGGGGTGCCCAATACCCCTGTCGGCTCCACTGCCCCCCCCGAGTACAGGGTGCCATGCTGAGAGCCCACCCCAGCATGGCAACAGATGCTATAGCCAATGAGGGTGCCCAATCCCCGTCGACTCCGCCCCCAACCAGCCATCCTTCTGTCCGCTGGGAGCCCACCCAGCGTGGCAAGCGTCCAGCGTCATCATCATAAAAAAAAAAACTGAAACTCAAAAATGGTCCCTCATAGCCACCCTGCCTCCCCATCCCCCCCCCATACTTACCTCTGGAGCTCGTGCGATGATTTCCGATGGACCAGAACACTTCTGCACTCTTCAAAGCCGACCACGAACTGAGAAATGCGGTAAGCTGTATAATGGAATGAATAAGGGGTTTTCAACTTTGTTGCATATCTCAGGCATTTTTGGGAATTTTGGGCCCAAATTTTCAACATGGGGTTGTTGGGACCCCTCCTCATGAAATATTGCACTGTCATAGCGTTATTCGGGCCCGAAGGGTGATTTTGTGGTCACTGCGTCACATCACCTTTTGGGACTGAGTAACAAAATGACACTGCCACTGTTGATAAGGTGGGCTCTCAAAAAGCCTATGTTGAAATTTTGGTGGAAAAATTCCTAAAAACTACTGTTTTACTTAGCATCAAGCAGCCAGTTCCCACGCACGTCAGAAGCCATATTTAATATTTTCACTCAGATTTTTAACATTGCCATTTTATTACACTTCCTTATGAGCAGTACAGCTGTCGTTTTCACATCTTACCAAAACGTGTTTCGCTTCAAGGAAAGCATACAATGGCGCAGTCGGTATGCTAAATCAATGTATGGGACGCATTAAGAAAATTACAGTGACACTGTTCATGAGCAGAGGTCTTAAAATAGCTATGTTGAAAATTTGGTGAAAAAAATTCCTTAAAATTACTGTTTTACAAGTGTGCGTTGCGCAGTTCCTACACACGCTCATAAGCTCAAAAATGTTCAATATTTTCACTCCAGATTTTCAACATTGCCATTTTATTACACTTCCTTATGAGCAGTACTGCTGTCGTCTTTCACATCTTGCCCAAAATGTGTTTCCGCCCATGTAGCGCACAATGGCGAAGTTGGTGTGCGAAATCAATGTATGGAACACATTAGGGAAATCACAGTGACACTGTTCATGAGCAGAGGTCTTAAAATAGCTACATTGAAAATTTGGTGAAAAAAACCCTAAAAATGACTGTTTTACGAGCGTGCATTGCGCAGTTCCTACGCACGCTCGTAAGTTTGCGAATTTTCTATATTTTCACTCCAGATTTTCCACATTGCCATTTTATTACACTTCCTTATGAACAGCACAGCTGCCATTTTCACATGTCACCCAAATATGTTTCCGCACATATGGCGCCAATAATGGTGCAGTCAGTGTGCGAAAGCAATGTTTGGGACAGATTAAGAAAATTACAGTTACACTGTTCATGAGCAGAGGTCTTAAAATGGCTATGTTGAAAATTTGGTGACAAAAGTCCATAAAGTGACTGTGTTATGAGTCAGCATTGCGCAGTTTCCACGCACCATCGTAAGTTCATGACTTTGTAATATTTTCAGTCCAGATTTTCACCAGTGGCATTTTTCCACATTTCCTTATGAACAGTACAGCTGTCCTTTTTCACAAAATGGCCAAAGTGTGTTTTCACACTTTCAGCGCAGAGAAGCATGGTCGCTGTGGGAAATCATTGTTTGGGACAGATAAAGAAAATCACAGTGACACTGTTCATGATCAGAGGTCCAATGCCTGAGTTGACAATCTGCTCTAAAAAATTCCCAAACTAATTACATTATGGGTGTGTGTTACACAGTTTCTATGCACGCTCGTGTCTTCACCAGTTTTTTTAATATTTTTACTGCAGATTTGCAACATTGCCATTTTTTCCACCTCCTCATGAACAGTACAGCTGTCATTTTTCACATCCTGTTCAGAATATGTTTTTGCACCTGTGGTGCTAAATGCCGTAGTCGCTGTGCATAAGCAGCTTTCCGCTAACAAACTGATATTGCCACTGTTCATGGTGGGGGATCTCAAAAAAAACATGCTGAAAATTTGGAGTGAAAATACCAATGAATGCCTGAGCTGTTAGGGTTTCCAACCATAATGCCCCACCCTGTAGAGAATGACAGGCATCAGGGTGTAACTTGGGATTCTTGCCTGTAATGCTCATACCATTCCACACCCTGCAGCCAGTGAGAGGCAGCGAGGGTATGCCTTGGACTCTTGGCCCCAAAGTTCACCCCATTCTCCTATACCGCACCTCATCTCACCATATTTCCTGATGGAATGGGGTGCGCATAAGGGCCAAAGACCCCAAGGCACACCGTGACACTTGTCAGTGTCTGCAGGGTAGGGTGTGGTGAAATGGCATGGCCGTTATGCCTAACGACCCAAAGGCACACCCCAATGCCTGTCACTCTCTGCAGGGTGGTGGTGGGGTTGGCTTCAGTTCAATACTTCACTGCCATTCCTATTATGCAGTACTGTAACTTCTACACTACCAATGCCAATGCCAGCAAGCAAACATTCGGCATTGACAAGTGCTTGTTAAAAATAATAATGCAAAATTATAATCAGTTCTGCAAACAAAAGAATCCCAAATACCACCCCCCAACATAGGAAGAGTAGGGAAAAAAAGTTTCAAAACACTCTTAATACCTTACAAACACAAATCAAGGGAAAACTGTAAAGTAAACATGTATTCATTCATACATCCATGTCTAGGAATATTGAAAACCCTCTTAAACTATTTAACCTAAATCAAAACACTTGTCAGAATTACATAAAGAGCACAGTAAGATCACCTTTTTAATTTAAAACATCGTTCTCCTATCCTTCAGTTATTTACCTATGATCATATACTCTTCATACAGTATGTTAATAAACTCATTACAGTTATAGTAAGAAAGCCTCCCTAAACCAAGACATTAACGAGTATCTAACCACAATATCTTATCCCACCAGCTCTTATATATTTCTGTAGGTAGTCACGGTCAGTCCATATTATGAATTTCTATTATTCTATCCTTTAAAGCCCCAAATAGTTGTTCAGATGTTATATATATATATATATATATATATATATATATATACATATACACAGTATACAGTATATATATCTTCCTTAGAGATTATTGACATCTACTATGCCAGATTTGATATTTAATACAACACAAAATTAAGTATAAAGTCTCTGTATTATAACCCTGCCATGCCCTAGGTAACATACCCAGGAACAGAATATCTGGAGTTATGATTGTGAAAGGGGACTTATTCCATTGCCTATGTACATCATTCCAAAATTGCAGAACACAGGAACAATCAAAATTCAAAAGCTCCATCATTTCTATTTGATGTTTACAAAAATCTGTTCTTGGACATATTTTTTCACTTTTTTCTTTGTGTTTCAGATTTCCCTTCACGTTTAGTTTATTGTGAATACTCAACCAAAGAATATCCCACATATATACTGGCATTATATGTTGTGTCAACATTTTTTCTATATAGGAAATCTGCTCTTGTGGCTTATCATGAAAATGAGGTTGTTCCAAAAACAATTGGGCTAGAATGTTTTGATATAGCGTTTTGGGAGATAAAGAAAGACAAACAGATTTCTGTAATCTCCAAAGCTTCAATTTTCCAAAACACTGCTGCATATATGTCGATAGTCCTTGTAAAGTTTTTTGTTTAGGGATCACCTGTTCCATGTCCCATGTGTGTAACCAGGGGCCTACCTGATCCCATACCCATTCACTCCAAATGCACAGGGTACTTTGTAATAAAGGTCTAATATTTTTATAGAAAAACATGCAAAAGAAAAAAAGCACTGTGTGTACCATCCCAAGACCACCTTTTTTATCGGTAAGTACGCAATACCCCTCGTTACCAGGTTGAGGCGGCTGCCCCATATCCCTTGAAATAACACACTGTACATTTGGGTTTCTAGTTGTTGAGGGAGCATATAAACAGTGCTTAGATGGAGAAACATGCTTAATAAAAATGTTTTGATCATGTATATCTGCTTCTTTTCAGATAAGAACCATCTGTTCCATTTAGTAACCTTCTGTTGTGCTTCAATTAAAATGATATCCCAATTAAAAAAAACTCATATCTCCAGCTCCAAAATATATCCCTAAGATTTCACATGGAGAGGTAGATAAAGGTACTCCTTAAAGTGTTTCAACTTCTGAATACAAATTACCTATTGGTAGACACTTACTTTTCTGAAGATTTATCTGTGAGCTGTTCCTCTAGTGAAGTCACTTAACACTGCTTCTGGCATTCCACCAGAGGGCAGGTCTGCTAAAACAAAACACAAATCATCTGCATAAGCAATATATTTTACTTCCTCGACCTCACTAGAAAGAGACAAACCCATAATATTCTTCTGTAAAGAAACTTTTCAGAATAAAGGTTCTATGGATAGGATGTACAAAATAGGACTTAGAGGACATCCCTGTCTCACACCTCTTATAATTCTGCACAACTTACCTATATATCTGTTAATGAATGAGGCTGTAAATGCAATATTGTAATAAATTTGTACCCATTCTATGACAGGTTGAGGGAACTTAATTTTTTGTAAACAGGCCCAAAGATATGATGTGCCACCCTATCAAAGGCTTTAGTCTGATGTAGGCCAAGTAAAAACCCTGATAACTCCCCAGTATTACCATTTTCCATTACTTCTCTCAGTAATACTAAATTGTCTGTAATCTGTCTGCCTGGCACAGAGCAAACTGGGTGGGAGAGATGATATCCGGAAGAACTGTTGTCATCCTATTACCAAGAATCTTAACAAGTATTTTAATGTTAGAATTCAATAAGGTAATGGGTATTCAGTTCTGCAGCGTCTCCCTATCTCCTGATTTACAGATTAAATTACGAGACCTGTGTTTAAAGTAGCTGGTAAGCATTTTTGTGTAAGACAATTTCTAAACACTTGTGTCAATTCTGGCAACAGCACCTGACCAACCTGGGCATAAAGCTCATTTGGGATACCATCCGGTCCCAGAGACTTGCCAGAATGTAATTGTGCTATAACATTCTGTTATTTCTGTTGTAGTAATGGGAGCAATTAAGGAATCAAAAAAATGTTCTCGAATTTTCGGAAGAGTGCACCCTTGCAATCATCCCTGTATCCCAGAATCATGGAAACATGGATCTGCAGAAAAGGTTTTTTAAAATATATTGCTCAATTTCTTGTAATATGTCCACTTGCTTATATTTAATATCACCCTGTGCTGTCCGTAATTGTTTAATATTTTTTTGTTTCTGTTGTTGTTGACAAAAATCATAAGGATTGCTAAAAGCTTCTGTACCCTGAGTTCCAAATCTTTATTCTAATTCTAGAGACTTCATTCTATCATTCTGTATATTTATCATTTCATGCTTAATGTGTGCCATGTTCTCCTGAGAAATATCCTTACCTGGTTTTGTAGTGTATGTAAGTGGTTTAATTCATTTCTGAGAGTCCTGAAGGGTCAGTGTTATGCTTGCCCTTAAGTTTACCTATTTTTTGGAAATATTCCCTCATGTCCTGTTCAGTATCCTCCCACTATACTTGTGTAGACTCAAAGAGAGAATACACTGATTTTCTGGCATCTAGAACATATTGAAAGCCTTTTTGAACTTCAGCGATTTCTAATGAAGAAAGATTTAATTTCCAAAACCCGGGGCCTCTAGTTGTTTCCTGAAAATTTGAACTAGTTATAGTAAGCAAGCCGTGAACAGAAGTAACAACTGACTGTATGTGCATTCCACTGAAATGTAATGCAGGGATCAAAAAGACAATCAGTTCTAGTAGGTTTTTCCCCTGAAAAAAGGTAAACAAAGGTTGTTGATTTTGTCGAAAAAAAACTATCTCCGAGTCCTGTTTTATGGAGTAGAATATTAAGAAAACTAGCATTGCATAGCAATATTGTTTATAATTTTTTTGGTCCTGATCAACAAATAATCTGCAAATATTAAAATCTTCCCAAAAAAATTATATTCTTACTTGAGTACAAATATGGCTGAATTAGCTTCAAAAGTTCTATCCTCAAAACCTTACCTTAGTGAGCATAGATATTAATTGAAAATCCGCCCCATATATCTGAACATTCAATAACAATGCCCTCCCTGGATCAATATCTACCATATGAATAACTTTACAATCTGAAAATGTAAAACAAATCCTCAAGCCACAAGTGACATCTGTGCCCCCTGACCAGTAACTTGGGCCCCAAAACCAAGAATCTGAAGCCGTTGTAAAATCCTCTGAATCACACAAATGAGTGTCTTGCAAAAATACAATGTCAAACATGTAGTAAGAAAATAATGCATAGGTAGCCAACCTTTTCTTTCCTGACCTGATGCTGTTCACATTTAAACTGGTTATGGTTAAGTCATACTTTGGGTGGGAATGCAGCCAAGTGGTTTAGGTCATAAAAGGTTTTTTTCACACATTCTTCCTTATACCTAGACTAGGGCCCATTCTTTTCTTTTTTTTTTTTGGGGGGTCTTTAACTGAGTCAGGTTGAGAACCCTGTTTGGTAACTAGTTCCATTTTTGAAGAAGCACAAGACTCTGCTTCAGACATACTCTCTTCATCCATTTGTTCCTATAGCAACACCTCAAATTTATTAGAAACAGAAATGCCCTACTTATCAGGGTAAGATTTAGGATTAGCAGAGTGAGAAACCTCTTTTACTGGGATAGGTTGAAGCTCACATGCAGGTGCTGGTGGAGGGGCCATAGGATTAATTCCATCCTCCTGCTGTTGCTGGTTGACCTGTGGGGATCCTTTAGATGTAGATGGTAAAACCTGAATGAGTTCAGGATTTGGAGGTGTACTAGACAAAAGGGGAGATGGGTTCTCTGTTTTGCTGCTTCTGCATATGTACGACTGGTGGGTAAAGGGTGAATGTGAGTCATAGAGGGAGGGCCAGAAGAAGCCTGGTTTCTGAATGAATGAATCATTTCTCTAGATGTTTTCAAAAGATAGTGGTCCTGTATGCCATAATCAGCATCATCTGTATTATGTGCTGCCATAGGGCAATCAGCAAAACTGTGGCCACCATCTCCACATAAGTTGCAGAAAGGGGTATTGTCACAATAATAACCAGAATGTCCCAGCTCCCCACAGTTTGTACATTGGATCTCATTACAAGATTTGTTCATATGCCTGCCAGATCCACATTTATAGCAGTTCCTCAGTTGCCTAGGATAGAAATGAACCCTTTATCTATGCAAAAGTTGAAAGTCAGCCTGTTGTTGTGTCAGCTCCACCTTTATATGCCACCCCCATTCTAAAACCCTTCACAGTCAAAAACAGGTTCAGGTAAACCTTTCACCTCACAGTGTCTTTCCAGCCAAAAGATAATATCCACCACATTCACCCCTTCACTTCTGAAAAGCACAGTGATATAATGAGCCACTTGCTTGGTAAGAGGGGATTACCTGAAAAGGTGTCCATAAAGGGTTCATTTTCAGTAAGTATGGTTAGCCCAAAAGCTCTCCAAAAGTTCTGGGGTCCTAAAGCTGATGTTGAACGAATGTTCCCATGATGTGAATTAATGCATACTCATCCCCTGGTGTAAAGCTTAAAGATTGCTTTAATAATATTTGTCCCACATATTACCTGTCTGGGAGTTCCTCTGACCCTCCCAAATAATGCAGTCTGATGACGTTTCTACGTTTAGCAAGTTCAATAACTCTACTGAAACGATTAGCAGACTGTGGTCTTATTATAGTGGGATGTTCCTCTCCATTTTTATCTGGGGGAGCATCCACAGAAACAGTTATACTGTTTTCCTGAGATGTCGTGGGGAGTACACCTTGATCTAGTACCCTATCTCTCTGTGTAGTATCAAAGAACAATTCCTGTTGTGAACCCCAACAGTGAAAAGTTATACTACAGGTAGATGCCTGTGTAGTATTTGAAACAGGTGCTTCAGGAGTTCTGGAAACCATAGATGACCGTGCACCTGGCCTCTGTTCTGGTAGTATTGGCTCCTTGTAGTCTGGATCTGCAATCCACTGACCCATCACAAGACGTTTCCATCCCACTTTCTGAAGCGCCGCATCAGGTGACCATTGTTCGCCCTGTTGATGCTACTTATTGCCGTCTTTTTCTTTTGTAAACTTCAAGCCATCCACCTCCTGTCCAGTAGATCCAAAGACAAAAAGGTCAAATTGGTGCTGTAGAAATCACAGCTGACTCCTCAGGCATTCTAGTCCAAGTCTTGTCAGTCTCCTCCAGTTGATGTTTCACTTGGGCAAATTCCTTTGCCACCCAATGAAAGTTCTATAACAATCGTCTTCTCCACTCTTCCATGTAATGAGGCAAACCATCGTCTTCTCTGGGGATTACAGAGACAGTCTCCAAAAATGAAATAGAATCTGATGGAAGTACTTCCTGCATAATGACTTACTGCTTTCTCTGAGGTACTTCCTATTGCATGTAGCTTCCCAGCCAATGCTATACTGGCTCCACAGGCTCCGTTGTCTGCCGAGATAGTGCACCCCCTACCAATGAGTAGAGGAGTTTCCCCAGTATCCTGGCCAGGTTTCCCCCATTCACTAAAAATACCACAAACAGCTTAGTCTGGTTCAATTTTAGTTGCTTACCATTTGTATCTTCCACCTTCCACCCCCAGTCACCCCTGAAAAAGAGACTTCTAGTCTCAGTGGGCCTACCAGGTCAACAAAATTCAATAAATAAATAAGCCTAACAGCCTTGTTCAACAGCTCACTAGAAATAGGGATAGCTCTGGAGGACTGGAGAAGGTCTGACATGATACAGCTAATTAGCAGTAGCAGGACCGAAGCTAGTAATTACAGAACAATCAGTGTAACTTCAGTAGTGGGGAAACTAATGGAAACCCTACTGAAAGAGAGGCTTTTTGAGATCCAGAATCCAATGGACTGCAGGACCACAGGCAGCATGAATTTGGGGGTCAGAAGTCTTGCCCCAAAAATCTGATAGATTTCTTTGGTAACACCCTATATGGGTGAGTATTATTTGAGCGGCTCAATATGAGCAACTCAGTAATATCTCTCACCTGTAGGGCGAGTGGAGTACAATTGCACCGAATGATTATAATGGGTGTAGCACTGAGAGACATGTGCTACACTTGTGAGAAAGGAGATAAATAGATCTATTTGGCCAAGCCCTACTGAGCTGGCTGTGTGGCCTAGTGGCTTGGGCCACTGCCTGCGGTGCTGGGTTCAGATCCTGGTGCAGAAAGCTATTTTATTCTATGGGCACTACAAGGAAGTGGCTAACCAAGCACCAATAGCGGGGCCCAAACCAAAAGGAAAGTACTCACAGAAAACCAGTGAAACAGGCCTGCTCCTCACTGCTGTCTTAGAACCATGATAAATCCACACATGTTGAAGAAAGGTTAAAAAGCCATTTTTTATTCAACAATCTGGCAAACCAGTAAAACGCTCTAAGTACCCCTCCCAAGAAGAACAGCCAAACGTTTTCATGAGAAAATGCGCTTTCTCAAGGCTGAGGTGGTAAGGGGTAATGCATCCTTTTAAAATACTCTTAAAGGTCAGGTTTAAAGGCAATGATAAAAACGCAAGTCTAGTGCAAAATACATATTATGTGCATTAAAGAGTTGTTCGTAAGTCCCCTAGAAACACTTTTTTCCAAAACCACCCAAAAAAACATTATGCAAGTGTCATATAAAATATATGGACCAGATATTCAAAAGGGTTGCGCATGGCGCAACAGTGTTGCATCATGCGCAACCCACTGATGCGTCCCAGCACGATATTCAAAAGGGAAAGGTGCACGGCACAAATCCCGATGCGCCGGAGCGCATCAGTAATGTATGCAGGCACAGGTGGGGGGGCATGCCCATGCAAAACCTGCACAGCCCAATATTCAACCCGGGATGTGCAGAGCCATGCATGTGCAACCCCTACCTGTGCCAGTACAAAAGTTACGCCAAAAAAAAAAAAAAAAAAAGGAACAACTGATGGCCACCCACAGGTGAGCGCGTGCAAGCATGTGCGGCAGCTATCACCTGTGGGTGGCCACCAGAACTCCGGCTGCACTTGGCGGTGCCCCCATGCCTGATAATGGACATTTGTAAAATAAATAATAAAATGTACAATATCCCAGGTGGTCAGTGGACCGCTATGTACTTGATCGCAGGCATCTGTCAAAAAGAAAACAGTCCAATATCCTGGTGGTCCAGTAGACCGCTATATGCCCGATCGTGGGCATTTGTAAACAAAATATTCCAATATCCCTGGTGGTCAGTGGTACCCCCACCACCCACTGAGCCTCACCGCCCTGCTTCCCCGGTCAGCGCGGGCGGCAGCACCACCGCCTGCCGCCCGCTGCCCCCGACTGACACCTCGGTAGGGCTGCGCCTACTGGTTCTGGCGTGAGCCAATGGGCATGCAGCCTCTGTAATACACATTCAGATTATTCACGTATCTGGAATGGTGGCAGTCATGATAAGGGGCATGGCCATTGGCTCACGCCAGAACCAATGGGCGGCAGCCCTACCAAGGTGTCAGTCGGTAGGCAGCGGGCAGCAGGTGGTGGGTACTGCCGTCACCGGCTGACAGGTGGGGAGCAGGGAAGGGGCTCAGTGGACGGGGTACCAATTGACCACCAGGATATTGGAATATTTTGTTTTACAAATGCCCGCGATCAGGCATATAGCGGTCCATTGACCACCAGGGATATTGACTGTTTTCTTTTGACAGATGCCTGTGATCGGGCACATAGCGGTCCACTGGACCACCAGGGACATAGGAATGTTTTCTTTGACAGATGCCACGATTGGGCACATAGAGGTCCACTGGACCACCAGGGATATAGGAACGTATTCTATTTTACACAGATGCCGCTATTCGGGCTGCAGAAGCATCGATCCCGATGGCTGCTGCCTGGCGGGGCGCCAGGCACAAATCGTCGGGGATCGGTGCACCTACATGCAAATGGAGCCATAATGACATGCAAATGGCCCCATGTGCGCTTTACATACATTATGGCCCCATTTGCATGTTCAGTTTTGAATATCGCGGTTGCTGTGCATGATGCAATGGAACTTGCGCTAGCGCATCCCCATGCTCCACTCTGGCCACTTGCGCTGGCACAGTGCCACTGTGCCATGCACACTGGTGGTGGCCAGGGTGCGATATTCAAAGCTGCTGAGCCATGGCGCAGCTCCATTGAATATCATCCAGTCCACACCCCTGCGCAGCCAAGTTGCGCTGCGTCCAAGCTTGCACCACAGCCTGGTGCAGTTTGAATATCTGGGCCTATGTGGCTATATAAAGAGCCATCATACAAAAAGAATAACTAGATATAGCTATAATTATATAACAAATATTCCTAATATATCATATAACAGATAAATACATTTTATTATTGCCTTTAAACCTGACCTTTAAGATTATTTTAAAAGTATGCATTACCCCTTACCACCTCAGCCTTAAGAAAGTGCATTTTCACAAGAAAACATTTGGATGTTCTTCTCAGGATGGGCACTAAGAGCGTTTTACTGGTTTGCCAGATTGTTTAATAAATAATTACTTTTTATCCTTTCTACGTGTGTGGATTTATCATGATTCTAAGACAGCAGTGAGGACCTAACCTGTTTTGCTGGTTTTCTGTATTTTCTTCTATGTCCACTCCCCCTGGAGCTGACAATCTTTATTTTGGAGGGTGCGGGGCTTTCCACATAAAAAATGTGTTTTCTTTTTCTTGTTAAGTAAGCGACCATCGCTATTAGCAATAGTCAGTGCTGTGCAGTTCGCCCTTTTGACACCAGGCGATTGTTGTTCACACGCGTTATGTGATCAGCAATCTTATAGACTTGTTATTATCACATGAAACCATTTATTTGACTGTATGACCAGGGGAATAGATCAGTGGAGGGCAGTAGATGTGGCTAATCAGGACTAGAACAAGGTCTTTGACACTGTACGGAACAGAAGGCTGATTAGAAAGATGAAATAAAACAAAAAAAAAAACAGTAAGCTGCACAGAATGGAATGCACATCTAATTTTCTGTTTCAGGACATTCATGGTTTTGAAGTTGACCAGTTTAGGAGTGGGATCAAGATTGGTAGAGTGGGTTCTAACTGGTTAACAGACAGAGGGTCATGGGTAAGTAAGGAATAAGACACAACGAGGTGTGGTTTATGGCCTGATAAGATCACACCCCAAGTGCATAAGGAGGCATGAGGCACTTGTGGCTTCAAACAGGCATGGGATAGGCATAAGGGAGCAATACAAATGACTATGAATAGATAGACCACTGACAGAGCAAAGGCCGATGGCACATTTATAAGGTAGAAAAAGAAATGGGCAGACTGGATGGGCCTTGCGGTCCTTATCTGCCGTCAACTTCTATGTTTCTATGTTTCTATGCCTTTAGCACCTGGGAAGTGTTCTTATCAGGCCATAAACCACACCTTGGAGTGTCTTATTCCACTTATAAAATGGGTCCCACAGTAAAAATGTTAATTAAAAAATTTACTTAAAAAGTGTACATAAATAGAGTAAAAAATATGATATCAGTGGAAAAAAACAAAAAGTAGTCCTCCTCAGTCTTGGAATCTAGCTGTTTAATTAAAAGTTCATTACAGGGGTTGGTGTCTGTCTGTCTCTCCACTCAACACCCACGGTACCCACACACATCATCACTCAAAATCTTGTGCAGTGTTTATTTTAGTTTTCTTCAAATTTCAGAATTCGTCTATGTCTGTCAGAGTGACAGAATGCCCACACAGTTTCAGTTCGAATGAGTGGGCAGGAGCGAGCATGTCCCATATCAGCTGGCGCTCCTAGCGCGATGTTTCTTGCCGCCGCCCCAAATAATGTTTGTGTTCTTTTTTATTCTTTTTTTTAATTGTTGTCTGTTTCATTTACTTGAGCTCTTTCATTACATAGTGAGTCTCATTTGACTTCTAGAGAGTGGGTCTGATATTGGTTGGTATTCCTAGTGTGATGTTTCTTGCTGTCCCCCCCCCCCCCCAATACACAAATCTTTTTTGTGTCTGATATTGGAGAATTCAAGAATGTATTGGACATACATAAGGCAGTTCTAGGGTGGGGGGGGTAGGAGGAAGTAGGCTGCTGGTTAACTAGGATCTGCAGCTTATCCCTTAGGTAGGGAAATGGGCAGAACTAGGTGAGCCAAGCGGTCCTTATCTGCCATCAAATTCTATGTTTCTATGTTTTGGCTGGTGTTCCTAGTGTGATATTTCTTGCTGCCCCCCTTGCTCATACACAAGTCTTTTTTGTGTGTCCTTTTTTATTATTTTTTTAATTGTCTTCTGCTTCATTTACTTGAGGTCTTTTAATTTACATAGCAAATCCCACTTAATTGACTCGTAGCGAGCATATTCCTTCCCGGCCACCGTACAGAGTGTTTTCCATCTTCGCTTTTACCTTCTACTCTGTGGTGCATTTGGAGATTCCTTTACTTTAGTTTCTTCAATAAGGTTGTATTTTAGTGTGGGGGAAGGGGTGTCCTGGACATTGCACACTTTATATAGTAGAACCAGATCAGATACCACAAATGGAGTGTGGCTAGGGTTTGAAACTTTCGGCACGAGAGCTTTGCATCTGCTACGGGAGAAACAGGCAGTGAGAAAATAAAACTTACACGTTGAAAATACTCATAGTTTTTCCTTGTGAGGGGGGCCTGGATGTATTTGATTTAGGGACTTGTCTGTCAGTAAGTGAAACACAGCGTGTGTGTGGGGGGGGGCCCTAGTGTTCTCCAGCTTGGGTAGCCAGCTCCTTTTGAAAAAGGTAGAGGTTGGCACTTAGCACAGTAATCTCTCTTGTAAACAGTCCTGTCTGGCTGAAGAGGTACTGGTTGCTACAGTATGTGCTGGCAAGGACATGGCAAAAAGTACCTCTCAGCCAATCAGGAACCGGAAATCTCCTGACCTATTTTATAATAGCACATACCTGAAAAAAATGGAGAGTAACCAGTTGGGTGCCAACAGGTTTGGTACTTTGACCAGTCCTCTTCAATATCTTAACTTCAGCACACTGCAGAAAAACTGGGAAGAAATGCATGCCTTTTTGCTGATGACATCAAAACCTATAATAGGATGAATACTCAGGAGGGTGTGGAGAAAATGTACAGTGATCTGGGAAAGTGGAGGAGTAGTCAAGGACATGACAGTTGGGGTACAATGCCAAAAGTGTAACATAATCCACCTTGGGCATAGGAACCCTGGTGCTGAGTCATGAATGGAGTGGAGTTATTGGCAGTCACTAGACAGAAATAAGCATTTGTTAATGCCCAGTGTTCGCTTGCAGGTATTTGCATTGGTGTTTGGCATTTATGCAGCATCCCCCAGTTACATTCATGTCCCTTTAGCATCCATATCCCAACAGAGTACCTCTCTGCAGCTCCTCTTGTATCTGATCAACATATCACCCTCATACTTAAGTGTCTGTCTTAGGAACCCTAACACCCTGGGCGTGCTCAAGGGAACGAGCCTGTGTGGAAACTGCACAACCCACGCTTGTAACACAGTCATTCAGTGGAATTATTTCACCAAATTTTCAACATAGGCATTTTGTCACCTCTGGTCATAAACACTTTCACTATGGTTTTCTTACTGTACACCGAACACTGATTTCCCAGAGCGACTGCACTATTCTACGTCGGAAGTGTGAAAACACATTTCAGCCAGAATGTGAAAAATGACAGCTGAACTGTTCATAAGGAGGTGTGGTAAAATGCAAATGTTGGAAATCTGGAGTGAAAATATGACAAATTTGCGAAATTACGAGTGCACATGGAAACTTCGCAACGCACGTTCGTAAACAGTCATTGTTTGGAATTTTTGCACCAAATGTTCAACATAGGCATTTTAGGACATCTGCTCATGAGCGTTGTCACTGTGATTTTCTTACTCTGTACGAACATGATTTCCCACAGCAGCTGCGCTGTATGCCGAAAAGTGCTGAAAACACATTTCGGCCAGGATGTGAAAATGACAGCTGTACTAGTCATAAGGAGATGTGGAAAATGGCAATTTTGAAAATCTGGAGTGGAAATATTACAAATTCACAAACTTACGAGTGTGCTGAGAACTGCGCAATGCATCGCTTCATAACACAGCCATTTTATGGACTTTTGCCACCAAATTTTCAACATAGGTATTTTAGGACCTCTGCTCATGAACAGTGTCACTGTGATTGTTTTACTCTGTAGAGAACACTGATTTCCAACAGTGACTGTGATGTTTTGCGCCTGAGGCGCAAAAACACATTTCGGCTAGGATATGAAAAATGACAGCTGAACTGTTCATAAGGAGGTGTGGAAATATGCCTATGTTGAAAATCTAGAGTGAAAATATTTCAGATTTATTTATTTACTGTATAATCGGAATTACAATCCTTTGAGTCATAGACTCTTTTGCAAAGGCTCCACGTCGTTTACAGGGGGTGGAGGGAGAACCAAAGTACAAGGAAGACAGACGGAACGAGCAATTATATACAGGTTTCAGTACAGACAGTATTTATACAATGGCTCCACGGTGGTTACAGGGGGTGGAGAGACACAAGACAATATAAAGCATCAAAAGAAACACATTTTTTTTTTTCTTTTACACTTCAATTTTTACAGGTTACAGAATTGACATGGCAGTTGAGAGGCATTTTAAAAGCTTTTGGGAGGCATACATGTGGGCCCAAGACAGAGCTAAAAGCGGAGGGAGATTCATGAATTTATGAGTGTGCATGGAAACTGCACAATGCACACTGGCAAAACAGTCAGTTTTTTGAATTTGTTCACCAAATTTGTAACACAGGCTTTTTGAGAGCGCACCTCATGAACACTGACACTGTAGTTTCGTTAATCGATCCCGAGAGGTGATTCCACGCAGTGACCACAAAATCACCTTTCTGGACAGAATAATGCTTTGACAGTGACTGAATTCATGAGAAAGGGTGTCAAGAACCTCAGGTTGAAAATTTGGTGCCAAAAGTAGAAAAAATGGCTGAGATATCGACCAAAGTTGGAAAACCTTACTTATGCCATTATACAGCTTACCGGCATTTCCTCAGTTCGCGGTCAGCTTTGAAGAGTGCAGACGTGTTCCCGGTCCACTGAAGATCATCGTGCCAGCCTCTGGAGGTGAAGTATGGAGTGAGGGGGTGAGCAGAGGGTGGGCATGGGTTGGCGTGGGGGGTGAGCCAAGGACTCACCAAGGGACCATTTTCTTGTTTTACAGGAATAAAAAAAAAGACAAAAACTGACACTTTTGGCACACTGGGGTGGGCTCCCAGCATGCCACCTACCTATTTGTTGGGGGGCAGTGGAGCCAGCAGGGATTGAGCACCCCCACCAGCCATACAGTGTGTGTTGGGGGGGAGCATGAGTGCGTTGGGGTGGGCTCCCAGCGTGCCAATTGGTTGTTTTTTTGGGGGCTGCAGCTGACGGGGGATTGGACTCTCCCATGGGCCACACAGTGTGCTGGGGGGGTTCATGAGCCGAGGGAGACTGGGCATCCCCCTCGGCACACAAGGTGGGGACCAGGGACAAAAGGAGGGAAGGGAAGATATTAGCAGAGGGAGGAAGCAGGAAGGATTGCCGAGCTGTGCATGACAGCAGTTCGGCTATGTATGCTAATTGCATACATGCTACCACCACAGATTGCAGCGGACCTTTTCTTTAATGTGAAGACAAATACAGTCAAACTGCTGTCATACACAGCTCGGCATGTACTGGTTCCCTAGGACTGCATCTGCTACACTAATCACTGCACTGGGGAGGAGAGTCGCACACCTCCAAAACTCATGCTGTTGCAAGGCGTTCCTTGCGCATGCGTGCAAGTGAACGTAAAAAAGGGACCATGAGGCTATTTTATCAGAGGACCTCAAGGTGGCAGTACAGTGTGGCAAGGCAGTATAAAAAACTGGTGGGATGCTGTGGTGCATAGGGAGGGGTATCACTAGCAGGAGGAGGGATGTGTGCTGCAACTGTATTGCTCTCTGGTAAGCCCAATCCTGCAGTACTGCATTCAGTCCTGGAGACCGCATCTCAGAAAGAACATAGGGTGGGGCAGTCCATGGGAGGGCACCCAGAATGGTGCAGGGACTACAAGGGAAGCCCTATGAGGAGAAACTAAGGGTTTGCAATAATGCGCTCTGACAGAGAAAAGTGTTAAAAGTGACATGATTGAGATCTACAAGTACATAACAGGGGTGAACAGGGCGCAGGAGTGGAGCCTATTCTAAATTAGGATTAGCTCCAGGACTAGGGGACATTCAATAAAGTTGAAATAGGGGAAGTTCAGGAGGGTTGTGAAAAAACATTTCTTTACTGAGAGTGGTGGAAACATGGAACCAACTGTTAACCGAAATGGTGAACGCTAAAATGATAGAGGGCTTCAAGCCTGTGTGGGATAAACACAGAGTGGGAATACTTGGGCAGACTGGGTGGGCCAAGTGGTCCTTTTCTGCTGATAGATTATGTTTCTGTGCCTCTATGTTGCTCATGCACACCTGTTGTATGTTGCTTCACTCCCATCCCTGTTACCCTAACCTTAATTCCCTTTGACTTTACCCCACTCCCTTTTAAAACATGCAACTGTTTTACAATTGACTACCCCCTCTGGTATTGCATTCCATCCTATCACCAGTCGCTCTGTGAAGAAGTGCTTCATGGACACCTTCTTGTACCTACCCTGCCCTAGCTAACTTGTAGCTGTACCCTCTGGCATTCTTATTTTCATTATGTTAAAAAGATCCCTAACATAGACCTTGTTTATACCTTTGAGGTATGCCCCTCCACCTCTCCTCAAGTGAGTAGTACATGTTCAGATTCTCTAGTCTCTGTTCATAAGGGATGCCCTGTTGCACTTGAGTCATCTTTGTAGCCCTTTTCTGCACCACCTTAAGCTGATACAAACATATAAACATGCGATAAAGCCAACAGAATAAGGCCATTTAGTCTATCTAGTCTGCTCATATTACAGGGTCCACAGCTGAAGCAACAAACCTTGCCCCCCATTCCCCTATCCTTTTCCATCTCCCTCTGAATCTATCCCAGCCTTTCCTGAATCTACCCACTGTCTTCAATGAGCTCACCTCTTCCAGCAGCGGATTTCAACTAGTTAACAGCCTCTCTGTGAAGAAATGCTTCCTAGCCTCCTTCCTAAATGCCCCCTACCAACTTAAGGCTGTGTCCCCTAGTGTTTTGGTTGCCATGTAGCTTAAAGAGACCCTACTTATTCACAGTTTTTATCCCTTTCAAATACTCAATCATGTTCTCTATATCTCTGTCTCTCTCTCTCTCTCTCTCTCTCTCTCTCTGACTCGCGCTCTCTCTCTCTCTCCTCTCCTCCAGAGAGTACATGCTCAGGGTTTCCAACCTCTCCTCATATACTTTACCTGTTGGCCCATTATCATCTTTATTGCCCTCCTCTGGACTGTCTCCAGCAGGTAAATATCCTTTTTAAGGTATGGTCATCAGTACTGTACGCTATATACTTCAGATGTGGCCTCACCAGTGACCTGCGCAAGGGCAGTATAACCTCACCTAGTGCTGATCCCCCTGGCTATGCAGTCCAGCATTTTATTTGCACTTGCTACTGCTTTCCTGCACTGCGTGGAGTGCTTCAGCTAACTAGTGATCATCACTCCCAGATTCTTCTCCTCCTCTGTTGTACATCCCCAGACCCCTCCCAGGTCATACACTGTTCCAAGATTCTTGGCTCCAGCTTTAACTTTACATTGAAGCCAAGCTGCCAAATCCTAGACCAGTACCTGGCTAGATCAGCGCTACAAGAATAGCACCAGTCAACTGAGCGCTAGTCTGGATAGTGCTACCAAGTACAGTGAGCAGGGATGTAGAGCGCTTGTGATATACGCTTCACTGCTCACTATCCATGGTGCTGCCACAGGACAAAGGCAGCAATATACCAGGGACTGGCCGAGCTGCTCCTGTGGCATTGAAGTCTGGGCACCGAGCAGCTCGGCTGGAAGGCAGTGGAGACCAGGGTTCTAATCTTGGTTTCCAACCATTTTATGCATATCGGGACTTTTTTTTTTTTTTTTTTTTAAAACAGTATTCCACGGCCCCACAACTTTAACTTGCCCCGCAATCCAGTACCCCCCTCCCCAGAGCAGGAGTGGGAATTTATTAGTCTGGGTGGTGTGGGGTGCTGAGCCTCCGATATCAAGAGGGGTGCAGGGGTCAGAGCCTCCCGCAAAAACAAAATTGACGGCATTTTTGCTGCTCTGTTTATGCTGATGGCATTTAGGTCAGCTATGTTTCAATCTAGTGCCTCCCAGATCACCTCTCAGTTTTTCCAGATCCTCCTTAGGGTCTTATATCCCTTTGACTGTGACCACCCTCCAACAGAGCTTGGTGTCGTCTGTGAATAGTAGGGCTGCAGGTTCGGTTTGATCTGTCCCTTAAAATAGGTGAACTCCCCATGTTCGCTGGTGTCCACAAAGCGCAAACATTTTGTGTAAATGTGCGAACTTTAGTTTGTCCTTAAACATATAAAAAACAAAAAAAAGTAATGCCTACCATAGCGCATGCCCCTGGGCTTCCAGCCGACTCAGCTGTCATGTGGTGCATTACTGCAAGAGACCAGGAGGTCATGAGACCAGACGTCACCCCCAGTGTCACTACCGTTTTGATTGGTTGATGCCTGGAATCCAAGGAGCAACAATGGTGACCATTGCTTAGGTTAGTAGTACAGCAGGTCACATGTCAGTATGTGGGATACTGCTGCCTCAGATGTGCAAGTGAGTTCCAGTAGTGTGCATGCATTATTTGTTTGTGGTCGTGGTGGACGGTTTGAGTCAGAAAGTAAAACATACATACACTGCATATTAAATAAACTGTCGATTCGTCAACTTTGTTTTGTGGCAGGAAACTGGCAAAAGGAAAAAAGGCTTAGTTTGTGGCGTTAAGTTTCAACCCAAAGGCAAAACTAGGAAAGGGAGGGAGAAAATGAAAGGCAGTGAGGGATCCATTCTGATCTGAGGGGATGCCCAGTAGGGCAGGGAGTGGGGGCTACAGGCATGTAATGACTGCAGATTTAACAGATGGTGGGGAGTGAGGTGAGGTGATGCATTTTGCATGTGCTTCACATTTTCCTTATCAAATCATTCCTTGATCTTTGTTGTGGCTAGAAAAAATGCATTAGTGTTTCACCGGGGCATAAATGGAAGGGAGAGAGAAAAAAAATACAGATTAAAGGGCGGGGTTGGAATGCTGATCTGGGGAGGGTAGAGTGTCTGAGTATATGTGTGTGTGGCAGGCTACTATTGGACTGCAGGAAGTGAAAAGAATGTGGAGGGCTGGACAGGAGAAAAAGTACAGAAGTGCAGAGTTTACAGTCTGGCTCTGTTGATTTGTGCTAGGGAGCACTGCTACAAACAGGAAAGCAATGTCTAGGTTAAAAAAAAAAACATTTTGGGGAACTGCAGGGAGAGAAAGAGAAGGGCAGGCTCAGAAGAAAGACCTCCATCTCTCCAGTACTACTAGCGACTCGGGGTTCGATTCTCAAAGCCCTGGGTTTGACACAAGGTGCCTGTGCTAAAAATAAATGGCACAGGTGGCACCTTGCATCAAATATTGCCCCCTGAGCTATTCACAAAGGCAGCCTGTGTCAATCACAGGCTCCCTGCCCCAAACGGGCCTTGTGGTGCCACCAGCCCTGCACCCAAAAATGGGCTGTGACATGGTGCTAGGGGGGCTTGTGGCAGATGGGGGCTGCCATATCCCTGAAAGTGGGATTCAAAAAAATCATCCAGAGGGAAAATTTCTAAGTACCTTTAGACTAGCAAGGGCTGGTCTATAGGTACTTATAAATATCCCTCTGGGAGTGATTGGTGCAGTGTGGCATGCCAATCTACATTTACTGGAATATATGTACTTAAAGCAATCCATGGTGGACTAGCGGCTCCACTCCCTGACCCCTGTTGGTGCCAGTTCATAGAAAATATTCCCCATGCTCCCCCTCCCCAAACCTCACTACTGCTAGTACTAATATGAATGATATTGCCCCTGCCCTGGTAGTATAGTGGTCCCCTCACCCCAGCAGGTAGTGTCCACCATCCTGCTCCATCCCCCATCCTGAAGCAGAGCCAGTGACCAGCACAGACCACCTCATACCTCTGCCGCTGGCGGACGACTGACCTGTAAATGAATGTACTGTAATGCGTATGCAGTGACAGTCATCAATCAATGAGCATGTACTCCTTACAGTATGACATTGATAGGTCAGTCGGTGGCCAGTCACACAGGTGTGAAGTGAGCTGTGCTGTTCACTGGCTCTGCTTCAGGATGGGGTGAAGCAGGGTGGTGGCCACTACCTGCTGGGGTAGGGGGCCACTATACCACCAGGGTAGGGGCAGTATTATCCAATATTAGTTCTGGCATGACCAGCAGGGTTCGAGGAGGGGGGCATGGAGTATACTTTATATGTTACATGAATTGGCCCCAGTGGGGATTGGGGAGGGGGGCCACTAGTTCACCAGGGTCTAGAGCGGTGCTGGACAGCCCTGCAGCTTCCAGCAAACACTCTTGGTGCATCACCTGTTCGGCACCAGGCCACAGTTGCTGTTAGCCATGGGACTTTGCCACTGGGACCCTGCCCACTAGAGAACTGGGCACATGGTCCCTGGTGCATTGGGCTTCTGTGCAAGCTGTTGTTTGCCGCAGCTTGCACGCATCACAGCACGGTTTGAGAATTGAGCCATTAGGTTGTTCACTGCTGACAGGTTAAAGAAGTAGATAACATTACCATTAATTTCACAGCACTGTGCTGCAATGCAAACTAAGCTAGACAGCTAAGTTTGAATCCCATAAACTCCCTCTTGAATACTGTGTGATCTTGGCAACTTAACGTCCTTGTGCTCTCAGAGGTCGCACCTGGAAAGCTCCTAGTCTGGCTTAGTGTGCTATTCTTCCAGTTTAATCAGTTTCCCCTGTACCTTATTTTTTTATTCCTGCAAGTGCTTTAGAGTACCTATGGTAATCAGTTTCCCAAGCAACCCCCTGCTGTACTGACCTATTAGTGAATACACATACCTGTGTTTTCACTACTTAAACTACCTGACTCGACACAGCTAGTAGCTGTTTACTGACCTGTCTGAGAATAAATCTCCCTGTTTCTTTTGGTGCAGCTACTTGACACAGCTGGCAATGCTGTACTGACCTGTTTGGGAATAAATTTAAATATGTTACTCAATGCACATGCACATGAGGGTCATTTTACCATGTAAAATGTTTCTTTTTTTTTTTGCATTATATTCTATAGAACCTTGTTATACCATGTAGAACCTGGTTTTACTTACTAGAATTCATTTTTTTACTTAGTAGAACCTAGTTTTCCTTGGTAGAACTTGGTTATAAATGGTAGAACCCAGTTCTACCTGGTAGAACCCAGCTCTACTGGGTTCTACCTAGTAGAACCAGGTAGAACCAAGAAGAACCTTTTTGGGTTCTACTCAGAAAGTTTGTGAGGTGGAACCTTTAGAGTTTTGTGCAGCCGTAGTGAATAGGCACATTGCGCCCTTAATGCCATCCTCAATATTACTGATGAAAGCATTGAACAACACTGGTCCTAGAAATGAGGCCTGCACTTCCTGATGCTAGATAACTGTCCCCCCACCACTACCATCTTGGTCCTGTTTCTCAGGGAGATATACACCCATCTGGTCATCTTCTCCCCAACCCCAAAATCCAACAACTTACTGATCAACCTCTTGTGGGGTACAGAGTCAAAGGCGTTGCTGAAGTCCAGATAATGATTTATATCATTACTGCGTTGGGGCTCCATTATTGCACATAGTACCTCAGATGTGGTTGCACCATGGATCTGTGTAGTGCAAAATGACCTCCTTCCTCCTACTAGTGAACCCCCTTGAAATGCAACCTATCTTCCTATATGCATTGACCACAGCCTTATTGCATTTCATTGAAGATTTCAAGTTGATTTAGATCGTCATTCCCCAGATTCTCCTCCTCCTCTGAGGCTGTGACCATCACAGTCCCAATTCTGTACTTGGCTCTGGGATTCTTGCAATCTATGACCATTACCTTAAGCTTTATGCATTGAACCCCAGTTGCCAGATTCCAGACAGGTCTCTAATGCCTTTTTCTATATCTACCCTCCCACAGAGCTTTAGATTATCTGCAAAGGGGCATGTTTTGCTTTTGATGCTGTACCCAATGTTATTTAAGAACACATTGAGCAGGACCAGACCAAGCAATGACCCTGGCGGAACCCGACAGGTAACTCCCCTTATCCCTGAATCCTGCCCCACCACTATCTGTTGAGTTCTCCCACCTTGCCAGCTTGCCACAAACCTGGTCAGTTTCTCCCCTGCCCCCATGTCTGCCAGCATTTGATCAACCTCTAATAGGGGACTCAGTCAAAGTCCTTACTGAAATCCAGGTACAGTAAATGTACTGCTTGACCCCTGTCCATGGCCATAGTGATCCAATCAAAGAAGCTGATCAGATTTGTTTGGCAAGACATCATTGTCATAAACCCATGCTGCCCATCATCTTGTAGCCCATGTGCCTCAAGGAACTCGACCAACCTTTCCTTTAAAATGGTTTGTGACAGCTTACTAATAATTAATTTCATGCTGACTGGTTTATAGTTTCATGGCTTATCTCCTTGTGCAGGGGTACTATATCAGCTGTCCTCCAGTCATATGGCACCACACCTGTGTCCACAGAGCAACTGAACAGGCCAGGCATTGATGCTGCAAGAAATCTCACAAGCTCTCAGCACCTTTAGGTGCATGCCATCTGCCCCAGGGGACTTGTCCATCTTGAGGGCTTTGAGGACTCTGTCTTCCATAATTACGGTGTTGGATAAGTTATTTTTTCTATTACTTTTTATTATGTGTGGAAACTTGTTCCAGAAAGCTCTGTGCAGTCACTAGCAAGGCTAGAGAAGTACTAGAAAAAGTAATACACCTTACAATTGTAGTTACTTATTTTGATTTATAGAAAAACAATAGAAAAATAATAAATAACCATAACACATTACATTTTCTGAAAATAATGTTAGTTACTAATTACTTTCAAATAAATGTAATTAGTTACAGTTACGTATTTCTTGTGTATAAAAAGACATAAGTAATTGTAACTGTAAGGTGTATTACTTTTCCAGTACTTCTCCATCCTTGCTAGTAACTGCACAGAGCTTTCTGGAACAGGTTTTCAAAAGTAATAGAAAGTAATAGAAAAAGCAACTTACCCAACACTGTGTAATTACTTCCTCACTCATCTTCACTGCCCCTCATCCTTCACTACCCCTGTGAAAGTGGTCCATCCTTCTCCTCCGTGAAGACTGAGCAAAAGTATTCATTTATTACTTTGCCCTTTTCTTAATTGTCCTAAACCCATCCCTCCCTTTTCATTACTTTCACTATGTCTTCCCTCTTTTCTCCCAGATGTGCTGAAAGAAGGTATTGTCACCTTCCCCAAGCAATCCATAGCTCCATACCCGCCTCGACCTGCATTATCAACCTGCTAGTTGACTTTAGATTCTCTAAGTACTCAATTCTGTTTTCTTCCCTCTGGGTCTTCCTGTACTTTCTGAATGTAGCCTCTTTTCCGCTTACTGCTTTGCCCACCTCCTCTGTAAATGCAATGTGGTTTCCTCATACTATTCTTCTTTCACTTCTGTTTAAGGCAGGTTGCAGTAACAGACTGGCTCTCATCCCAGATCAAGTACTACCTTTCATCCACTCCCATGTCTGCCCTGAGTACTGGGGGGTCGCTTCACCAATAGTATCCCCATGTATGCAAAATTCGCCCTCTTGAAGTCAAGAGCATGTGTTTTCATGTCCAATACCTCTCATCCCAAATTTGCTTGAAACCACACTGACCAGTGATCACTCCCTCCCAGGGAATCAGCGAGTGATGCTTCTGATTTCATCACTGTTTGTCAGCACTTGGACCAGGATGAGCCAATGTCTTGTCATCTCCCTCTCCCCCCGGGTCAAAAAATGCATCCTGAACTGCATCTTGAATCACTTGGCTCCTGCTGCTGCTGGCCTGTGGGATGCTCAGATCTATGCGATAACGGCGATCACTGATCACCATTAAGGCGACGGCACATCGCTGAAAAAATATCTCAGTGATCTATTCCCTGGCGCTACGCAAATGGGTGCAGGAGTCGGATTTTACGCTTATGTTAGCTAGGCTTCCGCACCACCCTTCTTTAAGAATTCCCACCCAGGGTGGTGCATGTGGGAGGCTGCAAACACAGAAAAAAAGAAATTTGGGCCGGGTGCAACAAAAAATACCTGTGCCTGAACCTAGTACCAGTCCTGCCGCAGCCCTGAACCCACCCACCACACCACAGAAGCAGCTCAGCAGCTCATCACAATGCCACCCCTTATAACCCCTCCATCCCCTCCCACTCCACTCTCCGTGTGCTTGCTCCCCCCAACCCCGCGTGTAGGCATGTAGCATCAGGATGTCACTATTTCATGCAATGCCCCACCTGGCTGCCCACCTTCCCCAGTCACCCTTTCAATAGGCACCGTAACTGAGTCACCCTTTCAGTAGGTGCCCAATCACGGTCACCAAAGTCACAGGATACCTAATCTTCATCAGGTATGTCAAAATCTCTCACTATTACCACTTCCTCTGCCTATACAGACTTCCCTAACTCATCCCACAGCTCTCATTCTGTGGTTTCATCCTAACTTGGCAGCTGATACACTACCCCCACCCTTAATTTCCTTCTCACCCCTGAGGTATCTGCATCATAAAGTCTCTATACTCCACCCGCCGTGTCCTCACTGGTGACTGATATCCCCTCCTAACACTGATTTCTACCACTCCCCCCCACACCTTTTGTTCTATCCTTCCTGTAGAGGGTGTATCTATCCAGGAACAAAGAGATCCCAGCCATGGTTCGGGGTCACCCAGGTCTTGGTGACTGCCACCAGATCCACTTGTCCTTTGTTATCATGGCCTGAAGGTCATCCCTCTTGTCCCCCAGCCTCCTGGCATTTATGGATATCACCTTCTACAACACTGTTTTCCTCAGCCTTATCAGTACCCATTCCAGTCCTGTCATGTGACCCCAGTCCTGCGTCATCTCCAGTGGCTGCTGGCAAAATGGAAAAAGGTCTTCTCATCTACAAAGCCCTATATGGTCTGGGTCCTGGTTACCTGAGTGACCTCCTTACTCGCCACCTCTCCCAGACTTCTTGCTGCTCCTCCTCTGAGGGCATCTTACAATTTCAAGGGCCTGGCTAAAAACATCTGGTGAGCGTATATTTGTGGTGACTGCGCTGGCCTTGTGGAATTCGCTTCCAAGGTCTTTGAGGAAGGCCCCCTCACCCCTCACTGGAGACCTTCAAGTAGGGCCTAAAGGTGCATCTTTTTAAGGAAGCCCACGGGATTTAGTATTAGTATTGGCCATACTTTTGGGGTCAACCAGCTACTGTTTCTGCCTTTAATTCATTATTTGTTTTATTGAATGTGTATTTATTTTGATTTACTGCCACTGTCCGCATATTGTACAGCACCCTGAGCCTCTGGGATAGGGCACTTCATAAATAACATTTTACTTACTTACTATCTCTGGATGCCCAACTGGTTTCACTTCTCCTTGCTCAGACCCTCCCTTCTCTCCCTCTCCCACTGTGCTCCTCATACCCATCCCTATGGACCCCTAAATCCTCAATATTTAAAATGCCATCTGCTTGCCCTCCTTCCTACTTCTGTTGAGAACCCTGGATTCTGTGACCCTTGCTAGTCCCCATCAGTTTAAATTCAAACTGCCCATGATGTACTCTTCAATCTTGTCACTGAGCATCCTGTATCCCCCCTGCTGAGGTGTAGCCTATCCAGCGGATGCAGGAATTTCTCATCTCAGACTCAACCCCAGTTCTCAGTACAGCCAAAGGTCTCCTACCTACAGCACTCTCTAAGCCACTGGTTGAACCCGAGATCCTGAACTTCCTGGCCAGACTGGTTATGGGCACCAATAGCACCTTCTAGAATGTCACTGACTTTGACAGCCCTGTAATTATCTCCCAAGTTCCCAGAAACTATCCTGTACCAGTACTACTTCACACTCTGCTAGGTCATTCCTGGGTGGAGGATCACATCAGGTTCCATAGAAACACAGAAACATAGACTTTGACAGCAGATAAGGACTGCTTGACCCACCTAGTCTGCCCATTTCTCTACCTAGAGGATAAGCTGCAGATCCTGTTTAACCAACAGCCTATTTCTTCCTACCCCCCACAAAAATTGCCTTATGTCTGTCCCATGCATTCTTGAATTCTCCCACAGTTTTAGACCCCACAACCTCCTCAGGAAGGCTGTTCCATGCATCCTCTGTGAAAAAATACTTCCTCACATTGCCCCTGAGCCGTCCCCCCTCTATCTTCAAATTGTGACCCCTTGTTCTTGCACATCTCTTTTTCTGAAAGATGCTATCCTCTTGGATATTGTTGATTCCACTGAGGTACTTAAACGTTTCTATCATGTCCCCCCTCTCCCTCCTTTCCTCAAGGGTATACATATTAGCTCCTTTAGTCTCTCCTCGTATGGCTCCTCTTGCAGACCCTACACCATTTTAGTTGCCCTCCTCTGAACTGCCTCCATCCTGTCTATGTCCTTGCAGAGATGGGGTCTTCAGAACTGGACGCAGTACTCCAGATGGGGTCTCACCAACTGTCTGTATAGGGGGATAACAACTTCCTGTTTTCTGCTGGTGATACCTCTCCCTATACATCCCAGTATCCCCCAGCCTCCCTACCGCCTTTCTCGCATTGTTTGCCAACCAGAAGGTCATCTGATATGATTACCCCTAGGTCTCTTTCCATTTTGTTGTTGTTACTACCTCCCCCATTGTGTAATCTTCCCTGGGTTTTTGTTTCCCAGGTGCATTACTTTGCACTTCTTTGCATTGAATCCAAGCTGCCATACTTCTGACCATTCCCCAACCTTACCAAGTCCCTTCTCATCCTTTCCATGCCTTCTTGTGTAACAACCCTGTTGCAGATCTTTGTGTCATCTGCAAAGAGGCATACTTGTCCTTCCAGTCCCTCTGCAATGTCACTTATAAAGACATTAAAAAGGACTGGACCCAGTACTGAACCCTGCGGTACCCCACTAGTAACCCCTCTTTCTTCAGAGTGGACTCCATTAACAATTACTTTCTGTGTCCTGTTGTTAGCCAGTGTTTTACCCAGTCTACCACCTTGGGACCCACTCTCAGGCTGGTTAATTTGACTACTAATATTTTGTATGGGACTGTGTCAAATGCCTTGCTAAAGTCTGGGTAGGCCATGTCCACAGCCCCTCCCTGGTCTACTACTTTGGTCACCCAGTCAAAGAAATCAATTAGATTCATCTGACATTACCTTCCCGCTGTGAACCCAAGCTGCCTTGGGTCCTGTGCCCCACTGGCCTCTAGGTACTCAACAATTCTTTCCTTCAGAAATGATTCCATCACTTTCCCTACCACAGAGGTCAAACTGACAGGTCCCTAGTTTCCTGCCTCCGCCTTGGTCCCACTTTTGTGAAGGAGAATCACATCCACCTTCTTCCAGTCCTCAGGTACCACACCATCCTCCCATGATTTGTTAAAAAGCATAGTTAGTGATGTCACTAGTTCTCTGCTTAATTCTTTTAGAATTCTGGGGTGAATTCCATCTGGCCCCATTTCTTTGTCTACCTTTGGTTTTAGGAGTTCTTTCAGAACCCTTTCTTCTGTGAAAGGATTGGGATCAACCCCCTTCTCCAGAGTGCTTCTGTTAATTGGATTAGGCACCTCCCCCACTTCCTCTTTTGTGAATACTGAACAGAAGTATTCATTCAATATCCCTGCTTTATCACTGTCACTCTCTGCCCACCCACCATCCATTCTATTCAGCCTCACTATCCCTCCCTTTGTCTTTCTACGCTCCCTGATATACCTATAAAAGGTTTTATCCCCCCTTCCTAACCGAATTAGCTATCTTTTCCTCAGTTTGTGCCTTTGATATTCTGATTACTCTCCCTGCTTCCTTCTGCCTTAATTGGTATAGTTCTCTGTCCTGCTCCTTCTGTGTTTCCTTATACTTCCTAAATGCTATCTTTTTCTCTGTAACCTTCACCGCCACCTCTTTTGAGAACCATAGTGGCTTTTTCTTTCATTTTGATTTGTTTATTTGCTTCACACAAAGGCTTGTTGCCTCTGTGATGGCAGTTTTGATATTTGTCCATTGTTGCTCCACCCCTCCTTGTAGACTGTTTGCTATTGCTTTTCTAAGGCACTTTCCCACCTTGCCAAAGTCAGCCCTCTTGAAGTCCAGAACCCTCACTTTTGTGTGGCTTGACTCTGTAGCAGAGTTTATCGTGAACCACACTGTTTGGTGGTCACTTGTTCCCAAATGGCTACCCACTTCTAGATCTGAGATCCTCTCACTGTCTCCATTTGAGAGTACAAGGTCTAAGACTGCTCCTTCATGAGTGGGTTACAAAACTAGCTGTTTGAGGCATGCCACCTGAAGGACATCAAGAATGGCCCTGCTTTTGGATGTGGCTGCCGCAAAGGTGCTCCAGTTAATATCCGGCATGTTAAGGTCTCCCATCAACAGTATCTCCCCTTTCTCTGACATCTTAAGTATGCCTTCTATCATATCCTTGTCCATTCCCTTCCCCTGACATGGGGGTCTATATACAACCCCTGTGCGGATTGTGGTGCCATTTCCAGTCTCTAAGGTGACCCACAGAGCCTCCTCTCCTCCTTGTTTACTCTTTTGTTCAGTTGCTTTTATCCCTTCCCTTACATAGAGAGCTACTCCCCCCCGATCTTCTGCCCTCCCTGTCTCTCCTGTAGGTTGTTTACCCTGGTATGTTAATGTCCCAGTCATGGTTCTCTGTGTACCATGTTTCTGTGACTTCTACAATATCCAGGCATCCCTTTTCCATCAAGGCCACCAGTTCAGGGAGCTTGTTGCCCAGACTACGGACATTGGTACTCATTACCCTCCATTTCTTGATGGCCTTACCCCTTTTTGCCCCTCCCTGTCCTTATTGCATTTGTCACTTTCTCCATTTACCCCTGAGCTTCTCCCTATTAACATCTCTATGTTGGTGTCTACCTCACTTAGTACCCTGATATTTTTTTGGGGGGGCTAGGATTTCCCTGCTCCTTTCCAGTGCCTCCCCCCTTGGCTAGTTCCCCACTACTCCCTGCACTAGCGAGTGTACCACTAGGATGATCCATTCTGTTGTTATACCTGGGAGGCACACTACTCTCCTTCTTTGTGGTCCCACTCCACCCTGTGGCCATCAGACCTCACTTCAATTGAATCTTTTATGACAAAGACCCTACTAGTTTCCTGCTGTCTTTGTACCCCTCCCAGGTTGCCCCTGTCCTGTTATCCATTCCTCACCCTTCTTTCCCCACGTCCTTCCCCCCCCATTGATTACCCCCATCATGTTCTTACTTGTTCCCAAGTTTAAACTGCTCCATCCACCCTGAGCTCAACCCCCTATGCTTGGTCCCCCCTCCTCACTCCTGCATATCACTTGCCACTTAGTAGCCTGGGGTTTCCACAGTCATCTTTCCCCATGTTTCACCCCTTAGGCCCTCTCCTGATATGCCTACTGAGCTACCCCCCCTTCCCTGCCCAGCTTTAGGTCTACTCTTATCTCCTCCCTCCTTTCCCTTGCTGACCCTTTCCACTGAGTCATTGTCTGTGGTAACCTGGATACTACCTTCCTCTGGAAAACCAAGTAGCAGGCATCACAGTTGTACTGGCTATGTACCCTATGGGGTGTCTGTTTCCATCACTACCCTATTTCCCCCTCCTCCCTTACCAACTGTCCTCCAGCCTACCTCTTTTGTCTGTCTCACTGGCACCCACAACCATGGATCCCTCTGCTCCTCTGTTGGTATACCCACACACTATACTTCTGTATCCCTTTGTGCTACAGGCCTACATAGCCCAACTCCCAGCCTTCCTATCAACCTGTTTAGTCCACTTTTCACTGGTTCAAGTCACTCCTCCACAATAAACCCCCTTACCAAAACATCCTCGGGAAACCATGGTAATACTATTGGTTCACCGTGCCCATACCACTGCACATACCAATACAACACCAGTGAAGTCCCTATGGCTGGTATCACATTGGATTTGTTTCAGTTCCAGTGAGATACCATTGTGGCCATGGTGGTACCATCTTTTACAGTGGTATCTCACTGATAATGCATTGGTAGCTGGTACAGCTATGGTAACACAGTCCTACCACTGTGATGCCACCACAATTGGTATGACATTGGATTTGTCTCAATTCCAGTGTGATACCATTGTGGCTATGGTGGTACCATTTTCCACTGTGGTAGTAAAGGGGTTTCTGTGCAGTCCGGAGGTAACACAGTGATTTTGCCATTGTAGTACCATTGCTATTGGTCTCTCACAATGGATTTATTTCAGTTCCATTCCCATACAATTGTGGATACCATGGTACCATCTGTGTGCAGTGGTAGTGCTATGGTGCACTGAGAGGATGCTGGTAGCTCAATGATGACATTGTACTACGACTGCTATTGGTAATCCAACAGGGGTAGCATGTTAATACAGTGGATCTCATATGGTATGACACTGACAACTCCAGGTCCCCCCATCAGTAACCCCCCCAATCTATGATATCAGTGTAACCCGTAGGTGGCACTATCCCAAGGGCTAGTACCGCTGCCTGCTTGGCTACTAGCAGGTTAAGGGGCCTGAGTTCTGAAACGAGTGCCTTCACTCGGAGGTCAGGGTTAGTAGTGGTCAAGTTAACCTGAGCACAGCCCTCTGGGACACTGTAAGCCCCTCTTTCCTTACTAGTGGCCAGAGACAATACACAATAATCACTACAATACCCTGATACACCATGAGTACCCACACTGTTTGCACTTACCACCAGGGCTTTCATCTGGCTCAGCCCTGCGGACCCCCTGTAAAACAAGGTTAAACACAGCAAATAACAGCAGTACAGTACTCTTGCACAAACTCGAACCATAGTCAGGGTAAATGCAAAAAAGAGTTAGATCTCATTTAAGGGACTTGAACAAGGGAGGGGCATAATCAGGTTAATTTGCTTAAAGGCTCTATCAGTCAAACAGTTATGCATGAACTTCAGGGTCCATAAACAGTCACGCACTCTGGGTCCTCAGATGGAGAATGGTGGGCTAGCCAGGAGCGTTGCAACTAGTTGGGGCCCTGTGATGGAAGAAAACAACATGCACAACACATACTATTTGTAATCCGGAGCCAGAGGGCTCAGTTCATGAAAAGAAAACAACAAGACAATCAGATGGCACACTTTTAGATTAGGCTGTTGTTGAAGGGAGCTACCCTGATGATTACTCACATTACCCAAGACTGGACACAGGCTGGACAAAAATCAAGACAGTAGGTGGTTAACCTGGAGTGCCATGAGAAGCAGGGCCCACACGACTTGCAGAGGCATCATTCCTTTTCAAGCATGGAGCAAGGGGCTGATCTCCAGGCAGCTCTCTCATTGGTGACTTTCTCTGTGTAGTGGGGTAGTCTGGCAGGACCAGCATGGTATGGCACAGGCCAAATGGAGATGAACGTGGATTCAGTCCAATTAGGCTGGATAAACCTTCTAGCAAGCAAAACACAGTTCACACAATGGGGAACCACGGCACGACCCACTTTCAATACACAGCTCATTTACATGTAAGCAAATTCCACTGTACCAGGCAAACCGCAATCCGGTCATGATCACAAAGTTTGTGCACAAACCGGTAATTCAGAAGCAGGTGGAAATCCTGACAGGCTGATCGCATTCAGCAAAATCTTCATTCTTCTTCAGGTACGAGCCTGGTAAAAAAATCAATGGCTTACTTCATTCTCACAAACTTGGATTTAGTCCTAAATAATTCTCTTCTCTCCCTCTCAGGGGCAGCAGGCAGACATGCAGGCCACAACTCAGGCCTTTCCACAGTTCTCCCATGTGAAACTACTCAGGTGGCTGCTTGACTGTCTCAAGCTCTTGCTTCTTCAGCTCTCAACAGAGATCTGATTCAACTGCCAGCAAGCCAGGGACTTTCCCCAGACTCAAAAAGGTTTGGTTGACTGATCTGTCTGTCAGTCACAACAAAGGCTCCCCCTTCACGTGCAAAAAGGTGCCGAAAGCCCAAAACTACAATTCCTACAGATTTTGACTCCAAATAGCTCCTGTAATCTGGCTCCATTTTAGATCCCACCTGTACTGATTGGTCTAATTTGGCAGTCCAGGACCAAGATAGTGGAGATAAACAAAACAGTCCTCGCTGCAAAGAAGGCAGGCTAGGCAAACTACATTATCATTATCACTCTAAATGATTTTCATCAAATAGTTACATCTTTCAACAAAGCTCCCTCTCAGGTTACTTATGACTGCAATCCAGGCAGCTCTTAAAGAGACAGTACACAGAGGCTACACAGGCACTCTCTGGCAATCATATTTAAACTGCTAAAACGCAGGACACCAGCCTGGAAGTCAGCATTTAGGCAAGCTCAAGGAAGACTTTTTGGGAACTCCCATTTGTAGGGGGTTACACCCTTCCCTGCCTGGAGAAAATGTGGCATCCGCGTCAAGTCTGTACCATCATTCATCAGTTAACATAAACTTATTATTTTACTATACATATGCACTACATCTCCCAATACTTTGTCTATTCTGACAATACATTAGGCATATTTCACACAGGTAAATTGAACATTACTATACTGAATCAGGTAATAACTTCTTGTACTTTAAACAGTGCAAGAGGGGGGCCTTCTCTATCAGCTAACTTGGGGCTAGAGGGGTCAGGGCACCATGGTGAGAGGAAAAGACAAGTAACCTGGAATTGGTTGTCGAGCTCAATTTGGGCAGTGAGCTTGGTGAGACATAAACACCTTTGTGCACCACATTGAGCGGCAAATCCACTGGCCTCCCAGGAGAATCATAACTGAGGTGTACTACTGGCTTGACACTCAGCCAGTCTTTCTGAGGGGGACAACTACAGTCTCTGTACTCTTAGCACTTGTCTGGGCACTCTCATCACTTGTGAGGGGTGCCTCTGCCTGGATGGGAACATCCAAACTTGGGGCACTGTCAGCTTCTTGCTCTGCAGGCACTGTTTCTACAACACTTGACTCATTTTGCGAAGGCTCAGGCACAATCAAACTTTAAGGCACTGAAAGGGGGGTTGTCAGCACTCTCATGGTGTTCTTCAAATTCTGGTACAGTATGTCACCAGAAAGACTCATTCCATCAGCCCCTCCCTCAGGCAAATCATACAGTTCCACAATACACAAAAACTCAGCATCTTTAGACATGATACTTTGCACTTCACTTTCAGGGAACATTGGCTACAAGGACAAAGCTGGGGGGTTAGGCAGTCCAGAAGGCCCAGCTTCATCCCCACAATTAATCATGGGGTTACCTCGAAACAGCTGTGACACTGGGGTAGGCTGACTCTGTCTCTTTCTTGCAGCATCACAAGTCACTGGCCCAGGGGTTCAATTCCTGGGGGTTCAATCTCAATCATGACTTGGCCGATAGGTAGCAAGTGGTTACAGTGCATGGTCTTTACTGCTTTGGAGTTGTGTTTTGGGCGCACCTTGTACACAGGTAAATCATCCAACTTTCCAACTACTACATGGAGAAGATGGTGCCACCGATCTGTAATTTTGTGTTTACCATGCAGTCCCAAATTGCGTAACAACACACGGTCTCCAGATCAAAGTTCTTGAGCCTTTACTTTTTTATCATGCCTCTCTTTGTCAGCTAGATTTCTCTTGGCGGCCATTGTCCGAGCTAGTTGATAGGCATGGTTCAATTGAGCTTTTAGTTTTTGTACATATTGCAAGTGGTTTTCGGCTCGGACCCCATCTGGAGAGACCCCAAAACAGACATCAACTGGCAGCCGGGCCTCTCTCCAGAACATGAGGCAGTAGGGGAGAACCCAGTAGCATCACTTTTCATGCAATTGTATGCATGTACCAAGGTGCTAATCTGCTGGCTCCATTTATGCTTGTCTTTTGGCTGGAGGGTGCCCAACACGTCTAGAAGGGTGCGGTTAAAACGTTCTGGTTGAGGGTCTCCCTGAAGGTGATAGGGTATGGTTCTTGACTTTTGCACCCCCCATAGAGAGAGCATTTCCTTGATTATGACTCTCAAAGTCTATGCCTTAATCAGAGTGAATCCACTGGGGGCACCATAGTGAATGAAGACATTTTCCACTAGCACCATGACCACGGTAGACGCCTTTTGATCGTTGGTGGGGAAAGCTTCTGCATACCATGCGAAATGATCCGTAACCAGTAACACATTTCCAATGTTCCATCGATCAGGTTCTAAACACAAGAAGTCTATGCAGACCAGTTCCATGGGGGTGCTGGTAGCAATATTAACAAAGGGGTCAACCCTCTGAGACAGGGCTTTTCTTTGCAGGCAGCGACTACAAGTCTTTACATGGTGCTCAACACATCTTTCCTCGCACGCAAGGCATCAAGTGCTGGCTGAATCATAGGATATTGGGACTGAGCCCACTGAATGCTGTCATTGTCAAATTGAGGTAGTGCACTAATATCTAGAGAAGAGAAGTGGCAAGGACCAACTGGTATGCAGGTGTCAGAAGGGCCCAAGCAATCTACTAAACAGTTCACTGTGTCCGCAGACATCTGTTCATCTCAATCAAACTTTTGTCACAATGCTCAAATGTCAGGTTCAGACAGCCTGACCCAATACTCTTGGAAGTGGGCCTTCGTGATAGCGCATCAGCATCAATATGGTTCAGGCCTGGTCTGTATTCGACAGCACAATCATAGGTTGATGATGCAGAAAGCCACTGGTGCCCAGTGGCATCTAACTTAGCTGAAGTCTGTACATAGGTCAATGGGTTATTGTCAGTCTTCACCAATATCTTTGCCCCATAGAGGTATTCATGAAACTGGTCAACAATGGCCCATTTTAGCACAAGGAACTCCAACTTATGCACAGGGTAGTTTCATTCTGATGGGGTCAAGCTCCTACTGATGAAAGCTACTAGTCTCCAGCCAACCTTATGGTCTTGATACAGTGCCGCTCCTAGACCCTGAAGACTAGCATCCATATGCAGCACATAGGGTTTGGTGGAGTCAGCATAGGCGAGGATGGGGGCATGGGTGAGCTGGTATATGATCTCATGGAAGGCTGCTTCACAGTCTGGCATCCAGGGGGCCAGAAGAGTTCACTTGGGTGGAAGTATACTTTTTCTGTTTCTTTAATGCCCCCTTTTTTGTATTTACAATTGGCAGAAGGGTAACCCTGGATAAGGTTCAAGAGTGGGAGAATTACCTTGGAATAGTCTTTTATGAACCTGCGGTAGTAGCCACAGAACCTCAGGAAACATAGTTCTTTCAGATTATGGGACTGGAGCCAAGTAGTCAGTGCTTCAACCTTACTGGGATCAGTCTCTATCCCTTTTGTAGATATTATGTGCCCCATATGCTTCACGGAGGTTTGGAAAAGCTGGCACTTGCCAATGGACAGCTTGAGGCTGAAGTCTTCTAGTCAGTCTAGGACTTTAAATAGTTGGTTCTCATGCTCCCCTAAGGTGCTCCCAAACACAATGACATTGTCCAAGTACAGCAGGCATTTCAGCAAATTCATATCTCCCACCACACATTCCATCAGTCACTGAAAGGTGGCCATAGGCGCTCAATATCCCATGTGGCATCCTCAGAAACTCGTAGAACCACAATGGACAGATGAAGGCTGTTTTCTCACTATCTTCAGGGGCCATCAGGATCTGGTAGTAGCCTCTGTGAAGATCCAACACTGAGAACCATTTGTTCCCATTCAAGCAGTCCAGGGCTCTTGTATATGAGGCATAGTGTATTGGTCTGGGATGGTCTGCCGGTTCAGGGTTCGATAATCAACACACATCCTCACAGACCCATTCTTCTTATGCACAACCACAATGCGAGAGGTGTATGGGCTTCTGGATTCTTGTATCATGCCAGCAGCGAACATTTCCTGCAGGTGTCTTCTCATATCATCTATGCATGCTGGGGCTAGGCGTCAGGACCTCTCTTGAAATGGCCATTCACCGTGCAGGTGTATGTGATGCTCCACACCCTGGACACATCCCACATCCCATTCCTTCAACGAAAACACTTGGTCTCTCTGGGCAAGTCTCTTGCTAATTCTAGCCTTCCATTCAGCTGGCAACAGGGAGTCACCAAAGTCAAACAAGTCTCGGGTCACTCTCCTTCTCACCAGGGTGCTTGTTGCTGGGCAATACTGCAGTATCTGTGCAGTGTACCATAGCTAGGGTGCACCCTCTGTTCACCCAGAACTTCCAATCTGACACATTGTGAATCTGGACCATCACTAGCCATGCATAAGCATGGGCACAAGCAGGCAAGATGCTGGACTTGACCAATAATCCTTCTAGCAACTTTCCATCGCCTGGCACATCCAACATCAGTATTTCATTCTTGACATCTTTCCAGAGGTGGACCTCCCCTTGAATGGTACACTGTGCATTAGGGGCCAGCACCATTGAATCGGGGTCTTTCTTCCACACAGTCCCCACCAGTTCATCCTGGTCTACTTCCTCAGGTTTCTGTTGAAAATCATTGGCCCTCTTGATCAGAGCTGGAATTCTCAGGGCCGTCTCAGTCCATTGCACTTGTTTCTCATGACAGAGTGTTGCGCCAGTCTCCCAAACATATGGGCGTTTGTTCCAATTAACAGGGGAACCCCATCATACAGTCCGGTTGGGGGGGGACATGCTAGAGCCAGTGTCTCTACTTGCTCCTCTACACCAGTGACAGTTGCAGGAAAAGACAACCTGAGGCGGGCATATCCTAGATATGGATAAGACCTGTCGCTCAGCCCCTACACATGTAGGCCTTCCAGGGATTGTAAGGACACATCAGATAAGTGTTTGTCATACCAGTCCTGAAACACAACATTCACTTGCGACCAACTGTCAAGCACAACCTGAATAGTAATATCATTCACAGCCACATTAGTCTACATTGAAGGGACCACTATCTTGGACCAGTCTGAAGGGACAACAGCAGGGGCCTGGACAAACGATTTAGCCACAGAGGGGTTTGAGTTAGGATGGCCGAAGCTTTTACTGCAGTCATTTCGTGCACCCCTTGACCACTGACTCATTTTCTGAAGCTCTCCTTGAAGCTGGTTTGCCGACCACTTTCTCTAAGTGCTTCTGAGACTGGCATTACCTCTTCATATGTCCATCCTTGAATCAAATGTGACAAAAGACACGCTCTAGGGGCATCCTTGGGGAAAACATAGCAGGGGATGCGGGAGCACTGACGGGAGATTGTGATCTGACTTCTTCAGGTAGTGTACCATGTCTCAGAAGTTCCTTTAGGGTGGCAGTCAATTCCTTGAGCTCAGCCAAGAAGCTACCCCCAGTAGAGGATGCCTGAGGGTGCACCCCCAACCCCATAACAGTGACATTCTGACAGTAACCAGAGTCTTTGTCAACAGGGGATACCTCAGTGAGAACATCCAGTTGTACCTTTCCGACTTCCTTCATCAAGTCCTCTCCTCACCATTCCCCTTAGAGGTCTTCATTTCGGAAGGGCCTTCGGTGCCATAATCACTTGAGCTGTACTCACCCCATAATTACAATCTCCCTCTTCCCCTTCAATCTCCCGGAGTTCTTTTATCAAGACACAGTAGTCAGGTGGGTTACCTTTCCTATCCTGGAGTCTTAACTGGAGGATCTGCAATTTAGAATGCTTTGCATGTTGCAGTATGTGCCCCAATCTCACATGGTTCAAGTCACTGGTGGTTACCCCACCTTTCCTGTAAGCTTTCTGCAAAGCTCTTTCTTTCTAAATGAGTAACATATGCAGAAAGACTTTCCCCTTTCCATTGTTTGCTACCTTGGAACTTTTACATCAAATTCTCCCCTGATTTAATGCTCCCAAAATTGCCTTTGAGTACAGATAGATACTTCTGAGCAGATGCATCAGGGTTTATGGACCTCAAAAATTTAATGGCTTCAAGGGAGGGCCCCTCAAACTTTCTGATTCTTTTCTGCTTCTCATCCTCTGCACACTGCCACTCTGGTACCAAGTGGGCAACATAGTCTATTCAGGTCTCCCAGTCATCCTCACCCAGGGGGGTTGGGAGAGTGCCCGAGAAGATTCTCATCCTTCGGTAGGAGTCATGACTAATGGCAGGTACAGCTATAGGGGCCAGCATTGGCATGGGCACAGAAGGCGGGGCAGTAACAGGTGCTGGAGTAGGAGGGGGTGTTGGGGAAGGAACACCCCCAGGTGGTAGGAAAAGTTTCTTAAAGTCCTCTATGGTTTTCCATTCCTCCAGCAGCAACTTAGCAAATTTCTCCTCAAAAGTCTCAGATAATGGTGGGAGCTCATCCTCCCCAGGGTCTTTACTATCTTTTGTTATCACTCTCCACGCAGCTGGAACCCTTTCTGGGGCAATAGTCTGTGGCACTTTAGAGCTGTCCACAAGGTCACTACCCTCTACCAAGGCTAGGATAGTTTGGGTGATCAAATTGGCCTGTCTACCCACAACACAGAGTTTTTTAAACATTCAACTTTGGAGACTGCTCCCTCTACAGTGTCTTTACTGGTACCCAGTGGAATATCCAGTATAAGTAGAGCATTTTGGGGGTCGATCTGCCTAGTAAACCACCCAACCAACTGGTGTACAGTCATTTCTACTGGGGTAGCCATTAATCTTTAAGAATAATTTGTAATTTTTGGCCACTATAAGGTACCAAATCCCTGCGATGAGCCTCCAAAATGTAACCCATAGGTGGCGCTATCCCAAGGGCTACTACCCCTGCCTTCTTGGCTACTAGCAGGTTAAGGGGCCTGAGTTCTGAAACGGGTGCCTCCACCTGAAGGTCAGGGTTGGTAGTGGTAAAGCTAACTTGGGCACAGCCCTCCGGGACACTGTAACCGCCCTCTTTCCTTATTAGTGGTCAGAACAATACACAATAATCACTTTCACAATACCTCTGATACACCACATGCCACCAGGGCTTTCATCTGGCTCAGCCCTGCGGACCCCCTGTAAAACAAGGTTATACACAGCAAATAACTGTAGTACAGTACTCTTGCACAAACTGGAACCACAGTCAGGGTAAATGCAAAAAAGAGTTAGATCTGATTTATTTAAGGGACTTGAACAAGGGAGGGGCATAATCAGGTTAATTTGCTTAAAGACTCTATCAGTCAAACAGTTATGCATGCACGACAGGGTCCATAAACAGTCACACACTCTGGGTACCCAGATGGAGAATGGTGGTCTAGCCAGGAACATTGCAGCTGGTTGGGGCCCTGTGATGGAAGAAAACAACATGCACAACACACACTTTTTGTAATTCAGAGCCAGAGGGCTCAGTTCGTGAAAAGAAAACAAGACAATCAGATGACACACTTTTAGATTTGGCTGTTGTTGCAGGGAGCTACCCTGATGATTACTCATGATACCCAAGACTGGACATAGGCTGGACGAAAATCGAGACAGCAGGTGGTTAATCTGGAATGCCATGAGAAGCAGGGCCCACACGATTCGCCGAGGCGTCGTTCCTGTTTAAGCATGGAGCAGAGGGATGATCCCCTGACAGGTCTCTCATCAGTGGCTTTCTCTGTGCAGTGAGGTAGGCTAGTAGGGCCAGTGTGGCATGGCCCAGGCTGAATGGAGATGAACGTAGATTCAGTCCGATTAGGCTGGATAAACCTTCCAACAAGCAGAACACAGTTCACACAGTGGGGAACCAAATCATGACCCACTTTCAATACACAGCTCATTTACACGTAAGGAAATTCTACTGCACCAGTCAAACCGCTCTCTGGTCATGATTGCAAAGTGTCTGCACAAACCGGGGATTCAAAAGCAGCTGGAAATCCTGACAGGCCGATTGCATTCAGTGAAATCTTTGGTCTTCTTCAGGTATGAGCCTGGTAAAAAAATCAGTGGCTTACTTCGTTCTCACAAACTTGGATTTAGTCTGAAATAATTATCTTCTCTCCCTCTCAGGGGCAGCAGGCAGACATGCAGAACACAACTCAGGCCTTTCCACAGTTCTCATATGCGAAACAACTCAGACGGCTGCTTCACTGTCTCAAGCTCTTGCTTCTTCAGCTCCCAACTGAGATCTGATTCAACTACCGCCAAGCCAGGGACTTTCCCCAGAATCCAAAAAGTTTGGTTGGCTGATCTGTCTGTCTGTCAGTCACAACAAAGGCTCCTCTTTCAGTTCCAAAAAGACGCCAAAAGCCCAAAATGACAATTCCTACAGATTTTAGCTCCAGACAGCTCCTGTAGTCCAGCTCCATTTTAGGTCCCACCAGAACTGATTGTTCCGGGGCCAAGATAGTGGAGATAAACAAAACAATCCTTGTTGCAAAGAAGACAGGTTAGACAAACTACATTATCATTATCACTCTAAATGATTTTCAGCAAATAGTTACATCTTTCAACAGAGCTCCCTCTCAGATTACTTATGACTGCAATCCAGGCAGCTCTTAAAGAGACAGTATACAGAGGCTATACAGGCACTCTCTGTCAATCACAATTAACTGCTAAAACACAGGACACCAGCCTGGCAGTGAGCATTTAGGCAAGCTCAAGAAAGACTTTTCGGGAACCCCCATTTGTAGGAGGGTTACACGACACCGTCATGTTCTGCTCCTCCTGCATGCCTCACACCCTCCACTCTGCCTCCCTATACCTGTCTCCCCCCTCCCCAGCTCACACGGAACTTATATCTGCAGCTTCACAATAGGAATCACACATGCAACTGTTTTGCTTGGTTGTAATAATTTATACATAAATACATAGACACTGGTGGCAGATAAGGGTCTATGGCCTCACTAATGTCTTGTGTAGTGGAAATACGACCTCCCTTTTCCTGCTGGTGATGCCTCTGCCTATGCATCCCAGCGTCCCATCTACTTTACCTGCTACCTTGTCACACTGTTTCCCTACTTTTAACATCATCAGAGATGATAACACCAAGGTCCCTTTTGTGCTTGGTGCATGCCATATCCCTCCCCAATGATATATTGTTCCTGGGTTTTTGTGCCCCAAAGAAACATAGAAACGTAGACTTTGATGGCAGATAAGAACCGCTTGGCCCACCTAGTCTGCACATTTCCCTACCTACAGGATAAGCTGCAGATCCTATTTAACCAACAGCCTATTTCTTTCTACCACCACAAAAAGTGCCTTATGTCTGTCCCATGCATTCTTGAATTTTCCCAGTTTTAGACCCCATAACCCCCTCAGGAAGGCTGTTCCATGCATCCACCACCCTCTCTGTTAAAAAATACTTCCTCACATTGCCCCTGAGCCATCTCCCCTCTATCTTCAGATTGTGTCCCCTTGTTCTTGCACATCTGTTTTTCTGAAAGATGCCACCCTCTTGGACTTTGTTGATTCCACTGAGGTACTTAAAATTTTCTATTATGTCCCCCCTCTCCCTCCTTTCCTCAAGGGTATACATATTAAGCTCCTTCAGTCTCTCCTCGTATGGCTTCTCTTGCAGACACTGCACCATTTTAGTTGCCCTTCTCTGGATTGTCTCCATTCTGTCTATGTCCTTGTGGAGATGGGGTCTTCAGAACTGGACGCAATACTCCAGATGGGGTCTCACCAACTGTCTGTACAGAGGGATAACAACTTCCAGTTTTCTAATGGTGATGTCTCTCCCTATACATCCCAGTATCTTCCTATCCCTCCCTACTGCCTTCTCACATTGCTTGCTAACCTTAAGGTCATCTGATATGATTACCCCCAGGTACCTTTCCATCTTTGTTGTTGTTACTACCTCCTCCCCCCATTGCATAATCTTCCCCAGGGTTTTTGCATTATTTGGCACTTCTTTGCAATGAATCCAAGCTGCCATACTTTTTACCATTCCTCCAACCATGCCAAGTTCCTTCTCGTCCTTTCCACGCCTCCCTGTGTATCAACCCTATTGCAGATCTTTGTGTCATCTGCAAAGAGGCATACTTTTCCTTCCAGTCAGTCTGCAATGTCACTTATGAAGACATTAAAAAGGACTGGACCCAGTACTGAACCCTGCAGTACCCCACTAGTAACCCCTCTTTCTTCAGAGTGGACTCCATTTACAATTACCTTCTGTGTCCTGTTGTCCAGCCAATGTTTTACCCAGGCTACCACCCTGGAACCCACTTCCATGCTGGTTAATTTTACTATTAATCTTTTGTGTTGGACTGTGTCAAATGCCTTGCTAAAGTCTAGGTAGGCCATGTCCACAGCCCCTCCCTGGTCTACTACTTTGGTCACACAGTCAAAGAAATCTATTAGATTCGTCTGACATGACCTTCCCACTGTGAACCCATGCTGCCTTGGCTCCTGTGCCCCACTGGCCTCTAGGTACTCAACAATTCTTTCCATCAGAAGTGACTCCATCACTTTCCCTACCACAGAGGTCAAACTGACAGGTCTGTGGTTTCCTGCCTCTGTCTTGCTCCCACTTTTGTGAAGGGGAATCACATCCGCCTTCCGCCAGTCCTCAAGTACGACACCATCCTCCCATAATTTGTTAAACAGGGTAGTCAGTGGTGTCACTAGTTCACTCCTTAATTCTTTTAGAATTCTGGGGTGAATTCCATCAGGCCACATTGCTTTGTCCACCTTCAGTTTTAGGAGTTCTTTCAGAACCCTTTCTTCTGTGAAAGGACTGGGATTGACCAGACTTTCTAGAGTGCTTCTGTTAATTGAATTAGGCACCTCTCCCTCCTCCTTTGTGAATACTGAGCAAGAGGGGGAAGTATTCATTCAGTAGTCCTGCTTTTTCACTGTGCTTCTCTACCCACCCATAGTCCATTCTATTCAGCCTCACTATCCCTCCCTTTGTCTTTCTATGCTCCCTGATGTACCTATAAAAGGTTTTATCCCTCTTCTTAACCGAGTTGGCTATCTTTTCCTCAGTTTGGGCCTTTGCTATTCTGACTATCTTCCCTGCTTCCTACTGCCTTAACTGGTACAGTTCTCTGTCCTGCTTCTTCTGTGTTTCCTTATACTTCCTAAATGCTATCTTTTTCTCCCTAACCTTCACCGCTGCCTCTTTTGAGAACCATAGTGGCTTTTTTTTTGTTTTAATTTATTTGCTTCACACAAAGGCTTGTTGCCTCTGTGATGGCAGTTTTGATGTTTCCCCATTGTTGCTCCACCCCCCTTCTAGCCTATTTGCTAGTGCTTTTCTAAGGCACTCTCCCATCTTGCCAAAGTCAGCCCTCTTGAAGTCCAGAACCCTCACTTTTGTATGGCTTGACTCTGTAGCCGAGTTTATTATGAACCACACTGTTTGGTGGTCACTTGTTCCCAGATGGCTACCCACTTCTAGATCTGAGATCCTGTCACTGTCCCCATTTGAGAGTACGAAGTCTAAGATTGCTCCCTCATGAGTGGGTTCCAAAACTAGCTGTCTGAGGCATGCCACCTGAAGGTAATTGAGAATGGCCCTGCTTTTGGGTGTAGCTGCAGCAAAGGTACTCCAGTTAACATCTGGCATATTCAGGTCACCCATCAACAGTATCTCCCCTTTCTCTGCCTTCCTAAGGATGCCTTCTCTCCTATCCTTGTCCATTCCCTCCCCCTGACATGGGGGTCTGTATACAACCCCATGTGGACTGTGGTGCCATTTCCAGTCTCTAAGGTGACTTACAGTGCCTCCTCGCCTCCTTGTTTACTCTTTTGTTCAGTTGCTTTCATCCCTTCCCTCACATAGAGATCCTCTCCTCACCCTCTCCCCCACCCCCGTCTCTCCTGTAGGCTGTGTACCTTGGTATGTTAACATCCCAGTCATGGTTCTCTATGCACCATGTTTCTGTGACTGCTACGATATCCAGACATCCCTCTTCCATCAAGGCTACCAGTTCAGGGAGCTTGTTGCCCAGACTACGGGCATTGGTACTCATTACCTTCAGTTTCTTGATGGCCTTACCCATTAGTGCCCCATCCCTGTCTTTACTGCATTTGTCATTTTCTCCATTTACCCCTGCCCTTCTCCCTATCGACATCTCTATCATGGTGTTTACCTCACTTACTACCTTGATCTTTTGAGGGGGGCTAGGATTTCCCTGCTCCTTTCCAGTGCCTCTCCCCTTGGCTAGTTTAAATGCTTGCCAGTGAAGCATTTAAACCTATCACCTAGGATCCTGGCTCCCCTCCTGGACAAATGCACATCATCACGCCAGTATAGGTCTGTATCCCTCCAGGTGGACCCCCAGTCCCCAATGAAGCCAAATCCCTGAGCTCTGCACCAGGTTTTTCAACCACTGATTGAATCCCATGGTGTGGAGCACCCTAGCCACACCCATGCCATAGACAGGCAGCACCTCCAAGAAGGTTACTGTGAGTGCTACTTGTCTAAGGCCCCTTCCAACTCCACAAACTCTTCCTGCACTGCTCTGATCCCTTTCTTAGCTAGGTCATTTGTCCCTAGGTGGATAATGACATCCAGCTCCCTCCCCTGTGCAGCTGCTCCGGCGATCCTAAGGATTCGTTCCCTGCCCCTCCAAGAAATGGTGCCAGGCAGGCACCTTACCACAGGGATCAGTGCTGGGACCAGTCCCATTCAATGTCCTATTCAATGTCTTCATCAGTGATGATGAAGATATGCATTATCTTGCACTTCTTTATATTGAATTTCAACTGCCAAACCCTTGGCCATTCTTCAAGCTTCTGCAGGTCCCGCCTCATTCTGTCTACACCCTCTGGCATGTCCACTCTGTTACAAAGCTTCGTGTCATCAGCGAACATGAAAATTCTGCCTACTAGGTCCTGCACAATGTCACTGATGAAGACATTGAAAAGGACTGGTCCTAGTACTGATCCTGTGGTACCCCAACGGTCACTGTTCCCTCTATGGAATGACAGCCATTTACCACCACCCTCTATGTCCTGCCGCACAGCCAATTACCTACCCACTGCACTACTGTCCTGTCCACACCCATATTTCCAAGTTTGTTTAATAGCCTTCTATGTGGCACAGTATCAAAGGCCTTGCTGAAGTCCAGATAGGCCATGTCCACTGCCTTCCACTTATCCACCTCACTTGTCACCCAGTCGCAAAATTCAGTGAGGCTGGTTTAATCTGTACTTTTGGTGGTACTAAATCATTATCTATCATGATCAATCAATACCTAAAGCAGCCATAAACCATCACATATCTTTCTTTGCTGATGGTGTTTTCTTTTTCAATCATTATTAATCACAGTTGATCAATATTTCATACAGGTTATTGGCAGCCAAACAGAACCTGCATCACAGATCATGCTTGTAACATTAGGCCATGATTAATTATGATTGATGTGCCTGGCTCTCACTGACTGCTCAGCTGTAATTAATTTGCATAATTTGTCATGTTTAATCATAATCAGTCATTGCCTTTTAAAGTAAAGGTGTGACATACTGTATTGGGCTTCATTAAGCCTGTCCTGCAGCAGCAATAGTCTGTCCAAGCAAAAATGATAAAAAGTTACTACTCTCCTGTAAGGGAGGGAAGGGATGCTAATTCTGGTGAACTGCTGACCAGTCAACCCCTTTCCACTTCCCGGTCTGCCTGCCCTGCCCTCATGCTCTGACGTTATGTGATGTCTCCAGAGAGGGCGCAGGGGCATGCCCCATACAAGTCTATGGGGCACATTTACAAAATGATTCTATAGACATTTAAGCAACCGTTGATGAAAAGTGAAAGCCTGCTCAACTAATAGGGACCGTCCTGAATGCTAGTGTTTTGGCGTTAACCTTCCCTAACACCTCCTTTGAAGGCCATGGTGGTCTCTTTTTCCTCCTGCTTTTATTTACTTGCCTAATGCTGAGGTTTGTAGCCTTCACTGTAGTTCCTTTTAATTTTGCCACTGTTCCTCTACTCCACCCTAGTCCCCCCCCTTGCCAGCACATCCATAAGGCAGTCCCCAATCTTTGTAAAGGCTGCCCTCCTGAATCCCAGGACCCTCAACTTTGTGTGGTTCACCTCTACCCCTGTTCTTGTATTGAACCACACCATTCAGTGATACTGGTCCCCTGGTGGCCACCCACTGTGATTTCTGCAACACCATCCCTGTTAGTGAGTACTAGGTAAAAATTGCTCCCTCATGAGTGGGCTCATTTACTAATTACCTAAGGAATGCCCTCCTGCAGGGAATCCAGGATATCCCTGCTCCTAGCTGAAGTTCCAGCCAGGATACTCCAGTCCACATCTGGCAGATTGAAGCCTCGCACCTGAAGCACCTACCTCCCACTTAGTTGTCATCTTATGGATGGCCTCCAGTAGAACCCTGTCCACCTCCCCCTGTGCTGGAGGTCTGTAGATCACCCTAGTGCAAATAGCGGCTCCATTTCCTGGTTCTAGGGAAAATTAAGTGACTTGCTCATGACTACATAGTATGTAAGTGGGGGCTGTGGGATTCAAACCTAGATCTCCATGTTTGCAGCTCAGTGCTCTGCCTTCAAGCATATGGCACTGAGTGCCCGAAAAACAACACATAATGTCCCCACCAAAAATACATACAGTATATACTTTTTAAAAAAAAAAAGTATATTAATGCGGGCATTAGGGTTGAAGAATGCAAAGCGCACAAAGTAAGAAATGAAAAACAGGGTTTGAGTCTCACGAGTCTTGGCAAATCATTTGTGTTGTGTTCCTCAGGGTTGCCAACCTTAATGCCCACTCCCTCCCCCCAGCCTGTAGCCTCCAGTCTGAAGCATAAGGTACAGATCTAAGCCAGTGCCTCAGGCAATTACTCCTTGAAGAAAAAGAAGTACGGCTTGGTATATGTGGCTAACAGAGTCAGTCATATCTTTTTTCCTACAGGGTACTGCGTGATGCAAGAGATCAAGCTTGATTAGGTGAGAGGGTGAATGTTAGACTTGACAACTCCAAGGAACAGCACACCACCAATTCATCAAGACTCCTAGGACTCCGGTTTCTTCCACTGTAATGTCTGCATAAATGTAGTTTTAAATTTCCTCTCCTTTTGTGACAGTGGAATCTTAACAGAATAGTGGAGATATTTCAAATCCTGCATCACCAACCACAAGTGAAAGCCTACAGTGTCATAATACGTGGGGTCACACCATTACAGGTTAACATCCTACCACAGATAAGAGATCTCTTACCTAGTTCATGTGGAGCCTGTGATAAGGTGATCTCAGGGGAGCAGGCAGTCACACCTGTAAAACAAGAACAGCAATGGGGTCACAAAGGATCTGCAGTTCTTTATGAACTATGACAAACAATGTAGGGTAAACCAAAAAAAAAATACTTCTCTGATACGTATGGTCAGTGTCCTCTTACACCTGCTCAATGTTCTGTCAGACCTGTAAACATAAAAGGGAAAGTAGGTCAGTATGAAGAATCAGCTAGGTTGGTTGGGAAGGACCTGTAAAGGCTGGAAAAAAAAGTGGTATCTGTGAGTATCAGGGAGGATACTGGACCGGTACCACACCACTGACCTGGGTTTTAGAATGGACTCTGTCACTCAGAAGAGTCAATGTTCCTAGGACTGATCTCTCTTGGGGGAGGGGGCCATGTTGCTCCACACATCGACCAACACAGAGCTGGATGAAGACACCAGCTGTTCTCCTCCCTGCACCATCGACAGGGATCTAGACCATTAAACTAGTAGAGAGACTTGGAGGACTGGAGACAGAAGGGTTGCCATTGCTGATGAGAGTCTCCCAAAAGAGAGGGGATGGGGATGATGACCCTTCCCCTCTGGAAGAAACCTGTGGCTGTACCAAAGGTCCAAGTTTAGTCCCTGGGATGGTGGATGATGTTGGTAGGTGGCTTGTGACATTAAGGTACCTCTCGGTGATGCAGTGCCTGCAACAGGTAGGGCTTCATGCTGGCAGCTGCTGTCCCCCCCCCCCCATTTTCATGCTCACCAACCTCTTCCAACACAGTGTGTAATCTTGTCAGATCTCTACATACACATCAGCTCAAGTATCTCTGAATCCTATCCTACTGTAAGCAGCTTTGAATCTAGTAACAAGTTTGTAAATTGTTTAACAGACCAGAATGGACCCAGGTGGCCTTCAGCCCACTGGCATCTGTACGCAGAGACACCCACTGGGTAACATGAAGAACATTAGTGAGCATATAGTGACACATTTCTAGGGTGCATTTACATCAACTGCACCTTAATGAGCATTTAGTGACACATTTCTTTCTAAGGTGCATTTACATCAACTGCACCTTAGTGAGCATTTAGTGACACATTTCTAAGGTGCAGTTGATGTAACCCCAGCTAAGTATATGTCACTGAACAGTTTGTTGTATCAAATCCTGTTAAACAGATACACTTCAATAAATAAATTAAATAAACAAAAAAACTGAAGATGCTTCAAGCGGTTTACCAATAAAATACATTTTTTTGTGAATAACCAATAAAATAAATTTTTTTCTCAGAATAAATGGGACTTTTTGTGTACCCCCAATCTGTTTAACTAGCCTGCAGCTCAGACACTAGCCACACCTCCTTCTCGAACCCAGACAATAGCCCCCCTCCCTCCACAGGCCCCTCTTACACTAACCCCAACCCTCTACAGCACCTGACACTACCATTGTTTTCCCTATAGCCCCTCATGACAGATGCCCCCCTTGACTTTACACCCTCCAGTCCTCAACACTACCCTGGCTCCCTCCAACGCCACATACACTAACCCCTTCCCTCCACTTCCCAACACAACCCCACCACACCACCACCCCTTCCACCACAGTCCCTCTATACACCCCTCCCTTAAGGCACCCCACTGTTCTAAGCCCATGGATATCACCTCCCTCCTGGGCCCCCTGACATCCAGAATCACAATCCTTCCTGTATAGCCATTTTAGAATCACCCACACCCTTGTTGCACACATTCCATGCAATGCCCCCTTGGACACCACCACCACCACCACCTCAGTCACCTAAGGCATACACAGAAACATAGAAGTTGACGGCAGATACGGACCGCAAGGCTAATCCAGTCTGCCCATTTTTTCTACCTTATGAATGTGCCATAGACCTGTACTCTGTCAATGGCCTATCTATTCATACTCATCTGTATTGCTCCCATATGCCTATCCCATGCCTGTTTGAAGCCCTGCACTGCATTCAAATCCGCTACTTCCTGAGGTAGACCATTCCATGCATTCACCACTCTTTCTGTGAAAAAGAACTTCCTCACATTACCTCTTAATCAGCCTCCCTCTAATCTCATACTGTGTCCTCTTGTCCTGCTCTTTTTCTTATATTGAAATATGATAGACTTTCACCTTGTTAATGCTCTTAAGATGTTTGAATGTTTCTATCATATCACCTCTCTTCTTCCTTTGTTCTAGGGTATACATATTGAGCTCTGTTAATCTGTCCTCATATGTTTTCTGATGCAGTCCCTGCACCATTTTGGTTGCCCTTCTCTGGACTACCTCCATTTTGTTAATGTCCTTGTACAGATGTGGCCTCCAGTACTGCATGCAGTACTCCAGATGGGGCCTAACCAGTGTCTTATAAAGAGGGATTATTACCTCCCTTTTACAACTTGTGATACTCCTGCTAAGACACCCCAACATTCCTCTAGCCTTAGCTATTGCTTTAGTGATTTGCTTGGATGATTTCAGGTCATCTGTGATGATGATGCCCAAGTCTTTTCTTCCCTTGTGATTGCCAGCAACTCCCCTCCCAACTTATAGGTGGCTTCAGGGTTTCTCTTCCCTATGTGCATGATCTAGCACTTATTTGCCATTTTGCCAGTTTATTCAGATCTCTTCTCATTCTGCCCACCCCATCTGGATCATCTACTCTGCTGCAGATCTTGGTGTCATCTGCAAACAGACAAACCTTACCCTCCGGTCCATCTGCAATGTCACTGAAGAAGATATTGAAGAGGACTGGCCCAAAGACTGATCCCTAAGGTACCCCACTTGTGACTTGCAGCTCCCCAGCGCATTGCAGGAATGGCTCACAGGGGATACGGCGGCCGGATGGGGGGGGCGACTATAGCAACCTGTCACTATACATATGCACGCGCGGGGGTGGGTGGGAGCAGGCATGCACAGTGAGAGCTGTGGGGGTGGTGCCACGGTCAGTTGTCCTGCCGACCCTGTGGCGTGGTGGGTTGCCGGCATCGGTCAGCAGGGTACTGGGTTCAGGTCCGGGCACTGGTGTGTTTTTGTTGCACCCATCCGTAACCTTTTGTTTTTTAATGTTTCACCCCCCCACCAACATGCACCCGCTGGAGTTGAGAATCCTTTAGTAAGAGGGCGTAGAGGGCACAGCGCCCCACAGAAAACATTAAAAACTAAGTCCCTGGTGCTCTTTTGCTGTGTACCAGGGTGTCAGAGTGACAAAATACATTTTCAGCTCTCTTGACTTCTGCATAATGGAGATCGCCTTTAGGCTTTCGCCGTTATGACATAGATCCCTTCTGACTGTATACCATTTACCACCACTCTCTTTGTTCTGCCCGCCAACCAGTTTGCCACCCAACTGATCAATTTCTGACCCATTCAGAGCCTACCCAGCTTATTATTTTATTTATTTATTTTATAAATCAGATTTACAACCTTTATGTCAGAGACTCATTTACAAATCAATCTTCTACGTGGAACAGTATCGAAAGCTTTGCTGAAGTCAAGGTAGGTGACATCAACTGCACCCCCTTGGTCCACCACTCTGGTTACCCAGTCAAAAAAATCCATGAGATTAGTCTGACAGGACCTTCCTTTTGTAAACCCATGCTGTCTTGGATCCTGTGCTCCTATGGATTCCAGGTGTTGCACTATCCTTTCCTTAAGGAGTGCCTCCATAATCTTGCCCACTACTGAGGTAAGACTTACTGGTCTGTAGTTCCCTGCCTCCTCCCTGCTACCACTCTTGTGGAGCAGGATCACATGAGCCCTTCTCTAGTCTTCTGGGACCTCTTCTGTGCTCAGAGACTCCCTAAACAGTTCAGATAATGGCTTTGCTAGTTCCACCCTTAGCTCCTTTAGTACCCTGAGATGTATGCCATCTGATCCCATTGCCTTGTCCACCCTGAGCTTCGCGAACTCTTGTAGGACCCTTTCCTTTGTGAAGGGACTTGTGCACACCACCCTCCCCCCCTGTGTTCATGGCACTGAGCTGTGGGCCCTGCCCTACCTTCTTCTCAGTAAATGCTGAGCAGAAGTATCTATTTATCTGTCAGTGATTTATTGATTTATTTTTTTCTCTTGTATTATTTATAAGAATCCTGCCACTAGGGCTCCCTCAAATGGACTGTAGAGTTGATTTTCAGAACTAATTTTAAGTTGTACTGTGGTTACATTGTGTATTAGATTACTGATGGTAATTTCTAAACTTTTCTTTTAAAGTTTAAGACTTTTTCTGCATTTCTAATCTGTCTGGCTACTAGACCTGCCCCTAGGACCTGGCACCAAACATTTCAGGTCAGATACATGCCCCCATTTAACACCCTTTGTTTGAACTATGTGCTGCTATTTGTTGCTAGCACCTAGCTAGAGTCTGTAACAGAGCCCCCCTACCCATCATCCCAAGTCCTTTCAACAGTTATTTTTTTCTTCTCTCACCCCTCCTTGCTCTGACCCCTCCCCCTGACCTCCACCAAGGCTTATAACTGCCATCTCTTCTGTTCCTTTCTCTCAGGCTGATCGGAGCCCACTGAGCTGGTATCTCTGACGCGGTTCCCTTCACATGCAACCCGTCTGTCTAGGAAAGGCTGACAAGGCACCTGCTGCCCACACTCCTCCTTGGCCCATAAGGTAGCATCTGGTCCTGAACCCAGAACAATGGAAAGAGGATTTTTGAGCCTTCCTCCCAGTGAGAACTGAAAGGTTCCAGGTGGCCCGGAGCACTGACACTAGTTTTCTGCCCAACGCTGAAGCCAGTGCTGAAATCACTGGACTAGGGCATAAGACTGCAGAGAAACACTGCTCAGTGCAGAGCAGCATTTGCGTAACCTGCACTAGCCTGTCAGTGATTTGTTGACCCCCCTCCAAAGTGTCTACTTTACCATTTGCAAATTATACTGTAAAGGCACTAGAGGGCAGCAACACAAGCAGGTTGCAATCCTCTACCCACTACTCTCCCCTATTGCTCCTAGTCCTGGGTCATTCATACCTAAAGCAAATTATCAACGTCCTAACATTCAGTGGTGTGATCCGAATCTGTAAGCCTGTACAAAGCCTCTACTACCCCACCTAGATTGGTTTTCATCTCCCTCCTAGTCACACCGTTCCTGGTTCTTACCGTTATCCCAGTCTCCCTCTCTACACCTATTGCCACTTCTCTCTCCCCTTCCCTTCCAGGTACCTCCATAATTCTGTCAATCACCCCTTCAGCTCCTCTTGTAAGCAGATCTCACTTTCCTTACTACCCTCCAGCATCTCTGTTTTCCCTTCCAAGTCACTTTGCCTTTCTTCGTTTCCTTATCTCCTTCTCTCCAACCCTCCCTCCTCTTCCCCTTCCTCATGTATTTCCTTCTCCAATTACAAAAGTCCTAACCTTCACTATTTTATCCTTGCCCTCCTCCTTCTTTCATCATGGAACATCCACCCAAACCCTGGCCCTATTTCTTCTCCTACCCCGGCTCCTTAACCAAATAACATGACTCCAAACCCCACTCCCACTACAACCCTCCTTAACGGGTTGAAGCTCCTCCACCTGAACATCTGCAGCCTGCTACCTAAAATCGACCTCCTACAAACTCTTGTGATTTCACACACCCCTGACATCCTAATTATTACCAAGGCATGGCTCAAAAAAAGGCCCCCAATAGTGCCATTGCTATACCTGGGTATTCCATCTCCAGACAAGATCGAATGGGTCATGGAGGGGGAGTGGCCATGTATATCCTGTCCTCACTGCAGTTTACTATCACCCTCTCTACATCATCCCAGCTACCTATGAAGCCCTTGTCACCTGCATTACCCTTCCTTTCGTAATCCCAATCTTTGTGGCTGGCATAGGGTTACCACCTGTCCCTATTTTCGCAGGACAGTCCTGATTTGGGCAGAAGTGTCCTGTGAAAAAACATGAAAAATACTAAATGTTCTGACATTATAGTAGAAAAACATATTTTCAGCCATTCCTCTAAATGTGGCAAAAACTACAGTACCTTAACTAAAATACCTTAAAATGATAAGAAACACTAGGGAACATCTAAAAAACTGCAACACTTAGTCTTAATTCTGATTATTTAGAGAAAAAATCTGTTGTGTTGGTTGAGGTTACATATTGTCCTGTAAAAAATCATGTTTCAGTAAGAAATGTCCCACTTTGGGCTTCTTAAAAGGTGGCAACCCTAGGCTGGCATCTGTTGCCACCCAATCATTCAACCCTCGGTCACGGCTGAACTCTTTGCAAATATCACCTCCCTCTCACAATCTGGTGAGCTTTTCATAATGGGTGACATGAATCTAAATTGGTTGTCTCCCAAGTTAAGCCAGCTATGCAATGATGCCACTGCTCTAAACCTCACTCAACTTATACTTGAGCCCACATGCCCTAATCCCAAAACACAAAATCACACCCTGTTTGACTGGGCACTCACAACCCACCTGCACCGCGTCATTAAATCTGGTCTCCTCCTCGATGCCCTTAGTGACCACAACCCCATTTTCAGTGTATGTAAGGTTCATTGCCCCAAACCTCCCCCTAAAAATCATACAGCTCCGGTCCTTTAAATCCTTAGACCTTACCCCAATCAGCTTTGCACTCGCTTTCATCGACTGGGCCCCCCTTCCCACTGCCATTTCTGTTGACCAAGCACTTGACTATTTTAAAGATAAATTCATTGCCACCTGGAATGTCTTTGCTCCTTTCAAACGGACCAGAATCTGTGGGCTTCACCTCCCCTGGATCACCCCCAAACTACTGGCCTGCTTCAGGGAGTGTGATTGGGCCAGGAGAAAATACAAATCTACTAAACATCCAAACGACTGTGCCAAGTACAGAATGCTACACAATTCATGTACTAAAGCTACTAGACTGGCTAAGTCTGATTATTTCAACTCCTCATTCCTGACTAACACTAACTCTCCATCTAAATTCTGGAGGGTAGTTCATGCCCTATTCTGTCTCTCCTCTCCCTCTCCCCCTCCAGTTCTCAAAATAAATAACTCCCTAGTTTCCGACACTGGCTCCATGGCCAATGAATGTAATGCCTACTACACCTCGTGCACCACGTCTCTTCTTAATTCCCTCTCCCCATTGCCTCCTACTAATGTCAGCCCTTCGCCTCAGCCAGTGCCTACCCCGCCCCCATTTTCCTTTTCTACTATCTCCCCTGATGAAGCTCTTAATGCTCTCCTATCCCTCAACCCCTCTAAAGGCTCCTCACCAGATGAGCTCGATCCTAAACATCTCTACCTTTCTACTCCTGCAATTGCTTATCCTATCTCCTTAATTCTTAACCTGTCCTTCATTTCTGCTCAAGTACCCTCATCCTGGAAACATGCCATAGTCCTTCCTCTCCCCAAGGGTGGTGACACATCAACTTCTGGCAACTATTGCCCCATTTCCCTCCTTCCTACCCTTGCCAAACATCAAGAACATTTAGTTCTCTCTCAACTATCACCCTTCCATTCTGATTCCTCCTTTTTCAACCCCTTCCAATCTGGTTTTCAGAAGAACCACTCAAGAACCACCTCCCTCCTCAGGCTTACTGACTCCATCCTTTCAGGGAGGGATGATGGCCTGATTACCTCGGCCATTTTTGTCGACCTAGCCAAAGCTTTTAACACTGTTTCCCATCCCCTGCTTCTTGATTCACTCTTCTCAGCTGGCCTTGGTCCTTCAGTCACCAACTGGTTTAAATCCTACCTCATTGGCAGGACCCAGTTGGTTAGAATCCTTGATTCCATCTCCCCTCCACTCCTCATCAACACTGGTGTCCTTTGGGGCTCAGTGCTGGGTCCCCTACTCTTCTCCATTTTCCTTAATTATTTTCCCACAGCCTGCTCATACTGTTCTATCCACATGTATGCTGATGATACTGTTTTGTGTAGTTCCGGCAAAAACCCTGCTGCCGTGCAAACCAGCTTACAGCATGACTCCAACCAAGTTCAGCTCTGGTTTGCTTCTCACCAGCTTTTTCTAATTGTCAAGAAGACAGTCTCAATGACCTTTGGCACCAGGCAGAGACTCTCTAGGCTCCTGGTCCTACCCTTTTCCACACCCTTGATGCGACCATCTTAAAGGACACCTTCTCATTTCGATATCTGGGAGTTTGGCTGGACAAACACCTCAACTTCTCTGTGCATATTGATGCTATCCTGAAGAAACTGCACCTCAAGCTTGGTGCTCTTTACAGGAATCGTAGTTGCATTCCGCTGACTGCGAGGTGCAAAATTGTCCAGAAGATGATACTCCTCATCTTTGACTACTGCAACGTAATCTATGATGCTGCTCCCAAATCTTCCCTGACCAAGTTGGACACTCTCTTTAACTCCTTCTGCTGCTTTGCTATCGACTCCCCTTCCCACTCCCACCACTGTGAACTCTCTCGCTCTCTAACCTTCCTTCCACTATCTCACAGACGCATCTCTCACTGTGCCAAACTAACCTCCAAATTCTTGTTCGGGGGGGCTCCCCTCCTATCTCTCATCATCTCTGTCCACTCCACCTCCCCCCACCCACTCTCTCAGATCAAACGACGCCCACACCTTGACGGTCCCTCGCCGCTGCACTCTCATTGGTCAGATGGGTTTCGCCCATTGTTTCCCTAAATTCTGGAATTCTCTCCCCCCGCCCGAAATACGACACTCCTCCTCTAACTACTCCCTTACCTCTGCCCTACACAATTTCCTTTCCCTCAGCTGTTCCAGCTTTAACCCAACTTAATACCTATCCCCAGTTTCTGACTTCCTACCATGACCATGCCCCTGCAGGGTTCTCAATATCCTGAAGGGGGAATCAGGAAATGGCTACACCTTCTCCTCATATTCAGTTCTTGCCTCTCCCCCCCTCCACCTGCCCTTCTGGGTCACCAGTGTGCACAACCTAAACCCATCCTTTTTACTCCAACAGCACTTACATACTATCTAGAGCCTGCTTCTGGTACACTCATGCACTATAAATGGTTCTATAGGTTTTGTACTTTCATATGATCTTTTGTATGATTTTGGACATGTATTGTAATTTACCCAATGTTCCTCTACTGTTTATTGTACAATACCTTGTGTTTCAGCTGTTGCACAATCTTACAATGTTGTATTGTTTGTACTACCCACATACTATTGTAACTGATCATCCTTCACAACCCTATGTAACCCCTCCCCCCAGGTTGCACCATGAGACGAGCAACTTGTTGTTCAGTGTGCCCTCCTGGTGAAACATTTCAATAAATAAATGAAAAATTTAGGATAGATGCTTTTCCTTGTTCCTCCTCCACACACTCCCCCTTATCCTTTTGATCTTAGCAATACCTCCTCTGGACTTTCTCCTTTCACTACTGCATTTATAGTAAGTCTTGTCCCCTTCTTTTAGTGTTCGTGCTAGTGTTTCCTAAGTTTGGGCCTTTGCCTACCTTTCTGCCTTCCCTGTTTCCCTTAGGGAAGTTTGGTATGCCTCCCTATCTTCATCCCGTTGCATTCCCTTATATTTCCTGAAGGCCAGCCTTTTGGCTCTGACCTTTTCTGCTACTGTTTTTGAGAGCCAAAGTGGTTTCCTCCTTCTTTTGCTCTTGCTTTTCTCCCTAACACAATGGGATGTTGCTTCAAGTATTGCATCCTTAATGCTTGCCCACTTTGCTTGTACCCCCTCACCTCTATTTCTTTTTGCCATGGCTAGCTGAACTCTGTTGGCCATCTTATCAAAGTCAGCTCCTCTGAAGTCCCATATTTTTGCCTTGGAATGGGATGATTTAGTTCTAGTAGCCAAATTGAACCATACCATGTGATGGTCACTGGCCCCAGGTGACCTTCTACCTGGAGATCTGTGATCCTTTCCCCATTAGTCAGTACTAGATTTAGGATAGCCCTGTCTCTTGTTGGTTGTTGTACCACTTATTTGAGGCCCTTCCACTGCAAGGAATCCACTATGTGTTCAGTTTTGGTGGATGTTCCTGCTGGTATTGACCAATCTGTATCTGGCATGTTGAAGTCTCCCATTGTCAGAACCTCCTCTTTAGCTGTCATGTTTTGTATATCTTCCAACAGTTATGTGTCTATGTCCTCCCCCGGTCTGGAGGCCTATAGACAACCCCAGTTCGTATGGCTGTCTCATTTCCTGTTTGCAGGGTGACCCATAGTTCTTCTGGCTCCTTATGTGTATTCTGAATTTCTGTACATACACCATCCCTCAACACTGTCCCTCCATAAGCCCTGACACTACCCCCCCTCCCTCCTTCCCTCCCTCGTCACTGCCCCAGCTGACCCATCTTATAAAGCCCTAAACACTAGTACCCCTTTTCCCAGACACTAGCCCACCTTCTCCATGGCCCTGACACTAGCCCCACCTCCTTCACTGGCCCCAGACACTAGCCCCACCTCCTCCACTGGGTCAAAACAAGCACCATCCCATTAATCAAATGCTGGTAGATTTTGTATCTACAGCAGCTAGTAAGATTTTCCTCTAGCTAGCCCTGCAGGCTTGTACTGGAGAAGGTAACACTTCAGTAAGCACACCAGCTGTGCCCGTGGAAAAGTCTATTGGGATTTTTCATCACTAGGCCTGCTGGCTAGTGACTGCAAAACTTAATTTTGATCCCTACATTAAACATTACTTACCTGCTATGTCTGAGTTGCAGTGTCCACAGCTGGGTTGTCTTGAGTTTGGGGTATTCCAGTAGCACCTGCAGCACAGGAATAAAGGAAGTGGAGTTTTAAAGGAAAATATACGTTTAAGGCCAAATAAATAGGCATAGAAAATAAAAATGCAGGCTGCTAAGTAAAGAGAATAAGGTGATTTAGGGGGGCTCAGCAAATCCCCCTTAGTGCCCTTAAGTGGCCTGCTGGTGGCCAGCAGCTTTAGTTTGCCCTGATGGGCTAGTGGGCCCTACATTATTTAAAAAGAGGGATCACTAGTGGTTCAGGGTCTTGAGTTGTTCCAGGAGACTAGTGGTTTAAAGGTATAGCCCTGGTGATGTACTGCTGGCTAACTTCCTTGTGGCTAGTGGCAAATGGTGTTTTTTTTTTATTAAATCTAACCTTTCCCTGACACCTGGGGGGGTGGTCCTTGGGCCTCTGACTGTATGTAGCAGGTGGGTAGGCTAGTCAGAAAACCACCAATTAGAAATACTGCAGCTATGAAGCCATCAGTTTAGTGCTACTATACATAGATACATAGATACATAGATACATAGACAGTGTCGGCAGATAAGGGCCTATGGCCCACCCAGTCTGCCCATTTGAGCTTGTATGCTAGAGCGACAGTGCCAACAGGCACTCTCAACTCTCAACCCACATGGAGTTCGAGCTGTGGCCTGCTCTGTGTGGGTTGGAAAAAAGTTGGGAGGTTTTCAGGAGGTGGAAAATGCTGGGGCAAATATATCTCCCTCTACTAATCAGCCACATAGTGGCTATGTGAAGAGATCCCAAGGGGCTTGATATGAGGGTCCAGAGGGTGGGCAGCCAGCAGGAGGTGGCAGGAACCGTTAGCTAAACTGCATGGCAGCCGAGTGCAAGTGCTCTGAGGGGCATAGCAGGGAGTGGGAGAGCAAATGCGCAGGATGGGGGCCACAAAGGAAAAGGTGCACTGCAGCTGAAGGACAATGCCCAAAAGATGTGAGTCGCAGACTGGGGGAAAATCAGTGGGCTCCCTGAGGGGAGCATGGAAGCAACCAACATCACATACCATAGAGCTGCACAGTGGCTGATTAGAGCACTAGGGGCCAACTAAAGGATTTGGGGGAACAGGGAAAAAAAGCAGCACAAGAGCCAGGAACTCCCATAATCAAAAACATACAGCAGCAAAGGGAAGCCACGATGGGCTATAAATATAAATAAATGTATTTCCTTCCAAAGAAGCTCTGAAGCTTTGATGGATAATCTGATTAATTTTGCTGGAAGAAAACAGTATATAAAAGCTCTGAGGTTTTATATACTGTATGGTACATTTTGGGGCTTATTTTGGAACATGCAATATACAGCAAACTTCTATTAAATTAAAGGTGAGATTTTTGCTTTCAGATCTGGGCTTCCTAGCCCATTACTATGACTTGGCGATAGTCCATCTGTGTCAAATTAGTAAGCATATCCCAACAGAGGAGGGCTCTGCTAGGGATTAATGCCTGGGGGGGAGGGTTGGTGCACGAGGCCACAGGCTGAGTGCTTCCAACCACCAACCAGGCATTAATCCCGTAGTAGAACCCAACTCTGGAGGGGATTAATGCTCTTGTAAAATTGGCAATGTGGAAGGGGTACTGTTGCATTCCTTCCTGTAATATGTTATATGGCAAGATATATGCAGTGTTGAAGAAAATGTGGTTTGGAATACAAATCTAGACTACTTCTGATTGTGCGAGAACCACATTTATTCATATGGTGGTGTTTTTGTTGATAAATATTACAAGGTTTCTGATTGCAAGGTAACACAATGGTTAGTCGAATCATGCAAATCTTCTTTTTTTCACTCATCATGTGGCATTTTGAATGTCGGTTACAAATGGTATGATGCGGCAGTACCTAATTTGCATAAAATGTGCATGTCGGCCCTCAGGACATAGGTTTTCTCCAGGTACACTACTCTCCCAATACTGTTATGTAGTTTGCCCACATTGTTGATGGATCTCACCACTACTGCATACTAGTTGAGGTATCGCTGATTTGGACATACATTTGTGTATTTAATGTGTGTGGAACAGTATTTCTAGCTCTGTGATTATGACAACTTCGCATGCGGGGCGAGGGGGGGTGCCAGCATATTGCTCGCTCTGCTCTACAGCCACATTCTGCTACTTACTCCAATGCCGGAGAATACTGCATGCGCCCTTGCTGTTCAGTGCCTGTGTGAGGGATAGCAGGAGCGGGCATTACTGGGGCATTAATACCCACTGGAAACTGATCACCTGATCTATTTGAGCCTATCCCTCTGCTCATTTTGGGATGGGATTAATACCCATGTTACAATACATTTTAATGTTCCGTAATGGAGGGAAGGGATTGTAACTGTGGCTGAACTGCCAACCAGCCAATCCCTTCCACCTGTCCACTGACCATGCCTCTGTGTTCAGACATTTTGTGACATCTTACCAGGAAGAATATGGGGGTGCACCTCATTGACTCCTATGGGAGAGATTTTTAAAACATTACTAGCTACCTTATAAACAAATGAAAGCCATTGCTTAACATGGGCCCTATTCGTTGAGTTTTCACTTTCTTTTGGTCAAAGGTAGCTTAAAAATGCATATTAATGTTTTGAAACTCTCTTTAAAAATCTCCCCAACAAGATTAAATAAGGTGCACCCCCTCACTCTCCCTGATAGGATGTCACAAAACGTCTGCGCTCAGGGGCATGGTCTGCAGACTAGGAAGTGGAAGGGATGGGCTGGTTGGCAGCTCAGCCACAGTTACAATCCCTTCCCTCCCTAGCAGGACAGCAGGACAATTTACAATTTTGACAAGGAGGGACAATTGCCTCGGCAGAGTAAGAGGCTATAAATACAGGGTTTAAAATAATTGATTAGCAGTTTTTTTCTTGGGACAATACTAACTGTACAGAAAGCAATTATATAGGTTTTCTAGAAGTGTTATGTTTGTTAAACACAGTGAGGCAAGTGCTATGCATTTTCACAATGTTTTAGAACTTTTATGAGCAAAACGCTAATCAATTTTTAGAGTTAAATAAAACCCTGAAACACCAGTAAAGAATCTCACATCTTTCCTTTTAAGTACCCCTACCACACCTGTCCAATAGCATTTTCCTAAGCATTTGGCTTCATACTTTTACCAAGCTGAGCCAGGAAGACTTGCTTCAAACTGCAAGTGGAGGAGGGGGGGAGAGAAAGAGAAATTTAAAACCGGTTGAAAACAAAATGACAAGCTTACATAAGTTACACCAAAACAGCTACTACAGGTTCACAGGCTAGAAATTTGCTGAAGTGGGCAATCAGCTAAACAGGTTTCACATAATCCAGTTTACAAGCAAAGCTTATTTTGAAGTTAAACATTTTATTGTTTGAGAATAAAGGTACATATACACATATATATGTCTGACATCTTCACTTGAATAAACAGTAACTGAAATAATTGCCATACATTTAACCATGAATAGAGTACAAGGCAAGGCATTTTATATAACATTATGTCCTGAAACTGGGTGTAAATTTCCAGCATAACAGCCATGCAAATTCATTTGGGTTTTATTATCTCTGAAAGTAGTGTTCTCATTATTTTGATATAGCTGCCTTTGTATTTGTGTGGAGTATTATAGCTTAAAACCTTGACTCATCTCTGTGTTAGTATATGCGCTATATTACTTGTACAGTAATTCAATAAACAAACAACAAAAGAAGTTCTGACACCTCCACCTCCACCTTGTGTCCTGGTTGTTACTTAAGTCCTCCCTTTCAGGGTTGAGGTTACGGTTTCAGATGTCAGGCGCTTTCTTAAATCTATGTTAGTGGGGTCAGATTTTTACCTTAATGTACCTTGTGTACCTTGTATATTTACTATATCTGTATGTGTGGAGAGTAGCTACTTATGTAGCACCTGTCAAACATCTAAACTACTACATTCTAGAAACAAGCAGCACAAAAACTATGTACAGTTAGAGCAGGTGGTTTTGTGAGAAGTCAAGTGCCTCATGGGCATAAGCTTTGTTATGATGCCTGTGGTGATGTTTAAACTACGGTTATGGTTGCGGTTTAGTTGTGGGGGGGGGAGTTTCTATTGTACACTATGCCCTACACTTTATCAGTAAAAATGTGAATCACAGGTATCTTATGGTTAGCCTATGCCAGCTTTTGGGTGTTTCGCCACAGAATTCCAGTGGGCAGAGGTTTGTGAGGGCTGAGATTGTGTATATTGAAGGAAAGGTGCCCAAGTCTGATCATATTTATTTAGGGTGTCAGACGAGATGTGGGACAGCTTTTTGCATGTTGCTAGTATAGTTAAGTTATCTAGGAGTTCTTTAAGGGTGGGGGTTATTGTGGATCTCCATTTGCAAACTATGAGTCTTTTGACTTGTACGCTAAAAAGGATCAGGAAATCCAACTGATTTTTTGAAAGATGGAAGACTCCTAATGGGGCGTTTGAGCCCAATAGATATGTCTGCTGCTAGCAGGAGTTTGGTATTTAAGATTTGCTGTAGTAAGTTGTGGGCTAGATTCCACATTTCCATGATCCTAGGGCATGACCATAACATGTAGAGAAGATCTCCATGTGTATTTCCACATCTCCAATATTCATCTGAGTTTATTAGGTTAGCTGAGAATAAGACTGCTGGTGTTCTATACCACCAATGAAGTATTTTATTTTGGAGGAGTCTGCAGCGGGTATCTCTGATAGATTTATGTGTAGTTGTCCAGCAGGCTTCCCATTCATTTTTCGGGAATTTCTCTGCCTAACACTTGCTCCCATTTCCCTTTTTTACTTTTATTTATTTAGTTCTAGGATTACAATGATCTTTGAGCCAAGGATCTTTTACAAAGGTTCTACGTCAGAGGCATTACAAACATGGATGAAATGACACAAAACAGGAGAACAATAGTCATGGTACAACAACATTAGATAATTAGAGACAGGAACTTATAACAGTCAGGTGAGGAGCCAAGTAGGAGACACGTGGAATAACAGTGGGCCTAGGTATAGAGGCAGCAGACACCAGAGAACATTTGGGGAAAACGATGGAAGGGGACATAAAGATGCAGCCGGAGGCAGTTGTCAGATGATGGGAGGAGTGGTGCAGGCAAACATTGGTGAAGGAAAAGAAGGGTGGGGAGATGGTGAGAGTGGGAAGGAGTGGATTGGCAGGGGCAGTAGATCAATAAGAAGTGCAAGTGGGGTATGGGGCTTTTGCTTTAAAAGCTTGGTCAGAGATGTTGTCTTGTATTATTGAGTATATATGGCTAGTTCTGCCTTTGGCTTTGGCCAATAGAACATGAAGTGGGTGTTGGTGTGGTGAGGTCTGTAATTGTTTAATCTTCCTAACCATGGAAGCTGTGACATCCCTGATCAGCAGAAAATGACAAAAGTCTTCTTTTGATAAGTCATATCTTTTCTGAAGCTCCCGAAAGGATTCCATATCTGTTGGAGGCAGTATAGCGCAGTGATCTAAGGCGAGCTGCAAATCTGGTGACATCCAGAAGACCAGACCTGGGTTTGAATCCCACAGCTTCTACTTGCATACTGTGTGACCCTGATCAAGTCACTTAACTTCCTTGTGCTCCCAGGTCACACCTGGAAACAAGCTCCAGCTTAGTGTGCCTTTCCTGGTTAAACAATTTCCCCTTCCCTTGATCCTGGGATTAGTAGGTCTTGTATTGTATTAATGCCTTTCTTTTCCCAGAAATGTCCAGTGTATTGGTTTCCCCTCTATCTTAATATTGGTGGCACCCCAGAGTGGATTATATTTAGGATGAGCAAGATTAGTTTTAATTAGCCTCCCTAGTTTTGTCCTGGTGGATATGGATGAGGCAACAGTAGGTAAAGGAGAGGGAGTTTTTTGGGGGTTCCCATAAATGTATGTGGTTGACATAAAGCCTTTTATCTGGGATGACTCTATTGAGGACCATAGAGGGGGTGATGATTCAGATTTCTCGAACCATCTTAATGTTTGTGTGGCTGTATATGCTAGGTAGTAGCCTTATATCCAAGGAAGCCCCCACCCCTCTTTGGTCCAGTGTGCTCTTATCTTGTTCCTATTAAATCTTGGTTGTTTCCCTTCTCATATATAATTTCCTAGGAATTTGTCTATTCTTGTGAACCATGAGTCAGGGATTGTTATGGGAATGTGCGAGACCAAGTATAAGATCTTAGGGGCAATAATCATTTTTTAACACTTCTATTTTCCCAACTAGTGACAAATTTTGGGGTTTCCATCTCTCCAGGTCCGTTTTTATTTTTGTGATGAGAGGCTCCAGATTACGGTTTATATTCCAAGATAAATTATGTGGTCCTCTGCCCATCTTTGATTTAAAGCTGTAAAGTGGGGTTCTAGACAAAGTTTGATAAGTGGTAAAACTTCTATTTTACTCTGATTTATCGTTAGTCCTGATATGTAAGTGAAGGTATTGAGTAAATGGGTCAGTGGTTGTACCAATCTGTGTGCATCTCTCAGGATTATCAAGAGACCATCTGCGTACATTAGCGATTTAAACTCTATATTCCCAGTCTTCAGCCCAAGAATATCCTGGTGCTCTCTAATAGCCTCTCCTAGGGGTTCTATTGCTAGAATAAAAAGGAGTGGTAAGAGTAGGCATCCTTGGCGTGTCCCTCTCCATGATGTAAAAGGCGTTGATAGAGTGTTGTTCATTAGGATTCGTGCCTTTGGGTTGATATAAATAGCTCTGATCATGCTGATGAAAGCTGCTTTAAAGCCCATTCTATGTAGAACCACACAGAAGTTAGGCCACTCTACTGAATCGAAAGCCTTTTCGAAGTCGATAGCCAGTGCAGCAGTTGGAGTGGGAGAAGAGAGTGACAGCTGCAACATGTCTATTAACTTTCTCATATGATCAGAGTTATATCTTCCATTAACAAAGCCCATATGAGAGGGGTGTATTAAGGAAGGAATCATTTTTTTTAATCTGGTGGCCAATATTTTCGAATACATTTTACTGTCCACTGTGATGAGAGAGATTGCCCTATAACTAGCTGGCAATTGTTTGTCTTTCCCTGGCTTGGGGAGAATGGCTATGGTTGCCTCAGACATTGTAGGAGGGAAGGTGCCTGTTTCTTGTATTACATAGATACAAAGAAACATAGATACATAGACAGTGTCAGCAGATAAGGGTCTATGGCCCACCCAGTCTGCCCATTTGAGCTTGTAAGTTCAGTTTATGTTTTCCTAGAAGTCTGTTGCCCCTTACCCCTGACCTCCAGAATTCCTTTATGTCTATCCCATGCATTCTTAAATCCCGTAATTGTTTCAGCCCCCACCACTTCCTCTGGCAGGGTGTTCCACTTGTCCACCACCCGCTCTGTGAAGAAATTCTTCCTCATGTTTCCTCTGAACCGTCCTCCTCGAACTTCATCCCATGCCCTCTAGTCCTGGAACATCTTTTTCACTTAAAAATAGTGTATTCCTGCACCCTGTTCCTCCCTGTGAGATACTTGTATGTCTCTATCATATCCTCTCTCCTCCTCTCTCCAGGGAGTACATGTTCAGTTCCTTCAACCTGTCTTCATAGGACTTGTGATGCAATCCATGCACCATCTTTGTTTCCTCCTCTGAACCTTCTCTACCCTGTCTATGTTCTTACGTAGGTATGGTCTCCAGAACTGTACACTGTACGCCAGGTGGGGCCTCACTAGTGTCTTGTATAGTGGAATTATGACCTCCCTTTTCCTGCTGGTGATGCCCCTGCCTATACATCCCAGCATCCTATTTGCTTTACCTGCTGCCTTGTCACACTGTTTCCACCTTCAGGTCATCAGAGATGATAACCCCAAGATCCCTTTCCTGCTTGGTTCATGCTATATCCTCACCCCCAACTGATATATTGTGCCAGGGTTTTTGTGCCCCATATGCATTATCTTGCACTTTTTGCATTGAATTTCAACTGCCAAACCCTGACCATTCTTCAAGTTTCTGCAGGTCCTTCTCATTCTGTCTACACCCTCTGTGTGTCTACTCTGTTACAGAGCTTTGTGTCATCAGTGAACAGTGAAATTCTGCCTTCTAGGTTCTGTGCAATGTCACTGATGAAGATGTTGAATAGGACCGGTCCCAGCACTGCCTGTGGTACCCCACTGGTCACTCTTCCTTCTGTGGAGTGACAACCATTTACCACCACCCTCTGTGTCCTGCCACCCAGCCAGTTACCTACCCACCACACTACTGTCCTGCCACACCCATATTCCCAGTTTGTGTAATAGTCTTCGATGTGGCACAGTGTCAAAGGCCTTGCTGAAGTCCAGATAGGCCATGTACACTGCCCTCCCTGATCCACCTCCTAGTCACCCAGTCAAAAATTCAATGAGGTTGGTCTGACATGACCTCCCCTGGTGAAACCATGCTTCCTTGGGTCCTGTAGTCCATTGACAACCAGATGTTCCACCAATCTCTCCTTCAGTAGTGCTTCCATGATCTTTCCCACTACCGAGGTGAGGCTGACTGGTCTGTAGTTCCCTGCTTCCTCTTTGTTCCCACTTTTGTATAAGGGGACTACATCTGCTGTCCTCCAGTCTTTGGGTACCTCCCCTGTATTTTCTAGAATAGTCTCTGCATAACTGGGGATACAACCTGTGCTAGAGCTTGGTAGAACTCTGTTGTTAGTCCGCCCCCTGCCATGCTTTTTTTTTCCTTTAGAGACAGGATGGCTGTTTTTATTTCCTCATTTGTGATTTTCTGGTCTAAGGCTGTGGTCTGTGCTGGGGTAATTTTAGGGAGGTTCAGTTTCCCTAGGAAGACTGCAAGTGCCTCAGGGTTATTGTTCCCAGTTGTGGTGTAAAGTTGGGTATAAAAATCTGGCCTGTAGTGATTTGATCTACTCAGTTCTAGAGTTGCACAGCTGCTCCTGAGAAATACACTGCTACAAATGAACTTAAAACATAGGTGATTGTATAAATAGTTAATGGGCGCCTACTCAGAAATTTAAAAAGCGTGCAAAGTCAAGCCTCTCACTGCATATTGCCATTTTTATTAGTTTTTTATTACGCTTTTGCCATGTTCAGGGTTGGGCTAGAGGGTCAGGTACAAAATGGCACGCTCCTCACAAGTGCTACTTTGCAGGGTTCAACTGATTTCACGTCGGCTGAATAGAGAAATGAAATGATATATGCATCCTCCATGCAGCATATTTTTGAACATGAGTGGGGGGGGGGTTCTCTTTCTCTTTACTTTTGTGTGTTTTAACAATCAAAGTGATCATAGCGATCAGGCTACCTGCCCCCCCCCAAAAAAATGGAGCTCATTTCATCAGAGGAGACCCTCCTGTCTTCCCCAATCTTTTGTCTCGCTTCCTGCCATTGTAGAGATAAACATGTAATATAAGATGCTGTATCATAATATACCATCTAGAGGTATATACCCACAAAGGGGTAACTTCATGCCTCTTGCATGTCTTTACTTAATATGAGAGAGAAGGACAGAGGGCAGAATTACATATAGAAATGTTAATGCTGAATCTGAATACTCAAATCTATAGTGAGAACCACCACTTGTATTCATGTTCTGTTGTAATACTGTGATGTTTTATGATGTAATGATAGTGCTGTTTTTAGATGTTACATTTTCTATTATACAGGTTATAATGATTAATTAATTAGGTTGCTAGAAACTCCTCCATAGACTTCTTCCACAGCACCATGAAGGGATAGATCAGCCTTACCAGACTGTGGAATAGAATCATAACCCAATAGATCAGCAGTGATAGATTACCCATCCATGTTCTGAGAAAGACACTGTTTTTCTTAATTGTTTGTCTCAGTAGCTCTCCCCAAATAAAGTGACCACAGCAATGCACTGTGTTTTGGGGGAGAGAGCCCAACTCAGCTTCAAGGTTACATGCTAGAAGAAGCAGAAATCAGAATTGACGAGACACTTAGTATAAGAAGTTTGTCAGTGCTTTATACACTGCACACCTTTCTATAATATTCTGACACCTATAATACTTAAAGTTAAATAGTCACAACACCTTCACATGGGTGCTCACAGAGGGCTTTGGATGAGGGCTCTCATCCCACCCACAATCTATGAGGACTCCAATAAGGTAAAGTAAAAATGTAAAGAATTCGGACACAATCCGAGATACCATTGTACAGTATGAAGATACGACCAACAAATTCTTGCTAGTTCATAAAAAGATAGGTGTAAATAGAAAACATTCTCTGTAATGCAGGTGGTTACAGCAAATAGTGAAGCCAAAAACCTAGATGTACAATTATGAGACTTAAACTACTGGTAACGGCTGAGGGGGTGGCAGGGTCATGAACAGCTGCATGTTTCTCATTGCAATTCATCCACTCAGCATACCCACCTTAAAAAACAAAATGACAGATTTGAAACTACATAGCTAGAATGTAAGGGGGCTGAATTCACCAATAAAGCATAGGCAGGTTGTGACCCACCTCAAAAAACTACACTCACAGGTAGCACTACTACAGGAGACAAAGCAATCTCATGATGAATCCACCAAGTTAGCTAGAGAATGGGTGTGTCTAGAAGTTCACAGTCTGGCCCAATCTTAGCGAAGGGTCTCAGTTCTCATTCATAAATTGTTATCATGGAATCTAATGAAAATCTAAACATGACAAAGAAGGTCGATGGCTTCTTTTAGCCCTATTCCAAACACCTCAGGGCTCACTTGTGATTGGAAACTTGTACGCCCCTAACACAGACTCCCCCCAATTCTTCCATTATCTAGCGGCACAAACAACAGCTTTCAATGATCAAAATGTTCCAATGCTGCTTGGGGGAGATTTCAACCTGGTATTGGACGCAGACATTGACAGAAGCAGAGGCATCATTGAACCTCACACTAGGGCTGCTAGAGTGGTCAAATTGTGGATGTCAGACGATGCACTTACTGATGCCTGGAGAACATTGAACCCAGGAATTAGAGACTACACTTGCCATTCAAGCAGACATGGAACATATAGCAGGATAGATATGTGGCTCACCTTGTCCAAAATCACTAGTATGATAACAGCAGTATCCATTAAACCCCTCATTATATCAGACCACACTCTGCTTCAGTTACACATATTACAAGGCTCGGTAAGCCACAGATCAACAAACTGGAGGATGGATCCCCTACTGTTACTAGATTCTGAATTCAGCCCATGGCTCAACAAAGCAGACAAGGATTTTTTCAAAATAAATGACACAGGGGATGTCTCAATGGCCACCTTATGGGAAGCTTTCAAGGCTATAGTGCGGGGGGACATTATATCCTTTGCTGCTTATACACGCAAGAGGAGAGAACACAACCTCAAAGATATTGAAAATAAACAAACAGCCTTAGAGCAACAATGCAAATCAAACCCAAAGGCATCACCAAAGTCCCCTCTGTATAAAGAAATGTTGAAAATAAGGAATGGAATTAACTCCCAACAGCAAGGAAAGCGGAAATTGCAGTTATGCATCTTAAACACAAATATTGGGAAGGAGGGAAAAATGTGGGAAACTATTGTCTTACAGACTGAAAAAACAGCAGGCCAAGAGACACATTAATACCTCAGGGATACAAATGGTATAAGTCATACCTCAGAAAAAGAATGAATGGCTTAATGAAGGATTTTAATACAAGCAAAGCTTATGACCCCTCCCTGCTATTTAGAGTACACTGAAGCCAATTTGTAACATGTACTGTATTTAAAAAAAAACACAGTTTAGGTATGTGAAAGTCATTCAGCTGTTCAGCATTTAGTTCCCTCACATTTCAATACTTCTGCTGCTGCTAGAGGGCCTGCACTACAATATGCATTTTACTGCACTCTCATTTGATGCCACACAACATCATGCAAATCTGCATCCATTTCTTTATTTTGTACCACACTGCACCAAGATAGTGGCAAATGCATGGATATAATGGTACCCATGCTAGGGACAGAGGGCAGAGAAGAGCTGACAGACACTGAGGTACATGCTTGAGCTCCAAGTCCGACACATTATGGGGGGAGATAAAAAGCCACCAAGAGCCTCATTGCTCATCAACTCTATGAATGTACAACTCTTAGGGAGCACAACTTGCCCAAGAAAAGGCCCCAGTTCCCTTCTCCCATACCAAAGGAGAATGAACCGAGGTGCATCGCAGAATACCTGAAGCACCGCAGAATGTGTTCTCAATCCCTGTATCCAAGCTTGTTCAACAGTCGGTTAGATCACTCCCCTTCTCAGCTGAACTCTGGAGGTTGCGGCCCAGCTCAGTTGTTCTGGCCACTGCTACACCTTCCCTATGCTTCACTATGTCACAGGCCATTTCTGTCCCTCTGTCTTCCCCCACCCATACTGTACGTACTGTGTGTTGCTGCTCCCACCACTGCTCAAGGAGTTGTGCACCTGCACTTGCCAAATTCATGACCAGATGCCTGAAGCGTAACAATTGCCATCTAGGTCACTGGCTTGTTTTGTTTAAATGAAAGTTTTCATTCAGAGGCTTTCTATTTTGAAGACTAAAATAACCAAACACATCACTGATCCAGAGGGCATCTCCACAGAGGAAACAATCACCAAATGTGCTCAGTGGTTTATTTCCTGATCCCCATGCCTGATTCTCTTCCCCCTTGTCAGTCGCATGCCGTGACCACCCTCCTACTGCATATAAAAAGTCACGGCAAGCAGACAGCTGTGCAATATACAACAGCAAGTCCATAGTGCTGCTCTGCCTGCCCTGCTTACCTTAGAATTCAGACAGGCCATGGCCACTGAGCTGCCGCCACCACTTTTTGGGGTGGGTTGGAGCAGAAGCCGCTGCTTATGCTGAATTTACAGGGAAACATGCCAGAAGTCGGAACAATAATGTATGCAGCATTACCTTTGCGAAACTAACAATAAATGGTCATACTTAAAAGGACACTGAAAACCTGTTTTGCATCATATTACTTCTAGGTAACACCCCACATTTTGTGATTGCTTACCTTCTCCAAAACGTATTGATGTTGTTTTGTCTGTCTGCTTGTTTAGTAGAACAGAAATGCATGCTAACATATTTTAAGCAAAAAGCACAACAAGGTGTGTGTTATCGTATAATAACATCACTCCTGGGGTGGGTTAGAAACCGCGAGGCTGAAGCGTTCTTCCACCACCCCAGGAGTGACATTATTACATAATAACACACACCTTGGAGTGCCTTATTGCAATTATATGACTCGATAATAGTGTTTTTAGTCAATTTTTTGTGTTTCTGAAGAGACAACAGTGATCAAATGATCCAATAAATCAATACAACGATGTTATTGTGTAATAACATCACTGTCTCAGGCACCTACAGACCAATCAGAATAAAGGAAATGTCCTTGCCATTGTATAATTATAAACAACTTTGTCTTCTTTCAAATACTGTTACTATTCTTGTTGAATACTTCCTGAACATTAGAAACACCTCTAAACAGTGCATTCACTCATTGTGCAGTAGCCTTCTAAACTCCCACTGCATCATGAGTGGCTAGACTATGTTGGGGATATTCCCAAGTCCAGGAAAGATGCAATGGGAGTTGATCAAGGAATGTAAACAAACCTGTTTTTGTGTGGTAACACCAGTATGGATGAGCAGTCTTTTTTCACTTTTTTTAACTTTCTTTTATTGTTTTCACAATAAGCAGTAACATTTGGTATAATCATCTGTCAGGTATCAAAACCAAGATTATTAAATACATCAAATGTACAATTAGTATATTTAGAGCCTAGACAGTTTGGATTCAGGATAAGGGGGGGAAACTATATAAGGTTATTATACAATTAAAACAACTAAAATAAGCTAGAGAAAAGTAAGGCTTTTGGGGGCAAGTACTTAATGTTTAAATCCCCCCCCCCAAAAAAGAGGTAAACTCAACATTCAAAGTTGATATGTCCCCACTCCACAATCTTAATATTTCTAGAATAGTAAGCACCTTTAGTACAATCTGCAGCACTATTTTACCAAACATTTAAACCATTTAAATCTTCTTTCCATCTCTGATAACAGCATAGCAAGAACTTCAGTTCTAATGTAATGGTAACAGAAAAATCTTCAGATTCATAATGTTCAATCAGGTCTCAACATCTGAGACTGAGTCACTATTGTTCCGATCTTTGGAAAATTTAAACCCTTGAGATTAATTCACTTTTACCTGCTTCTAAAGAGTCTGTGAATTGCAAGTCTTTCCACGTAATAAATTCATAGTCGGAAAGCATCAAGAGGGAATGAGAGACTCCAAGGGCTCGAAGTTGAGCTCTTACTGCATCAAATTTCTTCCTAACGGTGCGTGTTGCGAAGAATAGATCCGGGAAAAGATGTATCATGGCTCCATTGTAGTCGAGCCCACCCAATGATCTCGCCGCTTGCAATAGACTGTCCCGGATTAGGGAACTCGCCATGACCAACAAAACTACTCTTGGTGCCTCGCCACATGGCCCCACAGCCCGAGGTGTAATCTGAAAAGCCTTAAGAAATTGTCCTTCCATAGTTTCCTGTGGAATGTGAAGAACTGCAGGTAGCCAACCTTATAAAAATGAAATAAGATCCTCCCCCTTGCTGCCCTCTGGAATCCCAATTATTCAAACATGCGATGCCCTGCTAGAGTTCTCCAATGCCTCCAGCCTGTAATGGAGTTGGGCATTTTCCTGCACAAGCTTAGAGGTTGTAGTTAAAGCCTGAGCCGCCGGTTTTTTCTGCTGCTTCAGCTGTTTTATTAACTGCCTCCTGTTTCGATTCTTGCTCTGCAAATCTCTGAATGATTAACTCTATCTTAGAGTTGATCGCCTGCATGCAGGCCTGTAGTGCTCTCCAAGGGGGTTCTCCATTAGCGATAGGTGTCGGAGAGCTTGCTGCTTACTCGACCATGGCTGCATTTTTAGATCCACCTCCTGTGGCTCTCTGGTTATGTCCCATCACCAATTTTGGTATCTTCAGGCTCTGATTTATTCAGGCTATCACATGCTGTACTTAGATTTAGCGTTAGACTCCAATAAATTTTGTTTTTTTGAGGATAAAGTTTAATGCTTCACAGAGCTGCATTAAAGTGCATCTTGCCAGTTTGCTGTTCAACAGTGCCCCCCTGTTTTTCACTTTTTAAAAGAAAAAAGAATCAGAATCAAACTACAAGCAACATCAGCAATCTTTAAAATGCTGGTGTAACCCTTGTTACCTGGGATTACTAGAATCCCAGTAAGACCTAGTAGTAGGCAGGGAAGGCAGCTTGAGAAACTCCAGTTAAATGAATTTCACACTGTCTCACTGTTCTCAGTCTCAGCTGAGACTGAGGGATGACATCAACATAGAACTATCGCAGCTGCATGAGCCACAGTGGACTCTGCAGAAGGGAGTTAGAGTAGAATGTTGGGAGGTTTGAACAGTCAGTCTGTAGTCAGTTGAAGTTGGAGATTGTTGTGAGAGGAGCACAGCAGCTCTGTGCTAGGTTCTTGGAGCCTCAGCCCTGAAATAGGGCTACATTTAGGGAAAGGTGTGTGTTTCCACTAAAGAGAGACACAGTAAGCTGTTTGTTTTTTTAGTGGTGGAGACCGCTGATTCAAGTCTCTGTGCTCCATCCCTGAGGCGATGGGGCAGGAAGGTTTGCCTGCATTTCTAGGGGCAACCCCTGGCTACTGCTAGTGAAGAAGCTGCCTTATTTTTCCATGTGTGTGGGGTGCAAGAAGATTTTGTGATTATCCTGTGGGGCACCTGCAACTGGAGGGTGAGTTCTCTTTTCTAAAGAGCCCATGTTTCATCCTGAACTGTGCAAAAGTGGGGATTGGACTACTGAAATAGTGGGAGGCCTAGAGTAATAGGCTTAGCCAAAAGTAAAAGTATGTTCAAGTCCAGCACATAAGGGAAGTCAAGACATGTAGAGGAGATGTGATATACGCCTACCCAGTAATCTACATTGCCAAGCTTTCAAAAGAGTTGTTTAGTTTACAGAGAAATGGCCAGGTATGGATTGTAGGAGCTGGAGGTGGGAGACCCCCCATCTTTAGTAACCAGGTCCACCTCTATGGATTTGCTCTGTGGATTTTTACTTTGTCTCATGCACTTGGCCAGTGATGAGGGAAGTACCCAGATGTGGGATTGGAAGGAAATTCCCTGTAGGAGTCGAATGCTCTAAGGTGGTTTGTGGAGCCACCAACAGGAAAACTGGTTCATTCCTATAATGGACAGCGGATCAAGTGGTCAGGCGGGGAGCTGGGCCAGTGGGGAAACCCAAGTAGTGTATGTCAGGCTGTGTATCCAAAGCTGCATGCATGTCCGGGCTGTGTGCCTGGTGGGTTCAGAGCTTGAGGCTGGAATAGTGAAGAAGTGTTCTGTTATCTCTAATCTGCATTATAAGAAGGGTCTGAGAAATGGAGCTTTAACTGGCTGCAAACATTCTAACAGCCTTATGTTAATCTTTTATTAACATACATGTAGAGCTTAACCATATGCTGAACAAGGTTTAACACTGTTTAAAAACATTTTTATTATGATAGCAATAAGGCACTCTAGGGATTATGTTAATGGTCAGTTAATCACCTACACCTCGTGCCACAGTACACCCCTAGAAGGTGAGTAACAGGCCATTAACATAACCTTTGGTCATGCCTTATTGCTTAATTACCAGGAATGTAGTCCCGTGGGAGTCTGTCTATGTTTTGTTTGTTCAGTTTGGATGTGAATAAAAGCAACACTGTAGAAACCCATTCCTGGTTCTGGACATTACAGTTATTGCTTCCTGTGTTCATATTTACTTGGGGGCCCCTGTGCAGAGTAACCAAACCAAGGCCCCCTGTACCGAGTAAGCTAATCCTCCCCGAACTCAGTCCCCACCAGATACTGCTATCAGCTTCAACAGCATGCCACCTGTCATTTGCAAAAAAGACAGGGGTGAGGACATTACAAAAATGGAGGCACCGCTTTGGATTTAATTCTGGGAGGAAGGTGCTTGGGCAAGGGGCTAGCGTTTTGGCTATCTTCCAGTGGGTAGCCCAAAAAGCTGAAGCAAGTTAACTAGTGTGTCGCTGTGTGCTGTGGAACTTATGCTGCTGTTAAAATGCCAACTGTTTACCAAGGAGCAGTAAAGCTAAAATAGTGTGCCCTTGTCCTGCATCAAATGTTTGCAGTGTTTTTGCCATCTTGTTAAAGAACTGTGTTGTGATAAAGAAAAGTGTGGAAGACTAGGGGTAGTAACAGGAAAATTGTACCCTGGATGTTGAAAATGCTTAAGAACTGATGATTAAGAAAAGTTTAGAAAATGGGCAAAGACAATTCTCTCTTCTGATTGGCTGAGACACTTATTTAGGTGGGCATCTATCAGACAATAGATGCCCACCAAATAAAAAGTCCCAGCCCAATCCTGCCTTCTCACTGTTCTTAACGGGCAGTGGAATGTTCAAAATGCTAACCCCGCCATGTTTGTTTCCTCTCTCAGCAAGTCAGAGAACCCCCACAACTCTGCTCTTTCCCACCAACCACCCCAGAGCATTTATCCACTATCCAAATGGTTATGTGAGCAAAGAATTTAAATCAACAAAAAGACACACCAAAACTGAGCGTCAGTTTCTTACAGCGCTAGGCATGTGTGGTTCGCTACTGACCAGTTTGCCCCAACTGTTTTCTCCAAAAACAAACACATAACCCTGATAACAGTGACAAGGCTATCAGCCAATTTGAGAAATGTGAAATAGGTATAAGAAAGACAGCAACCAGGAAAAAAAACACACTCCCTTTCATTTGTGTTCAGAAAGAGAATAACTGTTTCTCCTGACACTCTAATTCTTATGCGGTCGGAGAGAGAGAGAGAGAAAATAACTGTTTTTCCCAGCCATTCTGATTTCTAATGGTACCAACCACGCTCTCTTGCCCCCTCTTCCTGATACCAGCCCCCTGTGTTTAGCAAGTATACGCCACTGTACCACTCACTGGGTTTTTTACATCTGAATGAAAAGGAATCCACAAACTGACTTGCGAGACAGCGCTATTTCTGGTAACTGGTAGCACTACCGTGTATGAGACCAGCGGTACTTCCTTTGTTTTCCCTACTGCAGATGGACATCCATCTGCGGTATGGAAAACAAAGGAAGTACCGCTCCAGTCACACACAGTAGTGCTGCCGGACTTAGCGCTGTCTCACTCATGTCATGTGGCAGTATTTAAAAAAAAAAAGTGCAGCTGAGTTGTTTCCCCTTCCTTTACCTCCGTAAACATTTTTGTTGCCCTCTAAAAGGGGAAAGAGGTACTCACGGCGGCACCCGCTCCAAAGCAGGCTAATGTAGTAGCGAAATCAAACCAGCAACGGCAACCGTCTGCATCTCCATGGTGCCGACGTCAACAATGTGCCGCCATCACTCCTGGGTCTGATTGTCCCCACTCAAGTATTAAAATATTAGCCCTGAAATTCTCCACCCATTCAATAAATAAGTAAAGGGAGCTCCATCTCCAAGGGGAAGAAAAGAGCACAAGGTGTGTGTGTGGGGGGGGGGAGGTCGACAAGAAACTGCAGGAAAACAAATTAAATTGAGTCTCTGTGCCTATGTGTTTCTGTTGGGGTCAGGGGCAGGTAAGGACAAGATACTGCAGAAAAAAAAATGAGGCAGTTTTAAGTACAATCTTCAGACAGGACAAAAGTCAAATGCAGACGGAGGAACTATTTTATTTCAAAAGTTACTTTAAACTTATTTTTCCTCAATGCTTTTCAACTATTTTGTGTTTTTTGACAGTGTCCATTTTCTAAGCACAATAATACGCTCCAGGGTGGGTGGTACTGTGCTATGCCGGACCTTCCAGAGGCTATAAGGCCCTCCACCTGCGGCGTCGGGCCTCATTACACCCCAGGGCGGTCCGGTATAGCACAATACCACCCACCCTGTCAGTTATTATTGCTTACGTGGAAGACTAGGGGTAGCAACAGGAAAATTGTGCCCTGGACATTGGAAATCCTTTTAAAAGAACTGTAGGATTAAGAAAATGTGGAAGACCAGGGGTAGCAACAGGAAAATTGTGCTCTGGATGTTGGGAAATACTTTTGAGTAAACTGGGAAACTTGCTGTGTGAATGGCCATGTTAAATAGCTGAAATGGGCTCCTGCTGTGGAGTCAGTTGGAAAAAAAAAAAGTGGTTTCTGCAGTTTAAATTTGCCTGCTCAATGATCGCTGTGAGGAGAAGAGCACTCGCGAGGAAGAAGAGGCTAATTTGCATGGCGTCATGTGATTGGTGAGGCTGCAATCAGTCCCGCCCCTCAGCCAGCTCTACAGTGACTGCCCAGCATTTGAGAGGGAGTGTGAGTGGAGTGCATGTACTGGCTAGTGGAGGAGCATCGCAGTGATTAAAAAGTGCTGTAAAACTGTTAAAAATAGACTTGACTGTTCAAAATCGGGCTCAACCCGCATCTCGATCAACTAAATTGCAAGTGTGGTGATCGGGGAGACGATCGGCAGGACTGCCCACCCGTTTTCTTTCTGAGGCCTCCAAGACTGGCTGCAGGCCGTTTTTCCATCGCAGCTAACAGCTACTGATAACAGTAAGTACCAACAGTAAAAGTTGCTCAAACAGTGATTTTCTGCCAGAAGCCAGCTAAATATGTGTGCAGCAGTGTAGTTGCTTTGCAAATAGCGACTGTGTCAAATTCTACCAGCCAAGTGCAAGTCTGTTAAGCCATTGACTGTGTGCGTAGCAATAAGTTCAGCATCAGTTTAAAGTTTACAGCCAGAAAGAGACTGTGAGTTGTAGCCAAATGTGCAGCACTAGTTTACAGGTAATCCTGTGCTTAAAATCCTGAGGCTTTAAGGGACTGTGAGTTAAAGAAATGTTTCCAGCAAGTGAAGAGTCTGTGGAAAATCATGTAAATGTGTTAGAAAAGAACAGTGCAAGTTTGTGCAGTTTGAGCAAACGTTATCAGTAGTGTGTGTAAATCAGAGTGCAGTGGTTTGACTTAGTTTCTGAATGTTGATGCACAGGAGTGCTGCCACAACCATTACAGGGTGGGGTAGTAAAGTAAATACAGCAGCAGAGGAGCCATTTTAAAAGTAAAGAAAGTGTTCAGTAAAGTGGGACTTTCAGTAACAATGAGCTTTTGATTGTTTTCCCTGCAGTTATGGCCTTAGGACCAGCTCGCTACCCGGATCATGCCCGGGCTGCAGTAACAACAGCAGTAAATAGATTAAGGGACATTGAAAGGTGTTATTATGGAGGACAACTACTTCCTCATGTGGCGATTCCTGGCTATCCAGTGCATGTGTGTCAAATTTGCTTAAGTGCTGGAAGATACGCCTTCATGATACCTCACTGTTCTGGATGCCTAGAAGAATATGGCTTGTATAAAGTGCCTCAGATTCATTTGGCTCCCACATGGACAAAGGTTCAGGAATCCGTAATTGGCAGCACACAGCACCAGGTGGAGCCTGTTGAGGAAGGCCCCTCGGGGAGTGTGGCACAAAGCTAGAGGGTGCAGATTTAGAGACAGAACCAGAAGCTGATGTTTCGGATGCTGGATCTCAGAAGGAAAGTTCAGATAAAGCATCAGTAGATCCCTGGAGGGGGGGCCTAGCCCAAGTCTCATAGGAGAAGATGAGATGCGGGAGGCTTTTGAATGGGAGGTGTCCATGCCTAGTGATGAGTGAATAGTCTCAGGAGAGAGGAAGATGGCTCACTCCTGTGCTGAGATCCTTAGTGAGGAAGATGAGGGGGAACCTACGTGGCCTTGTGAAAAAGGAATGGGTATACAGCCTCAAGCTCTTGCCTCAGAGGAATGCATGGAAGAGAGTGGTGATGCCACTGCCCTGGCTATGCAAGAAGAAGAAGTCAGGGATCCGTTTCTAATCTCGTTGAGGATACGTAGCTAGCAGAACCAGGACTGGCCGCCCCCCAAGCCAGGCCAGCGGTCTCAGGTTGACCAAAGCTAGTAAAGAGGAGAGACTGGTTTGTAGGAAGGCGAATGAGAGCTATGGGATGACCTTTCCTACCTTTCCTTGAGAGTCTGGGAGGAGATTGAGAACAGCAGGAAATCCTGGATCTGGGCAAAAGCAATGAAATGTGTGCATCCTGGTGCAAACAAGCACATCAAGAACAGACTGTTTCATGAGAAATATACCCAGTGGAAGAGAGGCAGGACATTGTTTATGGACAGAGTGCGAATAGTGGACAGAAGGGATGTGAAACCTTTCACTGTGTGAATTATGTGTGCCCAGACAGGGTAATAATTCAAGCTTCTGACCCCTGTACTATTGGCCTCAATGCAAGGACGTCCCAGCAAATGTGCCCATGCCTACTAGATGGAAAGCCGAGTAGAGGTAGTCAATACTGCCACACCAGCCTTTGCAGTGCCTTTATGGATCCGCCAATATGGACATCCAGGACTCAGGTGCCCCACATTCATCAGTTCTACAGTGTACTGGCCTTTCCAGAATCCATCGACTGACCCACCAGATGACTTCAGATCCAGAGTGGACACCAGCCCAGCTGTATCCTGATCCATCACCTGGTAATCGGATGACGTCAGACCAGCTGTTTTCCATTTTGTTCCTGTTCTAAGGTTCCATCTCCAGAGATGACATCAGCCAGCAGTTCCCAGATGTGCCCTCCTGTAATTCCTGGAAGATGTCCACCCAGCTGTATCGGAAGAAATGCTGCCAGGGAGAGTCTTTTGCTGAGGAGCAGGTCGGTGCAGATTTTTCTTTCTACAGGGGACTGGAAGGGTCCGACATTTTCTATCTTTATGACATTGCAGTACACATTCTACACTAGCAGACTCCAGAATGTGTGAACTGTCCTCAAAGACTCTCCCCTTCGGGACTTTGGCCTGCTAGAACTGTGCTTCACCGGGCTCCGGCCCAGGAGAGACTCTTTAATGGACTAGCCTTAGGGCACACTGGTCACTAGTTGGGACTTTTAGGGCACTCCATCCCCCAAATGTGTATTGCAAATAATGTCATTGTTTTTCTACTGTTTTCTAATGTATATACTGTTTTTCTACCTTTTCTAAAAAAAAATCTTTTTGGGATTCTTCAGTGTTTTGATGGTGGGGGTTTAGGTAGACTGTGTATGCAGATTAGGAGTGTGTGTTGTCTTTCTTTTTCTTGCAGGTGTTCCTGAAGAGGATAGAAGAGAAGACAAGATGAGGAGGAGGGGCTCATCGGAGTTCCTCACTAGTAATTTAGTGTACAGTACTTTAAAGTACAGTGGTTGTTATTGTTGTTGTTACTGTAGTAACCCTTTCCTTCCACAGGTGTGGTTGTGGGGGTAGGGAGGCAATAAAGTGATGTAATGGTGTGGTATTAGTTTCTTGGTGTGTGGTTGCAGGTTGCCCAAGGTTGGGGAGGTCCCCGGGTTGTTTTTCTTTTGGGGTGTTAAGTTAGAGGCAGATAGATTTTCCATAGAGGGCTGGGAGGGGATAGACAGGCTGTGGTCCTAAATGGCCATAGGGACAGCAGTGCTGAGCTATTAGGGCTATGCTCTGGACAGTTCTACCAGAGCCACTAAGGCCATAGTAAATGGGTAGAGTAGAGGCTGATATGTCAGCTAAAGGTCTCTAGGCCCTTAGCGTTGCCTGCTTGTGCTTGCACATGGTAGGAGGGGGCCTGATCACCCCCCTCTGCAGGTAGCACATAGGGTGGGATGGCCTAAGCCAGGTAAACAATGACTGTGGACAGTCACTTTCCTGGTCAAGGGCGAGTGTAACCCTCGTGTTGCCCGGGGTTACTAGAATCCCAGTAAGACCAAACGGTAGGCAGGGAAGGCAGCTTGTGAAACTCCAGTTAAATAGATTTCACACTGTCTCACTCTGTTCTCAGTCTCAGCTGAGATTGAGGGATGACATCAACATAGAACTATCACAGCTGCATGAGCCACAACGGATTCTGCAGAAGGGAGTTAGAGTAGACTGTTAGGAGGTTTGAACAGTCAGTCTGTAGTCAGTTGAAGTTGGAGATTGTTATTAAAGGAGCACAGCAGCTCTGTGCTAGGTTCTTGGAGCCTCAGCCCTGAAATAGGGCTACATTTAGGGAAAGGTGTGTGTTTCCACCTAAAGAGAGACACAGTAAGCTGTTTTTTAGTGGTGGAGACAGCTGAATCGCTCTCTGTGTCCCATCCCGGGCGATGGGGCAGGAAGGTTTGCCTGCATTTCCAGGGGCAACCCCCTGGCTACTGCAAGTGAAGAAGCTGCCTTATTTTTCCATGTGTGTGGGGTACAAGAAGATTTTGTGATTCGCCTGTGGGGCACCTGCAACTGGAGGGTGAGTTTTGCTCTTACTAAAGGGCCCATGTTTCATCCTGAACTGTGTAAAAGTGGGGATTGGACTACTGAAATGGTGGGAGGCCTAGAGTAATAGAGCAGCCAAAAGTAAAAGTATGTTCAAGTCCAACACATAAGGAAGTCAAGACATGTAGAGGAGGCGTGATATCGTCTGCCAGTAATCTACATTGCCAAGCTTTCAAAGAGTTGTTTAGTTTCCAGAGAAATGGCTGGGTATGGATTGTGGGAGCTGGAGGTGGAGACCTCCCCATCTTTAGTAACCAGGTCTACCTCTACGGATTTGCTCTGTGGATTTTGACTTTGTCTCATGCACTTGGCCAGTGATGAGGGAAGTACCCAGATGTGGGATTGGAAGGAAATTCCCTGTAGGAGTCGAATGCTCTAAGGTGGTTTGTGGAGCCACCAACAGGAAAACTGGTTCATTCTCATAATGGACCGCGGATCAAGTGGCCAGCGGGGGAGCCGGGCCAGTGGGGAAAACCAAGTAGTGTACAAGTCGGGCTGTGTACCCAAAGCTGCGTGCAAGTCCAGGCTGTGTGTCTGGTGGGTTCAGAGCCTGAGGGCTGGAATAGTGACGAAGTGTTCTGTTATCTCTAATCTGCATTACCAGGAATGTAGCCCCGTGGGGGTCCGTCTATGCTTTGTTTGTTCAGTTTGGATGTGAATAAAAGCCACACTGTAGAATCCCATTCCTGATTTTGGACATTACAGTTATTGCTTCTAGTGTTCGGATTTACTTGGGTGCCCCTCTGCAGAGTAACCAAACCTAAGCCCCCTGTGCTGAGTAACCTAGTCCTCCCCAAACCCAGTCCCCACCAGATACTGCTGTCAGTTTCAACAGCATGCCACCTGTCATTTCCAAAAATGGCAGAGGTGAGGCGTTACACGCGCAATCATAAAATGTGTTTTGTAAACTAGGGACACTATGAGGCTTAAGGGGATTGACAGTGTCCCTTTAAGTACAGTGTAATGCAAGCCAGTGCCAGATGGTTCACCTCAATCATGACTGCCAAGGCCCGCTGCCTATAACCATTAGTTTTATGCACCTGGAAATTATTTGACAAAAACTTCCTGTCCCACGTGTCCATGTAAATGCACAAGCATAGGTAGCAATGATGCAAGCTGATGCTCTCCACCTTGAAGAGCACTAATAACATGGGTTAGCGGCATGTATGAGGGTCTGGAAAGAGCAGGATACTGATGATGCCTATGGAGGGTAGGGGTATATTCTGGCAGTAGTATACTACCTGTGGGATGACAGAAAGTTGATACTGACTGTAGGGTAGCAGGGGCTGAGTGGCTGTGGGGTAAGCATGGGGTTGATACTGGCTGTAGGGTAGTGGGGTTGATACTGGCTGCAGGGTAGCAGGGGTTGATACTGGCTGTAGGGTAGCAGGGGTTGATACTGGCTGCAGAGTAGCAGGGGTTGATACTGGCTGTAGGGTAGCAGGGAGTTATATTAGCTGTGGGGCAGCAGGGGGTTGATACTGGCTGTAGGGTAGTAGGGGGCTGAGTGGTTATACTAACTGTGGGGCAGCAGCGGGTTGATACTGATTGTAGGGTAGCCGGGGTTATACTAGCAGTGGGGCAGTAGGGGGTTGATACTGGCTGTGGGGCAGCAATGGGCTGATACTGATTATGAGGCAGTAGGGGCTTGATACTGGCAGTGGGGCAGCAGTGGGCTGATACTGATTATGAGGCAGTAGGGAGTTGATACTGGCTATGGGGCAGCAGTGGGCTGATACTGGTTATGGGGCAGCAGGGGGCTGATATTGGCAGTAGGACAGAAGGGGGTGGCTGTGGGGTAGCAGGGATTGATACTGGCTGTAGGTCATCAGGGGCTAGATACTGGCTGTGGGGCAGCAGGGGCTTAATACTGGCTGTGGGGCAGTAGGGGGTTGATACTGACAATGTTATCAGTCCTGAATGTTAATGAGAGCTAACATATAGGTGGTATAGTGTTCAGACCAGCCAAATGATAAGAAAAAATATATAGTTTTAATACAAACCTCTCAAAATGTGGAACAAAAGGCAAAATGTGGAACACCTTGTCAAATCATGGTGACAGAAGCCTAGAACACTGCAGAGATGTGTGTTTTCATGCTCAAAAGTTTGCTGCTCATTGAGCACTGCATTTTCACATTTATTGCTTGGATTTGTTTCTTCAAATGTTAGCGTGCAATGAGGGACAGACCACTTCAGTATGCAACAGAAGGCTTTTATGAGGCAAAATGAGGAACTGTTCCTCATAATGTGGGACAGTTGAGAGGTATGTCCATTGTAACTGAAAAAGGAAATCTTGTTTCAAGTCACAGGGTCTTATTTTTTTTGGAAAAAAGGCATTATTAATCTAAAAAAATCTTGACTGGTTCAGAAAAAAATCCTTTTCTGAAAAGAAGACAAGATAATGCTATAAATTATCAGAATAACAAAAATAAGATGGAAGTAAGCTGAAAACAATAAAAAGAAAGATCTCTTTTTTTTTTATGGGATGGGAATATTGAAAAGCCCAGTGAACACTGGCAAACTCAGTTTGCACCTGGGCAATAGTTGGGGGGGGCGGTGCAATGTAATTGAAAGGACAGGAACCTGAATATTGGTGCAGTCCAATATTTAGAGTATGCATGCCGCATAAGGCCATTTTGCACTGTCCTCTTGCATGGCACATATGCTGCTGATTCACTCTCCTAAGGGTGTTCAGAATTTCTTTTTCAGAATATTGTTCGTATTCAGCACCACAGAGACTTGGCAGCTCATTACTCAGTATTCTGCACAGGGGCATACATTAAACACCTCATTTCCAAGGTGGCCAGGGCCAGTCCCTTATTTGGTCACTACCCCCCAACCCACCAGTCCCCAAGGATGTAGGTGTTAGCCAACTACAAATTAGAAAATAGGATGTGCAAAGAGTATGCCCCCTACAGTGACACCAATACAGTGACCGGCGTTGCTGTCGACAAAATCAACAGTTCAATGACAAGTTGCTGTGTTGGTATGTCTGTCACAGGCACACTGCCTCCCAGTTTTGCACCCCCTTCCTGAATCAACTCTGACTCGGAGTTGATTATAATTATAATGGGGGGGTGGATATCTCATGATGTCTGCAGTGGAGTAGCAGCCTAGCTTCAGAGATCCCTCCTCTCCACCCTTCTTTTTATTACTTTCAACTGCTGCGCTCAACGTTATTTTAGCCAAATCAGCTTAAATACTAGCTGCCTGCATATAGCGCCTATTGTTGTATCTTTTACATCGTTATTGACTTAAATCACTGCAGTGGAAGTGGAAATGTGGCAGGCCCTGCTGCTCCACACACCGCCCATATCCAGTCAAGGCTCTGAAAAATCTAAAGCCCAGGCCTCTAATGCACACACAAAATCTCAACAGCCTCCTCCGTCCCTCTCACAGAGGATCACTTTCTACAGGAATTACTCTTCTTTGGGAAGCACTGGCTGATATTTCCTCTGAACTGAAGTCTCTTAGAGCTGACATGGGAGATTTAGGCTGAAAGATTGGTGATGTGGAGGTTCGCATCACCTCACTGGAGACCTGGAGAGAAAGAGTTGACCCAGAAATTGTTAAACTTCATCAACAGCTGTGTAAACTCCAAATGAAAGCTGAAGATCTAGAAGGCTGTAGCTGAAGGAACAGTATCTTAATCTTTGGCCTTCCTGAGTGATTAACCTCATACAGAAGCTATTTATCAAAGTAGTGTGCCCCTCTCCCTTCAATACCACCTACCAAACAGAGTGGGCCCATCGTTCTCTCTGGTCGAGAACTCCCGACACTGCACCCCCTAGACCTATCATAATGAGATTTCTTAGTTATCTGGAGAAGCAGCACATCCTTAGCAAAGCGAGAGAATTACAATCGATTACATGGGAGGGTAAGCCCTTGTGATTCACACAAGATCTCCAGAGCCAGACACGCCATGGCCTTTCGTCCTATAGTTAGCAAGGTGATTGACGCAGGCATAAAATTTAGGATGGCATACCCTGCTCAGCTCCGGGTATCCCGTAATGGTCTCTGAGTGGCCTTTGAATCTCTAGATTAGGTATGTAAAGATCTTGCAACACACTTCCCGAACTTCTCAAGACTCCTTGTAACATGAATCTGGTTCCTAGTTTTGATTGTCTCTGGACAATTTTTTTTCAACTCTACCTGTTGTTCTACACCATGCAATGACTTCTGCACCAGCTACCAACTAAGAGGGCTTCCTGTGAAATTGGTTCTTCTGGACTTCTTTGGACCCATGCTGTTTAAAAGGGTCTGCCATTGGTTTGTCTCCCTTAAGCGGAACTTCAGTTTATTTAGATCTGGCCCCTACCATGGTCACTTGATTAAAGGACCTTTTCACTGTAACAGCCTAGGAACAGTCTGAATGGGTCTGGGTTTAGGGTGGGATCCATTTTGTGTGCACTGAGCCCGTCCCCCATTTCTGTCCCCAGTGGGCCTGGCTCATTCCACTTCTAGCAAGTCACATATTAGGGACCTCACGAGCAGGGTGAGCGATTGATCTAGTTCTAGGGGCCTTGTTTCCTGTGCAGTCTGCCCCTCTTTGTTCCCTCCCAACTGTAACCGCAGCTTACATTGGGGAGATTGGCTAGTGATCCCCATTGTTCTTCTGTGGGGCCTTTTCCACTCTCTGGCTGAATGACCAATTTAGTCCCACCAGTGAAGGACAGCCCGTGGAACTCAGTTACTTGGCACTGAGGTTCATTATTTTTAAGCTCTACCCCTTTACGGGGCTCATGAGCACCCAAAGGAACAGAGCCTGACATTGCACGAATGGTGAGGTGGGGAGTGACACTCGATGACTGTTTTTTTCATTGCCTGCTCATAGTCCTTTGCAATTGAAGGGGATCATTGTATACAGTTCTTGTCATGTTGGGTTACTGCGGGAGGGAAGAGAAACTTGTTGCTGTTGTGAGTTTGGGGTACTTATTGGATGGCTGAGGGGGATTCCAGGTCTCATTCTGAAAGATGCCTTTGTACTTATTATAAGCTATGGTTTGTTGGGAGGGGAATCTGGGCTATCTACAGATTGAATGGGTGGGGGATGAGACGTGACACTTTTTATTTCTGCTCACTCCAACAGTTCAGTATGTTGCTAGTTTTGTAGAGTGTTATTATTCTATTAACTCTGTTCAACTCTCATGTTGGGTTATTCTTTTTGGGAGTGGGTGAACCTTGTTTATTTTGGGGATGGAGGGAAAGGGACATAGGAGTGTGTCCTACACCTCTTGTACCAAACAGCATGGCATGCATACACATAGACAATGGCTAATAATGTTACCAACGTTCTCACTTGAAATGTAAGGGGAGTCAGAGAGCAGAACAAAAGGTATCAGACATTTAAACATATCTCTTAGCTGCAGGGTAAAATTATTTTTTTACATGAAACCCATCTGACTAGCCAAAAAGCTACCGTAATTGATTATGTAGGCATAATCATGCCACAATGCAGTTCTGCATGCTCCTCCTCCCCATCCTATTTCACAATCCAACCATCCTCAAGTAAAATGACAAAGACAACAGCCAAGTTTTTTACTCTAAATGTTTCCTAGGACAGCCAACCTGCCAATAACCTCTGCGGCTTGTAAGCTCTGAGGCTGCACACCCAGAGCTCCTAAACCAGGTTCAACTTCACCCAGCACCTCACTGCAACACTCAACGCCAGGCAATTACAGTTCATCCCCCAAGCACCTGGCTCACTTATTGCTGCATCAGCAGACACACAGCCGAACCTCCTCAGCCTTTATTGTACTACTACTGCGGTAAGTTTTAACTTATTTAAAGAATAAGTGTTTACTATATGAGACTCTATTCTACAATCACTGCAGTGCCTGCATCAAACTCTTGTACTTTGTAGAAGCATTTAAGGATACAGCATGTGTGAAAGGTGTTACAGAAATCCAAATTCTATTCTGCTTTACATTACCTGTGCTAGCATTATCTAATGCCTGTGGTTTTGTAAAGTACTTTGTGCAGCAGTCCTCTCCGTAATAAGTTAGTGGCATAATAATATCTCTGCTAGGCTGACAACACAGCCTTAAACAGCATCAAAATGGCTCTAAATATAGACTGTAGACTGGATTACAGGCAGTGATAGACTAACCCATATTGTGAGCTCTATAGCGAGCTGACTGGCTGACCTTTGAAGGCAGACTAATGTACCACACTTGCCTCTTGGCAAAAGATCCAAATGAATCTTGCTCCTCAGGGCCTCCATCCCTTCATCCAGCCTAACCCACACAGGAGCACCCCTAGGCACCAGACCAATACCCCGCTCCTAGTCTCCCACTGCAGGACTTTCATAGAACAAAGATCCTTTCGGTATCATGCACCACTCTGGCTAAATAAACTTCCCTCTACCATCTCCCAGGCCACAAGCCTTGGCCTGTTAAAAAATGGAATCAAGAGATTTCTCACTGACTCAGAGACCTATGGCTATAACAACTATTCTCACAAACACGGTAGGGGATGGTAAGCTAGAATCCTTTAAACCAGGGCCAACAACTAACCTAATGTCATCAAACATCCCATGGCATCCTGTACTGGATTTAGCCTCCAACTGGGGACACTGTTCCTCTCCACCGTGCAAAGACCCAGAGTCCATAAACAACTCTACAGAACTAAGAAAATGTAAAAAAACTTGTATAGAGTTACAGGATTAATTTGACATTATGCAATACTTGCATAGTAAGCAATGTACAATCTGTCTTTAATGATGTCCTAATGTAATATCTGCTTCGTACAGAACGTATTTAAATGTCTGTAAGCTATGAAAGTATGCATGTACTGACATGGAGTCTTTATAAGGAGTCATTGACTCAAAGGATTGTAATTCTGAAATTTTAAAAATAAATAAAATAAATGTGCTGTATGTGTGTCTTCACAGACTGCTACATAAATGACACCAAGGGTGAATGGATACTTACATTCCATGTTTAATTAGGTAAATGATAATTTGAAACTGAAAAACAACTTTAAGCTTTCTGATTTCAGGAGCATATTGTGAAAGCATGTTATTGCAGCAATGTTCCAATGTTGTTGCTAAAGATTTGCTTGCATGTTAACATCATCAAATAACACCTTCATAAAGGGACCTTTTATGGCCTGCAGCTTTAAGGTGTGTGACTGTATAGTTATATCATTTGCCATAATAAATGAAGGCAAACAAGTTTTCATAGAGTTGTTATTGTACAGCATGTCAATCTGAAAATTGTGAGCTGTCCCTTATCTCATCACTGCCTTTTGGAACAAATGGAGCATAAGTTTAGAAGCTGTGGAGTGAATAGTAACCCTCAAATTTGGGCAAATCCAGATTACCAACCTCCTACTGTGGCTCTCTGTGATGAATGGTGCCACCAGAGGCGTGCTTTCCCAGGAATTTGTCAGTTTATCAGATTTGTCTTTTGTTAAATGGGTCTCTTGGAGGAAGACTGCATCCCCCTTTCTTTTTTTATAAGTCCACTCTTTTTCCTCTTCACCACTGTTTTAAGTCCATTGATATTCCATGAAATAAATTTCAATGATCTCATAATTCCAGATGTTGTAAAATTCCTGCACCAAAGTCATTTATACTCTGTTTACCTAAGTACACATTCATTGCTTGCTGAGATTTTTGATACCGTAAACACAAAAAATTAAACAATAACTCCCTATTCTTCCAAAACCACCCAACTTTCTCTCCCATCCCCATCCCTCAGTTTCTATAACAAATACCTCTCCCCATTCCATCCCTCTATAATTACCCGACATAATTGTATGATACCCAACGCTCCACCACCCAACCTTGTTAACCCCAAAACTTTCAGAGAGCATACACTTTAGTAGCCTCAACCCATGACTTCCCCCACCCTCCTCCCCAGTTCCTCCCCAACTTGAGAAGTACAGAGCAGCTCCACTACTTGTCATGAGAAGAGGCTTACAGCCCCCTCCACCCTCTGGAATCTGGTTAAGATATGGAACACAGAGTAGCCATCCTTCTATTCCTTAAGGAGAGAGAAGAGCACCTTGTCCCCCTGGAATGAAAACTCACCTACCCAGCAGGGGAAGATGAAAGGGAGAGGGAGGCAGGGGAGCCTGCCTCAGAGTTTAGGTGTATAGTATTGTCTGGGGTGTCTACTAGAAGTAGCCAGACTCCATTCCTAGTTCTTATTATTCGGTATTGGTCCCAACCTCCACATCTCTTCCCATCCCTAATGGGCGCCACTTAAAATATTCAGAGGATGACCCCTCAAAGCCTTGAATAAACAGTACCAACCACCATGGTAAATACATTTAAGCTAGTAGAAGCATCTGATCTGAAAAGGTTGTAATGACCAAACTGATTTTAAAGCCAAACTCAACTATTATTATGAATAGTTTGCTCAGTGCATCTCTCCACTTTCATAGAAGGAGGCTTAATCCCTCAGTGATCAATTAGTAATAGTAGTAGCAGTAAGAACTCTTTATTCATGATGAATGGGATAACTCAAACTGAGACAAGCTTCATTTCCAGTGAGGACCATAGTGGTTAAGCACCTGTGGGTCAACAGCATGTGATTGGTTGCGTATATACTCCCTGCATGAGCGTTAAAGCATCGTTTGTTTTCAGAAAGCCTCTTCAGTGGTTATCCAGGGTGTGAATTGTATTTTTGTTGTGATGATTCTCCAGAGAAACAAATACATTCTCCCACTCATTCAGTGGAGGCAGATTGAGTTGGTTCCTCCATATCTCTATGTTCTTCTCACCCTCCCAGTGAATAGGCAGGAAAAGGACCAGATATTAATCATATTAGTGCGATATATACTATCAGAGGGGCACACTTTAGACTGAATTGTACCATTTTAAACAGTTAATTGGTACTATGATGCTGGCCCCATTTTTGTGGCTGCAGTCCTCTTGGGATATACCGTAGTGCACTGCCCAGAGCTTAATCGTGAGGTTGGCGGCGTAGCTGTCTTTTTAGATCCAGCCCGACCTTCACCGTGCACGGTGGAAACTCCAGGTTCTTTTGAGTGTGTGGTCATTCATGGAGATTCGCGTGGCTGTGGGATCCTCCTCATCTATAGCCCTTCTGGCATGATGGGGAGTTTCAGCAGGAGGTTGCCGAGTTTGTTGCAAAGAAATATTGGGATCCCCAGATGTGTTTTCTGGGGATTTCAATGTTTGGGGCTGATGATAGAGATCAAAGATGCAGTAATGATTTTTTGCAGAGCATGTCCTCATGTGACTGGCACGAGTCTTCAATACACCAACCACTGGGACGGCCACATACTGGACCTGGTGTTCTCACTGGGGCTTGAGATTACTGATCTCCAGGATTGATCGGGTATTTTGGTCCGATCATTGCACGGTGAAGTCCAAGTTGGGGCTCCCCAAGCCCCTTCCCCTGCAGAGATGATTCACTGCTGCCCTATGGGATCGTACCTTGAGGGTTTTGGTTGCAGCTGAATTGTCTCAGCGTGGGTGCTGCATGCGTCGGATGTGTTGATGGGGTTGACACCTATAATAGGGTGTTGTCTGACACCATCAACTCCTCGCACCTGTCCGTGGTACAACCCAGATCTTCATACCTGAGGTCCCCATGGTTTGATGAGACCTCAGGAGATGAAGAAGATGGGCTGGGGTTATAGAGGTTGCTGGAGGAAGTCCCATCCTGAGTGTGGACAAACTGGTCCTCGTGTGCCTACTGTGTGTATCAGGAGGCAATCAAGCCGTAAGAAGGCAGTGTTCCTTGTCTGGGAAGATAGCTGCCAGGAGAAACCAACCAGCTTCACTCTTCTGGACTGTAATAGATTTCTCCATCCTGTCTGTTTGCAGCCTGGGGGGTTATTCTCTCTAAAAGATTGTGATGAGTTTGCTCGATTTTCTCAGACGGGTGTCCTTGATCCGGTGGGGAGCTTCTTCTGGCCAGCATCTATAGCTGACAGTGGTCGCCAGATGTGTTCTGAGTGCACTCTGCCGAGTTGGGGAGTTTAGACCAGGTGAGGTTTGTGAGGTTGCTCTTAGGTGGCAGTCAATTTGCAATGCTTACCTTTTGTGAGCTGGACCCAGTGCCAATGCATTTCTTAATGAGATGTGTTGATCTTGGACCTGTGTTTTTCTCGATTGTACGGGTGTGTTATTGTTTTGGGATGTTTCAGATGCTTTGAAGGATGCTCTGGTAAGATCCCTTTAAAGAAACCATCTTTGGACCCAGAGATCAAGGTACCATTGACCTATCTCCAACTCTCCATTTTTGGGAAGATTGTTGAGAAGATGGTATCGTCTAATTGGAAGAGACACCTCTGTATTCATGAGTTGTACGATCCCTTCCAGTCGGCTTTTCGGGCTAGTGCATGGCATGGAAACTGCGCTTGTTCGGTGCAGAATGATCTCCTCAGGGCTAGAGATCGGGGGAACAGGACAATTCTTGTTCTCCTTGATCTCCTCAGCAGTGACCTGTGGACCATTGTGTGTTGCTTGTCCACCTTAGGGAGCTAATGTGGACTTACTGCAGTACACTGTCATCGACTGGTTGAAAGGTCTTTCTTACCAACGGAGGCAACGGATTGTGATGGGAAATTTCATCTACACCCTGTCTCCTTTTGCGCCGTAGTCCTCAGGGTTCGTGCCTTGTCCTACTGTTGTTCGCAGTGTACATGCTGCCCCGGGGGGATCATTAGGAAGTATGGTCTGATGTTTTCTATGCTGATGATACTCCAGCTGTACCTGTCCTTTGCTCCCAGGAACATCCAACACAGTGGATGTAAGTATCTGTCTGTCTGAGGTTGTTAACGACTGGATGGTCTCCAACTGGTTGCGACTGAACCCTGACAAGACAGAGGTATTGGTAGTGGAGCTCTAACAGAGTCCATTATGGGGATGGCTCTGACTCAGCAACTGGACTTGTTCTTGGACTGTCATTGAAGGCCTCCTCTTGGGGTGTGAAATCTTGGAGGACTCTGGACAGGAATTTGACCATGAGGCTCAAATATCTCCGTGGTCTGCACCTGTTTTTCCATCTCAGAAACATTGCCAGGATTAAGCCCTTATTTGCCTCTGGACCTCCCTACCTGATACATGCTTTAGTCACATCTAGGCTGGACTACTGTAATGGGCCTCTATCTCGGGGTCTCTGTGGGTTTTCTCCAGACTGCAGTTGGTGCAAAATGCTACTGCCGGCTATTGACTGGGTAGAGTAAATTTCTGTCATATTACACCTGTATTATGCGAATTGCACTGGCTGCCAGTCAGGTGAGAATCTTCTTAAGGTGGTCTTAAGAAACATAGAAACATAGACTTGACGGCAGATAATGACCACTGTAGGCCCATCTAGTCTGCCCACTTTGCCTGCCTACAGGATATGCCGCAGATCCTCAGTAACCAACAGCCTATATCTTCCTGGCTCTACAAGAATTGCCTTATGTCTGTCCCATGCATTCTTGAATTCTCCACAGTTTTAGACCCCACAACTTCCTCAGGAAGGCTGTTCCATGCATCCACTAGTTCTGTGAGATAGCTTCCTCAATGCTTCCCTGAACCGCCTCCTTCTGTATCTTTTAAATCGTGTCCCCTTGTTCTTGCAAGTCTCTTTTCTGAAGATGCTACCCTCTTGGACTTTGCTTGATTCCCTTGAGGTACTTGAAAGTTTCATCATGTCCTCTCTCCCTTCTTTCCTCACGGGTATACATATTAAGCTCCTTTAGTCTCTCCTCACTCGTGCTTCTCTTGCAGACCCAGCACCATTTTAGTTGCCCTCCTGGACTGCCTCTATCCTGTCTATGTCCTTCTGGAGATGGGTGCTAGAACTGGACACAATGTTCCAGATGGGGTCTTACCAACTGTCTGTACAGAGGGATAACAACTTCCTGTTTTCTGCTGCTGATGCCTCTCCTATACATCCCAGTATACCCCAGCCATCCTACTGCCTTCCATACATCTTTTTCTGGTTAACCTTTAGGTCATCTGATATGATTACCCCAGGTCCTTTCCTGTTTTGTTGTTGTTACTACCTCCTACCCATTGTGTATTCTTCCCTGGGTTCTTGTTTCCAGGTGCATTATTTTGCATTTTTGCATTGAATCTAGCTGCCATACGCCTGACCATTCCTCCAACCTTGCCAAGTCCTTTTCATTCTTTTCCACGCCTTGTGGTATCAACCCTTTTGCAGATCTTTGTGTCATCTGCAAAAGGCTATTTTTTCCTTCCAGTCCCTCTGCAATGTCACTGATGAAGACATTAAAAAGGACTGACCCAATACTGAACCCTGGTGGGTACCCCACTGGTAACCGCCTTTTCTTCAGAGTGAACTCCATTTACAATTACCTCTGTGTCCTGTCCAGCCAGTCATTTTTGCAGGCTACCACCCTGGGACCCACTCCCAGGCTGGTTAATTTGACTAATAATCTTTGTGTGTGGCTCTGTGAAATGCCTTGCTAAAGTCTAGGTAGGCCAGGGTAGGTCTTTCACTCATAAGGCCCTACGGGCAGGGGCCTGTTGCCTGTCAGTCCTCCTGGTACCTATTCCTCTACACACCCTCTCCGATCTTCTAGCAGTGGCTTCAACCATTCCTAGAGCAAGGTTAAAATCAGCGGGCAACATAGCCTTTAGTCTTGTGGCTCCTGCTCTATGGAACTCATTGCCAACATCTGTCGGAGACCCCACTTTAGCTATTTTTAAGTCCGCCTGAAGACACTCCTATTTTTGTAAGCATTTGGTGCCTAGGTAGGCTATTTTATAGGTTGTGGCTCATAGTCCTTTGCAATTGAAGGGATCATTGTATACAGTTCTTGTCATGTTGTTACTGCGGGAGGGAAGAGAAACTTGTTGCTGTTGTGAGTTTGGGGTACTTATTGGATGGCTGAGGGGGATTCCAGGTCTCATTCTGAAAGATGCCTTTGTACTTATTATAAGCTATGGTTTGTTGGGAGGGGAATCTGGGCTATCTACAGATTGAATGGGTGGGGGATGAACGTGACACTTTTTTATTTCTGCTCACTCCAACAGTTCAGTATGTTGCTAGTTTTTGTGAGTGTTATTATTCTATTAACTCTGTTCAACTCTCATGTTGGGTTATTCTTTTTGGGAGTGGGTGAACCTTGTTTATTTTGGGGATGGAGGAAAGGGACATAGGAGTGTGTCCTACACCTCTTGTACCAAACAGCATGGCATGCATACACATAGACAATGGCTAATAATGTTACCAACGTTCTCACTTGAAATGTAAGGGGAGTCAGAGAGCAGAACAAAAGGTATCAGACATTTAAACATATCTCTTAGCTGCAGGGTAAAATTATTTTTTTACATGAAACCCATCTGACTAGCCAAAAAGCTACCGTAATTGATTATGTAGGCATAATCATGCCACAATGCAGTTCTGCATGCTCCCCTCCTCCCCATCCTATTTCACAATCCAACCATCCCTGCAAGTAAAATGACAAAGACAACAGCCAAGTTTTTACCCTAAATGTTTCCTAGGACAGCCAACCTGCCAATAACCTCTGCGGCTTGTAAGCTCTGAGGCTGCACACCCAGAGCTCCTACACCGTGGTTCAACTTCACCCAGCACCTCACTGCAACACTCAACGCCAGGCAATTACAGTTCATCCCCCCAAGCACCTGGCTCACTTATTGCTGCATCAGCAGACACACAGCGAAACTCTCCTCAGCCTTTATTGTACTACTACTGCCGGTAAGTTTTTAACTTATTTAAAGAATAAAGTGTTTACTATATGAGACTCTATTCTACAATCTGTGCAGTGCCTGCATCAAACTCTTGTACTTTGTAAAGCATTTAAGGATACAGCATGTGTGAAAGGTGTTACAGAAATCCAAATTCTATTCTGCTTTACATTACCTGTGCTAGCATTATCTAATGCCTGTGGTTTGTAAAGTACTTTGTGCTGCAGTCCTCTCCGTAATAGATTATGGCATAATAATATACGGCACGGCTGACAACACAGCCTTAAACAGCATCAAAATGGCTCTAAATATAGACTGTAGACTGGATACAGGCAGTGATAGACTAACCCACATGTGTGAGCTCTATAAGCGAGCTGACTGGCTGACCTTTGAAGGCAGACTAATGTACCACACTTGCCTCTTAGCAAAAAAGATCCAAATGAATCTTGCTCCTAAGGGCCTCCATCCCTTCATCCAGCCTAACCCACACAGGAGCACCCCAGGCACCAGACCAATACCCGCCCTAGTCTCCCACTGCAGGACTTTCTATAGAACAAAGATCCTTTCGGTATCATGCACCACCTGGCTAAATAAACTTCCTCTACCATCTCCCAGGCCACTAGCCTTGGCCTGTTAAAAAATGGAATCAAGAGATTTCTCACTGACTCAGAGACCTATGGCTATAACAACTATTCCTCACAAACACGGTAGGGGATGGTAAGCTAGAGTCTCCTTTAAACCAGGGCCAACAACTAACCTAATGTCACCAAACATCCCATAATCCTGTACTGGATTTAGCCTCCAACTGGGGACACTGTCCCCTCTCCACTGCAAAGACCCAGAGTCCATAAACAACCCTACAGAACTAAGAAAGCAATGTAAAAAAAACTTGTATAGAGTTACAGGATTAATTTGACATTATGCAATACTTGCATAGTAAGCAATGTACAATCTGTCTTTAATGATGTCCTAATGTAATGTCTGCCTCGTACAGAACGTACTAAATGTCTGTAAGCTATGAAAGTATGCATGTACTGACATGGAGCCTTTGCAAAGGAGTCATTGACTCAAAGGATTGTAATTCTGAAATTTTAAATAAATAAATAAAATAAATGTGCTGCACTTGTATGTCTTCACACAGACTGCTACATAAATGACACCAAGGGTGAATGGATACTTACTTCCATGTTTAACTAGGTAAATGATAATTTGAAACTGAAAAACAACTTTAAGCTTTCTGATTTCAGGAGCATATTGTGAAAGCATGTTATTGCACAATGTTCCAATGCTGTTGCTAAAGATTTGCTTGCATGTTAACATCATCAAATAACACCTTACAAAGGGACCTTTTATGGCCTGCAGCTTTAAGGTGTACTGTATGTATATATCATTTGCCATAATAAATGAAGGCAAACAAGTTTTCATAGGGTGTTATTGTACAGCATGTCAATCTGAAAATTGTGAGCTGTCCCTTATCTCATCACTGCCTTTTGGAACAAATGGAGCATAAGTTTAGAAGCTGTGGAGTGAATAGTAACCTCAAATTTGGGCAAATCCAGATTACCAGCCTCTCTACTGTAGCTCTCTGTGATGAATGGTGCCACCAGGAGCGTCCTCCCCAGGAATTTGTCAGTTTATCAGATTTGTCTTTTGTTAAATGGGTCTCTTGGAGGAAGACCGTGATCCCCCTTTCTCTTTTTATACAAGTCCACACTCTTTTCCTCTTCACCACTGTTTTAAGTCCATTGATATTCCATGAAATAAATTTCAATGATCTCATAATTCCAGATGTTGTAAAATTCCTGCACCAAAGTCATTTATACTCTGTTTACCTAAGTACACATTCATTGCTTGCTGAGATTTTTGATACCGTAAACACAAAAAAAAATTAAACAATAACTCCCCTATTCTTCCAAAAACCACCCAACTTTCTCTCCCCATCCCCATCCCTCAGTTTCTATAACAAATACCCTCCCCATTCCATCCCCTATATAATTACCCGACATAATTGTATGATACCCAACGTCCACCACCCAACCTTGTTAACCCCAAAACTTTCAGAGAGCATACACTTTAGTAGCCTCTCAACCCATGACTTCCCCCCACCCTCCTCCCCAGTTCCTCCCCAACTTGAGAAGTACAGAGCAGCTCCCACTACTTGTCATGAGAAGAGGCTTACAGCCCCCTCCACCCTCTGAATCTGGTTAAGATATGGAACAATAGGTAGCCATCCCCTTCTATTCCTTAAGGAGAGAGAAGAGCACTTGGTCCCCCCTTGAATGAAAACTCACCTACCTACCAGCAGGGGGAAGATGAAAGGGAAGAGGGAGGGCAGGGAGCCTGCCTCAGAGTTTAGGTGTATAGCATTGTCTGGGGTGTCTACTAGAAGTAGCCAGACTCCCATTCCTAGTTCTTATTATTCAGGTATTGGTCCCAACCTCCACATCTCTTCCCACCCCCCCAATGGCTCCACCAAAATATTCAGAGGGATGACCCCCACAAAGCCTTGAATAAACAGTACCAACCACCATGGTAAATACATTTAAGCTAGTAGAAGCATCTGATCTGAAAAGGGTGTAATGACCAAACTGATTTTAAAGCCAAACTCAACTATTAATATGAATAGTCATGGCTCAGTGCATCTCTCCACTTTCATAGAAGGAGGGCTTAATCCCTCAGTGATCAATTAGTAATAGTAGTAGCAGTAAGAACTTTTATTCATGATGAATCGATAACTCAAACTGAGACAAGCTCATTTCCAGTGAGGACCATAGTGGTTAAGCACCTGTGGGTCAACAGCATGTGATTGGTGGCGATACATCCCCTGCATGAACGAAGCATGGTCTTGTTTTCAGAAAGCCTCTTCAGTGGTTATCCAGGGTGTAGAATTGTATTTTTGTTGTAAGATTCTCCAGAGAAAACAAATACATTCTCCCACTCATTCAGTGGAGGCAGATTGAGTTGGTTCCTCCGTTATCTCTATGTTCTTCTCACCCTCCCAGTGAATAGGCAGGAAAAAGGACCAGATATTAATCATATTAGTGCGATATACTATCAGAGGGGGCACACTTTAGACTGAATTGTACCATTTTAAACAGTTAATTGGTACTATGATGCTGGCCCCATTTTTGTGGCTGCAGTCCCTCTGGGGTATACCGTAGTGCACTGCCCAGAGCTTGACCGTAGGGTGGCGGCGAGCTATCTGTTTTAGATCCAGCCCGACCTTCACCGTGCACCCGGTGGAAACTCCAGGTTCTTTTGAGTGTGTGGCCATTCATGGAGGATTCGGCGTGGGCTGCAGGATCCTCCTCATCTATAGCCCTTCTGGCACGATGGGGAGTTTCCAGCAGGAGATTGCCGAGTTTGTTGCTAAAGAAACATTGGGATCCCCCAGATGTGTTTTTCTGGGGGATTTCAATGTTTGGGCTGATGATAGAGATCAAAGATGCAGTAATGATTTTTTGCAGAGCATGTCCTCACTGGGACTGACGCAGGTCATTGCTGCACCAACCCATTGGGACGGCCACATACTGGACCTGGTGTTCTCACTGGGGCTTGAGATTACTGATCTCAGGATTGATCGGGTATTTTGGTCCGATCATTGCACGGTGAAGTTCAAGCTTGGGGCTCCCGCCATAAGCCCTTCCCCTGCAGAGATGATTCACTGCTGCCCTTTACGGGATCTTACCCCTGAGGGTTTTTTGGTTGCAGCTGAATTGTCTAGCGTGGGTGCTGCATGCGTCGGATGTGTTGATGCCAGGTTGACACCTATAATAGGGTGTTATCTGACACCATCAACTCCCTCGCACCTGTCCGTGTACAACCCAGAACTTCATACCTGAGGTCCCCATGGTTTGATGGAGACCTCAGGAGATGAAGAAGATGGGTCAGAGATTAGAGTGTTGCTGGAGGAAGTCCTCCTGAGGTGGACAAACTGGTCTCCATGATGCTCACTGTGTGTATCAGGAGGCAATCAACCGTAAGAAGGCAGTGTTCCTGTTCAGGAAGATAGCTGCCAGGAGAAACCAACCAGCTTCACTCTTCTGACTGTAATAGACTCTCCATCCTGTCTGTTTGCAGCCTGGGGGTTCTTCTAAAAGATTGTGGGAGTTTGCTCGATTTTTCTCAGACAGAGTGTCCTTGATCCGGCGGGAGGCTTCTTCAGCCAGCAATACTATAGCTGACAGTGGTCGCCAGATGTGTTCTGAGTGCACTCTGCCGAGTTGGGGGGAGTTTAGACCAGTGGAGGTTTGTGAGGTTATCGAGGTGGCAGTCAATTTGAAGCATACCTTTTGTGAGCTGGACCCAGTGCCAATGCATTTCTTAATGAGATGTGTTGACTCTGTTGACCCGGTGTTTGCCTCGATTGTACGGTGTTCATTGCTTCAGGGAGTGTTTCCAGATGCCTTGAAGGATGCTCTGGTAAGATCCCTTTTAAAGAAACCATCTTTGGACCCAGAGATCAAGGCAAATTACCGCCCTATCTCCAACCTCCCATTTTTGGGGAAGATTGTTGAGAAGATGGTATCGCTTCAATTGGAAGAGCACCTCGTGACTCATGAGTTGTACGATCCCTTCCAGTCGGCTTTTCGGGCTAGACATAGCATGGAAACTGCGCTTGTTCGGGTGCAGAATGATCTCCTCAGGGCTAGAGATCGGGGGAACAGGACAATTCTTGTTCTCCTTGATCTCTCCTCAGCATTTGACACTGTGGACCATTGTGTGTTGCTTGTCCACCTTAGGGAGCTGTGTGGACTTACCGGTACTGTCATCGACTGGTTTGAGTCCTTTCTTACCAACAGGAGGCAACGGATTGTGATGGGAAATTTCTCATCTACACCCTGTCTCCTTTTGCGTGGAGTCCCTCAGGGTTCGGTACTGGCCCCAATGTTGTTCGCAGTGTACATGCTGCCCCGGGGGGCGGGGATCATTAGGAAGTATGGTCTGAGTTTTCATTGCTATGCTGATGATACTCAGCTGTACCTGTCCTTTGCCCCAGGAACATCCAACACAGTGGATGTGTTAAATATCTGTCTGGCTGAGGTTAACGACTGGATGGTCTCCAGCTGGTTGCGACTGAACCCTGACAAGACAGAGGTATTGGTAGTGGAGTCGAACAGAGTCCATTATAGGATGGCCTCTGACTCAGCAACTGGACTTGTTCTTGGAGCAGTGTCATTGAAGGCCTCCTCTTGGGTGCGAAATCTTGGAGTGACTCTGGACAGGAATTTGACCATGGAGGCTCAAATATCTTCCGTGGTCTGCACCTGTTTTTTCCATCTCAGAAACATTGCCAGGATTAAGCCCCTTGTTCCGCCTCTGGACCTCCCTACCTTGATACATGCTTTAGTCACATCTAGGCTGGACTACTGTAATGGGCTCTATCTCGGGGTCTCCAGGGGTTTTCTCCGTAGACTGCAGCTGGTGCAAAATGCTACTGCCCGGCTATTGACTGGGCAGAGTAAATTCTGTCATATTACACCTGTATTGTGCGAATTGCACTGGCTGCCAGTCAGGTGGAGAATCTTCTTTAAGGTGGGTCTTAAGAAACATAGAAACATAGACTTTGACGGCAGATAAGGACCGCTAGGCCCATCTAGTCTGCCCATTTCCTGCCTCAAGCAGGATATGCCGCAGATCCTAGTTAACCAACAGCCTATATCTTCCTGCCCCCACAAGAATTGCCTTATGTCTGTCCCATGCATTCTTGAATTCTCCCACAGTTTTAGACCCCACAACTTCCTCAGGAAGGCTGTTCCATGCATCCACTACCTCTCTGTGAAATAATACTTCCTCACATTGCCCCTGAACCGCCCTCCTTCTATCTTTAAATCGTCCCCTTGTTCTTGCAAGTCTTTTTCTGAAAGATGCTACCCTCTTGGACTTTGTTGATTCCCTTGAGGTACTTGAAAGTTTCTATCATGTCCCCCTCTCCTTCTTTCCTCAAGGGTATACATATTAAGCTCCTTTAGTCTCTCCTCATACGGCTTTCTTGCAGACCCAGCACCATTTTAGCTGCCCTCCCTGACTGCCTCTATCCTGTCTATGTCCTTGCGGAGATGGGGTTCCAGAACTGGACACAGTATTCCAGATGGGGTCTCACCAACTGTCTGTACAGAGGGATAACAACTTCCTGTTTTCTGCTGCTGATGCCTCTCCCTATACATCCCAGTATACCCCGCCATCCCTACTGCCTTCTCCACATTGCTTACTAACCTTTAGGTCATCTGATATGATTACCCCAGGTCCCTTTCCTGTTTTGTTGTTGTTACTACCTCCCCACCCATTGTGTATTCTTCTCCTGGTTCTTGTTTCCCAGGTGCATTATTTTGCACTTTTTGCATTGAATCCTAGCTGCCATACGTCTGACCATTCCTCCAACCTTGCCAAGTCCCTTTTCATTCTTTCCACGCCTCCTTGTGTATCAACCCTGTTGCAGATCTTTGTGTCATCTGCAAAAAGGCATACTTTTCCTTCCAGTCCCTCTGCAATGTCACTGATGAAGACATTAAAAAGGACTGGACCCAATACTGAACCCTGTGGTACCCCACTGGTAACCGCCTCTTCTTCAGAGTGAACTCCATTTACAATTACCTTCTGTGTCCTGTTGTCCAGCCAACTGTTTTGTTAGGCTACCACCCGGGGACCCACTCCCAGGCTGGTTAATTTGACTAATAATCTTTTGTGTGGGCTCTGTGAAATGCCTTGCTAAAGTCTAGGTAGGCCAGTAGGTCTTTCACCTATAAGGCTCTCTACACGGGCAGGGCCCTGGTTACCTGTCAGTCCTCCTGGTACCTATTCCCTCTACACACCCTCTCCGATCTTCTAGCAGTGGCTTCCTAACCATTCCTAGAGCAAGGTTAAAATCAGCGGGCAACAGAGCCTTTAGTCTTGTGGCTCCCGCTCTATGGAACTCATTGCCAACATCTGTCAGGGAGACCCCCACTGTAGCCATTTTTAAAGTCCGCCTGAAGACACTCCTATTTTTGCAAGCATTTGGTGCCTAGAGTAGGCTATTTTATAGGTTGTGATTTATTTTTGAATGTTTTATGTTTTGTGTGTAAATGTTATACAAATTTGTACGGCACCCAGAGCCTCTGGGACTGGGCATCTTTTAAATAAATTTGCCTTTGCATTTGCCTTTGCCTTACTAGGTGTAGTTTGCACAGGAACAAGTAGGAATGCAAAATAAGTCTCTGGAACAGATAACAAAGATCCCCCATACTGGGATTCACAGTTACAGCTGGAGTACCTCAGCTCCAGGGATGGGGGACATGGCCCAACCTTTTAGGGCAAGTGATGTACACCAGGACCCACTGCTGTTTCCCCCCTTCAACTTTTAGTCCCTCGAGAAGCCCAAGTCAGACTTGCAGAAAAAGTACTTTAGTGATGGCCAACACATCAAGTTGCCAAGTTGATAAATCCTGAGGCAGAGCGGCCCTCCGTGGCTACCAGTTCAGTATTAATGTGTGCCATAGCCACATCCAGATGTGTGAAGACCTCGGATCTCTGACCCTGTGAAGGATAATCAGGCATGCTGGGTAGACCAGAGGGAAGGGTCAGTTCAATTTATGGAACTTTTTCTTCACTGCCAAAAACATTTGTCTCTCCATCTGAAGCTTCCGGGAATAGTCTGAGAAAATGCTGACCCAGTTCTTTTGCACTGTGATAGGGCCCTGCTTCCTCACCACCTCCAGCACTCATTGTTAAACTTGGTAATGTGAGAATGTTACTAGCAGGTGCCTTGGTCTCTCCTCTGGACCAGGCTGGTGTTCTGGTGACCTATGGTCCCGTTTTATTTCCATCAAGGAGCCCTCAGTTAAGTTGAAGAGTTTTTTGGAGCCATGAGCCCATGAAGGCCCCATAGACTCTGTCCTCCATCCTTCTGGCAGGCCTACTATTCAGATGTTACACATCTGCTCTCAGTTCTCATGCTCATCCAAAATATTCTTTAGTTGGTCGATCTCCTTCGAAGTACGTTTAAGAGAGGAGTTCATTTGGGACACAGAGTCCTATTACTCACTTACTCGGGACACAAGTTCATCTAGCCTACCACCGTTTCTCCAACATGTCTGCTATGGAGCTCAGTCTGCTGCAGGTGGTTGGTAGAGCACTGATGTTTTCAAAATCCACTTCATTTATGCAGTGAGTTCATATTTTAAGTTTTGTATCAGGCTCTCCAAAGTGGGTTTTACCTGAAGGTTACAGCAGGTCCATGACTCATGCAGGTCTTCAGCACCTGTGCAGGAGGCTGCTTGGGTGAGTAGTACGCCTGGGTCCGATGCACGTTGGTTCCTCGATGGTTTAAAGTTAATCTGAGCTTGCTTTTGGAGGATTTCACTGAAGATGCCATTCAGAATGTTTGGGAGGCTGCTTGTAGGATGAGAAAAATCAGTAGATCATATGATGGCTGAAAAATAGAGTGGATGGGCACGGAGCTCCCGAACTAAGCCCTGATCACAGTGCTCGGCTAGGTTATGCTACAGCAGCTTGGCAGAGTGTACTGGACACTAATGTTTGATTTGATATAGGCCTCAGACCAGTAGCACACCCCTTAAAGATGCAGAAATTTAAAAGGAATGTGATTAAATCTGGTGAATTAGTGGAGGTAGAGCTTGCCATCCTTCTGATGTGATTGAATTTTAACTGCCAAAACTTTGACCACCTCTCTAGAATTTGCAAGTCTCTTTGTATCTCCCTAAACCCCTACTCACTGTCTATCCAGCAACAGTGCTTGGTGTAATCTGCAAAGAGACACATCTTGCCATGGATTCCTGCATTTGCGGTTGGCACAAAGCCGGTCACTTTGGACTGTGTTTTTTAAGGGGCTTTGCCCCTAAACCCCCCCATGTGGGGGGCTCTGCCTCCCGCACCCCTCCATAACTAAAGTAATAAACTCCAAGCCAGAGCTGACCTCCAGAAAGCAATCTGCATCTTGAGCATGTGAAGCTCGGAGCAGGGTCCCTCTCCCTGGCCCACAGTGAGAATGTCTTCACTCCAGGTGGACCTTCAGTTGTCCCTTATTTTGGTGACACCTCTGGATGTACAGCTTATAATTTCAAGCTGTGAGGAGTGGGGTTCTCATCAGCAGGGCCCCTTTGGCTGCCCAAGCAGGTTTGGAGGCACCCTTTACACTATTATCCATCAGACTGACTCTGGTTCACCTGGTCTGTTTCATTGGCTCATGTAGGCTGGATGAGTGCCTCAGTGGCCATTTCTCTCCACCTCTGCTTTTGGGTGCCTAGTTGTAGAGACATCACTCACAACCCTCAAAAGCATTCCTGTTAGAAGGACAGAGCGAAAGCTTCTTCCAAATTGGAATCTTTTCCTCTTCCTTCGATATCGACCCTAAATTAAAGTAGCCCAGCCATCACTAACCAAAATGTCCTTCAGCCTGAAGGGAAAGCAACCTAGGCCTTGGATCCCCAGAGGTTTCCTCCTCAAAGGTTTTTTTCCTCTCATCTGTGCTGATGGTCATAATATTAGGTAGGGTTAGTGCTTTCATAGGTTCCATAGTTAGGTTCCGCTGTTAGATGGAGTCGGATGGTGGCCCTGGATGTTCCCTCACTCCTTAGGAAGTACCGCCTCCTGCTTCAAGTCAGATTCCAATCCATTAATTATTCCTAGTTATCTCCTGTCTCTCTCTCCCATCCTATCCATCCTCATCTATTAACCTTCATTCTTGTCCTCAATATCATTATAACTCCTTGCCTCCCTAGATGCTCAATGCCCTTTTTTGGATACTCCTGTTGGACTTCTTCCTAAGCTACCTTTAGCCAATGAAATCATTCCTGCAGGACCTATAGGGTGAAACCCTCCTCTTGGGTTCCTCGCCGTTGTACCCCTACAGGGTGGTATATCACATGGATGGAGAGGCAAACAGCCACACTGTACCTAATTTGCACAAGCATACATCATACCAAGTTGTGTAAGCACACTGAATTGCAAGTCTACACCTGTAGTTCAATGGAAGGAGAAACAAACCACTCCCCCATCAGGCCTTTAAAGCCACTCCTCCTGACTAGTCCAGGATCATTTCTTTCATTGCCCCACCATCCTCCATTCCTCTTCCAGTGGCTCATCTCTCTTTCCCATGGGCTTCTCCCTAAGCTACCTTCAGCCAAGGGGATCATTCCTGCGGCACCTATAGGGGTGAAACCCTCCTCTAGGGTTCCTTGCCATCATACCCCTACAGGGTGGTATATCCCATGGATAGAGAGGTGAACAGCCACAGTGTATCTAAGTCACACAAGCATACATCATACCAAGCTGCATGAACACATTGAAGTACCATTTATAGTACATTGGCCAAAATGTCATTGACACCAGAGGCAGGAAAACACATCTCATCCAGGATTTTAAAAATGACACATGTCAGGCTTATGAAGTGGTGTGGAAAAATGGCTATGTTGAAAGTTTGGAGTCAAAATATATTTTGTTTTATTGAAAAGTCTTTATTAATAACAAATGTACACACATCAGTAAAAATTCAGCAGAAAACTGTCAACACAAATCCAAAATGTTACATAGTAGGATATGTAAAAGAAATGGAACAAATAAAACAACACTATTTCACATACAACTTCTCATGAACAAAAAATCAAACAATGCCTCCCCACCCTGACCCACCCAATCCCTCCCCTCCCACGGATGGAAGATACAAGACCAACAATGACCAAAAAAGTGGGCATAAGGATACATACAAGGAATGGAAAATCAGTTGATAATGCCCATCACAACATTCTGAATGTCCATTATATGAGAAAGACCTCTCCAAGGCCTTCGATACAGTATACCATGCACTACTAATACACCAACTACTGAATGCCGGGCCATCACCTGACTCTTCTCTCTGGTTTAAAAGCTACTTAGAAAACCGGTCGCAGAGAGTACAAATTGAGTACGCTCTTTCTGACACCCTGCCTGTTCGCTTGGGTGTCCCACAGGGATCCATACTGGGCCCCCTCCTTTAGCCTTTCTTAAACTCCTCCCTTACCACTGCTCTGAGCAGATCATACTATATGCCAATGATGCTGTTGTATTTTCCACTCACAAAGATCCTGCAACTCTTCAACACAACCTTCAACTTGGTTTCAGTTCTGTAGAGACATGGTTTCTTAATCATAAACTGGTCCTCAATGACAAGAAAACCAAATCTATGCTCTTCTGCAGCTCTCATAACCAACACAAGCTACACCACTTGGCTATCTCCACCACCCATGGGAACACTCTAGATCAGGTGGGGTCCTTCAAATACTTAGAGATACAGCTTGACCCTAATCTCTCCTATGGACTTCATGAAGATAATGTAGCTAGAGCTGCTAATACATGGCTTGGTCTCCTCTACAAACACAGATCACACCTCACGCCAGAAGCTTTGAAGGCTGCAGTCCTGAGCTCTGTGATCTCTGTAATAGACTATACGAACATACGAAATTTGCCAGCAGATAAAGGCCTAGAGGTCTATCAAGTCTGCTTGAATGAGCAGCTAGCACCCCTTATTCTGCAGCTGCCCCTTCCTTCCACCATTCCCCTTCATTAACCCTCCCCCTTGTCCTGTCCCATCCTCGTTTGAAGCAGTCCACTGTTCTACTGCATACCACTTCAGCAGTTAACGCATTAAACCCAGCCACCACCCTCTCTGTAAAAAAGTGTCTCCTCATCTACCTCCTGAACCTTCCTCCCTCCAGTCTCATATTATGGCCCCTGGTGGCCCTCCCCTCCCTTACTTTGAACAGCCCCTCTGTACCCATTTTGTTTATTCCTTTCATGTATTTAAAGGTTTCAATCATGTCACCCCTGTCTCTCCTCTCCTCCAGTGAGTACATGTTCAACTCCTTCAACCTCTTCTCATATGATAAGTCCCCCAGTCCCTTGATCATCTATGTCACTCTGCGCTGCACCCCCTCCAGTAACTTAATGTCCCTCTTCAGATACAGACGCCAGTACTGCACGCAGTACTCCAGGTGTGGTCTAACTAATGACCTATACAGTGACAGAATCACCTCCTCCCTCCTCGAGGATATACCCCTTGCAATACAACCCAGCATTATGTTGGCCTTTGCAGCTGCTCTCCTACATTGTGCTGAGTTGTTCACTGACCCTGTAATGAGCACACCCAGATCCTTCTCCTCCTCTGTCTGGGCTAGCTGCACTCCCCCCAGCTGGTAACTTCTCCTTGGGTTCTTCATCCCAAAATGCAGCACCTTGCACTTTTTGACATTAAAGCCCAGTTGCCAGGTGTCTGACCAAGTTTCAAGCTTTGCCAGACCATCCTGCAACCCCTGCCTAGGTCATCCACCACTGCGCCTACCTTGGTATCATCAGCAAACAGACTGATCTTGTTCTTGATGTCCCATGATATGTCTGCAATGAATATCCCAAACAACACTGGTCCCAACACCGAGCCCTGTGGAACACCACTCGTCACTGCCCTTGGGTGTGAGAGCTCCCCACCCACCACCACCCTCTGTTGCCTTCTTTGCAGCCAGTTTCCTACCAATCTCACCAGCTTTGCACCCACCCCTGTGCCTACTAACTTCCTTCCCAGCCTTCCATGTGGCACTGAGTCGAATGCCTTACTGAAGTCCAGATACAGGACATCCACTGCATGGCCCCTGTCCAGTTGCCTAGTTACCCAGTCATAGAATTCGGCCAGGTTGGTTTGGCGGGATCTGCCACGTATGAAGCCATGCTGTCTGCTGTCCTGTAGTCCTTTGTCCTCTAGGAGGGCCACCAGCCTCTCCTTCAGGATAGTCTCCATTAGCTTACCCACGATGGATGTGAGGCTCACTGGTCTGTAGTTTCCAGTTCATCCTTGGGCCACTCTTGTGGAGGGCACCACATGAGCCATCCTCCAGTCCTGAGGTACACACCCTAATGTAGTGAGGCATTAAATAGGTCTGCCTGAGGTCCGGCAAGGACCTCTGCCAGCTCCTTCAGTACCCTGGGGTGGATGCCATCTGGGCCTGGCGCCTTGTCCACCCTCAGTGCCTTCAAACCCTCTCGAGCTCTGCTCTCCCTGATTTCCCCATCTGTCACCACTTCCCACCCTGCTTCTGCCATTTCTCCAATCTTGGGTGTCACCCCCATCTTCTCTTTAGTAAATACTGAGCAGAAGTACTCATTTAGTGCTTCCGCCTTATCGCACCCTGCTTCCACCCAAACCCCTTCCTTCCTAATCCTTACTATGTGGTCCTTACAGCTAATTTTCTCCCTGATGTACTTAAAGAAGTCCTTCTCCCCCTTCTTAATGCCTTGTGCCAGCCTAAGTTCCGTAGATGGTTTGGCTCCCCTTACTGCCCTTGTCACCTCCTTCGATTCAGTCAAGTAGTCCTCCCTGTCCTCCCCCCTCCCTGTTCTCTTGTACTTCCTAAAGGCAGCTCTTTTCCTCCTTACCTTTTCCATGACATCCTTGCTTAACCAGATCGGTTTCTTAGCCCTGGTCTTCTTGCTCTGGGCTTTGCAGCAGGTTTTGGTTGCCTCCACTATCCGCAGCTTTATGAGCTCCCACCTCTGGTTAGTGTCCGTACTAGATTGTATTCTGGCCAGGTACCCTTTTACCACTTCCCCCATCCTCCCAAAGTCAGCCCTCCTGAAGTCCAGCACTATTGTGCCAGATTCCACTCCTTCCTTGCCCATATCCAATGTGAGCCATACTGAGTGGTGGTCACTCCCTGACAGCGGTTCCTCCACTGTGAGTTCTCTCACAAAGTCCCCATTTGCCAGCACAAGGTCAAGGGTATTCCCTAACCTGGTTGGTTCACTGACCATTTGCAGCAGGAAGTTGTCCTGGAAGGCATCCAGCAGTACCTGCTCCCTTCTGTTCCTGGTTGTTGGGGTGCTCCAGTCCACTCCTGGCATGTTGAAGTCCCCCACAATCACCATACTACCCTTCTTGCAGGTCCTGTTGATCTGTCCCGCTAGTTCCCTGTCTAACTCCTAAATCTGAGATGGTGGCCTGTACACCACTCCCATTCTAAGAATCCTATTCTTGGAATCCTGGATTTGCATTAAAAGTGACTCCGTACTACCCTCCTCCCCTTCCTCTCTTACACACTTCAGTCTTTCCTTCACATATAGTGCCACCCCCCCCCTTTCCCAATCACCCTGTCCCTATCAAATAACCTGTACCCTGGTACAGACAGGTCCCAGTCATTGTATTGGGTGGCCCATGTTTCCGTGATGGCTGCAATGTCCACCTCTCCCTCTGCCATGATAACCTCTAACTCTGCAGTTTTCCTCCCAAGGCTCCTAGCATTAAGGGTAACCACCTTCCACTCTCCATGAGACTATGGTCTCATAATTTATGGCTTGGCCACAACCACAACTTGTAGACACCTCTCAACTGCCTTAAATAAGGCATGTTGGCTCATCACTTGTGCTCACCATCTCACCCACACATGTGACCTGTACACTCAGACCGGATGGCTCTAACTATCAAACCGCATAAAGTTTCTCACCTGCTCCATGATGAAAAAAATCTACCTTAGCCTTGCACCTTCTGGGGTCTCAACTCTGTTACAACGCCAAATTAACAAATGGTGTCTTAGAAGATCCACGCTACAGCTACTGAAAGTCCCCCACTGTCACACTTCACAGGGACAACGCTCTTTTGCTTACTGAGCACCAGTCTGGTTCAGTGGCCTCAGCCCCACCGTCTCCTCTGCCCCAACAATTGGTATGTTTAAAACTAGGCTGCAGGACTATCTCACTACCAACTGCTGCTGTGACTGCCCAACTTAACCTTGTTTCTCCACTTCCCTTCCTGCTCTAGTGGTTCCCCCATCCCCTCCTCACTGGATTCTACCCTCACATCTTGGTATACCCAATGCTGCACTTTTCACCCTCTCCCCACCCTTCCTACATTCCTTCTCCTCCTCTTCCCCCTTCCCTCTCCCTATGACTCTGGCACTTCTTATCTGTTGTCTGTTTTCTCTGACAAATGCCGCTGGCTGCCTTGTTACAATGCTACCCTTGAATTGTATAAATCTGTACTCTGTTTGCAATGTCCATATTGTTGTAATGTCTGTCTTGATGTTCCCCATAATTTGTATTTCTCTGACGTGGAACCTTTGTAAAAGAGCCAAGGCTCAAGGTATTTGCAATCCTCGACTTGATAAATAAAAATAAAAAGAGTAGTAACAATGAATAAGGTAGGGTGCTACCAGGGAACACTAAATCTGCAAGAGGCAGATAATCAAAAATATTCAAGTAGTTAAAGAGCAGCTGACGCCTTCAGGACAACTTTAAAGAGCAGCTGACACCTACAAGAGAACTTTAACAAAATATGACATTTAGAAAAAGTTCAGCTTGTATTTCACATTAGTTCTTTACTCCTCCTCCTCCCCATTATTTATTGCTGAGGTTATTTCCATGAAAACAGGCTTTTTTCTCCTGAAGAGTTCATCTATTTTTGTTGCTGTTTCCCGACCTGACATCATAATGCACTGCTTGTGACATCACAGTTACTCTCATGGCAACAGATTGTGATGTCACAGAACATTATGACTTAGGAAGTAAGCTATAGAGGTAGATTAATTTTAAAGTAACTGCAAGGGATAAAAATAATGTATTCATGCTCATTTTCTCAGTAATAAATAATAAGGAGGAAAAATCTAGAATATACTCTATATGGACTACAAGCAGAATTTTACCTAATTATTATGTTTTTCAGAGTTTTCTTTGAGACGATAATTGCTCTTTAACAAACCATAATATTTAGACACATTTCAGCTTATGTTTCATGTTAGTTCTAGATTCCTCCTCCCTATTATCTAGCACTGAGTTCATCTGCATTAAAACAAAATCTTTGTTCCTGAAGAGTTCATCTACCCTGTTGCTTTCTCCCTACCTAAGGTCATATCGCTGCTTGTGACATCACAGTTACCTCACAGCAACAAATTGTAATGTCACAACAGAGGATCATAGCTTGAAGGAAGGAGTATGCTACTGAGGCAGATGAACTCTAACAGAAAAAGATCATGCAGTCATGCAAATTTACTGAGTAATAAATAATAGGGAAGAGAACTATATAGACTATATATGGAATGTGAGCTGAATTGTACCTAATTATTATGTTTTTCAGAGTCTTCTCTGAGGTGTCAGTAGTACTTTAAGAGGACATATACAGGCTCACAGATATTCTGATATCTTGAAATCTATTTGTCATACTAGCTATAAGCCGCTCTGCCTGTAATGCGAAAAGTATCTCCATGTACCATTCACAGAGGCATAGAAACATAACATAAAAACATAGACTTTGATGGCAGATAAGGACCGCTTGGCCCACCTAGTCTGCCCATTTCCCTACCTACTAGATATGCTGCAGATCCTAGTCAACCAACAGCCTATTTCTTCCTACCCCCCCCCACAAGAATTGCCCTATGTCTGTCCCATGCACTCTTGAATTCCACACTGTTTTTGACCCCACAACCTCCTCAGGAAGGCCGCTCCATGTGTCCACCACCCTCTCTGTGAAAAAAATATTTCCTCACTTTGCCCCTGAGCTGTCCCTCCTCTATCTTCAAATTATGTCCCCTTCTTCTTGCACATCTCTTTTTCTGAAAGATGCTACCCTCTTGGACTTTGTTGATTCCCTTGAGGTACTTAAACATTTCTACCATGCCCCCTCCCCGCCCTCCTTTTCTCAAGAGTATACATATTAATGTATTCAATAAATGTAGGGATATGCTGATCAAGCCAAGGTTGCAGAATAACTTTCTTGGCACAGGCCGGAATGAGAGCCACACGCAGCCTTTGGTTACCAATTAAGTTATTCCCATAGCCTCTCAATAAACAGACCTCAGGGAGAAATGTGTCAGACAGCCCAAGTAGATCCACTCATAAGTGAATGGATTCCCAGAAGGGAGTAACTTTTTCACAGGACAAGAGAATATGAAATGATGTGCTGGGTTCCTTATGGCATCTGGTGCAAATGTTAGAGGGAAGTTTACCCATTCTTTGTAATTTATCAGGGGTATAATAAAGATTATGTAGGACCTGAAATGGCAGAAAACGGTATTTGTCCCATTTTATGTATTAATATAAATGTTTGCAAATTTGGGGCTAATTTCAGGGGGGATCAGTTTCCAAGAAAATCTGGTCCCAGTAGTAAAATGTTTGGCCTTTTTTATTAGTTAAAAGCTTGTGTAGGCTATGGTAAAAATAAAAGATGACATAAGAAGTAGGAGTGAAAAGGGCAAGGGGCGGACGTGAAGCCTGTAAGGACTGTCCCATTGGCCGGTGCCAAAGTGATGTAATAGCATTCTTCAACCCAAAAGAAAGTCACACTGGGTTGAGGTGCTAGGTCAGTTCAAATACAAACACTCACAGGAAGTCCTGCATTCTGAAACGTGAATAAAAAATGCTGCACGCTTAAATTCCATAAAGTGCAAAGCTTTATTGACGTGCAAGTGCACAAGCATTCCTTGACTAGTTTTGAATGCATATCCTTTATCAGAAGACATGCCATGGCCCTGCACCAACTTTGTTGCCCTTCTTTGAAATGCCTCCACCACATAAGGATGTAGACAGGGTGGAGGCAGTTTAAAGAAGGGAAACAAAGATGGTGCAGGGCCTGCATAAAAAGTCATATGAGGAGGGACTGGGAAACCTCAATATGATACCCTGGAGGAGAGGAGAGACAGGGGAGATATGATAGAAACCTACAAATATGTAAAAGGCACAAACAGGGTAGCAGAGGGTAGCAACTTTCAGAAAAGGAGATGTCCAGGAATGAGAGGGAATGGCATGAGGTTGGAAGTGGCAGGACCATTACCAGTATTTTCACAAGGGGGGTTATTTTTTTGTAGTCTATGACTTTCTTAAAAAAGCCGGAGGTCAGCCCCCAGAAGCTCATGGGTTCTAGATGCTCTGTGGTGAATGTTCTGGCTTATTTTGAAGCTAAATGACTAATATCTTAGCTCTCCTCCACCCTGCTCTAAAATTATGATGTGTCTGGCTAAAGGGTGAAAAATATTATATATATAGATATTATACTTTCATGGTCGTGCCAGTATAGTTAGGGTGAAACTGCACTTCTATGTTAAAGTCCAAACTTTGAACCTTAATAACTTTAGAGCCGTTCAATGGATCTGAATGAGCTTTGGCATGCATAATCTCGATGTATAGTCTCTTGATCTGCTAGATTCTGTGGGAATCCATCAAGTGGTTTCTGAGATACTTATAAAGTGTTGAAACAACAGAAAAATCGAGACCTGTTTGAGATTTCTTTCTACATCTCAAAGAAAGGCTTTATGTTGTGGGCTGAAATTTTCAGGGTAGAATGCCATTGGATCACAGATGTGCCTTTTGAAGGTTTGGTGATAAAATATTAATCTGTTCAAAAGTTATGACATTTAAAAATTTCCCATTATTTCTTATGGGAAAAAGAATATGTCAGGCATGAAAAATACTATTGTTCAAACAATACTGTATTGTGGGAACAATACCAGCCTACTGTGTGCACAATACAGTATTGCGTGAACAATACCAGGTTCTTTTAGAAAAAAAAGTCTCGTACCGTGTGCATGATAGGACTATTGTGCAAAAACTTCCAGCTTTTTTTCTCAAAGAATGCTGGTATTTTTTGCACTGTTCCCTGTGTTGCTTCCGCCATCTTGTTTCCCCACTTATCAAGAAACTTGAAGTCCCGAACCTTTTCAACACAAAAAAAAAAAAAATCAGAAAACAGCTAAAGAGAGCCCCATTAGGTATATTCTGATGATTTGTTTGTTTTATAAACTGAATCCCAACCATTTTTTGGGGGGGTCCAGCTTATAGAAAATGACTTGTAAGACATTCTCTGTATGAGAAGAGCGGCATTTCCTTGACTTTTGCAGCCACAAGTGGACCTCATGCTGCTGGCTGCAGAGTCAAGTAAGAACTGCCAACATGAGGTGACCAATCCCGATGTCGGGATGTATCCTCACCTACACACACACACACACACACACATATTTGTTACACTGGAAGCCCACCCCAGTGAGCCTGCATTATTTAAAATCCTGTGAAAAAAGGAAACTGTCCCCCAATGTTTTTTCTTTGATGCAGAATCCTGCATTGGAATGTGTGCTCAATGCAGGATGCTGCATCAAAGGTGTCTGCCCTTCACTGACATTGGGGTGCCCAATCCCCTTGTTAGTGTGTGTCCCTCCCTATATTGTGGCACACTGGGAGCCTACCCCAATATGCCGATATGCGTTTAATTTTTTTTAAATATATACTTTCCGACACTGCGAAGCCCTCTTCTGATGTCGGATGACCCTCCCCCAGCCCACTCTTATTTCCAATGGAGGTGCCCAATCCCCCTGTCAGTATGATAACCACCCAAACTTATGTGGCACACTGGGAGCCCACCCCAGTGTGCCCAGTGCACAGAAGAAAACCTGTACAAAAGAAAACTGTTCCAATCATTTTGTTTTAATATCTGTAATAGAGAAACCTTCCTCATAGTTTCCTCAGTCTGACTCCCCATCCCCACCCTCCTCCATGCATCCAACTACCTGCACCTCCTCACCCATACTTACCATCCAGAGGACAGGTTTGGTGATTTCCATGGACTGGGAACACATCTGCACTCTTCAAAGTTTGACCACAAACTGAAGAAATCAAGGTAAGCCTTATAATAATAATAATAATAATAATAATAATAATAACAAAAAAACTTTATTTATACCGTGCCTTTCTTACAATCAAGGCACCTTACAATAAATTACAGATATGCCTGTTTCTTGTATTACATAGATACATAGACAGTGTCGGCAGATAAGGGTCTATGGCCCACCCAGTCTGCCCATTTGAGCTTGTAAGTTCAGTTTATGTTTTCCTAGAAGTCTGTTGCCCCTTACCCCTGACCTCCAGAATTCCTTTATGTCTATCCCATGCATTCTTAAATCCCGTGATTGTTTCAGCCCCCACCACTTCCTCTGGCAGGGTGTTCCACTTGTCCACCACCCATTCTGTGAAGAAATTCTTCCTCATGTTTCCTCTGAACCGTCCTCCCTCGAACTTCATCCCATGCCCTCTAGTTCTGAAGCATCTTTTTCACTTAAAAATAGTGTATTCCTGCACCCTGTTCCTCCCTGTGAGATACGTGTATGTCTCTATCATATCCCCTGTCTCTCTCCTCTCCTCCAGGGAATACATGTTCAGTTCCTTCAACCTGTCTTTATAGGACTTGTGATGCAATCCATGCGCCATCTTTGTTTCCCTCCTCTGAACCTTCTCTACCCTGTCTATGTTCTTATGTAGGTATGGTCTCCAGAACTGTACACTGTACGCCAGGTGGGGCCTCACTAGTGTCTTGTTTAGTGGAATTATGACCTCCCTTTTCCTGCTGGTGATACCCCTGCCTATACATCCCAGCATCCTATTTGCTTTACCTGCTGCCTTGTCACACTGTTTCCCTACCTTCAGGTCATCAGAGATGATAACCCCAAGATCCCTTTCCTGCTTGGTGCATGCTATATCCTCACCCCCAACTGATATATTGTGCCAGGGTTTTTGTGCCCCATATGCATTATTTTGCACTTTTTGCATTGAATTTCAACTGCCAAACCCTGACCATTCTTCAAGTTTCTGCAGGTCCTTCTCATTCTGTCTACACCCTCTGGTGTGTCTACTCTGTTACAGAGCTTTGTGTCATCAGCGAACAGTGAAATTCTGCCTTCTAGGTTCTGTGCAATGTCACTGATGAAGATGTTGAATAGGACCGGTCCCAGCACCGATCCTGTGGCACCCCACTGGTCACTCTTCCCTCTGTGGAGTGACAGTCATTTCCTACCCTCTGTGTCCTGCCACCCAGCCAGTTACCTACCCACCACACTACTGTCCTGCCCACACCCATATTCCCCAGTTTGTGTAATAGTCTTCGATGTGGCACAGTGTCAAAGGCCTTGCTGAAGTCCAGATAGGCCATGTCCACTGCCCTCCCCTGATCCACCTCCCTAGCCACCCAGTCAAAAATTCAATGAGGTTGGTCTGACATGACCTCCCCTGGTGAAACCATGCTTCCTTGGGTCCTGTAGTCCATTGACAACCAGTTGTTCCACCAATCTCTCTTTCAGTAGTGCTTCCATGATCTTTCCCACTACCGAGGTGAGGCTGACTGGTCTGTAGTTCCCTGCTTCCTCTTTGTTCCCGCTTTTGTATAAGGGGACTACATCTGCTGTCCTCCAGTCTTTGGGTACCTCCCCTATATTTTCTAGAATAGTTTCTGCATAACTGGGGATACAACCTGTGCTAGAGCTTGGTAGAACTCTGTTGTTAGTCCGCCCCCGCCATGCTTTTTTTTTTCCTTTAGAGAAAGGATGTCTGTTTTTATTTCCTCATTTGTGATTTTCTGGTCTAAGGCTGTGGCCTGTGCTGGGGTAATTTTAGGCAGGTTCAGTTTCCCTAGGAAGACTGCAAGTGCCTCAGAGTTATTGTTCCCAGTTGTGGTGTAAAGTTGGGTATAAAAATCTGGGCTGTAGTGATTTGATCTACTCAGTTCTAGAGTTGCACAGCTGCTCCTGAGAAATACACTGCTACAAATGAACTTAAAACATAGGTGATTGTATATATAGTTAATGGACGCCTACTCAGAAATTTAAAAAGCGTGCAAAGTCAAGCCTCTCACTGCATATTGCCATTTTTTTATTAGTTTTTTTATTATGCTTTTACCATGTTCAAGGTTGGGCTAGAGGGGTCAGGTACAAAATGGCATGCTCCTCACAAGTGCTACTTTGCAGGGTTCAACTGATTTCACGTCGGCTGCATAGAGAAATGAAATGATATATGCATCCTCCATGCAGCATATTTTTTGAACATGTGTGGGGGGGTTTCTCTGTCTCTTTACTTTTGTGTGTTTTAACAATCAAAGTGATCATAGTGATCAGGCTAGCTGCCCCCCCCTAAAAAAATGGAGCTCATTTCATCAGAGGAGACCCTCCTGTCTTCCCCGATCTTTTGTCTCGCTTACTGCCATTGTAGAGATAAACATGTAATATAAGATGCTGTATCATAATATACCATCTAGAGGTACATACCCACAAAGGGGGTAACTTCATGCCTCTTGCATGTCTTTACTTAATATGAGAAAGAAGGACAGAGGGCAGAATTACATATAGAAATGTTAATGCTGAATCTGAATACTCAAATCTATAGTGAGAACCACCACCCTTGTATTCATGTTCTGTTGTAATACTGTGATGTTGTATGATGTAATGATAGTGCTGTTTTTAGATGTTACATTTTCTATTATACAGGTTATAATGATTAATTAATTAGGTTGCTAGAAACTCCTCCATAGACTTCTTCCACAGCACCATGAAGTGATAGATCAGCCTTACCAGACTGTGGAATAGAATCATAACCCAATAGATCAGCAGTGATAGAGTACCCATCCATGTTCTGAGAAAGACACTGTTTTTCGTAATTATTTGTCTCAGTGCTTCTCTCCCCCCCCCAAATAAAGTGACCACAGCAATGCACTGTGGTTTGGGTGGGGGGGGGTAGAGAGCCCAACTCAGCTTCAAGGCTACACACTAGAAGAAGCAGAAATCAGAATTGACGAGACAATTAGTATAAGAAGCTTGTCAGTGCTTTATACACTGCACACCTTTCTATAATATTCTGACACCTATAATACTTAAAAGTTAAATAGTCACAACACCTTCACATGGGTGCTCACAGAGGGCTTTGGCTGAGGGCTCTCATCCCACCCACAATCAATGAGGACTCCAATAAGGTAAAGTAAAAATGTAAAGAATTCGGACACAAACCGAGATACCATTGTATAGTATGAAGATACGACCAACAAATTCTTGCTAGTTCATAAAAAGAAAGGTGTAAATAGAAAACATTCTCTGTTATGCAGGTGGTTACAGAAAATAGTGAAGCCAAAAACCTAGATGTACAATTATGAGACTTAATCTACTGGTAACGGCTGAGGGGGTGGCAGGGTCAAGAACAGCTGCATGTTTCTCATTGCAATTCATCCGCTCAGCATACCCACCTTAAAAAACAAAATGACAGATTTGAAACTACATAGCTAGAATGTAAGGGGGCTGAATTCACCAATAAAGCATAGGCAGGTTGTGACCCACCTCAAAAAACTACACTCACAGGTAGCACTACTACAGGAGACAAAGCTATCTCATGATGAATCCACCAAGTTAGCTAGAGAATGGGTGTGTCTAGAAGTTCACAGTCTGGCCCAATCTTAGCGAAGGGGTCTCAGTTCTCATTCATAAATTGTTATCATGGAATCTAATGAAAATCTAAACATGACAAAGAAGGTCGATGGCTTCTTTTAGCCCTATTCCAAACACCTCAGGGCTCACTTGTGATTGGAAACTTGTACGCCCCAAACATAGACTCCCCCCAATTCTTCCATTATCTAGCGGCACAAACAACAGCTTTCAATGATCAAAATGTTCCAATGCTGCTTGGGGGAGATTTCAACCTGGTATTGGACGCAGACATTGACAGAAGCAGAGGCATCATTGAACCTCACACTAGGGCTGCTAGAGCGGTCAAATTGTAGATGTCAGACGATGCACTTACTGATGCCTGGAGAACATTGAACCCAGGAATTAGAGACTACACTTGCCATTCAAGCAGACATGGAACATATAGCAGGATAGATATGTGGCTCACCTTGTCCAAAATCACTAGTATGATAACAGCAGTATCCATTAAACCCCTCATTATATCAGACCACACTCTGCTTCAGTTACACATATTACAAGGCTCGGTAAGCCACAGATCAACTAACTGGAGGATGGATCCCTACTGTTACTAGATTCTGAATTCAGCCCATGGCTCAACAAAGCAGACAAGATTTTTCAAAATAAATGACACAGGGGATGTCTCAATGGCCACCTTATGGGAAGCTTTCAAGGCTATAGTGCGGGGGGACATTATATCCTTTGCTGCTTATACACTCAAGAGGAGAGAACACAACCTCAAAGATATTGAAAATAAACAAACAGCCTTAGAGCAACAATGCAAATCAAACCCAAAGGCATCACCAAAGTCCCCTCTGTATAAAGAAATGTTGAAAATAAGGAATGGAATTAACTCCCCAACAGCAAGGAAAGCGGAAATTGCAGTTATGCATCTTAAACACAAATATTGGGAAGGAAGGGAAAAATGTGGGAAACTATTGTCTTACAGACTGAAAAAACAGCAGGCCAAGAGACACATTAATACCCTCAGGGATACAAATGGTATAAGTCATACCTCAGAAAAAAGAATGAATGGCTTAATGAAGGATTTTAATACAAGCAAAGCTTATGACCCCCCTCCCCGTTATTTAGAGTACACTAAAGCCAATTTGTAACATGTACTGTATTTAAAAAAAAAACACACAGTTTAGGTATGTGAAAGTCATTCAGCTGTTCAGCATTTAGTTCCCTCCACATTTCAATACTTCTGCTGCTGCTAGAGGGCCTGCACTACAATATGCATTTTACTGCACTCTCATTTTGATGCTACACAACATCATGCAAATCTGCATCCATTTCTTTATTTTGTACCACACTGCACCAAGATAGTGGCAAAATGCATGGATATAATGGTACCCATGCTAGGGACAGAGGGCAAAGAAGAGCTGACAGACACTGAGGTACATGCTTGGAGCTCCAAGTCCGACACATTATGGGGGGAGATAAAAAGCCACCAAGAGCCTCATTGCTCATCAACTCTATGAATGTACAACTCTTAGGGAGCACAACTTGCCCAAGAAAAGGCCCCAGTTCCCTTCTCCCATACCAAAGGAGAATGAACCGAGGTGCATCGCAGAATATCTGAAGCACCGCAGAATGTGTTCTCAATACCTGTATCCAAGCTTGTTCAACAGTCGGTTAGATCACTCCCCTTCTCAGCTGAACTCTGGAGGTTGCTGCCCAGCTCAGTTGTTCTGGCCACTGCTACACCTTCCCTATGCTTCACTATGTCACAGGCCATTTCTGTCCTCTGTCTTCCCCACCCATACTGTACGTACTGTGTGTTGCTGCTCCCACCACTGCTCAAGGAGTTGTGCACCTGCACTTGCCAAATTCATGACCAGATGCCTGGAAGAGTAACAATTGCCATCTAGGTCACTGGCTTGTTTTGTTTAAATGAAAGTTTTCATTCAGAGGCTTTCTATTTTGAAGACTAAAATAACCAAAACACATCACTGATCCAGAGGGCATCTCCACAGAGGAAACAATCACCAAATGTGCTCAGTGGTCTATTTCCTGATCCCCACGCCTGATTCTCTTCCCCCTTGTCAGTCGCATGCCGTGACCACCCTCCTACTGCATATAAAAAGTCACGGCAAGCAGACAGCTGTGCAATATACAACAGCAAGTCCATAGTGCTGCTCTGCCTGCCCTGCTTACCTTAGAATTCAGACAGGCCATAGCCACTGAGCTGCCGCCACCACTTTTTGGGGTGGGTTGGAGCAGAAGCTGCTGCTTATGCTGAATTTACAGGGAAACATGCCAGAAGTCGGAATAATAATGTATGCAGCATTACCTTTGTGAAACTAACAATAAATGGTCATACTTAAAAGGACACTGAAAACCTGTTTTGCATCATATTACTTCTAGGTAACACCCCACATTTTGTGATTGCTTACCTTCTCCAAAATGTATTGATGTTGTTTTGTCTGTCTGCTTGTTTAGTAGAACAGAAATGCATGCTAACATATTTTTAAGCAAAAAGCACAACAAGGTGTGTGTTATCGTATAATAACATCACTCCTGGGGTGGGTTGAAGCACGAGACGAAGCTGAGTTCTTCCACCACCCCAGGTGACATTTCTATAATAACACACCTTGAGTGCCTTATTGCAATTATATGACTCGATAATAGTGTTTTTAGTCAATTTTTTGTGTTTCTGAAGAGACAACAGTGATCAAATGATCCAATAAATCAATACAACGATGTTATTGTGTAATAACATCACTGTCTCAGGCACCTACAGACCAATCAGAATAAAGGAAATGTCCTTGCCATTGTATAATTATAAACAACTTTGTCTTCTTTCAAATACTGTTACTATTCTTGTTGAATACTTCCTGAACATTAGAAACACCTCTAAACAGTGCATTCACTCATTGTGCAGTAGCCTTCTAAACTCCCACTGCATCATGAGTGGCTAGACTATGTTGGGGATATTCCCAAGTCCAGGAAAGATGCAATGGGAGTTGATCAAGGAATGTAAACAAACCTGTTTTTGTGTGGTAACACCAGTATGGAGAGCAGTCTGTTTTTCACTTTTTTTTTTTACTTTCTTTTTATTGTTTTCACAATAAGCAGTAACATTTGGTATAATCATCTATCAGGTATCAAACCAAGATTATTAAATATATCAAATGTACAATTAGTATATTTAGAGCCTAGACAGTTTGGATTCAGGATAAGGGGAAAAACTATATAAGGTTATTATACAATTAAAACAACTAAAATAAGCTACAACAAACTAAGGCTTTTGGGGGCAAGTACTTAATGTTTAAATCCCCCAAAAAAGAGGTAAACTCAACATTCAAAGTTGATATGTCCCCCACTCCACAATCTTAATATTTCTAGAATACTAAGCACCTTTAGTACAATCTGCAGCACTATTTTACCAAACATTTAAACCATTTAAATCTTCTTTCCATCTCTGATAACAGCATAGCAAGAACTTCAGTTCTAATGTAATGGTAACAGAAAAAATCTTCAGATTCATAATGTTCAATCAGGTCTCAACATCTGAGACTGAGTCACTATTGTTCCAATCTTTGGAAGATTTAAACTCCCTTGAGATTAATTCAACTTTTTTACCTGCTTCTAAAGAGTCTGTGAATTGGTAAGTCTTTCCACCGTAATAAATTCATAGTCGGGCCAGCATCAAGAGGGAATAAGAGACTCCCAGGGCTCGAAGTTGAGCTCTTACTGCATCAAATTTCTTCCTACGGGTGTGTGTTGCAAAGGATAGATCCGGGAAAAGATGTATCATGGCTCCATTGTAGTTGAGCCCACCCAATGATCTCGCCGATTGCAATAGACTGTCCCGGATTAGGGAACTCGCCATGACCAACAAAACTACTCTTGGTGCCTCGCCACATGGCCCCACAGCCCGAGGTGTAATCTGAAAAGCCTTAAGAAATTGTCCTTCCATAGATTCCTGTGGAATGTGAAGAACTGCAGGTAGCCAACCTTATAAAAATGAAATAAGATCCTCCCCCTTGCTGCCCTCCAGAATCCCAATTATTCAAACATGCGATGCCCTGCTAGAGTTCTCCAATGCCTCCAGCCTGTAATGGAGTTGGGCGTTTTCCTGCACAAGCTTAGAGGTTGTAGTTAAAGCCTGAGCTGCCGTTTTCTGCTGCTTCAGCTGTTTTATTAACTGCCTCCAGTTTCGATTCTTGCTCTGCAAATCTCTGAATGATTGACTCTATCTTAGGTTGATCGCCTGCATACAGAGCCTGTAGTGCTCTCAAGGGGTTCTCCATTAGCGATAGGTGTCGGGAGAGCTTGCTGCTCCTTTCGACCATAGCTGCATTTTACATCCACCTCCTGTGGCTCTCTGGTTCACGTCCATCACCAATTTTGGTATCTTCAGGCTCTGATTTATTCAGGCTATCACATGCTGTACTTAGATTTAGCGTTAGACTCCAATAAATTTTGTTTTTTTGAGGATAAAGTTTAATGCTTCACAGAGCTGCATTAAAGTGCATCTTGCCAGTTTGCTGTTCAACAGTGCCCCCTGTTTTTCACTTTTTAAAAGAAAAAAGAATCAGAATCAAACTACAAGCAACATCAGCAATCTTTACAAAATGCTGGTGTAACCCCCTTGTTACCTGGGATTACTAGAATCCCAGTAAGACCTAGTAGTAGGCAGGGAAGGCAGCTTGTGAAACTCCAGTTAAATGGATTTCACACTGTCTCACTGTTCTCAGTCTCAGCTGAGACTGAGGGATGACATCAACATAGAACTATCGCAGCTGCATGAGCCACAGTGGACTCTGCAGAAGGGAGTTAGAGTAGAATGTTGGGAGGTTTGAACAGTCAGTCTGTAGTCAGTTGAAGTTGGAGATTGTTGTGAGAGGAGCACAGCAGCTCTGTGCTAGGTTCTTGGAGCCTCAGCCCTGAAATAGGGCTACATTTAGGGAAAGGTGTGTGTTTCCGCCTAAAGAGAGACACAGTAAGCTGTTTGTTTTTTTAGTGGTGGAGACCGCTGATTCAGTCTCTGTGCTCCATCCCTGAGGCGATGGGGCAGGAAGGTTTGCCTGCATTTCTAGGGCAACCCCTGGCTACTGCTAGTGAAGAAGCTGCCTTATTTTTCCATGTGTGTGGGGTGCAAGAAGATTTTGTGATTGCCTGTGGGGCACCTGCAACTGGAGGGTGAGTTCTGCTCTTTCTAAAGAGCCCATGTTTCATCCTGAACTGTGCAAAGTGGGATTGGACTACTGAAATAGTGGGAGGCCTAGAGTAATAGGCTTAGCCAAAAGTAAAAGTATGTTCAAGTCCAGCACATAAGGGAAGTCAAGACATGTAGAGGAGATGTGATATACGCCTACCCAGTAATCTACATTGCCAACCTTTCAAAAGAGTTGTTTAGTTTACAGAGAAATGGCCAGGTATGGATTGTAGGAGCTGGAGGTGGGAGACCCCCCCCCCATCTTTAGTAACCAGGTCCACCTCTATGGATTTGCTCTGTGGATTTTTACTTTGTCTCATGCACTTGGCCAGTGATGAGGGAAGTACCCAGATGTGGGATTGGAAGGAAATTCCCTGTAGGAGTCGAATGCTCTAAGGTGGTTTGTGGAGCCACCAACAGGAAAACTGGTTCATTCCCATAATGGACAGCGGATGAAGTGGCCGGCGGGGGAGCCGGGCCAGTGGGGAAAACCCAAGTAGTGTACAAGTCGGGCTGTGTACCCAAAGCTGCATGCATGTCCGGGCTGTGTGTAGGGTTGCCACCTGTCAGGTTTTTTACCTGGCGATTAGGTTTTCAGGGCCCATATCAGGTAATCCGGTTTTGCTCTGCGCTGGTCAGGTTTTTGAGCCGTTTTGAGTGCTCATATACTTTCGAAACAAATTTTGTCATATCATTCATTGTTTCAGCTACATGTCCAGGTTACAAACAAGTTCTGTTGTCAATATAGCCTTTTGTTTGTGAATGCAGTTACCCTGGGAGGTGTAAAGTATGGCCATTAACAGCATTAGCACTTACTTATCCTAATCTTTCCACTGCATCTTAAAGTGGCATAGTAGCACAGCTGTCCCCACCTTTTGTAACAGTAACAGAGCCAGTTGTCCTCCGCTTTCATTTGCTGGTAAACATTTTCATCTCTAACAGAATTTAGGCATTTTTAAATGTTTTAAATTATTTTTATCCTCAATAAATAAGTATGGTCACTTATTTGGCTTTGAAACAGTACTGTGGACAAGAACAGGAAATGGGAGCCAGAAAAAGATATAAAGTATGTATGTTGTTGTATGTTATTTACAGTATTTCCCTTGTCTCCCCCCAGATCATATCTGTAAATGAGATTTATTTTATCTCTGTATGTTTATCTGGTTAACCAATGTCAATAAGTAAATAAATACATAAGTAAATAAATAATTAGGAAGAACCTACGGAAGTAACTTTAACAGGCACAGTACAGTAAGTATCTTAACATTTTTATTTAACTGCTGCTTTAAGTGTTGTCTTTTATTGATATAACAAATGGCCTTCTAGGAGAAACAATGCATGATGAGTCATGAAAAGGGGTGGGGCTAGGGGCAGAGCTTAGGATCCGGTTTTTGCCTCATCCAAAGGTGGCAACCCTAGCTGTGTGCCTGGTGGGTTCAGAGCTTGAGGGCTGGAATAGTGAAGAACTGTTCTGTTATCTCTAATCTGCATTATAAAAAGGGTCTGAGAAATGGAGCTTTCTAATTGGCTGCAAACATTCTAACAGCCTTATGTTAATCTTTTATTAACATACATGTAGAGCTTAACCATATGCTGAACAAGGTTTAACACTGTTTAAAAACATTTTTTTATTATGATAGCAATAAGGCACTCCTAGGGATTATGTTAATGGTCAGTTAATCACCTACACCTCATGCCACAGTACACCCCTAGAAGGTGATTAACAGGCCATTAACATAACCTTTGGTCATGCCTTATTGCTTTATTACCAGGAATGTAGTCCCGTGGGGGTCTGTCTATGCTTTGTTTGTTCAGTTTGCATGTGAATAAAAGCAACACTGTAGAAACCCATTCCTGGTTCTGGACATTACAGTTATTGCTTCCTGTGTTCAGATTTACTTGGGTGCCCCTGTGCAGAGTAACCAAACCAAGGCCCCCTGTACCGAGTAAGCTAATCCTCCCCACCAGATACAGCTATCAGCTTCAACAGCATGCCACCTGTCATTTGCAAAAAAGACAGGGGTGAGGACATTACAAAAATGGAGGCACCGCTTTGGATTTAATTCTGGGAGGAAGGTGCTTGGGCAAGGGGCTAGCGTTTTGGCTATCTGCCAGTGGGTAGCCCAAAAAGCTGAAGCAAGTTAACTAGTGTGTCGCTGTGTGCTGTGGAACTTATGCTGCTGTTAAAATGCCAACTGTTTACCAAGGAGCAGTAAAGATAAAATAGTGTGCCCTTGTCCTGCATCAAATGTTTGCAGTGTTTTTGCCATCTTGTTAAAGAACTGTGTTGTGATAAAGAAAAGTGTGGAAGACTAGGGGTAGTAACAGGAAAATTGTACCCTGGATGTTGAAAATGCTTAAGAACTGATGATTAAGAAAAGTTTAGAAAATGGGCAAAGACAATTCTCTCTTCTGATTGGCTGAGACACTTATTTAGGTGGGCATCTATCGGACAATAGATGCCCACCAAATAAAAAGTCCCAGCCCAATCCTGCCTTCTCACTGTTCTTAACAGGCAGTGGAATGTTCAAAATGCTAACCCCGCCATGTTTGTTTCCTCTCTCAGCAAGTCAGAGAACCCCCACAACTCTGCTCTTTCCACCAACCACCCCAGAGCATTTATCCACTATCCAAATGGTTATGTGAGCAAAGAATTTAAATCAACAAAAAAAGACACACCAAAAACTGAAGCGTCAGTTTCTTACAGCGCTAGGCATGTGCGGTTCCCGCTACTGACCAGTTTGCCCCAACTGTTTTCTCCAAAAACAAACACATAACCCTGATAACAGTGACAAGGCTATCAGCCAATTTGAGAAATGTGAAATAGGTATAAGAAAGACAGCAACCAGGAAAAAAAACACACTCCCATTCATTTGTGTTCAGAAAGAGAATAACTGTTTCTCCTGACACTCTAATTCTTATCGCGATCGGAGAGAGAGAGAGAGAGAGAGAAAATAACTGTTTTCCCAGCCATTCTGATTTCTAATGGTACCAACCACGCCTCTTGCCCTCTTCCTGATACCAGCCCCCTGTGTTTAGCAAGTATACGCCACTGTACCACTCACTGGGTTTTTTACATCTGAATGAAAAGGAATCCACAAACTGACTTGCGAGACAGCGCTATTTCTTGTAACTGGTAGCACTACCGTGTATGAGACCAGCGGTACTTCCTTTGTTTTCCCTACTGCAGATGGACATCCATCTGCGGTATGGAAAACAAAGGAAGTACCGCTCCAGTCACACACAGTAGTGCTGCCGGACTTAGCGCTGTCTCACTCATGTCATGTGGCAGTATTTAAAAAAAAAAAGTGCAGCTGAGTTGTTTCCCCTTCCTTTACCTCCGTAAACATTTTTGTTGCCCTCTAAAAGGGGAAAGAGGTACTCACGGCGGCACCCGCTCCAAAGCAGGCTAATGTAGTAGCGAAATCAAACCGGCAACGGCAGCCGTCTGCATCTCCATGGTGCCGACGTCAACAATGTGCCGCCATCACTCCTGGGTCTGATTGTCCCCACTCAAGTATTAAAATATTAGCCCTGAAATTCTCCACCCATTCAATAAATAAGTAAAGGGAGCTCCATCTCCAAGGAAAGAAAAGAGCACAAGGTGTGTGTGTGGGGGGGTGGGGGGAGCTCAACAAGAAACTGCAGGAAAACAAATTAAATTGAGTCTCTGTGCCTATGTGTTTCTGTTGGGGTCAGGGACAGGTAAGGACAAGATACTGCAGAAAAAAAAATGAGGCAGTTTTAAGTACAATCTTCATGCAGGACAAAAGTCAAATGCAGACGGAGGAACTATTTTATTTCAAAAGTTACTTTAAACTTATTTTTCCTCAATGCTTTTCAACTATTTTGTGTTTTTTGACAGTGCCCATTTTCTAAGCACAATAATACCCTCCAGGGTGGGTGGTATTGTGCTATGCCGGACCTTCCAGAGGCTATAAGGCCCTCCACCTGCGGCATCGGGCCTCATTACACCCCAGGGCGGTCCGGTATAGCACAATACCACCCACCCTGCCGTATTATTGCGTACGTGGAAGACTAGGGGTAGCAACAGGAAAATTGTGCCCTGGACATTGGAAATCCTTTTAAAAGAACTATAGGATTAAGAAAAGTGTGGAAGACCAGGGGTAGCAACAGGAAAATTGTGCCCTGGATGTTGGAAATGCTTTTGAGTAAACTGGGAAACTTGCTGTGTGAATGGCCATGTTAAATAGCTGAAATGGGCTCCTGCTGTGGAGTCAGTTGGAAAAAAAAGTGGTTTCTGCAGTTTAAATTTGCCTGCTCAATGATCGCTGTGAGGAGAAGAGCACTCTCGAGGAAGAAGAGGCTAATTTGCATGGCGTCATGTGATTGGTGAGGCTGCAATCAGTCCCGGCCCTCAGCCAGCCCTACAGTGACTGCCCAGCATTTGAGAGGGAATGTGAGTGGAGTGCAAGTACTGGCTAGTGGAGGAGCATCGCAGTGATTAAAAAGTGCGGTAAAACTGTTAAAAATAGACTTGACTGTTCAAAATCGGGCTCAACCCGCATCTCGATCAACTAAATTGCAAGTGTGGTGATCGGGGAGACGATCGGCAAGACTGCCCACCCGTTTTCTTTCTGAGGCCTCTAAGACTGGCTGCAGGCCGTTTTTCCATCGCAGCTAACAGCTACTGATAACAGTAAGTACCAACAGTAAAAGTTGCTCAAACAGTGATTTTCTGCCAGAAGCCAGCTAAATATGTGTGCAGCAGTGTAGTTGCTTTGCAAATAGCGACTGTGTCAAATTCTACCAGCCAAGTGCAAGTCTGTTAAGCCATTGACTGTGTGCTTAGTAATAAGTTCAGCATCAGTTTAAAGTTTACAGCCAGAAAGAGACTGTGAGTTGTAGCCAAATGTGCAGCACTAGTTTACAGGTAATCCTGTGCTTAAAATCCTGAGGCTTTAAGGGACTGTGAGTTAAAGAAATGTTTCCAGCAAGTGAAGAGTCTGTGGAAAATCATGTAAATGTGTTAGAAAAAGAACAGTGCAAGTTTGTGCAGTTTGAGCAAACGTTATCAGTAGTGTGTGTAAATCAGATGTGCAGTGGCTTGACCTATTTTCTGAATGTTGATGCACAGGAGTGCTGCCGCAACCAATACAGGGTGGGGTAGTAAAGTAAATACAGCAGCAGAGGAGCCATTTTAAAAGTAAAGAAAGTGTTCAGTAAAGTGGGACTTTCAGTAACAATGAGCTTTTGATTGTTTTCCCTGCAGTTATGGCCTTAGGACCAGCTCGCTACCCGGATCATGCCCGGGCTGCAGTAACAACAGCAGTAAATAGATTAAGGGACATTGAAAGGTGTTATTATGGAGGACAACTACTTCCTCATGTGGCGATTCCTGGCTATCCAGTGCATGTGTGTCAAATTTGCTTAAGTGCTGGAAGATACGCCTTCATGATACCTCACTGTTCTGGATGCCTAGAAGAACATGGCTTGTATAAAGTGCCTCAGATTCATTTGGCTCCCACATGGACAAAGGTTCAGGAATCCGTAATTGGCAGCACACAGCACCAGGTGGAGCCTGTTGAGGAAGGCCCCTCGGGGGAGTGTGGCACAAAGCTAGAGGGTGCAGATTTAGAGACAGAACCAGAAACTGATGTTTCGGATGCTGGATCTCAGAAGGAAAGTTCAGATAAAGCATCAGTAGATCCCTGGAGGGGGGGCCTAGCCCAAGTCTCATAGGAGAAGATGAGATGCGGGAGGCCATTGAATGGAAGGTGTCCGCGCCTAGTGATGAGTGAATAGTCTCAGGAGAGAGGAAGACGGCTCACTCCTGGGCTGAGATCCTTAGTGAGGAAGAAGATGAGGGGGAACCTATGTGGCCTTGTGAAAAAGGAATGGGTATACAGCCTCAAGCTCTTGCCTCGGAGGAATGCATGGAAGAGAGTGGTGATGCTACTGCCCTGGCTATGCAAGAAGAAGAAGTCAGGGATCCGTTTCTAATCTCGTTGAGGATACGTAGCTAAGCAGAACCAGGACTGGCTGCCCCCAAGCCAGGCCAGCGGTCTCAGGTTGACCAAAGCTAGTAAAGAGGAGAGACTGGTTTGTAGGAAGGCGAATGAGAGCTATGGGATGACCTTTCCTACCTTTCCTTGGAGAGTCTGGGAGGAGATTGAGAACAGCAGGAAATCCTGGATCTGGGCCAAAGCAATGAAATGTGTGCATCCTGGTGCAAACAAGCACGTCAAGAACAGACTGTTTCATGAGAAATATACCCAGTGGAAGAGAGGCAGGACATTGTTTATGGACAGAGTGCGAATAGTGGACAGAAAGGGATGTGAAACCTTTCACTGTGTGAATTATGTGTGCCCAGACAGGGTAATAATTCAAGCTTCTGACCCCCTGTACTATTGGCCTCAATGCAAGGACCTCCCAGCAAATGTGCCCATGCCTACTAGATGGAAGGCCGAGCAGTGGTAGTCAATACTGCCACACCAGCCTTTGCAGTGCCTTTATTGATCCGCCAATATGGACATCCAGGACTCAGGTGCCCCACATTCATCAGTTCTACAGTGTACTGGCCTTTCCAGAATCCATCGACTGACCCACCAGATGACTTCAGATCCAGAGTGGACACCAGCCCAGCTGTATCCTGATCCATCGCCTGGTAATCGGATGACGTCAGACCAGCTGTTTTCCATTTTGTTCCTGTTCTAAGGTTCCATCTCCAGAGATGACATCAGCCCAGCAGTTCCCAGATGTGCCCTCCTGTAATTCCTGGAAGATGTCCACCCAGCTGTATCGGAAGAAATGCTGCCAGGGAGAGTCTTTTGCTGAGGAGCAGGTCGGTGCAGATTTTCTTTCTACAGGGGACTGGAAGGGTCCGACATTTTCTATCTTTATGACATTGCAGTACACATTCTACACTAGCAGACTCCAGAATGTGAACTGTCCTCAAAGACTCTCCCTTGGGACTTTGGCCTGCTAGAACTGTGCTTCACGGGCTCCGGCCAGGAGAGACTCTTTAATGGACTAGCCTTAGGGCACACTGGTCACTAGTTGGGACTTTTAGGGCACTCCATCCCCAAATGTGTATTGCAAATAATGTCATTGTTTTCTACTGTTTTCTAATGTATATACTGTTTTTCTACCTTTTCTAAAAAAAATCTTTTTGGGAATCTTCAGTGTTTTGATGGTGGGGGTTTAGGTAGACTGTGTATGCAGATTAGGAGTGTGTGTTGTCTTTCTTTTTCTTGCAGGTGTTCCTGAAGAGGATAGAAGAGAAGACAAGATGAGGAGGAGGGGCTCATCGAGTTCCTCACTAGTAATTTAGTGTACAGTACTTTAAAGTACAGTGGTTGTTATTGTTGTTGTTACTGTAGTAACCCTTTCCTTCCACAGGTGTGGTTGTGGGGGTAGGGAGGCAATAAAGTGATGTAATGGTGTGGTATTAGTTTCTTGGTGTGTGGTTGCAGGTTGCCCAAGGTTGGGGAGGTCCCCGGGTTGTTTTTCTTTTGGGGTGTTAAGTTAGAGGCAGATAGATTTTCCATAGAGGGCTGGGAGGGGATAGACAGACTGTGGTCCTAAATGGCCATAGGGACAGCAGTGCTGAGCTATTAGGGCTATGCTCTGGACAGTTCTACCAGAGCCACTAGGCGGCCATAGTAAATGGGTAGAGTAGAGGCTGATATGTCAGCTAAAGGTCTCTAGGCCCTTAGCGTTGCCTGCTTGTGCTTGCACATGGTAGGAGGGGGCCTGATCACCCCCCTCTGCAGGAAGCACATAGGGTGGGATGGCCTAAGCCGGGTAAACAATGACTGTGGACAGTCACTTTCCTGGTCAAGGGCGAGTGTAACCTTCATGTTGCCCGGGGTTACTAGAATCCCAGTAAGACCTAACGGTAGGCAGGGAAGGCAGCTTGTGAAACTCCAGTTAAATAGATTTCACACTGTCTCACTCTGTTCTCAGTCTCAGCTGAGATTGAGGGATGACATCAACATAGAACTATCACAGCTGCATGAGCCACAACGGATTCTGCAGAAGGGAGTTAGAGTAGACTGTTAGGAGGTTTGAACAGTCAGTCTGTAGTCAGTTGAAGTTGGAGATTGTTATTAAAGGAGCACAGCAGCTCTGTGCTAGGTTCTTGGAGCCTCAGCCCTGAAATAGGGCTACATTTAGGGAAAGGTGTGTGTTTCCACCTAAAGAGAGACACAGTAAGCTGTTTTTTTTAGTGGTGGAGACCGCTGAATCAGCTCTCTGTGTCCCATCCCCGAGGCGATGGGGCAGGAAGGTTTGCCTGCATTTCCAAGGGCAACCCCCTGGCTACTGCAAGTGAAGAAGCTGCCTTATTTTTTCCACGTGTGTGGGGTACAAGAAGATTTTGTGATTCGCCTGTGGGGCACCTGCAACGGAGGGTGAGTTTTGCTCTTCCTAAAGGGCCCATGTTTCATCCTGAACTGTGTAAAAGTGGGGATTGGACTACTGAAATGGTGGGAGGCCTAGAGTAATAGGCTTAGCCAAAAGTAAAAGTATGTTCAAGTCCAACACATAAGGGAAGTCAAGACATGTAGAGGAGACGTGATATACGTCTGCCAGTAATCTACATTGCCAAGCTTTCAAAAGAGTTGTTTAGTTTCCAGAGAAATGGCTGGGTATGGATTGTGGGAGCTGGAGGTGGGAGACCTCCCCATCTTTAGTAACCAGGTCTACCTCTCGGATTTGCTCTGTGGATTTTGACTTTGTCTCATGCACTTGGCCAGTGATGAGGAAGTACCCAGATGTGGGATTGGAAGGAAATTCCTGTAGGAGTCGAATGCTCTAAGGTGGTTTGTGGAGCCACCAACAGGAAAACTGGTTCATTCTCATAATGGACCGCGGATCAAGATGGCCAGGAGCCGGGCCAGTGGGAAAACCAAGTAGTGTACAAGTCAGGCTGTGTACCCAAAGCTGCGTGCAAGTCCAGGCTGTGTGTCTGGTGGGTTCAGAGCCTGAGGGCTGGAATAGTGACGAAGTGTTCTGTTATCTCTAATCTGCATTACCAGGAATGTAGCCCCGTGGGAGTCCGTCTATGCTTTGTTTGTTCAGTTTGGATGTGAATAAAAGTCACACTGTAGAATCCCATTCCTGATTTTGGACATTACAGTTATTGCTTCTAGTGTTCGGATTTACTTGGGTGCCCCTCTGCAGAGTAACCAAACCTAAGCCCCCTGTGCTGAGTAACCTAGTCCTCCCCAAACCCAGTACCCACCAGATACTGCTGTCAGTTTCAACAGCATGCCACCTGTCATTTCCAAAAATGGCAGAGGTGAGGGCGTTACACTGGCAATCATAAAATGTGTTTTGTAAACTAGGGACACTATGAGGCTTAAGGGGGTTGACAGTGTCCCTTTAAGTACAGTGTAATGCAACCCAGTGCCAGATGGTTCACCTCAATCATGACTGCCAAGGCCCGCTGCCTATAACCATTAGTTTTATGCACCTGGAAATTATTTGACAAAAACTTCCTGTCCCACGTGTCCATGTAAATGCACAAGCATAGGTAGCAATGATGCAAGCTGATGCTCTCCACCTTGAAGAGCACTAGTAACATGGGTTAGCGGCATGTATGAGGGTCTGGAAAGAGCAGGATACTGATGATGCCTATGGAGGGAGTGGGGTATATTCTGGCAATAGTATACTACCTGTGGGATGACAGAAAGTTGATACTGACTGTAGGGTAGCAGGGGGCTGAGTGGCTGTGGGGTAACATGGGGTTGATACTGGCTGTAGGGTAGTAGGGGTTGATACTGGCTGCAGGGTAGCAGGGGTTGATACTGGCTGTAGGGTAGCAGGGGTTGATACTGGCTGCAGGGTAGCAGGGGTTGATACTGGCTGTAGGGTAGCAGGGGATGATACTGGCTGCAGAGCAGCAGGGGTTGATACTGGCTGTAGGGTAGTAGGGGTTATATTAACTGTGGGGCAGCAGGGGTTGATACTGGTTGTGGGGTAGCGGGGTTATACTAGCAGTGGGGCAGTAGGGGTTGATACTGGCTGTGGGGCAGCAATGGGCTGATACTGATTATGAGGCAGTAGAGGCGTGATACTGGCTGTGGGGCAGCAGTGGGCTGATACTGATTATGAGGCAGTAGGGAGTTGATACTGGCTATGGGGCAGCAGTGGGCTGATACTGGTTATGGGGCAGCAGGGGGCTGATATTGGCAGTAGGACAGAAGGGGGTGGCTGTGGGGTAGCAGGGATTGATACTGGCTGTAGGTCATCAGGGGCTAGATACTGGCTGTGGGGCAGCAGGGGCTTAATACTGGCTGTGGGGCAGTAGGGGGTTGATACTGACAATGTTATCAGTCCTGAATGTTAATGAGAGCTAACATATAGGTGGTATAGTGTTCAGACCAGCCAAATGATAAGAAAAAATATATAGTTTTAATACAAACCTCTCAAAATGTGGAACAAAAGGCAAAATGTGGAACACCTTGTCAAATCATGGTGACAGAAGCCTAGAACACTGCAGAGATGTGTGTTTTCATGCTCACAAAGTTTGCTGCTCATTGAGCACTGCATTTTTCACATTTATTGCTTGGATTTGTTTCTTCAAATGTTAGCGTGCAATGAGGGACAGACCACTTCAGTATGCAACAGAAGGCTTTTATGAGGCAAAATGAGGAACTGTTCCTCATAATGTGGGACAGTTGAGAGGTATGTCCATTGTAACTGAAAAAGGAAATCTTGTTTCAAGTCACAGGGTCTTATTTTTTTTGGGAAAAAGGCATTATTAATCTAAAAAATCTTGACTGGTTCAGAAAAAAATCCTTTTCTGAAAAGAAGACAAGATAATGCTATAAATTATCAGAATAACAAAAATAAGTGGAAGTAAGCTGAAAACAATAAAAGAAAGATCTCTTTTTTTTATGGGATGGGAATATTGAAAAGCCCAGTGAACACTGGCAAACTCGAGTTTGCACCTGGGCAATAGTTGGGGGGTGCAATGTAATTGAAAGGACAGGAACCTGAATATTGGTGCAGTCCAATATTTAGAGTATGCATGCCGCACAAGGCCATTTTGCACTGTCCTCTTGCATGGCACATATGCTGCTGATTCACTCTCCTAAGGGTGTTCAGAATTTCTTTTTCAGAATATTGTTCGTATTCAGCACCACAGAGACTTGGCAGCTCATTACTCAGTATTCTGCACAGGGGCATACATTAAACACCTCATTTCCAAGGTGGCCAGGGCCAGTCCCTTATTTGGTCACTACCCTCCCCAACCCACCAGTCCCCAAGGATGTAGGTGTTAGCCAACTACAAATTAGAAAATAGGATGTGCAAAGAGGTATGCCCCCTACAGTGACACCAATACAGTGACCGACGTTGCTGTCGACAAAATCAACAGTTCAATGACAAGTTGCTGTGTTGGTATGTCTGTCACAGGGCACACTGTCTCCCAGTTTTGCACCCCCTCCCTGAATCAACTCTGACTCGGAGTTGATTATAATTATAATGGGGGGGTGGATATCTCATGATGTCTGCAGTGGAGTAGCAGCCTAGCTTCAGAGATCCCTCCTCTCCACCCTTCTTTTTATTACTTTCAACTGCTGCGCTCAACGTTATTTTAGCCAAATCAGCTTAAATACTAGCTGCCTGCATATAGCGCCTATTGTTGTATTTTTTACATCGTTATTGACTTAAATCACTGCAGTGGAAGTGGAAATGTGGCAGGCCCTGCTGCTCCACACACCGCCTACATATCCAGTCAAGGCTCTGAAAAAATCTAAAGCCCAGGCCTCACAATCGGCACACACAAAATCTCAACCGCCCTCCTCCGTCCCTCTCACAGAGGATCACTTTCTACAGGAATTACTCTTCTTTCGGGAAGCACTGGCTGATATTTCCTCTGAACTGAAGTCTCTTAGAGATGACATGGGAGATTTAGGCTGAAAGATTGGTGATGCGGAGGTTCGCATCACCTCACTGGAGACCTGGAGAGAAAGAGTTGACCCAGAAATTGTTAAACTTCATCAACAGCTGTGTAAACTCAAATGAAAGCTGAAGATCTAGAAGGCTGTAGCTGAAGGAACAGTATCTTAATCTTTGGCCTTCCTGTGATTAACCTCATACAGAAGCTATTTATCAAGTAGTGTGCCCTCTCCTTAATACCACCTACCAAACAGAGTGGGCCCATCGTTCTCTCTGGTCGAGAACTCCCGACACTGCACCCCTAGACCTATCATAATGAGATTTCTTAGTTATCTGGAGAAGCAGCACATCCTTAGCAAAGCGAGAGAATTACAATCGATTACATGGGAGGGTAAGCCCTTGTGATTCACAAAAGATCTCCAGAGCCAGACACGCCATGGCCTTTCGTCCTATAGTTAGCAAGGTGATTGATGTAGGCATAAAATTTAGGATGGCATACCCTGCTCAGCTCCGGGTATCCCGTAATGGTCTCTGAGTGGCCTTTGAATCTCTAGATTAGGTATGTAAAGATCTTGCAACACACTTCCCCGAACTTCTCAAGACTCCTTGTAACATGAATCTGGTTCCTAGTTTTTGATTGTCTCTGGACAATTTTTTTTTTCAACTCTACCTGTTGTTCTACACCATGCAATGACTTCTGGCACCAGCTACCAACTAAGAGGGCTTCCTGTGAAATTGGTTCTTCTGGACTTGTTTGGACCCATGCTGTATAAAAGGGTCTGCCATTGGTTTGTCTCCCTTTAGCGGAACTTCAGTTTATTTAGATCTGGCCCCTACCATGGTCACTTGATTAAAAGACCTTTTCACTGTAACAGCCTAGGAACAGTCTGAATGGGTCTGGGTTTAGGGTGGGATCCATTTTGTGTGCACTGAGCCCGTCCCCCATTTCTGTCCCCAGTGGGCCTGGCTCATTCCACTTCTAGCAAGTCACATATTAGGGACCTCACGAGCAGGGTGAGCGATTGATCTAGTTCTAGGGGCCTTGTTTCCTGTGCAGTCTGCCCCTCTTTGTTCCCTCCCAACTGTAACCGCAGCTTACATTGGGGAGATTGGCTAGTGATCCCCATTGTTCTTCTGTGGGGCCTTTTCCACTCTCTGGCTGAATGACCAATTTAGTCCCACCAGTGAAGGACAGCCCGTGGAACTCAGTTACTTGGCACTGAGGTTCATTATTTTTAAGCTCTACCCCTTTATGGGGCTCATGAGCACCCAAAGGAACAGAGCCTGACACTGCACGAATGGTGGGGTGGGGAGTGACACTCGATGACTGGGATGTACCCGTCAGCTGAAGCTCATCACATACTTGTTGTTAGGGTGGGCTTGCCTGCTTGCCCTCACCCAAGTCCTTGCATGGGCATCATTCAGGCCGTTAAGGGGGCACCTCAGGTTGTATGGGGAAGCTTATGTCTGGGCACCTTACTCATTTTCTTACACTCTCCCACACAGTACTTATAGTCCTGCTTATCTCGGTGCATTTCTGGGGTACCTCATACCTGGGTGAGTCAAGCGAAGGCTTATTGGGGCTTGATCCCCTCACCTGTTTTTTTCATTGCCTGCTCATAGTCCTTTGCAATTGAAGGGGATCATTGTATACAGTTCTTGTCATGTTGGGTTACTGCGGGAGGGAAGAGAAACTTGTTGCTGTTGTGAGTTTGGGGTACTTCTTGGATGGGTGAGGGGGATTCCAGGTCTCATTCTAAAAGATGCCTTTGTACTTATTATAAGGTATGGTTTGTTGGGAGGGGAATCTGGGCTATCTACAGATTGAATGGGCGGAGGATGAACATGACACTTTTTTATTTCTACTCACCAACAGTTCAGTATGTTGCTAGTTTTGTGAGTGTTATTATTCTATTAACTCTGTTCAACTCTCATGTTGGGTTATTCTTTTGGGAGTGGGTGAACCTTGTTTATTTTGGGGATGGAGGAAGGGACATGAGTGTGTCCTACACCTCTTGTACAAACAGCGTGGCATGCATACACATAGACAATGGCTAATAATGTTACCAACGTTCTCACTTGAAATGTAAGGGGAGTCAGAGAGCAGAACAAAAGGTATCAGACATTTAAACATATCTCTTTGCTGCAGGGTAAAATAAATTTTTTACATGAAACCCATCAGACTAGCCAAAAAGCTACTGTAATTGATTATGTAGGCATAATCATGCCACAATGCAGTTCTGTATGCTGCCCCCCTCCCCATCCTATTTCACAATCCAACCATCCCTGCAAGTAAAATGACAAAGACAACAGCCAAGTTTTTACCCTAAATGTTTCCTAGGACAGCCAACCTGCCAACAACCTCTGCTAAGCTCGAGGCTGCACCCAGAGCTCCTACACCGTGGTTCAACTTCACCCAGCACCTCACTGCAACACTCAACGCCAGGCAATTACAGTTCATCCCCCCAAGCACCTGGCTCACTTATTGCTGCATCAGCAGACACACAGCGAAACTCTCCTCAGCCTTTATTGTACTACTACTGCCGGTAAGTTTTTAACTTATTTAAAGAATAAAGTGTTTACTATATGAGACTCTATTCTACAATCTGTGCAGTGCCAGCATCAAACTCTTGTACTTTGTAAAGCATTTAAGGATACAGCATATGTGAAAGGTGTTACAGAAATCCAAATTCTATTCTGCTTTACAGTACATATGCTAGCATTATCTAATGCCTGTGGTTTGTAAAGTACTTGTGCTGCAGTCCTCTCTGTAATAGATTATGACATAATAATATACGGCACGGCTGACAACACAGCCTTAAACAGCATCAAAATGGTTCTAAATATAGCCTGTAGACTGGTTACAGGCAGCGATAGACTAACCCACATGTGTGAGCTCTATAAGCGAGCTGACTGGCTGACCTTTGAAGGCAGACTAATGTACCACACTTGCCTCCTAGCAAAAAAGATCCAAATGAATCTTGCTCCTAAGGGACTCCACCCCTTCATCCAGCCTAACCCACACAGGAGCACCCCTAGGCACCAGACCAATACCCCGCTCCTAGTCTCCCACTGCAGGACTTTCATAGGACAAAGATCCTTTCGGTATCATGCACCACTCTGGCTAAATAAACTTCCCTCTACCATCCCCCAGGCCACTAGCCTTGGCCTGTTAAAAAATGGAATCAAGAGATTTCTCACTGACTCAGAGACCTATGGCTATAACAACTATTCCTCACAAACACGGTAGGGGATGATAAGCTAGAGTCTCCTTTAAACCAGGGCCAACAACTAACCTAATGTCACCAAACATCCCATAATCCTGTACTGGATTTAGCCTCCAACTGGGGACACTGTCCCCTCTCCACTGCAAAGACCCAGAGTCCATAAACAACCCTACAGAACTAAGAAAGCAATGTAAAAAAAACTTGTATAGAGTAACAGGATTAATTTGACATTATGCAATACTTGCATAGTAAGCAATGTACAATCTGTCTTTAAGATGTCCTAATGTAATGTCTGCCTCATACAGAACGTACTAAATGTCTGTAAGCTATGAAAGTATGCATGTACTGACATGGAGCCTTTTGCAAAGTCATTGACTCAAAGGATTGTAATTCGAAATTTTAAATAAATAAATAAAATAAATGTGCTGCTTGTATGTCTTCACACAGACTGCTACATAAATGACACCAAGGGTGAATGGATACTTACTTCCATGTTTAACTAGGTAAATGATCATTTGAAACTGAAAAACAACTTTAAGCTCTCTGATTTCAGGAGCATATTGTGAAAGCATGTTATTGCACAATGTTCCCATACTGTTGCTAAAGATTTGCTTGCATGTTAACATCATCAAATAACACCTTACAAAGGGACCTTTTTATGGCCTGCAGCTTTAAGGTGTGTACTGTGGCGTTACATATCATTTGCCATAATAAATGAAGGCAAACAAGTTTTCATAGGGGTGTTATTGTACAGCATGTCAATCTGAAAATTGTGAGCTGTCCCTTATCTCATCACTGCCTTTTGGAACAAATGGAGCATAAGTTTAGAAGCTGTGGAGTGAATAGTAACCCTCAAATTTGGGCAAATCCAGATTACCAGCCTCCTACTGTAGCTCTCTGTGATGAATGGTGCCACCAGGAGCGTGCCTCCCCAGGAATTTGTCAGTTTATCAGATTTGTCTTTTGTTAAATGGGTCTCTTGGAGGAAGACCGCATCCCCCCTTTCTCTTTTTTATACAAGTCCACACTCTTTTCCTCTTCACCACTGTTTTAAGTCCATTGATATTCCATGAAATAAATTTCAATGATCTCATAATTCCAGATGTTGTAAAATTCCTGCACCAAAGTCATTTATACTCTGTTTACCTAAGTACACATTCATTGCTTGCTGAGATTTTTGATACCGTAAACACAAAAAAAAATTAAACAATAACTCCCCTATTCTTCCAAAAACCACCCAACTTTCTCTCCCATCCCCATCCCTCAGTTTCTATAACAAATACCTCCCATTCCATCCCTATATAATTACCGACATAATTGTATGATACAACAATCACCACCCAACCTTGTTAACCCCAAAACTTTCAGAGAGCATACACTTTAGTAGCCTCTCAACCCATGACTTCCCCCCACCCTCCTCCCCAGTTCCTCCCCAACTTGAGAAGTACAGAGCAGCTCCCACTACTTGTCATGAGAAGAGGCTTACAGCCCCCTCCACCCTCTGAATCTGGTTAAGATATGGAACAATAGGTAGCCATCCCCTTCTATTCCTTAAGGAGAGAGAAGAGCACTTGGTCCCCCCTTGAATGAAAACTCACCTACCTACCAGCAGGGGGAAGATGAAAGGGAAGAGGAGGCAGGGGCCTGCCTCAGAGTTTAGGTGTATAGCATTGTCTGGGGTGTCTACTAGAAGTAGCCAGACTCCCATTCCTAGTTCTTATTATTCAGGTATTGGTCCCAACCTCCACATCTCTTCCCACCCCCCCAATGGCGCCACCAAAATATTCAGAGGGATGACCCCCACAAAGCCTTGAATAAACAGTACCAACCACCATGGTAAATACATTTAAGCTAGTAGAAGCATCTGATCTGAAAAGGGTGTAATGACCCAACTGATTTTAAAGCCAAACTCAACTATTAATATGAATAGTCATGGCTCAGTGCATCTCTCCACTTTCATAGAAGGAGAGCTTAATCCCTCAGTGATCAATTAGTAATAGTAGTAGCATAAGAACTTTTATTCATGATGAATCGATAACTCAAACTGATGCTAGAAACTCCTCCATAGACTTCTTCCACAGCACCATGAAGGGATAGATCAGCCTTACCAGACTGTGCAATAGAATCATAACCCAATAGATCAGCAGTGATAGATTACCCATCCATGTTCTGAGAAAGACACTGTTTTTCTTAATTGTTTGTCTCAGTGCTTCTCTCCCCCCCCCCAAATAAAGTGACCACAGCAATGCACTGTGGTTTGGGGGGAGAGAGCCCAACTCAGCTTCAAGGCTACATGCTAGAAGAAGCAGAAATCAGAATTGACGAGACACTTAGTATAAGAAGCTTGTCAGTGCTTTATACACTGCACACCTTTCTATAATATTCTGACACCTATAATACTTAAAAGTTAAATAGTCACAACACCTTCACATGGGTGCTCACAGAGGGCTTTGGATGAGGGCTCTCATCCCACCCACAATCTATGAGGACTCCAATAAGGTAAAGTAAAAATGTAAAGAATTCGGACACAATCCGAGATACCATTGTATAGTATGAAGATACGACCAACAAATTCTTGCTAGTTCATAAAAAGATAGGTGTAAATAGAAAACATTCTCTGTTATGCAGGTGGTTACAGAAAATTGTGAAGCCAAAAACCTAGATGTACAACTATGAGACTTAAACTACTGGTAACGGCTGAGGGGGTGGCAGGGTCAAGAACAGCTGCATGTTTCTCATTGCAATTCATCCCTCAGCATACCCACCTTAAAAAACAAAATGACAGATTTGAAACTACATAGCTAGAATGTAAGGGGGCTGAATTCACCAATAAAGCATAGGCAGGTTGTGACCCACCTCAAAAAACTACACTCACAGGTAGCACTACTACAGGAGACAAAGCTATCTCATGATGAATCCACCAAGTTAGCTAGAGAATGGGTGTGTCTAGAAGTTCACAGTCTGGCCCAATCTTAGCGAAGGGGTCTCAGTTCTCATTCATAAATTGTTATCATGGAATCTAATGAAAATCTAAACATGACAAAAGAAGGTCGATACTTCTTTTAGCCCTATTCAAACACCTCAGGGCTCACTTGTGATTGGAAACTATGCGCCTAAACATAGACTCCCCAATTCTTCCATTATCTAGCGGCACAAACAACAGCTTTCAATGATCAAAATGTTCCAATGCTGCTTGGGGGAGATTTCAACCTGGTATTGGACACAGACATTGACAGAAGCAGAGGCATCATTGAACCTCAGACTAGGGCTGCTAGAGCGGTCAAATTGTGGATGTCAGACGATGCACTTACTGATGCCTGGAGAACATTGAACCCAGGAATTAGAGACTACACTTGCCATTCAAGCAGACATGGAACATATAGCAGGATAGATATGTGGCTCACCTTGTCCAAAATCACTAGTATGATAACAGCAGTATCCATTAAACCCCTCATTATATCAGACCACACTCTGCTTCAGTTACACATATTACAAGGCTCGGTAAGCCACAGATCAACTAACTGGAGGATGGATCCCCTACTGTTACTAGATTCTGAATTCAGCCCATGGCTCAACAAAGCAGACAAGGATTTTTTCAAAATAAATGACACAGGGGATGTCTCAATGGCCACCTTATGGGAAGCTTTCAAGGCTATAGTGCGGGGGGACATTATATCCTATGCTGCTTATACACACGAGGAGAGAACACAACCTCAAAGATATTGAAAATAAACAAACAGCCTTAGAGCAACAATGCAAATCAAACCCAAAGGCATCACCAAAGTCCCTCTGTATAAAGAAATGTTGAAAATAAGGAATGGAATTAACTCCCCAACAGCAAGGAAAGCGGAAATTGCAGTTATGCATCTTAAACACAAATATTGGGAAGGAGGGGAAAAATGTGGGAAACTAGTGTCTTACAGACTGAAAAAACAGCAGGCCAAGAGACACATTAATACCCTCAGGGATACAAATGGTATAAGTCATACCTCAGAAAAAAGAATGAATGGCTTAATGAAGGATTTTAATACAAGCAAAGCTTATGACCCCCCTCCCCGTTATTTAGAGTACACTGAAGCCAATTTGTAACATGTACTGTATTTAAAAAAAAAAACACAGTTTAGGTTGTGAAAGTCATTCAGCTGTTCAGCATTTAGTTCCCTCCACATTTCAATACTTCTGCTGCTGCTAGAGGGCCTGCACTACAATATGCATTTTACTGCACTCTCATTTTGATGCCACACAACATCATGCAAATCTGCATCCATTTCTTTATTTTGTACCACACTGCACCAAGATAGTGGCAAAATGCATGGATATAATGGTACCCATGCTAGGGACAGAGGGCAGAGAAGAGCTGACAGACACTGAGGTACATGCTTGGAGCTCCAAGTCCGACACATTATGGGGGGAGATAAAAAGCCACCAAGAGCCTCATTGCTCATCAACTCTATGAATGTACAACTCTTAGGGAGCACAACTCGCCCAAGAAAAGACCCCAGTTCCCTTCTCCCATACCAAAGGAGAATGAACCTTGGTGCATTGCAGAATACCTGAAGCACCGCAGAATGTGTTCTCAATCCCTGTATCCAAGCTTGTTCAACAGTCGGTTAGATCACTCCCCTTCTCAGCTGAACTCTGGAGGTTGCGGCCCAGCTCAGTTGATCTGGCCACTGCTACACCTTCCCTATGCTTCACTATGTCACAGGCCATTTCTGTCCCTCTGTCTTCCCCCACCCATACTGTATGTACTGGGTGTTGCTGCTCCCACCACTGCTCAAGGAGTTGTGCACCTGCACTTGCCAAATTCATGATCAGATGCCTGAAAGCGTAACAATTGCCATCTAGGTCACTGGCTTGTTTTGTTTAAATGAAAGTTTTCATTCAGAGGCTTTCTATTTTGAAGACTAAAATAACCAAAACACATCACTGATCCAGAGGGCATCTCCACAGAGGAAACAATCACCAAATGTGCTCAGTGGTTTATTTCCTGATCCCCATGCCTGATTCTCTTCCCCCTTGTCAGTCGCATGCCCGACCACCCTCCTACTGCATATAAAAAGTCACGGCAAGCAGACAGCTGTGCAATATACAACAGCAAGTCCATAGTGCTGCTCTGCCTGCCCTGCTTACCTTAGAATTCAGACAGGCCATGGCCACTGAGCTGCCGCCACCACTTTTGGGTGGGTTGGAGCAGAAGCCACTGCTTATGCTGAATTTACAGGAAACATGCCAGAAGTCGGAACAATAATGTATGCAGCATTACCTTTGAAACTAACAATAAATGGTCATACTTAAAGGACACTGAAAACCTGTTTTGCATCATATTACTTCTAGGTAACACCCCACATTTTGTGATTGCTTACCTTCTCCAAAACGTATTGATGTTATTTGTTTTGTCTGTCTGCTTGTTTAGTAGAACAGAAATGCATGCTAACATATTTTTAAGCAAAAAGCACAACAAGGTGTGTGTTATCGTATAATAACATCACTCCTGGGGTGGGTTGAAGCACGAGACGAAGCTGAGTGCTTCCACCACCCCAGGAGTGACATTATTACATAATAACACACACCTTGGAGTGCCTTATTGCAATTATATGACTCGATAATAGTGTTTTTAGTCAATTTTTTGTGTTTCTGAAGAGACAACAGTGATCAAATGATCCAATAAATCAATACAGCGATGTTATTGTGTAATAACATCACTGTCTCAGGCACCTACAGACCAATCAGAATAAAGGAAATGTCCTTGCCATTGTATAATTATAAACAACTTTGACTTCTTTCAAATACTATAACTATTCTTATTGAATACTTCCTGAACATTAGAAACACCTCTAAACAGTGCATTCACTCATTGTGCAGTAGCCTTCTAAACTCCCACTGCATCATGAGTGGCTAGACTATGTTGGGGATATTCCCAAGTCCAGGAAAGATGCAATGGGAGTTGATCAAGGAATGTAAACAAACCTGTTTTTGTGTGGTAACACCAGTATGATGAGCAGTCTGTTTTTCACTTTTTTTTTTTAACTTTCTTTTTATTGTTTTCACAATAAGCAGTAACATTTGGTATAATCATCTGTCAGGTATCAAACCAAGATTATTAAATACATCAAATGTACAATTAGTATATTTAGAGCCTAGACAGTTTGGATTCAGGATAAGGGGAAAAACTATATAAGGTTATTATACAATTAAAACAACTAAAATAAGCTACAACAAACTAAGGCTTTTGGGGGCAAGTACTTAATGTTTAAATCCCCCCCCAAAAAAGAGGTAAACTCAACATTCAAAGTTGATATGTCCCCCACTCCACAATCTTAATATTTCTAGAATAGTAAGCACCTTTAGTACAATCTGCAGCACTATTTTACCAAACATTTAAACCATTTAAATCTTCTTTCCATCTCTGATAACAGCATAGCAAGAACTTCAGTTCTAATGTAATGGTAACAGAAAAAATCTTCAGATTCATAATGTTCAATCAGGTCTCAACATCTGAGACTGAGTCACTATTGTTCCGATCTTTGGAAGATTTAAACTCCCTTGAGATTAATTCGACTTTTTTACCTGCTTCTAGAGAGTCTGTGAATTGGTAAGTCTTTCCACCGTAATAAATTCATAGTCGGGCCAGCATCAAGAGGGAATGAGAGACTCCAAGGGCTCGAAGTTGAGCTCTTACTGCATCAAATTTCTTCCTACGGGTGCGTGTTGCGAAGGATAGATCCGGGAAAAGATGTATCATGGCTCCATTGTAGTCGAGCCCACCCAATGATCTCGCCGCTTGCAATAGACTGTCCCGGATTAGGGAACTCGCCATGACCAACAAAACCACTCTTGGTGCCTCGCCACATGGCCCCACAGCCCGAGGTGTAATCTGAAAAGCCTTAAGAAATTGTCCTTCCATAGTTTCCTGTGGAATGTGAAGAACTGCAGGTAGCCAACCTTATAAAAATGAAATAAGATCCTCCCCCTTGCTGCCCTCCGGAATCCCAATTATTCAAACATGCGATGCCCTGCTAGAGTTCTCCAATGCCTCCAGCCTGTAATGGAGTTGGGCGTTTTCCTGCACAAGCTTAGAGGTTGTAGTTAAAGCCTGAGCCCGTTTTTTCTGCTGCTTCAGCTGTTTTATTAACTGCCTCCAGTTTCGATTCTTGCTCTGCAAATCTCTGAATGATTGACTCTATCTTAGAGTTGATCGCCTGCATACAGGCCTGTAGTGCTCTCCAAGGGGGTTCTCCATTAGCGATAGGTGTCGGAGAGCTTGCTGCTTGCTCGACCATGGCTGCATTTTTACATCCACCTCCTGTGGCTCTCTGGTTACGTCCCATCACCAATTTTGGTATCTTCAGGCTCTGATTTATTCAGGCTATCACATGCTGTACTTAGATTTAGCGTTAGACTCCAATAAATTTTGTTTTTTTGAGGATAAAGTTTAATGCTTCACAGAGCTGCATTAAAGTGCATCTTGCCAGTTTGCTGTTCAACAGTGCCCCCCTGTTTTTCACTTTTTAAAAGAAAAAAGAATCAGAATCAAACTACAAGCAACATCAGCAATCTTTACAAAATGCTGGTGTAACCCCCTTGTTACCTGGGATTACTAGAATCCCAGTAAGACCTAGTAGTAGGCAGGGAAGGCAGCTTGTGAAACTCCAGTTAAATGAATTTCACACTGTCTCACTGTTCTCAGTCTCAGCTGAGACTGAGGGATGACATCAACATAGAACTATCGCAGCTGCATGAGCCACAGTGGACTCTGCAGAAGGGAGTTAGAGTAGAATGTTGGGAGGTTTGAACAGTCAGTCTGTAGTCAGTTGAAGTTGGAGATTGTTGTGAGAGGAGCACAGCAGCTCTGTGCTAGGTTCTTGGAGCCTCAGCCCTGAAATAGGGCTACATTTAGGGAAAGGTGTGTGTTTCCGCCTAAAGAGAGACACAGTAAGCTGTTTGTTTTTTTTTAGTGGTGGAGACCGCTGATTCAAGTCTCTGTGCTCCATCCCTGAGGCGATGGGGCAGGAAGGTTTGCCTGCATTTCTAGGGGCAACCCCCTGGCTACTGCTAGTGAAGAAGCTGCCTTATTTTTTCCATGTGTGTGGGGTGCAAGAAGATTTCGTGATTATCCTGTGGGGCACCTGCAACTGGAGGGTGAGTTCTGCTCTTTCTAAAGAGCCCATGTTTCATCCTGAACTGTGCAAAAGTGGGGATTGGACTACTGAAATAGTGGGAGGCCTAGAGTAATAGGCTTAGCCAAAAGTAAAAGTATGTTCAAGTCCAGCACATAAGGGAAGTCAAGACATGTAGAGGAGATGTGATACTAGCCACCAGTAATCTACATTGCCAAGCTTTCAAAAGAGTTGTTTAGTTTACAGAGAAATGGCCAGGTATGGATTGTAGGAGCTGGAGGTGGGAGACCCCCCCCCCATCTTTAGTAACCAGGTCCACCTCTATGGATTTGCTCTGTGGATTTTTACTTTGTCTCATGCACTTGGCCAGTGATGAGGGAAGTACCCAGATGTGGGATTGGAAGGAAATTCCCTGTAGGAGTCGAATGCTCTAAGGTGGTTTGTGGAGCCACCAACAGGAAAACTGGTTCATTCCCATAATGGACAGCGGATCAAGTGGCCGCGGGGGAGCCGGGCCAGTGGGGAAAACCCAAGTAGTGTACAAGTCAGGCTGTGTACCCAAAGCTGCATGCATGTCCGGGCTGTGTGCCTGGTGGGTTCAGAGCTTGAGGGCTGGAATAGTGAAGAAGTGTTCTGTTATCTCTAATCTGCATTATAAGAAGGGTCTGAGAAATGGAGCTTTCTAACTGGCTGCAAACATTCTAACAGCCTTATGTTAATCTTTTATTAACATACATGTAGAGCTTAACCATATGCTGAACAAGGTTTAACACTGTTTAAAAACATTTTTTTATTATGATAGCAATAAGGCACTACTAGGGATTATGTTAATGGTCAGTTAATCACCTACACCTCGTGCCACAGTGCACCCCTAGAAGGTGATTAATAGGCCATTAAAATAACCTTTGGTCATGCCTTATTGCTTAATTACCAGGAATGTAGTCTCGTGGGGGTCTGTCTATGCTTTGTTTGTTCAGTTTGGATGTGAATAAAAGCAACACTGTAGAAACCCATTCCTGGTTCTGGACATTACAGTTATTGTTTCCTGTGTTCAGATTTACTTGGGTGCCCCTGTGCAGAGTAACCAAACCAAGGCCCCCTGTACCGAGTAAGCTAATCCTCCCCGAACCCAGTCCCCACCAGATACAGCTATCAGCTTCAACAGCATGCCACCTGTCATTTGCAAAAAAGACAGGGGTGAGGACATTACAAAAATGGAGGCACCGCTTTGGATTTAATTCTGGGAGGAAGGTGCTTGGGCAAGGGGCTAGCGTTTTGGCTATCTGCCAGTGGGTAGCCCAAAAAGCTGAAGCAAGTTAACTAGTGTGTCGCTGTGTGCTGTGGAACTTATGCTGCTGTTAAAATGCCAACAGTTTACCAAGGAGCAGTAAAGATAAAATAGTGTGCCCTTGTCCTGCATCAAATGTTTGCAGTGTTTTTGCCATCTTGTTAAAGAACTGTGTTGTGATAAAGAAAAGTGTGGAAGACTAGGGGTAGTAACAGGAAAATTGTACCCTGGATGTTGAAAATGCTTAAGAACTGATGATTAAGAAAAGTTTAGAAAATGGGCAAAGACAATTCTCTCTTCTGATTGGCTGAGACACTTATTTAGGTGGGCATCTATCAGACAATAGATGCCCACCAAATAAAAAGTCTCAGCCCAATCCTGCCTTCTCACTGTTCTTAACGGGCAGTGGAATGTTCAAAATGCTAACCCCGCCATGTTTGTTTCCTCTCTCAGCAAGTCAGAGAACCCCCACAACTTTGCTCTTTCCCATCAACCACCCCCAGAGCATTTATCCACTATCCAAATGGTTATGTGAGCAAAGAATTTAAATCAACAAAAAAAGACACACCAAAAACTGAAGCGTCAGTTTCTTACAGCGCTAGGCATGTTGGTTCCCGCTACTGACCAGTTTGCCCCAACTGTTTTCTCCAAAAACAAACACATAACCCTGATAACAGTGACAAGGCTATCAGCCAATTTGAGAAATGTGAAATAGGTATAAGAAAGACAGCAACCAGGAAAAAAAACACACTCCCATTCATTTGTGTTCAGAAAGAGAATAACTGTTTCTCCTGACACTCTAATTCTTATGCGGTCGGAGAGAGAGAGAGAGAGAGAGAGAGAGAGAGAAAATAACTGTTTTTCCCAGCCATTCTGATTTCTAATGGTACCAACCATGCTCTCTTGCCCCCTCTTCCTGATACCAGCCCCCTGTGTTTAGCAAGTATACGCCACTGTACCACTCACTGGGTTTTTTTCATCTGAATGAAAAGGAATCCACAAACTGACTTGCGAGACAGCTCTATTTCTGGTAACTGGTAGCACTACCGTGTATGAGACCAGCGGTACTTCCTTTGTTTTCCCTACTGCAGATGGACATCCATCTGCGGTATGGAAAACAAAGGAAGTACCGCTCCAGTCACACACAGTAGTGCTGCCGGACTTAGCGCTGTCTCACTCATGTCATGTGGCAGTATTTAAAAAAAAAGTGCAGCTGAGTTGTTTCCTTCCTTTACCTCCAAACATTTTTGTTGCCCTCTAAGGGAAAGAGGTACTCACGGCGGCACCCGGCTCCAAGCAGGCTAATGTAGTAGCGAAATCAAACCGCAACGGCAACCTGCCTGCATCTCCATGGTGCCGACATCAACAATGTGCCGCCATCACTCCTGGGTCTGATTGTCCCCACTCAAGTATTAAAATATTAGCCCTGAAATTCTCCACCCATTCAATAAATAAGTAAAGGAGCTCCATCTCCAAGGGAAGAAAAGAGCACAAGGTGTGTGTGTGGGGGGTGGGGGAGGTCGACAAGAAACTGCAGGAAAACAAATTAAATTGAGTCTCTGTGCCTATGTGTTTCTGTTAGGGTCAGCAGGTAAGGACAAGATACTGCAGAAAAAAATGAGGCAGTTTTAGTACAATCTTCAGACAGGACAAAAGTCAAATGCAGACGGAGGAACTATTTTATTTCAAAAGTTACTTTAAACTTATTTTTCCTCAATGCTTTTCAACTATTTTGTGTTTTTTGACAGTGCCCATTTTCTAAGCACAATAATACCCTCCAGGGTGGGTGGTATTGTGCTATGCCGGACCTTCCAGAGGCTATAAGGCCCTCCACCTGCGGCGTCGGGCCTCATTACACCCCAGGGCGGTCCGGTATAGCACAATACCACCCACCCTGTCAGTTATTATTGCTTACGTGGAAGACTAGGGGTAGCAACAGGAAAATTGTGCCCTGGACATTGGAAATCCTTTTAAAAGAACTGTAGGATTAAGAAAAGTGTGGAAGACCAGGGGTAGCAACAGGAAAATTGTGCTCTGGATGTTGGGAAATACTTTTGAGTAAACTGGGAAACTTGCTGTGTGAATGGCCATGTTAAATAGCTGAAATGGGCTCCTGCTGTGGAGTCAGTTGGAAAAAAAAAAGTGGTTTCTGCAGTTTAAATTTGCCTGCTCAATGATCGCTGTGAGGAGAAGAGCACTCGCGAGGAAGAAGAGGCTAATTTGCATGGCGTCATGTGATTGGTGAGGCTGCAATCAGTCCCGCCCCTCAGCCAGCTCTACAGTGACTGCCCAGCATTTGAGAGGGAGTGTGAGTGGAGTGCGAGTACTGGCTAGTGGAGGAGCATCAGTGATTAAAAGTGCGGTAAAACTGTTAAAAATAGACTTGACTGTTCAAAATGGGCTCAACCCGCATCTCGATCAACTAAATTGCAAGTGTGGTGATGGGAGGCGATCGGCAGGACTGCCCACCGTTTTCTTTCTGAGGCCTCCAAGACTGGCTGCAGGCCGTTTTCCATCGCAGCTAACAGCTACTGATAACAGTAAGTACCAACAGTAAAAGTTGCTCAAACAGTGATTTTCTGCCAGAAGCCAGCTAAATATGTGTGCAGCAGTGTAGTTGCTTTGCAAATAGCGACTGTGTCAAATTCTACCAGCTAAGTGCAAGTCTGTTAAGCCATTGATTATGTGCTTAGTAATAAGTTCAGCATCAGTTTAAAGTTTACAGCCAGAAAGAGACTGTGAGTTGTAGCCAAATGTGCAGCACTAGTTTACAGGTAATCCTGTGCTTAAAATCCTGAGGCTTTAAGGGACTGTGAGTTAAAGAAATGTTTCCAGCAAGTGAAGAGTCTGTGGAAAATCATGTAAATGTGTTAGAAAAAGAACAGTGCAAGTTTGTGCAGTTTGAGCAAACGTTATCAGTAGTGTGTGTAAATCAGATGTGCAGTGGCTTGACCTATTTTCTGAATGTTGATGCACAGGAGTGCTGCCACAACCAATACAGGGTGGGGTAGTAAAGTAAATACAGCAGCAGAGGAGCCATTTTAAAAGTAAAGAAAGTGTTCAGTAAAGTGGGACTTTCAGTAACAATGAGCTTTTGATTGTTTTCCCTGCAGTTATGGCCTTAGGACCAGCTCGCTACCCGGATCATGCCCGGGCTGCAGTAACAACAGCAGTAAATAGATTAAGGGACATTGAAAGGTGTTATTATGGAGGACAACTACTTCCTCATGTGGCGATTCCTGGCTATCCAGTGCATGTGTGTCAAATTTGCTTAAGTGCTGGAAGATACGCCTTCATGATACCTCACTGTTCTGGATGCCTAGAAGAACATGGCTTGTATAAAGTGCCTCAGATTCATTTGGCTCCCACATGGACAAAGGTTCAGGAATCCGTAATTGGCAGCACACAGCACCAGGTGGAGCCTGCTGAGGAAGGCCCCTCGGGGAGTGTGGCACAAAGCTAGAGGGTGCAGATTTAGAGACAGAACCAGAAACTGATGTTTCGGATGCTGGATCTCAGAAGGAAAGTTCAGATAAAGCATCAGTAGATCCCTGGAGGGGGGGGGGGGGCCTAGCCCAAGTCTCATAGGAGAAGATGAGATGCGGGAGGCCATTGAATGGAAGGTGTCCGCGCCTAGTGATGAGTGAATAGTCTCAGGAGAGAGGAAGACGGCTCACTCCTGGGCTGAGATCCTTAGTGAGGAAGAAGATGAGGGGGAACCTACGTGGCCTTGTGAAAAAGGAATGGGTACACAGCCTCAAGCTCTTGCCTCGGAGGAATGCATGGAAGAGAGTGGTGATGCCACTGCCCTGGCTATGCAAGAAGAAGAAGTCAGGGATCCGTTTCTAATCTCGTTGAGGATACGTAGCTAGCAGAACCAGGACTGGCCGCCCCCCAAGCCAGGCCAGCGGTCTCAGGTTGACCAAAGCTAGTAAAGAGGAGAGACTGGTTTGTAGGAAGGCGAATGAGAGCTATGGGATGACCTTTCCTACCTTTCCTTGGAGAGTCTGGGAGGAGATTGAGAACAGCAGGAAATCCTGGATCTGGGCCAAAGCAATGAAATGTGTGCATCCTGGTGCAAACAAGCACATCAAGAACAGACTGTTTCATGAGAAATATACCCAGTGGAAGAGAGGCAGGACATTGTTTATGGACAGAGTGCGAATAGTGGACAGAAAGGGATGTGAAACCTTTCACTGTGTGAATTATGTGTGCCCAGACAGGGTAATAATTCAAGCTTCTGACCCCCTGTACTATTGGCCTCAATGCAAGGACCTCCCAGCAAATGTGCCCATGCCTACTAGATGGAAAGCCGAGCAGTGGTAGTCAATACTGCCACACCAGCCTTTGCAGTGCCTTTATTGATCCGCCAATATGGACATCCAGGACTCAGGTGCCCCACATTCATCAGTTCTACAGTGTACTGGCCTTTCCAGAATCCATCGACTGACCCACCAGATGACTTCAGATCCAGAGTGGACACCATCCCAGCTGTATCCTGATCCATCGCCTGGTAATCGGATGACGTCAGACCAGCTGTTTTCCATTTTTGTTCCTGTTCTAAGGTTCCATCTCCAGAGATGACATCAGCCCAGCAGTTCCCAGATGTGCCCTCCTGTAATTCCTGGAAGATGTCCACCCAGCTGTATCGGAAGAAATGCTGCCAGGGAGAGTCTTTTGCTGAGGAGCAGGTCGGTGCAGATTTTTCTTTCTTCAGGGGACTGGAAGGGTCCGACATTTTCTATCTTTATGACATTGCAGTACACATTCTACACTAGCAGACTCCAGAATGTGTGAACTGTCCTCAAAGACTCTCCCCTTCGGGACTTTGGCCTGCTAGAACTGTGCTTCACCGGGCTCCAGCCCAGGAGAGACTCTTTAATGGACTAGCCTTAGGGCACACTGGTCACTAGTTGGGACTTTTAGGGCACTCCATCCCCCAAATGTGTATTGCAAATAATGTCATTGTTTTTCTACTGTTTTCTAATGTATATACTGTTTTTCTACCTTTTCTAAAAAAAAATCTTTTTGGGATTCTTCAGTGTTTTGATGGTGGGGGTTTAGGTAGACTGTGTATGCAGATTAGGAGTGTGTGTTGTCTTTCTTTTTCTTGCAGGTGTTCCTGAAGAGGATAGAAGAGAAGACAAGATGAGGAGGAGGGGCTCATCGGAGTTCCTCACTAGTAATTTAGTGTACAGTACTTTAAAGTACAGTGGTTGTTATTGTTGTTGTTACTGTAGTAACCCTTTCCTTCCACAGGTGTGGTTGTGGGGGTAGGGAGGCAATAAAGTGATGTAATGGTGTGGTATTAGTTTCTTGGTGTGTGGTTGCAGGTTGCCCAAGGTTGGGGAGGTCCCCGGGTTGTTTTTCTTTTGGGGTGTTAAGTTAGAGGCAGATAGATTTTCCATAGAGGGCTGGGAGGGGATAGACAGGCTGTGGTCCTAAATGGCCATAGGGACAGCAGTGCTGAGCTATTAGGGCTATGCTCTGGACAGTTCTACCAGAGCCACTAGGCGGCCATAGTAAATGGGTAGAGTAGAGGCTGATATGTCAGCTAAAGGTCTCTAGGCCCTTAGCGTTGCCTGCTTGTGCTTGCACATGGTAGGAGGGCCTGATCACCCCTCTGCAGGAAGCACATAGGGTGGGATGGCCTAAGCCAGGTAAACAATGACTGTGGACAGTCACTTTCCTGGTCAAGGGCGAGTGTAACCCTCATGTTGCCCGGGGTTACTAGAATCCCAGTAAGACCTAACGGTAGGCAGGGAAGGCAGCTTGTGAAACTCCAGTTAAATAGATTTCACACTGTCTCACTCTGTTCTCAGTCTCAGCTGAGATTGAGGGATGACATCAACATAGAACTATCACAGCTGCATGAGCCACAACGGATTCTGCAGAAGGGAGTTAGAGTAGACTGTTAGGAGGTTTGAACAGTCAGTCTGTAGTCAGTTGAAGTTGGAGATTGTTATTAAAGGAGCACAGCAGCTCTGTGCTAGGTTCTTGGAGCCTCAGCCCTGAAATAGGGCTACATTTAGGGAAAGGTGTGTGTTTCCACCTAAAGAGAGACACAGTAAGCTGTTTTTTTTAGTGGTGGAGACCGCTGAATCGGCTCTCTGTGTCCCATCCCCGAGGCGATGGGGCAGGAAGGTTTGCCTGCATTTCCAGGGGCAACCCCCTGGCTACTGCAAGTGAAGAAGCTGCCTTATTTTTCCATGTGTGTGGGGTACAAGAAGATTTTGTGATTCGCCTGTGGGGCACCTGCAACCGGAGGGTGAGTTTTGCTCTTACTAAAGGGCCCATGTTTCATCCTGAACTGTGTAAAAGTGGGGTTTGGACTACTGAAATGGTGGGAGGCCTAGAGTAATAGGCTTAGCCAAAAGTAAAAGTATGTTCAAGTCCAGCACATAAGGGAAGTCAAGACATGTAGAGGAGACGTGATATACGTCTACCCAGTAATCTACAATGCCAAGCTTTCAAAGGAGTTGTTTAGTTTCCAGAGAAATGGCTGGGTATGGATTGTGGGAGCTGGAGGTGGGAGACCTCCCCCATCTTTAGTAACCAGGTCTACCTCTACGGATTTGCTCTGTGGATTTTGACTTTGTCTCATGCACTTGGCCAGTGATGAGGGAAGTACCCAGATGTGGGATTGGAAGGAAATTCCCTGTAGGAGTCGAATGCTCTAAGGTGGTTTGTGGAGCCACCAACAGGAAAACTGGTTCATTCTCATAATGGACCGCGGATCAAGTGGCCAGCGGGGGAGCCGGGCCAGTGGGGAAAACCCAAGTAGTGTACAAGTCGGGCTGTGTACCCAAAGCTGCGTGCAAGTCCAGGCTGTGTGTCTGGTGGGTTCAGAGCCTGAGGGCTGGAATAGTGACGAAGTGTTCTGTTATCTCTAATCTGCATTACCAGGAATGTAGCCCCGTGGGAGTCCGTCTATGCTTTGTTTGTTCAGTTTGGATGTGAATAAAAGTCACACTGTAGAATCCCATTCCTGATTTTGGACATTACAGTTATTGCTTCTAGTGTTCGGATTTACTTGGGTGCCCCTCTGCAGAGTAACCAAACCTAAGCCCCCTGTGCTGAGTAACCTAGTCCTCCCAAACCCAGTACTCACCAGATACTGCTGTCAGTTTCAACAGCATGCCACCTGTCATTTCCAAAATGGCAGAGGTGAGGCGTTACACTGGCAATCATAAAATGTGTTTTGTAAACTAGGGACACTATGAGGCTTAAGAGGTTGACAGTGTCCCTTTAAGTACAGTGTAATGCAAGCCAGTGCCAGATGGTTCACCTCAATCATGACTGCCAAGGCCCGCTGCCTATAACCATTAGTTTTATGCACCTGGAAATTATTTGACAAAAACTTCCTGTCCCACGTGTCCATGTAAATGCACAAGCATAGGTAGCAATGATGCAAGCTGATGTCTCACCTTGAAGAGCACTAATAACATGGGTTAGCGGCATGTATGAGGGTCTGGAAAGAGCAGGATACTGATGATGCCTATGGAGGGAGTGGGGTATATTCTGGCAGTAGTATACTACCTGTGGGATGACAGAAAGTTGATACTGACTGTAGGGTAGCAGGGGGCTGAGTGGCTGTGGGGTAGCATGGGGTTGATACTGGCTGTAGGGTAGTAGGGGTTGATACTGGCTGCAGGGTAGCAGGGGTTGATACTGGCTGTAGGGTAGCAGGGGTTGATACTGGCTGCAGAGTAGCAGGGGTTGATACTGGCTGTAGGGTAGCAGGGAGTTATATTAGCTGTGGGGCAGCAGGGGGTTGATACTGGCTGTAGGGTAGTAGGGGGTTATACTAACTGTGGGGCAGCAGCGGGTTGATACTGGTTGTAGGGTAGCCGGGGTTATACTAGCAGTGGGGCAGTAGGGGGTTGATACTGGCTGTGGGGCAGCAATGGGCTGATACTGATTATGAGGCAGTAGGGGCTTGATACTGGCTGTGGGGCAGCAGTGGGCTGATACTGATTATGAGGCAGTAGGGAGTTGATACTGGCTATGGGGCAGTAGTGGGCTGATACTGGTTATGGGGCAGCAGGGGGCTGAGATTGGCAGTAGGACAGAAGGGGTGGCTGTGGGTAGCAGGGATTGATACTGGCTGTAGGTCATCAGGGGCTAGATACTGGCTGTGGGGCAGCAGGGGCTTAATACTGGCTTTGGGCGTAGGGGTTGATACTGACAATGTTATCAGTCCTGAATGTTAATGAGAGCTAACATATAGGTGGTATAGTGTTCAGACCAGCCAAATGATAAGAAAAATATATAGTTTTAATACAAACCTCTCAAAATGTGGAACAAAGGCAAAATGTGAACACCTTGTCAAATCATGGTGACAGAAGCCTAGAACACTGCAGAGATGTGTGTTTTCATGCTCACAAAGTTTGCTGCTCATTGAGCACTGCATTTTTCACATTTATTGCTTGGATTTGTTTCTTCAAATGTTAGCGTGCAATGAGGGACAGACCACTTCAGTATGCAACAGAAGGCTTTTATGAGGCAAAATGAGGAACTGTTCCTCATAATGTGGGACAGTTGAGAGGTATGTCCATCTGTAACTGAAAAAGGAAATCTTGTTTCAAGTCACAGGGTCTTATTTTTTTTGGAAAAAAGGCATTATTAAGCTAAAAAATCTTGACTGGTTCAGAAAAAAATCCTTTTCTGAAAAGAAGACAAGATAATGCTATAAATTATCAGAATAACAAAAATAAGATGGAAGTAAGCTGAAAACAATAAAAAGAAAGATCTTTTTTTTTTTTTTTTTTATGGGATGGGAATATTGAAAAGCCCAGTGAACACTGGCAAACTCGGTTTGCACCTGGGCAATAGTTGGGGGGGGCGGTGCAATGTAATTGAAAGGACAGGAACCTGAATATTGGTGCAGTCCAATATTTAGAGTATGCATGCCGCAAGAGCCATTTTGCACTGTCCTCTTGCATGGCACATATGCTGCTGATTCACTCTCCTAAGGGTGTTCAGAATTTCTTTTCAGAATATTGTTCATATTCAGCACCACAGAGACTTGGCAGCTCATTACTCAGTATTCTGCACAGGGCATACATTAAACACCTCATTTCCAAGGTGGCCAGGGCCAGTCCCTTATTTGGTCACTACCTTCCCCAACCCACCAGTCCCCAAGGATGTAGGTGTTAGCCAACTACAAATTAGAAAATAGGATGTGCAAAGAGGTATGCCCCCCCCCTACAGTGACACCAATACAGTGACCGACGTTGCTGTCGACAAAATCAACAGTTCAATGACAAGTTGCTGTGTTGGTATGTCTGTCACAGGGCACACTGCCTCCCAGTTTTGCACCCTCCTGAATCAACTCTGACTCGGAGTTGATTATAATTATAATGGGGGGGTGGATATCTCATGATGTCTGCAGTGGAGTAGCAGCCTAGCTTCAGAGATCCCTCCTCTCCACCCTTCTTTTATTACTTTCAACTGCTGCTCCAACGTTATTTTAGCCAAATCAGCTTAAATACTAGCTGCCTGCATATAGCGCCTATTGTTGTATCTTTTACATCGTTATTGACTTAAATCACTGCAGTGGAAGTGGAAATGTGGCAGGCCCTGCTGCTCCACACACCGCCTACATATCCAGTCAAGGCTCTGAAAAATCTAAAGCCCAGGCCTCTGATGCACACACAAAATCTCAACCGCCCTCCTCCGTCCCTCTCACAGAGGATCACTTTCTACAGGAATTACTCTTCTTTTGGGAAGCACTGGCTGATATTTCCTCTGAACTGAAGTCTCTTAGAGCTGACATGGGAGATTTAGGCTGAAAGATTGGTGATGCGGAGGTTCGCATCACCTCACTGGAGACCTGGAGAGAAAGAGTTGACCCAGAAATTGTTAAACTTCATCAACAGCTGTGTAAACTCCAAATGAAAGCTGAAGATCTAGAAGGCTGTAGCTGAAGGAACAGTATCTTAATCTTTGGCCTTCTGAGTGATTAACCTCATACAGAAGCTATTTATCAAAGTAGTGTGCCCCTCTCCCTTCAATACCACCTACCAAACAGAGTGGGCCCATCGTTCTCTCTGGTCGAGAACTCCCACACTGCACCCCTAGACCTATCATAATGAGATTTCTTAGTTATCTGGAGAAGCAGCACATCCTTAGCAAAGCGAGAGAATTACAATCGATTACATGGGAGGGTAAGCCCTTGTGATTCACACAAGATCTCCAGAGCCAGACACGCCATGGCCTTTCGTCCTATAGTTAGCAAGGTGATTGACGCAGGCATAAAATTTAGGATGGCATACCCTGCTCAGCTCCGGGTATCCCGTAATGGTCTCTGAGTGGCCTTTGAATCTCTAGATTAGGTATGTAAAGATCTTGCAACACACTTCCCCGAACTTCTCAAGACTCCTTGTAACATGAATCTGGTTCCTAGTTTTTGATTGTCTCTGGACAATTTTTTTTTTCAACTCTACCTGTTGTTCTACACCATGCAATGACTTCTGGCACCAGCTACCAACTAAGAGGGCTTCCTGTGAAATTGGTTCTTCTGGACTTCTTTGGACCCATGCTGTATAAAAGGGTCTGCCATTGGTTTGTCTCCCTTAAGCGGAACTTCAGTTTATTTAGATCTGGCCCCTACCATGGTCACTTGATTAAAGGACCTTTTCACTGTAACAGCCTAGGAACAGTCTGAATGGGTCTGGGTTTAGGGTGGGATCCATTTTGTGTGCACTGAGCCCGTCCCCCATTTCTGTCCCCAGTGGCCTGGCTCATTCCACTTCTAGCAAGTCACATATTAGGGACCCACGAGCAGGGTGAGCGATTGATCTAGTTCTAGGGGCCTTGTTTCCTGTGCAGTCTGCCCTCTTTGTTCCCTCCCAACTGTAACCGCAAGCTTACATTGGGAGATTGGCTAGTGATCCCCATTGTTCTTCGTGGGGCCTTTTCCACTCTCTGGCTGAATGACCAATTTAGTCCCACCAGTGAAGGACAGCCCGTGGAACTCCAGTTACTTGCACTGAGGTTCATTATTTTTAGCTTACCCCTTTACGGGGCTCATGAGCACCCAAAGGAACAGAGCCTGACATTGCACAAATGGTGGGGTGGGGTGACACTCGATGACTGGGATGTACCCGTCAGCTGAAGCTCATCACATACTTGTTGTTAGGGTGGGCTTGCCTGCTTGCCCTCACCCAAGTCCTTGCATGGTCATCATTCAGGCCGTTAAGGGGGCACCTCAGGTTGTATGGGGAAGCTTATGTCTGGGCACCTTACTCATTTTCTTACACTCTCCCACACAGTACTTATAGTCCTGCTTATCTCGGTGCATTTCTGGGGTACCTCATACCTGGGTGAGTCAAGCGAAGGCTTATTGGGGCTTGATCCCCTCACCTGTTTTTTTCATTGCCTGCTCATAGTCCTTTGCAATTGAAGGGGATCATTGTATACAGTTCTTGTCATGTTGTTATACTGCGGGAGGGAAGAGAAACTTGTTGCTGTGAGTTTGGGGTACTTCTTGGATGGGTGAGGGGGATTCCAGGTCTCATTCTAAAAGATGCCTTTGTACTTATTATAAGGTATGGTTTGTTGGGAGGGGAATCTGGGCTATCTACAGATTGAATGGGTGGGGATGAACATGACACTTTTTTATTTCTGCTCACTCCAACAGTTCAGTATGTTGCTAGTTTTTGTGAGTGTTATTATTCTATTAACTCTGTTCAACTCTCATGTTGGGTTATTCTTTTTGGGAGTGGGTGAACCTTGTTTATTTTGGGGATGGAGGGGAAGGGACATAGGAGTGTGTCCTACACCTCTTGTACCAAACAGCGTGGCATGCATACACATAGACAATGGCTAATAATGTTACCAACGTTCTCACTTGAAATGTAAGGGGAGTCAGAGAGCAGAACAAAAGGTATCAGACATTTAAACATATCTCTTTGCTGCAGGGTAAAATTATTTTTTTACATGAAACCCATCCGACTAGCCAAAAAGCTACTGTAATTGATTATGTAGGCATAATCATGCCACAATGCAGTTCTGCATGCTGCCCCCCTCCCCATCCTATTTCACAATCCAACCATCCCTGCAAGTAAAATGACAAAGACAACAGCCAAGTTTTTACCCTAAATGTTTCCTAGGACAGCCAACCTGCCAACAACCTCTGCGGCTTGTAAGCTCTGAGGCTGCACACCCAGAGCTCCTACACCGTGGTTCAACTTCACCCAGCACCTCACTGCAACACTCAACGCCAGGCAATTACAGTTCATCCCCCCAAGCACCTGGCTCACTTATTGCTGCATCAGCAGACACACAGTGAAACTCTCCTCAGCCTTTATTGTACTACTACTGCCGGTAAGTTTTTAACTTATTTAAAGAATAAAGTGTTTACTATATGAGACTCTATTCTACAATCTGTGCAGTGCCAGCATCAAACTCTTGTACTTTGTAAAGCATTTAAGGATACAGCATGTGTGAAAGGTGTTACAGAAATCCAAATTCTATTCTGCTTTACAGTACCTGTGCTAGAATTATCTAATGCCTGTGGTTTGTAAAGTACTTTGTGCTGCAGTCCTCTCTGTAATAGATTATGACATAATAATATACGGCCCCGCTGACAACACAGCCTTAAACAGCATCAAAATGGTTCTAAATATAGCCTGTAGACTGGATACAGGCAGCGATAGACTAACCCACATGTGTGAGCTCTATAAGCGAGCTGACTGGCTGACCTTTGAAGGCAGACTAATGTACCACACTTGCCTCCTAGCAAAAAAGATCCAAATGAATCTTGCTCCTAAGGGCCTCCACCCCTTCATCCAGCCTAACCCACACAGGAGCACCCCTAGGCACCAGACCAATACCCCGCTCCTAGTCTCCCACTGCAGGACTTTCATAGGACAAAGATCCTTTTGGTATCATGCACCACTCTGGCTAAATAAACTTCCCTCTACCATCTCCCAGGCCACTAGCCTTGGCCTGTTAAAAAATGGAATCAAGAGATTTCTCACTGACTCAGAGACCTATGGCTATAACAACTATTCCTCACAAACACGGCAGGGGATGGTAAGCTAGAGTCTCCTTTAAACCAGGGCCAACAACTAACCTAATGTCACCAAACATCCCATAATCCTGTACTGGATTTAGTCTCCAACTGGGGACACTGTCCCCTCTCCACTGCAAAGACCCAGAGTCCATAAACAACCCTACAGAACTAAGAAAGCAATGTAAAAAAAACTTGTATAGAGTAACAGGATTAATTTGACATTATGCAATACTTGCATAGTAAGCAATGTACAATCTGTCTTTAATGATGTCCTAATGTAATGTCTGCCTCGTACAGAACGTACTAAATGTCTGTAAGCTATGAAAGTATGCATGTACTGACATGGAGCCTTTGCAAAGGAGTCATTGACTCAAAGGATTGTAATTCCGAAATTTTAAATAAATAAATAAAATAAATGTGCTGCACTTGTATGTCTTCACACAGACTGCTACATAAATGACACCAAGGGTGAATGGATACTTACTTCCATGTTTAACTAGGTAAATGATCATTTGAAACTGAAAAACAACTTTAAGTTTTCTGATTTCAGGAGCATATTGTGAAAGCATGTTATTGCACAATGTTCCCAATGCTGTTGCTAAAGATTTGCTTGCATGTTAACATCATCAAATAACACCTTACAAAGGGACCTTTTTATGGCCTGCAGCTTTAAGGTGTGTACTGTGTCGTTACATATCATTTGCCATAATAAATGAAGGCAAACAAGTTTTCATAGGGGTGTTATTGTACAGCATGTCAATCTGAAAATTGTGAGCTGTCCCTTATCTCATCACTGCCTTTTGAACAAATGGAGCATGTTTAGAAGCTGTGGAGTGAATAGTAACCTCAAATTTGGGCAAATCCAGATTACCAGCCTCTCTACTGTAGCTCTATGTGATGAATGGTGCCACCAGGAGCGTGGCTCCCAGGAATTTGTCAGTTTATCAGATTTGTCTTTTGTTAAATGGGTCTCTTGGAGGAAGACCGCATCCCCCCTTTCTCTTTTTTATACAAGTCCACACTCTTTTCCTCTTCACCACTGTTTTAAGTCCATTGATATTCCATGAAATACATTTCAATGATCTCATAATTCCAGATGTTGTAAAATTCCTGCACCAAAGTCATTTATACTCTGTTTACCTAAGTACACATTCATTGCTTGCTGAGATTTTTGATACCGTAAACACAAAAAAAAATTAAACAATAACTCCCCTATTCTTCCAAAAACCACCCAACTTTCTCTCCCCATCCCCATCCCTCAGTTTCTATAACAAATACCCTCCCCATTCCATCCCCTATATAATTACCCGACATAATTGTATGATACCCAACGTCCACCACCCAACCTTGTTAACCCCAAAACTTTCAGAGAGCATACACTTTAGTAGCCTCTCAACCCATGACTTCCCCCCACCCTCCTCCCCAGTTCCTCCCCAACTTGAGAAGTACAGAGCAGCTCCCACTACTTGTCATGAGAAGAGGCTTACAGCCCCCTCCACCCTCTGAATCTGGTTAAGATATGGAACAATAGGTAGCCATCCCCTTCTATTCCTTAAGGAGAGAGAAGAGCACTTGGTCCCCCTTGGAATGAAAACTCACCTACCTACCAGCAGGGGGAAGATGAAAGGGAAGAGGGAGGGCAGGGAGCCTGCCTCAGAGTTTAGGTGTATAGCATTGTCTGGGGTGTCTACTAGAAGTAGCCAGACTCCCATTCCTAGTTCTTATTATTCGGGTATTGTCCCAACCTCCACATCTCTTCCCACCCCCAGTGGCTCCACCAAAATATTCAGAGGGATGAACCCCCACAAAGCCTTGAATAAACAGTACCAACCACCATGGTAAATACATTTAAGCTAGTAGAAGCATCTGATCTGAAAAGGGTGTAATGACCCAACTGATTTTAAAGCCAAACTCAACTATTAATATGAATAGTCATGGCTCAGTGCATCTCTCCACTTTCATAGAAGGAGAGCTTAATCCCTCAGTGATCAATTAGTAATAGTAGTAGCAGTAAGAACTTTTATTCATGATGAATCGGATAACTCAAACTGAGACAAGCTCATTTCCAGTGAGGACCATAGTGGTTAAGCACCTGGTGGGTCAACAGCATGTGATTGGTGGCGTATATACTCCTGCATGAAAGTTAAAGCATGGTGTGTTTTCAGAAAGCCTCTTCAGTGGTTATCCAGGGTGTAGAATTGTATTTTTGTTATAAGATTCTCCAGAGAAAACAAATACATTCTCCTACTCATTCAGTGGAGGCAGATTGAGTTGGTTCCTCCGTTATCTCTATGTTCTTCTCACCCTCCCAGTGAATAGGCTGGAAAAAGGACCAGATATTCATCATATTAGAGCGATATACTATCAGAGGGGGCACACTTTAGACTGAATTGTACCATTTTAAACAGTTAATTGGTACTATGATGCTGGCCCCATTTTTGTGGCTGCAGTCCCTCTGGGGTATACCGTAGTGCACTGCCCAGAGCGAATCGCAGGGGTGGCGGCGTAGCTATCTGTTTTAGATCCAGCCCGACCTTCACCGTGCACCCGGTGGAAACTCCAGGTTCTTTTGAGTGTGTGGCCATTCATGGAGGATTCGGCGTGGCTGCAGGATCCTCCTCATCTATAGCCCTTCTGGCACGATGGGGAGTTTCCAGCAGGAGATTGCCGAGTTTGTTGCCAAAGAAACATTGGGATCCCCCAGATGTGTTTTTCTGGGGGATTTCAATGTTTGGGCTGATGATAGAGATCAAAGATGCAGTAATGATTTTTTGCAGAGCATGTCCTCACTAGGACTGACGCAGGTCATTGCTGCACCAACCCATCGGGACGGCCACATACTGGACCTGGTGTTCTCACTGGGGCTTGAGATTACTGATCTCAGGATTGATCGGGTATTTTGGTCCGATCATTGCATGGTGAAGTTCACGCTTGGGGCTCCCGCCATAAGCCCTTCCCCTGCAGAGATGATTCACTGCTGCCCTTTATGGGATCTTACCCCTGAGGGTTTTTTGGTTGCAGCTGAATTGTCTAGCGTGGGTGCTGCATGCGTCGGATGTGTTGATGCCGGGGTTGACACCTATAATAGGGTGTTATCTGACACCATCAACTCCCTCGCACCTGTCCGTGTACAACCCAGAACTTCATACCTGAGGTCCCCATGGTTTGATGGAGACCTCAGGGAGATGAAGAAGATGGGTCAGAGATTAAGAGCGCTGCTGGAGGAAGTCCCGCCTGGAGGTGGACAAACTGGTCCTGCGTGCGCACTACTGTGTGTATCAGGAGGCAATCAACCATAAGAAGGCAGTGTTCCTGTCTAGAGAGATAGCTGCCAGGAGAAACCAACCAGCTTCACTCTTCTGGACTGTAAATAGACTTCTCCATCCTGTCTGTTTGCAGCCTGGGGGGGGGGTTCTTCTAACAAAGATTGTGAGGAGTTTGCTCGATTTTTCTCAGACAGGGTGTCCTTGATCCGGTGGGAGGCATCTTCAGCCAGCAATACTATAGCTGACAGTGGTCGCCAGATGTGTTCAGAGTGCACTCTGCCGAGTTGGGGGGAGTTTAGACCAGTGGAGGTTTGTGAGGTTATCAAGGTGGCAGTCAATTTGAAGCATACCTTTTGTGAGCTGGACCCAGTGCCAATGCATTTCTTAATGAGATGTGTTGACTCTGTTGACCTGGTGTTTGCACCGATTGTACGGTGTTCCTTGCTTCAGGGAGTGTTTCCAGATGCCTTGAAGGATGCTCTGGTAAGACCCCTTTTAAAGAAACCATCTTTGGACCCAGAGATCAAGGCAAATTACCGCCCTATCTCCAACCTCCCATTTTTGGGGAAGATTGTTGAGAAGATGGTATCGCTTCAATTGGAAGAGCACCTCGTGACTCATGAGTTGTACGATCCCTTCCAGTCGGCTTTTCGGGCTAGACATAGCACGGAAACTGCGCTTCTTCGGGTGCAGAATGATCTCCTCAGGGCTAGAGATCGGGGGAACAGGACAATTCTTGTTCTCCTTGATCTCTCCTCAGCATTTGACACTGTGGACCATTGTGTGTTGCTTGTCCACCTTGGGGAGCTGTGTGGACTTACCGGTACTGTCATCGACTGGTTTGAGTCCTTTCTTACCAACAGGAGGCAACGGGTTGTGATGGGAAATTTCTCATCTACACCCTGTCTCCTTTTTTGCGGAGTCCCTCAGGGTTCGGTACTGGCCTCAATGTTGTTCGCAGTGTACATGCTGCCCCGGGGGGGGGGGGATCATTAGGAAGTATGGTCTGAGTTTTCATTGCTATGCTGATGATACTCAGCTATACCTGTCCTTTGCCCCAGGAACATCCAACACAGTGGATGTGTTAAATATCTGTCTGGCCGAGGTTAACGACTGGATGGTCTCCAGCTGGTTGCGACTGAACCCTGACAAGACAGAGGTATTGGTAGTGGAGTCGAACAGAGTCCATTATAGGATGGCCTCTGACTCAGCAACTGGACTTGTTCTTGGAGCAGTGTCATTGAAGGCCTCCTCTTGGGTGCGAAATCTTGGAGTGACTCTGGACAGGAATTTGACCATGGAGGCTCAAATATCTTCCGTGGTCTGCACCTGTTTTTTCCATCTCAGAAACATTGCCAGGATTAAGCCCCTTGTTCCGCCTCTGGACCTCCCTACCTTGATACATGCTTTAGTCACATCTAGGCTGGACTACTGTAATGGGCTCTATCTCGGGGTCTCCAGGGGTTTTCTCCATAGACTGCAGCTGGTGCAAAATGCTACTGCCCGGCTATTGACTGGGCAGAGTAAATTCTGTCATGTTACACCTGTATTGCGCGAATTGCACTGGCTGCCAGTCAGGTGGAGAATCTTCTTTAAGGTGGGTCTTAAGAAACATAGAAACATAGACTTTGATGGCAGATACGGACCGCTAGGCCCATCTAGTCTGCCCATTTCCCTGCCTACAGGATATGCCGCAGATCCTAGTTAACCAACAGCTTATATCTTCCTGCCCCCCACAAGAATTGCCTTATGTCTGTCCCATGCATTCTTGAATTCTCCCACAGTTTTAGACCCCACAACTTCCTCAGGAAGGCTGTTCCATGCATCCACTACCCTCTCTGTGAAATAATACTTCTCACATTGCCCTGAACCGCCCTCCTTCTATCTTTTAAATCGTGTCCCTTGTTCTGCAAGTCTCTTTTTCTGAAAGATGCTACCCTCTTGGACTTTGTTGATTCCCTTGAGATACTTGAAAGTTTCTATCATGTCCCCCTCCCTTCTTTCCTCAAGGGTATACATATTAAGCTCCTTTAGTCTCTCCTCATACGGCTTCTTGCAGATCCAGCACCATTTTAGTTGCCCTCCTCTGACTGCCTCTATCCTGTCTATGTCCTTGCGGAGATGGGGTCTCCAGAACTGGACACAGTATTCAGATGGGGTCTCACCAACTGTCTGTACAGAGGGAAAACAACTTCCTGTTTTCTGCTGTTGATGCCTCTTCCTATACATCCCAGTATACCCCGCCCTCCCTACTGCCTTCTCACATTGCTTGCTAACCTTAAGGTCATCTGATATGATTACCCCAGCTCCCTTTCCTGTTTTGTTGTTGTTACTACCTTCCCACCCATTGTGTATTCTTCTCTGGGTTCTTGTTTCCAGGTGCATTATTTTGCACTTTTTTGCATTGAATCCTAGCTGCCATACGTCTGACCATTCCTCCAACCTTGCCAAGTCCCTTTTCATTCTTTCCACGCCTCCTTGTGTATCAACCCTGTTGCAGATCTTTGTGTCATCTGCAAAAAGGCATACTTTTCCTTCCAGTCCCTCTGCAATGTCACTGATGAAGACATTAAAAAGGACTGGACCCAATACTGAACCCTGTGGTACCCCACTGGTAACCGCCCTTTCTTCAGAGTGAACTCCATTTACAATTACCTTCTGTGTCCTGTTGTCCAGCCAATGTTTTACCCAGGCTACCACCCTGGGACCCACTCCCAGGCTGGTTAATTTGACTAATAATCTTTTGTGTGGAACTGTGTGAAATGCCTTGCTAAAGTCTAGGTAGGCCAGGGTAGGGTCTTCTCACCTATAAGGCCCTACACGGGCAGGGCCCTGGTTACCTGTCAGTCCTCCTGGTACCTATTCCCTCTACCCACCCTCTCCGATCTTCTAGTGGTGGCTTCCTGACCATTCCTAGAGCGAGGTTAAAATCAGCGGGCGACAGAGCCTTTAGTGTTGTAGCTCCCGCTCTATGGAACTCATTGCCAACATCGGTCAGGGAGACCCCCACTGTAGCCATTTTTAAAGTCCGCCAGAAGACACTCCTATTTTTGCACGCATTTGGTGCCTAGAGTAGGCTATTTTATAGGTTGTGATTTATTTTTGAATGTTTTATGTTTTGTGTGTAAATGTTATACAAATTTGTACGGCGCCCAGAGCCTCTGGGACTGGGCATCTTTTAAATAAATTTGCCTTAGCATTTGCCTTTGCCTTACTAGGTGTAGTTTGCACAGGAACAAGTAGGAATGCAAAATAAGTCTCTGGAACAGATAACAAAGATCCCCCATACTGGGATTCACAGTTACAGCTGGAGTACCTCAGCTCCAGGGATGGGGGACATGGCCCAACCTTTTAGGGCAAGTGATGTACACCAGGACCCACTGCTGTTTCCCCCCTTCAACTTTTAGTCCCTCGAGAAGCCCAAGTCAGACTTGCAGAAAAAGTACTTTAGTGATGGCCAACACATCAAGTTGCCAAGTTGATAAATCCTGAGGCAGAGCGGCCCTCCGTGGTTACCAGTTCAGTATTAATGTGTGCCATAGCCACATCCAGATGTGTGAAGACCTCGGATCTCTGACCCTGTGAAGGATAATCAGGCATGCTGGGTAGACCAGAGGGAAGGGTCAGTTCAATTTATGGAACTTTTTCTTCACTGCCAAAAACATTTGTCTCTCCATCTGAAGCTTCCGGGAATAGTCTGAGAAAATGCTGACCCAGTTCTTTTGCACTGTGATAGGGCCCTGCTTCCTCACCACCTCCAGCACTCATTGTTAAACTTGGTAATGTGAGAATGTTACTAGCAGGTGCCTTGGTCTCTCCTCTGGACCAGGCTGGTGTTCCGGTGACCTATGGGCCCGTTTTATTTCCATCAAGGAGCCCTCAGTTAAGTTGAAGAGTTTTTTGGAGCCATGAGCCCATGAAGGCCCCATAGACTCTGCCCTCCATCCTTCTGGCAGGCCTACTATTCAGATGTTACACATCTGCTCTCAGTTCTCATGCTCATCCAAAATATTCTTTAGTTGGTCGATCTCCTTCGAAGCATGTTTAAGAGAGGAGTTCATTTGGGACACAGAGTCTTATTACTCACTTACTCGGGACACAAGTTCATCTAGCCTACCACCGTGCTTCTCCAACATGTCTGCTATGGAGCTCATAGTCTGCTGCAGGTGGGTTGGTAGAGCACTGATGTTTTCAAAATCCACTTTCATTTATGCAGTGAGTTCATATTTTAAGTTTTGTATCAGGCTCTCCAAAGTGGGTTTTACCGAAGGTTACAGCAGCTCCATGACTCATGCAGGTCTTCAGCACCTGTGCAGGAGGCTGCTTGGGTGAGTAATACGTCTGGGTCCGATGCCACGGTTGGTTCCCAGATGGTTTAAAGTTAATCTGAGCTTGCTTTTTGGAGGATTTCACTGAAGATGCCATTCAGAATGTTTGGGAGGCTGCTTGTAGGATGAGAAAAATCAGTAGATCATAGGATGGCTGAAAAATAGAGTGGATGGGCACGGAGCTCCCGAACTAAGCCCTGATCACAGTGCTCGGCTAGGTTATGCTACAGCAGCTTGGCAGAGTGTACTGGACACTAATGTTTGATTTGATATAGGCCTCAGACCAGTAGCACACCCCTTAAAGATGCAGAAATTTAAAAGGAATGTGATTAAATCTGGTGAATTAGTGGGGGTAGAGCTTGCCATCCTTCTGATGTGATTGAATTTTAACTGCCAAAACTTTGACCACCTCTCTAGAATTTGCAAGTCTCTTTGTATCTCCCTAAACCCCTACTCACTGTCTATCCAGCAACAGTGCTTGGTGTAATCTGCAAAGAGACACATCTTCCATGGATTCCTGCATTTAGCGGTTGGCACAAAGCCGTCACTTTGGACTCTGTTGTTAGGGGCTTTGCCCCAAACCCTCATCGTGGGGGCTCTGCCTCCACCCCCATAACAAAGTAATAAACTCCTAGCCAGAGTTGACCTACAGAAAGCAATCTGCATCTTGAGCATGTGAAGCTCGGAGCAGGGTCCCTCTCCCTGGCCCACAGTGAGAATGTCTTCACTCCAGGTGGACCTTCAGTTGTCCCTCATTTTGGTGACACCTCTGGATGTACAGCTTATGACTTCAAGCTGTGAGGAGTGGGTTCTCATCAGCAGGGCCCCTTTGGCTGCCCAAGCAGGTTTGGAGGCACCCTTTACACTATTATCCATCAGACTGACTCTGGTTCACCTGGTCTGTTTCATAGGCTCATGTAGGCTGGATGAGTGCCTCAGTGGCCGTTTCTCTCCTCCTCTGATTTTGGGTGCCTAGTTGTAGAGACATCACTCACAACCCTCAAAAGCATTCCTGTTAGAAGGACAGAGCGAAAGCTTCCTCCAAATTGGAATCTTTTCCTCTTCCTTCGATATCGACCCTAAATTAAAGTAGCCCAGCCATCACTAACCAAAATATCCTTCAGCCTGAAGGGAAAGCAACCTAGGCCTTGGATCCCCAGAGGTTTCCTCCTCAAAGGTTTTTTTTCCTCTCATCTGTGCTGGTGGTCATAATATTAGGTAGGGTTAGTGCTTTCATAGGTTCCATAGGTAGGTTCCGCTGTTAGATGGAGTCGGATGGTGGTCCTGGATGTTCCCTCGCTCCTTAGGAAGTACTGCCACCTGCTTCAAGTCAGATTCCAATCCATTAATTATTCCTAGTTATCTCCTGTCTCTCTCTCCCATCCTATCCATCCACATCTATTAACCTTCATTCTTGTCCTCAATATCATTCTAACTCCTTGCTTCCCTAGATGCTCAATGCCCTTTTTTGGATACTCCTGTTGGACTTCTTCCTAAGCTACCTTTAGCCAATGAAATCATTCCTGCAGGACCTATAGGGTGAAACCCTCCTCTTGGGTTCCTCGCCGTTGTACCCCTACAGGGTGGTATATCACATAGATGGAGAGGCAAACAGCCACACTGCACCTAATTTGCATAAGCATACATCATACCAAGTTGTGTAAGCACACTGAATTGCAAGTCTACACCTGCAGTTCAATGGAAGGAGAAACAAACCACTCCCCCATCAGGCCTTTAAAGCCACTCCTCCTGACTAGTCCAGGATCATTTCTTTCATTGCCCCACCATCCTCCATTCCTCTTCCAGTGGCTCATCTCTCTTTCCCATGGGCTTCTCCCTAAGCTACCTTCAGCCAAGGGGATCATTCCTGCGGCACCTATAGGGGTGAAACCCTCCTCTAGGGTTCCTTGCCATCATACCCCTACAGGGTGGTATATCCCATGGATAGAGAGGTGAACAGCCACAGTGTATCTAAGTCACACAAGCATACATCATACCAAGCTGCGTAAACACATTGAAGTACCATTTATAGTACATTGGCCAAAATGTCATTGACACCAGAGGTAGGAAAACACATCTCATCCAGGATTTTAAAAATGACACATGTCAGGCTTATGAAGTGGTGTGGAAAAATGGCTATGTTGAAAGTTTGGAGTCAAAATATATTTTGTTTTATTGAAAAATCTTTATTAATAACAAATGTACACACATCAGTAAAATTCAGCAGAAAACTGTCAACACTAATCCAAAATGTTACATAGTAGGATATGTAAAAGAAATGGAACAAATAAAACAACACTATTTCACATACAACTTCTCATGAACAAAAAATCAAACAATGCCTCCCCACCCCGACCCACCCAATCCTCCCTCCCACAGATGGAAGATACAGGACCAACAATGACCAAAAAGTGGGCATAAGGATACATACAAAGAATGGAAAATCAGTTGATAATGCCCATCACAACATTCTGAATGTCCATTATATGAGAAAGACCTCTCCAAGGCCTTCGATACAGTATACCATGCACTACTAATACACCAACTACTGAATGCCGGGCCATCACCTGACTCTTCTCTCTGGTTTAAAAGCTACTTAGAAAACCGGTCGCAGAGAGTACAAATTGTGTACGCTCTTTCTGACACCCTGCCTGTTCGCTTGGGTGTCCCACAGGGATCCATACTGGGCCGCCTCCTTTTTAGCCTTTTCTTAAACTCCCTCCCTTACCACTGCTCTGAGCAGATCATACTATATGCCAATGATGCTGTTGTATTTTCCACTCACAAAGATCCAGCAACTCTTCAACACAACCTTCAACTTGGTTTCAGTTCTGTAGAGACATGGTTTCCTAATCATAAACTGGTCCTCAATGACAAGAAAACCAAATCTATGCTCTTCTGCAGCTCTCATAACCAACACAAGCTACACCACTTGGCTATCTCCACCACCCATGGGAACACTCTAGATCAGGTGGGGTCCTTCAAATACTTAGGGATACAGCTTGACCCTAATCTCTCCTATGGACTTCATGAAGATAATGTAGCTAGAGCCGCTAATACATGGCTTGGTCTCCTCTACAAACACAGATCACACCTCACGCCAGAAGCTTTGAAGGCTGCAGTCCTGAGCTCTGTGATCTCTGTAATAGACTATATGAACATACGAAATTTGCCAGCAGATAAAGGCCTAGAGGTCTATCAAGTCTGCTTGAATGAGCCCCTAGCACCCCTTATTCTGCAGCTGCCCCTCCCTTCCACCCTTCCCCTTCATTAACCCTCCCCCTTGTCCTGTCCCATCCTCATTTGAAGCAGTCCACTGTTCTACTGCATACCACTTCAGCAGTTAAGGCATTCCACCCAGCCACCACCCTCTCTGTAAAAAAGTGTCTCCTCATCTACCTCCTGAACCTTCCTCCCTCCAGTCTCATATTATGGCCCCTGGTGGCCCTCCCCTCCCTTACTTTGAACAGCCCCTCTGTACCCATTTTGTTTATTCCTTTCATGTATTTAAAGGTTTCAATCATGTCACCCCTGTCTCTCCTCTCCTCCAGTGAGTACATGTTCAACTCCTTCAACCTCTTCTCATATGATAAGTCCCCCAGTCCCTTGGTCATCTATGTCACTCTGCGCTGCACCCCCTCCAGTAACTTAATGTCCCTCTTCAGATACAGACGCCAGTACTGCACGCAGTACTCCAGGTGTGGTCTAACTAATGACCTATACAGTGACAGAATCACCTCCTCCCTCCTCGAGGATATACCCCTTGCAATACAACCCAGCATTTTGTTGGCCTTTGTAGCTGCCCTCCTACATTGTGCCGAGTTGTTCACTGACCCTGTAATGAGCACACCCAGATCCTTCCCCTCCTCTGTCTGGGCTAGCTGCACTCCCCCAGCTGGTAACTTCTCCTTGGGTTCTTCATCGCAAAATGCAGCACCTTGCACTTTTTGGCATTAAAGCCCAGTTGCCAGGTGTCTGACCAAGTTTCAAGCTTTGCCAGACCATCCTGCAACCCCTGCCATCCCCCTAGGTCATCCACCACCGCGCCTACCTTGGTATCATCAGCAAACAGACTGATCTTGTTCTTGATGTCCCATGATATGTCTGCAATGAATATCCCAAACAACACTGGTCCCAACACCGAGCCCTGTGGAACACCGCTCGTCACTGCCCTTGGGTGTGAGAGCTCCCCACCCACCACCACCCTCTGTTGCCTTCTCTGCAGCCAGTTTCCTACCCATCTCACCAGTTTTGCAACCGCCCCTGTGCCTACTAACTTCCTTCCCAGCCTTCCATGTGGCACTGAGTCGAATGCCTTACTGAAGTCCAGATACAGGACATCCACTGCATGGCCCCTGTCCAGTTGCCTAGTTACCCAGTCATAGAATTGCCAGGTTGGTTTGGCGGGATCTGCCACTGTATGAAGCCATGCTGTCTGCTGTCCTGTAGTCCTTTGTCCTCTAGGAGGCCACCAGCCTCTCCTTCAGGATAGTCTCCATTAGCTTACCCACGATGGATGTGAGGCTCACTGGTCTGTAGTTTCCCAGTTCATCCTTGGGGCCACTCTTGTGGAGGGGCACCACATGAGCCATCCTCCAGTCCTGAGGTACACACCCCAAATGTAGTGAGGCATTAAATAGGTCTGCCAAAGGTCCGGCAAGGACCTCTTCCAGCTCCTTCAGTACCCTGGGGTGGATGCCATCTGGGCCTGGCGCCTTGTCCACCCTCAGTGCCTTCAAACGCTCTTGAACTCTGCTCTCCTTGATTTCCCCATCTGTCACCACTTCCCACCCTGCTTCTGCCATTTCTCCCACCTTGGGTGTCACCCCCCTCTTCTCCTTAGTAAATACTAAGCAGAAGTACTCATTTAGTGCTTCCACCTTATCGCACCCTGCTTCCACCCAAAACCCCTTCCTTCCTAATCCTTACTATGTGGTCCTTACAGCTAATTTTCTCCCTGATGTACCTAAAGAAGTCCTTCTCCCCCTTCTTAATGCCTTGTGCCAGCCTAAGTTCCGTAGATGCTTTGGCTCCCCTTACTGCCCTTGTCACCTCCTTCGATTCTGTCAAGTACTCCTCCCTGTCCTCCCCCCTCCCTGTTCTCTTATACTTCCTAAAGGCAGCTCTTTTCCTCCTTACCTTTTCCATGACATCCTTGTTAACCAGATTGGTTTCTTAGCCCTAGCCTTCTTGCTCTGGGCTTTGCAGCAGGTTTTGGTTGCCTCCACTATCCTCAGCTTTATGAGCTCCCACCTCTGGTTAGTGTCCATACTAGATTGAATTCTGGCCAGGTACCCTTTTACCACTTCCCCCATCCTCCCAAAGTCAGCCCTCCTGAAGTCCAGCACTATTGTGACAGATTCCACTCCTTCCTTGCCCATATCCAATGTGAGCCATACTGAGTGGTGGTCACTCCCTGACAGCGGTTCCTCCACTGTAAGTTCTCTCACAAAGTCCCCATTTGCCAGCACAAGGTCAAGGGTATTCCCTAACCTGGTTGGTTCACTGACCATTTGCAGCAGGAAGCTGTCCTGGAAGGCATCCAGCAGTACCTGCTCCCTTCTGTTCCTGGTTGTTGGGGTGCTCCAGTCCACTCCTGGCATGTTGAAGTCCCCCACAATCACCATACTACCCTTCTCGCAGGTCCTGTTGATCTGTCCCGCTAGTTCCCTGTCTAACTCCTCCATCTGAGATGGTGGCCTGTACACCACTCCCATTCTAAGAATCCTATTCTTGGAATCCTGGATTTGCATCCAAAGTGACTCCGTACTACCCTCCTCTCCTTCCTCCCTTACACACTTCAGTCATTCCTTCACATATAGTGCCACCCCCTTTCCCAATCACCCTGTCCCTATGAAATAACCTGTACCCTGGTACAGACAGGTCCCAGTCATTGTATTGGGTGGCCCATGTTTCCGTGATGGCTGCAATGTCCACCTCTCCCTCTGCCATGAGAACCTCTAACTCAGCAGTTTTCCTCCCAAGGCTCCTAGCATTAAGGGTAACCACCTTCCACCCTCCCCCCATGAGACTATGGTCTCATAATTTATGGCTTAGCCACAACCACAACTCTTAGACACCTCTCAACTGCCTTAAATAAGGCATGTTGGCTCATCACTTGTGCTCACCATCTCACCCACACATGTGACCTGTACACTCAGACCGGCTGGCTCTAACTATCAAACCGCATAAAGTTTCTCACCTGCTCCATGATGAAAAAAATCTACCTTAGCCTTGCACCTTCTGGGGTCTCAACTCTGTTACAACACCAAATTAACAAATGGTGTCTTAGGAGATCCATGCTACAGCTACTGAAAGTCCCCCACTGTCACACTTCACAGGGACAACGCTCTTTTGCTTACTGAGCACCAGTCTGGTTCAGTGGCCTCAGCCCCACCGTCTCCTCTGCCCCAACAATTGGTATGTTTAAAACTAGGCTCCAGGACTATCTCACTACCAACTGCTGCTGTGACTGCCCAACTTAACCTTGTTTCTCCACTTCCCTTCCTGCTCTAGTGGTTCCCCCATCCCCTCCTCACTGGATTCTACCCTCACATCTTGGTATACCCAATGCTGCACTTTTCACCCTCTCCCCACCCTACCTACATTCCTTCTCCTCCTCTTCCCCCTTCCCTCTCCCTATGACTCTGGCACTTCTTATCTGTTGTCTGTTTTCTCTGACAAATGCCGCTGGCTGCCTTGTTACAATGCTACCCTTGAATTGTATAAATCTGTACTCTGTTTGCAATGTCCACATTGTTGTAATGTCTGTCTTGATGTTCCCCATAATTTGTATTTCTCTGACGTGGAACCTTTGTAAAACAGCCAAGACTCAAAGGTATTTGCAATCCTCGACTTGATAAATAAAAATAAAATTAAAAAGAGTAGTAACAATGAATAAGGTAGGGTGCTACCAGGGAACACTAAATCTGCAAGTGGCAGATAATCAAAAATATTCAAGTAGTTAAAGAGCAGCTGACGCCTTCAGGACAACTTTAAAGAGCAGCTGACACCTACAAGAGAACTTTAACAAAATATGACATTTTGAAAAAGTTCAGCTTGTATTTCACATTAGTTCTTTACTCCTCCTCCTCCCCATTATTTATTGCTGAGGTTATTTCCATGAAAACAGGCTTTTTTCTCCTAAAGAGTTCATCTATTTTTGTTGCTGTTTCCCGACCTGACATCATAATGCACTGCTTGTGACATCACAGTTACTCTCATGGCAACAGATTGTGATGTCACAGAACATTATGACTTAGGAAGTAAGCTATAGAGGTAGATTAATTTTAAAGTAACTGCAAGGGATAAAAATAATGTATTCATGCTCATTTTCTCAGTAATAAATAATGAGGAAAAATCTAGAATATACTCTATATGGACTACAAGCAGAATTTTACCTAATTATTATGTTTTTCAGAGTTTTCTTTGAGACGACAATTGCTCTTTAACAAACCATAATATTTAGACACATTTCAGCTTATGTTTCATGTTAGTTCTAGATTCCTCCTCCCTATTATCTAGCACTGAGTTCATCTGCATTAAAACAAAATCTTTGTTCCTGAAGAGTTCATCTACCCTGTTGCTTTCTCCCTACCTAAGGTCATATGCACTGCTTGTGACATCACAGTTACTCTCACAGCAACAAATTGTGATGTCACAACAGAGGATCATAGCTTGAAGGAAGGAGTGTGCTACTGAGGCAGATGAACTCTAACAGAAAAAGATCATGCAGTCATGCAAATTTACTGAGTAATAAATAATAGGGAAGAGAACTATATAGACTATATATGGAATGCGAGCTGAATTGTACCTAATTATTATGTTTTTCAGAGTCTTCTCTGAGGCGTCAGTAGTACTTTAAGAGGACATATATAGGCTCCCAGATATTCTGATATCTTGAAATCTATTTGTCATACTAGCTATAAGCCGCTCTGCCTGTAATGTGAAAAGTATCTCCATGTACCATTCACAGAGGCATAGAAACATAACATAAAACATAGACTTTGATGGCAGATAAGGACGACTTGGCCCACCTAGTCTGCCCATTTCCCTACCTACTAGATATGCTGCAGATCCTAGTTAACCAACAGCCTATTTCTTCCTACCCCCCCCCACAAGAATTGCCCTATGTCTGTCCCATGCACTCTTGAATTCCACACTGTTTTTGACCACACAACCTCCTCAGGAAGGCCGCTCCATGTGTCCACCACCCTCTCGGTGAAAAAAATATTTCCTCACTTTGCCCCTGAGCTGTCCTCCCTCTATCTTCAAGTTATGTCCCCTTCTTCTTGCACATCTCTTTTTCTGAAAGATGCTACCCTCTTGGACTTTGTTGATTCCCTTGAGGTACTTAAACATTTCTACCATGTCCCCTCCCCCCCCCCGGCCCTCCTTTCCTCAAGAGTATACATATTAATATATTCAATAAATGTAGGGATATGCTGATCAAGCCAAGGTTGCAGAATAACTTTCTTGGCACAGCCCGAAATGAGAGCCACACACAGCCTTTGGTTACCAATTAAGTTATTCCCATAGCCTCTCAATAAACAGACCTCAGGGAGAAATGTGTCAGACAGCCCAAGTAGATTCACTCATAACTGAATGGATTCCCAGAAGGGAGTAACTTTTTCACAGGACAAGAGAATATGAAATGATGTGCTGGGTTCCTTATTGCATCTGGTGCAAATGTTAGAGGGAAGTTTACCCATTCTTTGTAATTTATCAGGGGTATAATAAAGATTATGCAGGACCAGAAATGGCAGAAAACGGTATTTGTCCCATTTTATGTATTAATTTAAATGTTTGCAAATTTGGGGCTAATTTCAGGGGGGGATCAGTTTCCAAGAAAACCTGGTCCCAGTAGTAAAATGTTTGGCCTTTTTTATTAGTTAAAAGCTTGTGTAGGCTATGGTAATAATAAGAGATGACATAAGAAGTAGGAGTGAAAAGGGCAAGGGGCGGACGTGAAGCCTGTAAGGACTGTCCTATTGGCCAGTGCCAAAGTGATGTAATAGCATTCTTCAACCCAAAAGAAAGTCACACTGGGTTGAGGTGCTAGGTCAGTTCAAATACAGACACTCACAGGAAGTCCTGCATTCTCCAACGTGAATAAAAACGCTGCACGCTTAAATTCCATAAAGTGCAAAGCTTTATTGACGTGCAAGTGCTCAAGCATTCCTTGACTAGTTTCGAATGCATGTCCTTTATCAGAAGACATGACATGGCCCTGCACCATCTTTGTTGCCCTTCTTTGAACTGCCTCCACCCCGTAAGGATGTAGACAGGGTGGAGGCAGTTTAAAGAAGGGAAACAAAGATGGTGCAGGGCCTGCACAAAAAGTCATATGAGGAGGGACTGGAAACCTCAATATGATACCCTGGAGGAGAGGAGAGACAGGGGAGATATGATAGAAACCTACAAATATGTAAAAGGCACAAACAGGGTAGCAGAGGGTAGCAACTTTCAGAAAAGGAGATGTCCAGGAATGAGAGGGAATGGCATGAGGTTGGAAGTGGCAGGACCATTACCAGTATTTTCATAAGGGGTTATTTTTTGTAGTCTATGACTTTCTTAAAAGTCGAGGTCAGCCCCAGAAGCCCATGGGTTCTAGATGCTCTTCGGTGAATGTTCTGGCTTATTTTGAAGCTAAATGACTAATATCTTAGCTCTCCTCCACCCTGCTCTAAAATTATGATGTGTCTGGCTAAAGGGTGAAAAATATTATATATTTATATATTATACTTTCATGGTCGTGCCAGTATAGTTAGAGTGAAACTGCACTTCTATGTTAAAGTCCAAACTTTGAACCTTAATAACTTTGGAGCCGTTCAATGGATCTGCATGAGCTTTGGCATGCATAATCTCGATGTATAGTCTCTTGATCTGCTAGATTCTGTGGGAATCCATCAAGTGGTTTCTGAGATACTTATAAAGTGTTGAAACAACAGAAAAATCGAGACCTGCTTGAGATTTCTTTCTACATCTCAAAGAAAGGCTTTATGTTGTGGGCTGAAATTTTCAGGGTAGAATGCCATTGGATCACAGATGTGCTTTTTGAAGGTTTGGTGATAAAATATTAATCTGTTCAAAAGTTATGACATTTAAAAATTTCCCATTATTTCTTATGGGAAAATGAATACGTCAGGCATGAAAAATACTATTGTTCAAACAATACTGTATTGTGCGAACAATACCAGCCTACTGTGTGCACAATACAGTATTGTGTGAACAATACCAGGTTCTTTTTGAAAAAAAGCCTCATACCGTGTGCATGATAGGACTATTGTGCAAAAACTTCCAGCTTCTTTTCTCAAAGAATGCTGGTATTTTTTGCACTGTTCCCTGTGTTGCTTCCACCATCTTGTTTCCCCGCTTAGCAAGAAACTTGAAGTCCCGAACCTTTTCAACACAAAAAAAAAAAAGAAATCAGAAAAAAGCTAAAGAGAGCCCCATTAGGTGTATTTGTTTTATAAACTGAACCCCAACCATTTTTGGGGGGGTCCAGCTTATAGAAAATGACTTGTAAGACATTCTCTGTATGAGAAGAGCGGCATTTCCTTGACTTTTGCAGCCACAGGTGGACCTCATGCTGCTGTCTGCAGAGTCAAGGAAGAACTGCCAAAATGAGGTGACCAATCCCCATGTCGGGATGTATCCTCCCCTACACACACACACACACACACACACACACACACACACACACACACACACACACACACATATTTGTTACACTGGAAGCCCACCCCAGTGAGCCTGCATTATTTAAAATCCTGTGAAAAAAGGAAACTGTCCCCCAATGTTTTTTCTTTGATGCAGAATCCTGCATTGGAATGTGTGCTCAATGCAGGATGCTGCATCAAAGGTGTCTGCCCTTCACTGACATTGGGGTGCCCAATCCCCTTGTTAGTGTGTATCCCTCCCTATATTGTGGCACACTGGGAGCCTTCCCCAATATGCCGATATATGTTTAATTTTTTTTAAATATATACTTTCCGACACTGCGATGCCCACTTCTGATGTCGGATGACCCTCCCCCAGCCCACTCTTATTTCCAATGGAGGTGCCCAATCCCCCTGTCAGTATGATAACCACCCAAACTTATGTGGCACACTGGGAGCCCACCCCAGTGTGCCCAGTGCACAGAAGAAAACCTGTACAAAAAGAAAACTGTTCCAATCATTTTGTTTTAATATCTGTAATAGAGGAAACCTTCCCTCATAGTTTCCCCAGTCTGACTCCCCATCCCCACCCTCCCTCCATGCATCCAACTACCTGCACCCCCCTCACCCATACTTACCATCCAGAGGACAGGTTTGGTGATTTCCCATGGACTGGGAACACATCTGCACTCTTCAAAGTTTAACCACAAACTGAAGAAATCAAGGTAAGCCTTATAATAATAACAATAAAACTTTATTTATACCGTGCCTTTCTTACAATCAAGGCACCTTACAATAAATTACAGATATGCCTGTTTCTTGTATTACATAGATACATAGACAGTGTCGGCAGATAAGGGTCTATGGCCCACCCAGTCTGCCCATTTGAGCTTGTAAGTTCAGTTTATGTTTTCCTAGAAGTCTGTTGCCCCTTACCCCTGACTTCCAGAATTCCTTTATGTCTATCCCATGCATTCTTAAATCCCGTGATTGTTTCAGCCCCCACCACTTCCTCTGGCAGGGTGTTCCACTTGTCCACCACCCGTTCTGTGAAGAAATTCTTCCTCATGTTTCCTCTGAACCGTCCTCCCTCGAACTTCATCCCATGCCCTCTAGTCCTGGAACATCTTTTTCACTTAAAAATAGTGTATTCCTGCACCCTGTTCCTCCCTGTGAGATACTTGTATGTCTCTATCATATCCCCTCTCTCCCTCCTCTCCTCCAGGGAGTACATGTTCAGTTCCTTCAACCTGTCTTCATAGGACTTGTGATGCAATCCATGCACCATCTTTGTTTCCCTCCTCTGAACCTTCTCTACCCTGTCTATGTTCTTACGTAGGTATGGTCTCCAGAACTGTACACTGTACGCCAGGTGGGGCCTCACTAGTGTCTTGTATAGTGGAATTATGACCTCCCTTTTCCTGCTGGTGATGCCCCTGCCTATACATCCCAGCATCCTATTTGCTTTACCTGCTGCCTTGTCGCACTGTTTCCCTACCTTCAGGTCATCAGAGATGATAACCCCAAGATCCCTTTCCTGCTTGGTGCATGCTATATCCTCACCCCAACTGATATATTGTGCCAGGGTTTTTGTGCCCCATATGCATTATCTTGCACTTTTTGCATTGAATTTCAACTGCCAAACCCCTGACCATTCTTCAAGTTTCTGCAGGTCCTTCTCATTCTGTCTACACCCTCTGGTGTGTCTACTCTGTTACAGAGCTTTGTGTCATCAGCGAACAGTGAAATTCTGCCTTCTAGGTTCTGTGCAATGTCACTGATGAAGATGTTGAATAGGACCGGTCCCAGCACTGATCCCTGTGGTACCCCACTGGTCACTCTTCCCTCTCTGGAGTGACAGCCATTTACCACCACCCTCTGTGTCCTACCACCAAACCAGTTACCTACACACCACACTACTGTCCCGCCCACACCCATATTCCCCAGTTTGTGTAATAGTCTTCGATGTGGCACAGTGTCAAAGGCCTTGCTGAAGTCCAAATAGGCCATGTCCACTGCCCTCCCCTGATCCACCTCCCTAGTCACCCAGTCAAAAAATTCAATGAGGTTGGTCTGACATGACTCCCCTGGTGAAACCATGCTTCCTTGGGTCCTGTAGTCCATTGACAACCAGATGTTCCACCAATCTCTCCTTCAGTAGTGCTTCCATGATCTTTCCCACTACCGAGGTGAGGCTGACTGGTCTGTAGTTCCCTGCTTCCTCTTTGTTCCCGCTTTTGTATAAGGGGACTACATCTGCTGTCCTCCAGTCTTTGGGTACCTCCGCTGTATTTTCTAGAATAGTCTCTGCATAACTGGGGATACAACCTGTGCTAGAGCTTGGTAGAACTCTGCTGTTAGTCCGCCCCCCGCCATGCTTTTTTTTTCTTAGAGACAGGATGGCTGCTTTTATTTCCTCATTTGTGATTTTCTGGTCTAAGGCTGTGGCCTGTGCTGGGGTAATTTTAGGGAGGTTCAGTTTCCCTAGGAAGACTGCAAGTGCCTCAGGGTTATTGTTCCCAGTTGTGGTGTAAAGTTGGGTACAAAAATCTGGGCTGTAGTGATTTGATCTACTCAGTTCTAGAGTTGCACAGCTGCTCCTGAGAAATACACTGCTACAAATGAACTTAAAACATAGGTGATTGTATAAATAGTTAATGGACGCCTACTCAGAAATTTAAAAAGCGTGCAAAGTCAAGCCTCTCACTGCATATTGCCATTTTTTTATTAGTTTTTTTATTACGCTTTTGCCATGTTCAGGGTTGGGCTAGAGGGGTCAGGTACAAAATGGCACGCTCCTCACAAGTGCTACTTTGCAGGGTTCAACTGATTTCACGTCGGCTGCATAGAGAAATGAAATGATATATGCATCCTCCATGCAGCATATTTTTGAACATGTGTGGGGGGGGGTTTCTTTGTCTCTTTACTTTTGTGTGTTTTAACAATCAAAGTGATCATAGCGATCAGGCTAGCTGCCCCCCCCCAAAAAAATGGAGCTCATTTCATCAGAGAAGACCCTCCTGTCTTCCCCGATCTTTTGTCTCGCTTCCTGCCATTGTAGAGATAAACATGTAATATAAGATGCTGCATCATAATATACCATCTAGAGGTATATACCCACAAAGGGGTAACTTCATGCCTCTTGCATGTCTTTACTTAATATGAGAGAGAAGGACAGAGGGCAGAATTACATATAGAAATGTTAATGCTGAATCTGAATACTCAAATCTATAGTGAGAACCACCACCCTTGTATTCATGTTCTGTTGTAATACTGTGATGTTGTATGATGTAATGATAGTGCTGTTTTTAGATGTTACATTTTCTATTATACAGGTTATAATGATTCATTAATTAGGTTGCTAGAAACTCCTCCATAGACTTCTTCCGCAGCACCATGAAGGGATAGATCAGCCTTACCAGACTGTGGAATAGAATCATAACCCAATAGATCAGCAGTGATAGATTACCCATCCATGTTCTGAGAAAGACACTGTTTTTCTTAATTGTTTGTCTCTGTGCTTCTCTCCCCCCCCCCAAATAAAGTGACCACAGCAATGCACTGTGGTTTGGGGGGGGTAGAGAGCCCAACTCAGCTTCAAGGCTACACGCTAGAAGAAGCAGAAATCAGAATTGACGAGACACTTAGAATAAGAAGCTTGTCAGTGCTTTATACACTGCACACCTTTCTATAATATTCTGACACCTATAATACTTAAAAGTTAAATAGTCACAACACCTTCACATGGGTGCTCACAGAGGGCTTTGGATGAGGGCTCTCATCCCGCCCACAATCTATGAGGACTCCAATAAGGTAAAGTAAAAATGTAAAGAATTCGGACACAATCCGAGATACCATTGTATAGTATGAAGATACGACCAACAAATTCTTGCTAGTTCATAAAAAGATAGGTAAATAGAAAACATTCTCTGTTATGCAGGTGGTTACAGAAAATTGTGAAGCCAAAAACCTAGATGTACAACTATGAGACTTAAACTACTGGTAACGGCTGAGGGGGTGGCAGGGTCAAGAACAGCTGCATGTTTCTCATTGCAATTCATCCGCTCAGCATACCCACCTTAAAAAACAAAATGACAGATTTGAAACTACATAACTAGAATGTAAGGGGGTTGAATTCACCAATAAAGCATAGGCAGGTTGTGACCCACCTCAAAAAACTACACTCACAGGTAGCACTACTACAGGAGACAAAGCTATCTCATGATGAATCCACCAAGTTAGCTAGAGAATGGGTGTGTCTAGAAGTTCACAGTCTGGCCCAATCTTAGCGAAGGGGTCTCATTTCTCATTCATAAATTGTTATCATGGAATCTAATGAAAATCTAAACATGACAAAGAAGGTCGATGGCTTCTTTTAGCCCTATTCAAACACCTCAGGGCTCACTTGTGATTGGAAACTTGTAGCCCAAACATAGACTCCCCCCAATTCTTCCATTATCTAGCGGCACAAACAACAGCTTTCAATGATCAAAATGTTCCAATGCTGCTTGGGGGAGATTTCAACCTGGTATTGGACACAGACATTGACAGAAGCAGAGGCATCATTGAACCTCAGACTAGGGCTGCTAGAGCGGTCAAATTGTGGATGTCAGACGTTGCACTTACTGATGCCTGGAGAACATTGAACCCAGGAATTAGAGACTACACTTGCCATTCAAGCAGACATGGAACATATAGCAGGATAGATATGTGGCTCACCTTGTCCAAAATCACTAGTATGATAACAGCAGTATCCATTAAACCCCTCATTATATCAGACCACACTCTGCTTCAGTTACACATATTACATGGCTCGGTAAGCCACAGATCAACTAACTGGAGGATGGATCCCCTACTGTTACTAGATTCTGAATTCAGCCCATGGCTCAACAAAGCAGACAAGGATTTTTTCAAAATAAATGACACAGGGGATGTCTCAATGGCCACCTTATGGGAAGCTTTCAAGGCTATAGCGCGGGGACATTATATCCTATGCTGCTTATACACGCACGAGGAGAGAACACAACCTCAAAGATATTGAAAATAAACAAACAGCCTTAGAGCAACAATGCAAATCAAACCCAAAGGCATCACCAAAGTCCCCTCTGTATAAAGAAATGTTGAAAATAAGGAATGGAATTAACTCCCCAACAGCAAGGAAAGCGGAAATTGCAGTTATGCATCTTAAACACAAATATTGGGAAGGAGGGGAAAATGTGGAAACTAGTGTCTTACAGACTGAAAAACAGCAGGCCAAGAGACACATTAATACCCTCAGGGATACAAATGGTATAAGTCATACGTCAGAAAAAGAATGAATGGCTTAATGAAGGATTTAATACAAGCAAAGCTTGTGACCCCTCCCGTTATTTAGAGTACACTGAAGCCAATTTGTAACATGTACTGTATTTAAAAAAAACACAGTTTAGGTATGTGAAAGTCATTCAGCTGTTCAGCATTTAGTTCCCTCCACATTTCAATACTTCTGCTGCTGCTAGAGGGCCTGCACTACAATATGCATTTTACTGCACTCTCATTTTGATGCCACACAACATCATGCAAATCTGCATCCATTTCTTTATTTTGTACCACACTGCACCAAGATAGTGGCAAAATGCATGGATATAATGGTACCCATGCTAGGGACAGAGGGCAGAGAAGAGCTGACAGACACTGAGGTACATGCTTGGAGCTCCAAGTCCGACACATTATGGGGGGAGATAAAAAGCCACCAAGAGCCTCATTGCTCATCAACTCTATGAATGTACAACTCTTAGGGAGCACAACTTGCCCAAGAAAAGGCCCCAGTTCCCTTCTCCCATACCATAGGAGAATGAACCGAGGTGCATCGCAGAATACCTGAAGCACCGCAGAATGTGTTCTCAATCCCTGTATCCAAGCTTGTTCAACAGTCGGTTAGATCACTCCCCTTCTCAGCTGAACTCTGGAGGTTGCGGCCCAGCGCAGTTGTTCTGGCCACTGCTACACCTTCCCTATGCTTCACTATGTCACAGGCCATTTCTGTCCCTCTGTCTTCCCCCACCCATACTGTATGTACTGTGTGTTGCTGCTCCCACCACTGCTCAAGGAGTTGTGCACCTGCACTTGCCAAATTCATGACCAGATGCCTGGAAGAGTAACAATTGCCATCTAGGTCACTGGCTTGTTTTGTTTAAATGAAAGTTTTCATTCAGAGGCTTTCTATTTTGAAGACTAAAATAACCAAAACACATCACTGATCCAAAGGGCATCTCCACAGAGGAGACAATCACCAAATGTGCTCAGTGGTTTATTTCCTGATCCCCACGCCTGATTCTCTTCCCCCTTGTCAGTTACATGCCACGACCACCCTCCTACTGCATATAAAAAGTCACGGCAAGCAGACAGCTGTGCAATATACAACAGCAAGTCCATAGTGCTGCTCTGCCTGCCCTGCTTACCTTAGAATTCAGACAGGCCATGGCCGCTGAGCTGCCGCCACCACTTTTTGGGGTGGGTTGGAACAGAAGCCACTGCTTATGCTGAATTTACAGGGAAACATGCCAGAAGTCGGAACAATAATGTATGCAGCATTACCTTTGCGAAACTAACAATAAATGGTCATACTTAAAAGGACACTGAAAACCTGTTTTGCATCATATTACTTCTAGGTAACACCCCACATTTTGTGATTGCTTACCTTCTCCAAAATGTATTGATGTTATTTGTTTTGTCTGTCTGCTTGTTTAGTAGAACAGAAATGCATGCTAACATATTTTTAAGCAAAAAGCACAACAAGGTGTGTGTTATCGTATAATAACATCACTCCTGGGGTGGGTTGAAGCACGAGACGAAGCTGAGTGCTTCCACCACCCCAGGAGTGACATCATTACATAATAACACACACCTTGGAGTGCCTTATTGCAATTATACGACTCGATAATAGTGTTTTTAGTCAATTTTTTGTGTTTCTGAAGAGACAACAGTGATCAAATAATCCAATAAATCAATACAGCGATGTGATTGTGTAATAACATCACTGTCTCAGGCACCTACAGACCAATCAGAATAAAGGAAATGTCCTTGCCATTGTATAATTATAAACAACTTTGACTTCTTTCAAATACTATAACTATTCTTATTGAATACTTCCTGAACATTAGAAACACCTCTAAACAGTGCATTCACTCATTGTGCAGTAGCCTTCTAAACTCCCACTGCATCATGAGTGGCTAGACTATGTTGGGGATATTCCCAAGTCCAGGAAAGATGCAATGGGAGTTGATCAAGGAATGTAAACAAACCTGTTTTTGTGTGGTAACACCAGTATGGTGAGCAGTCTGTTTTTCACTTTTTTTACTTTCTTTTTATTGTTTTCACAATAAGCAGTAACATTTGGTATAATCATCTGTCAGGTATCAAACCAAGATTATTAAATACATCAAATGTACAATTAGTATATTTAGAGCCTAGACAGTTTGGATTCAGGATAAGGGGGAAAAACTATATAAGGTTATTATATAATTAATAAAACTAAAATAAGCTACAACAAACTAAGGCTTTTGGGGGCAAGTACTTAATGTTTAAATCCCCCCCCAAAAAAGAGGTAAACTCAACATTCAAAGTTGATATGTCCCCCACTCCACAATCTTAATATTTCTAGAATAGTAAGCACCTTTAGTACAATCTGCAGCACTATTTTACCAAACATTTAAACCATTTAAATCTTCTTTCCATCTCTGATAACAGCATAGCAAGAACTTCAGTTCTAATGTAATGGTAACAGAAAATCTTCAGATTCATAATGTTCAATCAGGTCTCAACATCTGAGACTGAGTCACTATTGTTCCGATCTTTGGAAGATTTAAACTCCCTTGAGATTAATTCGACTTTTTTACCTGCTTCTAGAGAGTCTGTGAATTGGTAAGTCTTTCCACCGTAATAAATTCATAGTCGGGCCAGCATCAAGAGGGAATGAGAGACTCCAAGGGCTCGAAGTTGAGCACTTACTGCATCAAATTTCTTCCTACGGGTGCGTGTTGTGAAGGATAGATCCGGGAAAAGATGTATCATGGCTCCATTGTAGTCGAACCCACCCAATGATCTCGCCACTTGCAATAGACTGTCCCGGATTAGGGAACTCGCCATGACCAACAAAACCACTCTTGGTGCCTCGCCACATGGCCCCACAGCCCGAGGTGTAATCTGAAAAGCCTTAAGACATTGTCCTTCCATAGTTTCCTGTGGAATGTGAAGAACTGCAGGTAGCCAACCTTATAAAAATGAAATAAGATCCTCCCCCTTGCTGCCCTCCGGAATCCCAATTATTCAAACATGCGATGCCCTGCTAGAGTTCTCCAATGCCTCCAGCCTGTAATGGAGTTGGGCGTTTTCCTGCACAAGCTTAGAGGTTGTAGTTAAAGCCTGAGCTGCCGTTTTTTCTGCTGCTTCAGCTGTTTTATTAACTGCCTCCAGTTTCGATTCTTGCTCTGCAAATCTCTGAATGATTGACTCTATCTTAGAGTTGATCGCCTGCATACAGGCCTGTAGTGCTCTCCAAGGGGGTTCTCCATTAACGATAGGTGTCGGAGAGCTTGCTGCTTGCTCGACCATGGCTGCATTTTTACATCCACCTCCTGTGGCTCTCTGGTTACGTCCCATCACCAATTTTGGTATCTTCAGGCTCTGATTTATTCAGGCTATCACATGCTGTACTTAGATTTAGCGTTAGACTCCAATAAATTTTGTTTTTTTGAGGATAAAGTTTAATGCTTCACAGAGCTGCATTAAAGTGCATCTTGCCAGTTTACTGTTCAACAGTGACCCGTTTTTCACTTTTTAAAAGAAAAAAGAATCAGAATCAAACTACAAGCAACATCAGCAATCTTTACAAAATGCTGGTGTAACCCTCTTGTTACCTGGGATTACTAGAATCCCAGTAAGACCTAGTAGTAGGCAGGGAAGGCAGCTTGTGAAACTCCAGTTAAATGGATTTCACACTGTCTCACTGTTCTCAGTCTCAGCTGAGACTGAGGGATGACATCAACATAGAACTATCGCAGCTGCATGAGCCACAGTGGACTCAGCAGAAGGGAGTTAGAGTAGAATGTTGGGAGGTTTGAACAGTCAATCTGTAGTCAGTTGAAGTTGGAGATTGTTATTAAAGGAGCACAGCAGCTCTGTGCTAGGTTCTTGGAGCCTCAGCCCTGAAATAGGGCTACATTTAGGGAAAGGTGTGTGTTTCCACCTAAAGAGAGACACAGTAAGCTGTTTGTTTTTTTTTAGTGGTGGAGACCGCTGATTCAAGTCTCTGTGCTCCATATCTGAGGCGATGGAGCAGGAAGGTTTGCCTGCATTTCTAGTGGCAACCCCCTGGCTACTGCTAGTGAAGAAGCTGCCTTATTTTTTCCATGTGTGTGGGGTGTAAGAAGATTTCGTGATTCGCCTGTGGGGCACCTGCAACTGGAGGGTGAGTTCTGCTCTTTCTAAAGAGCCCATGTTTCATCCTGAACTGTGCAAAAGTGGGGATTGGACTACTGAAATAGTGGGAGGCCTAGAGTAATAGGCTTAGCCAAAAGTAAAAGTATGTTCAAGTCCAGCACATAAGGGAAGTCAAGACATGTAGAGGAGATGTGATATACGCCTACCCAGTAATCTACATTGCCAAGCTTTCAAAAGAGTTGTTTAGTTTACAGAGAAATGGCCAGGTATGGATTGTGGGAGCTGGAAGTGGGAGACCCCCCATCTTTAGTAACCAGGTCCACCTCTATGGATTTGCTCTGTGGATTTTTACTTTGTCTCATGCACTTGGCCAGTGATGAGGGAAGTACCCAGATGTGGGATTGGAAGGAAATTCCCTGTAGGAATCGAATGCTCTAAGGTGGTTTGTGGAGCCACCAACAGGAAAACTGGTTCATTCCCATAATGGACAGCGGATCAAGTGGCCGGCGGGGGAGCTGGGCCAGTGGGGAAAACCCAAGTAGTGTACAAGTCGGGCTGTGTACCCAAAGCTGCATGCATGTCCGGGCTGTGTGCCAGGTGGGTTCAGAGCTTGAGGGCTGGAATAGTGAAGAAGTGTTCTGTTATCTCTAATCTGTATTACCAGGAATGTAGCCCCGTGGGAGTCCGTCTATGCTTTGTTTGTTCAGTTTGGATGTGAATAAAAGCCACACTGTAGAATCCCATTCCTGATTTTGGACATTACAGTTATTGCTTCTTGTGTTCGGATTTACCTGGGTGCCCCTGTGCAGAGTAACCAAACCTAAGCCCCCTGTGCTGAGTAACCTAGTCCTCCCCAAACCCAGTACCCACCAGATACTGCTGTCAGTTTCAACAGCATGCCACCTGTCATTTCCAAAAATGGCAGAGGTGAGGGCGTTACACTGGCAATCATAAAATGTGTTTTGTAAACTAGGGACACTATGAGGCTTAAGTGGGTTGACAGTGTCCCTTTAAGTACAGTGTAATGCAACCCAGTGCCAGATGGTTCACCTCAATCATGACTGCCAAGGCCCGCTGCCTATAACCATTAGTTTTATGCACCTGGAAATTATTTGACAAAAACTTCCTGTCCCACGTGTCCATGTAAATGCACAAGCATAGGTAGCAATGATGCAAGCTGATGCTCTCCCACCTTGAAGAGCACTAATAACATGGGTTAGCGGCATGTATGAGGGTCTGGAAAGAGCAGGATACTGATGATGCCTATGGAGGGAGTGGGGTATATTCTGGCAGTAGTATACTACCTGTGGGACGACAGAAAGTTGATACTGACTGTAGGGTAGCAGGGGGCTGAGTGGCTGTGGGGTAGCATGGGTTTGATACTGGCTGTAGGATAGTAGGGGTTGATACTGGCTGTAGGGTAGCAGGGGTTGATACTGGCTGCAGAGTAGCAGGGGTTGATACTGGCTGTAGGATAGTAGGGGTTGATACTGGCTGCAGGGTAGCAGGGGTTGATACTGGCTGTAGGGTAGCAGGGGTTGATACTGGCTGCAGGGTAGCAGGGGTTGATACTGGATGTAGGGTAGCAGGGGTTGATACTGGCTGCAGGGTAGCAGGGGTTGATACTGGATGTAGGGTAGCAGGGAGTTATATTAGCTGTGGGGCAGCAGGGGGTTGATACTGGCTGTAGGGTAGTAGGTGGTTATACTAACTGTGGGGCAGCAGCGGGTTGATACTGGTTGTAGGGTAGCCGGGGTCATACTAGCAGTGGGGCAGTAGGGGGTTGATACTGGCTGTGGGGCAGCAATGGGCTGATACTGATTATGAGGCAGTAGGGGCTTGATACTGGCTGCAGGGAAGCAGGGGTTGATACTGGCTGTAGGGTAGCAGAGGTTGATACTGGCTGCAGGGTAGCAGGGGTTGATACTGGCTGTAGGGTAGCAGGGGTTGATACTGGCTGCAGAGTAGCAGGGGTTGATACTGGCTGTAGGGTAGCAGGGGGTTATATTAGCTGTGGGGCAGCAAGGGGTTGAGACTGGCTGTAGGGCAGTAGGGGGTTATACTAACTGTGGGGCAGCAGCGGGTTGATACTGGTTGTAGGGTAGCCGGGGTTATACTAGCAGTGGGGCAGTAGGGGGTTGATACTGGCTGTGGGGCAGCAATGGGCCGATACTGATTATGAGGCAGTAGGGAGTTGATATTGGCTATGGGGCAGCAGTGGGCTGATACTGGTTATGGGGCAGCAGGGGGCTGATATTGGCAGTAGGACAGAAGGGGGTGGCTGTGGGGTAGCAGGGATTGATACTGGCTGTAGGTCATCAGGGGCTAGATACTGGCTGTGGGGCAGCAGGGGCTTAATACTGGCTGTGGGGCAGTAGGGGGTTGATACTGACAATGTTATCAGTCCTGAATGTTAATGAGAGCTAACATATAGGTGGTATAATGTTCAGACCAGCCAAATGATAAGAAAAAATATATAGTTTTAATACAAACCTCTCAAAATGTGGAACAAAAGGCAAAATGTGGAACACCTTGTCAAATCATGGTGACAGAAGCCTAGAACACTGCAGAGATGTGTGTTTTCATGCTCACAAAGTTTGCTGCTCATTGAGCAATACATTTTTCACATTTATTGCTTGGATTTGTTTCTTCAAATGTTAGCGTGCAATGAGGGACAGACCACTTCAGTATGCAACAGAAGGCTTTTATGAGGCAAAATGAGGAACTGTTCCTCATAATGTGGGACAGTTGAGAGGTATGTCCATTGTAACTGAAAAAGGAAATCTTGTTTCAAGTCACAGGGCCTTATTTTTTTGGGAAAAAATGCATTATTAATCTAAAAAATCTTGACTGGTTCAGAAAAAAATCCTTTTCTGAAAAGAAGACAAGATAAAGCTATAAATTATCAGAATAACAAAAATAAGACTGAAGTAAGCTGAAAACAATAAAAAGAAAGATCATTTTTTTTTTTTTATGGGATGGGAATATTGAAAAGCCCAGTGAACACTGGCAAACTCGGTTTGCACCTGGGCAATAGTTGGGGGGGTGCAATGTAATTGAAAGGACAGGAACCTGAATATTGGTGCAGTCCAATATTTAGAGTATGCATGCCGCACAAGGCCATTTTGCACTGTCCTCTTGCATGGCACATATGCTGCTGATTCACTCTCCTAAGGGTGTTCAGAATTTCTTTTTCAGAATATTGTTCGTATTCAGCACCACAGAGACTTGGCAGTTCATTACTCAGTAACTCAGTATTCTGCACAGGGGCATACATTAAACACCTCATTTCCAAGGTGGCCAGGGCCAGTCCTTTATTTGGTCACTACCCTCCCCAACCCACCAGTCCCCAAGGATGTAGGTGTTAGCCAACTACAAATTAGAAAATAGGATGTGCAAAGAGTTATGCCCCCCCCCTACAGTGACACCAATACAGTGACCGACGTTGCTGTCGACAAAATCAACAGTTCAATGACAAGTTGCTGTGTTGGTATGTCTGTCACAGGGCACACTGTCTCCCAGTTTTGCACCCCCTCCTTGAATCAACTCTGACTCGGAGTTGATTATAATTATAATGGGGGGTGGATATCTCATGATGTCTGCAGTGAGTAGCAGCCTAGCTTCAGAGATCCTCCTCTCCACCCTTCTTTTATTACTTTCAACTGCTGCGCTCAACGTTATTTTAGCCAAATCAGCTTAAATACTAGCTGCCTGCATATAGTGCCTATTGTTGTATCTTTTACATCGTTATTGACTTAAATCACTGCACTGGAAGTGGAAATGTGGCAGGCCCTGCTGCTCCACACACCGCCTACATATCAGTCAAGGCTCTGAAAATCTAAAGCCCAGGCCTCACAATCGGCACACAAAATTCTCAACCGCCTCCGTCCCTCTCACGGAGGATCACTTATAGGAATTACTCTGTTTTGGGAAGCACTGGCTGATATTTCCTCTGAACTGAAGTCTCTTAGAGCTGACATGGGAGATTTAGGCTGAAAGATTGGTGATGCAGAGGTTCGCATCACCTCACTGGAGACCTGAAGAGAAAGAGTTGACCCAGAAATTGTTAAACTTCATCAACAGCTGTGTAAACTCCAAATGAAAGCTGAAGATCTAGAAGGCTGTAGCTGAAGGAACAGTATATTAATCTTTGGCCTTCCTGAGTGATTAACCTCATACAGAAGCTATTTATCAAAGTAGTGTGCCCCTCTCCCTTCAATACCACCTACCAAACAGAGTGGCCCATCGCTCTCTCTGGTCGAGACCTCCCACACTGCACCCCTAGACCTATCCTAATGAGATTTCTTAGTTATCTGGAGAAGCAGCACATCCTTAGCAAAACAAGAGAATTACAATCGATTACATGGGAGGGTGAGCCCTTGTGATTCACACAAGATCTCCTGAGCCAGACACGCCATGGCCTTTCGTCCTATAGTTAGCAAGGTGATTGAAGCAGGCATAAAATTTAGGATGGCATACCCTGCTCAGCTCCGGGTATCCCGTAATGGTCTCTGAGTGGCCTTTGAATCTCTAGATTAGGTATGTAAAGATCTTGCAACACACTTCCCTGAACTTCTCAAGACTCCTTGTAACATGAATCTGGTTCCTAGTTTTTGATTTGTCTGTGGACAATTTTTTTTTTCAACTCTACCTGTTGTTCTACACCATGCAATGACTTCTGGCACCAGCTGCCAACTAAGAGGGCTTCCTGTGAAATTGGTTCTTCTGGACTTCTTTGGACCCACGCTGTATAGAAGGGTCTGCCATTGGTTTGTCTCCCTTAAGCGGAACTTCAGTTTATTTAGATCTGGCCCCTACCATGGTCACTTGATTAAAGGACCTTTTCACTGTAACAGCCTAGGAACAGTCTGAATGGGTCTGGGTTTAGGGTGGGATCCATTTTGTGTGCATTGAGCCCATCCCCCATTTCTGCCCCCAGTGGGCCTGGCTCATTCCACTTCTAGCAAGTCACATATTAGGGACCTCACGAGCAGGGTGAGTGATTGATCTAGTTCTAGGGGCCTTGTTTCCTGTGCAGTCTGCCCCTCTTTGTTCCCTCCCAACTGTAACCACAGCTTACATTGGGGAGATTGGCTAGTGATCCCACTGCTCTTCTGTGGGGCCTTTTCCACTCTCTGGCTGAATGACCAATTTAGTCCCACCAGTGAAGGATAGCCCGTGGAACTCAGTTACTTGGCACTGAGGTTCATTATTTTTAAGCTCTACCCCTTTACGGGGCTCATGAGCACCCAAAGGAACAGAGCGTGACATTGCACGAATGGTGGGGTGGGGGGTGACACTCGATAACTGAGATGTACCCGTCAGCTGAAGCTCATCACATACTTGTTGTTAGGGTGGGCTTGCCTGCTTGCCCTCACCCACGTCCTTGCATGGGCATCATTCAGGCCATTAAGGGGGCACCTCAGGTTGTATGGGAAGCTTATGTCTGGGCACCTTACTCATTTTCTTACACTCTCCACACAGTACTTATAGTCCTGCTTATCTCGGTGCATTTCTGTGGTACCTCATACCTGGGTGAGTCAAGCGAAGGCTTATTGGGGCTTATCCTCACCTGTTTTTCATTGCCTGCTCATAGTCCTTTGCAATTGAAGGGGATCATTGTATACAGTTCTTGTCATGTTGGGTTACTGCGGGAGGGGAGAGAAACTTGTTGCTGTTGTGAGTTTGGGGTACTTCTTGGATGGGTGAGGGGGATTCCAGGTCTCATTCTAAAATATGCCTTTGTACTTATTATAAGCTATGGTTTGTTGGGAGGGGAATCTGGGCTATCTACAGATTGAATGGGTGGGGGATGAACATGACACTTTTTTATTTCTGCTCACTCCAACAGTTCAGTATGTTGCTAGTTTTTGTGAGTGTTATTATTCTATTAACTCTGTTCAACTCTCATGTTGGGTTATTCTTTTTGGGAGTGGGTGAACCTTGTTTATTTTGGGGATGGAGGGGAAGGGACATAGGAGTGTGTCCTACACCTCTTGTACCAAACAGCGTGGCATGCATACACATAGACAATGGCTAATAATGTTACCAACGTTCTCACTTGAAATGTAAGGGGAGTCAGAGAGCAGAACAAAAGGTATCAGACATTTAAACATATCTCTTTGCTGAAGGGTAAAATTATTTTTTTACATGAAACCCATCTGACTAGCCAAAAAGCTACTGTAATTGATTATGTAGGCATAATCATGCCACAATGCAGTTCTGCATGCTCCCCATCCTATTTCACAATCCAACCATCCCTGCAAGTAAAATGACAAAGACAACAGCCAGGTTTTTACCCTAAATGTTTCCTAGGACAGCCAACCTGCCAACAACCTCTGCGGCTTGTAAGCTCTGAGGCTGCACACCCAGAGCTCCTACACCGTGGTTCAACTTCACCCAGCACCTCACTGCAACACTCAACACCAGGCAACTACAGTTCATCCCCCCAAGCACCTGGCTCATTTATTGCCCATCAGCAGACACACAGCGAAACCCTCCTCAGCCTTTATTGTACTACTACTGCCGGTAAGTTTTTAACTTATTTAAAGAATAAAGTGTTTACTATATGAGACTCTGTTCTACAATCTGTGCAGTGCCAGCATCAAACTCTTGTACTTTGTAAAGCATTTAAGGATACAGCATGTGTGAAAGGTGTTACAGAAATCCAAATTCTATTCTGCTTTACAGTACCTGTGCTAGAATTATCTAATGCCTGTGGTTTGTAAAGTACTTTGTGCTGCAGTCCTCTCCGTAATAGATTATGACATAATAATATCGGGCACGGCTGACAACACAGCCTTAAACAGCATCAAAATGGCTCTAAATATAGCCTGTAGACTGGTTACAGGCAGCGATAGACTAACTCACATGTGTGAGCTCTATAAGCGAGCTGACTGGCTGACCTTTAAAGGCAGACTAATGTACCACACTTGCGTCCTAGCAAAAAAGATCCAAATGAATCTTGCTTCTAAGGGCCTCCACCCCTTCATCCAGCCTAACCCACACAGGAGCACCCCTAGGCACCAGACCAATACCCCGCTCCTAGTCTCCCACTGCAGGACTTTCATAGGACAAAGATCCTTTCGGTATCATGCGCCACTCTGGCTAAATAAACTTCCCTCTACCATCTCCCAGGCCACTAGCCTTGGCCTGTTCAAAAATGGAATCAAGAGATTTCTCACTGACTCAGAGACCTATGGCTATAACAACTATTCCTCACAAACACGGTAGGGGATGGTAAGCTAGAGTCTCCTTTAAACCAGGGCCAACAACTAACCTAATGTCACCAAACATCCCATAATCCTGTACTGGATTTAGCCTCCAACTGGGAACACTGTCCTCTCCACTGCAAAGACCCAGAGTCCATAAACAACCCTACAGAACTAAGAAAGCATGTAAAAAACTTGTATAGAGTAACAGGATTAATTTGACATTATGCCATACTTGCATAGTAAGCAATGTATAATCTGTCTTTAATGATGTCCTAATGTAATGTCTGCCTCATCCAGAATGTACTAAATGTCTGTAAGCTATGAAAGTATGCATGTACTGACATGGAGCTTTTGCAAAGGAGTCATTGACTCAAAGGATTGTAATTCGGAAATTTTAAATAAATAAATAAAATAAATGTGCTGCACTTGTATGTCTTCACACAGACTGCTACATAAATGACACCAAGGGTGAATGGATACTTACTTCCATGTTTAACTAGGTAAATGATCATTTGAAACTGAAAAACAACTTTAAGCTTTCTGATTTCGGGAGCATATTGTGAAAGCATGTTATTGCACAATGTTCCCATGCTGTTGCTAAAGATTTGCTTGCGTGTTAACATCATCAAATAACACCTTACAAAGGGACCTCTTTATGGCCTGCAGCTTTAAGGTGTGTACTGTGTCGTTACATATCATTTGCCATTATGAATGAAGGCAAACAAGTTTTTATAGGGGTGTTATTGTACAGCATGTCAATCTGAAAATTGTGAGCTGTCCCTTATCTCATCACTGCCTTTGGAACAAATGGAGCATAAATTTAGAAGCTGTGGAGTGAATAGTAACCCTCAAATTTGGGCAAATCCAGATTACCAGCCTCCTACTGTAGCTCTATGAGATGAATGGTGCCACCAGGAGCGTGCCTCCCCAGGAATTTGTCAGTTTATCAGATTTGTCTTTTATTAAATGGGTCTCTTGGAGGAAGACCGCATCCCCCTTTCTCTTTTTTATACAAGTCCATACTCTTTTCCTCTTCACCACTGTTTTAAGTCCATTGATATTCCATGAAATAAATTTCAATGATCTCATAATTCCAGATGTTGTAAAATTCCTGCACCAAAGTCATTTACACTCTGTTTACCTAAGTACACATTCATTGCTTGCTGAGATTTTTGATACCGTAAACACAAAAAAAAAGTTTAACAATAACTCCCCTATTCTTCCAAAAACCACTCAACTTTCTCTCCTGCCTCATCCTCAGTTTCTATAACAAATACCCTCCATTCCATCCCTTCATAATTACCTCATAATTGTCTCGATACCCAACGCCCACCACCCAACCTTGTTAACCCAAAACTTTCAGAGAGCATACACTTTAGTAGCCTCTCAACCCATGACTTCCCCCCCCTCCTCCCCAGTTCCTCCCCAACTTGAGAAGTACAGAGCAGCTCCCACTACTTGTCATGAGAAGAGGCTTACAGCCCCCTCCACCCTCTGAATCTGGTTAAGATATGGAACAATAGGTAGCCATCCCCTTCTATTCCTTAAGGAGAGAGAAGAGCACTAGGTCCACCCTGGAATGAAAACTCACCTACCTGCCAGTGGGGGGGAAGGTGAAAGGGAAGAGGGAGGGCAGGGAGCCTGCCTCAGAGTTTAGGTGTATAGCATTGTCTGGGGTGTCTACTAGAAGTAGCCAGACTCCCATTCCTAGTTCTTATTATTCGGGTATTGGTCCTAACCTCCACATCTCTTCCCACCCCCAATGGCTCCACCAAAATATTCAGAGGGATGAACCCCCACAAAGCCTTGAATAAACAGTACCAACTACCATGGTAAATACATTTAAGCTAGTAGAAGCATCTGATCTGAAAAGGGTGTAATGACCCAACTGATTTTAAAGCCAAACTCAACTATTAATATGAATAGTCATGGCACAGTGCATCTCTCCACTTTCATAGAAGGAGGGCTTAATCCCTCAGTGATCAATTAGTAATAGTAGTAGCAGTAAGAACTTTTATTCATGATGAATTGGATAACTCAAACTGAGACAAGCACATTTCCAGTGAGGACCACAGTGGTTAAGCACCTGGTGGGTCAACAGCATGTGATTGGAGGCGTTTATACTCCTGCAAGAACGTTAAAGCATGGTGTGTTTTCAGAAAGCCTCTTCAGTGGTTATGCACGGTGTAGAATTGTATTTTTGTTATAAGATTCTCCAGAGAAAACAAATACATTCTCCCACTCATTCAGTGGAGGCAGACTGAGTTGGTTCCTCCATTATCTCTATGTTCTTCTCACCCTCCCAGTGAATAGGCTGGAAAAAGGATCAGATATTCATGATATTAGTGCGATATACCATCAGAGGGGGCACACTTTAGACTGAATTGTACCATTTTAAACAGTTAATTGGTACTATGATGCTGGCCCCATTTTTGAGGCTGCAGTCCCTCTGGGGTATACCGTAGTGCACTGCCCAGAGCGAATCGCAGGGGTGGCGGCGTAGCTATCTGTTTTAGATCCAGCCCGACCTTCACCGTGCACCCGGTGGAAACTCCAGGTTCTTTTGAGTGTGTGGCCATTCATGGAGGATTCGGCGTGGGCTGCAGGATCCTCCTCATCTATAGCCCTTCTGGCACGATGGGGAGTTTCCAGCAGGAGATTGCCGAGTTTGTTGCCAAAGAAACATTGTGATCCCCCAGGTGTGTTTTTCTGGGGGATTTCAATGTTTGGGCTGATGATAGAGATCAAAGATGCAGTAATGATTTTTTGCAGAGCATGTCCTCACTGGGACTGACGCAGGTCGTTGCTGCACCAACCCATCGGGACGGCCACATACTGGACCTGGTGTTCTCACTGGGGCTTGAGACTACTGGTCTCAGGATTGATCGGGTATTTTGGTCCGATCATTGCATGGTGAAGTTCACGCTTGGGGCTCCCGCCATAAGCCCTTCCCCTGCAGAGATGATTCGCTGCTGCCCTTCACGGCATCTTACCCCTGAGGGTTTTTGGTTGCAGCTGAATTGTCTAGTGGGTGCTGCATGCGTCGGATGTGTTGATGCCGGCGTTGACACCTATAATAGGGTGTTATCTGACACCATCAACTCCCTCGCACCTGTCCGTGTACAACCCAGAACTTAATACCTGAGGTCCCCATGGTTTGATGGAAACCTCAGGGAGATGAAAAAGATGGGTCAGAGATTAGAGTTCTGCCGGAGGAAGTCCCGCCTGGAGGTGGACAAACTGGACCTGCGTACGCACTATTGTGTGTATCAGGAGGCAATCAACTGTAACAAGGCAGTGTTCCTGTCTAGGGAGATTGCTGCCAGGAGAAACCAACCAGCTTCACTCTTCTGGACTGTAAATAGACTTCTCCATACTGTCTGTTTGCAGCCTGGGGGGGGTGTTCTTCTAACAAAGATTGTGAGGAGTTTGCTCGGGTTTTCTCAGACAGGGTGTCCTTGATCCGGCAGGAGACTTCTTCAGCCAGCAATACTATAGCTGACAGTGGTCGCCAGATGTGTTCTGAGTGCACTCTGCCGAGTTGGGGGGAGTTTAGACCAGTGGAAGTTTGTGAGGTTATCGAGGTGGCAGTCAATTTGAAGCATACCTTTTGTGAGCTGGACCCAGTGCCAATGCATTTCTTAATGAGATGTGTTGACTCTGTTGACCCGGTGTTTGCCTCGATTGTACGGTGTTCCTTGCTTCAGTGAGTGTTTCCAGATGCCTTGAAGAATGCTCTGGTAAGACCCCTTTTAAAGAAACCATCTTTGGACCCAGAGATCAAGGCAAATTACCGCCCTATCTCCAAGCTTCCATTTTTGGAGAAGATTGTTGAGAAGATGGTATCGCTTCAATTGGAAGAGCACCTCGTGACTCATGAGTTGTACGATCCATTCCAGTCGGCTTTTCGGGCTAGGCATAGCATGGAAACTGCGCTTGTTCGGGTGCAGAATGATTTCCTCAGGGCTAGAGATCGGGGAACAGGACAATTCTTGTTCTCCTTGATCTCCTCAGCATTTGACACTGTGGACCATTGTGTGTTGCTTGTCCACCTTTGGGAGCTGTGTGGACTTACCGGTACTGTCATCGACTGGTTTGAGTCCTTTCTTACTAACAGGAGGCAACGGGTTGTGATGGAAATTTCTCATCTACACCCTGTCTCCTTTTATGAGTCCTCAGGGTTCGGTACTGGCCCTAATGTTGTTCGCAGTGTACATGCTGCCCCGGGGGGCGGGGATCATTAGGAAGTATGGTCTGATTTGTCTTGCTATGCTGATGATACTCAGCTATACCTGTCCTTTGTCTCAGGAACATCCAACGAGTGGATGTGTTAAATATCTGTCTGGCCGAGATTAACGACTGGATGGTCTCCAGCTGGTTGTGACTGGAACCCCTGACAAGACAGAGGTATTGGTAGTGAGCTCGATTAGAGTCCATTATAGGATGGCCTCTGACTCAGCAACTGGACTTGTTCTTGAGCTGTGTCATTGAAGGCCTCCTCTGGGTGCTAAATCTTGAGTGACTTCTGGACAGGAATTTGACCATGGAGGCTCAAATATCTTCCGTGGTCTGCACCTGTTTTTCTATCTCAGAAACATTGCCAGATTAAGCCCCTTGTTCCGCCTCTGGACCTCCGCTATCTTTGATACATGCTTTAGTCACATGTAGGCTGGACTACTGTAATGGGCTCTATCTCGGGGTCTCCAGGGGTTTTCTCCGTAGACTGCAGCTGGTGCAAAATGCTGCTGCCCGGCTATTGACTGGGCAGAGTAAAGTCTGTCATATTACACCTGTATTGCGTGAATTGCACTGGCTGCCAGTCAGGTGGAGAATCTTCTTTAAGGTGGGTCTTCTCACCTATAAGGCCCTACACGGGCAGGGCCCTGGTTACCTGTCAGTCCTCCTGGTACTTATTCCCTCTACCCACCCTCCGATCTTCTAGTGGTGGCTTCCGACCATTCCTAGAGCGAGGTTAAATCAGCGGGCACAGAGCCTTTAGTGTTGTGGCTCCCCCTCTATGGAACTCATTGCCAACATCGGTCAGGGAGACCCCCACTGTAGCCATTTTTAAAGTCCGCCTGAAGACACTCCTATTTTTGCAAGCATTTGGTGCCTAGAGTAGGCTACTTTATAGGTTGTGATTTATTTTTGAATGTTTTATGTTTTGTGTGTAAATGTTATACAACTTTGTACGGCGCCCGGAGCCTCTGGGATTGGGCATCTTTTAAATAAATTTGCCTTTGCCTTACTAGGTGTAGTTTGCACAGGAACAAGTAGGAATGCAAAATAAGTCTCTGGAACAGATAACAAAGATCCCTCATACTGGGATTCACAGTTACAGCTGGAGTACCTCAGCTCCAGGGATGGGGGACATGGCCCTACCTTTTAGGGCAAGTGATGTACACCAGGACCCACTGCTGTTTCCCCCCTTCAACTTTTAGTCCCTCGAGAAGCCCAAGTCAGACTTGCAGAAAAAGTACTTTTAGTGATGGCCAACACTCAAGTTGCCAAGTTGATAAATCCTGAGGCAGAGCGGCCCTTCGTGGCCACCAGTTCAGTATTAATATGTGCCATAACCACATCCAGATGTGTGAAGACCTCGGATCTCTGACCCTGTGAAGGATAATCAGGCATGCTGGGTAGACCAGAGGGAAGGGTCAGTTCAATTTATGGAACTTTTTCTTCACTGCCAAAAACATTTGTCTCTCCATCTGAAGCTTCCGGAAATAGTCTGAGAAAATGCTGACCCAGTTTTTTTGCACTGTGATAGGGCCCTGCTTCCTCACCACCTCCAGCACTCATTGTTAAACTTGGTAATGTGAGAATGTTACTAGCAGGTGCCTTGGTCTCTCCTCTGGACCAGGCTGGTGTCTTGTGACCTATGGGCCTGTTTTATTTCCATCAAGGAGCCCTCAGTTGTTGAAGAGTTTTTTGAGCTATGAGCCCATGAAGGCCCCATAGACTCTGCCTCCATCCTTCTGGCAGGCCTACTAGTCAGATGTTACACATCTGCTCTCAGTTCTCATGCTCATCCAAAATATTCTTTAGTTGGTCGATCTCCTTCGAAGCATGTTTAAGAGAGGAGTTCATTTGGGACACAGAGTCTTATTACTCACTTACTCGGGACACAAGTTCATCTAGCCTACCACCGTGCTTCTCCAACATGTCTGCTATGGAGCTCATAGTCTGCTGCAGGTGGGTTGGTAGAGCACTGATGTTTTCAAAATCCACTTTCATTTATGCAGTGAGTTCATATTTTAAGTTTTGTATCAGGCTCTCCAAAGTGGGTTTTACCGAAGGTTACAGCAGCTCCATGACTCATGCAGGTCTTCAGCACCTGTGCAGGAGGCTGCTTGGGTGAGTAGTACGTCTGGGTCCGATGCCACGGTTGGTTCCCCTGATGGTTTAAAGTTAATCTGAGCTTGCTTTTTGGAGGATTTCACTGAAGATGCCATTCAGAATGTTTGGGAGGCTGCTTGTAGGATGAGAAAAATCTGTAGATCATAGGATGGCTGAAATATAGAGTGGATGGGCACGGAGCTCCCGAACTAAGCCCTGATCACAGTGCTCGGCTAGGTTATGCTACAGCAGCTTGGCAGAGTGTACTGGACACTAATGTTTGATTTGATATATGCCTCAAACCAGTAGCACACTCCTTAAAGATGCAGAAATTTAAAAGGAATGTGATTAAATCTGGTGAATTAGTCGGGGTAGAGCTTGCCATCCTTCTGATGTGATTGAATTTTAACTGCCAAAACTTTGACCACCTCTCTAGAATTTGCAAGTCTCTTTGTATCTCCCTAAACCCCTACTCACTGTCTATCCAGAAACAGTGCTTGGTGTAATCTGCAAAGAGACACATCTTGCCATGGATTCCTGCATTTCATGGTTGGCACAAAGTCGGTCACTTTGGACTCAGCTAGGGGCTTTGCCCCAAACCCTCCATGTGGGGCTCTGCCTCCCGCACCCCCCCATAACTAAAGTAATAAACTCCAAGCCAGAGTTGACCTCCAGAAAGCAATCTGCATCTTGAGCATGTGAAGCTCAGAGCAGGGTTCCTCTCCCTGGCCCACAGTGAGAATGTCTTCACTCCAGGTGGACCTTCAGTTGTCCCTCATTTTGGTGACACTTCTGGATGTACAGCTTATGACTTCAAGCTGTGAGGAGTAGGGTTCTCATCAGCAGGGCCCCTTTGGCTGCCCAAGCAGGTTTGGAGGCACCCTTTACACTATTATCCATCAGACTGCCTCTGGTTCACCTGGTCTGTTTCATAGGCTCATGTAGGCTGGATGAGTGCCTCAGTGGCCGCTTTCTCTCCCTCTGCTTTTGGGTGCCTAGTTGTAGAGACATCACCACAACCCTCAAAAGCATTCCTGTTAGAAGGACAGAGCGAGAGCTTCCTCCAAGTTGGAATCTTTTCTCTTCCTCGATATTGACCCTAAATTAAAAGTAGCCCAGCCATCACTAACCAAATGTCCTTCAGCCTGAAGGGAAAGCAACCTAGGCCTTGATCCCCAGAGGTTTCTCTCCAAGAAGTTTTTTTTCTCTCATCTGTGCTGATGGTCATAATATTAGGTAGGGTTAGTGCTTTCATAGGTTCCATAGTTAGGTTCCGCTGTTAGATGGAGTCGGATGGTGGCCCTGGATGTTCCCTCGCTCCTTAGGAAGTACCGCCTCCTGCTTCAAGTCAGATTCCAATCCATTAATTATTCCTAGTTATCTCCTGTCTCTCTCTCCCATCCTATCCATCCACATCTATTAACCTTCATTCTTGTCCTCAATATCATTCTAACTCCTTGCCTCCCTAGATGCTCAATGCCCTTTTTTGGATATTCCTGTTGGACTTCTTCCTAAGCTACCTTTAGCCAATGAAATCATTCCTGCAGGACCTATAGGTGAAACCTCCTCTTGGGTTCTGCTGTACTCCCTACAGGGTGGTATATCACATGGATGGAGGGGCAACAGCCACACTGTACCTAATTTGCATAAGCATACATCATACCAAGTTGTGTCAGCACACTGAATTGCAAGTCTACACCTGTAGTTCAATGGAAGGAGAAACAAACCACTCCCCCATCAGGCTTTTAAAGCCACTCCTCCTGACTAGTCCAGGATCATTTCTTTCATTGCCCCACCATCCTCCATTCCTCTTCCAGTGGCTCATCTCTCTTTCCCATGGGCTTCTCCCTAAGCTACCTTCAGCCAAGGGGATCATTCCTGCGGCACCCCTACAGGGTGGTATATCCCATGGATAGAGAGGTGAACAGCCACAGTGTATCTAAGTCACACAAGCATACATCATACCAAGCTGCGTAAACACATTGAAGTACCATTTATAGTACATTGGCCAAAATGTCATTGACACCAGAGGTAGGAAAACACATCTCATCCAGGATTTTTAAAATGACACATGTCAGGTTTATGAAGTGGTGTGGAAAATGGCTATGTTGAAAGTTTGGAGTCAAAATATTTTGTTTTATTGAAAAATCTTTATTAATAACAAATGTACACACATCAGTAAAAATTCAGCAGAAAACTGTCAACACGAATCCAAAATGTTACATAGTAGGATATGTAAAAGAAATGGAACAAATAAAACAACACTATTTCACATACAACTTCTCATGAACAAAAAATCAAACAATGCCTCCCCACCCAATCCTTCCCCTCCCACAGATGGAAGATACAGGACCAACAATGACCAAAAAAGTGGGCATAAGGATACATACAAGGAATGGAAATCAGTTGATAATGCCCATCACAACATTCTGAATGTCCATTATATGAGAAAGACCTTCCAAGGCCTTCATACAGTATACCATGCACTACTAATACACCAACTACTGAATGCCGGGCCATCACCTGACTCTTCTCTCTGGTTTAAAAGCTACTTAGAAACCGGTCGAGAGAGTACAAATTTGTACACTCTTCTGACACCCTGTCTGTTCGCTTGGTGTCCCACTAGGGATCCATACTTGGCCCCTCTTTTAGCCTTTTCTTAAACTCCTCCCTTACCACTGCTCTGAGCAGATCATACTATATGCCAATGATGCTGTTGTATTTCCACTCAAAGATCCTGCAACTCTTCAACACAACCTCCAACTTGGTTTCAGTTCTGTAGAGACATGGTTTTTTAATCATGAACTGGTCCTCAATGACAAGAAAACCAAATCTATGCTCTTCTGCAGCTCTCATAACCAACACAAGCTACACCACTTGGCTATCTCCACCACCCATGGGAACACTCTAGATCAGGTGGGGTCCTTCAAATACTTAGGGATACAGCTTGACCCTAATCTCTCCTATGGACTTCATGAAGATAATGTAGCTAGAGCTGCTAATGCATGGCTTGGTCTCCTCTACAAACACAGATCACCTCACGCCAGAGGCTTTGAAGGTTGCAGTCCTGAGCTCTGTGATCTCTGTAATGACTATACGAACATACAATTTGCCAGCAGATAAAGGCCAAGAGGTCTATCAAGTCTGCTTGAATGAGCAGCTAGCACCCCTTATTCTGCAGCTGCCCCTCCCTTCCACCCTTCCCCTTCATTAACCCTCCCCTTGTCCTGTCCCATCCTCGTTTGAAGCAGTCCACTGTTCTACTGCATACCACTTCAGCAGTTAACGCATTCCACCCAGCCACCACCCCCTCTGTAAAAAAGTGTCTCCTCACCTGAACCTTCCTCCCTCCAGTCTCATATCATGGTCCCTGGTGGCCCTCCCCTCCCTTACTTTGAACAGCCCCTCTGTACCCGTTTTGTTTATTCCTTTCATGTATTTAAAGGTTTCAATCATGTCACCCCCGTCTCTCCTCTCCTCCAGTGAGTACATGTTCAACTCCTTCAACCTCTTCTCATATGATAAGTCCCCCAGCCCCTTGATCATCTATGTCACTCTGCGCTGCATCCCCTCCAGTAACTTAATGTCCCTCTTCAGATACAGACGCCAGTACTGCACGCAGTACTCCAGGTGTGGTCTAACTAATGACCTATACAGTGACAGAATCACCTCCTCCCTCCTCGAGGATATACCCCTTGCAATACAACCCAGCATTTTGTTTGCCTTTGCAGCTGCCCTCCAACATTATGCCGAGTTGTTCATTGACCCTGTAATGAGCACACCCAGATCCTTCTCCTCCTCTGTCTGGGCTAGCTGCACTCCCCCCAGCTGGTAACTCTTCCTTGGGTTCTTCATCCCAAAATGCAGCACCTTGCACTTTTTGGCATTAAAGCCCAGTTGCCAGGTGTCTGACCAGGTTTCAAGCTTTGCCAGACCATCCTGCAACCCCTGCCATCCCCCTAGGTCATCCACCACCGCGCCTACCTTGGTATCATCAGCAAACAGACTGATTTTGTTCTTGATGTCCCATGATATGTCTGCAATGAATATTCCAAACAACACTGGTCCCAACACCGAGCCCTGTGGAACACCGCGTCACTGCCCTTGGGTGTGAGAGCCCCCACCCACCACCACCCTCTGTTGCTTCTCTGCAGCCAGTTTCTACCCATCTCACCAGCTTTGCACCCGCCCCTGCCTACTAACTTCCTTCCCAGCCTTCCATGTGGCACTGAGTCGAATGCCTTACTGAAGTCCAGATACAGGACATCCACTGCATGGCCCTAGTCCAGTTGCCTAGTTACCCAGTCATAGAACTCGGCCAGGTTGGTTTGGCGGGATCTTCCACGTATGAAGCCATGCTGTCTGCTGTCCTGTAGTCCTTTGTCCTCTAGGAGGGCCACCAGCCTCTCCTTCAGGATAGTCTCCATTAGCTTACCCACGATGGATGTGAGGCTCACTGGTCTGTAGTTTCCCGGTTCATCCTTGGGGCCACTCTTGTGGAGGAGCACCACATGAGCCATCCTATAGTCCTGAGGTACACACCCCGAATGTAGTGAGGCATTAAATAGGTCTGCCAAAGGTCCGGCAAGGACCTCTGCCAGCTCCTTCAGTACCCTGGGGTGGATGCCATCTGGGCCTGGCGCCTTGTCCACCCTCAGTGCCTTCAAACCCTCTCGAGCTCTGCTCTCCCTGATTTCCCCATCTGTCACCACTTCCCACCCTGCTTCTGCCATTTCTCCCACCTTGGGTGTCACCCCCCTCTTCTCTTTAGTAAATACTGAGCAGAAGTACTCATTTAGTGCTTCCGCCTTATCACACCCTGCTTCCACCCAAACCCCTTCCTTCCTAATCCTTACTATGTGGTCCTTACAGCTAATTTTCTCTCTGATGTATTTAAAGTCCTTCTCCCTTCTTAATGCCTTGTGCCAGCCTAAGTTCTGTGATGCTTTGGCTCCCTTACTGCCCTTGTCACCTCCTTCGATTCTGTCAAGTACTCCTCCCTGTCCTCCCCCCTCCCTGTTCTCTTATACTTCCTAAAGGCAGCTCTTTTCCTCCTTACCTTTTCCATGACATCCTTGCTTAACCAGATCGGTTTCTTAGCCCAAGCCTTCTTGCTCTGGGCTTTGCAGCAGGTTTTGGTTGCCTCCACTATCCCCAGCTTTATGAGCTCCCACCTCTGGTTAGTGTCCATACTAGATTGAATTCTGGCCAGGTATCCTTTTACCACTTCCCCCATCCTCCCAAAGTCAGCCCTTCTGAAGTCCAGCACTATTGTGCCAGATTCCACTCCTTCCTTGCCCATATCCAATGTGAGCCATACTGAGTGGTGGTCACTCCTGACAGCGGTTCCTCCACTGTAAGTTCTCTCACAAAGTCCCCATTTGCCAGCACAAGGTCAAGGGTATTCCCTAACCTGGTTGGTTCATTGACCATTTGCAGCAGGAAGCTGTCCTGAAGGCATCCAGCAGTACCTGCCCCTTCTGTTCCTGGTTGTTGGGTGCTCTAGTCCACTCCTGGCATGTTGAAGTCCCCCAAAATCACCACACTACCCTTCTTGCAGGTCCTGTTGATCTGTCCCACTAGTTCCCTGTCTAACTCCTCCATCTGAGATGGTGGCCTGTACACCACTCCCATTCTAAGAATCCTATTCTTGGAATCCTGGATTTGCATCCAAAGTGACTCCGTACTACCCTCCTCCCCTTCCTCCCTTACGCACTTCAGTCATTCCTTCACATATAGTGCCACCTCCCCCTTTCCCAATCACCCTGTCCCTATGAAATAACATGTACCCTGGTCCAGACAGGTCCCAGTCATTGTATTGGGTGGCCCATGTTTCCGTGATGGCTGCAATGTCCACCTCTCCCTCTGCCATGAGAACCTCTAACTCTGCAGTTTTCCTCCCAAGGCTCCTAGCATTAAGGGTAGCCACCTTCCACCCTCTCCTCCCCATGAGACTATGGTCTCATAATTTATGGCTTGGCCACAACCACAACTCTTAGACACCTCTCAACTGCCTTAAATAAGGCATGTTGGCTCATCATTTGTGCTCATCATCTCACCCACACATGTGACCTGTACACTCAGACCGGGTTGGCTCTAACTATCAAACCGCATAAGTTTCTCACCTGCTCCATGATGAAAAAATCTACTCTTAGCTTGCACCTTCTGGGGTCTCAACTCTGTTACAACACCAAATTAACAAATGGTGTCTTAGGAGATCCATGCTACAGCTACTGAAAGTCCCCACTGTCACACTTCACAGGGACAACGCCTTTGCTTACTGAGCACCAGTCTGGTTCAGTGGCCTCAGCCCCACCGGCTCCTCTGCCCCAACAATTGGTATGTTTAAAACTAGGCTCCAGGACTATCTCACTACCAACTGCTCCTGTGACTGCCCAACTTAACCTTGTTTCTCCACTTCCTTCCTGCTCTAGTGGTTCCCCCATCCCCTCCTCACTGGATTCTACCCTCACATCTTGGTATACCCAATGCTGCACTTTTCACCCTCTCCCCACCCTTCCTACATTCCTTTTCCTCCTCTTCCCCCTTCCCTCTCCCTATGACTCTGGCACTTCTTATCTGTTGTCTGTTTTCTCTGACAAATGCCGCTGGCTGCCTTGTTACAATGCTACCCTTGAATTGTATAAATCTGTACTCTGTTTGCAATGTCCACATTGTTGTAATGTCTGTCTTGATGTTCCCTATAATTTGTATTTCTCTGACGTGGAACCTTTGTAAAAGAGCCAAAGCTCAAAGGTATTTGCAATCCTCGACTTGATAAATAAAAATAAAAAGAGTAGTAACAATGAATAAGGTAGGGTGCTACCAGGGAACACTAAATCTGCAAGTGGCAGATAATCAAAAATATTCAAGTAGTTAAAGAGCAGCTGACGCCTTCAGGACAACTTTAAAGAGCAGCTGACACCTACAAGAGAACTTTAACAAAATATGACATTTAGAAAAAGTTCAGCTTGTATTTGACATTAGTTCTTTACTCCTCCTCCTCACCATTATTTATTGCTGAGGTTATTTCCATGAAAACAGGCTTTTTTCTCCTAAAGAGTTCATCTATTTTTGTTGCTGTTTCCCGACCTGACATCATAATGCACTGCTTGTGACATCACAGTTACTCTCATGGCAACAGATTATGATGTCACAGAACATTATGACTTAGGAAGTAAGCTATAGAGGTAGATTAATTTTAAAGTAACTGCAAGGGATAAAAATCATGTATTCATGCTCATTTTCTCAGTAATAAATAATAAGGAGGAAAAATCTAGAATATACTCTATATGGACTACAAGCAGAATTTTACCTAATTATTATGTTTTTCAGAGTTTTCTTTGAGACGACAATTGCTCTTTAACAAACCATAATATTTAGACACATTTCAGCTTATGTTTCATGTTAGTTCTGTATTCCTCCTCCCTATTATCTAGCACTGAGTTCATCTGCATTAAAACAAAATCTTTGTTCCTGAAGAGTTCATCTACCCCTGTTGCTTTCTCCCTACCTACGGTCATAATGCACTGCTTGTGACATCACAGTTACTCTCACAGCAACAAATTGTGATGTCACAACAGAGGATCATAGCTTGATGGAAGGAGTATGCTACTGAGGCAGATGAACTCTAACAGAAAAAGATCATGCAGTCATGCAAATTTACTGAGTAATAAATAATAGGGAAGAGAACTATATAGACTATATATGGAATGCAAGCTGAATTGTACCTAATTATTATGTTTTTCAGAGTCTTCTCTGAGGCGTCAGTAGTACTTTTGGAGGACATATATAGGCTCCCAGATATTCTGATATCTTGAAATCTATTTGTCATACTAGCTATAAGCCGCTCTGCCTGTAATGCGAAAAGTATCTCCATGTACCATTCACAGAGGCATAGAAACATAACATAAAACATAGACTTTGATGGGAGATAAGGACGCTTGGCCCACCTAGTCTGCTCCATTTCTACCTACTAGATATGCTGCAGATCCTAGTTAACCAACAGCCTATTTCTTCCTACTCCCCACAAGAATTGCCCTTTGTCTGTCCCATGCACTCTTGAATTCACACTGTTTTTGACCCACAACCTCCTCAGGAAGGCCGCCCATGTGTCCACCACCTCTCTGTGAAAAAATATTTCACTTTGCCCCTGAGCTGTCCCCCCTCTATCTTCAAATTATGTCCCCTTCTTCTTGCACATCTCTTTTTCTGAAAGATGCTACCCTCTTGGACTTTGTTGATTCCCTTGAGGTACTTAAGCATTTCTACCATGTCCCCCCCCCCCGGCCCTCCTTTTCTCAAGAGTATACATATTAATGTATTCAATAAATGTAGGCATATGCTGATCAAGCCAAGGTTGCAGAATAACTTTCTTGGCACAGGCCAAAATGAGAGCCACATGCAGCCTTTGGTTACCAATTAAGTTATTCCCATAGCCTCTGAATAAACAGACCTCAGGGAGAAATGTGTCAGACAGCCCAAGTAGATCCACTCATAACTGAATGGATTCCCAGAAGGGAGTAACTTTTTCACAGGACAAGAGAATATGAAATGATGTGCTGGGTTCCTTATTGCATCTGGTGCAAATGTTAGAGGGAAGTTTACCCATTCTTTGTAATTTATCAGGGGTATAATAAAGATTATGTAGGACCTGAAATGGCAGAAAACGGTATTTGTCCCATTTTATGTATTAATATAATGTTTGCAAATTTGGGGCTAATTTCAGGGGGATCAGTTTCCAAGAAAACCTGGTCCCAGTAGTAAAATGTTTGGCCTTTTTTATTAGTTAAAAGCTTGTGTAGGCTATGGTAATAATAAGAGATGACATAAGAAGTAGGAGTGAAAAGGGCAAGGGGCGGACGTGAAGCCTGTAAGGACTGTCCCATTGGCCAGTGCCAAAGTGATGTAATAGCATTCTTCAACCCAAAAGAAAGTCACACTGGGTTGAGGTGCTAGGTCAGTTCAAATACAGACACTCACAGGAAGTCCTGCATTCTCCAACGTGAATAAAAACGCTGCACGCTTAAATTCCATAAAGTGCAAAGCTTTATTGACGTGCAAGTGCACAAGCATTCCTTGACTAGTTTCGAATGCATGTCCTTTATCAGAAGACATGACATGGCCCTGCACCATCTTTGTTGCCCTTCTTTAAACTGCCTCCACCCCGTAAGGATGTAGACAGGGTGGAGGCAGTTTAAAGAAGGGAAACAAAGATGGTGCAGGGCCTGCACAAGATGTCAAATGAGGAGGGACTGGGAAACCTCAATATGATACCCTGGAGGAGAGGAGAGACAGGGGAGATATGATAGAAAACTACAAATATGTAAAAGGCACAAACAGGGTACCAGAGGGTAGCAACTTTCAGAAAAGGAGATGTCCAGGAATGAGAAGGAATGGCATGAGGTTGGAAGTGGCAGGACCATTACCAGTATTTTCACCAAGGGGGGTTATTTTTTTGTAGTCTATGACTTTCTTAAAAAAGCCGGAGGTCAGCCCCCAGAAGCCCATGGGTTCTAGATGCTCTTCGGTGAATGTTCTGGCTTATTTTGAAGCTAAATGACTAATATCTTAGCTCTCCTCCACCCTGCTCTAAAATTATGATGTGTCTGGCTAAAGGGTATATATATATATATATATATATATATATATATATATATATTATACTTTCATGGTCGTGCCAGTATAGTTAGGGTGAAACTGCACTTCTATGTTAAAGTCCAAACTTTGAACCTTAATAACTTTGGAGCCGTTCAATGGATCTGCATGAGCTTTGGCATGCATAATCTCGATATATAGTCTCTTGATCTGCTAGATTCTGTGGGAATCCATCAAATGGTTTCTGAGATACTTATAAAGTGTTGAAACAACAGAAAATGCGAGACCTGTTTGAGATTTCTTTCTACATCTCAAAGAAAGGCTTTATGTTGTGGGCTGAAATTTTCAGGGTAGAATGCCATTGGATCACAGATGTGCCTTTTGAAGGTTTGGTGATAAAATATTAATCTGTTCAAAAGTTATGACATTTAAAAATTTCCCATTATTTCTTATGGGAAAATGAGTACGTCAGGCATGAAAAATACTATTGTTCAAACAATACTGTATTGTGGCGAACAATACCAGCCTACAGTGTGCACAATACAGTATTGTGTGAACAATACCAGGTTCTTTTAGAAAAAAAGCCTCATACCGTGTGCATGATAGGACTATTGTGCAAAAACTTCCAGCTTCTTTTCTCAAAGAATGCTGGTATTTTTTGCACTGTTCCCTGTGTTGCTTCCGCCATCTTGTTTCCCCGCTTAGCAAGAAACTTGAAGTCCCGAACCTTTTCAACACACAAAAAAAAAAAAAAATCAGAAAACAGCTAAAGAGAGCCCCATTAGGTGTATTCTGATGATTTGTTTGTTTTATAAACTGAACCCCAACCATTTTTTGGGGGGTCCAGCTTATAGAAAATGACTTGTAAGACATTCTCTGTATGAGAAGAGCGGCATTTCCTTGACTTTTGCAGCCACAGGTGGACCTCATGCTGTTGGCTGCAGAGTCAAGGAAGAACTGCCAACATGAGGTGACCAATCCCCATGTCGGGATGTATCCTCCCCACACACACACACACACACACACACACACACACACACACGTATTTGTTACACTGGAAGCCCACCCCAGTGAGCCTGCATTATTTAAAATCCTGTGAAAAAAGGAAACTGTCCCCCAATGTTTTTTCTTTGATGCAGAATCCTGCATTGGAATGTGTGCTCAATGCAGGATGCTGCATCAAAGGTGTCTGCCCTTCACTGACATTGGGGTGCCCAATCCTCTTGTAAGTGTGTATCCCTCCCTATATTGTTGCACACTGGGAGCCTACCCCAATATGCCAATATATGTTTAATTTTTTTTAAATATATACTTTCCGACACTGCGATGCCCACTTCTGATGTCGGATGACCTTCCCCCAGCCCACTCTTATTTCCAATGGAGGTGCCCAATCCCCCTGTCAGTATGATAACCACCCAAACTTATGTGGCACACTGGGAGCCCACCCCAGTGTGCCCAGTGCACAGAAGAAAACCTGTACAAAAAAAAAACTGTTCCAATCATTTTGTTTTAATATCTGTAATAGAGGAAACCTTCCCTCATAGTTTCCCAGTCTGACTCCCCATACCCACCCTCCTCCATGCATCCAACTACCTGCACCCCTCACCCATACTACCATCCAGAGGACAGGTTTGGTGATTTCCCATGGACTGGGAACACATCTGCACTCTTCAAAGTTTAACCACAAACTGAAGAAATCAAGGTAAGCCTTATAATAATAATAATAATAACAATAAAACTTTATTTATACCGTGCCTTTCTTACAATCAAGGCACCTTACAATAAATTACAGATAAGAAAATAAACAAATATTACTGAGCTCATAAAATTCAAAAGCATACCAGTCATAAAAAATCTTAGACCATAAATAGGTCTTTAAGGCCTTTTTAAATTCCTCCACGGATCCACACCATCAAAGCAGATGTGGTAGAGAATTCCAGAGGGTAGGGGCAGTGTACATAAAAGCCCGAGCCACTGAAGATTTTAAAGAAACCCTCGGATTCTCTACCAACCCCTCGTCCACCGAGCGGAGTGATCGCTTAGGGCAGTAAGGTACCAGAACCTCTTTCAAGTAGTCTGGGCTCATCCTGTGTAGGGCTTTATAAGTCAGAAGACCAACTTTAAAGGCGATCCACCACTGTATTGGCAGCCAGTGCAGATCCCGTAGAATCAGAGAAATATGACAGGCACAAGAAGTACCCATCAATAACTGGGCTGCATCATTCTGCACAAGCTGCAAGTGGCAGATATCAACCCCAGGAAGCCCTAGATAAAGGGAGTTGCAATAATCAAGATGTGAGGTCACAAAGGCGTGGACCAATGTAGGCAGATCACTGGATGGAACAAGGTGCTTAATCTTAGTGATGTTCCTCGGATATTAAAAGGATGATTTGACAACTGCCGACATCTGCGAACGCAGTGTCGGCTCATTGTCAAAAGTCACCCCCAGGATCCACACCCATTCAGAGGTAGGGAGCTGGACACCTCCCCGGAAAAGTCCAGAGGGTAAGCCAACTCCTGTCCCCTCCATCCTGTGACCCGGGTCTACATCCATTATCTCAGTCTTCTCTGAGTTCAACTTCAACCAGCTTGAATTCATCCAGCACTGAATTTCAGTGAGGCAGCTGTTAAATACCGAGAGAGCTCTATCCTGGTCAGGTGCAAAAGATAGGTAGAGCTGGGTATCATCTGCATACAGTAGCAGTGAAACCTAAGCCTGAACCTTCTTACAATGTCTCTGAGGGATAGCATGCACACTGCAAACAACATGGGGGACAACACTGAATCCTGGAGAACCCCACAAGACAGAGAGACTGGGTGGGAAGAATTAATCCCCGACACCACCCTCTGAGTTCTGCCTCTGAGAAAAGATCTAAACTAACTGAGGACTGTACCCAACAGGCCACAGATGAACTCCAGGCATTCGAGAAGTACTCCATGGTCCACAGTGTCAAAAGCTGAAGAGAGATTGAGAAGAACCAAGATGGAGCGGCTTTTCCGATCTCTTGCCATCAGGAGCTCATTGAGCACCCGAACCAACACTGTCTCGGTACTATGCCTCTTACGAAAACCAGACTGGAGTGGTTCATAGATGTCATGGATGGTTAAATGGTTCTCCAGCTGTACGGCCATTACTTTCTCAATAATCTTCCCTACAAACGGAAGGTTAGAGATCGGTCTGTAGTTACCATGGCAGTCTGGGTCCAAGGAAGCTTTCTTCAGGAGGGGCATTACCACCACCTCCTTCAGGGAGCTAGGAAACTCACCCATATCCAGGGAGCACCAGACTATCCGTGCTAGGACCGGGCCAATGGAATACACAACCCTTAATCAAGGAAGTTGGGCCTGGATCCAAACTACAGCATGTAGGGCGCATACCCTGGACAATCCACATGGCATCAATGAGCTCTGGCCGGTCAAAGGAACTCCAGGAGGGTCTAGAGGCTGCATCCAGGTGCCGATCCATAGCTTCTCCCAAAGAGGATGCAGGTCGGAGTGCCGTCCTGATGTCTGCCACCTTTGTCACAAAGCAGCATATAATGGGAGTCAATGGGGGGTTTCAACTTAGGCTGCTATCTCAGCCAGTTTAATTAATTTTGGTCCCAAATTTTAAACAAGAGGTTCTTGGGATCCCTCCTTGTGAATATGTCACTGTTGTTTCATTTCTTGGTCCCAAAAGGTGATTTTGCAGTCACTACACAGAATCACCTTTTGGGACCAAGTGATGAATTAACAGTGCCACTGTTCATGAGGTGGGGTCTCAAAAAGCCCATGTTGCAATTTTGGTGAAATAATTCCCAAAACTGACTACGTTCTGAGTGGCATTGCACACTTTCTATGCATGCTCATAACTTTGCCAATTTTTAATATTTTCACTCCAGATTTTCAATATTGGCATTTTGTAACATCTCCTTATGAACAGTACAGCTGTCATTTTTCACATACTGCTCAAAATGTGTTTTCGCACCTGTGGCACAGAATGGCATGGTCGCTACGCAAAATCAACTTTTGGAATGGATTAACAAAATGACAGCATCACTGTTTATGAAGGGAGGAGCCATAAAACTCAAGTTGAAAATTTGGTGAAAAAAATTCCCCAAATGGCTGCATTATGGGCATGCATTGTGCACTTTCTATGCACGCTCATAACTTTGTCAATTTTTAATATTTTCACTCCAGATTTTCAACATTGGCACTTTGTTACATCTCCTTATGAATAGCATAGCTGTCATTTTTTACATATTGCTCAAAATGTGTTTTCGCACCTGTGGTGCAGAATGGCACAGTCTCTGAGCAAAATCAACTTTTGGGATGGATTAACACAATGACAGTGTCACTGTTTATGAGGGGAGAGGACCCACAAAGCCCATGTTGAAAATTTAGTGAAAAATTCCCCAAATTACTGTGTTACGGGCATGCATTGTGCACTTTCTACGCACGCTCGTAACTGCCAATTTTTCATATTTTCACTTCAGATTTTCGGCATTGCCATTTTTTCACACCTCCTTAAGAATAGAACAGCTGTCATTTTGCACATCCTGTCCGGAATGTGATTTTGCACCTGTGGCGCAGAATGGCACAGTCACAGTGCAAAATCAACTTTTGGCAGAATGGCACAGTCACTGTGCAAAATCAACTTTTGGAATGGAGAAACAAAATGACAGTGTCACTGTTTAAGAAGGGAGGACCCATAAAGCCCATGTTGAAAATTTGGTGAAAAAATTCCCCAAATGTCTGTGTTACGGGCATGCATTGTGCAGTTTCTATGCACGCTCGTAACTTTGTCAGTTTTTCAGATTTTCAACATTGCCATTTTTTCACACCTCCTTAAGAACAGAACAGCTGTCATTTTGCACATCCTGTCCGGAATGTGATTTTGCACCTGTGGCGCAGAATGGCACAGTCACTGTGCAAAATCAACTTTTGGGATGGATTAACAAATTAACAGTTGCACTGTTCATGAAGGGAGGTCCCATAATGCCGATGTTGAAAATGTGGTGAAAATTCCAAAAAATGAGTGTGTTATGAGTGTGCATTGTGCAATTTGTATGCACGCACATAACTTTGCCAGTATGTCCCATTTTTCACACTGTTGTACTATCTGGATGGAGGTATGGGAACACAGGGTCCAAAGGACACTGCCTCCCACTGTGAATGTGGATACTGTTGTACTATCTGGATGTAGGGTTCCCACTGTGACATTTGGACAGTTTTGTACTATTTTGATGAAGGGATGGGTGTGCAGGGTCCAAATGACCCTGCACTTCCACAATAAAATGAGGATACAATTATACTATCTGAAAAAGAAGGGAAATTCTTTTCACAAAACTTTGTTAATGCATCAGTTAGAGTGGATACCACAGTGATAAAAGCAGGGAAATGAGGCATCATGTAAACATGCTTACATACTACAGTAAAGGACAGTGAGGTGAGAGTTAGGCCTTATGACCCCATGGCACACCCCGATGCCTGTTGATGTGTGGAGTGTAGCGGGAAGGGGTAGGGTAGACACACTGGGGGGTGCAGCGTTAAGGTCAGAAACCCTAATGGCTTATTTCCCTGCTTTTGTCACTGTGGTATCCACCCTAACCGATGCATTATTTTTTGCAAAGACCGTGTGTGTGTGTGTATATATATATATATATATATATATACATACACACACACTCACATACACACAGTATATGTGTAACCCTAGGTGGCGTTATCCCAAGGGCTACTACCCCTGCCTGCTTGGCTAGTTGCAGGTTAAGGGACCTAGGTTCTGATACAGGTGCCTCCACCCGGAGGTCAGGGTTGGTAGTGGTCAAGCTGACCTGGGCACAGCCCTCCAGGACACTGTAACCCCTTTATATATATATACTATATATATATATATATATATATATATATACTCATTGCAAAAAAACTCAGTTAATGCATCAGTTACGGTTGATTTCACAGTGACAAAAGTTTGGAAATTTAATGGTAGGGTTACCCCCGACCCCACCATCCTACAGACACCAACAGGCATTGGAGCTTGCCATGGGATTGTCAGGCCCAACTCTCACCCCAATCCATGTGTAAACAAGCTGACCTTCTACAGAATAGGAGAATAGGGTGAGAGTTAGGCCTGATGACCCCATGGCACACCCCAATGCCTCTTGGTGCCTGTAGCGTGGGGGATGGGGATGGGGTTGTAGGGGTGGTAACCCTAACATCGAGATTTCTAAATTTTTGTCACTGTGACAGAAACTCTAACTGATGCATTAATGGAGTTTTTTTTGCAATGAATTTCCCTTTTTTTTTGAGAAAATGTAATGTGAATGGTTAGTGGTATGTGTTTGTGGGAACACGGGGTCCTCCGAGCCCTGCATTCCCTTTACACTGCCCATTTTTTGCATAATGATATGCATATGTGGCAGTGTGGTCCCTCCAGGCCCTGCACTCCCACTTACACTTAAATATGGAGCCATACAGCAGTCACATAGTACTGAAAATTAACCCTTGTAACACTTATTTGGCAATATCTCAGTAACCGTACCAACTATGGAAAAAATTCCACTGCAGTTATAATCATGACTTCGAAGCCTCCACACGAGCTTAGTCCACTAAGCTGCGGGTGGCAAAAAATCCAGATCTGGAATCGTTTTGAGATACAGGCACCAAAATATTATCCTATGGGAAATTTCTCAACTTTGGAATGCTGTAACTATGGGCCTGTTGAATGTTTTTTGGACCAAACCACTAAAAGGCACATCTGTGGGACCAGGGCTTGCCACCCTGCAAATTTCAGCCCAAAAGTACAGTCTTCCTTAGCACAATGAAGTGACAAAATAAAACAACACATGGGGCAGTGTTTTCGAGCATTGTTATCGTGAAAACAAAAATGTTTTTGCAATACCCGTATACCTCATAATGAAATGCTTTCGCATACACAAAAACATGTTGTCAAGGTATTTTTTTACTGTGGTCATTGCTGTGAAAAAACAGCAGAATGGTAGAAAAACTTTGAAAAACATATTTCCAGACCAGCTGTAGGAAAACTAATGCCAGGGTCATGTTCATAAGGGCTCGATTAAACTGTTGGTGTTTACCAAAGGGCATTATTTTTCGAGTTACAATGTTTTTTTGCCTCCCGCTAACTGAAAGGAAGATGGTGACAGCACAAAAACAAATTTAGGGAGCACAACAACAAAAATGTGATCACAAAAGTTTTCGCAATGCAAATATAAATTTTCCCATATGCTACAATAGAACATGAAAACTTGCATAACTTTTGAATGGATTGCAATTTTTTTCACCAAATCTTCAAAAGGCGCCAGTGTATCCCAGGCCACATATAGACATGCAAATCTGAATCCACTCAGACGCATTCTTCAGTCCTTTAAGCCCAACCGAAAAATGTGCAAAAGTTGGGTATTTTTCATTTTTTTATGCTCTACAGTTCTGCAACCGTACATCCTACCGGAACGAAACTCTCCATATTGTGTGTGTATATATATATATATATATATATATATATATAGATATATATATATGTCTATTATAAAAGCCATGGGTCAAGCTCAAGGGGTCAAGATCCTCTGTGGTGCATTTTTTGGCTTATTTTGAAGCTAAATAACTTATATCTGAACTCTCCTCCTCCCCTTTGCTCTAAAATTATGATGTGTCTGGCTGCAGGGTAGAACAGCACTATTGGTCGTGGCCTCCCTACTATGGAATGGGCTGCCTGCCCACCTCAGAGCATCCAACAAACCTTGTGCCTTCAAACTTAACTTTAAATCCTGGCTCCTCTCTAGGGATAGCACTGCCTGTCCGCCCAGGTAACACTCACTTCTCAACTGTCCTTGGACCTGACTCCTAATCTTCTTACAGTCCTGCTAGGATATTAGTCAGTCTGGACATATTGCTTCTGATGGTGGGGGGGGGGACCTTCTTGTGTGCCAATAGTTGCCTCTATTTGTAAAAATGTTACCACTAATATTGTTACCATGGTACTATATTTGTAAACAGCATTGTATTTGTATACTGGTTTGTACGTTCATCACTGCCTGCTTGTCCGTGTCTCTACACTGTGTATTGTGTTGTTACCTATTGCCGTTGTTTATACTTTTATTATCTGTATTTTTTATTTGCTCGTGTCTATTTGGCCCAGATCATGCCTGTAAATGATCCTCTGGATAAGAGCACTTTACCCGGTCAACAAAGTCATAAATAAATAAGTAAATAAATAAATAAACGTGAGGTTCGCAAAATGCTGACATTTTAGTATAAGTGATATATATTGTCTGCAGCGGTCACCTGCTGCCTTGACATAGGCCAGGCCATGAATGCTATCATTCAGCTAACCTCACATACAGAACAGAAGTATGTATTTGGGGGCGGAGCCTGCCAACAAGATGGCAGGACTATAATTTTGTCTGCTGCCCACATCAGGGAGCTTAACAGTGACCAGTTTTACTATTAGCGCATAATCGGAGCAATTGGAACTAACAAATAAATAGGGAACTATCTCAGTTGTGTTTCGGTACCATAATTGTCCTGACTGGCCATGGTCAACAACTTCTGCCAGTTGCTGAACCTCCAAAAGCACCACAAGACATCGGCCCGACTCGACCGGTGAGCTCAAGTTTAGATACCCACTGGAAAGCTCTAATGGTGCTCTCTACCAGGTATGGTACTGGCACGGAGAAACAAGACCACTTTACCAGCTGAAACTAGCCGCTCTGACAGGGAGGCATCAGACATTATGGCTAAATTGGACAAAATACTTTTGGACACAGCAGATTTAAAATCAGTGGCCCATAAAACAAACTTGGACTTGGTTACTTTGGCATACCAGGTCACGTCCACTGAACAGACTGTACACAGCCACGAGGTAACTTTGCAGACACACTTGGGGCTTTACATGACCATCACCAAAAAATTCAATACTTGCTGAATTAGGTAGATGATATGGAGAACAGGACCAGGAGAAAGAATCTTCGGATATTGGGACTGTCAGAGGGGGCAGGAGGAAGGAACATGTATACTTTCCTCAGAGTCTTTCTGCCCGAGCTGATGTGAGACGACAACTGTGGGGCTCCAGAAATCATAAGAGCTCACAGATCCCTGGCTCCCCACCCTCAACAAGAAGAATGGCCCTGACCTATTTTGTGTAAGTTCTTAAGATACCCAGAGAAGGAACACTACTTGAAGCATGCCAGGGAACAAGGGTCTTTTCTCTGGTATGGCCAGTGTATCCATCTCTGTCAGGACTTCTCACAGGAATTATCTAACAAACAACATGCTTTTGCAGGTGTTAAGCAGCAGTTCTACAAATGAAACATTAACATACAAACATCCCTATGATACCCAGCGATTCTGCGGATTCTATGTCAGGGAGAATATTTAATGTTTGACAACCCTGCAGCGGCAGAGAAATTCCTATAGTACTTTCCCAAAGGTCCTAAATCACCTGCTGCAAACAGCTGTTGTCCACGAGGTGCCTACACTGCCAAGATGGAGGTCAGCCACGAAGCCACACAGCAACTCCAGACTACCAGCACTCAGGGCCCTGCTACAGAACCCCCCATGGCAACATGTCCCCAGAAGTCAGCCTAAAAAGAAATCGTCAACCATGGGGAAACTGCTAGCAAGGCATGAACGCTCCAGAAGCCGCCAAAGAAGATCTGCGCCATCAGACATCAGCAGCTGCTCTCCGGGAGACACCCGATTAAACTGGACAACAGGTATGAGACATTGAGGGATCTTATCCCTTCACCTTTAATTTTGTCTTCACACTTCCCACCTCCCAAGATGACGTCTCATCAGGTGGCAGTAGAACTAGGAGACTGGTACCCTTTGCTGAGACTGGGCGGACTGTGAGCAATCTGTGGGGGAAATGCCCAGAGACTCCCTTGATCATCTGGAAGCCCTGAATAATGCCCCAATGACATTTCACCCTCTGGTTGAATTCCTCATGTTGCACATATGTTCCAGCAACAGGAGTTGATTCTGCAAGCTGTTGCCATCCCCTCGGTCATCATGACACATGAGGGCACCGTGTCAGTATTTGTTTACTAAATCTACTCTGCTGATGGACAGGAATTAATCTTTGTCTTTCTAACTGCTCCTCCAGTGAGATGAGGATTCTTATACACCGGGGAGGAAAAGCTTCCTGGGACTTTTGATTCTTGGCTGCTGCCTCGGTGCAGTATGGAGCACAATTTTCAAATGGATATTTCGCATAGTTTGTTTTACTGGTAGACCGGTCAATGTTGAGCGTTTTTCTTACATAGTGTTACACTGGTTACTGTTTATTCAGGTTTCTATTGGTGTTATTTACAGGACTAATGCCATTTCCTTCATTCAGGCCTGCATAAACTGTTGGATTTTTGTTTTTAGAGGTTGCCATACAAAGTTATTGTTGCAGGGCAGCAATACTATAAGTACATTTGTTGTTCCACATTTAGGATGGGTCTCTGGATGAGCAGCTTGTTGGTGCTTCACCTTTGTTTAAAAAGCAAAGATGCATCCAAGGCCCCCCCCTTGACTGACCTTGTACAACAATGGGACCTATTGCTAATACAATGAGGGTTGTGGTGGTCTGGGAGAGGGGTCTAGAGGGGGCATACCCTGCTCCCACCTCCACTGCCCCCCAGTGGGGGCACTGAAGCCCTATTACAGGACAATCTCCCCACAAATGGTGGTGCCAGTTACTTCTCCCCCAGAGAAGAGTCTTGGGAGCATGGGGCTTGATGTAAGCCAAGCTCGCACACGAGAACTCTATCTCCACTGTGATGGGAATGTGCTGAAACAGTGGCTTGCACCACATTCTTGCCTGACTGTGCACATTTTTCCCCTCTCATAGAAGTTAAACTACACTCAGGATTACAGAAAACAGAGAGAGACACAGATTGGGTTACCCAGTGGGTGGCCCTAGACAGAAACCAAGGACAGGAGCTGGTACAATAGTGGTGGATCTCACTGGCCCAGCTATCCTTTCTCAGGAACTCCACATTGCAGTGGCTGAGGACCCAAATCCAAACAGCCCAAGGGGTGTATGGGTAAGGAATAAGAGAGTTGAGCCAATCTTGTACCAAGGGGAAAGACATTCATTCCAGAGGAGAGGGGAGATCACTTTTATCTGTAGTGCCCATGTATAACATCTACAAACCTCTAGCTCTTGAAAATGGATAAACTGAAAGATGTCATCTTGACATCTTGGAATGTAAGGGGCCAGAATTCCCCAATTAAAGGAAAAAAGATTTTAGCCAGACTTTGTAAGCTCAATTGTCAAATAGCTTTTTTACAGGAAACTAAATTGACCCAGCGGGAAGCTAAGAAACTTGTGACGGAATGGGTAGGCAGGAGATTTCATAGCTCCTCAGGCAAAACAAAAAGGGGAGTTTCCATTCTTACACATAAATCTCTCAAATGGGAAGTTATGCACCAGGAAGTGGGTAAAGATGGGAGATGGGTTCTAGTAAAAATGGCCACTGCAATAGGCCCAGTGTTGTTGGTGAACATCTATGCCCCCAATGAGGACAAGCCCGGCTTTTTTAACAGTTTCCTAAAACATACTGCATCAGTCTCCGGATAACCCTGGTATCATACTGGGGGGGACCACAGCTTGGTAGTGGAATACCTATTGGACAGGTTGAACTCCAAACTAGAACCTCACACTCACTCCCTTAAAGCTTTACAGGATCTGTTATCCTTGCATCAGCCGGCAGATGTCTGGAGGCTGCAACACCCTGCAGCCAGGGACTATACGTACTTTTCGGTGGCCACAGCTATGGCCAGTCAGTTTGATTATTGGTTTACTTCAGATGGTATATCCAGGGCAGTAAACAATGTACATATAGCCCCTATCTATCTCTCTGACTATGCCCCAGTACAGCTAAGTCTAGCTGTGTACCCAGTCCCCAAAACGTCACTAGGCTCTTGGAGGCTGGACCCACTGCTCCAGCAGGATGAAGAATTTAAAAAGCTGGTCAAGACGGAGACTCATTCCTTTTTTCAACTGAATCCACCTGATTCTTCCTTGGCAGCAAACATATGAGAGGCCTACAAGGTTACTCTCAGGGGTCAAATTATTGCAACCCACAGGAGAAAATAGAGAGAGCAGGAGGTCCACAGCTAGAAGCCCAATTGACAGAAAAGAAGTCAGAATATAAAACTGACCCTGGTAGACTCCGTTGTCGGGTCTTGGTTGCAGAACTGGTGAGCATAAGAATGGGCTGGACACTTTAGCTACTAGGAAGGCCAAATTACAAATTAGCTGCACCCAACACAAATACTGGGCAGAAGGAGAAAAAGCAGGGAAACCCCTGGCCTATAGACTTAAAAAAATGACAGAAAGACTTTCGGTGAGGCTGCGATCCAATATGGTGGCTTAGCCTTCAGCTCGTACTCCTAGCGCGAATATTTGTGTGCAATCCGAAGAGTCTTGAGTATATCTATTCCTGAAATTCATTAAGAAATTAAAACTTGAGTACCGAGAATTGGAAGAACTAAAAAGAAAGGCGCTACGAGCCCCACAGCGGTCGCACGGAACGACAAAGGGCGAGCAACTCCAGGCCTGAGCCCTGCACCCTCTCGATCTTCTGTGATCTCGGGCTCGGGGAGGAAGATTCATGTTCTGACTTGGAATCCATCGAAACAAGATTAGAAGCGAGGAAAATATTGCAACTTTTACAATGAATTGATGGTAAAGTAACAGAGATTCAGAGAGACTTTCGAAAACTGGAAGCGAGAACAACTGATATAGAGAAACATATGGATATTCTCCAGAGAGAAAACATGGCCTATAGCCAATCCCTGGTCTACCTCCATAAAACAGAGATGGTTTTAATGATGAAAACAGAGGATGCAGAGGCCCGGTCCCGACGTAACAATGTAAGGGTGACTGGAATTCCGGAGGATGTAGAGCAAGATAATATGGCAAGCTACATGGAGTCATGGCTAAAAATGGAGTCGGGCCTGGAGGAGGAAGCCCCTCTGGAAATCAAAAGAGTGCACCGTGCACTGGGTCCTAAGCCAAAACCAGGGGCACCTCCGAGAGCTATTCTCATCAAGTTCTTAAAGTACCCTATCAAAGAAAAAGTGTTGCATCGAGCGTGGGCAAAGAAATACCTTAATCTAGATGGGACCAGAGTGTATATAGACCAGAACTCCCCCCCCCCCTCCTTGGCAGCTCAAAGGAGAAAGGTATTGTGGGTGGTGAAGCAACTGAGGGAAAAAGGTAAGCGAGCCTACTTATGCTACCCGGCTCGATTATGGCTGGATTCTCCGGGGGGGGGCCCAAAATATTTGAATCCCTGCTAGCCGCAAGAGAGATACTGGTTGCAGAGGGTATTTCGTTGCCAGATTTAAAAGAGGAGATTGTGGAAAGCAAAGTGGAACAGTTGCTATGGTCCCAATCCCCAGGAGAGAAGAAACTACAAAACCCGGCCTCCAGAGTAGAAGCGTTGCTCCCCCTTCATGCAGATCTGTCGAAATGGCTTCAGCAAAAGCAATCAAACTGAATAGAGAAGAGAACTGTTTTTGGGTGAACTCTGGACAGCACCTTACTCTGGTGGATCAGAAGAAGAGCTACTGGTAGGTGATGGAGACTGTGTGATCAGTAATGGCGGCGAGAGTTTATTTATGGAGACGACCGGACAGGTAAATGTGCTTACTTCAGATGATCGAAGGTCGTACTTGCTTGCTGGAGATCAGGGAGGTTTGTTTGTATTGGTGACTTTTGCTTTAAGACTTACATGGGAACACCAAGAACATCAGGGAACTTATTCAATGTTTAGCCTTAACTCATAAGCCCTCGAGAGGAGCAATATCGCTAGGGCTCGTCTGTGAATGGGATTTATTCGAATGGGGACTTCAAGTTTTAGAGGGATGTCCCAGTAAAATGGGATGGCATTCCTTTTTATCATATATGTATTGCTTTGAGACTTACATGGGAACATCGAGAACATCAGGGAACTTATTCAACGTTTAGCCTTAACTCGTAAGCCCTCGAGAGGAGCAATATCGCTAGGGCTCATCTGTGAATGGGATTTAATCGGATGGGGAGTTTGAATTTTAGAGGGATATCCCAGTAAAATGGGATGGCTTTCCTTTTTATTATTTCAGTACCAGCCTGGACCTTGGGACAAATGAGACAGTGATTTCTGTTTACTTTTGTATTTGCCTGTGAATTATACAGAAGTATAATTTCTAAGTCCCCTGTATCCCTCTATACCATGTCAGATTAACATGAAGCAATATTACACGGGTTCTAAGGTGCGCAAAAGGTCTAGAGTGTAAAGATTGCAGGTTTAAGCAAAATGGTGATGATGTCTCTGGAAATCAGGGCATAATATATGCAGTTTGGGGTATAGAAAGCTGAGGACAGCTATGCCTCACTGGTAACTTTTGTCTTTTCAGATATCTGTCTAGAGGAGATAGGTTAGGAGGGCTCTGGTTCATTCGGGGCTATCCGACCTTGCACCCAGATGTTAGGGTGCTTACCCCTCAATAGCTTAGGCTAAAATTCCCGATTAAGGGATAACACCACTTGAGGAAGGTGGTGTGGCCGGAGGTTTCTTTTTCCTCCCGCCAAACAATTGTTGCTCCACCAGGCCTACTAGGTACAGGGTTGGTGGTTGGAGCAGATGAGTTTAAGTAATGTCAACAGAATTGGTGGTGATGGATTTCTGTACTGATTTCTCTATTCTATATTCTGGTTTCCAATCTCTTTCTTCTTTCCTTCTTTCCTATATTTTCATGGGGACTAAAGGTTCAAAGTTTGTAATGAATAGTACCGAACAAATGAGGGTTGGGGAGGGTCCTGGGAGATTTTGGTTAATATTATTTTTACATATGTAATGGCATGTTTAACATTTTGTTCACTGAATGTCAAGGGCATCAACAATGTCGTTAAAAGAGCTAAGATACTCACTGAACTGAAGAGAGAAAACTGTGATATTGCCTGTCTGCAGGAAACCAAATTATCTTTAACTGAACATCTTAAACTTCATAGACCATGGATGGGCAGTGTTTATTCAGATGAACATCCTACTGCTACTAAAGCGGGGGTGTTTTTTCTTATCATAAGGGGTCTCCCATTTCAGCCTCAAAAAGTGCAGAGAGTAGGTTCTGGGCATTGGGTGATTCTCGCAGGGTTATATAAAGGTAGACTGCTCCATTTGGTGGGAGTGTATGCCCCCACCCCTCCTTCAGGAGAATTTTTTAGAGCCTTATTCACGACTCTGGCAGCCCTTTCTCCTGGACAAATTATATGTATGGGGGATTGGAACTGCGTCAAAGACATAGTCAAAGATCGGAGTTCCCCGAAGACGCCAGGTTCTAGAACCTGCTCACGATTATTAAAATATGTATGCATTGAGGCTGGATTGGTGGACCCATGGAGGTGTTATAATCCAAAGGCCAAAAACTATACTTTTTTTCATTGTCTTCTAACACTTATTTGAGATTAAATAGGTTTTATACGCAGAAAGATTTTTTACATAGCTTTAAAGAAGTTAGCATCCTCCCGATCACTTTATCGGATCATGCCACAGTAAAGGCGAGAGTGGGTTGGGGGGAACCTAGGGCGAGAGGGCTTTGGAGATTTGATACAGGGCTATTAAATGATCCCCAATATAAGGCGTTAATTAGACAAGAGGTGCAGCAGTTTATAAAGGAAAATGCAGAAGCAACCCCCAAATATATGTGGGACGCATTAAAAGCGGTGCTGAGGGGCCACTCAATTTCTTATGCTTCATATAAATATAAATCACACCAGGCCAAGTTAAGGGAGGCCCTAGATCAGATCAGGAATTTGGAAGAGGAGCATAAGAGAACAGGCGCAGCCTCGACCCAAATCAAACTTTCCCAAGACCAGGATAAATATGACGTGTTGTTGCAGAGGCAGGTGGAAAATAGTCTTAGGTTCCCGGGGCAGAAATATTATGAGAGAGGAGACAGGGCAGGTAGGCTGTTAGCCCAAAGACAATGAAAACAGGCAGCAGATAGATATGTGGAGAAGGTGGCCCCAGAAGAAAACCCATCACAGGAGGAGTTTTCCCCAGAAGGAATTGCAGGAGTTTTTAAAAAATACTATGAACATTTATATGCGGTGGAAAAGAGTTCTCAACATTCTGAACTTATCAAGAATTTTTTATATAAGGTTACCCTCCCTACTTTATCTTATCCCCAGAAAATGATTTCAAGAGGCCCCCTTAACTGAACAGAAGGTGTTGACAGTAATTAAAAATCTCCCCACTGGGAAAACGCTGGGTCCAGATGGCTATACGGCCGAATTTTATAAGGAGTTTGGAGAGGATCTGGCCCCTTTATTGACAAAGGTTTGTAATTCAAATTTAGATCCACAAGCGGTTCCCCGGGACATGGAAGGAAGCTATAATAGCTGTCATTCCTAAAGAGGGGACGGACCCTACAAAGTGTGGCAGTTACAGGCCGATAGCATTGTTAAACCAACATGCCAAAATATTCACTAAAGTCTTGAGTATCAGTTGCAAAGAGTTATATCTGATTTAGTGCACCCAGATCAATCAGGATTTATTCCGGGAAGGCACCTGCAGGACAACATACGCCTGCTTTTGAATGTACTCTCCGGAGCTGGACCTCTCCAGGGATGGGAGCTAGGGGAGGTCCTCTCTTTAGATGCTGAAAAAGCATTCGATAGAGTAGATTGGGAGTATCTGAACGTGGTCTTGGGGAGGTTCGGCTTTGGAGACAGATTCAAGGCATGGATGGAGGGTATATACTCAAATCAGGCAGCGCGGGTCAAAGTGAATGGGGCACTATCCCCATTTTTTTCAATTTCTAGAGGTACCAGACAGGGGTGTCCCCTCTCACCCTTGCTTTTTGTTATCAGTCTGGAACCACTGGCTGCCTTTATAAGGCAGACAGCATCCTTTCGGGGCATTCGAGTTGGGGGAGAGGAGGTGATGTAACAAGCATTTTGTTGTCTCTTGTCAACAATAAAATTATTATTTCAAAAAAAAAAAGAAAATTACAGTGACACTGTTCATGAGCAGAGGTCTTAAAATGACTATTTTGAAAATTTGGTGGAAAAATTCCTAAAAATGACTGTTTTACGAGCCATGAGCCTGCGTTGCGCACTTCCTATGCACACTCGTAAGTTTGCGAATTTTCAATATTTTCACTCCAGATTTTCAACATTGTCTTTTTACCACACCTCCTTATGAGCAGTACAGCTGTCATTTTTCATATCTCGTCCAAAACGTGTTTCCGCTCATGTAGCACACAATAGGCGCCTTGATCGGTGTGTGAAATCACTGTATGGGACATATAAGAAAATCACAGTGGCACTGTTCATGAGCAGAGGTCTTAAAATGGGTATGTTGAAAATTTGGTGGAAAAATTACTAAAAATGACTGTTTTACAAGCCTGCGTTGTGCACTTCTTACGCACGCTCACAAGTTTGCGAATTTTCAATATTTTCACTCCAGATTTTCAACATTGTCATTTTACCACACCTCCTTATGAGCAGTACAGCTGTCATTTTTCACATCTCCCCCAAAACGTGTTTCCACCCATGTAGCGCACAATGGCGCAGTCGGTGTGAGAAATCACTGTATGGGACACATTAAGAAAATCACAGTGACACTGTTCATGAGCAGAGGTCTTAAAATGGCTATGTTGAAAATTTGGTGACAAAATTCCTAAAAATTACTGTTTCACTAGCGTGCGTTGCGCAGTTCCTACGCACACTCGTAAGTTTGCAAATTTTCAATATTTGCACTCCACTGACTTCCAAATACCTACACAGCACATACAAGCAAGCAACATTCAGCATTGACAAATGCTTTGTTAACTTATGCTGATATCGCAGCCATTTTTTAGAATGTTTTTTCCCAAATTTTCAACATGGGGTTCTTGGGACCCCAGCTCATGAAAACTGTCAGTGTCATTTTGTTACTCAGTCCGGAAAGGTGATTTTGCAGTCGCTGCATGGAATCACCTTTCAGGACCGAGTCACAAAATGACAGTGCCACTGTTCATGAAGTGGGTCCCAAAACCCCATGTAGCAAATCTGGTGAAAAAAATCCAAATAATTACTGCGTTACGAGTGTGCATTGCACAGTTTCTACGCACTCTCCCACCTTAGCCAATTTTTAATATTTTCACTCCAAATTTTCAACATTGCCATTTTTGCACACCTCCTTCAAAACAGTACAGCTGTGGTTTTCCACAACCTGCCCAAAATGTGTTTTTGCACCTGTTGCGTGGAAGAGCACATTTGCACTGCGAAATCACCTTTTGGGACAAGTGAACAAAATGACACTGGCACCCTTCATGAGGAGGGGTCCAAAAAAGGCCATGTTGAAAATTTGGTGCAACACATCCAGAAAATGGCCAGGTTACCTGGGCATTGAATGATTTCTATGCACATGTGTAACTTTGGTCATATAGCAGCTCTTCACAGCCCTATCGACTCTGGCTAGAGTTTGTTATCTTTTGTCAGGTAAGCTTTTAGCTTCTTCCTTGTCCACTCCTAAAATGGAGTAGTAATATACATTTTTAAGGTAAAGAGTAAACAACTCAATAGTATTTACCATATATTTACATTTTGTTTGCCACTTATTCACTTATTGTATTTTTTCTTTGCGCCTCGTTAAAATCAGAACAGTCAGAACGTGAGACTGCACATTTTTATACCATTGATTGCTTTCTGTTATATACAATATTTGTACAAGATTCACAAGGTGCACAAAGAAGAAACTAAAATTAGCGAAGTTTACTAACAAAAAAGTGGATTTTTTTATTGCAAAATGTCTATCCGTGTCACCCACAGTGAAAACAACATATATCGACTGAACTAGAACAATGATACTATAACCACATTGAATGTGGTGGGCAAACAATTACAAAAGTGGAAAAATAATATAACATTGTTTGTTAGGCATGGTTAATGAGGTCACCGATAAGGGATTTGTAAAGAAGTAACAAAAGCATAAAAGTATTTGAAAACCATATTTTATTATTAATATACTTACTGTATGTTTATACATGGAATTAATGAATTTATTTTTTGCTGATCAAAAAAAAACTTTTCAATATTTTTTCACCTTGACTGTTGTCTTTAAAATAGTGATATACATATAAAAAGATGTATACATTTTTATCCATAGATCCTGATGAAGTAGTGGGATCATTGCAAAACACTGATATTAGATTTTTTGGAATGAAGTATAATGATAAAATATATTAAATCCCTATCCGGTGAGTGGGTCTAGTTGTCTCCAATTGATTTTGCTAGTTTTACTTAGAGGTTTGTTATTTATATTATATGCACTAGGTGGGTCACACTGCCCCTTTGTGGTTACACTAATAAACAAGCATTTGTCAATGCCAAATGTTTGCTTGCTGGCATTGGCGTTGATAGTGTAGGAGTTACAGAGCTGCATAATAGGAATGGCAGTGAAGTATTGAACTGAAGCCAACCCCACCACCATTCTGCAGAGACTGACAGGCATTGGGGTGTGCCTTTGGGTCGTTAGGCATAACGGCCATGCCATTTCACCACACCCTACCCTGCAGATACCGACAATTGCCACAGTGTGCCTTGGGGTCATTGGCCCTTATGCTCACCCCATTCCATCAGGAAATATGGTGAGATGGGTGCTGTATAGGAGAATGGGGTGAACTTTGGGACTGAAGAGTCCAAGGCACACCTCAATGCCTCTCACTGGCTGCGGGGTGTGGGGGGGCTGGAATGTGATGTGCATTACAGGCAACAATCCCAAGTCACACCCCGATGCCTGTCATTCTCTACAGGATGGGGCATTATGGTTGGAAACCCTAATGCCTCAGGCATTCGTTGGTATTTTCACTCCAAATTTTCAACATTTTTTTTGTGACCCCCCCATCTCATGAACAGTGGCAATATCAGTTTGTTAGCTGAAAGCTGCTTTTGCACAGCAACTACTGCATTTGGCACCACAAGTGCGAAAACACATTTCGAACAGGATGTGAAAAATGACAGCTGTACTGTTCATGGGGAGGTGTAAAAAATTGCAATGTTGAAAATCTGCAGTGAAAATATAAAAAAAACTGGTGAAGTCATGAGCGTGCATAGAAACTGCCCAACACACACCTGTACTGTAATTAGTTTGGGGATTTTTTTTACAGCAGATTGTCAACACAGGCATTTTGGGATCTCCGCTCATGAACAGTGTCACTGTAATTTTCTTTATCTGTCCCGAACAATGATTTCCCACAGCGACCACGCATTTCTGCGCTGAAATTGTGAAAACACATTTCGGCCATGTTGTAAAAAATGACAGCTGTACTGTTCATAAGGAAGTGTGGAAAAATGCCACTGGTGAAAATCTGGACTGAAAATATTACAAATTCATGAACTTACAAGGGTGTGTGGAAACTGCGCAATGCTCACTCATAACACAGTCATTTTATGGACTTTTGTCGCCAAATTTTCAACATAGCCATTTTAAGACTTCTGCTCATGAACAGTGTCACTATGATTTTCTTAATCTGTCCCGAACATTGATTTTGCACACCGAATGCGCCATTATAATATGACAGCTGTACTGCTCATAAGGAGGTGTGGTAAAATGGCAATGTTGAAAATCTGGGAGTGCAAATATAAAAAATTCATGAACTTACGAGCGCGTGTAGGAACTGCGCAACACATGCTCATAAAACACAAATTTATTTAGGAATTTTTTCACCGAATTCTCAACATAACCATTTTAAGACCTCTACTCATAAAGAGTGTCACTGTGATTTTCTTAATCTGTCCCAAACATTAATTTTGCACACCGACTGTGACATTGTGCACTGCATGCGCAGAAACACATTTTGTGCGAGATGTGAATAATGACAGCTGTACTGCTCATAAGGAAGTGTGGTAAAATGGCAATGTTGAAAATCTGGAGTGCAAATATTAAAAATTTGCAAATGTATGAGCGTGTGGAGGAACTGCACAATGCACGCTCGTAAAAAAGTCATTTTTAGGAATTATTTCACCAAATTTGCAACATAGCCTTTTTTGAGAGTCCACCTTATGAACACTTGCACTGTCGTTTCATTATTCAGTCCCGAAAGGTGATTTCACACAGTGAATTGTGGCCATGCCTGCAAACACACTGACAGAATTGGAAGACAGGGTGCCACACCTACAAAAACTCGGATGATGGCACTATGTTTCTTGCAAATTCGTGCAAGCAAACATAAAAAACTCAGATGATGGCACTATGTTTCTTGCACATGCATGCAAGCAAACATAAAAAACTGCCACAAATAAGCTTGTTGCTACTGACTCTGGAGGACATTCATCTGTTGATGGTTCTTCCACATCCAATTCCATTTCCAGCAATGGGGAAAGTGACAGTTTGCTGTTGCTTCACTTTGTACTGGAACTCTGATGATTTTTTTACACGAGTTACCAGAAATGGAAGATTGTTTTCTTATCTGATTGTATCCCACAACCAGCACCACAGGGTCCCTCACAGCAATCATGTAGTGACACAAATGTGAACAGTCAAGTTCAGATCCTGTGAAATCATCATCTGTTGTGATGCGTGATTACAGACATCAGTGGGAAAGTGAATTTGATTGGCTAGAGGAGACAGAAGGTAAAATGTTCTGCAGAGTGTGCCATTCAGATCACTATCTCACAAACAAATTTGAGACTACAGGAGCAGGTGTGTCAGTGTTTTTGCACTATGTTTGACTAATGACAACATGGTAAAATATATTGTTTGCTAATTTATAGTATTAACAAGGGGCAGACTAGATGGGCCAGTGTGGTCCTTTTCTACTGTCACAAATCTGTGTAACCTGTGTAATAAAAAATTAATCATTTCCTGTTTTAGAAAATTGTAAAAAATCAGCCCTTTGGAAGTACATTCAGTCAAAGGACCATTGCAAGGCACTGGAAGCTGGGATCCTTAGAAGGAGATTGTATGCAGTTCACGACAATGATGAGCCAGAAAGTTCAGAAGATAATTTGCCATCAACTATAAAACTTGTCAAAGATAGTGAACAAAATATTTTTAAAGTTGTATACTTTGCTTACAAGACTGATATGGCAAACTGCAGTGTAAACCAGCTTTTAGACTTTGTTCGCTGGACCGAAGGTCAATGCTCAGTACATGACATAAGTGACAACACTGTTCATAATGTTAAAAAAAAGCAAAGTTAAAGTATTAGAGAGCAAAGTCATGAAAGAAGCTTTAAAAAGTACGGTTCACCCACACCAGTGTGACAGGGAAAGGGGTGAGGGACATTAGAGCACCATCACAATGCCAACAGCAATCATTGTGCCCAGTCACTGTGCCCTCCAACCTCAGTTGTGCCACATGCACTGGGGCAAGTGTAGGCTATTTGCAAGGGGCTTTACCCCCCCCCCACATCCCCAGAAACTGTAATATAATCACATCCACACTGGAAGTGTATAGGGCAAGCAGCTCAACACCCCTACAGTGCCATCCATGCCAAGCACTGTGAAATCCAATTCACCAATATGAAAGGTGAACTGGTTGTGGCGCCCACATTATGGTGCCCTTATGATGGGATCCCTCTAACCGTATATGAAAAAGTCCTGTGTTTGGCTTGCTAATTGATGAATCGACAGATCTGTCTGTCCCAAAAACAGTAATAATGTGTGTCCGCTATATCAGTGATGGGGAAATGAAAACAAAATGAACTGGCAACATTAGCGTAAAGGATGATTCAGCAAACCAGTTGACAGAGGCAATTTTAAATAGATGTCAGGCCCTGGGCATTGTCATGCATAAACATGTGGGGTTAGGCAGTGATGGGGCAAGTGTAATGATGGGTAGATCCAATGGTGTTGAT